>JAPVLO010000035.1:3939375-5252500 GCA_027257055.1 Cephalopachus bancanus
ATGACCTCTAAGGTCCCTGGAGTGCCAAACTTCTATGAGCTATTAAATAAATTCATCTGGTGAAATAATTCTTTCCAACACAGATTTTGTGGACTCACCCTGCCTTCCAATCATTTTCCTCATAGATTCTATGTAGCAAAGCTCTTGCCAAGTCTCTGATGCTTTCACCAATGTATCTTGCAAAATGCTTTTGTAAAAATGAACAGTATTAAATTCAAGTATAGAAATATCTCTATATTAGTGGCATAATCTTATTCTGTAGAACAGGAGATTATGAAACAATCTCTCAATAAAAAAATACATAACATGGGAGTAGTTCTCTCTAAATTCTGAATGACTCCTCAAATTTGGACTATAGCAAAAATGTCTATATTTCTAGTCTAGCTGGAGAGTTTCTTCTTTTTTTATTTCTTCTCCAAACAATGTTATCATGTATAACTGAGTTCTAAAGATGATTACTATGAATAAATGTATATAAAATATGTACAATGTATATAATAAATGTATAAAAAGTATGTAGGCTTATAAAATAAGGCAAAATGAGCACATAAAATTAATTTGTTACAAAAGTAAAGTTACAAGTCGATGTTTTATTTGATAGATACTATTTTAACATACCAAAAATATTGGTTATATAATAAAATACACAACCTAATTTTATTTTTATTATACATATATTTTTTAAAATTTTAGATTCAGTGGTACACATGCATATTTGTTACATGGGCATGTTGTGTAGTGGTGGGGATTGGGTCTCAGGTGGCCCATTCCCCAGATAGTGAACATTGGGCCCTGTAGGTAGTTTCTGAACCTTAATTCCCTTCTTGCTACCCCCCTTTACTGGTATACTCAGTGCCTGTTATTTCCATCTTTGTGACCATTTAGCTTCTGCATATGAGTGAGAACATGCAGTGCTGATTTTCTGTTTCTGAGTCAGTTTACACAGGATGATGATCTCCATCTCCATCCTAGTTGCTGCAAAGGACATGATTTCATTCTTTTTATGGCTGTGTGGTATTAAACAGTGTATATGTACCACATTTTCATTAACTGCTGGTGGGTTGATGAGCATTTATGCTGATTTCACATCTTTGCCATTGTAAATTGTGCTCCAATGAACATTCAGGTACAGGTGTCTTTTTTATATAATGACCTCTGTTCCTCAGGGCAGATACCTAGTAGAAGGATTCTTGGGTCAAATAGTAGATCCACTTTTAGTTCTCTGAGTAACGTCCATACCACTTTCTGTAGACATTGTACTAATTCACACTCCCACCAACATTGTAAAAGTGTTCCATTTTCTCCGCATCGGGACCAACACATCTATTGGTTTTTTTTAATTTATTTTTTAAGAATAGCCATTTCAATTTTTGTAAGTTGGTATTTCCTTGTGATTTGAATTTTCTTTTCCCTGATGATAAGTGATGATGAGCATTTTTGTATATGTTTGTTGGACATTTGTATGTCTTCTTTTGAGATCTCTATTCATGTTGCTTGCCTACTTTTTAATGGAGTTATTTGCTTTTTTCTTGCTGATTTGTTTGAGTTCTTTGTAGATTATGGATATCAGTCCTTTGTCAGATGTATAGTTTGGAAATATTTTTGCCCATTTTGTAGGTTGGCTGTTTTCTCTGTTCATTATTTCCTTTGCTGTGCAGAAGCTTTTTGTTTTAATTAAGTCAACTTACTTATTTTTGTTTTAGTTGCATTTGCTTTCAGGGTTTTACCATAAATTCTTTGCTTAGACTGATTTCAAAGAGCTTTTCCTAGATTTTCTTCTAGGATTTTTATGGGTTTAGGTCAGACATTTAAGATTTCAATACATCTTGAGTTAATTTTTGCATATGGGGAGAGATAGGCATCAAGATTCATGGTTCTGTATGTAACTATCTAATTGTCCCTGCACCATTTGATGAATAGGGTGTCCTTTCCCCAGTGTATAGTTTTTGTGTGCTTTGCCAAAGATTGGGTTGGTTGTAGGTATTTGGGGTTATTTCTGGATTCTCTATACTGTATCTGTTCTTGCACCAGTACCATGCAGCATTGATTACTATAGCCTAGTAGTATAATTTGAAGTCAGGTAATGTGATGCCTGCAACTTTGTTCTTTTAACTTAGGACTACTATGACTATTCTGGCTCCTTTTTGGTTTCATATGAATTTTAGGACTTTTTTTTCTGTGAAAAATGATAGGGATTGCATTAAATCTATAGATTACTTACGGTAATATGGTTATTTTACTAATGTTGATTCTTTCAATCATGAACATAAGATGTTTCTCTGTTTGTTTGTGTCCTTTGCAATTTATTTAATCTGTTCTCCATGTAGAACTCATTCACCTCCTTGGTTAAATATATTCCTAGATATTTTAGCTTTTGGCTGCTATTGCAAATGGAAAAAAGTTCTTGATGAGATTCTCAACTTGATCACTATTGTGTATAGTATTGTTACTGATTTGTGTGTATTGATTTTGTATCTTGAAGCTACCAAATTCACGATCATGTCCAGGAATCCTCTGTAGGTGTCTTCAGGATTCTCTAGGGATAAGATCATATGATTGGCATATAAAGGTAGTGTGATTACTTCTTTTCCAATTTAGATAAGCTTTATTTCTTTTTCTTGCCTGGTTGCTCTAGCCAGGACTTCCAGTATGATGTTGTATAGTGGTGGTGAAAGTGGACATCCTTGCCTTGTTCCAGATCTGAGGAGGAATGTATTCAACTTTTCTCCATTCAGGATGGCATTGGCTGTGGGTTGAGGCAGGGTAGCTAGCTCAGGTTAGACATAGGTAGATAAATGTCCAATAGTAGGCTTTAGGAAGTGTTCAGAAATTTGTTTGAATTATATTTTACTGTAGGCCAAACTGGCAGCCTACCCCACTCCCTTGGAAAATCAAAAGAAAACTCCATCAGATGCAAGACTAGGACAGCCCAACCTTTCAATTCTTGATTTAGCATAATAACCACTAAGAAACTTTCAGGTTCCCTGTCAAAGGTAGAAGTCCAAAGACCACCCCTTAACTGACCAAAGCCACAGATATGATAATAAGACCACCTTTTAGCTAAGGAACTTTTGTACTGGAAACATCTGGCAGATCTCCTACAAAAGACAATGTGATCAGCAAAAGATCACTCCCCCTTATCTCCTCCTATCAGGAGCCCAGAGATGTCAGTCTGGAGAGTGTGGTCTCTAGGCTCCATCTTCTTTAACGTATAAATCACTGTGAAGGTATATCAGGTTTATTATAGAGAACAAACACATGGTTTCTTTCTCCTGTGCCAGCTTTGGCATGTCACTTTCTTTTATCTATTCTTTTTCTAATAAACTTTCTTTGAAAACTTTGCTGGCCACTCTAAAATTCATTTTAGAAATGAAACAAAAAAATCCACAGGTTTTGTGTTGCACCCCAGGTTTGCTGTATATAGCCTTTATTATTTTGAGGAATGTTCCTTCTATGTCTATTTTGCTGAGAATTTTTATCATGAAAGGATGCTAGATTTTATCAAATGATTTTTCTGCATCTATTAAAATGATAATATGATTTTTGTTTTAAATTCTGTGTATTTAGTGGATCACATTTATTGACTTGCATATGTTGAACCACCCTAGCATCCCTGGCATACAACCCACTTGGTCATGGTGTATTATTTTTTATGGGCTGTTGAGTTTGGTTTGCTAAAATGTGGTTGAGTATTTTTGTACTTATGTTCATAAGGAATATTGATCTGTAACTTTCTTCTGTGTTGTCTTTGTCTCTTTTCCTGGGTTTTGGTATCAGAGTGATGCCGGCCTCATAGAATGAGTTAGGGAGAATTCTCTCCTCTTCAGTCTTGTGGAAGAGCTTCAGTAGAATTGTTATTAGTTCTTTGAAAGTCTGGTAGAATTCAGCTGTGAATCCATCAGATTCTGGACTGATTCAAAGTTGAATGCTGTATGTTTTAATTCCATTTCCTCCAGATTGTCTATTTTGTTTGCATACAGGTGTCCATAATAGTCTTGGATAATCTTTTGAATTTCCACTGTATCAGATGTCATGTCTCCTTTTTCATTTCTGATTGAGCAAATTGGAGTCTTTTCTCTTCAATTCTTAATTAGTCTAGCCAGTGGTCTATCCATTTTGTTTGTCTTTTCAAAGAAACTTTTGTTTCATTGATCCTTTGTATTTTTTTTATTTCAATTTCATTTAGCTCTGCTCTAATCTTTTTTTTTTCTTCTGCTAGCCTTAAGTTTTCTGATTTTTTTTTAAATAATTTTTCTAGTTCCTTGAGGAGTGATTTTTCAGTCTTATTAATATGGACCTTAAGCACTGTAAATTTTCTCTTGGGCACAACTTTGGCTGTGTGCCAGAGGTTTTATTAGCTTTTTTAAATTTCCATCTTGATTTCATTGTTGACCTAAGGACCATTCAGGAGCAAATTGTTTAACTTCCATATCTTTGTCTGGTTTCACAGTTATTCTTGGAGTTAATTTCTAGTTTTATTACACTTTGCCCTCAGGCAACCTGTGATCTGAATGTCAAGGTACAGTTGGCCTCAGGGTCCCAGTTGTTCTCAGGCAACTCACCCAGCCAGAAACTGTCTGTAGCTGTGGAATTTGCCCTTGATTCCTATAACCCTCCCAAACTGGCTGAAAACAGTTGCTGTACCCTGCAAGGGTTGAGGTTCTAGAGAATGGTGTCTGATGTTGCTTAAGGTATTTCTTTCCTGCATCACTCCATGACTAAGCATGTCTGTGGGGAAGGCAATTTTCCCTGAAGACACAAATGGCACAGAGAGCCCTTCAAGTTCATTGTAGGATCTCAGAACTCCTGAATTCGCTTCACTTACCTTCCCCACTGTACCCAGAGACTGTGGTGGACTGTGGTGGTGCAAAAAAGAAACCCATCAATTCCAGCCCAACTTAGTGGAATTTTTTCTCCTTTGCTCACCCTAAGTGGTTATCATTTATTTGCAGAATCGTAGGGGCATACTGCTGGATCCATTCTTCTCTGAGTGTCAAGGAAACTCTCTATTTTGGTTTATACTTTAGAAGAAACTCACTTTTGAGCGTTGTGTCTTCCATCTTCTATCACCTGATTTTAAACCCAAGCATGGATTTAACTTTAAAATTTTAGGATTAGAAATATAAAATCAGAAACACTTTTTAAAATGGGGACAGCAGGACAAAAACAATTTACTCCTGGGACCATGCTTAATCATCATCACCATCCCATAGTTATATACAATACTTTGGGTTCAAAAATATATTATTATTTAATTAGATTACATCATATTTTATTTCTACCACCTAATTCTTCCTGCTCTAAAAACTTTACCATGAGGGTCTTAATTTGTCAATATAGGAAAAACAAGGAAGTACATGTTAATCCTAAATGTTCCATTTGTGTAACAAAATTAACAAATTGCTCTCATAAGGATTCTTGTGTCAATATAGACATTAACCTATTAGTAAAGCTTAAATATTTCTTAGTTTCAAATTACAATGTTAATAGACACGGATGTTCTAGTGTGTGTGTGTGTGTGTGTGTGTGTGTGTGTGTGTGTGTGTGTTGCCAATGGGTCATTTCTCATATACTGGTGTTTCTCAAACACTTTGCAGCTTTCTGTTTTTCATATAAACATTATCACTTGGAAAAATACCGTATCTGGTGAATAAGGCTTACATTTGTTACCTCCTCTAGTATTAGGCATTGGTTTTAGATTTTTTTTTTTTTCACAAAAGTATCTTGAAAGGGAAGCATAGGCAACTGTAAAGGTAAATCCTATTCCTGGTATTGGGAGTCATAGTTTCTTAGAATAAAGCAAGGAATAATTCAAAGTGCTTGATGCTTATACCAGAATAACTATTTTTATTTTTTTATTTTTTTATTTTATTTATTTTTTTTTTTTGAGTTGGAGTCTCACTCTGTCGCCCAGACTGGAGTGCAGTGGCCGCTCCCGGCCACCGCAGCCTCGACCTGCTGGGCTCCGGCGATCCTTCCGCCTCAGCCTTCCGAGTAGCTGGAATTACAGGCATGCACTACCACGCCCGGCTGATTTTTTGATTTATTGTAGAGATGAGGTCTCTCTGCCCAGGCGGGTCTCGAACCCGCGGGCTCAGGCAATCCACTCACCTCAGCCTCCCAAAGGCGCGGGATTACAGGCTGAGCCACCGAGCCCGGCTAGAATAACTATTTTTAGAATCAGTTAATAGGTTAGATGAACACTTTAGCTATTACTCTTGGGAAAGCTTATTCTGTTTTGTTTTTTGTTTTTTTTTTTAATAGCTCAGTGTCTAAAACCATTTTATAAAGTCACAGGCTTAGGACATGGTATTAGAATCATTAGAAGGAGAAGGAATTGAAGTATTGTTTAAAAAGTTTATAAAGTATACATTGGTAAAACCTAAATGCCAGGTAAAAATATTCCAAAGTAACATTGATTCTCACAGTATATATTTATTTATCTTAAATATTCTTTTTTTCTGTAAAGAGTATCACAATCCAACCAATTGTTTTAGTGCAAACCCTAGATATCTTCCTTGACTTCCTTATATTCTCTCTTTTAATATATGATTCAGCAACCTATTTTATCTGTCTTACTTTCAATATATTTATGAAAACCTCTCTTCTTTCAATTTCATCTGATATCAATTATTTCTAAGCTACCTCCTCTCACACTTTAGCTCTGCAAAAGCATCTATGACAAAAAAATATTTAGATCACACCATCCCCAATATCAATTGCAGATGTTGCCTTTTCATAAATCTGTTGTTTAGGACACCCACAAGATAAGTATCATTAACATGAGGTTGAAGTAATGAGTCATGCACAAAGACTAGTAAACTGAAAAGCCTAATCCTAGAAGTTAAGAACTAGGTGAAGATAAGCCTTTTGAGGTGGTTACTAGTACATGAAAAGAAGTAGAAGCTCACAGAGCAAAAGCTCAGTAAGATTTTGGAAAAATTCTATTGCCAGAAAAATCATCAATCTGATCTGTCAAAGTCCATGTCTATTTGACCCTGAAAGCCAGCCCTGGTTCTCCAAGCCTACACTAGCAAAAAGAAAGTCATCAAAGGTGTGTAGGCACCAAGAGTATACTGCAGGAACCACTACAGATATGATCACAGAGGATAATGCACTAAGGAGTTTCCCCCTGAGAGCAAATAGCAGCCAGGAGTCATTATAAAAAAGGAAAGTTCTTTTTTTATCTATCCAAGAAACTTATTCTGCTCGTAGAACTGAATGTCTCTGCAGTTTCTGCAGAGCAAGCTTTTGATATTGACATGTAACACTGGCAACTAGATATGTTCTGTTCTTACCTTTCTGAAATAGAATATAAAATACAGTTTGTCATGTTACTTACTGCATAATTATATATTAAATTGGCTCAAGTACATATAATTTTCTTTAGTGTATTGGTCACTAGGCCACGACAAATTATATCCTGAACTTATAACTGAATGTAATTTCTATATGGAACATTGCTATTTTCTCCCTTGGTTATTTGCAAATAAAATACTTCAGCATATGGAAGAAAGAATGTTTATGGGTAATTAGTCAGAAAAGGACAGACCATAGTAACAACAAATAAGTTGCTCCCTTATATTCATTATCTATTTCATCAGTGTTAAGTTTTCAGGGTACCTGTATTCCCAGTTAAAAACATTATTTTCTGCATCTTTTGCAGCTGAGTCTGATCACATGACTCAATTTTATCTAATAGGATAATAGAAGAAATGACATGTCCAACTTTTGATTAGGCCTTTAAAAAAAGTATTTACACTCCTTTTGATCTTTCTCCCTTTCTATTAGCTGGGGTATAGTCATAAACTACAAGCAAGAACAAGAATTATAAATCAAGAGATAGAAACCAAAACTTCATGATGTTGAATCAGGAAAATTAATATAACCTATTTCCTCAATACTATGGTTCCTAATGATTGGAGAATAATATGTAAACTTAAAATGCTAAAAGTAAATGTCTACCTTATTTAAACTTCTATAATGGTTGAGTGTTTAAAAATACCATGTAACAAATAACAATAACATAATCTGTATGTCAAATAACTAGGTCTCCAAATTAATCTTCCTAATCTATCCTTGCCTCATTAAATTTCATTTTCTATACTGCAAGTAAAAGGAATATCTTAAGGTAAAAATTAGAGTTCTATTACTGCATTAAATATTGAAATTTGAAAAAAGTATTCACTAGTAATGAGAAAAAAGATATAATTTACAATATTCAAGTAGATTTGGAAACATCAGAGAAATGAGACTGCAAAAAACTAAGTGAATTGGATTTCAAATAGTGACAAGACCATCCAAATAGAAAAGATGGGACAGATAAACTATTTCTCTTTTAACGGAGTACAGAAGGAAAAGGTGACTACCATAAAAGTGGGTAAGAAGAAATCAGATAAAATTGTAATCATAAATTAAAGGCCGAGTGTGGATCAGTTTATCAGTTTAGATAAACTGAAAGTCCCAGGCACAAGTGGAGTTCATGTCCACTTAAAAGTTCTTTCCCAAAGACTACTTCCAGGTGTTCAAGTTCAAGGCAGAAACAGAGCCTCCCTGGGTGACACAAACTTGCAAGTGGTGAACAGGTCTTGCTCTAGGACGGGCATAAACTACTGCCCCCTCCCTGGACACTATATATAACTATATATATAAAACTATATATATATAACTATATAAAACTATATATATATAAAACTATATATATAACTATATATAACTATATGTATAACTAAGCTATATATATAACTATATATATTTAATAACTATGTATAACTCTCTCGACTGTATCTGAGAGTTATAGAAACAAAATTTATCCACCTCTGCTGAATGGGATAGAAAACACTTTCATCCCCAATGCCCATCCTTTCTTTCTAGGGGAAGGTTGAAAACAAAATTCATCTGCCCTTGGGAGAACAGGAAAATCTCTTGAGTTTGAGATTCCATAATAAAACCAAGCAGAGTTCTATCACCAAGAGAAGGCTGGAAATATTCTTTTCTTCAAGACCTACCATGCATACAGAGTTTTGCTACCACAGTGGGGAAATTTAACAATACTGAGAAGTTTCCAACCCAAGGCCCAGATTAACAAGCATTGCCTAAGACAAATTGAACACAAAAAACCAAGAACCTTCTTTTCCCTCCACCTTTAGCATAGCATCATATAAGAAAGTAAGAAAGAAGCAAGAGTATACTCTGTAGTAGAAACAAAAACTGAAAGCTTAAAGTAGAGCAAGAACACTGAGAGAGAGGAAAAAAAAAAAAGATTTTGGAACTCCAGGCCTCACACTAAACATAAAGTAAAAGCATTTCACCATTGGAGGAATCTGAAGCCTGCTGTGCACTGAAGGTAATGACAGGAACAAGAAAATCTCAACCCAGTTCAGTCATAGTTTAGATTCACTTAGCCCTTCAGCAATACACATATAAACACTAATAACTTGAGGAAAGATGCGAAGCACTCATTTCTGAACATAGATTCTGTTTTTAACACAATGTCAGACATTCAATAAAAGATATACATTTTGAGGTATGTTCCATGTATGCCTAGATGTTCGAGGGTTTTTATCAAGAAGGGGTGCTGGATTTTATCAAAAGCTTTTTCTGCATCTAATGATATAATCATGTGGTTTTTGCTTTGACGTCTATTGATACATTTAGTTACATTTACGGTCTTGTGAATGTTGAACCAGCCTTGTGTCCCAGGGATGATGCCTACTTGGTCATGATGGATGATTTTCAAGATGTGTTGTTGAATCTGGTTTGCTAGGATCTTGTTGAGAATTTTAGCATCTACGTTTATCAAAGATATTGGCCTGTAGTTCCCTTTCTTTGCTGGGTCTTTACCTGGCTTGGGTAACAATGTGATGTTAGCTTCATAAAATGATTTGGGGAGAGTTCTATTTTTCTCAATCTCCTGGAATACTTTCAGTAGGATTGGTATCAGCTCCTCCTTAAATTTCTTATAGAATTCTGCTGGAAATTCATCTGATCTAGGGATTTTTTTTGTAGGTAGTTTGCTTATTACATAGTTACTTTCCTTGATTGTTATTGATCTATTTAGGGTCTCAATTTCTTCTTGTTTCAACCTAGGCAGGTTGTGTGATGTCAGAAAATCCTCCATTTCCTTAAGGTTTTCAAGTTTGTTTCCAGACAAGTGTACATAGTAGTCTCTAATGATCATTTGTATTTCTTCAGGGTCAGATGTGACTTCATCTTTTGTGTTTCTGATTGTGTTGATTTGGGCTTTTTCTCTTTTTTTCTTGGTCATTCTAGCTAGGGGACCATTGATCTTGTTTATCCTTTCAAAGAATCAGCTTTTTGTTTCATTGATTTTTTTGTATTATCTTTTTGCCTTCTATGTCCCGGATTTGGGCCTTTATTTTGGTGATCTGGATTCTTCTGCTGAAGTTAGAGTTTTGGTGGTTTGCTTTCCAGCTTCCTTAGGTGACTTGTTAGGCTGTTACTTTGTCATCCTTCCATTTTCTTAATGTGCATTTGTAGAGATATGATATACACAATGGAATATTACCCAGCCATAAAAAAGAACAAAATCATGAATTTCACAGCAACCTGGATGGAATTAGAGTTTATAATACTGAGTGATCTCTCTAATTATATACTGAGTGATCTCTCATAGAAATAATACTGAGTGATCTCTCACAGAAACAAAGATCTGAGTATCACATGTTCTCATTCATACGTGGACCTTGAACAACTATCATAATACTAGAAGAAAAGGATTGACGGTGGCGGAAAACTATGGGGGGGGGAGTAGGGAGGGGAAGGAAGGTGGGATTAATAGTAGTCACTGTCTGTCTGGGGATGGGGGCACACCTCATCAACAAGGGTACCTGCACAATGCATATTTGTAACCTAACCATTAACTGTACTCCACAATTTTAAAATAAATATTTTTTTAAAAAAAAGTTATACAAAAAAGACAGAAAAAAATACACTGTTGTGAGGGAAAGCAATCAGCACAATTAAACTCACCAATGACTCAAATTTAAGAATTATTATTATTATTATTATTTGAGTTGGAGTCTCACTCTGTCGCCCAGACTGGAGTGCAGTGGCTGCTCCCGGCCACTGCAGCCTCGCCTGCTGGGCTCCGCGATCCTTCCACCTCAGCCTTCCGAGTAGCCGGAATTACAGGCATGTGCTACCACGCCTGGCTGATTTTTTGATTTATTGTAGAGATGAGGTCTCGCTGCCCAGGTGGGTCGCGAACCCGCGGGCTCAGGCAATCCACTCACCTCAGCCTCCCAAAGGCGTGGGATTACAGGCTGAGCCACCGAGCCCAGCTAAGAATTATTAAACAAGGGATTTAAAATATCCACAAGTAACACATTTTTTTAAATAGTGGAAAGATACATAAAGTGATGGGGAATTTCAGCAGAAAGGTAAAAACTTAAAAGAAAAGTTAGTCTCCAGTGTTTGTCAAAGTGGAATAAGTGCTTCCTTCTCCCAATGATTGCAACTGAAATGGTAGATAAAATATTTTGAAATTTTATGAATATTCTATAAATATTTTATGAATATAAAACAATAACAGGTAGATTGGTAACTAAAGTCAAAATTGAATACCAACCTCTACTAGGCTTTATCAGGGCCAGGGACCATATTCTACCTTTACCACTTTGTTTTGACCCAAAGATGGACTGAATCCAGTAAGTATACATCAAAAATTCCAAGAAATACTATACATTTCCAGTCATAATAATGATAAAAAAGGATTACTGCATATAAGAGTGTGGTAGTGAGGGAAATCTGTGTGTTTTATTGGGTTTTTTAAATCATTTTGTTTTATTTTCTTTCTTGGTTCTAACCAAGGCTATTCCCAGTTATAGAATTGCATTGCCACAATGATGATGTCTAGTCATACAAAATGTTGAGAAAAGGCTTATCTCTGTGACCAGGAGAACCAGGAAACAGAACTTTTGCTGTCCAAAGAGTGCAGAGGGAATACTCATAGTTTTTTCTTCCTGTATCTTCTCATCATTTTCTCCTAAAGTTGGTTCAGGTGCACGGAACCATACTTCACCACAAGAAACTAAAACAATAAAAGAACTCCAATTTCTGTCCGGAAGAACTAGACACAAAGGAGTTCCTAAGAGCCAGACAGTGTGGAAAAAAATTATTGACTATCAATCCCATATTCTTTTTTGTTTTGTTTTGTTTTTGAGTTGGAGTCTCACTCTGTCGCCCAGACTGGAGTGCAGTGGCCGCTCCCGGCCACCGCAGCCTCGACCTGCTGGGCTCCGGTGATCCTTCCACCTCAGCTTTCCAAGTAGCTAGAACTACAGGTGCATGCTACCTCACCCGGCTAATTTTGTTATTTATTGTAGAGATGAGGTCTCACCAAGTTGCCCAGGCAGGTCTCAAACCCACAGGCAATCCCATATTCTATACCCAGCAAAAGGATCTTAAAATGAAAGCAAAATAAAGACAGTTTAATATAAACAAAAGGTTAGATAATTTCATTTCAGCATATCTACATGGAAAGCAGTGTTAAACAAAGTAAAACACTGACTAGAAGTGTTATTTAAACAAGTGAGTAAATTAAGAAGACATATTTTTACCCTGATCAAGAGAGGGTCGGGGAAGTGAGACCAAAAAGGGAAGGAGACTGATTTATGGTATAAAATCACATAGTGGTTTCACAAGAGGTAATTTTGACTCATACTTCAGAGAACTTATGGAAACTACAATTCATCTCTGTAATTTTACCATCAATTGGATGAAGAAGAGAAATAATTTACTTTTCTTTACCTTTTAGCTATTGGAACATGGCCAACCCCATGGAGTATTAATTCCCAAGAACTTCTGATTCTTCTAATATGCAGAAAAGGTGAATTCCAGAAGCCTGAGGGCATTCTTCAAAAGTGATGCAGATTCTAGCAGTAGGAAAAAGAAAACACACATGCTGAATATTAGACTAAAAGAAAATGGTAAAGGAATCAAGGGTGAAGCCCATGGAAGACTAACATCAGCTACACTCCTCTATCTTTATCTATTGTCTTTTAGTGTCTTCTGGCCCAAATATCTTCTTAAATGAACAAGAAAGTATTACCCGTATGAAGTGAATTCAACTGTACTAAACATCAGAGAAGTTTCCCATTTAAAGATGAAAGAAATTAGAGCCATATATAATATGATATATACATATAAATATTTATTTATATCAGTATCTACATCAGTATATATGTGAAGGAGGCCCCTCAAAAAAACCAGAATTATCTTTTGGAGGGTGGGCCCCTGGTAGCACAGGCTGATTCCATTACATAAGTGTCTTAGAAACCCATCAGCATCAGGGTACCACCTAGCATTGCTATGAGAGGCTGAGGATGGCTTCAGTGAATCTTTTTGGAGATTCTTTCAAAGCGTTTGTCCATTTCATGATGGTTGATTTATGAGAGCTCCTGCCCACACCGCACTGAGCGTTTGCTGTTTTTGCCCCCAAATGGCGTAATCTCCATGTTCCACCATCCCTATTCTGTCAATCTCTCCCCAAGCAACTTTTGTTCGTTCGTTTGTTTCCCATGGATTAAAAAAGTCCTCAAAAGGAAGCCTTTTGCCAATGAAGAGAAGGTGACACCAAAAAAGGCACCAAAATTGATGATTTCAAAAACTTTTGGGCAGTGGAAAAAGCATCTTGATAGGAGCATGTATCAAGCAGAGAGTACTTTAAAGGTGACTGACGTTTAAACATGTAAGAAAAAATAAACAATTTTTAAAATCTAAATGTCAGTGGTTTTGAGTCCCCCCACATATAATAAATTGCCTTGCAGAAAAGAAAATGTGTGGATGGAAACTTCATGCTTATACATTATTGAGAAATTGATAAACATATCTGAGCTGGACTGATAACACTGGAAAAATAAATGTGATCTGCAATTGAGATTTGAGCCAAGAGAAATTAACAAATTCAAAATTATTAATAAATTAACTGAAGGTTATAACTTTACAGAAAAAAATAGCACATTGTCTGGCAATCAATATTTTATTGATCTGTCTTTCTACAGGCTAATGGGAACTGGTTTGAGAGTGCTTCACACATAATTATGAACAAAGTGTCACTGGTGATCCATGCTGTTTTAAGTTTCATGCCACTTATTTTATTTATGCTTCAGCTTCTGAACAAGATTGCTGTCAACCATGCCATCTCTTATGGTCAGTGCAGGTGATCCTGCTTACTACATCCCATTGACTAAGCACTATCACCCTGTGGCATCCTCATGCGTGTTCTAATATAGTCACTGAATACCACTCTTAATTTATGTTGTCACTTCTACTGGTCTTGCCACTCCTTACACTGGTTCTGCCATGACTGGGAATCACCACCATGTGCTAGGGAATGACCGTCATTTCTTCCAAGAAAAACAAGGTCCATAGATGCAGCTTTTATAAGACTATTGTCAATCTTCATAAACGACTCTATTAATCTTACACATCTCCAACTTAAACTTCGACTTCCTCTCACCACATGCAAAAACTAACTCAAGATAAATTAAAAACTTAAATGAAAGACCTCAAACAACAAAAATTCAAGAAAAATATCTAGAAAACACTCTTCTGGACATTTGTCTGGGAAACAAATTTATGATCAAATACCCAAAAGCAAATTCAGCAAGAACAAAAATTGGCAACTGGCACCTAATTAGACTAAAGACTTTCTGCACAGCAAAATAAATTATCAATAGAGTACATAGACAACCTACAGAATGGGAGAAAATATTTGCGAACTATGCATTTGACAAAGGATAAATACCCAGAATTCATAAGTGAAGTAAAAAAATCAACAAGAAAAAAAAAATGCCACATTAAAAAGTGGGCACAGAATGTGAACACTTCTCAAAAGACATACAAACAGCCAAAAAATATATGAAAAAATGATCAACATTACTAATCATAAGAAGAATGCAAATCAAAACCACAATAAAATAACATCTCACACCAGTCAGTATGGCTACAATATTAACAAGTCTAAAAACAACAGATGCTGGCAGGGTTGCAGAGAAAAGGAAATGCTCATACACTGTTGGTGGGAACCTAAACTAGTTCAGCCCCTGTGGAAAGCAGTTTGGGATTTCCTAAAGAATTAAATACAGATTTACCATTCAACCCAGAAATTTCACCAATGGGTATACACCCAAAGGAATATTAGTAGATCCTGATCATCTATCATAACACTACACTACAAGAAAGGGATTGGCAGTAGCGAGACACTGCCGGGGCACATAACATTAATAAGAGCTGTTCCCAAACCAGGCAAAGTGGGGACCAATGGGAGGACCAAACTTCACCTATACAGTGACCACTTATGTACCTAATCCTGAGTTGTATCCCACATCTTTAAAATATAAAAAATTTTTTTTTAATTCCAGTTTTTGCTAAATTGTTTTATAGACTCAAAAACTCCAATTCAAACCCAGTAGTATTTTTTTGTTAAAACTGAAAAAACTAATTTTAAAATTAATATAAGCATACGGTATTCAAAAAGGCCTGAGACAAGACAAACAACTTTAAAGTTCTGATACAACAGGTTTCAAAACTTATTAAAATTTACTATAATTGGCACAATGTAGCATTGGTACAAAGATTAATATAGGTAAGTCATATTTGTCATAATAACAAATATGTCATATATAAGATATATATGAGATATATAAAAGATATATGTCCTTGAATTTGAATTTGAGTGCTCCATTTTATAAGATATTGGGCTTGGAGATTACTTGGAGGTTACTCCCAGCATAAATTTCCTTATCTGTGTAAAATATGAATAATAACACCTGCCTTGCTATTTATTCTGCAAAATAAATGAGATTGTATTTGTGGAAAAATTTTGAAAAGTACATAGTATTATATACAAATATAAGATTCATTCCATGCTCTTCCCATGAATCATTCAGTTATTTTTCTGTCATTAACTGGAATTAAAAACTAAAATGTTGTTATTAAAAAAAAATATATATATATATATCCTATTGCCTTCCAAAAAAAAGTAGACAAATTTAACAGTGAAAAGTATTTTTTAACAGAAATACTAAAAAATTGGATAACAGTATGCCAAAATTACCTGTGATCCACAGATCACACTATAAATAAAAACATACTCAAAATAGACAACCTCAATGTAAAACAATCAAAGATCTAGAAGAAAAGTTCTAGAGAATACTTGAGTTTGTGTTTGGCAAAGATTTCTTAGACATAACTCTAAAAGCAAAATATAGAAGTAAATTTATATAACTTGGACTTAATCAAAATAAAAGGATAAATGAAAACTTATTGTATTACATCTACTATGGTAAAATTAGCACCTCTTCAAATATTTATTCATTTATTTTAACTTTATAACACCTTTGTAATAACAATGAATTTAAAACATAAACACATGTAGCCATAAAAATATTTTTCTCTATATCCTTATTCTATAAGCTATATTTTATTTTAAATATATTTATTTATTTACCACTTTTAAACTTTTTTTGTTAAAGACACAAATACACACACTATCCTAGGCCTGCATAGTCAAGATTATCAGTATCATTTCCACCTCCACATCTTGTCCCACTGAAAATTGGGGTAAGTAGTGTGGCATAATGATGTGGAAGCCTCTGTATTTTTTAAAGAATGGAATGTGAGATTTTCAAAACTGATCTGTATGACTAAGTTGCTTCAAATAAAAAAAAATTTAAACTTTCAGTTGCAAATTGGTAGAGTGAAGAAGAAAAAGCATCCGAGGAAAAGGGAGACTTAAGAATATAGCTTTAAGACAGAAGAAAAGGGTTAGTAACATACATGCAGCTGTTATCTCCCTTATTAATGATGCCTTCTTTTGGACTACCTCCTGAAGAATCTGCCTGAGACTGTTTTATAGTTAATTTTTTTTAGTTTATCATAGGAACACACTGTAAAATAATTTAAAGTATAGTATAGTAACGACACAAACCAATAACATAATCTTTTATTACCATTATCAAGTACTATAAATTGTACATAATTCTACCTACAAAAACTATTATATTTTATCTCTAAAATATATAAATATGTGTTAGACACTTGGTTTTCTATAACATCATGTCACTGCAGAAATTTTAGTTCTTGTTCTGTGTTGTATCTGTTGTATCTGTTTAGTTCTTGTTCTGTGTTGTATTTGTAGGTGGGATTTTTGGCTAAGAAATTTTTATAATGCATGGACATTGTAACTTTGCACAATTAAGGAAACACTATAAAATAAAATAATTATTATGTTCATTAAAGTTCATTGTTCATTTTTCACCACAATGTTTCTTTTCCTCTGTTTCTTTTCCACTGTCTTATAGCTATATTCTTAAGCCTCCCTTTTCCTCAGAACATTTTTCCTCTTCACTCTACCAATTTACAACCAAAAGTTTAAATTTTTTTTATTTCAAGCAACTTAGTCATTACAGATCAATTTTGAAAATCTCACATTCCATTCTTTAAAAAATGCAGAGACTTACACATCATTATGCCACACTACTTATATGCAGAGGGAAATTTGTAAGAGGGTCTTCCATTGCATATTTTCCTTCAGTATTCTTCAATTAGGTCTATAAATAGCATTAGTAGAATAAATATTAAGGTGATTTGTGCCCAGAAATATTATGCTTAATAAATATAACAGTTATAGATATCAGTAAAAGACAACATATAATCAGATAGCTCTAATTTGTGATAACTCAGGAACTAATTCAAGTATATAGCAAATCCCAGAATAACAGATGGAAAGATAACTCCACTCATTCATTCTCTCACCTTACACAATCAAGAAAAATAGCACAAATTAGGCAAAAGAAAGAAAGAAAGAAAGAAAGAAAGAAAGAAAGAAAGAAAGAAAGAAAGAAAGAAACATTCAAAAAGTGACACAGTTCTACTTCTTTTTTTTTCTTTATTTTTTTTATTTTAAAGATGTGAAGTATAATTCAGATTTAGGTATACGTCATCATACAGTTAAAGTTTGGGCCACTTTTTGGTCCCCACTTCACCTGATGTGAGATGAGGCAATCTTATTGATGAAGTGTCTCCCCCCTTCCCCAGCAGTGTCCCACTGCTGTCAATCCCTTTCTTATTGAATTATAGCAAATGTGCAGGGTCCACTTATGAGTGAGAACATGTGGTATTCAGTTCTTTGTTTCTGTGATAGATCACTCAGTATTATAGACTCTAAATCCATCCAAGTTGCTGCAAAGTACATAATTTTGTTCTTTTTTATGGCTGCATAATATTCCATTGTGTATATGTTCCACATTTTGTTTTAAATCCAGTCCAGTTTCATTGGGTAGCATGGTTGGTTCCATGTTTTTGCTATTGTGAATAGTGCAGCAATAAACATGTGTGTGCAAGTATATCTTTTTTGTAGAGTGATTTAAGTTCCTCTGTGTATATTCCTAGAAGGAGGATTACTGGGTTGTATGGAAGGTGGATTCCTAGTTCTTTTAGGACTCGCCACACTGTTTTCCATAGAGGTTAAACTAGTTTGTATTCTCTCCAACAGTGTAGAAGCATTCCCTTTTCTCCACATCCTCACCAGCATCTTTTTGTTTGTTTTATTAATGATGGTCATCCTGACTGGAGTTAGATGGTAACTCAAGGTGGTTTTGATTTGCATTTCTCTGATGATTAGTGAGGATGAGCTCATGTGTTTGTTGTCTGCTCGTATGTCTTCTTTTGAGAAGGGGCTGGTTTTGTTTTTTGGTGTTTTTTTTTTTTTTTTTTTTTTTTTCCTCTCAGCACGTTTGAGTTCCTTGTAGATTCTGAATGTTAGGTCTTTGTCAGATATGCACTTGGCAAATATTTTTTCCCATTCTGTGTGCTGTCTCCCCACTCTCTTGATGGTTTCTTTTGCTTTGCAGAAGATTTTCAGTTTGATGAGGTCCCATTTGTCAATCCTATTTCTTATGGCATGGGCTTTTGGGGTTTTGATCAGGAATTGATTGCCTATTCTGATTTCCTTTCTAAGATTCTTTACGCTTGAGGTTTTTACATTTAGGACTTTGATCCATTTGGAGCTACATCTTACCCCAATGTCTTTGCTATATCCTGGCTTAAATTTGTTCCATTTACTCTCTAGTTTCCCCAAGCATAGCCACCTACATTGCCTTCCAATTGTTAGTATTTTAATTAAAATGTAAATATGCATGTACAAAAATTTAAAAATCATTAAGTGTATAGAGTCACAGCAAAATTAAAACACCATGTAATAAATTTGTTGGTGAAATGGGTGCTGCATGTGGCACTGAAATTCTGTTACTGTATTGGTAGTGACACATCCATTATCTCAGTAGCTAAGAGTTTTGACTTTTTTTTTTTTTTGAGTTGGAGTCTCACTCTGTCGCCCAGACTGGAGTGCAATGGCCGCTCCTGGCAACCGCAGCCTCGACCTGCTGGGATCCAGCGATCCTTCCGCCTCAGCCTTCCGAGTAGCCAGAATTACAGGCGCGCACTACCACGCCCGGCTGAGTTTTTGATTTATTGTAGAGATGAGGTCTCGCTGCCCAGGTGGGTCTCGAACCCGCGGACTCAGGCAATCCACTCACCTCAGCCTCCCAAAGGCGCGGGATTACAGGCTGAGCCACCGAGCCCGGCTGAGTTTTGACTTTTAACAACTCATAGTTAAGTACTTATATAGAAACTACCTTTGGACAAAAGTTGCCTTTTCCAAGGCCACATTTCCTCTCTGGGCCAGAACTCATCCAATTACAGGATAACAGGGAAGTATAAAATGTCCAATATTATTGCCTTGAATAAGAAAAAGTTTAAAGGCAAGCTGAGCTTCAGAGTTCAAAATTGAGTCAGCTGAGCCTCCTTCACCTGTTTTGTAGTTCAATTTCTTTTCCATCCAACCCTACTTCTCTCACACTTTTATAGGTATTTTTTCCCCAAAGCACACTGTAATAAGGTCCGTGAAAGAAAATTGCTGTCACAAAGTCTTTTTCCCAAGGTACTTGACCTAATGGAGTTGGTAACAGGATTAATCCTAGAAAGCAGAATTTAAAATGGGATTTCTGAAATGGATTATTCACTGGCCTTCTGGCAACAAAGACCCTAATTACATGTAGGAGGTGGTTAGCTTGTGTCATGATGTAGAAGTGCAATTGTTAAAATTTACACTGGTGGTGAACAAGGCTGGAATACTAGTCAAAATGAATGCATTGGTGGAAACACTATCTCAAGCATTTGACACATATGAAAAAAACAATACGAACTATGGAACTTAATGGGACTAACCATGCATTGGATAAAAACAATTAAAGTCTTATAATGATTAACCCCCAATTTAAGGTGATACATGAAAGCCGGTGGCCTCTTTGGCAGTACATAAAAAGACTCATTTGCTGCAGAAGGAAGAAAAAGATGGTCATTGGGCCCGGAGCTTAATTATAGTGGTTGCAAAGTTCCAGAAAGTATTATGTTCATTCCCAGTAAGTCTGCTATCTCACTAAGATCAATGCCAAAATGGGAAGGCATGAGACTTCAGACTCAGGATAGAAAAATCTGAGTCAATGTATTTGAGAATTTCGATTCTCAGATTCCCCTGAATGCTCTGGATTTAAATAATTGAATTGGTCTATTCATGTTAAAGGCTAGTAGTCCTTCTTGCTCAAATATTGTTATATATATATATTTCATTATACATTACAATGTAATAATAATAGAAATAAAGTGCACAATAAATGTAATGTTCTTGAATCATCCCCAAACCATAACCCCACCCCTGGTCCATGGCAAAAAATTGTTTTCCACAAAACCAATTAAAAAGGTAAAAAAAGTTGGGAACCACTGGTCTAAAGGACCCTTTGGGAAAAGGTGAAAAAGCCTGGAGTTTAAAGCAGGAGGGGACTTCGGATTGGCTATCCAGTTCCATAAAGTCAGTATTTTCAGGACAATATCTCAATGAGTAGACTAGGGGGAAAAAATCCATCAAAAGAATGTGACATGATAGGTACTGGTCTTTACTTTAGCTTTGGTAAGAACAGAAAATAAATTTATTCCTAAGAATCCTTTACCACAGTGTGTAATCAGGTGAGTTGAATACTGGATTTCACATCATTTGAATGATACCCAAGCTCTCATGCTAAAAATTGAGTTTAAAGAGATTCTTTATTTTAGTTTACAAGTATATATATATATATATATATATATATATATATATATATATATATATATTTTGAGTTTGGAGTCTCACTTCGTCACCCCGACAGGAGTGCAGTGGCACACTCCCAGCCACCACAGCCTCGACCTGCTGGGCTCGGCGATCCTTCCTCTTCAGCTAGAACTACAGGCACGCGCTACCATGTTCGGCTAATTTTTGATTTATTGTAGAGATGAATAAATCTCTCCCCAAGTTGCTAGGGTGGGTATCGAACCTATGGGCACAGGCAATCCACTCACCTCGGCCTCCTAAAGTGCTGGGATTATAGGCTGTGCCACCGAGCCCAGCCACAAGTGTATTTTTAATTTTAACTTGATTTATCCATGGGTACTATTAACATTGAGCATCTTTTCTTACTCACTAGTGCTTACTGGAGATATATAGATAGATATAGATATATACAGATACTACTCAACTTACGATGTGGTTACTTACCAATATACCCACCATAAACTGAAAATATTGTAAGTTGAAATGTATTTAATACACCTAATCTACCAAAGTATCATAACTTAGCCTAGTGTACCTTAAATGTGCTCAGAACACATATACTAGCCTACGTTGAGTAAAATCATCTACCATAAAACCTATTTAATAATAAAATGTTGAATATTTTATGTGATGTATTGAATAGTATACTGAGGAGTATCTGTTTTTTACCCTTATGATTACATGGCTGACTGAGAGCTGAGGCTCAGTGTTTCTACCCAGCATCTTTAGTCTAAGAAAGATCAAAATTTGAAGCACGGTCTGTATTAAGTGCATACTACTTCTGCACCATCATGAAGTCAAAAAAGTTTAAACTGAACCATTGCAAGCTGAGGTAGTATGCTTACACATTTTGATCTAACACAGAAACAAAGAACAGAGTACCATATGTTCTCACTCATAAGCAGAACTTGAACAATTATAATACTATAAGAAAGGGTTTGACAGTCGTGGGAAACTGTCAGGAAAGGGTGGTGGGACCGTCTGTTGAGGGAAACCGCTAGGGGAAGGAGGTGCATACCTCATCAACAAGGGTACCTGTGTAATCAGCGTTTGTATACCTAACCCTGAGTTATACTGCACATCTTTATAATAAAAAAGGCTCAAATATATTATGTTTGCAACATATAATAATAAAATTATTTATAATATGTACTATATGTTATATAGAATGTTTAAATATCTACATTATGTAGAGTTATACATTGTAATTTCAATGTAATTTATACATTGAAGTTTATCATAGGTGTGCATATATAGGAAAAAAACTCAGTAGCATGGGCTTTGGTACTATCAGCTGTTTCAGGCATTTACTGAAGGTCTTAGAATGTATCCACTGAAAGTAAGGAAGGTCTATACTTTTAACCTGTTTCTTTATGTTTAAGATGCATTTCTAAGTGGAAAACATATTTACCTATTACTCATTGTTTCAGTATGACATTAAATGTCCTTTAATTGGAGTGGTTAGGTCATTTATATTAGTGTTATTATAGATATGATAGACTGCTACTTCTATAGTGCTATTATTTTCTGTATTTTTATATCTGAGTGATGATTTAATTGGGTGTATTTAAATTTCATTCTCTTTTCCTCCTATAATAAATTAGAAGTCAGAGATCTCTGCTTTATGTGTTTAATTGTGGCTATTAAAAGCTTACTTCTTGTCTGCAAAAACATGCAACAAGTCCATTTCTCTTCCTATTTTTTGTGCTATTGTTGTCATACAATTTACTATTGCATAATTTACAAATCTCTCAAGTCATTGTTATTATTTTTAATTTGAAACAATAAAAACAGGGACAATACCTTTTATATTTATTTGTCAGCACTCCTCATATAAGGAATTTGGAAGTCACCAGTTCATCCTAATAAGTAAAAAAGATGAACAAACCAAAAAAATAGCAATTAGTTTTTAAACCATGAAAGAACTGAATACACACAGGCTGCAACCATGCCCAAGACTGGAGAGACAGACAGGTGAATACAGGGAGTCTCTGTTTACCAGAGAAGAGAAACATGAACAAAAACTGCCATAGAAGCCAGTACAGGGGTAGGAAAATCTAGACTGTAATTAATAATCTGCTGCAAGCTAATGAGGAAAAGTCTGAGAGTTAAAAATTCCAGGAGCATCCCATCATAAGGAGCAATTCACATTTTTGTGAATTTTACCTCTGGAAGCTCAACCAGGTACTCAGAGTAAATTTGGGGGACAATCCTCTCCTGCCTTTGAGATTAAAAAAGAAACCATTTTGAAACACATCAGATCTCTCTGTTCTTTTTACTAAGGCCTACCCTCAGGGGAAACTGGTTATCCAGAGCCCAGCCTGCTGGGGTGTTATCATAGCTTAACTGACTTAGGAAAAGTAAAATACCCAACTCCAGCCAACTCTTACCTTTCATGTGACAGAAGTGAAATACCCCAATCCAGCATAGCTAGTCATCCTGTACCAATAAAGGAGCAAAAAGAAAAACTGAGAAACACTTCTGAAGTTCACAGTCTAGAGGCACGGACTCAACATAAGACAGAGGCCCAATCATAGGACTATAGAAATCTTTCCTTGCTTGACACCTTACTATCACATTATTAAAGGTCTATTTACACCAGTTCACACTAGTACATCATGATCAGCTATTAATATTTTAAAAATATTAATAGGCAAAAATACAATTCGAACAGCAGAGCAAGCATTAGAACCAGACACGGCAGAGATGTAATTATCAGATTGAGAATTTAAAGCAACTATGATTAACATGATAAGGACTTTAGTGGATAGACAACATGCAAAAACAGATGGGAAATACAAGCAGATCGGGAATCTTAAGAAAGAACTGAAAAGAAATGCTAGAGACCAAAAACACTGTAATAGAAATGAAGTCTGTCGTTGATGTGTTAATTAGTCTCGTACTCTTGTTCAAGACTGAGTAGAAAATCTCTGAACTTAAGGATATGTCAATAGAAACCTTCAGAACTGAAAAACAAAAAGCACAGATTGGAAAAGAGAACAGAACATCCAAGGACCGTAGGACAATTACAAAAGGTGTAACATGTGTAATGGAAATACCAGGAGGAGAAGAAATAGAGAAAGAAACAGAAGATATATTTGAAACAATAATAACTGAGAATTTTCTCGAATTAATATCAGACACCAAACCTGGATTCAGGAAGTTTGGAGAACACCACGCAGGATATATACCAAAGACACGTAGGCATATCATTTCCTTCCTTCCTTCCTTCTTTCTTTTTCCTTTTCTTATTTTTTATTTTATTTTAAAGTTGTGGGGTACGATTTAGGGTTAGGAATACAAATGGTCATTGTGTAAGTAAGGTTTGGTCCTCACTTTGGTCCCCACTTCACCTGGTTTGAGATCAGGTACCCTTATTAATGAGATGTGCTCTCACCTCCCCTGACAGTTTCCCATTACTGACAATCCCTTTCTCATAGTATTATAATAATTGTTCAGGGTTCACTTATGAGTGAGAACATGTGCTACTCAGTTTTTTCTCTCTGCGATAGATCACTCAGTATTATAGACTCTAAGTCCACTCAAGTTGCTGCAAGTTCATAATTGTGTCCTTCTTTATGACTGCGTAATCATTTTAAAATGGCAGAAAATCAGAAGAAGTAAAGAAAAAAGATTTGAAAGAAGCTGGAGGGCAGACATTATCTACACAGAAACAAAAATAAGAATTACGTCTAATTTATCTTAAGAAACTATGCAAGCAAGGAGAGTAAAGTGAAATATTTAAAGTGTTTAGAGGAAAGACAAAACAAAACATGCCAATATAAAATTCTATGCCTATGAAGTAATCATTCAAATGTGAAAAAGAAAAAATCTTTCTTAGAAAAAAATTGAGAGACTTTGCTACCAGTAGACCTGCCCTGTCAGAAATGTTAAAAGAAATTCTTTAGAGAGATGAAAAATAATATAGGTCAGAAACCAATCTATATGGAAAAACAATGAGCATTCAAAAGGGAAAAAGTGAAGGTAAAAATATCTATCCATATAACTACCTTTTATATAACTCTTCATTATTTTCTGAAAACTTGTTATATTTTTTTCATACTGAAGAACAACCTTTAACATTTATGTTTGTGTGTGTACTCTTCTATTTATAATTCTCTCAACTTTTTTCTTATTTTTTATACCTGACATTCACTTTTTTTTCAATATTTCATTGTGGTAGCATACACATATTATACATTTACTATGTTAAACCACCTTTAAGAATACAATTAAGTGGTATTAAATATATACATAATATGCAACCATTACCCACATCCATCTCCATAATTTTTTCCATCTTGTAAATCTGAAACTCTATACCCAATAAATAATAATTTCCTATTTCCTCTTCCCCCAGACCCACTAGTCTATTTCTATCTGTATGAATTTGATTACTCCTAAGTACCTTACATAAGTGGAATCAAGCAATATTTGTTTTTTTGTGACTGACTTGTTTCATTTAGCATAATGTTTTCAAGTTTCATTATGTTCTAGCATATATAGGAAATTCCTTTCTTTATACAATGCATATTATGACATTGAATTGATATACCACATTTTGCCTAACTATTCATCTGTTGGTGGACACCTTGGTTCACTTCCACATTTTAGCTATTGTGAATTATACTAATATACACATGCATGTACAATACCTCCTTAAGACCCTGCTTTCAATTATTTGGAGTATACACCCAGAGGTAGAATCATATTGTAATTTTTTGCGGATCATCCATACTCTCTTCCACAGTGGCCCTACCATTTTCCATTTTTATAAACAGTGCAAAGCATTCCAACTTCTCTACATCCTTACCAATACTTGTTATTTGTGTTTTTATTTTTTATAGTCATCTCAATGCATGTGAGGTGATATCTCATTATAATATTAAAGATTTGCATTTCCCTAATGATTAGCTGTGTTGAGCATCTTTTCGTGTACTTATGGCCATTAATATATCTTCTTTGGAGAGATGTCTGTTCCAGTTTTCTGCCCATTTTTTGATCAGTTGTTTGCATTTTGTTGTTGTAGTTGTTGAGTTTTAGGAGAACTTTAAATATTCTGGATATTTATCCCGTATCAGATACATGATTTGCAAATATTTTCTCTTATTCTGTGGATTGATTTTTTTAATGCTGCTGCTATTATACTTTTTAAATTTTCATAAAGTCTAGCTTATATTTTTCTTTTGTTGCCTGTGCCTTTGGTTTCACATCTAAGAAATAATTGACAAATCCAATGCTGTGATGTTTTTACCCTATGTTTTCTTGTAAGAGTGTTATAATTTCATGTCTTCCATTTAGGACTTTGATCAATTTTAAGTTGACTTTTTATGATATTAGCTAAGGGTCCAAGTTTCTTCTCTTGCATGTGGATATCCAGTTTCTCTGAACCAAGACCATCTTTTTATCACTGTACGGTCTTGGCAGTCCTATCAAAAATCACTTGACCATATATTCAAGAGTTTTCCTCTGTGCTTTCTATTCTATTTCATTTGTCTATATCTCTGTATTTTTGCCAGTATCATACTGTTTTGATTGCCATAGCTTTGCTGTAAGTTTCAAAATCAGGAAATGTGAGTCTTCCAAAATTGGTTTTCTTTTTCAAGATTGTTTTGGCTATTCTGGGTCCCTTGAGATTACACAAGCATTTTAAGATGGAATTTTCTATGTCTGCAAAATACATCATAGGGATTTCGGTAGGGATTGCCTTGAATCTCAATCAAAGAAGAGCAGATCACTTTAGGTATTATCAACGTCTTCAAAACATTAAATCTTCCAATCATAAAAATTGACTGTGTTTCTTTTTATTTATTATCTTTTAATTTATTTCTAAATATTTTGTAAGTTTTATGTATAAATTTTTAACCTCTTTGGACAAGAAAATTTTTAAGTTTTGTATTATTTTTGATGCTACTATGCTTTTAATCTGTCCCCCTAGAGTTCACGTGTTTAAAATTAATTCCCCAGCACAATGCCCATTGAATTACCACCATCATTCTTCTCAGACCTGGAAATGACAATACAGAAATTCATATGGATACATACACGACCACGAATGCCAAAACAATCCTTAGCAAAATGAAACAAAGCAGGAGGTATCACACTTCCAGACGTCAAACTTCACTATAAGAATACAGTAATCAAAACAATCTAGTATTGGTACAAGAACTGGCATATAGACCAATGGAACAGGATAGAGATTCTGGAAGCAAAGTGTCAATTTCTCAACCAACTCACCTTTAACAAAGCTTCCAACAATAACCACCGGGGAAAGGAGAATCTATTCAGTAAATGGTGCTGGGAAAACTGGCTGACTACGTGCAGAAGATTGAAACAGGGCCCTACCTATCACCATATACAAAAATTAACTCTAAATGGATCAAAGACCTAAAAATAAAACCTCAAAGTATAAGAAAATTAAAAACACAGATGACTGCCTTATGGAAATTGGAACTGGCAACTAATTCCTAATCAGAACCCTAAGTGCCCATACCATAAGAAATAAGATAGACAAGTGGGACCTCATCAAACTGATGAGCTTCTGGAAAAAAAAAGAAGAAGTCATCAAGAGAGCAGGAAGACAGCACACAGATTGGGAAAAAATATTTGCCAAATGTATATCTGACAAAGGCCTAACATCTAGGATCTACAAGGAACTCAAATGCACCAAAAGGAAAAAAACAAACAGCCCCATTAGAAAGTAGGCAAAAGTCATAAATAGACACTTCTCAAAAGAAGATACACAGGCAGCCAACAGAAACATGAAAAAGTGTTCAGTCTCACTAATCATCAGAGAAATGCAAATCAAAACAAAATTGAGATAACACCTAACCCCAGTAAGAATGGCCATCATTAATAAAACAAACAGCAACAGATGCTGGTGAGGATGCAGAGAAAAAGGAATGCTTCTACATTCCTGGTGAGAATGAAAATTAGTGCATCCTCTTTGGAAGACAGTATGGCAATTTCTGAAAGAACTAGAAATTGACCTTCCATATGACCCAGCAATTCCCCTGTTGGGAATATACCCAGAGGAACTCAAATCATTCTGCAAAAAAGATATCTGCGCATGTGTGTTTGTTGCAGCTCTATTCACAATAGCAAAAACTTGGAATCAACCATGCTGCCTATTGAAGCTGGACAGGATAAAAAAATATGGTACATATACACATTGGAATATTATGCAGCCATAAAGAAGGACAAACAAGCCGGGCTCAGTGGCTCAGCCTGTAATCCCGTGTCTTGGGAGGCTGAGGTGAGTGAATTGCCTGAGCCCATGGGTTTGAGACCCGCCTGGGCAACTTGATGAGACCTCATCTCTACAATAAATCAAAAAAAGTCAGCTGGGTGTGGTAAGCGTGCCTGTAGTTCCGGTTACTTGGAAGGCTGAGGTGGAAGGATCACCGGAGCCCAGAAGGTCGAGGCTGCAGTGGCTGGGAGCGGCCACTGCACTCCAGTCTGGGCGACAGAGTGAGACTTCAACTCAAAAAAAAAAGAAAAAAAAAAAAGGACAAACATATGGGCTTTGCAGCAACTTGGATGGATTTAGAGTCGATCATACTCAGTGATATATCGCAGAAACAAAGAACAGGTTACCATATGTTCTCAATCATAAGCGGGCCTTGAACAATTATCATAATACTATAAGAAAGGGATTGGGAGTAGTGGGAAGCTGCCAGGGGAGGGGCAAGGGGATTGCCAGTTGTAGGGCACTGCTTGGGGAGGGAGGGAACACTCATCAACAAGGGTACCTGCATAATCAGCATTTGTATACCTAGCCCTGGGTTGTACCCCACATCTTTAAAATAAAATAATAATAATAATAATAAAATTTAAAAGCCCTAATTAAAAAAAACACACACTAAATCCTCAACTCAACAGTATTGGGACAGGGGCCTAATAAGAGTTGATTAGGTCATAAGGCATGCTCTCATAATTTGATCATATGTTGCTATCAGGGGAGTGGGCTTGCTACAAAAGTGAATTTGACTTCTACTTGCTCTCTTGCTTTCTCATGCTCTTTTGCCTTTCTATTTCCTGGGATGACACAGCAAGAAGGTCTTCACTAGAAGTGGGCCTTTCAACCGTGGACATTCCAGCCTTCAGAACTGTAAGAAATAACTCTCTGTTCTTTGTAAATAACCCAGTTTCAAGTATTCCATTATAGCAGCACAAAACAAACTAAGACAGGTGCTATTAAAAATTGAATTGTAACATTTTTCAGGTTGTTCATTTTTAGTATACAAAAATACAGCTTCTTTTGTGAATTGACTTTGTAGCCTTATATTTTGCTGAATTCATTTTATTAGTTTACTGTTATTAGTTCTATTTTTTTAATGACATATTTAAGATTTTCTTCACATAAGACCATATAATCTGTGAAAAGATATAATTTTACTTCTTTTCAAATTTGGATGCCATTTATTTCTTTTTCTTGCCTAGTTGCTTTGGTTACAACTTCCAATATTATGTATAGAAGTAGCAAAGCTGACTTTCTAAAAAACTTTTGGACTTTCTGTCTTTTCTTGATTTATTCTTGTTAGGTTTTATGCTTTTAGAAATTTGCCTATTTATCTAGGTTATCTATTTAGTTGACATATAATTATTCATAATACTTTCTTATAATTTGTTTAATTGCTGTAGAATTGGCAGTAAAATCCTGACTTGCATTTTAAATTTTAGTAAATTGCCTTGTTCCCAATCTAGGAGGAAAATCTTTAATATTTCACCATTACATATAATGTTTGCTGTAGATGTTTTTTATGTATGACTTTTAGAGATAGTGTCTTTCTATTTCTAGTTTATTGAGTGCTTCTGTCCTAAAAGGATGTTGAATTTTGTCAAATGCTTTCTCTGCATCAATTAAATTGTTCATGTGGGTTTTTCTCCCTCAATTCAATTAATGTGATATATTACATTGATTTATTTTTTTGTTGTTGAATCATCTTTGTTTTCCAGAAATAAATATTACTTGGTCATGGTGTATAATTCCTTTAATATGCTGCTGAATGCAGTTTGCTAGTATTACTTGAGAATTTTTGCATTGGTGTGTATAAAGGATATAAGTCTTTAGTTTTCTTTTTTTGTAATGTCTTTGTCAGGCTTTGGTATCAGCATAATGCTGGCCTATAAAAAGAGTTAGAGATTGCCCCCTCCTCATTTTTTTGAAAAAAGTTTGGGAAGGCTTGGTGTAAGTTTCTTTTTAAATATTTGTTAGAATTCACTGTTGAAGCCATTAGCTCCAGAGTTATTCTTAGGATATTTTTGATTACTGATTCAGTCTCATTAGTACTAGGTCTATTCAGGCTTTCTGCCTTTTCTTGATTATTCTTGTTAAGTTTTATGTTTTTAGAAATTTGCCTATTTATCTAAGTTATCTAATGAGTTGACAGACAGTTATTCATAGTACTTTCTTATCGTTTGTTTAATTTCTGTAGTATCATCAATAATGTCCTGACTTTTATTTTAAACTTTAGCAAATTTAGCATTTTCTTTTTACTTCAGTTCATTTAGCTGAAAGTCTGTTAATTTTGTTGATTTTTCTAATGAAGCAACTTTTAGTTCTATCAATTTTCCCTATTGTTTTATTTTCTTTCTTTCTTTCTTTCTTTCTTTCTTTCTTTCTTTCTTTCTTTCTTTTTTTTGAGTTGGAGTCTCACTCTGTCGCCCAGACTGGAGTGCAGTGACCGCTCCCGGCCACCGCAGCCTCGACTTGCTGGGCTCCGGTGATCCTTTCGCCTCAGCCTTCCAAGTAGCTGGAATTACAGGCATGCGCTACCACACCCGGCTGATTTTTTGATTTACTGTAGAGATGAGGTCTTGCTGCCCAGGTGGGTCTCGAACCTGCGGGCTCAGGCAATCCACTCACCTCAGCCTCCCAAAGGCGCGGGATTACAGGCTGAGCCACTGAGCCCGGCTCGTATTCTTTATTATTATCTGCACTGTTTTAATGTTTTTTTTTCTTCTGTTATCTTTTAGTTTAGTTTCTTCTTTTAGTTTTTTAAGTTGTAAAGTTAGGTTGTTTACATGAGGTTATTCTTTCTTTTTAATGTAACCATGCATAGCTATACTTCCTTTCCTTAGTATCATTTTTGCATAGTTCTATATTTTTTGTTATATTGAGTCTTACTTTCTTTTATCTCTAATTATAATTTTTTATAATTACTTCATTGATACATTTCTTGTTTAAAAGTGTATTGTTTATTTTTCACAAATTTGTATCTTTTTAAGTTTTACATCTGTTATTAATTTCTAACTTCATCCCATTGTCTATAGAGAAGATACTTGTATGCTATCTATCTTTTTAAAATCTACTGAGGGACTTCCAGCAAGATGGCAATGAGGCGGCTTGGTCTGTGAGATCCTCCGTGAGAGAACACACATAAAGACTCTGGCTCTCTCCTGGGGACTGCAGCTCCCATCTCAGCAGCCTGCTCTTCACACAGAGCTCAGCCGTGGCTGCTGCTCAACCATCTCAGTGGTCTAAGCTGTCGCTGCCATGGATACCACAGCCATGGCCATCACCCCACCCATGCCTGAGGCAACCCACAGCTCCAGACCATGAAGCCCCCCCAAGCACAATCTACTAAAATTGCCACCACAGCTGCCACTACCATTGCACACTATTCACCCAGAGCCAGAATCATGGAGGTCCTTCCACATACCTTTAGGTGGTGACTGCCACTGCCACTACTGTTACCTGTTCCCTCCCATCCTGGGTGGCCTCCACCTTCCATCCTGCCTGACTTGCATTGACTTGCAGGTTTCAGCAGCTGCAGATAAAGATCAGCTGAAGCAGTGAGATAACACCACCTGTTGGGGATCCAAGGTAACAACATCAAAATAGGAAAGACAGAAGTTCCTTCCCCTTCATAAATAGACACAGGCCAGATCTGAGTGGCAGACTGGGCAGGGATCCCAGATCTGAACTACCCTTCACAGCAGGCCAGGGGAACTGACCCTAACTGTGAACAAATTTACCAGCCTGCAAAGACAGCTAGAAATCAGAGCTGAAAGGACATTGGACTTAAAAGAAAAGTCTCAGAGTGTGGTTCATTGGTTCTGTTAGCTTATTGACTTTATTCCTTTTTTTGTTTGGTTTTGTTCTTTTTGTTTGTGTTTTTGTTTCTCTGTAAACCCCATCTTTGTATAGAGGAACAGCACACCAATAAGGTGGTTGGTTAGCTTGTATGTTAGCATCATTGTATGTTTTAGTTTTTTTGTATGGTTGTTGGTTAGTTTGTAGACATGGTTATTGTTTTGCTTTTTCCTTGTTTCAGTCTTTGTGTCTCATTTCATTTGTTAGTTGGTACCCTTGTCTGTTTTTCCTCTACTCCTCTTTCTATCTATCACCCTCTTGCCCCCACTGCCTACTCCATTCTCTTCCCTTTTTTAACCTCATTTTGCTTTCAGGGAGTAAACCTACAACCCCACTGCAAAGACAGATTCCAAGGCAGTGGGAAGTGAGTTTCAGATTACCCATACACCTCTCAGTAGACACTGAGATCTGTGGATAGATTTTGAATCACAGCTCCCACCTTAGTTAAATCTCAGAACTACAAAAAGGACCACCCCCAATCTACAGACCAACTTCAGAATTGAACAAAGCCAGAGGATATACATAAAGAAGAATAGGACATTGAACAAACAGAATTAAGAGAAACCCCTCCACCCCTGAATAACAGAATTAAAGAAGACGGGGAAGGGGAAGGAAGGAAAAAATAGGGAGGAAAAATCTGCACAAATGAAGAAAAACCAGAAGAAGAATATAGGTCATACACAGATCCATAGGAGGTCAGACACTGAGAAAACAGACTTCGGAACACAAACAATGAAGAGCCCCCAGAATGACTGGTCACATGCTTCAAGCCCAGGCATCAAGACATTAAAAGAGAGAATAAAAAAAATTGAGGAGAGACAAGAGGAAAATAGGAAGGAACTGATAACAGAAATAACAGCAGTAAAGGATACTATGATGGAAATAAATAACAAACTAATAAGCATGAAAATCAGAATTAGCCAAGAAGAATCTCAGAGCTTGAAGACCAAAATACAGAGGTAACCCAAAAACATAGAAAACATAGAAAATAACTTTTAAAAGACAGAACAAAACTTTCAAGAGATGAACAAACCTAAGAGTTCTTGGCCTTCCTGAGGCAGAAAGAGAGACAGAGACCACACTGGAACAAACTTTCCATGAGATTATTCAAGAAAACTTCCCTCATCTCATCAGTGATGCAAAAATTCAAGCACAAGAGATTCAGAGAACCCCTGCAAGACAACAAATGAGAAGACTAACTCCCAGACACATAATAATTCACCTAAACAAAGTAGGTATAAAAGAAAAAATCCTAAAGGCCACAAAAGAAAAAGGTCCAACTACCTACCATGGAAGACCAATTAGAATAGCAGCAGATTTATCTACAGAAATCCTACAGACTAGGAGAGCTTGGAGCCCTATATTCAAAGTTCTAAAAGATGAACGATTTCAACCAAGAATAAACTACCCAACCAAGCTAAACTTCATCAGTGAGGGGGAATTAAAATCTTTTCCAGATATCCAATTCCTAGGAACTTACAATGCCACCAGACCACCTCTACAAGAAACACTTAAGAAAGTATTATACACAGAAGAAAACAAAATAAGAACAACAACGTTCTTCACAAGAGTACAGGAAAAAGATTAAAAGCACACACAAACCAACCCCAAAATGAAAAGAAAGACAACAAAAAAAACCAGGAACAGCAATAACAACTCTATAAGAATCTCATTATAGGGATCAACTCTCACATTTCAATAATTAGCCTAAAAGTGAATGGACTAAATGCACCACTGAAAAGACATGGAATGGCAAAATGGATAAAATATCACCAGGTAACAATACATTGCCTTCAAGAGACTCATCTCATTAGAAAGGACATTTACAGACTCAAAATAAGAGGATGGGAAACAAATATTCAGGCCACCGGAACACAAAGAAAGGAAGATTCCTGATCTTAATCTCAGACAAAATACCCTTTAAATTATCTAAAATTTAAAAAGACAAGGAAGGCAACTACATGATGGTAAAAGGTTCAATCCATCAGCAAGAAATATCTATCTTAAACATATATGCACCCAACATAGGAGTGCCTACTTTCATAAAGAAGCTTCTAGGCAAACTCAAAAAAGATATTGACTCTAACACTATTATAGCTAGGGGTTTTAATAACCCACTCACAACCCTTGACAGATCATCAGGACAAAAAATCAGCAACGAAATCCATAACCACAATGTGACTCTTGACTAAATGGATTTAATTGATACCTACAGAACACTCCACACAATGACCACAGAAGATACATTCTACTCATCACTACATGGAACATACTCTAAAATTGACCACATACTTGGCCCTAAATCAAGCATAAACAAATTTTAAAAGATCGAAATTTTTCATGCACCTTCTCAGACCACAGTGAAATAAAAATAAACATCAACACAAACAAGTTGCCCCCTAAACCCACAAAGACATGGACACTAAATAGCATGATCCTAAACAATTTCTGGGTCAATGATGAAATCAAAACAGAGATGAAAAGATACCTGGAAACAAATGAAAATGAAGAAACATCTTACCAAAATCTCTGGGATGCCATGAAAGCTGTAGTTAGAGGGGAATTTCTATCTCTACAAATGCACATGAAGAAAATGGAAGGATCACAAAGTAACAGCCTAACAATTCACCTAAGGAAGCTGGAAAAGCAAGACCACCAAAACTCTAACTTCAGCAGAAGAATCCAGATCACCAAAATAAAAGCCCAAATCCGGGACATAGAAGACAGAAAGATAATACAAAAAATCAATGAAACAAAAATTGAAAGGATAAACAAGATCGATGGTCCCCTAGCTAGACTGACCAAGAAAAGGAGAGAAAAAGCCCAAATCAATGCAATCAGAAACATAAATCATCAAGTCACATCTGACCCTGAAGAAATACAAAAGATCATTAGAGACTACTATGTACACTTGTATGGAAACAAACTTGAAAACATTAAGGAAATGGAGGACTTTCTGACATCACACAACCTGCCTAGGTTGAACAAAAAGAAATTGAGACCCTAAATAGACCAATAACAATCAAGGAATTTGGCTATGTAATAAGAAACCTACCTACAAAAAAAAGCTCAGGACCAGATGGCTTTCCAGTAGAATTCTATAAAACATTTAAAGAGGAGCTGATACCAATCCTACTGAAAGTATTCCAGGCAATTGAGAGAGATGGAACCCTCCCCAAATCATTTTATGAAGCTAACATCACATTGTTACCCAAGCCAGGTAAAGACCCAACCAAGAAAGAGAACTACAGGCCAATATCTTTGATGAATATACATGCTAAAATTCTCAACAAGATCCTAGCAAACCAGATTCAACAACACATCTCAAAAATCATCTGTCATGACCAAGTAGGCTTCACCTTGGGACACAAGGCTGGTTCAAATTCACAAGACCATAAATGTAATTAAATACATCAACAGCCATCAAAGCAAAAATCGCATGATTATATCATTAGATGCAGAAAAAGCTTTTGATAAAATCCAGCACTGCTTCTGGATTAAAAACCCTCCAACATCTAGGCATACATGGAACATACCTCAAAATAGTAATAGCCATCTATGAGAAACCCACAGCCAGCATATTCCTAAACAGATAAAAATTGGAACCATTTCCCCTGAAAACTGGAAAAAGAATAGGATGCCCACTCTCACCCCTCCTGTTCAATATAGTATTGGAAGTCCTGGCTAGAGCAATCAGAAAAGAGAAGGTGATCCAGGGTATCCAAATAGGAAAAGAGGAAGTCAAGTTATCTCTCTTTGCAGATGACATGATTGTGTACCTTGAAGACCCAAGAGAATCTGTCAAAAGCCTCCTTGCACTGATAAAGGACTTTGGCAAAGTCTCAGGGTATAAAATAAATGTGCAAAAGACAATCACATTTCTTTACACCAATAATAAACAGAAACCCTAATAAAAAGCACAATCCCATTCACAATTGCCACAAAAAAAATGAAATACCTTGGCATCTTCTTGACTAGAGACATGAAAGAACTTTACCATGAAAATTACAAAACACTGTTCAAAGAAATAAAAAATGACACAAAAAAGTGGAAACATATCCCATGCTCATGGATTGGAAGAATCAACATTGTGAAGATGTCCATCATACCCAAGGCAATCTAAAATTTAATGCAATACCCATAAAATTACCAACAACATTCTTCTCAGATCTAGAAAAAAACAATACAGAAATTCATATGGAAACACAAATGACCAAAAATAGCCAGAACAATCCTCAGCAAAAAAAAAAAAAAGCAGGAGGTATCACAATACCAGACTTTAAACTTCACTATAAAGCTACAATAATCAAAACAGCTTGGTATTGATATAAAAACAGGCATATAGACCAATGGAATAGCATTGAGATTCCAGAAGTAAAACCTCAATTGCTCAATCAACTCATCTTCGACAAAGGCTCTACCACCCACCACTGCAGAGAGGAGAACCTATTCAGTAAATGGTGCTGAGAAAACTGACTGACCACATGCAGAAGATTCAAACAAGACCTCTATTTATCCCCATACACAAAAATTAACTCTAAATGGATCAGAGACTTAAATGTAAAACCTCAAACCGTAAGAGCAAATGCAGGACACACCCTTATGGAAGTTAGAACTGGCATCCGATTCCTGAGCAAAACCCGAAACGCACAGGTCAAAAGATATAAGATAGACAAGTGGGATCTCTTTAAACTGACAAGCTTCTGCAAAGCCAAAGAAACCATCAAGAGAGCCGGGAGACAGCCCACCGACTGGGAAAAATTATTTCCCAACACCATGTCTGACAAAGGCCTAACATCTAGGATCTACAAGGAACTCAAATGTGCTGAAAAGAAAAAAAACAAACAACCCCGTTACAAAAATTGCAAAAGATATGAACAGACACTTCTCAAAAGAAGACATACAAGCGGCCAACAGATACTTGAAGAAATGTTCAACCTCACTAGTCATCAAAGAGATGCAAATTAAAACTACACTGAGAAACCACCTAACTCCAGTCAAAATGGCTATTATCAATAACTCAAAAAAATAACAGATGCTGGAGAGGATGTGGTGAAAAGGGAGCACTTCTACACTGTTGATGGAAGTGTAAACTAGTGCAGTCTCTGTGGAAATCAGTGTGGTGATTCCTAAAAACTTTAAAAATCGACCTTCCATATGACCCCGCAATCCCCCTACTTGGAATATACCCTGAAGATCTCAAATCACTCTATTAAAAAAATACCTGCACACATATGTTTATTGCAGCTTTGTTCACAATAACAAGATCATGGAACCAACCATGATGTCCATCAAAAGAGGAATGGTACATACACACAATGGAGTATTACATGGACATAAAAAAGAAGAAAATCATGAATTTCATAGCAACCTGGATGGAATTAGAGTTTATAATACTGAGTGATCTCTCACAAGAACAAAGATCTGAGTATCTCATGATCTCACTCATAAGTGAACCTTGAATAAGTATCATAATACTATAAGAAAAGGATTGACAGTGGCGGGAAACTATTGGGGGGCAGGGAGGAGAAGGGAGGTGGGATTAAAGGTAGTCACTATCTGTCTGGGGACGGGGGGGTCACACCTTATCAACAAGGGTACCTGCACAATGCATATTTGTATACCTAACCCTTAACTGTACTCCACAATTTTAAAATAAAAAATATGTTAAAAAAATGATTGGAAAAAAAATCTACTGAGACTTAATTTTTACCTAAGACTTATCCTGAAAAATGTCATGTGTTCACCTGAGAAAAATATATGTGCTAGTTTTATTGAGTAGTCTATATATGTTAGTTAAATCTACTGGTTTACTTTTTTAAGTCATTCATTTTCTTACCTATATTCTGTTTGTGTATTCTATTCATTATTGAAGGTGATATGCTAAAGTGTCCAGCTACTGTTGAAGAATTATTTCTCTCTTCAATTCTGTCAATTTTTACTTCATATATGTTTTTGATCTGTCATTAGGTATCAAATGTTTATAATTGCTATATCTTCTTGCTGTACTGAACTTTTTATTGATGTATAATGTCCTTTTTGATTCTTGTAAATTTTTTATTTAAATTATTTTTTCTGATATTAGTATAAGCATCCTTACTTTTTTCATTGTTACTATTTACATGAAATACCTTTTTTGTTTCTTTTATTTTCAATTTACTTGTGTTTTAACTTTAAAGTTAATCTCTTGCAGACAGTATATAGTTGGGTTATTTTTTAAATCCATTCTGCCAATCTCTGTCATTTGCATGCAGAGCCTAATTCATTTACATTCAAAGCAATTGTCAGGAGGGACTTTCTTCTTTCATTTTTCTATGTGTATTCTATATGCCTTGTAACACTTGTCCCTCATTTCCTGCATTGTGCTCTTTTTTTGTGTTTAGGGTTTTTTAGCGAAAAGCTTAAATTATTTTATTTCCTTTTTTATGAATGTATAGCAGTTTTCTTGTTTGCTGTGTATATTACATTTAACATCTCAAAGTTATAATAGTTTAATTTGAATTCATTCTAACATAACTTCAGTAACATAAAAATTTGGCTCCTTTAACAACTCCAGCTCCATCCCTTTCAAGTTGATGTCAAAAAATTACACCTCTATACATTATTTGCTCAAAAACAAACTAATCATATTAATGCATGAACCTTTTAAAATGTGTAGAAGACAAAATGTAGAGTTGCAAACCAAAGTTATAATAATACTAGTTTTTAGGCTATTTATTTTTTAGAATGTATTTTTGTCTCTCAAATCACAAAGAAAACAAAAAGCAGAGATGATCCAGTGTTACAATAATACTTGCTTTTATCATCACTCATGTGCTCTTTCTTTATATGGTTTTAAGTTATTGTCTATTATCCTTATATTTTATTTTAATTTGAGTATTTTTTGTAGGGTAGGTTTACTAGAGTCAAATTTCCTCGGTTTTTGTTTATCTTGGTGTCTCTTCATTCTCCTTCACTTTTGAAAGATAATTTTTCTGGATGTAGTAGTCTTGATTGACCGTGGCTTTTTTTCAGCCATTTAAAATATATTGGCCCATTCCTCTGGCATCCAACGTTTCTGGTGAAGTGTCTACTGGTAATACCACTGAGGATTTCTTGTATGAGTTAATTCTTTCTTGCTTCTTTTAAGATTCTCTCGCTCACATTCTCTCTTTTTTTAAAAATTTTTATTAAAATATATCTCAGTTTGGATCTCTTTGAGTTCATTTACTTGGGGCTTATTGAGCTTTGTGGATGTTTATATTTATTCCTTTAATAACTTTGGGGATTTTCAGCCATTATTTCTTCAACTATTCTCTCTTATCTCTTTCTTCTCCTCTGAAACTCCTACAATGTATGTTGGTCTGCTTGACAGTGTTCCATAGGCCCCTTAGGCTCTATTCACTTTTCTTCAATCATTTTGCTTTCTATTCTTCAAATTCAATAATTTTCATTGTCCAAGATTTAAGTTTGCTAGTATTTTTTCTGCCTGTTCTGATCTAGCTTTGAATATTTTTAGTAAATTTTGTATTTTAGTTACTGTATTTTTCAGTCTCAGAATTTTCTTTTGGTTTCTTCTTTAGGCTTTCTGTATATTTGGTGATATTTCTACTTTGTGCCAACATTTTAAAAATGTTCTACACATTTTCTTTTTTTCTTTTAGTTACTTGGGTATATTTTAGACAGTTGTTTAAAGTTTTTGTCTAGTAGATCTGACTCCTTTTTCCTAGGACAATTTCTGTTGATATTTTTCCCTTTTGATTGGGCTATACTTTCCTGTACTTCATGTGTCTCATGATTTTTTTGTTGTTTTTGGAAACTGGACATTTGAATCTAATAATATTTTAACTATGGAAATCATATTCTCCCCCTTTCCTAGGGTCTGCTATTTTGTTGCTGCTTTTTGCTTTTTAAACTAAATTGTTTTAGGCTTTGTGCCAATGATTTTCCTGTGGTATACATGTAAGACTTTCTCAACTTTTTCCAAGCCTGCACCATTCCCTAGGCATTCACAGTCACTTTCTAATATTCCTAGTATATGCAGTTAATTTTGAATTGTTTAATTTTTAATATCTGGTTCTCAAAAGGGGCAGAGGGAAAAATAAGGGGGAAAAGATTAAATACCTGCCTTTTAAATTCCATGAAAGGGATTTGGCTTGCAACAGTGTGAGGATATGTAACAAAAATGGCTATCTGCCTTTTTGTCTGTTTGTCTGTGATCAGAAACAGCAATCAGGAGAGAACAGATCTCTGATATTTGAAGGAAAGGGTTCTTTTGCTCACTCCACCTCTTCCAAGTTTTGTGTAAGTTTCTCCAGGAACACATCCACAGGGCTGTAGTAATTGATGGATAGCTGTCAATATGCTAGGAGCTGAAATTGATTAAAACTGACTGCAATTTATTATCCAAGTCTTCCCTTGGTAGTTATAAACCTTCTATATACACCAGAGCTTCAAAAATAGTTATGAAAATAGATTTTGCTAGTTCAATTTTTGTCTAGGCGAGAAATTCTTGGAGCTTCTTACTCTGCCATTTTCCCAGAATCCTGTCCTTTGTCAGATTCATTTTTGAAGTATATATTTACCAGATATAAATTTGTTTTTTTTTTCTTTCAGTACTTTAACAATGACATTTCATTTTCTTCTGACTTGCATTTTCTTTCTTTTTGTTTTTTTCAGTGTATGCAATGTGACTTTTTTCTGTCTTTTATGATTATATAACAAGTTGGTTACAATGAGTCTTGGTAATTTAAAATTTTTTCTGTATACTTATTTTGTTTAAGTGTATCTAGTTTGTTAAACTTCTAGATTTATGACTTTCATCATATTGGAAAAACTTGGGCCATTATTTGGTTAATTATTTTGTGGCTTCCTCTCGTAGAACTCTATTTTTTGAGATTTGCACTTAGTGTGTCAATTTGTGCAAGTTTTTACAATTTTGGGGTCTTTTTTGCTATATTTGAATGTATTTATCTTTACGCAATATCTACATTGCTTTTAATCATATCGATTGAGCTTTTCCTCTTAGTATTAATTTATTAGCATTAAATTTTACTTTTTTCCTATAGTTTTCATTTTTCTTCTCATAATGTCCATATTTTTATCTAAATACCTGAAAGCAATTATTTTAATTGTTAAAGTTTTTTGTTGTTGTTTTTGCTTTTTAGGGGCTTTATTTTTCTGAGCATTTCTAAATTTTCTTCTATTGGCTTGTTGCTCTCATGGTGATGAGTCACATATTTCTACTTTATTCTATTTCTGATAATTTGTACTGAATGGTAGGCTAGTTGTCAAGTGTCTTGATTTTATTGTCTTTTTTCAAAAAATATGGAAAAGTAACTTTAAATCAGGCTCTTCTAAATTTTGTTTTTTCATGGGATAGGTTAGCTCTACTGCTCATGCCCTACCTTTTGTCTGAGGCCTCTTTATTCTGGTTGATAGAAATTCTAGCATCTTCTCTTTCTCTAAAGCTTTGGAAATTGTTTAGCTTGTATCTTTGGGTAGATGTTCTTCACCTGGTCTTCACTCTATGGTCTTTTTTTTTTTTTTAATCATTCAGTAAAGACTCAAAGTGACCCAAATGATGACATTTGAAGCTCTTTTCTGGGTAGCTTCCTCTTCCCTGGTATTCTAACCCGTGAATTCCATCTACCTCAATTACTCAACCTCTGGCTTCTGTCTTCTCATCTCAGCAAGACTGCTTATCTTTGAACAAATTTCTTCTCCGACACTGTCATCCAAAACAGCCTTCAAGCAGAAAGCTCAGGTGAGCATAGGACTCATCTAGTTTACTTCCATTTTCTCAGCAATCACAATGCTATACTATTTGTTGTCTGGTGTCTAAAAGCAATTATTTCATATTGTCTAGTTTTGTCACCATATATTGTGGGAGGGTAAGTCTTCATTCAGTTAATTTGTCAAAGCCACAAATTCTGAAGGATATAAATACAGAGTAACAAATTGTCAAGCAAAATAAGCAAGATTTGGAAAAAATATATAGGATATATATATGTAAGTGTATGTGTATATGTGTACATTTATGTGGGTGTCAGTTTCATAAATACCATATAAAATAAACAATCACAGGAATTTAAGAAGCTATCAAACATTAAAAAAAGAAATTATTGCAGTCATAAAAAAGACATGTCTACTAAAATAGGATCGTTCAAAAAAAAACTTAACTGAAAAACAAAAATGAAAAACAGATGAGTTAATGTTAAGACAAAAGTAAAAGAAAATTAATAAGCTAGATAGATTTGACTAAATTACATCATTTGTAATGATATCTGGATAAATTGCAACCAAACAGCTTGAGAATAACAAATATTTTGGAAGTGTGGCTATAATATCTTTCTAAACTGAGTTCCATAAATATATACCAAGAAAGGCAGAAAAAAATAGAAATAATGATGACACCACCTAAAATGTAAAATATATGAATGTAAAACTGATACATTTTCTGTTGGGTTGGTCGATTTACCCTATTTCTCTGGTATAAATGGCATACACACACACACACATACATATACACATACATTTCCTGTTGGTAATTTGTCTTCTGGCCTTAATAATAGTATTTTTTAGTGTGTATTTTTTTTTAATTTTATTTAATTTAAGCTATCCCTTCATTTATGGCTGTTGTAGTTAATGACACAATTAACAAGGACTGCTTAATTCTAAAGCTATAAAAAATTAACTCAAGTTTCTTTCTAACTGTTCTTTAATTTCTTTTTTACATCTAAAACTTAAATTGGCTCAAAATATAATGACACTTTCATGATTATTCTATTTTCTCTAATAGTCAACTGTTAGCTCAAATAATATTTATTATAAAACTTACCTTTTCTCCTTAAATTGCATATGGTATTTTTATCATGTAGTGAATGTTCATTTTATTTGGATCTGTTTACAGACTTTTAAGAAATTTAGTTACATTAGTTTGACTAATGTAGTCATAAGAGTATTGTACTCTTTTACTTATGGAGGTTATAAACAACGTTTACCATTGTTGGGGGAATTATTAGTCACAGAGCTTTACTTATACAGTTTTTTTTTCTTCTTTAAATATAAGTTTTTGAATCTGATTAGTTCTAAAAAGATGAGGCTTCAGTTACTATTTGACACTAAAATAATTTTATAAATCAAACACATCTAATTCATAAAATGTACAAATATGCTAACTAAAAAAACTACAAAAGGAATTGGACACATTTACCAGATTTAGTGGTTTATTTTAAAATATACCTTTCTAATGTTGCTAAATTACACAAAACAAAAATAAAAACCACAAGCATAATAGTATAGATGGTATGTCAACAAACAATTATACTTGGCTTAAGGGATGTCCATACAATATTGATTCCAAAAACTGTAATAATGAATTTTTTTCAAAATAATTTGTAATATTTAGATAAATGAACTACTTATTAGGTATTTTAAATTTGAAATAATTTATACAATATCAATATCTTATAGAATACATTATTTAAACACAATAAAAGTAAACAGCCTTCTGAGAGAAGTTATATGCTAGAAAAATATATATGCTACCTACATAAATAATAATTTTTAAAAATCAAATAAATATAGCAAGAACCTAAAATTGGTAAGTTAAGAAAAAACTACACAATATTTAACAAGGGAAAACTCATAAACAGGCATTTCAAAGAAGCAGAAGCACATAATGGCTTCTAAAACATAAGAAACTATTCAACTTCATTACTAATTGTTAAAATAAAAATAAACACCACAATGAGATATAATTTTACTCTCGCAAAATTTTAAAAAAAGAAATAAAAAGTCTGACATTATCAAGTATGATGACCATATAAAACAATGAAAATTCTTATAAACCTCTGGTACAACAACCACTTTGGAAAATAGTGTGGTGGGAACTGCTGAATTTAAACTTAACTTATGATTGAGCCTCTTACACATGTGTGACAGAGAATGTGTACAAGAATGCTATCACCTTTGCTTACAATAGCAGAATAAAATGTGTTAACAAAACTTCTTAACAGAAGTAATAAATATATATACAGCAGAACATTCATTTTGCCATTGTAGAAATAAATGAATTACTGCTATAAGCATTAGTATTTAAGTATCTCGAAAGAAAAATGTAAAGTGAACTAAGCACACATATCACAGAATATAATTTAATTATGTGTATATATTTAAAACAATGCAAAACCAAAGAATGCGCTAATTAAGTGTGTGTACAATGTGTGTGTATGTGCGTTGCAAGACTAAGAACAAAACAAGAGAATGGATAACCCAAAATTTAGAACAGTGGCTATTTTTGAGAAGAAGATGGGCATTGTGACCAATCACCACACACTGGGAGATTAAACTTTATTTGTAGTGCTCTGTTTTGTAAATTGAAGCATGAGTACCTGGAGTTTTGTTTTGTTTCACCTTATTATGTACCGTATACATACACATAAACTATACTCTTTTGCACATAGGTTATTCAAATAAGAAAGTTGATAGCAAAAATAAAAACTCCCTTAAGTTTTTTACAACATATCAATTAATTTTGACATCCTTATTTTATATAAAATTCTAGCTATAAATATAGCAATTTTGTATCTAGAAAATGTTAAAAAGCCACTTGAAAATATATACTTGTTCCTTTGTTGAAAGTAAAATGCCTGCCAGATCAAATAAATTTGAATATTTTCAGCTATATTGGTATTAAACATTTCCCTTTTGTACCAATATGTAAAGTTCTAAATTTGCTTTCATGAACATGCCATTTGAGCTAATTACTTTATAGTAAATGCAGCTCTTAAATAATTGCTAAACCTTGGGAAATGCTTTCAATAATTGACTTAGTTTTCATAAGTAAAACTTGTGTTATTAAATCTAAATTAAATGCACATTTGAGACACTTAACTAAGTGTTAACATATCAAGCATTTTAATAGTGTAATGAAAATAACTTGTAGCATTAATGCCAAAAAAATTCAAACATTGCATTCACAGTTTTTTATATTTTCTTTCATTCAAGAATTTTGTTTAATGTTTCCATGTGTATTGTGTCATCTGTAATAAACATATTTCCTTATTTATTGATATAACCTAATTTGAAAATACTATATTTCCTAAGATACAAATTTCTAACCTATGTGACTTACAATGAGATAGAGCGGCATTAGTATTTAATTTAATATAAGTAAAAATCAGTTGTAAATTCAAAACTATGCAGACAAGTTGATATATCTAAATGTTAAATTATTTATAATTAAAATTCTTCAGTAAATTTTCATAAAGTTTTATATATATATAAATTAGAGATAAGATCTTGCTATTATTGTGCAGGTTGATCTCAAACTCCTGGTTTCATGCATTCCTCTTGCCTCAGCCTCCCTGTGTGCTGAGATTACAGGCGTGAGCTTCTGCACCTGGCCTTGTATAAAGCTTTTATCTCCTTATTTTTAATACATAAATATCCAACTGGGAGAGCGAATACCCAGCTATAATCTCTCTAAAAAAAGAATTTTCTAATGTTTACCTCTTATTCAGTGCACATATATGCAAATATAAAACACTTGTTCATCTTTTATCTTGTTCCAAAGATAATTTAAGAGTTAGACAGATTAATGGATACGTGGTCATATTCTCTAAACAAGAATATTTTCTCCTTGACCAATCTTGCTTCCTACTAAAGATGAAAAACTCTAGACTGTCTAATTCTCAAATAGATTAAACTCTGCAATGTAATATCAAGAAAAAGGCCTATTTTATGAAAGAAATGGAGGAGTGTTTACTTTATATTTCATACATCTACATTTATATACATGTAAATATTGTATATGTAAATATTGTTTTTATTCCACACAAGTCATTCTCCCCTGCCTAACTACCTCACTTCTCTTTTTTCTGTATCTTCATAATTCTCTAAGAAACTTTCTACTCTTCTCAGCAAATAACCTAAAATTTACAAGTAGTAAATAGTTAAATAAAGAAAACTACATAGTAGTCATCAATTATACTTTTAGTTTTCCCACTCTGCTAGTCCAAAAGAAATTTCTAGAGTCCTCAGAAATTACAAGAGTTATGAAATATATGTTCAAAGCTTATAAAGTATTTTTCTCTAAATGGTAAGATTTGTGAATATATATGCATTTATACAGAGGCATGTATATTATATACCTATATGCACCTGTAAATGTAAACATGCTACATAGACTAACAGAGAAGTCCTAAAGAATTCTGCCAATGAAGACAGACAATATAATTTTGGTATTATTTAAGGATCACAACTGATAAAATCAAGAGATCTAGATTCAAATCCCAAGTCAACCACTAGTTAATACATCTTTTTTAATCTATAACTTGTCCAACTTTACACATGGGAAATATTAACCTTATAGCTATATTAAGCAAATTAGATTTGGTGAAATATGGATATTTGAAATAAATATGAAGTATAAGAAAGACAACAGCGAGCCTCTATCTGTGGTCCTTTTTTAACAGTGTGATAAAGGGAAATGTCAGTGGTGTCTGACCCACATATAAGGCTGACTACACTAGAATAGAAACAAGTCTTTTCTAGGTATGGGATTAAGCAAACTTAAATAAGTGGTTTCTTATTTTAATTTTACAACTCTATGACATTTTTTATACTCCCCCAACTCACTTAATTCTTTCCCTTTTCTCTCTACTCTGAGCCATAATTACACCATTTCTCCTTTATCTTTCTTCTCATCAAAATGTCTCTCTCTGTAAAGCTACATTTTTTTTAACTTGAAAAAGGAGCCACAGTTCAGAATTATACAATAGATAAGTTTCTAACTTCTTTTAATGAAGAAAGGACAATTCTGCCTAAATGGTTACATTCCAGAGCAATATGTAGGTAATAATAATATACGGATGAAGTGTGACACATATATTAATATGCTATATTATCACTGTGATGGTAATATACAGGATTATTTCTACTTACATATTCAATATATTACTTTGGAATCTATCAACGTTTTTTCTATTCTCTGATGTCTGTGCATTCAATTCAAATTAAAATAGTTGTTTCAACAAATAAAATAAAATAGTTGTTTCATAGATTCCTGTTCTAGAAAAAAGCAGTTATTCTATAAAAATTTGTACATACTTTAGAGATTATTTTACAAGCATATGTACATCATTTTTACATAGGTAGTATAAGGAAAAAGAGAAAAAATATTCCAATTCATTTTGTAGCCAATAGAAGGTCTCAGGACTATTGGGGTTTCCACCAGGGGTGGGAAATGACAGGTGAAATGAGTTGACAGGGCTTTGCTCTTCTGTTTGCCTCTTCTTCATTCAGAAGCATATCTTTCTATCTAAATGGAGTTCTTATTTTGTTTGAGGTAATTTTGTATGAGGTAAGTTTTCCAACACTTTACACATTTGAAAACATTGAGTTAATGGTTAGAAAAACAGCCTAACAAACCTCAAAATTAAAGCCTCGATCTTCCTTGGTGGATCAGCTCCTGCCTAGTTTGGTCAAGGGCAGCAGGCATTTATGGAATGCAGGTTCAGCGATAAGACTTTGTTCCTTGTCATTTAATCTGGTATAGCTTTTGTACCTAAGATCCTGTTTTTGCTTTCATTGTTTATTTTTCTTTTATTTTTATTTAGCACTCTCCTTTCAGACAGGGTTGGGTTCCTACAATCACAATCTCATGATGTGACTGTTTCCTGGCCATAATTAAATGCCTCACGAATAAACAAACACCTAATTCAAATAGGGTCAAGGAGAGTCTCTCTCTTGGAGTGGAGTTAAATCTGTAAGTTAGATTACATGACATGGGTTGCAGAAAGTATAAGAATGCATTTGTAAGAAAAAAGTGTCTCATGTGTAGTGCATCCCTATCAGGACTGAAGCTTACAGTTGTTTGAACAGCTCTTGGATGCAGCATTCACATTTATAATCCATTTAGATTGTTAGAGTTACTATGATTTTATGCCAGCAGATGGCAGTAAAATATTTTATATTTTGCAAGGCAACATTGTCTAATGAGCACAAGTTGCACAGGGTGAATCCCTACTGCCAAACAGTGCAGACCTATTAGAAAAAAGTTGATAATCACTAAATAAATGGATACACTGCATATCAATTAAAAACAACTTTGGAAAATTGTCATAGAAGAAATAAAGTGAATGATTCTGAATTTAGCATTAAGCTAAGAATGTGGTGGCCTAAATTTTTTGAAATCTTGTTTCAGTCCATTTTCCCTTGCCTGTGAAAGTCTAAAATCATTCTATATCTATACCTTGGCAAAATATTCTGGGAAGTGAGAAACTGGCACATGTTGGCATGGATACCTAACATCCACACCGTTTCCCTCTGACAAGTTATTAACAGAAATGCTTCACTGAAACTGATGGGCTTTGCTTTACTGAGGAAGTATTTTCTGCCAAAATATTTCTTTTCTGTAACAGGGCCAACCAAAATGGTGGATTTTGGTTCTTACTTTAATCTCCTTTACTCCTTTATTTAGTGAGATGTAAATTTCACAGGTTTTACTAATAAAAATTATTAAATTACTAAGTGTTTATTTTCTCCTTCCCCATTTCCTCTGTTCCTAACCTAATTCAGTTGTCGTTGTTTTACATATCTCATAGGATTCTAAACTGACTTCTCTTTCTAGCTCTTCTACTTTACATTCAGTTAGTCAAATGCTAATACACACACAAACATATATATATATATATACACACACACATACACACACACACACATATATATTAGTGTATGTATATGTATATCCCTGTGACTGTTGGTGATTTGTCTCACTTGTTAATTTGGTGTGTAGGGGATGGTTCTGGAATAGTCTTGACATCTAGTTTTTCATAAATGCTATAGATTTTTTTTTTCCTTTCTATATCCTTTTGTGTGCATGTACTGTGAATTCAGAAAGGGCAATTCTGCCACTATCACCATCTTCTCAGATTCCTTTCAATCAAAGTGCATTTAAAGTCATGCATGTGCTATATGTTAACCTATAGCATATATAGTGTAATCTTTTTATATCTATTGACATTTTATACCTATCTATTGATATTTTCATATCAAAAGCTACCCTTCATTCTCAACATATGCAATCAGAATATCTAGAAATATGTATATAAATAGTAAAGTTAATTATGATTAATAGTAGCACATGCTCAAAAGAATTGTAGGTGATTTTTAAGAACTTCCTGACCTGAGTTTTTTTAATTAGTAGACATAGATACAGAAATATAAAAAATTAATGCAAATTCTAATCAAAATTTAGATAGAACTATACAGAAAAGCTTTGGGAATTGGTTATCACACCTAAGGTTAAGAAAATAAAATACTTTCCCTTGCCTAGTCAGTCACACATCAAGAAAAAAGAAAAAGAATGAGGAACTCAAACAAAATGAAAAGTTTTGCAATAAAAACATGATACTACTACAAAGTAAGTAAAAACATAATGTGATTTTATTCAATGAATATAGCTTAATAATTTATTTGAACTTGATACTTGCAGTTTCTCTTTTGAATAATATGCATTTAATGATGAGCATTATGTTTCATTTTCCACAGGTCAAACAGTGCTTGGTATTGCTATCAATAATGTTGAAATTATCTTCATATTATAAATATGATTTATTAATTTGTAATTATTGCAATCAATTTATGAACAAGTTATTAAAGATTTTCTTATATTTTAGATGAGTAATAAATGCTATATATTTGAATTCTACAGTAATTTTATATCTGAAAACACACAAGAGGTACAAGTAAAATCAAACTGGTGTGAAGTATAGATGGGCCAGTTCCTTGGCTAACATAGTGGGGACTACACAGGCTAAAGTTGATAGTTATAGAAATATATGTGAAATATCTTGAGGAGAAAAAGTAGCAAATAGGGAAAGTAAACAATTGGATGAGAAAAGAAAGGAATTGGAGGGGGTGGGGCAAGATGACGACAGGGCAGCTCTGTCTGTGAAACTCTCCACCGAGGAGAACGCAAAGAGACTCTGATTCTCTCCCCGGAGGTTGCAGATCCCATCGTCTGCAGTCTGCTCTTCACATGGAGCTCGACTGTAGACTTTACTGAGGCACCACCAAGGTCTGGACAGCTACTGTGGTGGCTGCTGCTGCTGCCCCGGCCGGCAGCCATTCCACATTGCACCATCAGTGCCTGGGGCGAGCTGCGGCCCCCTCCGAGGCAGTGGAGCTGCCACCACCCCATCCTCCGAGGCAGCGGAGCCGCCGCTGCCCCCTCCTCCGAGGCAGCCGAGCCACTGCCTCCTCCATGGCAGCCGAGCCGCCGCCCCCTCCGGGGCAGCTGCCACACAGAGGTGTCCATTACACATCGCACCGCCTGTGCCAGTGGCCCAGACACCACCACCACCACCATTGCTGCTGCTGCTGCCACTGCTGCCAAGGCAGGCATTCCACATCGCACCATCAGTGCCTGAGGGATGGGCGAGCAGCTGAGATAAAGACCATCTGTAGCGAGGGATAACACCACCTGCTGGCAATTCAAGTCCACCACCAGCAAGCGCTGGTCCGAGGCCTGGGGACCTTCAGTCCCACGCAGTGCCGGAAACCGCAGCCCCCTGCTGCTGCTGTTCCACCGTGTGTGTGGGAGTTTCGGGTCTCAGCTAGCTCCCTGGCTACATCATCTCTCATCGTCACCAAGCCTCTGGTCACTCAGGGAGGCTCTGGACGCCCACCCCCCAGAGACACTGGTCCCATTCCTGGCTGAAGTACCCTGTGGGGGACCCAGGGCCACTCTCACCACTCACCGCCTGCCCGTTGGAGCTTTGGAGCTCTGGAGCTCCAGGCCCACCCTGGCTGAGGCACTCAGCCTGTGACCCCAAGCTTGGGGACCCAGACAAGCGGAGAGAAAGGGATCTACGAAAGAGAATCTGCCTCCGCCTTTCTCCAGGCAGAGATTTCCATTGCTCTGCCCACCTATCAATAAACTCCACCTCGGTTCCTAAGGTAACATTGCTAAACAGGAGACAAAGCCCCACCCCTAAGTTGAATCAGATAAAAGCAACTCCAAGACAGTCAAACCCAAGCTGTGAGTAAACCTTACTGCCTGCAATGGAAAAACAAAGGGGAGAGGCCGGAGATCAGAGCTGAAGTGATTTTAGTCTGATCTCTTATTGTGACTTATGATTTTATCATTTTGACTATTTATTTTGATCACTTTTGTTGTTTGTCTTCTGACTTACACTGTTTCATGTTTATATTGGTCTGTCTTTGTGTAGCTATCAATATTCTTTAGGGAATCTTTCTTATGTGTCTTCTTCCACTTCTCTCTGACCTTGTGTCTCTTTCTCACCTGACAGTTGGTATGTATGTCTGTTTTCCCTCTCACTCTTCTCTCCCTCTAACTTCCTATTGACTCCCCCTTCCTCCATTATTTTCCTCTTTTATACCCCCATTTTAATCTAGGAACCAAGACTACATACTGCTGAACGGACAGATTGTAAGGCAGAGGGAAATAGGTTCCAGTGTGCTCATATACCTGTTTGTGGATGCTAGAATCAGCATATACACTCTGAACCACAGCTTCCCTCTCAATTAAACCTCAAAACTACAAAAAGTACAGATTGCATCCTACACTCCAACCTCAAAAGTGAACAAAGCCAGAAGACCCTCATAAGGAAGAATAGGATATAGCAGAAGAGAAGTAAAAGCAACCCCACCTTCCCCCAAAAATAGAATTAAAGAAGGGGAGGGAAAGGGGGAGAGAGAGAAAAATCTATAAAAATGAAGAAAAACCAAAAGAAGAATATTGGTCTCTCCCAGACCCTGGGAGGGCAGACACTGAGCAAACTGACTTTGGAATGCAAACAATGAAGAACCCCCAGAATGAAGGGTCTCAAACTACAAACGTTGATATCAAGGCAATAATGGAGAGATTAAAAAGAATTGAGGAGACATAAGAAGAAACTAGGAAGGAGCTGATATCTGAGGTAACAGTAATAAAGAATACTATGAATGAAATAAATAACAAACTGATAAGCATAGAAAGCAGAATTACCCAAGCAGAAGAAAGAATCTCAGAGCTTGAGGACCAAAATATAGAACTAACCCAAACTCTCAAAAACACAGAAAACAAGTTCAAAAAGACAGAACAAAATCTTCAAGAGATGAGTGATTACTTCAAGAGACCAAACCTAAGAGTAATTGGCATACCTGAGGCAGAAAGAGAGACAGAGACCACACTAGAATAAACTTTTCATGAGATCATTCAAGAAAACTTTCCTTATCTAATCAGTAATGCAAAAATTCAAACACAAGAGATTCAGAGAACCCCTGCAAGACAACAAATGAGAAGACCAACTCCTAGACACATAATAATTCACCTAAACAAAGTAAGCATAAAAGAAAAAATCCTAAAGGCAGCAAGAGAAAAAGGTCAGATCACCTACCACAAAAGACCAATCAGAATGGCAGCAGATTTATCTATAGAAACTCTACAGTCTAGGAGAGCTTGGAACCTATCTTCAAAGTCCTAAAAGATAAACAATTTCAACCAAGAATAACTTACCCAGCCTAGCTAAGCTTCATCAGTGAGGGAGAATTAAAATCTTTTCCAGACATCCAATCCCTAAGAACTTAAGCTGCCACCAAACCACCTCTACATGAAACACTTAAGAAAGTACTAAACACAGAAGAAATGGAAAAAAGAACAACGTTCTTCAAAAGAGTACAGGGAAAAGAATAAAATATACATGAACCAACCCCAAAACCAAAAGAAAGACAAAAAAGAACCAGGTGGAAGAACAACAACTCTATAAGAACTCTATGATAGGTATGAACTCTCACATTTCAATAATTAGCCTGAATGTGAATGGACTAAATGCACCACTGAAAAGACATAGAATGGCAAAATAGATAAAATACCACCAGGCAACAATATACTGCCTCCAAGAGACTCATCTCACTAGAAAGGACATACACAGACTCAAAGTAAGAGGATGGGAAACAAACTTTTAGGCGAATGGAACACAAAAGAAAGGAGGAGTCGCGATCCTAATTTCAGATAAATACCATTTAAGCTATCAAAAATTAAAAAAGAGGGCAACTACATAATGATAAAAGGTTCACTCCATCAACAGGAAATATCTATCCTAAACATATATGCACCCAACATAGGTGCACCAACTTTCATAAAGCAACTTCTAGGAAAACTAAAGAAAGATATTGACTCTAACACCATCATAACTGGGGACTTTAATACCCCACTCACAACCCTAGACAGATCATCAGGACAAAAAATCAGCAAGGAGATCCGGAACCTCAATGAGACTCTGGACCAAATGGACTTAATTGATACCTACAGAACACTCCATCCAAAGACCACAGAATACACATCCTACTCATCACCACATGGAGCGTATTCTAAGATAGACCACGTGATTGGCCATAAATCAAGTATAAGCAAATTTAATAGGACCGAAATTCTACCATGCACCTTCTCGGGTCACAGTGGAATAAAAATAAACATTGACACCAACAAAGTCCCCCCCAAAACCCACAAAGACATGACACTAAACAGCATGATGCTAAACAACTCTTGGGTCAATGATGAAATCAAAACAGGGATCAAAAGATACCTGGAAACAAATGAAAATGAAGAAACATCTTACCAAAATCTCTGGGATGCCTTAAAAGCTGTAGTAAGAGGGGAATTTATATCCCTACAAACACACATAAAGAAAATGGAAGGAACACAAATTAACGGCCTAACAAGCCCCCTAAGGAAGCTGGAAAAGCAAGTCCACAAAAACCCTAATTTCAGCAGAAGAATATAGATCACCAAAATAAAAGCCCAAATTCAGGACGTAGAAAACAAAAAGATAATTAAAAAAATCAATGAAACAAAAAGCTGGTTCTTCAAAAGGATAAACAAGATCGATGGTCCCCTAGCTAGACTGACCAAGAAAAAACTAGAAAAAACCCAAATAGCACAATCAGAAACACAAAAGATGAAGTCACATCTGACCCTGAAGAAATACAAAAGATCATTAGAGACTACTACATACAATTGTATGGAAACAAACTTGAAAACCTTAAGGAAATGGAGGACTTTCTGACATCACACAACCTACCTAGGTTGGAACCAGAAGAAATTGAGAGTCTAAATAGACCAATAACAATTAAGGAAATCGACTACGTAATAACAAAACTACCTACAAAAAAACCCCCTGGTCCAGATGGCTTTCCAGCAGAATTCTACAAGACATTTAAGGAGGAGCTGATACCAATCCTACTGAGGGTATTCCAGGTGATTGAAAAAGACGGAACTCTCCCCAAATCATTTTTAAAGCCAACATCACATTGATACCCAAGCCAGGTAAAGATCCAACAAAGAAAGATAACTACAGGCCAATATCTTTGATGAACATAGATGCTAAAATTCTCAACAAGATCCTAGCAAACCAGATTCAACAACACATCTCAAAAATCATCCACCATGACCAAGTAGGCTTCATTCCTGGGATGCAAGGCTGGTTCAACATTTGTAAAAACATAAATGTAATTAAATACATCAACAGATGTCAAAACAAAAACCACATGATTATATCATTAGATGCAGAAAAAGCTTTTGATAAAATCCAGCACCCCTTCTTGATAAAAACCCTCGAACATCTAGGCATACGGGGAACATACCTCAAAATAGTAAAAGCCATCTACGAGAAACCCACAGCCAACATACTCCTAAACGGACAAAAATTGGAACCATTTCCCTTGAAAACTGGAACAAGACAAGGATGCCCACTCTCACCCCTCCTGTTCAACATAGTATTGGAAGTCCTGGCTCGAGCAATCAGAGAAGAGAAGGCAATCAGGGGTATCCAAATAGGAAAAGAGGAAGTCAAGTTATCTCTCTTTGCAGACTATATGATTGTGTACCTTGAAAACCCAAGAGAATCTGTCAAAAATCTCCTTACACTGATAAAGGCCTTTGGCAAAGTCTCAGGATACAAAACAAATTTGCAAAAGACAATGGCATTTCTTTACAACAATAATAAACAAACAGAAACCCAAATAAAAAACACAATTACATTCACAGTAGCCACACACACAAAAAATGAAATACCTTGGCATCTTCCTAACCAGAGATGTGAAAGACCTTTACAATGAAAACTACAAAACACTGCTCAAAGAAATCAAAGATGACACAAACAAGTGGAAAAATATCCCATGCTCATGGATTGGAAGAATCAACATTGTGAAGATGTTCACCTTACCTAAGGCAATCTACAAATTCAATGCAATACCCATCAAATTACCAGCAACATTCTTCTCAGGCCTAGAAAAAACAACACAGGAATTCATATGGAAACACAAACATCCAAGAATAGCCAGAACAATTCTCAGCAAAAAAAGCAATGCAGGTGGTATCACATTACCAGACTTCAAACTCTACTATAAAGCTACAGTCATCAAAACAGCTTGGTATTGGTATAGGAACAGGCATATAGACCAATGGAATAGAATTGAGATTCCAGAAGCAAAACCTCAATTTCTCAACCAACTCATCTTCGTCAAAGCCTCCACCACCTACCACTGGGGAGAGGAGAACCTATTCAGTAAATGGTGCTGGGAAAACTGACTGACCACATGCAGAAGATTGAAACAGGACCCCTATCTATCCCCATGCACAAAGGTTAACTCCAAATGGATCAGAGACCTAAATGTAAAACCTCAAACCATAAGAACCTTAGAAAATGAAGGACATACCCTCATGGAAATCAGAACTGGCCTCCAATTCCTGAACAAAACCCAAAACCCACAGGTCATAAGAGAGAGGATAGACAAGTGGGACCTTATTAAACTGACAAGCTTCTGCAAAGCCAAAGAAACCATCAAGAGAGCAGGGAGACAGCCTACAGACTGGGAAAAAGTATTTGCCAACACCAGGTCAGACAAAGGCTTAACATCTTTAATCTACAAGGAACTCAAACGTGCTGAAAAGAAAAAAACAAACAACCTCATTATAAAATGGGCAAAAGATATGAACAGACATTTCACAAAGGAAGACATCCGAGCAGCAACAGACATATGTAGAAATGTTCAACCTCATTAATCATCAGGGAGATGCAAATCAAAACCACACTGAGATACCACCTAACTCCAGCCAGAATGGCAATTATCAACAACTCAAAAAATAACAGCTGCTGGAGAGGGTGTGGTGAAAAGGGAACACTTCTACACTGTTAGTGGGAGTGTAAACTAGTGCAACCTCTGTGGAAAGCAGTGTGGCGATTCCTAAAAGCTTTAAATATCAACCTCCCATATGACCCCGCAATCCTCCTACTGGGAATATATCCAGAAGAACTCAAATCACTCTATAAAAAAGATACCTGCACACGTATGTTTATCGCAGCATTGTTCACAATAGCAAGAACCTGGAACCAACCATGCTGCCCATCAAAAGAGGACTGTATTAAAAAAATGTGGTACACATACACAATGGAATACTACGCAGCCATAAAGAAGAACAAAATCATGAATTTCGCAGCAACCTGGATGGAACTAGAGTCTATAATACTGAGTGACTTCTTACAAAAACAAAGGTCTAAGTATCACATGTTCTCACTCATATAATGGACCTTGAACATCCAACCTAATACTATAAGAAAATGACTGACAGTAGTGGGAAACTATGGGGGTGGAGATGGGATTAACAGTAGCAAATATCTGTCTGGGGATGGGGAAGCACCTCTTATCAATAGGGTGCCTGAATGAAATGTATTTGTATACCTAGCCCTTAACCGTACCCCACAACATCATAATAAAAAATATTGATTAAAAAAAGAAAGGAATTAGTACAAATACTGTTAATCCTTTAATTTGTAATTTAATATTTGATGCAATAAATCCCGTCTATTAGATATATACAGTAGAGCTAAAACATAGTGTTTAGAATTTGATGAAAATCCAAAGAACTAGAACCAAAGAAGATATAAAATGTTAGGGAATAAGACTAAGAGTAAAGTACTTTTTTAAACTTTATTTATGTACTGTTAAGATTTTTTATATATGCATGAGCTATTTTCATAGTAATAAAGTAAATATTTTTTGATGATTATCAGTTTTTAGCTCTAAGATAGTATATTAAGATGTTTTATTATGAAGTATTTATTTTAAAATATCTTTCAACTTGTATTCTGATATGATTCAAAGGGTTTTTTTTAGTTAAATTTTGTCAAACACTTAAAGGCAAGGTACTGTAAATTTAGACGAGTTGAATGTGTATTTACATAAGTTATATTGCCCAAAAAATTGCTTTATAAATTACAACATAGAGAAAGTTGAGTGGTATCAAAACCTAAAAAGAGCACATAAAAGCTGGAAAAATTTGTAGATAACACTGGTCAAAAGAGAAAGAACACTTTTTAATAAAATGAAATTTTATTCTTCAAATTGATGAAAATGTTTAATAACAATTGAGTCAACTAAAGAAAATTTTATGTATCTATGTATTTGGGAATGTATTTATTATTCAGCAAAATATTAATAATTGTACAAATCCAATGTATTCTTACATACTTGCAACAATCACCTCTGTTGCAAAGGCATTGCTCATGTTCTCAATTTTATTATCAATTAGTACTTGCTTTTTAAGTTATACAAGCTCAAATTTAAATTGAATAAAATAAATATTCATAAGGCCATAATGGTATAAATAAAAGAGCTAATAAGTAAATGCATGAGGGAGAATAGACAGGTCTTTTATGCAGAAGAATACCAAATTATTTATATAAATATTCCATCATCAAGGAGATGGAACTTATCATACCACACATTAAGTGTGGGATCTACAGAATGACTTTCTTCCAAAAAGTGCAGGATGGAGACATGGGGAAGGAGAACAACTATAGAGTCAAGAAACCTGAAAAAAACTCTCAGCAAGGTGACAAGGTTAACATCACCAGTGATAAGTCCTGCTGATATTTCCCTTGATTTGATGTAATGAGAGTAGTACTTTATCTCTCTGATCTTCCTCACAAGAATATATAACTCAAGTCTAACCATGAGAAAAACATCGGATAAATCCTAACTGAGAGACAGTCTATAAACCACCTCACCAGTACTCCTTAAAATTGTCAAGGTCATCAAAACAATAGAGATTTGTGAAACTTTCATAGCCAAGAGAAGTTTATAGAAGACATGATGACTAGTGTCTTGGAACAGAAAAAGGTCATTAAGTAAAATCTAAGAAAAATCAGAAAAAATGTGAACTTTAGCTATTTAAAACGTATCAATATTTGTTCATTAATAGAAACAAATGTACCACACTAATGAAATAGGAGAAATTAAGTGGGAGATATGAGAGGACTTGAACTTTCTTCACAATTTTTATGTAAATCTGAAACTGACCCTATATTAAAAGTCTATTTTTTAAAAAAGAAAGCCCCTAGAAATCAAGTTGAGAGTGGTATAACTTTATATAGCCACTGTATTTTTCAAAAAGTTTTTCTTTCAAAAGAAATGACCTTCTCTCTACTCAGAAGACTGCATTGCAATTTTAAATAGTTAAACCGGTTCACTAGTCACATCTCTGAAAATCACTAAGCTTCCCACCAATAAGCATACGTACAGACACTAACCAGTTAGGCCATTTCATGGTGATCCAATCAGTTCATTCATTTCGAAATTGATGACTTCATGACACAACTGGTTGAGCAACAATGATCAGTGTTGATGGTGAAAGTGTCAGCAATGATTGAATTGGCTATGTTAAAGTTTAGTTTAGCTGCCCATGTGGAGCGTTTATTTCAAGTAGTGAATCTAAAAGGCTTTCTTATTGGCAATTAGATTTGGAGTAGTACAACTAACATTGTCATTTCTATTAGCTACTTTAAACTATTCGTTTCTATACAACCTTAAGGATGTTGTTTGTTAAACGCTACATGTTCTCCTGGAAAACAATAGTTTTCTGTTTAGATCGAATCGTCATTTTGATTAGAGCACTGGTGTTTACCTGTTTAAAGCAATTATAGAAAACATACATTCTGTTGCAGATATTGTAGTCTTACCAATCAAGGAACTACTGTGACCTTCAAGAAAGAAAAAAAAAAATTGAAAAAGGCCAGGCGCGGTGGCTCACGCATATAATCCCAGAACTTTGGGAGGCTGAGACAGGAGGATTGCGTGAACCCACGGGTTCAAGACCAGCCTAGGCTACATAGGGAGACCTCACTGCTATAAATTTTTTAAAAAAAATATTAGCCAGGTGTAGTGGCAAGTGCCTGTAGTCTCAGTTATTCAGGAAACTGAGGAGGATCGTCTGAGCCCAGGAAGTCACGGTTGCAGTGAGGCACGATCATGCTACTGCACTCCAGCCTGAGTGACAAAGTAAGATCCTTGCTCAAAAAATAATCATAATAATAAATAAAATAAAATATTAAAGAGAGAAACAAAATTCAAGGAGTATATGTATATATACATATATATATATTTTTTTTTTTTTTAAGAAAACAGGATTTATTGAGAGGACAGAAAAGCTTCCACAGTGAGAGGGGACCCGAGGAGGTTGCCCAAATTCAAGGAATATTAAGATATTGGTAATTTGTAAGAATACTAAAAACTCTATGTAATCTTTTTGTGATTATGTATCACTAAAATTTAGCAAATATCTGCTCCTTATCCAAAGTGAACTTTATACAAGCTTCCATGTCTCACATAAACACATCTTGACTAGTTCACATGCAAGCTGGAAATGTAGTAAAAGTACTTTTTCCCTTCTGTCTTGAGTTAGATTGATTCCACTGTTATAAATCCAGAACCTGGAAGAATTAAGCAATGGGACAAAAATTAAAAGCATTTTTATTCCCCCCAAATTTAACATGGCAAAATCCTGAATTTTACTAGAGTAGTAAAGCACTGACTTACTTTAGGAAAAGAGCACACACAAAAATAGAATAGTTCTTTACATTTTCAAATAACAGCATGCCATAATATTAAATATATTTTATTTGCCATTTTAATTTAATTTTTATTACCTTGAAATGCAGCTGTAAGCACTCTGATAATTCGTCACACCTTCAAGTAATTTCTTCAGTTTCTACTAGATGGAGCCAAAGTATAAAAAATATGTCCCCACTACACTACAAGTAAGAATTGTTAAACTAAAATAGCTTAATTAGCATAACAAATTAATGAAAAATTATAAAAACTTGAAAGTTTATTTTTAAGGCCATTCATTAAAATCACGTAGATTTGAATTATTGTTCATGGATGTATTTTTTTGTGAAAACTTCTATTACTTAAACCTTATATAACATACTCTAATGGAACTATTTAAAAATCTTTCATTGACTAAATTATTGATGTTTTTCCACATATAATATAGCTTAAAGTCATTAATACTATATAACTATTATTTGAAAAATATACAACAAAATAGTTTATTTTTAATACTTTTAAAAATATTGCTTTTGTTATTACAAAAAAAGAAAGAGAAAATAATCAAAGAAAGAAATAGATATGTTTTTAAATTAAAGAGGAGTTTATAATAATGTAAAAAGTTAAAGAAATAATAACATAATTTACATATTTTTAAAAATTGTTTTCTGTATCATGTAATTGACTTGTCCATGTCGTGATTACCTAACATGTAGTCTCCTTTTGTTTTTCAGGCAGTTTTTGGCTCAATTGATGTTCAACCAAGTGAATCCAAACAATACAAAACAAAAAAGTGCAAATGTTTTTCTGTCATAATTTTGCTATTTTATGTATAATCTTATTTTAATTTCTTAGAAAGTCACAAGAATTTTTAGTATGTAAATAAAACTGAAACCAAAATACTTCTTTGTCTTGGGATTTTTTTTTTAACTTTTTTCCAAGGATACAAGCCTAATAAGTGATTCACAGAAATAAATACACTTATTAACTGATTTAAATGATAGAATTTATGATGTCAGAAACTATAGGTTGGTAGTATAAAAATCATTTTCAATTGCCAAACAGTTTGATTATTAGATTCATTTCATGTAATTGATGGACGCACTCTTGAGCTCTTTTGCTAGTGATTAAATCTTGGAAATGTGATGGAAAGAGACTTCTTTGACTAAGTAGTTCACATTTATAAAATTTATTTTGTTAGTTATTTTAGAAAATCTTTTTTTCTGGTTATATACTACCAATCTTTTCAGATAATGTAAAGAACAACTTGGTTGAATAATGAATAATTTTTAATCAGTATATTTATTTGCCATCCTTGAAACCATGTATGTTAGATGCATATTTCTTTTCTCTGTTGATTCTACTTAATCAATTGAGTGGTTTAGTAATGTATAAGCAAATCCTCTACAGATATACTAGGCCTATCTCTTCAGTCACATAAGTCAGTAACATACAGAGTCTGTCTACCTCCAAAACTGCAACTAATCAATATTATTAGGTTTAAAAAAAAAAGTCAAACATCTTTTTCAGCAATGTGTTTTTAAAAAAACTAGTTGTTTTATTGATTTTTCTACTTTTTAATTGGTTAAATCAAGGTTGTGTTATTATACCCATAGAAAAGTTTAGGTGAAATAAACAGTAAATGTAACAGTAATTAGGTACCATATTAATAGACAAGCAAGAGAGAGGCTGTGGTTTTTCAAACTGTCTCAATATATATCATAATTTATGTTGGGATTTAAAAGGGTTGATTTGATTATTAAATATTTGTAAAATATGTTAGTGAACTGATATCAGTCAGTTCTCCATTATTGTGAACTATTTGTCAAAATAAACTGATATGTATCAAAGCAGAAGGAAACTTTGACAAAGCCAAAAAAAAGCCAAAAACAAACCAAGATTTATAAGAGCTTGCAAGTTCTCAGAATGGTAATCTCTAATGACCTTGAATAAATAACTTTTCTTTAAAGGAAATTAAAATTTTTAAAATGGATTATTTTATTATTATTATTATAGTTCAGGTGAAAAATTAATAAACCTAGTAAAGTTACACATCAGATAATTTACCAGCAAAATTATATATTTTACTTACTGTTATATAAGAATAACCAGTATAGTAAAAAACAAAAGCAAAGAAAGAAAGAGAGGAGAAAGAGAGAGAAGAGAGTGTGTGCAAGCAGAAGGAAGAAAAAGAAAAACAAAAAGTGTAAAAAGTTGGGGGCAAGATTTAAAATATAAAAGTAGTCTTGATTTTAACAATTTAATGCCGATTTTATTTATAAATACACAATTGAATTTATAAGTGTATGCAAAATATTTATTATTAACTATAACAGGAATGCCAGTAGCACTATTTTTGAACTACATTGTATAGCTCCTTTTAAAATAATTAATCTTTATTATTTAACTGGGATTAAGAGCTGTAATTTTTCAAATTCTGTTTTCAGTGTTACTGTTAGGCAGACATTATATCTGCCTTGCCTATTTTTTGTGTTGTTTTGTTTGTTATTTTTTTTTTTATACAACCTGTGTAGATTTCTGTATAGGATAAATGATTTGACTTGCAGTCATCTATTTTTTTATTACTAATTTTGAATCAGAATATGCAAATACTGGAAATAAGCAGGCAAATTATCCCAATATACTAAAAATAATTTCTTTTTTTAATATTTAAACAGAAGAAACAATTGGTATTTATTTCAATATAGTATAGTTGTTTTGGTGAAGATGAAAGATATATGGGAAAACTTCCAGAAAAAAAGAAATATGTATATGGAATTACCTTTAGTTTTTAAGAAAATATAATTTTAACTTTTCAATTTATGTATTAGAAAGGAAGATAAGTCTTTATATCAATTTATTACTATTGAAATGTGGATATTTTCATTTTTCTATATATACACTGAAGACATATGTATGTTTCCATGGCAGCAGGCAGCACCTTTTTCTGTTCTAAAAAGTCTATGTATTAGGCAATTGATACAATTTTGGAGCATTTTCTGAAATTTAAAGATTGGAACATAAGATATGTTTTCTCTATGAAAGGCAAAAAAAAAAGGTAAAATGTAATGATTGATTATGGAGTGGGGAGAAAGTGGGGAATGCAGCTCCTTTATATCATAACTTTTTGCAATTTTTTGGTCATGTGTCTACATAAAGCACTTTAAGATTAGCCTGATATAAAAATTAATATGAAGTAATATTTTAAATGCTATGCATTTTATCCGCTTTGAAATTATCTTCTCTTCCTCTGTCTCCTTTCTATATAAAATATGCTAAAGGTATTAAGGATATTCCATCAACAAACACTTTTTGTTAAATATCTAATGAAGAAGAGTTCAAAGTCACAGAACACATTCACAAAGGTCAGTCAGTGGAGAAATTCACCTTTTCCTGGTTTTCCAAACTTTTTTAACCATTTTATTTATCAGCTACTAAATAAAGAGTCCCAGAAGTTTGTTGTTAAAAAGGATATCAGAGATAACTTTGTCCAATTCACACATTTTTCAGAGGAGATGAAGGTTCAAAAAATTGTCTCTTAAATTCAAGCTTGTATAACTAATAATTAGAAATAAAGATAACCCTAAAAGTTATTCTGGCTGATTTTAGTTCTTGTTCTTAAATCATGTTTCATTCAGGCAAGCAATTACCATTAACATATACAGTATTGTAAATTCATATTTCTCCCAATAAAGCTATAAGATGCTTTCAAGTGTTTACAGGACTGTTTCATAAGAGATCATTTCTGTGGATCAATATGAATTATAATCTTAAAGAACTTTGACCTCCATTCTCTAGGACCCAACTTTCCTCTGAAAACAGGAATCAAAGAAAGGCAAAAAAAAAAAAAAAAAAAAAAAGTATGTAATGATAGTTTGGTTAGCTGAAGTTTTATGAAGACTATTTTTAAAAAGCAAAGATTAAATAAAAGGTATACTTTCAGTAAAATTGATTGTAAAGATCTATTGAATGAGCAAATACCAGAGATTCTATAAACTCAGGTCACAGGCTGATGGAATCTCACAGGATGTTTTACTATTGAACATGAACTCCCCACATAAAAAGAAGGCTGTATATTAAAGACAAAGGAGGGGTATTAATTTTGTTCTCTGAGTTACTTTGTTTGGATAATTTATCTAACAATAAAAAGAATATTGGGAGTACTCTATTATTTCATAGAATATTAAGTTAAAGTGCTATATAATAGCCAAACACTTGCCTTCTAACCTTGACCAGGATTTGACAGTTTAGATCAGTTTAGAATCTCATCACTAGATGGCATCGTTACACTTGAATACGATTTAAATAATACAATGACCAAATGAGCTAGTTAAATTAGTAGACAATTATCCCTGTTCTACTCTTCCTTTTATGTGATGAAACTGGTTACTTATAGCCTGCAGGATAAATCCTATAGGATGCCCCACTCAGTCAGGGCTGTTTTTTCACAAGCTCTCTCTTCCCAGCTTTCACCTCAATCTGTCATACAGATTTGACACCACATCGTTCCAACAGTACTCAGAAATGACATGTATATAATGTGGAATATTGTGCACATTTACAGCCGGGGCTCTTTCTCTTAAACATCGCTTGCTATATCTTGGCTTTGCGACTCGGCTTAGCTGGGTGTTCTTCACTTTTTGCATATAAATGAATGCCTACAACAAACTTTTATTATTATTGTTATTTTAAACTAAAACCAGAGGACAGCATAACTGATTTCTGTCATTTTTCAGTTAGCATTTTCAAATTTCCACCAAGCTTCCTGTAAACTAATGAAGGCCACAGGACACACAGGGCAATGCTAATACATGATATTTTTATGATTCAGTTCCATTAATGCTGTACATTATAAATCAAGTTAAGTGGCATTCTATTGAAAGAAGTTCTTCTTTACTTATTTATTTATTTCCTTAAGATCAACAAGACCAGTTAAATAAGCCTAGCAACCCATTTTCTTCCCTGGAATAGACCTTAGCTTTGTTTTCTTATGTTATCATAATCTAGCACTTTTCCTGTTCTAAATGAAAATCCACTGGGGAAGCAAAACCATTCCATTATAAGCGTTATCAAAAAGCAATACCATACTATTTTTAAATGAATACAAATCCAAAATGCATTGTGAAGTGTACCCAGCCCACACTTAGGTGATACCACCCAAACACTCTGTGTATGATTACTGTACATCACATTTACATATTTCAGAAGAAGTAAGTACAATGCATTGTGGGTGGTGGTTTCTATTTATAAGAAGGGATGCTGAAAATACCCATATCACAGAATGATATTTTTGTTTTATTAACATAATAGGGCACAGTTGTTTTGGCAGATTGCAATACAGTTGCAATATACACTTTCTGGCTAAGATTACTACTTTGTTCTTTTTCAAATGCCCTCCTCCCATCCCCAGATCAGTACTTTCCCATGAATCTGGAAAATTAACCCTTTACATTCTTCCAACAAAAACCTTTGAACACATACTTTCAACTCTTATTAAAAGAGCATTGAAATCATAGAGCTGAGTGTACAAAAATATAACCCACCCAATTAATACTTCACTACAAACTCTTAATTAATGATCAACATGCAAACTTTAGTCATTTTTAAAACTACAAAACTAGGATGAAAATTTGATGTGGTATAAATATGTACTAAGCATAGAAGAAGATCTGTAGGAATTCATAATATAATGCAAACTTCTGTTAGACTACTACCTAACAAGCAAGAGGGAACTGGAGAAAGAACTGGCCAATTTAGGCTATAATCATCAGTTACCTGAAAGAAAAGGAAGATCCTGCTAGCTGCAATTCTCAGCACCTCTAGTACTTAAATTTATGGTAATGTCATTATAAAAATTTAACAGATTTTAGATAATCTTATTGATAAAATAGCTAAGATCAAAAATTTTAACCTCTAATTTGAATATCTTTTTACTTTGTAAAATAATTTATTAATTTATTCAGAAATCTGTTCACATATCATACAGACTTATTAAGATGTTAAAAACAAAACCTTTTAGCCTAGACCAACATTTTCACATAATTGCTTTTGTTTATATCCATCTCAAATTTTTTAATGCATTTGAGAATCACAAAGTAAAATGCTTCTGATTAAGAATTTGTCTGTATTAAAGTTTATATTTCCTGAGAGAGCATATTTTTACTAGTGAAATTATGAATGAAAGAAGGAACTAATTTAGCATTATTTATCTGTATGGCTTTGTAACTAATAGTTTAGCCTAATGAATTTTGATGTTGAAATTGAAACCTAGTTGTAATTCTACCAACGTTCTGTTGAACTCGATTGTACAGGAGGCAAATTAAGATTTTTCATACACTATTCCAAAGTCAAAATATGTAAATGTTACTGTTACTATAATGTATGAAAAATATAAATTTTATTTGTAGGTAAAAAGAAGCTAATTCTTTGAATTAAAAAGTACAATCTACATGAAAATATTGGTCTGCTGAAGGATATTTCCATTATCACTGTCTTGTCCTGAACATCTTAAAGTACAAATATTAGCATGATTTAAATTCCTAAAATGTAGATACTCTATAATGTATTTCTCAAATAAGTATCTCCTGAACTCTTTTTAGTGCTCTCTCTCTCATACACACACACACACACACACATACGCACACACACACACACACACACACACACACACATATACACTAGCATTAGTTCTTTGTTTCTACATCATTTTTCAATTTATCTCTGAAGCTTAAAAGAGATTATTCACTACATCAAACCCTGAGAATAGAGTTATTTATATTAGCACCCTTAGGGAAAAAAGAGTCCCTTCACATTGGTGTAGAACTTCATCTGAGAAAGTTTACATGTAATATAATTTTATTTTTCAATATAATTTTTAGTATTCTTGGCTAAACCAACTTTGTTCAGCACACTGACATGTTTTTTTTTTAAACATTTTAAATATATTTTAAATTAGAAGCTGAAATAAACTACCCAGACCACCACTTGGAAAGGTTTGATTATTAATTCTGTATTAACTTCTCACCGAGCTTTTAACAGTAAATTTTGGGTGGCAAATCATTTTGTCAGAATCACCATAATAAACACTGGTCATTTTTTTTTTACATATTTATCACTCTGTTTTAAGATTACCATAAACTATAACAGTGTGCTTTAAGACAGATTCAAAAGAAAATAGATGGCTTTCAGAACTTAGTTTCTGTTACTATGATATAAAATTTTAAAAAATATGTTGTCTTAAAAACTATAGGGGTTCCTGTGAAAACATTATTTGATTTTATTTGTATGAATTGCCTGAATGTTTTTCATCAAAAAAGAATTGGATTAAGGTAGAAATAATCTTTAATTATTAGGCTTATGCACTCATTTCACTAAAAAGCCTACAATGCATTCATAGTGCTATTGATTTTATAAAACAAGTTCATTTTGGGTTAACATAAGGCTCTCTAGAGGGGTAGCTGGTAAGAAGTGTTGCTTTGTAGGAAGAAATGTCAGAGGACAGGAAGACATGGTGAAAGGATACTGGAACCAAAATTGGCTAACCTACCTCCTATCTCTGCCACTTTTGTTAGCGATGCCACCTTTGGTAAGCTTTTAACATCACAGATTCCTATATTTATCATTTGTAAAGTGACACTAAGTGCAATGTCCATGCAAGTGTGCCTGGACTTTGCTACTGTGTAAGGAAACAATGAAATATCTTGATAACAGTCAATTTGTATAAATTCAAGATGATACTGCCCTGAACATCTTTCTGGTGGGATAAACACTTCTCATGAATATAAGTAGTTGGTTTTTTTCTGCTTTAAAAATTTGGCAGTCTTCAACAATCAGGTATACAATCTGGCAGTTTACAAGGAGTGCCTTCTCTTTTACACCAAAAATAATTTGACATTTTGGCAAAAATGGAAAGCATTTAGAATCTGAAGATCAGGTTGACAATAATTAGAGAGATTTTATTCTTAAGGTGCTTCGTGCATGTCCTTACAGAAGTGCTCATTAATATCAATATATTTCTTCATAAATAAATCTCTACATATAATTATCAAATGTATATCTATATATCTATAAAATATATGTATTGGTATATATGTAGAAATAAAATATGCACACATACATACACATACTCGTACAACATCATCCCATCTCATTGGGATGAAGAAAACTGAAAATGATGCTTTGGGATCAGATACTTAGTCTTCATTTTATTTCATTTTAAATATCAGATTTGAAATTAATCCAAGGACCAGCATGGAACAGAAAAAAATGTGTGTCAACATCATCTTTGAAAACTAAACTTTGCCAGGCACAAGTCCTATTTTAATCTCCAATTCAAGTTGATGTAGATAACGAGATTAATTTGCAGGCTTCATTTTAATATTGTCTTTATTTTTAAAAAGCCCATTGACGGTGTCAAAGATTTTGATTAGATAATTTGATCACATTTCTCAAGCCAGATACAAATTAAAGTTGGAGCTAAAACAGAAAATCTTACTGTTTACTATTCAGAACAATCTTCCTATTTCAGGAAATGGCAGAGCTCCAAAAGCCACATGTGTACAAATGAAAATTCATAACATGTTATTCAAACTCCTGTTGTATTTGTGCAATTTACTAATTAGATATGGTAAGTATCAGCACTGAAATATCATAGTAATAGCATTAAAAAGGCAAAAAACTCTACTTTTCTCAGTTCACTTCTCTTTATGAATGACATAAAAACCTGTTTCACAGCATAACTATTCTGTATATCAACTATAAAATAAAACCTTAAAAGTGCGGTGTATGTTTTAACAGCAGCTCTGTTTTCTGTATGAGAAATGGAAAGGCTCCGATGAAAGAATATTTTAATTAAGATTTGTGATATCTGGAATAAATCAGTGTAATACCCGTGTATACAAACTAATTTCTTCTTTAAATCATGTGCATTAGATGATAAAAAATACCAAGCCATTTGACTTTATTGGATCCCAACATGCAACCTTAAAAAGGAATTGTTTCTTCTCAGAGCTTTCTCCCCACTTGTTAAAAATGTCTTTCCTTATCTCATTTATGGATTCTTTGGAAATGAATTCATCACATAAATATATCAGCTATATGCAGTTATGTACTGGATATGGAATTAAATTCTAGGCTAATGGAATTAAAAATTAGAGAGAGCCTGTGCCTGTGTGTGTGCACATGCATGTGTGTGTGTGTGTGTGTGTGTGTGTGTATCTGTATGGAATTTTTAACAGGTACAAAATTACTAACTCTCCAGTTACCACAATTACCTTCTTTAAGGGTAATCCCCATTAAGCCCCTGCTGGACAGAATATTTTGCTAATATAAACATCAAACATGTACTGAACATTTACTATGCTAGATATTGTAATAAGCATTTTATATAAACTTCCTCATTTAACCTCTCTTTTTTTTTCCAGTAAGATCACCGCATGCTGATAATCCATTTTACAGATTTAGGAAATGAAGTCTTAAAGAAGTAAAATAACTTGCTCAGGTCACACAATATGGTAGTGTGAGAATTTGAACCCGCATATATCTGATTTTACAGCCTATTTTCTTAGATATCATGATACATATAGAGCTTACTAATTTTGATCTCAGCAATTTCTTATTAGCTGGAGAAATTGACTACTGACAGGAATCATACTTGTAAATATTTGTTAATGACCAAGATTTGCTAGCACGATTTTCAAGGTTGACACTGTTAGCAGCCACATCATTCTTTTTTTCCAGTGCTAAATTAAGTATCCTGAACACAAAAATTTTAGGAATCTGGAGTCAGGACACATTTTTTTAATGCCAACCTAAACTGAAAACACTTAATTCATTTTCAAAAAGGGATGAAAGGGAATAAATGTAATGGGTGCCTACTGTCTCCCGCAGGTTCCCATGGCAGCATAGCAGGCTCAAGAGCCATCAGACAGTGAGAAAAAAAGAGACACAGAATGGGAGGTGCTGGAGTTCTTACATGGAATCACATCAGAGAGAAAGCAGGAGCTGAAGCAGTGTGATGTCTGGGAATCGAAGCAGAGGGACAGATCAGGGGAGAGTTGGGTAGGCTTCTGTGGCACGTTCCGGCGTCCTCGTTTCTCATCTCCCTGACCCTACTTTGATGATCTGGGGGCACATCTGCCCTCCATCTTACACTTGCTACCCCCCTTCATCAATTTATTTCATTGTCTTTTTCCTTACTTCCTTCCCTACTTACTTCATACATATGGAGGCACTCTTGAAAGAGCCTGTGTACATGAGTGCACATGTTTTTCTCTTTAATCTCAGCACACTTTCTCATTGTATTCTGTCACACAAATTGAGAATACTTCTACCTCAGAGTTAACATATCATTATGAAAAGAGGAAAAAATCTTTTAGATTTCTATGAGATTACAGATTTGTAGTGAGTATATGCAGACAAAGTTGAAGAAAAAAACTCATATTGCAAATTATTTGTATTGATAAACAATATTTTCCTACAGATCAATAGCAAATATACGCACACATACATGCACAGTTCTAAATAGGTCCTATAATTAATAAACTGATCTTTTAAGTGCTGATCAGAATAATATAATCTTCAAAGAGTTTAGAGCTTTGCTGAGTCTTTCTCTGACTACTCTAACAGCTTACTACTCAAAGGCCAAAACTACCTGATGGCAGAAGAGTCAGCCTTTCTCAGTTCCTAGATCAGCTCAGTGGCTTGCTTTTAGTAAAATCCTTTACTAGTTACATGGATGCTTTGCTTACTTTACTTGATATATGAAACATAGCTCCAAAAATCAAGGGCTAAATTAACAATCAGGTATTTAATACTAATGGAATAGTGTGCTCATTATTTATTTCTTCTTTCATTTATCCAATTTGTTTACACTTTTAATTTTCTCATTTTGAAAAAAATTAAACAAAGAATAGCATAATGTTGAACACTCAGACATTCTTACTTTGAGGAACTTACACTTTTGTTCATTATTTTTCAGCGTAGTCTGGTTATAATAATCACATGGGGTGGTAGCTAAAGAAACAGATTTCTGTGCTTCTCCCCCAGAGAGTCTGAGATGGGATCAGATAATCCTTATGCTAGGATGTATTTGTGACACAGTGGTATGTTGGTAAATGATTGTTTGCCCAAATTAATAGAGGCTGTGGTGTTTTAAAAATAGCTGTATGAAGGAACTCATGTATCAAAACTAATTTGAGTTACCATTTTTCTAATTTTAATATAATAAGGCTACAGAAACACTATAATGTTGATTTAGGTATACATGGGAAACCATGATGCCTGCCTTCTGATAGTTACAGAATGATTTTAGAAAAATAAATGCTTCTGTGCAAAAATGATTGATTAAATATTAACTACTTAATTCATTGGACAGAGTGTTTGTGGCAACATCTTGAATGCCAGTAGAAAAACAACAATATACAAATCTTCAATATATTTTAAGCATTGATGAACTCATGATATCAATATCATTCTAAAATTCTTTAACATTATCAGATTTTTTTCCTTTCATGATTCCTAACCATGAACATGTATCAAAATCAACAATTCAAGATTCCTTCCAAGGCCTACCAAATCACATTCTCTGATAATAAAGAGTAGAAATAAATATTTTTAAAGGAGGATTTTTCACACCCTTACCACCCTCTCCTCCCGTTCCCGGTTAAAAATCAATGTTCTCCTTGGGTAATAAGGCACAGCAGTCCAGGGTAAAGAAGTAAAGAAGTTAAGTCCTGACTGATTGAACAAAACAATAATGAATTATGAGAAAAAGAGAATAGCTATTAATTTCCATACTCATCATAATTCATATTCATTTTCATAGTATTGATGGAAAGAGATAACCGATGGCCTCATCACTGTGAGTAAACGTCGCATGATACACCCTCTGGGAGTAGAGCTCTGGTCAGGTAAAACAATGACTAATTAATATATTTTACAGTACATTATAGAATATAAGATGCTTAGCTTTTAAACAGCTAACTTTTTGTAGCTGAGTCATACACTAATAATAGATATGTTTAATGTTATAATTAGTTTTGCCTTTTCCTTCCCCAGGAACTATCATCTGGAAACACAAGAAACAACTTTGGAGATAGCCAAATATAACATTTTTTGTTAATGCTATAAACCTATTGCCAAAGTGTAGAAGAAGATTTGATCTTTTTTAAAAGAAGGCAAATATAACTATAATCACATTTTACATTTTTGATCCACAAAGGAAAGTTTCAACATACAGCCTGAGATATTTTCTTTTTAACTGAATGTACAAATCAAAAAAATAAATTTTATTTCGATCAATTTATAAAAACCTATTGTGACACCTTTTTCTTTCACATGATTTACAACCTGGATAATTCAGAGTCAACATAACTATTGTAAATCATAGTGTTGCTGAGACAGTTAAATACAGTATTCTATGTATTTTCTAAGTGTGTGGCATATATTCTCTCTGAGTGTTAGCTCTTTCTAAATGAGACTTTAGAAAAAGTGATATCAAAGACTCTTCTGGTTTGAAAAGAGAAAATTTTAAAAATCCTCTATAGTTATATAATATAATATTGATAAATGATAGACAGAAACAGACAGACCAATAAATCTCTAATCAGGTAGCTAACTGTGACTGAGGTGGCTTGGCCTAGCACCATTAGATAGAGCTGTTAAACAAATGAAATTTACTTTCCATATGCTTCTTGAGTGCCAGTCAATTGGGTGTTTTTAATCATATGTGAATTTTCAGAGTCCCTCTAAAACCATTACTAGGATGTGAGAGGTTAATCCCACCTCCTGACCTCATAGAGCTGTGGGCCAGACCTTTGGAATTCTAAGGAGGCAGTGAGGCCTCCTTTCTTCTGATTTAGTTTCACAGGCTCCCAGGACATCAATTTTTAAAGGCCCAGTCAACAGATTACAGAAATCATTCAAGTTAAATTTTTATTAGGAAAAAAATTACTTCACAAATACCCTTTCCTGTGAAAATATAAATGTAAAATATATTTAACTGGGGAGGAATAGCAGTAAAATATATTTAACTGGGGAGGTTGAGTAATGAATTTAAAAGATTTTTACAATGAGGATATGCAGTTCTATGATTAAGTAGTTTTTCTAGTGGTTCTGTCAAATAATTAGTATCAATTACTATTTCTAAAGGCACCAAAACACATTAGAGATAATTGGCTAGAGCTCTATAGAAAGAACATCAGGGAGACAACTATTGACACCAGATACAGGCACACTAAGTAACCAGAAAAGCCTTCACTGCCTCCAGTTTTTAAGAATAAGTTATGGTGTATGTTGGTACTTCAGCCTATTTCTGAAGAGGTTACCAACATTTGTGTAAAAAGTCCTTAGACTCTTTCTATTAAAAAATAAATAGGTAGAACTTATTTTGCAACTCAAAATCTTACCATGGAAGTTATATCTTGTTGTGGGAAACGAGGGGTTCTTTCATGGGATTTCTTGTCACTTGCACAGAAATTTTCATTCCAATCATTTGGGTTGCATTCTTTTCTTTTCCATCCATTCCTGTGAACTGCTGGAGTCACAAGGTCTAAGATTACAATCAAATCACAATGTCTTTAATAGTTAGCTCACTAAACAGTTGTTGCTCTTACAATCTTGCCAGGAACGGAGTCACAGGGTGGTGGAACAAACCACTTACGTGTGCTATTCTTGGTAAGTAAAGACATATGTTAAGTTAGAATTTTGTATGTGTGTTTTGCCTTTTCCTGGTTGTGAGGAAGGATTTGCAGTGTTCTGTTGGCATGTGTAAGGCAGTTGGTTGGAGTCAGGGGCTTAGTCTGTGCTTCTGGACTAAAATAAAACAAAGTAACTTCATTAGGGATCAAACACACAACCCTGGCATCGGTATGATCAGACTGGAAAACCTCAAACAAAACCAGAAGCAAGCTGAACCTAAAACTCCCAAAAGTTCAGCAAATTAACCTAAGTTTTACTTACACATTACATTGGTTTAGAAATCTTGCCAAATCTATGACAATAATTTTCTCATGTCAAAAATGAAAGTCGGAAAGAAAGGTGAAGTCTTATAAAAGTTCAAACTTATTTGCTTTTGTGTAATACATTACAATACCAGTCAGTTCAGGAAGGCTTGTTGAATTCATAAAACTGAGAAGGTATTAAACCATTGAGGTAGCCTGATCAATCTAGCAAAAATAATTATAAACGAAACACAAAATATAGGCAATTTTATATAGCAATGCAGTACAGTGACAGCAGGACTTAAAATAACTAGGCTTTTCAAGAATGAGCCCTAAATTTGATTCCCTGGTCATGATTTTCTACTAATTACTCCTTTCTCATTCTCATTTACCAAATGTGTGGTGGTGACAATCCTCCAGTGAGCAGGAAGAAGTATTGGAGCTATCCTTGACTCTGTCACACACCACATCCAATCCATTAGCAATTCTGCAAAATGTATCTGAAATCCAACCAGTGCTAATCTAACTGTTGCCAATCAGCTTTGTCCTAGATTATTCCATCCTTAGCACCCTATAGTCTATACTTAAAAAGAAACTAGAGTGGCACCATTACCATAAGTGCCAGGTCAAGTCACGTACTTCTTCAAAATTCTCTAAAAGTTTCACATTTTTGAACAATAACATCCAAAATATTTTTCCTGGCCTGAAAGAACCTATCTGATCCTCCTTTCCACTACCCACCACTGATCTCTGATCTCACCCCTAGCCAATCCTTCCATCCATCACTGTTCTTTCACATCACTGATTGATCTGCTGTTCATTGAGTATACCAAGCATATTCCCACCTCAGGGTAGTTCACTTACTGTCCCTTCGGCCTCAAACTTTTCCCAAGTATGCTATGACTTGATATCTTACTTCCGTTATGTCTCTGATCCAATATTCTCTTATTTGATAATCCTTTACTAATCACACTAAAACAGCAACCATCTGAAGTCCTTAACCTGTTACGTTGCTTTATTTACTTTATAACATTTAGCATTATCTGGTATACTATATATTTGTTTATTTGCTAATATTCTGTCTCTCACATTTTATTTATTTATTTATTTATTCATTTATTCATTTATTTATGTATGTATATCGGGGTCTCCTTCTGTCATCCAGGATGGAATGCAGTTGTGTGATTATGGCTCACCACAGCCTCAACCTCCTGGACACAGGTGATTCTTCAGTCTCAGTCTCCTCGAGTACCTGGGACTACAGGCACATACCACCATGCCAGGCTGGTATTTTTATTTTTTGTAGAGACGGGGTCTCACTAGTTTGTTCAGGCTGGTCTTGAACTCTTGGGCTCCAAAGATTCTCCCTACTTAGCCTGGAATTACAGACATGAGCCACCATGCCCAGGCTCTCTCTCATTTTAAAATACTATCTTGTTCACTGCTATGCTGCCAATATTTGAAAAGTGAAAGGAACTTTTAAACTATTGAATATTTTACAGCATTTGTTAAATTAAGTAAAGGAATAATTGATAAGGTGAACAAATGAGTAAAAGAAATGTATGAGAAATAAAATAATGAATTGATGGATTGCAATTGTTATTAGCATCCTGGAACTTTTATTATTTCATTTAACTTTTATACCAACCCACCAAACTAGATATTTTTTAACACATCAGTGAAGAAATATTTAGCTCAAAGAGATTAAATAAGATTTCCAGTGACAGTTACTTGTATCTATCATACATTTTGCTCATTCAGTTCTAGATGTAAAATATATTGGTCATCTATTGTCTGCCAGTCCCTGAGATAAGTGTTAGTTACACAGATAGAGTCTTTGCTCTCATGGAGTTTAGCAACTAGTAGAGGAGACAAATAATAAATTAAGTAAACAAATACACACCTACATAATTACATATGGCTATAAGTATCATCAAAATTAGTTTGGGTGCTGAGATAATGTCTTTAATGAGATATTTATGAAAAAAGCTAAGTGAAAAAACTGAAGGATGGAAAAAAGTTAGCAAACAAAAGGAAAGGAAGGACTGATATGGTTGGTAAGAGCATTCCAAAGAGAGAGAAGAATACACGCAAGACTTGAAAATAAGAAAGGAGTTTATTTATTTGAGGAACACAAAAAGATCAATTTGCCAGAAAGGAACTATGTAGAAAAAGAGGGAGGTAGGACAGGACTGGGAATGACAAGAAAGTGCACATCATGGAGGCCTATAATAAGGAGAGTGGATTTTATTCCAAGAACAATGCATGGTTGTGATCAACAAATCGTGGGGAGGGTGAATGTGTACGCTAAAACTATGCTGATTGCTTTTTGGAGAATGGATTTGACGGGGATTAAGACAAGTAGTCTGGAAACTGTTTTGAGGAAACATTTAAACTAAAGCAAATACCTGCTTCTAAAAGTTCTACTAATTTTACTGTTGTATTATACACCAATATACTGATTAATGTTTTATAAGAATAATCTAATATAGAGATACTCTATCTCCATTAAGTAGCATATATGTACCTTAAATTTTTAAATAAATTTGTAGAAATGTCTTAAAATTCTCCACATATGTGCCAAAAGATGTTAAAATTAAAGTTTCTGCCCACATACCAGCATACAACAAATACTACACACCTCAGGAATTGTAAGAAAGGACTGCTGAGATGCTATTCTCCTCTTCTCCTCAGTCATACAAGGGAGAAGATACCTAACTCTCATTTCGAGTCTCATGAGAAGGACTTTATAGAAACCACACTGGGGGCTGATTATGTCTCCTTTGCAGTTATGTGCATTTGGGGAGGAGGAAAGGAAAAGGAAAGAAGGGCATTTTCATTGTCTCCAGGGATAGCTCAAGAATGAGAGATTGGCTGCTGGGCAACTTGGACAGCAGTATATAGGAACATTCCTTTCGTATGGAAACTGACCGGTAAAACTACATTTTCCTTAGGTAAAGAATATACAAGTGTTTCCCATGGTAGCCTTTCAGTTGACCTGATAGCTGGTAGGATGCCACATCCATTTAAGATGGATATTTATTGTCTTAAAAACCAAGGAAGTTTTGAAGTATGCTTCCTATTTCTTAGAACTTAGAAGTACGAGATATAGCAAACTTCCCCTTTGCTGATCTATGTTATTCCAAATTATGGAACCCCGCATTTTTATTGCCTTTATTTCCTATCTGCTGACCTATACATGACTAAACAGGGCATCTAAGGGTACTTATTAATTCTTTTCTCTCTACGTTCTATTAACATAATGATGGAAATGTTGTAGAACAGTGTTATATTCTGTGGCATGTAGAGGTGGTCACAATCCTTGAGAATTACATTAGGTATATAAAAATTGAGAATTGATGCAACCTGACAAAAGTGACATTGCCATTGATTATAATTCTATTTTTTAAATTTATTATTGGTAATGAAGCAAGTTTCTGATGATTTCCTATTATTATTATTTATTTATTTATTTGAATCAGAATCTCACTCTGTTGCCCAGGCTGGAGTGTAGTGGCCCAGTCAAGGCTCACTACAACCTAAACCTGCTGGGCTCAAGTGATCCTCCCACCTCAGCCTCCCAAGTAACTGGGACTACAAGTGCATACTGCAAAGCCCAGTCAATTTTGTGTGTGTGTGTGTGTGTGTGTGTGTGTGTGTGTGTGGAGACAAGGTCTTGCTATGTTTCATAGGCTGATTTTGAACTCCTGGGCACAATCAATTCTCCCATCCATCTTGGCTTCCCAAACTGCTAGAATTACCGGAGTGAACCATTGTGCCTGGTCTTTCAAATTATTCCTTCTAACTATAAGAGCCCTTACCTTATGGGTTTGGGAACCAATGCAGAAATTCTTCCCTTTGTAAAAACTGTATATGCCAACTATACATAAATTGTTTTTTAAAAATTAACATGGATGTGTTTGTGGACCCAACAAGCTTGTCACAAGTAAAACACAGGCAAAACTTCACTATCAGCAAACCACTAAACTTGATATCCAGTTTTCGCAGTAAATATCTGGCTCCCAGAAATGAAAGGTAACTCAGACCAAAAAATCTGAGGTTTTTCCTTCTTCCATGATAAGTTACCTAATAAATAACTGTAGGTAGATCGCTTTTAGGAAGACTAAGGGAACACTTATAGAACATAACTGTGATGTTATTTCAGTGCTCTTTACCCAGTCTCTTCTTTATTTAAGATAGTCTTATCGTTTGATCTGACTAAAGTCTTGGAATTCAAAATATTTTACTGGACAGACATATCCCTACTGTAATCAGAAGGTCTGCAGAGAACATCTTTAAAGGTTTTTTTTTTTTTTTAACTTCTGGCCCCTCTTATCATTAGTAGAGGATGACTGGTTATAATTGAGAAATTGATTGAATTATTTCCATTTCCTTAAACTTTTTATTTATTTTTCTACATTGTACTAAGGAATTTTATAATTTTCACTTCATTTATTATTGATCATTATTGAGTTCAGGTTTCAATAAATTGACCAGTTATTCAGAACCATTCTCAGCTACTCACGTTAGATTATTAAATCCAGAATGCCTGGACAGTGCGATTTAATATTGACTTTGTCATGCTATAAAATTATTTTCTAATCTTGTTGGTCTAGCATTCATTGCACACATAATCTCTAGTAGTTTTCCAAGTTAAATAAGCAAAATCTTGAAATTATTTCAAAGTGTAAAACTTCTACTCTGAATTTGATATTATAATTTGTGCTTTTGCAGTTTGTTCAGATTCGAATCTGATTATATTTCTTGAAAATGGAGAATGGTATCTGAGCATGAAAGTGCATGCCTATAATTCCAGGTACCTAGGAGGATGAGAGGGAAGATACATTGAGTCCAGGAATTGGAGTCAAACTTGGGCAACATAGGAAGATCTTGTGTCTTAAAACTTAAAAAAAAAAGTTACTAAGACAAATATGGAGAATGATACAGGCATAAGACAAAATTGTTCCACCTTAAATTTACCTCCCATAAGTGAGATCATTACCAGATCATCAAGTTAGGTAAAAAGTGCCACCATAGTCGGTGGAAGAGTGTCCAGTTTGGCAGGGGTTGGAGATTCAGAGTATTATGAAAACTGCTAATTCTTTAATACATATTCCATTTCAATTCCTAATCACAACCTTATTACATAAGAGACCTGGCAGGGTTTAAAATTCAACTAACACTGTAATTTAGTGCCACAAAGACTCAAATTTTGGATTTTATTATTTGCTATCTCATTCCTGCTGTTGAAATAGGACTTCTTTTTTTAATCTCAGTCATAGAAAATTTGTAGGTTTCAATCTGTGCCTTAATCTGCCTTATCTAATGTTTAGATATTTGAACTTGTATTTAATATATTTGAACTATAGTTATGTACAGCTTTTGATACTTATAAGACTTATATGTTCCATGGCAATGAAAAATTAAAGTAGTGTCAGACCAATAAGAACTTTCCTGTCTCACATATCTCCATTTCTTCAACCCTGTGAGTGAGAAAGATTGTTCCTTCTTTTTTCTTTTTTTTTTAGTATAATTTCCTCTAATACAGATAATGCACTCTTCTTTTACTTCTTCCACATCCTCAATAAATTTGCTAATACCTGTAGTATCTCTCTGCAATAGTCAGTTTATTACAGTCTGTTTACTTCTCTAGGTGTACAGTACCTTAGACATCCCTATGCCCACTCTTTTTCTCATGTAGCCAACATCTGATAGTCTGTGGGAAATACATACACAACACTCTTTGATAAACCCTGGGACTGTAAGCCACCCAAATGCAACTAGTCTTTTTGACTTGTCTATCAGAGTTAAGAGTTAGATAACAGATATTTTGTCTTTGATATCTATTCAGAGGAGTCATATACCAGTCTACTCTGTCACTACCAATAACATAACGGATTCAAATGAGCCTATCCAAGTATCACCATTGAATCCTCTCCCTAAGTTTGTGGAGCTCACCAGACACATTCTTATGTTACCCTGCAAGAGAGGAAAACTAAAAATGTATGTGAAGTTCTTCTTAAAAATCTTTTGTTTCTTTCTTCTTCTTTTTTTTTTAAATTCTGACCCTTAAATATCTTCAATGAAATTGCAAAGCATAAGAGCAGCTAACCAGTTCTCATATATGTTCTTTGAAACTCTCTTTTTATGTTTAGTATCTCACTTTGGTGTTTTGTCATTTGGGTCAAAATTTCTACTTTAACATCTTGTTATACTATGAAGATAATTCAGATGCTGGGAAGTTAACAATGACAAATTTCCACTATAGTAACTTTTCTCTAAATGTGCTCAGTTGTCAACTTTTCTTTTAATGACTGACACAATATGTCAGTTGTGTTTTGAGGAGAGCAGAAGATGAAAAGAAGGCAACTGGCATCTACTGAGAATATGCCATGTAATAGGGCTTCTGCTAGGTGCTTTCACATAAGAGAGGTGATGACTTTAGAAGAAAAAAGAGCATTGGGGAGGAGAAGGGAAGATGATGGACTATTCTCAGGGAAATTTTACAAATGTTCTTCATTCAGTAAGAGAGATTATTAGCAGTGTGAAAAAGTCTCTCATTGTCACTAAATATTTGCTTTTGTTCCTACTCTTTTTCCTTATTTTTAGTTGACATGTAATAATTTTACGTTTACAGGATGCAGAGTGATTTTTTGATACATGTGTACAATGTATAATGATCAAACCAGGGTAATTAGTATATTCATCACCTCAAATATTTATTATTTATTTTTTTGTTTTCTCTCCAACTAAATTAAGCATCTCCTTCATCCAGGTGAGCAGTCTATAATGTAGCTTCTTGTGATTCACATTTCAACTCTCTCTTTAGTTGTCTTTTCTTAGCTGGCTCTCAGTATACTTCCAATTTTTATTCTCTGAGTGAATTTGAGAAAATTCTATAAAAGTGAATACAAAATCATTAGAATAATCCCACATAAATGAAGTCTTTCAAACTCTAAAATAATTTCATGTATAAACTAAATACCAAACACTTGATACATTCAATTTGATTAGTGGAAAAAAAGATTCCACTAATATTATTTTTATTTTTATTTTTTGGAGCAAATTCTTCTGTTAATCAAATGGGGCTTTCATGTTATATATGAAATGTCATTCTCCATAAAAATACCTCAGATGGGAACAGACTATTTTAAGGTACTATAATTTTCACATATTTATATCATGGATACATTTTACCCAATAATTTAAATATTGTTATTTATGTTTCACTGTCTTTGGTTAGTTCTAATCTGAATGGGTAGCTTCTTTACCTACATTTGCTTTTGACATGGTTTTCAATCAGAAAATGAATTATGATTGGATTCCAAGAAAGGTGTTGTCCTGTATTCTACTAATTTTAGAAGGTACACAGGACCAGTCTCAGAATGGAGTATGTGCAAACACCATATTATTTACAGCAAACTAAATATAATGCCTTGGTTTGGCACTGCCTGCTTGATATTTCTTTTGAAAACTGTTACATATGTTTGTTTTGAGTTTCTGCCAAAATAACAACATTGTTAAATATCTTTCATGTACTTCTTGTTAAATGCAAGGAAAGAATTATAGATTACCTTAGCGTAACTTTTATACAATAGTCCAATGGTTATTAAATCTTTTGGAAGAAAAAATAAATATTCAAATTATATTTAAAAATTACTCTTGTACTCACAAATATGTTACAATTGTAGCATGCCAATATTCAGTTTATACCAAACCAACTCTACCCATAATAATGTGACTTGTTTCTAAATTGCATGTAGAATACAGTAAGAATGTAATTACATGGGGGCTGATTATCTAAGTTGTCAATTATTCAAGGCTTTTGCTTCCCCTTCTTCTTCTTCCTGCTGTCCACCTTTCGGACAGTTATCACCTTGTTAGTATTTCTACTCTCTGCTTGTTAGTGAGATTGGCAGTGGAAGGGAAAAGGTGTGAAAACTTAAATCAGTAGATATTATTACTTGCAAGAATTTTCCATAAAAATTGGTAGAGGAAGAGTTTGAAGCTAATTGCTAAAATCACACTGGGATATGTGTATTTCATTTATTCTTGTTTATCTAGACTTCTATGTATTTGAGAGAGTTATATGTAAGATGTAAGCCTTACAAGGGGTAGAAAATCATTTCTGATGAAACATTCTAAGAAAATGATTTTAGATGGAGACATTCTGAAAACCCTTACATAAGATAGTCAATCTTAATAATTCAAAATGTTTATACTTAAGGCAATTACATTAGAAAACATTACAATTTACTTCCCAATGAAACTATTTAAACATATAGTTAATTCAAAATGTACAAAATATACTTGAATCTTTTTAACACCAACTTCATGCCCAACACAGAATAGACATTAGAGATAAAGTGGTAAGTGATCAGCCTTTTTTTAACCTTCACAATATTTCCAGTCCACTAGCAAAGAGAGATATTAGTCAAATAATCCCACAATCTCTTTTGCAAACTCTATTCAAGGTGAGCCTACCACAGAATAATGTAGGGAGCAGGAGGAAAAATCAAAGCACTCAAGTTTACTGGACCCCTGCAATTTCAGGCCAGTTCTAATAGATTCCAAGAGTAAAATTTTCCACTTTTCCCCAGAGCCCATCATTTCTGCTTTGTAAATGATTATTAAAACACACGAGTCAATATGGAGTTACAGTAACATAATTTATAATTGTTTCAAAGACAGTGCTGTTTCAAATACAGTACTGGAAAACACTAAGTCTATAATATCCCAGCAAATCAACAATATACATGCTTGATTTTCCTTATTTATTTACAACCTGCTACCATGCTCATTGGACTCTCCTTTGTCTTGGTTGATAATCCCAATTAGTACCACTCCCAGGGTTCAATTTATTTCCCAGAAGGTCCAAAATACCACTTCTTATAATGCCTATCTTTGGCTTGAATGTCCATGTCATCGTATTATGAGAGTGGCTTATTGTTTTGAGGTCCCATATCTTGCAGTGCATAGGTTTTCTGTAGTATAGTTGGAAAGAAATATTTGTCTTAGACTTCTATGATTTACAGGAGTAAAGAACAACACTTATCTCCAGTTTTATCTCCAGTTTAATTTGCATTTTCTTCATCAGTTGTACAGTAATAAAATTTCTTATGATTCAACTTTCAATCCTTTCTGAGAATTACTTTTATATTATGAGATATCACCAGTTTGTAGTTGATAATAAGCAAATCTTCCTTTTAAACAATGCATATTATGATGAGTGGTAAGTGATCCAGATGGGGGGTACCTAATGACAAAATCTCTGAACTGAGAACCTGCTTTATCAATGCAGCAAAACCTAGCCTATTCAATTATTATATTTTTTAATGCCAGTTTTCCCTTAGATATGTCTATTTAATTTTAAAGTAGAATTTAAAAATCCCAACTCCCAAGTATACTAATTACCAAAAGACAGGCAGCTATAAGATGTCAAAAGCAGGAAAAAAAACACTTTCTCTTGTGTGTTATCCTCAACTAAGTTGTTTATGAAAGGTTAACAAGATAGATTCTTAATAGTAATTTTAATTAAACATGATATGTGGTCAGAAGTTATTCTATGCCATGTGAGTTCACACATACATGAAAAATTTTTTTGAAGATTTTATGAATAGCAAAGTCTTTTCCTGTAAATCACTGTAGTTGAGCTCACTCATTACACTACTTAGGAGGGATAAGAAGATTTTGGTAGATACAATAGGTAAATGAACATTTACATGGAATTTTATGAAAATCAGGGGCATCATTAAAGTCATTATAGTTATTAATTACATTTTTCTAAGGTATTTAATTTTTAAAAATATATTTGTAAACTCAATAGAATGAGAACATTAGTATGCTTCTGAAGTGATAACTCAGGCATAATACAGCATGCAGGATGAGGACTTTTCTCCTTTTCAGTAAAAAAGGGGACCTGCTCTATGCTTCTAGGTCAAGGAGGAACTTGCCACTTGAATCATGCTTATGACACATATTTTCTTTATCTGGATATACACATGCAAGAGTGTGTTTGATCTACACTTCTGAAAGTTGACTAATCTCTCCCTTATATTCAAAATTTGAATATAAGGGAGAAACTGCTAAATAGGAGTTCCTGATTAGGAGCATACAAAAATTTTATAATGTACACTGACAATATTCTGTTGAATTAGTGAGTTCCTTTGAGAGGTCATTACTGCCAGCTACTACACTGACTATGCTGAGAACCTAAGTCCAAATGACATAAAAAAACCTCTACCTTGTCTCATGCCAAAGCACTTAGTCACCCCACTACCTGCAAGTTAATAAATCTGTGGTTCTTACTATCTGTGACTATTTGATAGATTTATGACATAAGAAAGGCCACTTTTTCATTAGAGATTAATTCCATTTATATTAAGTTACATAAATATGATTTTCAAAAATGCATGTCATGTTTCAAAAGATTTCTATATACTGTGAGGAGTTTTGTCAACTACAAGTTTAAAGACAGCAGTGTCCACACAATACTGCATAATCTCACTTCTGACACCAACTATCAGTGTCAGTTGCTGTACAAGTAGAGAGAATGATCCACACAAGATCTCCCTCCTTTCCAACAAGTTTGGGAAGCTCCCCCGATCACTCCAAGTATTGATAAATTACTAAAAATATTCCTAGAACTCATCAAAAGCTAAAATGCTTATATTTGTGGTTTACTACAAAGAAGATATACACATTAAATCAGCCAAGAGAAGGGTGCATAGAATGAAGTACAGAAAATAATACATGCTTCCTTTGTCCTTAGCCCGTGAAATCGGGCTGCATTAGTCTCAAGGCATCAATATACGGTAAAACACACAAAATGTTGTCAACCATGGAAGGCAACCAGAGGCTCAGTGTATAGAGTTTTTATTGGGACTCCATTATGTAAGCATGATTAATTTATTGATTGCTAATATGTCGATCTCAATCCTCAGATCAACTAATTCTACTTGGCCCAAGGTTTTTCCCTAAAATCATACTGTTACTTTTTGACTATTCTGAGGCCCTGAGGCCAATCACTACTGACAAGGAGTTGAGAGCAAAGGTCAGATCTCTTTTGGGCAAGGTTAAATTATTGACTACACATATACATAGTCTATGTCTTTAAAAAGTTACTTCAGGTAACAGCTAATCATTGAAGATGATTCTGTGCCTTTTGTTTGTTTTTACCTGGTATTTATACCTTGTTCATCTTAAAGAGAGAGATGTTTCTCTCCAAAATATTTCAAGAATTATTAATCCATCCTTGAATTACTTATCATTTACAAGTATTAATGCTTTTTGCCTATATAATTTTCATTTTGACTCTATCTCTAAAATAACTGTTGTTGCCATCACCAGCAAATTGGCAATAATTCCGATATATGTGTGTGTGTACACATGTATATATGTTCATCTTTGCCTCTGCCGTATAAGATATCTGCTGGTAATTCCATAAAGTTATGAAAGTCATCTGATGATTAACTAATAAGAACTCTAAACAACTTCCTGAGTAAAGCCATATAGATTCAATTCTAGTCATACCAAGTGGAAAGAAGAACCTTCATTTTCATTTTCTTGAAACAAAGGGTAAAACGTATAATAAATTGTATTTTGACAGATAAATATAGGTAATCTATTTAGCACACAAGTTTATATGTTGATGGTATATATACCTTTAAATCAATAACTTTTTACAACTAAATTATTTATGAGATCTACTGGTAAGACCTTTTTAATAAAAGACTTTGATTTGAACATATATTTAAAGGCCAATATAACTATACTGTAAAAAATATTGACTATCATTCATTCTTTTTGCATGTCATACTGTCTATTACTTGAGTTATTCCAACATCATGATGCAAAGGACACTAAAGGAAAAATTTTGCAAAATGACTACATGTCTATACAATCAAGATTTAGAAGATAATAACCACATAAGGAAATCATATTTAATTGTCCTTGAAATTTTGAACTTCTTAATTTAAGTTAAAGAATTAGACACATTAATAAGAAAAAATCAGAAGAGTCATTTTACCTTAATTTTTAAAAAAATTTCCTAAAATTGCTATGCTATTTCCAATGTCCTTTCCCCTTGTGTTTGGGCATAATTCAAATAAATAGATGGGTAAATTACTGTTAGTCATACTATACAGGTAAAAAGTAACTTTTGGATTTCTAAGCAAACTTTAAGGAAATAAATTCATTTTAGTTTTTATGTCATTAAGCAGAATACATAAACACAATTCCTTATTATATTAAGTTGCTAACATAAACAGACAGAAAAGCAGAACAAATAAAACTTGCTTTTTGAAACAAGTGGGAGAGGTATTAGAATCAGCCTGGCTTTCTTTTTCTTCAACTCTCTCTCTCTCTCTTTTTCTTTCTGTGTAATATAAAGAGTCATTCATATGCCTAAAGTATTTCATATAGAAAGATGCATGTGTCCTACTTCTATTCCTCATCATGATCCTTATCCCATCACACTTTACTAATTTTTATGAACCTTTTAGCTCCTCAATTTTTTTCAAATAGGTTATTGCACTTTTTCATTTTGTAATTCTAAACTAATTTCTAAGACTGCTTAGATATCTTTTGTTGTTGAAAGCAGAATGGAAAGAATTGCATATATTAATAGCCCTGGGTTGGTAAATGCATATAAAATCAGTAATTTTATATCAGCAAAGATATAACATTGTGCTTAGGTACAATTTAACTTTACATTTTCTAATGGAATTGAAATACTAAGTTGTTATAGATGACAATCATCAAAATATTAGTTATTAGTAAAACAAACTAGCCGGGCTTGGTGGCTCAGCCTGTAATGCCACGCTTTTGGGAGACTGAGGTGAGTGGATTGCCTGAGCCCGCGGGTTTGAGACCCACCTGGGCAACTTGGCGAGACCTCATCTCTACAATAAATCAAAAATTAGCCGGGCGTGGTAGCGTGTGCCTGTAGTTCCAGCTACTTGGAAGGCTGAGGCGGAAGGATCGCCGGAGCCCAGCAGGTTGAGGCTGTGGTGGCCGGGAGCGGCCACAGCACTCCAGTCTAGGTGACTGAGTGACACACCAACTCAAAAAATAAATAAATAAATAAATAAATAAAACAAAGTGGCAGCCAGGCTCAGTGGCTCAGCCTGTAATCCCAGCGACTTTAGGAGGCCAAGGTGAGTGGATTCCCTGAACCCTCGGGTTCAAGACCAGCCCTGGCAACTTGGCAAGACCTCGAATCTACAATAAAAAAAAGCAGAACAAATTTCATTAGACATTAAAACTATTATAGAATATTAACTTGTGTCAGACATTTGTAAAAGATTATAAATATTCCTGAATAGCTGTCCTAAATTTTTGTATTCTACACTTTCCCATTATAGGAGTCATAGAGATGCTATAAAGGTGTGAGGAAAATAGATTTTTTTAAATGTTACTATATTTTTTAGAGTTTTTGATTATGCTAATGTACTTTGTGAGAAATGAGGAAGATGCATCTAGGATTTAGGATACAGTGATTTCCTCAGATTATTCCAATAAGATACTTATGTTCCTGAGGTACCTCAAAGTTATTTTGTGGATCTACCAAGTAATTTATCATTTTTTAAGTTCTAATTACCTAAAATATATTTTATCATTTCAGTTACACAGAAATATTTTAGGCCCTACCTTCTGGATTCATAAATGTCCTAGTCCATACAAAAACAGTTATATAGTAGTGAAGAATGTGTAGATGTTACAGAAAATCTTTTTTCATTGTACTTGCGTATCACTGGTGATGTATTTTATTTTTGTTCTATTAGTGTCATTAATTGAAAATATAGGTATAATTTTTTGAGCTCTTAAAAGAAAAATAATCTCTTTAGAAAGCAGCAGAATAAATAAAACTCAGAAACTAATGTCTACAGAATTGTTGAAATGAAATTGACAGTAATAAAAATGACCACAATATATACATAATTGGATCAATTTTCAGAAGAGTAATAAATATCTCCTTATCTCATCTTACTTATACTTTAGCTATGAGAAAATCTCTAGTAATTAGCTTTCCTCCACTCAATTAACATTATGAAGATAAGGAAGAAATTATGAAGAACACAGTAAGTATGAACAGTAAACTATGGTGTCATGATATTAAAAACAAATGTATAGCATTTAACTTACTGCCCTAAGTTATATGTACTTTTACATATTCATTTTAAACATAGACAGTTGCTCCATGGTAAACTGGCATGTACCTTATGGCTGATAAAGATGGATTTTGTTGTCTTAAAAGTTGGAAATCATCTCCTAATGTTATGTATTTGTTACATAAATACATAATTTTTATCACTTTGGGTTATATTATTTTTCCAGCACTGTAACCCACCATTAGGTATGAAATCTGTAGACAACCTGTGATAAGTCAGCACTGATAAACTGAAAAGGCTAACATATAAAAAATTTATTTCAATTTGAGCAAGGCCTCATGTACAATACTTATTCAGTAGCATTAGAAAAAAATAATATCTCAAATGTCTTAAACTTAAGAATATTAGGGTTTAGGTGTAAATTATTATCTGAATGTGGGCTTCAACAATTAGATATTGCTTTTTTGTTTATTTATGAAATGCCACTGCAGCTCTTTTCCTGTTTTAATTTTTTTAAAGTGGATCTTAAATTTGTTTTAAAGAAATTGCCCTATTTTCTATTGCTGTACACTACCTCTGATACTAAACATTCCTGAATGATCATGAATTGTTTCAAGTTTGTTTTAGTGTATTGAGGCTCTAGGACTAAAATGTCAAATTAGAAAGAGAAATGTGGACCAGGTACTGTAACTCAAGCCTGTAATCTCAGCCCACACTAATTAATAATAAATGATATAAAGATGAGAATTTGTTTAAAATGATATAATATGTTTGGTAAGTATATAGTGGTGAGGGAGTTATAGAAGGAAGAAGTAAGATTGGTGTGTGTTGATAATTCTTGTAGCTGGAGATGCAAAGGATATAAAGGATCATTATACTGCTCTTCCTACTGTTGTATATGTTTGAAAATTTCAGTAATAAAAAAAAATGAGAGAATATACTGAAAGTATCCAGAGGTGAACAGTTAAAAAGGAGAAGATAAAAAGAGAGAAAGGAGAGTGAGAGGTAGAGAATGCCAGAGGTCACAGGCAGAGAAATGAAAATAAAAACAAAATAAAAATGGCATCAGATTTTTCAAAAGTAACCTTGTTGCCAGTCTACCATGAAGAAATGCCTTCAAAATTATGAAAGAAAGTTTTTTTTAAGTCAGTATCAAACAACTATAAGGGTAGAATGAAGACTTTTTAAAAAATGCAAGACACTCTCTCTATCTTGGCAAGTATTAGAAAGACTGCTTTTAAAAAATGAGAAGTAAACAAAGGGAAGGACACCAAATGATACAAGAAACAGTGGTACCAACACAGAGAAAAGAAAAGGGCATTTCTTTGATAGCTGAGGTCTGGAGCTAGAAATCAACCAGGCCATATTAGATGATAAAGCAATTGGGAGATTATGAAAGTGGAAAAAAGCATAAATCCTAAATTAAGCAAATATTTTTATCAGTATCAATATCAAATTGAGGTTTCAGGAGGTATTGGTAATGGAAACTGTCTACTGAAGTATTTTTTAAAAACAGTAATATACATAGAACACTAAGCAAAGTTTTAAAAAATCCAATAAAAATAAAGTCATTCTGAAAAGAGTATAATTCTCCATTTAGGAATATGCAACATACATTGCTGTAAAATGCAAACACTGACTTGCTTTGACCTTAAGTTGTAGTCATTCAATTGGGAGAATAATGAAGAGAACATAGAATAAAATGCTGCAATGACCAAAAGGTAAATTTAATAGATTATTTTTTAATTGACAAATTATAAAAAGTTTATTATTTAATAACATAAAAGTGAAGTTTATAATTGACAGCTGAATGAGCAAAGCTGGGAATTGGAGTGATGTGGCGGAAAATAATGCTATTTTTTAAAGTACTATTTGAGTAATTTTGACTATATTGATAAAATACATAAATTTTTAAAGTGACTTTTAAAATTTTGAATATATATCTGCATCCAAATATATTTATATACATTTTGTACATATATAGACATATATGCCTAATACCTACACACACATAAATACACATACAGACACACACATCTATATACACATATAAATGCTGGAAGGTATAGTTTTCATAGTTGCAATAGTTATAGTAGTTTCCTTTCCATATTAGCCAGGTTGCCAGCTGCTCTTTGAATTTGTAGAAATGAAAGGTCATCTTGGTGTATATCTTTCTTGTCCTGCCCTGAGTCATTTGTGTGACCCTTTTAGTTATTCAAACATGGGGCAAGTAGATACTCATTGTCCTGGGATTAAAATATAGCAAAAACTTTTTTTCCTCCCATGTGATTTAGCTAGAATCATGTCTACGCAGAGCTCAGAGTTAGAGACTGAATCTATTTGCATTGTGACTCTGGAGACATTCTGGCCAAAGCACCAAGCAAGAAATCGCGAGTCTCTGAAATAAAAAATTTGTTGATGATAGGAAGAATCTAGAGATCTGATTTACCTTAATATAAGAAACAACCTAAGAGTTTGTTCATTGGAACTGATTTTAGCCCAGTTTATGGCTAATATTGGAAACTCTTACAGATCACTAGCCAAGGAGTTGAAGGCTAAATGTAAAAACAACAACAAGAGTAAACTAAAATAAACTATAACCTTGATGTTCAGCTTGAAGTCACAAACGAAAGTTCTAAAATGTGGAACAACGTTATGCCAGCAATAATCACAAATGTTATCCACTGATGTGTGTAGAATGAATCTCCAAAAGCTCCCTTATTAGGCTGCAAAAAATAACAGCAGTGGTAAACCTATTAAGATTCTACTTCTCTCTCAGTTTGACAATTAGAAAAAAAATTGTTCCCTGCTACCATGAATTAACTGATAGGATCTTTGCCCAATTTGAAGTGGTGAAGAGGCCTTAAGAGAAAGATCGTAAAAATCATTGCTAATAGACATTGTGGGCTATAAAAGTAACTGAAAAAAATGAAATTAATTTAAAAAATCAAACATATGATAAGACTTCATATGTATCTAAAATGACAGGGTAGGTGTCACTATTTATAAATATACATATGAAAACATAAATTCATACATTCCTATGTCATTTACATCAGTTTACCCTATACAGCTACCACGTTAGTAACTCAAGTGTATAGACATTTCATAGATATTGTTCTCATTCTATATCATAAATCTCTGAAATTTTTTCTTCACTGACTTTCCTTTCTTCTAATCATCATAGTAAATCTTTGAGACTCTTTCTAATCTCAAAGCCAGCAATTTTTTTTTTCTGTAAAGGATCAGAGTGTAAGCATTTTATACTTTCCATCTATAAAGTGTCTGTTGCAAATACTCAGTCTGCTATATTAGTGTAAAAGCAGACGTCAATATTTGTAAATAACTAGGCATTGCAATGTCCTAAGAAAATTTTAATTAAAAAACAGATGTCTGGTCATGTCAGATTTGGCCAGTGAATTTTTATTTCTAAGACTTAGAATATTCCTAGGAAATTTTTCTACAAGTCTGGAAGGAACATATCTTACGTTCAGCCAGATTCCAATGACCAGAAATCACTCACATGGCCCCAATCTGATTGCAAGAGAGGATGAGAAATGTACTCCTATGTGAGGCAGAGTAGCTAGCACAGGTTAGACATACATAGATAAATATCCCATAGGTAGGTTTTAGGAAGCAGTCAGACATTTTTAAAGTTACATTTGCTGCAGGCCAAGTTGGTAGCCTTGGCCAATCAAAAGAAAATCCCAGAAGATGTAATAATAGAACAGTCCAACCTTTCAGCTCAGAATCACTAAAAATCCTTCAGGTTCCCAGTTGAGGGTAAAAGTCTCAACCTCGCCCCTTAACTGATCAAAACCAAAGAAATGATAATAAACTCACCCCACCTCCCATCAGAGGCAGAGAGGGCAGCAGTTTACCTGGGCTCCACCCTCACTAGCATATCAATAACTAGGTAGCTGCTATATATAGCTTGTAATTGAGAGCAAAATCTCAGTTTTGCTTTTTCCTTCTTTCTGCCATAAATCTTCCTTTTTCATTCTTTTCTTCCTACTAATAAACTCTGTTTTAAAACTTTGCTGACCTCTCTTAAATTAATTTTAGGGTTGTGCCAAAAAAACTACAAGTTTTGTGCTGTACCCCACCCAGTATTGCTATGAACTCAAGATCAAGAAGCAGTATTTTGGTGGTGCGGTGGTTCAAGTCTATAATCCCAGCACTTTGGGAGGCTGAGGCTAGAGGATTGCCTGAGACTGCAGGTTCGAGACCAACCTGGGTAACGTTGTGAGACCTCATCTCTACAATAAATAAAAAATTAGCTGGGCGTGGTAGTGCACGCCTGTAGTTCTGACTTCTTGGAAGGCTGATGCCGGAGGATGGCCTGAGCCCAGCAAGTCGATGCTGCAGTGGCAGGGAACATGCTACTGCACTCCAGCCTGGACAACAGAGTGACACTCCAACTCAAAAAAAAAAAGAAAAAGAAAGAAAGAAAAAAACAGACTTTAAACGCATCCCACCAGTCTCTGCTCAAAATACTATATTTAGTTGAAACTGCTTATCTCTACTACAATGTCATTATTTCTAAATATAACTCAGAGGACCTATGACTAAGGCAGGGTAGTTAGCACGGGTTAGACATAGATAAATTTAGGCAGATTTTAGAAAGCATTCAGACATTTTTTAATACTTTTTTTTTTTAACTGCAGGCCAAGCTGGCATCCTACTCCACTGCCTCAGCAAATTTTAAATAATAATAAAAAAAATCCCATCAGTTGTAAGACTATGACAGCCCAATCTTTCAATTCATGGTTTAACATCATAATCACAAAATCTTTCAGTTTCCCTGTTGAGGCAAAATACCACCCCTTAACTAAGCAAAGCCACAGAAATGATAATAAAACCAACTTTTAGCTCATGTGCCTGTGAATTGGAAATGACTGGCAGGTCTCTTGCAAAAGGCAATGTGGTCTGGAAAAAACTACCCTTATTCCCATTCTTCCCATGGAAGCAGAAAGTTGTCAATCTCCATCTTTCCTTGTGGCAGTTATCTATGTCCCACCCTCTTTAGCATATCAATTGTTGTGAATATATCTATTTTTAGTTAATAGAAAAAAATAATAGTTTCTTTTTTGAGAGAGAGGCTTGCTTATGCCAGAACTCTCTGATACGAAACTTATGCCTGCCCTTACTTTCTTCTCTTCTTTTCACTAATAAACTTTGTTTTAAAATTTTGCTGGTCACTATAATATTCATTTTAGAGTTGATTCAAAGAATCCACAGTTTTGCACCATACTCCACCCTGCATCATACTTATTTGAATTTTTAAATAGTCTCTGGTGTTTGTGTGCATAATGTATTAGTCCAAACTAACAGAAATTAGTTAAACCCAATTTCTCCCTAAGATACAAGCATGGATTTCAAGCACGTTTTATGTGAGCCAACCTAAGGTATTTTAAACTCAAGATCTCAAAAATATCACAAAAACAAGACAAAACAATGAGAAATTTGGCAGATTTGAAACTAGATTAGCAACAACAACAACAACAAAAAAACGGGGGAGATTCTTTATGATTAAGTTCTTTAGGGGAAGATGAACAACAAAGGCACTATTGATATTTCTATTACTAACACCAAGGATTCCAAGCTCAAGTAAACAAAAAAAGAACAACAAAATTAAATGAAATTTCTTTCTTCTTGTAAATATTATTTTAATATTTACTAGACTATTAATTAAGCCCTTCCATCTGGAGATTGATAGAAAAGCTTGTGTATTACAAGAAGAAAGTTCTAATCTTTGGTTCACCATAAACTCTCTTGTACACATCTGGATCCTGCATATGCTTATTTGAATCAAAAGATGTTGTAGCTTAAAAGAGTGTATGTTACATCCTGAAGAGCAGTCATAGATGTCTGAGATCTATTTTAGTTAGGCAAGCTTCCCTCAAAAATAAAACATGGAATGAGAGCTTCTCACCATGCACTCATTAAAAGGTAAACTTTCTTGGACTGGGAGCATGTCAATCATCATTTTCTTGCAAACCCAAAGCTGCCTTTTTCTCAGTTAGAAGCTGTTATCATCTTCAAAGCCATATCAAAACAGTGTTTGTTCTGTGCTTTGATTTCACCCACATGGTGAATTCAAAAAAGACTTGAGAGTGCAGAGAGACTATTTCAGATGTTTGAGCATTTGTCTTCCCGTGTTTGTAAACGTTATTTAAGTGCCTGATGCCTAATAAAAATCTTTTAAATGTAGTGGAATTTTTTTTTATTATAACATTCCACCTTCTGTGTTTCAAAAGTGTTTATGACTGAGATCTCCTGATCTTAAACATAAAAACATCAAAAGGTTTGTATAATGGCAATATAATGGTAATTCACCTCAAAGAGTAGAATTTCCTTTTTACTCTGATGCAGTGCAATAAAAACAAACAAAAAAAGGCTCCTTTTAAATGACAATTTCTAAATACCTGGCACAAATAACCAATTTTTCTTGGGAAAAGAAAAGTCATTAGGAAGATAATGTTACTTAAGGTGCATTTTGCATTGAGGATATTTGACACCATTCACCGGAGATAAACAGATGCATGTGATTTACATATGAAAACCTATCAGATAATACAAAAATTTGTATGTGAAATGCTTCATTCACTGAATTAGCCTATGGTAATCTCTCATTATATGAAAAAGAAAATGATTACTAAAAATGTCTAAATAAATATTAATGTGGTTATATTGTTTTTAAATAAATAAAATATTTAGAACAAACAATATGCAGGGAGAATTGCTTAAAGGTACAGTTGCTATTTTAGCTTTTATTTATCTGAAGAGCAAATAAAAAAGACTTACAAAATTAAATTTAGTGATGAGCTGAAAAAATGCAATTTTAAAATTTTCTCTCTTGTTGAATCATTGTAAATGAAGGAAATATTAATAAACAAACATGAGATACATTTCATATCTCAAGTTAAGGCAATTTTGAATATAGTTAAATTTTGATTAAATGTTTCATCTTCCCTGAGGTCAGAATGATACCAAGTTTGTGGGAGACCACAATTATCTCTTTTAAGTACATTTTTTTCCTTTTCAAGAAACTGTAATTTTTTAAGTGTTTAAAAAATCAGTATAAAAGCTAAAATAGTTCTGAACACAACACTTAGTTTGCAATCCATTCCTCAAAAGAAAAGTAAATGTTATCAACATTATATCATTGATCATATCCCAAATGAGAAGAGGTCATTGCCATGTAGCAATCAACTATCCACTTAGGTTACAGAAGAAAATCACCTAAGGAGCAAATTAAAATGGTAAATAGACTAATAATCATCTGTGATAAATTGTCCTTATGTAAATTTTTTAAAGATGTATGTCAAAAAAACTGAGTGAAAGAAAACACCTTTGATTTACATGACTCACCAAAAAGCAACAAGGCAGAGATCAAGAGCGAAAGTAAGAGTAAGAAAGCCATAGCTGGAGAAGGAGTTAATCAGAAAATAATGGCAGCAAAATTTTGATTAAAGACTGAATCTGGTGATAAGTAAAGAGATATTAATTTACTCTTCTTTCTGCTTTCGTATTGTTTGCAATTTTCATGTAACAAACTATTTTTTAAAGTGTGTACTATTATTTGTCAAATGTATATGATTAATATATTCCTTAAGAGAAATATTGTTCAACTCTTGTTCATAAACATCTCTAGAAATAAAGTCCATAATCTTTAGTGTTCCATGATGAACAATAAACTAGTAATGTTAATGAGAAGCACTATGGGGTTTCTTGAACTGATGCTACACTCTTCTGCCCCTCCTCCACCTGCCTCCTTCTCAGTAAAAATTATCTGTATTGATATGCAAATTGACCAGGTTCCCACCTTGTCCTTGTTTTAATGTTTTTAATGTATGCAGGTAAGAGAGGAGGAAGGTCTCCACAAACGTATACAGATATGGAAACAGAGACTCATTTCTCCACAGATAATCTCTCTATATATTAAAAGTTGCATTTTTTCTTCACTGACTAGCAAAGATATTCTTTCCTCTTTATTTGTTAGGTGTATATGTATATGTAGGTATATTCGTTGTTAATTTTATTTTGGGTTATACCCAAATTTTTCATATTTGTTACTTTACCATATTTAGAAGTACTATTTCCTTTGAAAGATAGTATGAACATCAACTCTAGGATGGATTTTTCCAAATCTAAAGCTATGCTTTAAGCAAAACTATGTATAGAAGAATCAGCAATACCTCTTGGTTCTTAAATATTGACTCCTTTAAAATGTCATTAATCTGTACTAATTGGAGAAAGCTTAGTCTCAATTAAGAAAAAAAAGTCTGAAAGTATATTATTTCAGAAAGGAATGGAGTTCTATTATTTCAAGTACCTACATTAACTCACATTAAACTAACAAAGTGTTATCCAATACACATCCTTGACTTGATTTAATGGTTTGTAATTAGCATATCAATTGTGTGAAAATGAATCCTTCTAAAGTGCTTGAGGGTGCTTAGAAAGTTTGTTCTACTAAGTATTTTCAAGGATCCTCTTGCAATCGTATTTACATTATTAATTTTCACTCTCTAAAAAGAGAGACACTAATCTAGTCAAAAATAACATTACTGTCAGCTTATGGTCAAATAATGAATTCTGAATTAGTGAAACATAAATTATTAAAGTTTTCTATGTTATTTACACCCTGGTGATAATCTCAATTTTGCTAAGTTTTAATTTTTTTCTCCACCTGTAAAGGTGATTCTACTGAGGGTAAGGAAGATATATCCTATTGATTCTATGCTATTTTCCTGGTAGAGAAAATGACTCCTGTTGCTTCCTTACAACCAACATACACTATATGAGAAAAAGTACATAGATTTAATATATTTTACATATATACATATAAAATACCACAGATCTTGAAGAAAAGAATCATATTTTAATTCTGCCCTTTCAATGTATTACATTAGTGCCTAGTACAGTACCTGGCATACTAAATTCATACATGTATATTGAAAAACTAATTCATTATTAGTTTCTGGACCAGAAAAACAACACAATGAATTTTCTGTTATGTCTATATGAGTTAATCCTACTTTCACTGTAGTGTACATTTAAATTTTTTTTAATTTTATACTTCATTTTATTTTAAAATGAAAAATTTAAACATTTTTCAAATATAATGAGTGTTTAGACAACATGGCAATCTGATAGGTCAGCCTGTGAGAGTCTCCACAAAAGCAAGTGTCCATAAAGACTCTCTGCATGAGTAGGCATGTGCTGGTGGGAGAGTGAATGTTCATCTGAAGGAAGACTTAGGTTCATGCACCCAGGACCCCTCCAAAGGTAACTACAAGCCCCCACTGCCCTGATATTTGAGCCATGGGCATGCAAGATCATCTGCTGTTCGCGGGACTCTCCTGAGAAAAGCCTGTCGAATCCAACTGATTCTCATCACCTGGTGCCTGACCCACACCATCACATGTTATAGCAAATCAGCTGGAGCCCTGGATCTGACTGGTGGAGAGAGATGATCAGGGAGAGCCAGAAAGGAACCCCACATTCGGTGAAGAAATGCTGACCGCCGCCATTTTCTGTCTCAGGACCCGGCAGAGACCTGCATTGCCCTGCCCTGCTCCACCCAGCCTCCAACCTGGGAACTAAGATAATCTCACCAAACTGAGAGAGACAGAAGCCCCTCCCCCATGCTGGATCAGACACAGGTCAGATCTGAGTGGTAGACTTGAAAGGCAGCAAGCTGGGTGATCCTCCTTCCACAGTAGGCCTGGTACATCTGACCTAAGCTGTGAACAACCCTGTCAGCCTGTGCTGAGAGCTAGCTATCAGAGCTGAAAGGACATTGGACTTACAGGAACAATCTCAGAATGAGTTTGGTTCCTTGTTTTTATTTTTATTTTTTGTCTGTTTGTTTTGCTCATTTTTGTTTGTTTTTTGTTTCTGTTTTTTTTTCTCTCATTCTGTTTTTGATAATGTTTTCATACTTGCTTTGTGTCTGTTATTTTACTGATCTTTTTGCTTTAGACTTCCTGTTTGTGTATGGGAAGAGTACTTCAATAGGGAAGTATTTGTTGGTTTGTGTTTGCATGATTGTCTGTATGTTTTAGTTTTTTTTTCTCTTTTCTGTTTGTGTATCTCTCTTTATTTGTTAGTATGTCTGCCTGTTTTCCCTCTTACTCTTCTCTCTCTCCACCTTCCTCTTGCCCCTCATTTCCTTTTTCCATTCTTTTCCTTTTTCTTACATCATTTTGCTTTCAGGGAGCATACCTATACCCCCACTGCATGGACAGATTGCAAGGAAGTGAGAAGTAGGCTCCAGGATGCCCATACACCTGTCAGTGGATGCTGGAATTTGCAGATAGATTTTGAATCACAGATCCCCCTTCAATTAAATCTCAAAACTGCAAAAAGTACAGCCCCTAACCCACAGTCCAGTACAGAATTGAACAAAGTCAGAGGATCCACATAAGGAAGATTGAGCAAACAGAAGTAAAACCAACACCACATCACTGAACAACAGACTTGAAGAATAGGGGAAAAAAAGTGGGATGAAGGAAAATCTATACAAATGAAGAAAAACCAAAAGAAGAATATGGGTCTCACACAGATCCCTGGGAGGTCAGACACTGCGAAAAGAGACTTTGTAATACAAACAATAAAGATCCCCAGAATGACTGGGCTCAAACTACAAACCCAGATATCAGGACATTAATAGAATTGAGGAGAGACAAGAGGAAAATATGAAGGAGTTGATAACTAAGATAATAGCAGTAAAGAATACTGTGAATGAAATAAATAACAAACTGATCAGCATGAGAAGCAGAAGTAGTCAAGCAGAAGAAAGACTCTCAGAGCTTGAGTACCAAAATATAGACCAAATCCAAACTGTCAAAAACATAGAAAAGAAGCTTAAAAAGACAGAGTAAAACCTACAAGAGAGGAGTGATTATTTCAGGAGGATAAAGCTAAGAGTAATTGGACTTCCTGAGGCAGAAAGAGAGACAGAGACCACCCTGGAACAAACATTCCTTGAAATTATTAAGAAAACCTCCCTCATCTCATCAGTGATGTGACCCTTCAAATACAAGAGATTCAGAGAACCTCTGCAAGACAACAGATGAGACCAACTCCTAGACACATAGTAATAAACCTAAACAAAATTTTTGTTGTTATAAAAGAAAAAAATCCTAAAAACAGCAAGAGTAAAAGGTCAGACTTCCTACCGGGGAAGACCAATTAGAATAGCAAGAGCTTTATCTACAGAAACTCTTCAGGTTAGGAGAGCTTGGAACCCAATCTTCAAAGTTCTCAAAGATAAACAATTTCAACCAAGAATAACCAATCCAGCTAAACTAAGCTTCAACATGAGGGAGAATTAAAATCTTTCCTAGGCATTCAATCCCTGAGAACTTAAGCTCCCTCTAGACCAGCTGTACAAGAAACACTTAAGAAAGTATTAAACACAGAAGAAAGGTAAAAAAGAACAATAACATTCTTCACAAGAGTGCAGGAAAAAGATTGAAAACACACACGAATCAACCCCAAAATCAAAAGAAAGACAACAAATGAATAGGAACAACAACAACTCTGTAAGAACCTCATGACAGGGATAAACTCGCACATTTCAGTAGTTAGCCAGAATGTGAGTGGACTGAATGCACTACTGAAAAGACATAGAATGACAAAATGGATAAAATATCATGAGGCAACAATATATTGTCTCCAAGAGACTCATTTCACCAAAAAGGACCCACAGACTCAAAGTAAGAGGATGGGAGGCAAAATTTCAGGTGAACAAAACACAAAAGAAAGCAGGAGTTGTGATCTTACTATTAGGCAAAATACCCTTTATGCTATCAAAAATTTAAAAAACACAGAAGGTCACTATATTATAAAATGTTCAATCCATCAACAAGAAATATCCATCCTAAACATATATGCACCCAATATAGGAGCACCAACTTTCATAAAGCACTGTCTAGGCAAACTTAAAAAAAAATCGACACTAATGCTATTATAGCTGAGGACTTTAATACCCCACTTAAAACCCTAGACAGACCATCAAGAAAATAAAAATCAGCAAGGAGATCCAGAACCTCAATGTGACTCTTGATCAAATGGACTTAATTGATACCTACAGAACTCCCCACCCAACGACCACAGAATATACATTCTACTCATCACCACAGGGAACATACTCTAAGATCGACCACATCCTTGACCATAAAGCAACCATAAACAAATTTCGTAAGATTGAAATTTTGCCATGTACCTTCTCAGACCACAGTGACATAAAAGTAAATATCAACACCAACAAAGTTCCTCCCAAACCCACAAAGACATGGACACTAAACAGCATGATGCTAAGCAACTCCTGGGTCAACCTGGAAATCAAAACAGAGATTAAAGTTACCTGAAAAACAATGAAAACGAAGAAGCATCTTACCAAAACCTCTGGGATGCCATGCCAATAGTATTAAAAAGGGAATTAATAGCTCTACAAATACACATGAAGAAAACGGAAAGATCACAAGTTAACAGTCTATCAAGTCACCTAAGGAAGCTGGAAAAGCAAGACAACCAAAACCCCAACTTCAGGAGAAGAATCCAGATCACCAAAATAAAAGCCCAAATCCAGGACATAGAAGACAAAAAGATAAAACAACAAAAAAAAATCAGTGAAACAAAAAGCTGGTTCTTTGAAAAGACAAACATGATTGTTGGTCCCTTAGCTACTCTGATCAAGAAAAAGAGAGAAAAAGCCTCCCAAAACACAATCAGAAACACAAAAGATGAAGTCACAACTGACCCTGAAGAAATTCAAAAGATTAACAGAGACTACTATGCACTTTTGTTTGGAAACAAACTTGAAAACCTAAAAGAAATGGAGGACTTTCTGACATCACACTATCTCCCCAGGTCGAAACAAGAAGAAATCGGATCCTAAATCAACCAATAACAATCCAGGAAATTGACTATGTCATAAGAAAACTACCTCCAAAAAAAATAAAAAAGCACTGGACAGATGGCTTTCCAGCAGAATTCTGCAAAACATACAAGAAGGAACTGATACCAAACCTAGTGAAAATATTCCAAGCCGGACTCAGTGGTTCAGCCTGTAAACCTGTACTTTGGGAGGCTGAGGTGAGTGGATTGCCTGAGCCCGCGGTTCGAGACCCGCCTGGGCAACTTGGAGAGACCTCATCTCTACAATAAATCAAAAATTAGCCAGACGTGGTAACACACGCCTGTAGTTCCAGCTACTTGGAAGGCTGAGGAGGAAGGATTGCCAGAGCCCAGCAGGTTGAGGCTGCAGTGGCTGGGGGCGGCCACTGCACTCCAGTCTGAGTGACAGAGTGAGACTCCAACTCAAAAAAAAAAGAAAAGTATTCCAGGTGATTGAGAAAGATGGAACTCTCCTCAAATCATTTTATGAAGCTAACATCACATTGATACCCAAGCCAGGCAAAGATCCAACAAAGAAAGAGAACTACAGGCCAATATCCTTGATGAACATAGATGCTAAAATTCTCAACAAGATCCTAGCACACAGGATTCAACAACACATCTCAAACATAATCCGCCATGACCAAGTAGGCTTCATGCCCGGGATGCAAAGCTGTTTCAACATTTGTAAGACCATAAACGTAATTCATTACATCACAGATGTAAAAACAAAAAACGTATGATTATATCATTAGAGGCAGAAAAAGCTTTTGATAAAATCCAGCACCCTTTCTTGATTAAAAACCCCCGAACATCTAGGCATAAATTGAACATACCTCAAAATAGTAATAGCCATCTATGAGAAACCCACAGCCAGCATACTGCTAAACAGACAGAAATTGGAACCATTTCCCTTGAAAACTGGAACAAGACAAGGATGCCCACTCTCACCTTTCCTGTTCAACATAGTTTTGGAAGTCCTAGGTAGAGCAATCAGAGAAGGAAATCAGGGGTATCCAAATAGGAAAAGAGGAAATCAGGTTATCCCTCTTTGCAGATGACATGATTCTATACCTAGAAAATCCAAGAGAATCTGTCAAAAACTTCCTTGTACTGATAAAGGACTTTGGCAAAGTCTCAGGGTATAAAATAAATGTGCAAAAGACAATCGCATTTCTATACACCAATAATAAAAAAGCAGACACACAAATAAAAAGCACAATTCCATTCACAATAGCCATTAAAAAAATGAAATACCTTGGCATCTTCCTAACCAGAGACATGAAAGTCCTTTACAGTGAACATTACAAAACACCAAAGAAATCAAAGATGACACAAACAAGTGGAAAAATAACCCATACTCATGGACTGAAAGAATCAACACTGTTAAGATGCCCACACTCCCAGACTTTAAACCCTATTATAAAGCTACAATAATCAAAACTACCTGGTATTGCTACAAGAATAGGCATACAGATCAAAAGAATAGCATTGAGATTCCAGAAGTAAAACCTCAATTTCTCAACAAACTCTTCTTTGACAAAACCTCCACCACCAACCACTGGAGAGAGGAGAACCTATTTAGTAAATGGTGCTGGGAAAATTGGCCGATTACATGCAGAGGATTGGAACAGGATCCCTACCTCTCCCCATACACAAAAATCAACTCAAAATGGATTAGAGACCTAAACGGCAAACCTTTAAAATGCATGAGACACCCTTATGGAAATTGGAACTGGCAATCAATCCCTGATAAAAACCCCAAGTGCCCATGCCATAAGAGTTAAGATATACAAGTGGGACCTCATCAAACTGACAAGCTTCTGTGAAGCCAAAGAAACCATCAAGAGAGCAGGGAGACACCTCCCAGACTGGGAAAAAATATTTGTCAAATCTATGTCTGACAAAGGCCTAACATCTAGGATCTACAAAGAATGCAAATGCGCCGAAAAGAAAAAAAGCAAGCAGCCCCATTACAAAGTGGGCAAAGGATATGAATAGACAGTTCTCAAAAGAAGACATACGAGCAGCCAACAGATACATGAAAAAATGTTCAACCTCACTAGTCACCAAAGAAATGTAAATTAAAACCACACTGAGATACCACCTAACTCCAGTCAGAATGGCTATCATCAAAAAATAACAGATGCTGGAGAGGAAAGGATGAAAAGGGAACACTTCGATACTGTTGGCAGGAGTGTAAACTAGTACAGCCTCTGTGGAAAACAGTGTGGTGATTTCTCAAAGTTCTAAAAATCAATCTTTCATATGACCCTGCTATCCTCCTACTGGGAATACATCCATAAGGACTCAAATCACTCTATAAAAAAGATATCTGCACATGTATGTTTATTGCAGCATTGTTCACAATAGCAAGAATGTGGAACCAACCATGCTACCCATCAAAAGAGGACTGGATAAAAAAATGTGGTACATATACACGATGGAATATTACGCAGCCATAAATAAAATAAAATCCTGAACTTCGCAGCAACCTGGATGAACTTAGCGTCTATAATACTGAGTGATCTTTCACAGAAACAAAGAACGGAGCATCACATGTGGACCTTGAACAACTATCATAATACCATAAGAAAAAGATTGATAGTAGCGGGTAACTCAGGGAGGGGCGTGGGGAGGTGGAATTGGCAGTAGTGGAAATTTGCCTGGGGAATGAGAGGCACACCTCATCAACAAGTGTAAATGTATAATGAATATTTGTATACCTAACCCTGAATTATACCCCACAATTTTAAAATTAAAAATTTGGAATAAAAAAAAGAGAAATGAATGGACCAATAATGCATTACTTTTTGAGAGCCTAGTAAGCACTGAATAAAAGAACATAAATTATAAAGGCAGTCAATTCTCAATAAATGGAAGAAATAAGTGAAACTGGATTTTAGCTTTGGAAGCTAGAGCTTGCTTTATATTTATTAACTTCTATTTAATAAGGCAGAGTTAACTTAATTATTTATTTCTTAATATCAGTCTTGGTTTTTTATAATGTCAGATACTATAGGCATAGAGTTGCCTATATTCTTTTACTTTATATCCTTCTTTGTTTAGAATTTTTTCCTAATTTTTGCATGTCTTCCTTTTTTCTTTTTTTGAGTTGGAGTCTCACTTCATTGCCCAGGCTAGAATGCAGTGACACACTCACCACCACTCCAGTGTCGACCTGCCAGCATCTGGCGATCCTTCTACCTCAACCTTCCAAGTAGCTGGAACTACAGGTGCATACTATCACCCCCGGCTAATTTTTGATTTATTGTAGAGAGGAGGTCTCGGCAAGTTGCCTAGACTGGTCTCCCATCCACGAGCTCAGGCAATCCATTCGCTGAGGCCTCACAAAGTGCTGGGATTACAGGCTGAGCCACCGAGTCCAGCCATTCCTTCTTTCAAACTGTCTATTTTTAGTCTCTCCTTCTCAACTAATGAGGATAATTGAGCCTTTTCTTCTATCATCTCTTTATGTATTTGTAGATAATTATCATATTTTCCCTTTAGTATACTAATTTGACAAAACACGCCCTGTTCTTTTAACCTTTCCTCATAGGTCTTATTTTCCAAACCTTTCATCAGATCTTTCTTCTGATCTCTTCTGTTTGTCCTTGTTCTTTCCCAAATGTGTCACTACTGTATAAACTTATCTGCATGTGTGTGATAATAAATGATGTACTTACTTCAGGTAAGTACTATTTTATATGAGTCTTTTTTCCTGGAAATGTAATTATCTGTATTTACATATTTGCTATTCTTTTTAGTTTCCCGTATTCTTCTCTTGATTTATTCTGATTTTTTTTTTCCTGTCTGGAACATTTATACTTAGGTTAACAAATTTACTTATGGAAATATTAAAAAATAAATAACTGTGTGTGAAGTGAAGTAAAAGTTGACATCTCTAATAACAGTCTAATTTTGAACAAAATATTTATATGTAGACTTTTTCCTGCTTTGAATTTATGTTAACAACTGATAGAATTAGATAATTCACATTTAGCTCTTTACAGATAAAAAACAATACTCTTCCCTTTTAAAATTGTGATTTTATTGAATGTTTTGCTGCAGAACTGTTGTGTTCTCAAAATAATATGATTGGGAGGAGAGATGCACAAATTTAGTTTTTCTATGAAAATATACATGCGTTGTATAACACAAAGTTGTCATGGCAATATGATATGAACAATTATATTGAGTATGTAGTTAAACCAGAGTAGAAAAAAAAAAATATTTTGTTATTTTGCACTTACTACATTTATTCTGACTGCACTCATTTGAGAATAAAAGTTGAGATCAAAAATATTTTTTGACCAAAACTATATGTTCTAATTAAAGTCAGTGGTGAAAAATGGAATCAAATTGATGTTCAGTTTTATTTTAATACACAGCACCCCCAAAAGAGAACACACTCATATTTAGAATATGCTGCTTCTTTTCTGGAATATATTCAAAAATTAAAAATTTCCTTAAAAAAATTCTGACCCTCTGAAAGTTAAAGCAATATGTAATGATCTCTCCAAGTGATTTATCAGACAGAATCCTGGAATCTCTCCTATAATGAATAAGGAATGATGTGAACAGCTTACATTTTGGAACACTTACATAGTCAATGGTTGAAGAACATGATTTTCCAAAGTTTTAGATTCACGCTCTTTTATAACTTCAAGGGTTTGTCCATATCTTAAAAACTGAATTCCCTATAATATTGTATTTATCCATCTGTATCATACATCATATAAGGATATTTTCTCAAATAAGTGTTATGTTAAAGTATAAATGTTCAAAAAGGTAAAATGATGATTCTTAGTCTGTAGGGCTGCTGTGACAAAATACAGCCTATAGTTGGGTATAATTATCTAACATAAAGGCAATTTGAGAATACAGTATTGAATATGTCATGTAATTTATTAAATACTACTCTAGAAGTGAAAAACAGAATGACTGTATGGGTACTCTTGCATGTAGTACAGTTTCTACAGTATGCATTTCCCTTTGCCTCATCTTAAGTCAAACATGGTAATCAAGGGCCTTCTGTACCATAAACTAGGTAGATTATAAACAACAGAAACATATTTCTCACAGTTCTGGAAGCTGGGAAGTTTAATATCAAGGTACAAGTAGATTCTTTGCACACTCATGGCCACCGCAGCCTCAACCTGCTGGACTCAGGCAGTCCTTCTGCCTCTGCCATTCAAGTAGCTGGAACTACAGGCATGTGCCACCATGCCCAGCTGTTCTTTTTTTTTTGTGGTAGAGATGAAGTCTCACCAAATTGCCCAGACTGGTTTTGAACCTGTGGGCTCAGGCAATCCTCTCACCTCTGCCTCCCAAAGTTCTGGGATTATGGGCATGAGCCGTCCCACCCAGCTGGTTCATCTTTTATATAAAGGCACTAGTACAATTCTTGAGGGTTCCCTTGTGACCTAATCATCTCTCCAAAGGCAACAAAGGCCCTACCTGTTAATACCACCACCCTGGAAGTTAGAGTTTCAACAAATGATTTTGGGAGGGCATAATTAGCATCCCAAACATTAATCATTTATTTATTTTGGGAACATTCAATATCTTCCTTTGAAACTATTATTGTTAACTATATTCATCCTACAGTAATATAAAACATTAGAACTTATTCCTCTTACATAAGGTATAATTTTGAAGCCTTTATCAAATCTCTCCCTCCCTTCCACCTAGTAGGGAGCCTCTAGTAGTCTCTCTTCTACTTTTGATTTCCATGAGATCAACATTTTTTAGCTTCCACATATGAGTGAGAATATGCCATTATTAGCATTTTGTTTCTGGCTTCTTCCACTAAACATAACATCATTCAGTTCTATCCACATTTCCATAAATGACAGGATTTCATTTTTTATAATGGTTGAATAGTATTTCATTGTGAATACATACTACATTTCTTTATCAATTTATTTGTTGTTGGGCACTTAGGGTATTCTGTATCTTGCCCTCTGTGATTAGTCCTGGAATAAGCATGAGGTCTCTTTAATGTAATGATTTTCTATCCTTTGGGTAGATTCCCAATGATGAGATTGCTAGATCATATGGTAGTTCTGCTGTAGTTTTGTGAGAAACCTCCACACTCTTTTCCATGGTGGTTATATTAGTTTACTGTCTGACCAACTGCCTGTAAGAGTTCCCCTTTCTCCATATCCTTGCCAGCATTCACTATATTTTGTCTTTTTGATAACAACCATTCTAACTGAAGTGAGATGATAGTTCCCTGTTGTTTTTATTTGCATTTTCCTGACTATTAATAATGTTGAGCACATTTTCTTATATTTGTTGGCTACTTGTATGTATTTTTGAGAAATGTATGTTCAGATCAATTGCCCATTTAAAAAATTGGACTGCATTTTTTTATTGAGATGTTTAAGTTTCTTATATATTCTGAATATTAATCCTCTGTTGAATGAATAGTTTGCAAACATTGTCTGTCATTCTGTAGGTTGTCTTTCCATTTTATTAACTGTTTCCTTTGGTGTGCCGAAGTTTTTTAGTCTGATATAATCCCATTTGTGTACCTTTGCTTCTGTTGTGCTTTTGGGGTCTCATTCATAAAATATTTTTCAAACCAATGTCCTGAAGCATTTACCCTATGTTTTCTATTTCACATCTTTATATTTAGGTATTTAATCCATTCTTTGTTGGTTTTTATATAGGATGAAAGATGGGAGTCTGGCTTCATTCTTCTGCATATGGATATCACATTTTCTCAGCATCATTATAGAAGACACTGTTTTTTTTAACCAATGAATATTCCTGGCGCTGTTGTAAAAAATTAGTTGTCTGTAAATAGATGGATTAATTTGTGGTTTACTATTATATTCCATTTGTCTGTTGTGTCTGTTTTTATGCCATGTTGTTTTGCTTACTACAGCTTTGTAGTATATTTTTAGGTCTGGTAGTGTGATACCTTCAGCTTTGTTCTTTTTGGTCTTTTTTTATACTTTTACAATTGGGAATCTTTTGTAGTTTCATACAAATTTTAGCATACTTGTTCTATTTCTGTGAAGAATGCTACTGATATTTTTGTAAGAATTTTATTGAATCTGTAGATTGCTTTGGGTTGTAGTCATTTTAACAGTAGTCGTTCTGATCTTTCCATTTGTTTATATCTTCTTCAAATTCTTTGATCAATGTTATGTAGTGTTTCTTGTAAAAGTCTTTCATCTCTTTGGTTGAATGTAGTCAGCTATTTTACGACTTTTGCTACTATTATAAATAGGATGACCTTCTTGATTGATTGCATATGGGAATACTAGAGATTTTTATATACTAATTTTGTATATCATGATTATACTGAATTTGAATGTCAGTTCTAAGACTATTTTGGTGGAGTATTTAGGGTTTTTTTAATGTATAAAGTTGTGTTGTCTGCAAACAGAGACCATTTGACTTCCTCTTTTCTAATTTGGATACTGTTTATTTCTTTCCTTGTATAATTGCTCTGCCTAGTACTTTTCATTATTATGTTGAATAAGAATGATGATAGTGATTATCTTTTTCTTGTTCCAGTTCTTAGAGGAAAAGCTTTCAGCTTTTCCCTGTTTAGTAGGATGCTAGCTATGGGTTTGTCTGCTTGACCTTTATTATATTGAAGTACTTTCCTTCTTACCTAATTTTTAAGAGTTTTTTTAATCATGAAAAGATGCTGAATTTTATTAAAATCTTTTTTCTGCATCTATTAAGCTGATCTTTTTTTGTCCTTCATGCTATTGATGTCATGTATAACAATTTAATTTTTATATGGTGAACCATCCTTAAATTCCTGAGATAAATCTCACTTGATCATGGTGTATTATCCTTTTGATGTCTTGTTGGGTTCTGCTGGTATTTTGTTGAGGGTTTTTGTGTCTGTGTTCATCAGGTATATTAGTCTGTAGTTTTTTTTCTGTTGTGTTCTTCTAATTTTAATATGAGAATTATGCTGGTCTTGTAGAATAAGTTAGGGAGAGGTCTCTTTGCTTCAATTTTGGGAATAGTTTGAGAAACATTGATTCTAATTCTTTTTTTAAAGGTTCAGTAGAATTTAGTGGTGGAAACCATCTGATTCTATACTTTTCTTTGTGGGAAGGCTTTTTATTACTGATTCACCACATTATGTTTTATTGTTCTGTTCATGTTTGCTATTTTTTCTCAGTTCAAACTTGGTTGGTTATACAAAAACAGAAATTTATCCATTTCTTCCAGGTTTTCAAATTTACTGGCATACAGTTGTTCATAATAGTATCTGGTGATGATCTTTGATAATTCTGGGTGTCTGTTGTAATGTTTTCTTTTTTCATTTTTGATTTATATACTTAGGTTGTCTTTTATCTGTTTTTTACTTTGTCTAGCTAATTTTGTAGAGGATGGAAATCAAGTATATCTCTACTGGACAAAATTCACTGATGTTTCTATAGAGGAAAATTGCTTGCATTATTCTCAGTTCTCTACAACTTAATGAGTAGATCTAGCCCCATGGAACTATAAACTTACTTGATCAATAGACAGACAATCAAATGCGCACACATATAAAATCATAGAATTCCCAAAGAATAATGCCAAATGCTCCTCTGAAAGGACACCCAGTACTTTTTTTCTTTTCTTCCCTATTATTTTACCTTAGACAATGCTTTTAGCAGTTGTAATATACATAATCAGACTGTGCAAAAGAATGTTGCATTTAATAATTCTCATCTACCCAATTCTCCATACAATATTTCTTTATTTGAAGTAGAATTAGTTTAGCATAAAATTGCAGAGACAGAGATGTTTTATATAATTCTATCTCATGGTTTTTGACCAACTCTCTCTCCCTGTCTAACATTTTTCTCTTTACTGTTCTCACAATGAAAACATGTTGAGCAAATTACTGAAATAAATTTTCTTTGAGTTTCATTTTATTTGTCTTGATATGTTCACCCACTTCTCTACCTGATGAATGATCTTTTAAAATTGTTTTGCTTCTTTCTGAACCAATCAGTAGCATCAATTTAGAAATCTTAACAAATTAAATACCATATTCTTCAATCCCTTATCTAAGCTATCAGTTAATGTTCTCTGGGAACAGACATATGACCAATGTTTAAAAATGTGTTCCATAAATTTCTATATTATTATTCTCTGTTTTCTTTTTATACCTCTGACCACTTTTACCTTGATTGTTGTTATGCTTCTAGGCCTAGCTCATGGACTATGATTATGCGAAGAATAATGCAATGTTCATAGCATGTACTTCTTAAATATCATTTTCTTTCTTGTTCCTTGCCTTATTTCTGTCCTTCCAGTCAAACTTGTCAAAGAAATTTTATCTACCTTTTTTGCTCTTATTAATTGTTCTTCTCTGAATTTATTTTGCACTTGACTATTTAATACTTTGCATGCTTCATTCAGCATTTTGTCTATATTTGTGTCATAACTATGTAAGGACAATAAACTTGTCTTGCCTTATTATGTATCTACTTCAGAATGAGGATAGAACTCCTGTATACAAGTAATATATATATATTTTTTAATTATTCATCAACATTTTTTCTGTCACTAAATAACCTCAAAATATAGAGACTATTCAAAATCTTTCTATTTACAAGGAATATGTCATTTAGCTCCAGAAAAGTCTCTTGCAAAGTAACTTTCAAAAAGATAATATTAATTTTATGATTTCTTCTACATTAAAAAGAATAAATAAGTATAGTTCTTTAGCATCTGTTACTAAACCATTAGTAGCTATTTTTACTCAAAGCTATAATATCCCCCACTTAAACGTGAATTTGTATGTTCTTTTAAATATAAGGAATTACATTTATCTAATTGCTAAATATAGCAAAGTAAATGATAGGCTTATATAAATGCTTAACTGTAACATATATACATACTTGTTCACATATACTACACAGCTGTGGTTGTGGCAACAGAGTGTAGGGTTGGATGGTCCCCCTAGTCATTTTCTATAAATACTAATAATACTTTCCCTCTCAGATACCACTATATGTGTGAAGTGGAAGATTTTTATGTGTAATTCTATCTCTCTTGTAGTTTATAATAGTAGAGAACCATTGGTTAAAGGGAGAGTAAAACTTGAGACCCCTGCTTTAGACAGAACTTAATTTCCAAAATAACGGATATAAGGAAGAAAACTGAAGAGTAACAAGATGGAGAAGTACCTAGGAATTTTCAATTATCTTTGATGAATAGACGGTTCTTCTGACGCTTACCATTTTTGTTGTAAAAGACTTGCTCCTGTAAGTGAGACTGAATAAAAGTCCAGGCTATGCTATTTGGAAAGTAAGAAAATGAAAATAAAGGGTCACAAAAGCACAGGATGGAAAAACTATACAGACGAGGTAAAAATAAAAAGGTGGTCTCATATTTAAAATACTCTTATTCTTTAAATAATGTTTTACTCTTATTAATTGAAAGAAACATCACCAGCTTATTCAACTATATTATCTTATGGTATCAGTGTTTTTTTATTTTTGAAGTCACATTTTTGAAATGGAGCCAGAGTCAATTTGGTTGACTTATTTGTGGTGAGCTAATGCATTTTCTGTGTGATGTCATCATCTCAATTTTTAATCTCATCAATAAAAATGACCTTTTATTTATCGTTTGCTTATTATTGCAATAGTTAGTCATTGAAAGACTTTCCAGAGAAAGGGACAAGGTATACTTTATGTAGTTAAACTTTCAGGAAAGTTTAACAAAGTTTTTAAATATTAATATTATAACAAAAAATAGTGAAAAAAGACCGCTGAATGAATACAGTCAAAACATTAAATATGAAACCTGAGATTCATTATTATTTTTTTGTTTTGCTTCACTTTATTTTGATCATTTTCTAATTATTTTATTTTATTTTAAAGATATGGGGTATAATTCATGATTAGGTATGCAAGTGGTCATTGTACTGTTAAAGTTTGGACCTCTCTTTTGTGCCCACTTTTCCTGGTTTGAAATCAAGTACCCTTATTAATGTTATATGCCCCCCTTCCCTGGAAGTTTCTAGCTACTGCCAATCCCTTTCTTATAGTATTGTGGTAAATGTTCAGGGTTCACTTATAAGTGAGAACATTTGGTACTCAGTTCTTAGTTTCTGAGAGAAATCACTGAATATTATAGAATCTACATTCATCCAAGTTGCTGTTGAGTCCATATATTTGTCCTTTTTTATGGCTGCATAATATTTAATCATGTATATGTACCACAATTTTTTAACCAGTCCAGTTTCTATGGAAAGCATAGTGAATTTCATGTTTTTGCTATTATAAATAGTGCTGTGATAAACATGTGTGTGCAGGTATCTTTTTTGTAGAGTGATTTAAGTTCCTCTGGCTATATTCCCAGAAGGGTGATTGCTGGGTCATATGGAAGGTCAATTTCTAGTTTTTTAAGGAACCACCGAACTATTTCCATAGAAGTTGAACTTGTTTGAATTTCTAACAGGAGTGTGGAGGCGTTTCCTTTACTCCACATCTCTGTCAGCATCTACTGTTTTTTGTTTTATTCATGATGAACATTCTTACTGCAGTTAGATGGTATCTCTATGTGGTTTTAATTTGCATTTCTCTGATGATTAGTGAGGCTGAGCATTTTTTCTTATGTCTGTTGGCTACTCGTATGTCTTCTTTGGGGAAATGTCTATCCTTGTATTTTGCCCACTTATTAATGTGGCTGTTTGTTTTTTCCTTTTGGTACATTTGAATTCCTCGTAGATCCTGGATGTTAGGCCTTTGTCACAAATGCAGTTGGCGAATAATTTTTCCCATTCTGTGGGCTGTCTCCCCACTCTCTTAGTTTCTTTTGCTTTGCAGAAGCTTTTCAGTTTCATGAGGTCCCACTTGTCTATCGTTACTCTTATGGCATGGGCTTTTGGGATTTTGATCAGGAATTGGTTGCCTATTCTGTTTTCCATAAGGGTGTCTCCTGCATTTTCTAAGATTCTTTTTATTTTTTTAACTTATTTTTTATTTTAAAACTGTGGGGTACAGTTAAGGGTTAGGTATACAAATATGCATTGTGTAGGTACCCTTGTAGATGAGGTGTGCTGCCCCCATCCCTAGACAGATATCAACTACCATTAATCCCACCTCCCTTCCCCTCCCTGCCCCCCTCATAGTTTCCCGCCGCTATCAATCCTTTTCTTATAGTATTGCGATAGTTGTTCAAGGTCCACTTATGAGTGAGAACATGTGATATTCAGATCTTTGTTTCTGTGAGAGGTCACTCAGTATTATAAACTCCAATTCCATCCAGGTTGCTACAAAATTCATGATTTTGTTCTTTTTTATGGCTGTGTAATATTCTATTGTGTATATGTACCACATTTTTTAAATCCAATCCTCTTTTGATGGACAACATGGTTGCTTCCATGATCTTGCTATTGTGAACAATGCTGCAATAAACATACATGTGCAGGTAGCTTTTTATAGAATGATTTGAGTTCTTCTGGGTATATTCCCAGTAGGGGATTGCAGGGTCATTTGGAAGATCGATTTTTAGAGCTTTTAAGAATCGCCACACTGAATTCCACAGCGGTTGTACTAGTTTACACTCCTACCAACAGTGTTGAAGTGTTCCCTTTTCTCCACATCCTCTCTAGCATCTGTTAGATTTTGAGTAATTGATAATGGCCATTCTGACTGGAGTTAGGTGATATCTCAGTGTAGTTTTAATTTGCATCTCCTTGATGATTAGTGAGGTTGAACATTTCTTCATGTGTCCATTGGCTGCCTGTATGTCTTCTTTTGAGAAGTATCTGTTCATATCTTTTGCCCACTTTGTAATGGGGTTGTTTGGTTTTGTCTTTTCAGCACATTTGAGTTCCCTATAGATCCAAGATGTTAGGCCTTTGTCAGACATGGAGTTGGCAAATACTTTTCCCAGTCTGTGGGCTATCTCCCTGCTCTCTTGATGGTTTCTTTGGCTTTGCAGAAGCTGAATGAGGTCCTACTTGTCTATCTTATCTCTTAGGGTCCGAGTGTTTCAGGTTTCATTCAGGAATTGGATGCCAGTTCCAATTTCCATAAGGGTGTATCCTGCATTTTCTAAGGTTCTAATGCTTTGAGGTTTTATATTTAGGTCTCTGATCCATTTAGAGTTAATTTTTATGAGGATAGATAGGGGTCTTGTTTGAATCTTCTGCATGTGGTCAGCCAGTTTTCCCAGCACTATTTACTGAATAGGTTCTCCTCTCCCCAGTGGTAGGTGGTGGAGGCTTTGTCAAAAATGAGTTGGTTGAGGAATTGAGGTTTTGCTTCTAGAATCTCAATTCTATTCCATTGGTCTATATCCCTGTTCTTGTAACAGTATCAAGCTGTTTTGATTATTGTAGCTTTATAGTAAAGTTTGAAATCTGGTAATGTGATACCTCCTGCTTTGTTTTTTTTGTATGTTTTTGCTGAGGATTTTTCTGGCTATTTTTGGTCATTTGTGTTCCCATATGAATTCCTGTATTGTTTTTTTTAGTTCTGAGAATAATGTTGCCTGTAATTTGATGGGTATTGCATTAAATCTGTAGATTGCCTTAGGTAAGTTGGACATTGTCACAATGTTGATTCTTCCAATTCATGAGCATGGGATATTTTTCCACTTGTTTGTGTCATCTTTGATATCTTTGAGCAGTGTTTATAGTTTTCATTGTAAAACTCTTTCACATCTCTGGTTAGGAAGATGCCAAGGTAATTCATTTTTTTTGTGGCTATTGTGAATGGAATTGTGCTTTTTATTTGGATTTCTGTTTTTTATTATTGGTGTAAAGAAATTCAGTTGTCTTTTGCACATTCATTTTATACCCTGAGACTTTGCCAAAGTCCTTAATCAGTGCAAGGAGGTTTTTGACAGATTCTCCTGGGTTTTCAAGGTACACAATCATGTAGTCTGCAAAGAGAGATAACTTGACTTCCTATTTTCCTATTTGGATACTCCTGATTGCCTTCTCTTCTCTGATTTCTCTAGCCAGGACTTCCAATACTATATTGAACAGGAGGGGTGAGAGGGGTATCCTTTTCTTGCTCCAGTTTTCAAGGAAAATGGTTCCAATTTTTGTCTGTTTAGTAGTATGCTGACTATGGGTTTCTTGTAGATGGCTTTTACTATTTTGAGGCATGTCCCACGTATACCTAGATGTTCGAGAGTTTTTATCAAGAAGGGGTGCTGGATTTTATCGAAAACTTTTTCTGCATCTAATGATATAATCATGGAGTTTTTGTTTTGACATCTCTTGATGTATTTAATTACATTTATGGTTTTACGAATGTTGAACCAGCCTGTGTTCCTGGGATAAAGCCTACTTGGTCATGATGAATGATTTTTGAGTTGTGTTGTTGAATCTGGTTTGCTAGGATCTTGTTGAGAATTTTAGCATCAATGTTCATCAAAGATATTGGCCTATAGTTCTCTTTCTTTGTTGGGGCTTTACCTGGCTTGGGTATCAATGTGATGTTAGCTTCATAAAATGATTTGGGGAGAGTTCCATCTTTCTCAATTGCCTGGAATACTTTCAGTAGGATCGGTATCAGTTCCTCCTTAAATGTCTTATAGAATTCTGCTCGAAAGTCATCTGGTCCAGGGCTTCTTTTTGCTGGTAGTTTTCTTATGACATAGTCAATTTCTTTGATTGTTATTGGTCTATTTAGGGTCTCGATTTCTTCTTGTTTCAACCTAGGCAGGTTGTGTGATGTCAGAAAGTCCTTCATTTCCTTAAAATTTTCAAATTTGTTTTCATACATGTGTACATAGTAGTCTCTAAAGATCTTTTAAATTTCTTCAGGGTCAGATGTGACTTCATTTTTTGTGTTTCTGATTGTGTTTATTTGGACTTTTTCTCTCTTTTTCTTGGTCAGACTAGCTGGGGGACCATTGATCTTGTTTACCTTTTTGAAGAACCAGCTTTTTATTTCATTGATTTTTTTGTATTATCTTTTTGTCTTCTAATTTCCGGATTTGGGCTTTTATTTTGGTGATCTAGATTCTTCTACTGAAGTTAGGGTTTTGGTGGTCTTGCTTTTCCAGCTTCCTTAGGTGACTTGTTAGTCTGTTAATTTGTGATCCTTCCATTTTCTTCATGTGTGTTTGTAGAGATATGAATTTCCCTTTTACTACAGCTTTCATGGCATCCCAGAGATTTTGGTAAGATGTTTCTTCTTTTTCATTTCTTTCCAGGTATCTTTTAATCTCTGTTTTGATTTCATCATTAACTCAACAGTTGTCTAGCATCATGTTGTTTAGTGTCCATGCCTTTGTGGGTTTGGGGAACCTTGTTGGTATTCATGTTTATTTTTATTCCACTGTGGTCTGAGAAGGTGCTTGGCAAAATTTTGATCTTTTAAAATTTGCTTATGCTTGATTTATGATGAAGTATGTGGTCAATCTTAGAATACATTCTATGCGGTGATGAGTAGAATGTGTATTCTGCAGTCATTGGATGGAGTGTTCTGCAAGTATCAATTAAGTCCATTTGGTCAAGAGTCGCATTGAGGTTTCGGATCTCATTGCTGATATTTTGTCCTGATGATCTGTCAAGGGTTGTGAGTGGGATATTGAAGTCCCCAGCTATGATAGTGTTAGAGTCAATATCTTTTTTGAGTTTACCTAGAAGCTGCTTTATGAAAGTTGGCGCTTCTATGTTGGGTGCATATATGTTTAGGATGACTATTTCTTGTTGATGGATTGAACCTTTTATCATTATGTAGTGGCCTTCTGTATCTTTTTAAATTTTTGATAGCTTAAAGCATATTTTGTCTGAGATTAATATTGCGATTCCTCCTTTCTTTTTTGTTCTGTTCGCTTGAAAATTTGTTTCCCGTTCTCTTACTTTGAGTCTGTGAGTGTCCTTTCTAGTGAGCTGAGTCTCTTGAAGGCAATAAATTGTTTCCTGGTGATATTTTATCCATTTTGTCATTCTATGTCTTTTCAATGGTGCATTTAGTCCATTCACATTCAGGCTAATAATTGAAATGTGTGAGTTGATCCCTATCATAAGGTCTTACAGAGTTGTTGTTGTTGTTCCTGTTTGTTTGTTGTTTTTCTTTTGGTTTTCGAGTTGGCTTATGTGTGTTTTTAGTTTTTTGTCTGTACTCTTGTGAAGAACATTGTTGTTCTTTTTTCCTTTTTTTCTGTGTCCAATACCTTCTTAAGTGTTTCTTGTAGAGGTGGTCTGGTAGCAGCGTAGGTTCTTAGGGATGGATATCTGGGAAAGATTTCAATTCTCCCTCACGGATGAAGCTTAGCTTGGTTAGGTAGGTTATTCTCAGTTGAAATTGTTTATCTTTTAGAACTTTGAAGATAGGGCTCCAAGCTCTCCTAGCCTGGAGGGTTTCTGTAGATAAATCTGATGCTATTCTAATTGATCTTCCCTGGTAGGTAGTCTGACCTTTTTCTCTTGCTGCCTTTAGGATTTTTTCTTTTATATCTACTTTGTTTAGGCAAATTATTATGTGTCTGGGAGTTGGTCTTCTCATTTGTTGTCTTGCAGGGGTTCTCTGAATCTCTTGTGTTTGAATTTTTGCATCACTGATGAGATGAGGGTAGTTTTCTTGAATGATTTCTTGAAATGTTTGTTCCAGTGTGGACTCTACCTCTCTCTGCCTTAGGAAGGTCAATTACTTTTAGGTTCGGTCTCTTGAAGTAATCATTCATCTCTTGAATTTTTTGTTCTGTCCTTTTAAGCACCTTTTCTATTTTTGACAGTTTGGGTTTGTCCTGTATTTTGGTCTTCAAGCTCTGAGATTCTTTCTTCTACTTGGCTAATTCTGCTTTCCATGCCTATTAGTTTGGTATTTATTTCCATCACAGTATTCTTTCCTGCTGTTATTTCTGTCATCAGCTCCTTCCTATTTTCCTCTTGTCTCTCCTAAATTTTTTTTAATTCTCTCTTAATGTCTTGACGTCTGGGTTTATTGCAAGTGACCAGTCATTCTGGGGGCTCTTCATTGTTTGTGTTCCAAAGTCTGTTTTCTCAGTGTCTGACCTCTCAGGGGTCTGTGTGAGACCTATATTCTTCTATTGGCTTTCTTCATTTGTGAAAATTTTTCCTCATTACTTTTTTCCTCCCTCCACTTCCTTGGCTTCTTTAATTCTGTTGTTCAGGGGCAGAGGGGTTGCTTTTACTTCTGTTTGTTCGGTCTCCTATTTTTCCTTATGTATATCCTCTTGCTTTGTTCAATTCTGAATTTGAACTATAGATTGGTGTCTGTCCTTTTTACAGTTTTGAGATTTAATTAAGGGGGGGAGCTGTGATTTGAAATCTATCTGCACTACTGCTGGGAGTGGCCACTGCACTCCAGTCTGGGTGACAGAGTGAGACTCTAACTAAAAACAAAAAAACAACAAAAAAAAAACTAAAACATACAATGATGCTAACGTACAAGCTATCCAACTGCCTTATTGGTGTGCTATTCCTCTATACAAAGATGGGGTTTACAGAGGAATTTTAAAAAAGAACAAAACAAAAGGAATAGATTAAAGTCAGTAAACTAACCGAACCAACCAAGCACCTCTGAGGCTTTTTCTTTAAGTTCAATGTCCTTCCAGGTGTGATTTCTAGCTGTCTTTGCAGACTGGTAGATTTGTTCACAGTTAGGGTCAGTTGCCCCTGGCCTGCTGTGAAGGGCAGTTCAGATCTGGGCTCCCTGCCCTGTATCACTCAGATCTGGCTTTGTCTGTTTATCAAGGGGGAAGAGCTTCTCTTTCCCATTTTGATGTTGTTACCTTGGGTCCCCAGTAGGTGGTGCTATCTCACCACTCCAGTTGATCTTTATCTGTAGCTGCTGAAGCCTGCAATTCAATGCAAGCCCGGCAGGGCGGAAGTTGGAGGGCACCCAGGATGGGAGGGTGCAGGCAACATTAGTGGTGGCAGCAGCTGCTTCCGGGTGCACAAAAGGAGTTCCACTAGCCTGGCTCCGGGTGAGGGGCATGTTGTGGTGGTGGCAGTGGCAGCGGCAGCTGTGGCGATCTCGGTAGATCGTGACTGCTGGGGCTTCACAGACCGAAGTTGTGGGTTGCCTCAGGCATGGGTGTGGCAATGGCCATGGTGGTGGCATCTGTGGCTACAGCAGTGGCCCAGACAGCTGTGATGTTTGAGCAGTGATGGCGGCTGAGCTCCATGTGAAAAGCAGGTGGCCAACATTGGGAGCTGCAGCCCCTGGGAGAGAGCGAGAGTCATTATGTGTGTTCTCTTTTGCGTAGGTTCTCACAGACCAAGCTGCCCCATCATCATCTTGTGGGAACCTTAGATTCTTATAGTTTGGGGTTTTACATTAGGCCTTTGATCCATTTGAAGTTATTTTTGTGCATGGTGATAGGTAAGTGTCCTGTTTCATTCTTCCACATGTGGTCAACCAGCTTTTCCAGCACCGTTTGCTGAATAGGTTCTCCTCTCCCCAGTGGTTGTTCTTGGAGGCTTTGTTGAAGATGAGTTGGTTGAGAAATTGAGTTTTGTTTCTGGAATTTCTATCCTGTTCCATTGGTCTAAATCCCTGTTCTTGTACAAATACAAGGTTGTTTTGATTATTATAACCTTACAATAAATTTTAAACTCTGGAAGTGTGATACCTCTTGCTTTGTTGTTTTGCTGAGGATTGTTTTGTCTACTTTTGGTCATTTATGTTTCCATATGATTTTCTATATTGTTGTTTCCAGGTCTGAGAAGAATGATGTTGATAATTTAATGGGTATAGCATTGAAACTGTAGATTTTCTTTGGCAGAATGTATATCTTAACAACGTTGATTCTTCCAATTCATGAGCATGGAGTAGTTTTCCATTTGTCATGTTATCTTTGACTTTTTTGAACAGTTTTTTGTAGTTTTTGTTATAAAGGTCTTTCACTTCTCTAGTTAGGATGATACTAAGATATTTCATTTTCTGTTTTTATTTTTTTGTGGCTATTGTGGGTGGAATTGTGCTTTTTATTTGGTTCTCTATCTGTTTATTGTTGGTGTTTAAGAATGTGACTGTCAGCTGGGCTCGGTGGCTCAGCCTGTAATCCTGTGCTTTGGGAGGCTGAGGTGAGTGGATTGCCTGATCCCACGGGTTCAGACCCACCTGAGCAACTTGGCAAGACCTCATCTCTACAATAAATCAATAAATTGGCCAAGTGTGGTAGCATGCACCTGTAGTTCCAGCTACTTGGAAGGCTGAGGCGGAAGGATTGCTAGAGCCCAGCAGGTTGAGGCTGCAGTGGCCGGGAGCATGCCACTGCACTCCAGTCTGGATGACAGAGTGAGGCTCCAACTCAAAAAAAAAAAAAAAAGAATATGACTGTCTTTTGTATATTGATTTTGCACCCTGAGACTTTGCCAACGTCCTTTATTGGTGTAAGAAGGTTTTTGGCAGATTGTCTTGGATTTTGAGGTATAGGATCATAGTGTCAGCAAAGAGGGATAACTTGACTTCTTACCTATTTGGATACCACCGATTTCCTTTTCTTGTCTGATAGCTCTTGCTAGGACTTCCAACAATGTGTTGATCAGGAGGGATGAGAGTGAGCAGCCTTGTCTTGTTTCAGTTTTCAGGGGAAATACTTCCAGTGTCTGTCTGTTTAACAATATGTTGGCTGTGGGGTTATCATAGATGGCTATTATTATTTAAGGTATGTTCTCTCTATGACTAGGTATTCAAGGGTTCTTATCAAGAAGTGATGCTGAAATTTATCAAAAGCTTTTTTCTGCATCTAATGATATAATCATGTGATTCTTGTTTTTATATCTTTTGAGGTACTTAGTTACATTTATGGTCTTGCAGATGTTGTGCCAGTTCTGCATTCCAGGGCTGAAGACTACTTGGTAATGTTGAATAATTTTTGAGATATGTTGTTGAATCCAATTTGCTAGAATCTTGTTGAGAATTTGTGTACCTATGTTAATCAGGGATATTGGCCTGTAGTTGCCTTTCTTTATTGGATCTTTACCCAGTTTTGGAATATTAGTGTGATGTCAGCTTCATAAAATGATTTGGGGATTGTTCTGTTTTTCCTGATTGCCTGGAATACTTTCAACAGGATTAGTATCAGCTTCTTGTATGTTTTGTAGAATCTTTACTGGAAATCCATCTGGTCCAGGGCTTTTTTTTTTTTTTTTTTTTTTTTTTTTGGTAGTTTTCTTATGACAGATTCAATTTCCTGGGTTGTTATTGGTCTATTTATGATCTCAACTTTTTCTTGTTTCAACTTTGGAAGATTGGGTGTTGTTAGAAAGTCCTCCATTTCATTTAGAATATTTCATTTGTTTCCATACAGGTGTGCACAGTAATCTCTGATAATAATTTGCATTTCTTCAGGATCAGTTGTGACTTGATCTTTTGCATTTCTAATTGTGCATATTTAGGCTTTTTCTCTGTTTTTCTTGGTTATTCTGGCTATGGGTTCATCAATCTTATTTATCCGTTCAAAGATTTTTTTGTTTCATTGACTTTTTTCTATGGTATTTTTGTCTTCTATGTCCTGTATTTCACCTCTTACTTTGGTGAACTGGATTCTTCTGCTGAAGTTAGGGTTTTGCTGGTCTTGCCTTTTCAGTGCTCATAGATGATATTTAGGCTGATAACTTGTTCTCTTTTTATTTTCTTGATGTGTGTTCTTAGAGATATAAGTTCCCCTCTTAGAACTGTTTTTATGGCATCCCAGAAATTTTTGTAAGATATTTCTTCATTTTCATTTGTTTCCAGTGATCTTTTAATTTCTGTTTTGATTTCTGTGTTGACCCAGGAGTTGTTCAGCAACTTACTGTTTAGTGTCCATGTCTTTGTGGGTTTGGGGATAATTTTATTGGTAGTGATATTTCTATTTATTCCACTGTGGTCTGAGAAGGTGCATGGCAGTATTTCAATCTTGTGAAATAGTTTATTCTTGATTTATGGTTGAAGATGTGGTCAATCTTGCTGTATGTTCCATGTGGTGATGAGAAGAATGTTATATTCTTTAGTTGAATGTGGAGCGTTCCTTAGGTATCTACTAGTCCATTTGGTCAAGTGTCAAATTTAGGTTCCTGATCTCTTTGGTGATTTTTTGCCTCAATTATCTATCTAGGATTGTTAGTGGGGTATCTATGTCCCCAGCAATGATAGCAAATATATATATATTTTTTTTACTTTACTTAGTAACTGCTTTATAAAAGCTGATGCTCTTGTGTTGGGTTCATATATGTTTAGGGTGGATATTTGTTGTTGATGGATCAAACCTTTTATCTTTATGTAGTGTCCTTTTGTATCTTTTTAAATTTTTGATAACTTAAAGGTTGTATTGTCTGATATTAAGATTATGACTCCTACCTCCTTTTGTGACCAGTTCACCTGAATATTTGTTTTCCATCTTCTAACTTTGTGGGCATCTGTGGTGAGATGTGTTTTTAGGAGGCAGCAAATTACTGCATCATGTGTTTTTATCTAGTTTGCATTCTATGTCTTTGCAGTAGTGCATTTAGTAAATTCGTGTTCAGGCTGATTATTGAAATGTGAGTCTGTCCCTGACAGAGTGTTCGTATAAGGCTTTTCTGCTTTCCTTTAACTTTTGTGTTCATGTGTGTGTGGTTTCATTTTTTTAGTATGCTGTGTGTTCTGCTGCTTCTGTGTTTGTTTGTCTTCTTGTGAAGTATATGGTCTTTCTTTTGTTTCTTTTTTCCTCTTTGCATAGCACCTTTTTAAGCATCTCTTGTAAAGTTGGTCTCTTGTAAAATTGCATATTCTCTTAGGGATTGGATGTCTGGGAAGGATTTTAATTCTCCATCGTTGATGAAGCTTAGCTTGAGTATGTAGGAAGTTCTTGGTTGAAATTATTTATCTTTGAGAACATTAAGATTGGGGTCCAATTCCTTCTGGCCTGTAGTGTTTCTGCAGATAAGTTTGCAGCAATTCTGATTGGTCTCCTCTGGTAGGTGGTCTGACATTTTTCCCTTGCTGCTTTTAACATTTTTTCCTTTATACCTATTCTGTGTAGGTAAATTACTATGTGTCTAGTGGTTGGTCTTCTCATAAAATGTCTTGCAGGGGTTCTTTGGATTTGTGCTTGTATAGTCTCTTGGAGATTTTCCTCTATCTTCTTAAGTTTTTTTTCCCTATATTTTTAATAGATTGGATTAATTCCATATTTTGGTCTTCTAGGTCTGAGATTCTTTCTTCTGCTTGGTCAATTCTGCTTCCTATGCTTGTCAGTTTGTAATTTATGACTTGGATGTAGCTCTTTATTTATATTATTTCTAAGTATGCTTTCTTGGATCTGTGTAGCTTCTTTGCAATTTCATTTAGTTTTAACCCTTGCATTTCTTGATTTTTATTCATTCTAGCCAACGATTCTCTGATATCTATAAGTACCTTCTGGGTACTGTTGTTCTAGGAGATAGCCTTTGCTTTTGTCCCAGTAGCTGTTCTTTCTAGCACTGACTCTTTGCTGGGTCTTGATAGTTACTGGCATATGTTTGTTGTTGTTTTTGTTGTTGTTTTTTCCTTCATTTATAGCTCATTGGAAAATGGAGAAGCAGTCATTTCTAATATTTACTCTACCTTTTGTCCTTCCTTGAGCCAGGGCTCCAGGTTTGTTCAATTATAAAGTAGGGCTGGAGGTGAGGCATTGTGCTGTCTCTTCACAGTTTTGAGCACTTACTAGGGGATCTGGGGATGCTGCAAGGATTCTGAATGCATTGGTAGGTCATAATGCTTGTTATCTGATGAATGGGTCAGCTGAAATTCACTCTTCATCTCTGCACATTATGACTTTACAGTGGGTATGCTTGCATAACTCCTGAGTCCAAGACAGTGTATATGAGAGAAAAGAGAGAAAAAAGAGAAAGGAGGAGAAAGAGAGAAAAATAGAATAAAAAAATGAAAAAGAAAAAAAAGAGAAAGAAAAAATGCAAAAAAGCGAGAAAGAACAAAGAAAGGAAAATAGATGAAAGAAAGAAAAGGAAAAATCAACCAATGAACAAAACAATCAAACAAGAGAATTAAACAAACAATACCTCCCCCAAAAAACAAAACAAACAAACAACAACAAAAATGTTGATAAAATTATTAGCTTTAGTGTGACTCTTTGAGAAGGGAGTTTCCTTCTTGTGATGCATTCTGCGACAGCAGAACTGTTACTGCAGATTCCCTATTCACTGTTGGACCTTATTCTTGCAAGTGTGACCCAAGCCCTACTTTTCTTAGCTTGCAGCCGATGGGAAGGACTTCTGAGGGAAGGAATTCCCTGCTTCTAAATCTATCCCCCTGTTCACCCTGTGTGGTTGGAGGGAGGCTACAAATTTCCTCCAACTGATGTGCCAACTTTCAGTTCTCTAGTGTGTACTAATCAGGATGTTGCCTGCCTGAATCACAAGTCTCACAAATCACCGGGACAAGGGTGCTGGTTGTAAAACTCACCACCTCTCACCTGCTCTGAGCTTGGATTGGGTTCTTTGGTTGCAGCTTCAGACCACAAATGCTTCAGTTGGGGGATGGGACTCAGGACATGTTTCTCTGATATATTTTTCACAGTTCCTGCTGTCAGTGTTTGCTCTGGCACCAAAGGCTACAGGGGCAGGCAACTCTGGCAGCAGGTGATTCTGGCTATTTTATTTCCTTTTTTTCCCCTGGGTAGTGCTGCATTGATGGTGCCTGACTCTGGGCCATAGAGCATGCTGGTACCCAAGCAGCTGCACAGGCAGTCACCTAAGCAGGAGTGCTCAGGCCACTTGCTCCCACATCTTTACTCCATCAGACTTTCGCACACCTGTTTGCCAACATGCTAGCATAAACACTCGCCTGTGCACCTTTTCATTTATGTGAAGACACCCGGTCTGCCTCTATCACCATCTGGGAATTCTCTTCAAGATTCATTATTAATAAAAATAAATTTACAGGTGTAACATTTCTTCATAGTCATTTTTTTTTCATTATTTAATAAAAAATTTTTGCATTTGCAGTCAAAAGACCTAGATTTACTTCATAGGTAGGATATCTAAATTAATGACTTTAAATAAGTTTCCTTCCAAGTCTTCTCTGTAACTATCCTACATATTTTCTTTTGAAGATTAAATAAAAGATATCTTGTGAAAGACTATGTCTCTTTTATGTGTGAAGTTTCATGCTGAGGAATAGAAGTGTGCACGGAAAAATTTGGTTTTAATGAAAAGTGTATTTAAATATTAAAATAAAAATATTTTCCCAATTACCAATGATAACTCTTCAGTTTTAATAAGGGGAGTGCATTTTAGCCAAGTAAGAGTCATTTATGACCAGATTGCTTCTAGAGTTCAATTTTATCTATTGAAATTATAGTCTAGTAATAATAATTATATCTCTACTGAAACAGAAAGCTGTAAAGGACTTAAATAATGAGGAAATAAGTTTTTACACAGATTGTTGATTATAAAAGAGTTGGGATCTTTTCAGATTTAATGATTTTTGTTTTGCACTTTTGAGTTTGGGGCAGAGGGGCTACTCTTACTCAAACCACAGTCTAAAAAAGTGAAATGATCTAAAAGGCCTACAAACTTGGAGTTGGGCTTGAATGTTCACTTTTAGAAGCATTGTTCAGTAAGAGGAAATTTGTCCAGATATTCAGGCAGAGTCAAAATCTAGAGAGGCAAGAATTAAGGGCTAGGTCAAACTAGTGTTTAGTCTTTGAGAAGCTTATGTTATCTACTATCTAGTCCCAGATTCCCCAAATAGGATAAAATTTACAAGTGTTTCTTTCCCCCCCGTTTCTGGAATTATCTCTATTTCCTACAACTGATAAAGAAAATCAACTGTAGCACTGTTAAACACAAACTTTATTCTGAGTGCCCTGCCAAAAGAATTTGCTAAAGAAGAATTCCATCATAGGGAAGAAGGCTAATATTTTTTTAAAGCTTTAGCAAAAGGGGTTAAACAAAGTTCAGCTTGCTTCAGGTAGTTTGGATTTTTTATAACAAAAATCCTTGGAAAAGGAAAGAATAGTTTCTTTATATTGGGAGTCATTGGTTTGGCAATTTTGTTTTATCAAGAGTTGGGAGGAATAGAATCATATATAAGACAGGTTGGGGTAACAGCTGTCAGTCTAAGGACACCCGGGGACATGCAGGGGCTTAGGGCTGGGGGGCACTGTTGGAAATTTTCACTCCCTTAATATTTCTTATATTGGAGCATATTTTTTTCTTTCTTTTTGCTCTTTCATTTTTTAAGTTTGATCTTTATTTTCTAGTTACAGTTTTCCCTATGTTTAGACATTTAATGATATAGCTTTCAAGATAAAAATTAGGAAATATAAGGGCTTTTAATAAGTTTTTATACTTGAAGATGGAGTATTAATCAACCTTTCTTGCTTCAGTACAGTGAGAAAATCAGAACTGTCACAATGAAGGGAATTTTATTCCCTGGTAAGTATACACACACCTTTTACCCTAATACTCCTTGACATTTAGAAGTTCATTTTCTTCAGATAAAATTTCCTACTCTTTTTCCCTTTTTTTGGAATAGGTACTTAATGTTTGCTTTTTATGTGTACTGTTCTCAGAGATAAGGTTGGAAGGCACAGTGTTCAGAAGTGGAAAGTTGGGGAGAGGAGTTGATGCATGCAATCTTGCTACCTTCCTCATCTCACTGCCATATGTTTTGCTCTTGCCCTTCCAACTACATAGCGGTTTTTGCTCATTCTCTCTTGATTCCTCTTATTCTTATGTAGTTCATCTTTTTAAAAAATTACTATTGTAGATAATTATTTTATTATAGTTCCTAAATATTTAGATAGAAGAGCTATTGAATTTGTATACTCATTTTATATGCCACCATCTTGGTGAATTATCTTATTGTATGTAATGAAAAGCAATCTCTGGTTTTGGTGTACAACACAACCCAAAAACTCTATAGAAAGATACATTCTTTCAGCATGATCACAAAATGGATCCACCTTTCCTTTTGTATTTTGAAATAAGAACTTTAAAATTTGAGCTTACTTTTCTTTTACTTTGAGTTATCCAGTGTTATCCCAAGTAACTCTCTGAAGGTACAATGCCAACATTCCTTATCCACTTCAAATTATTTTAAGGTAGAAGCTCTCTAGTTACCTAGAATTTCATTGCTAGTGAGTACTTGGTCTAAGAAAAGAAACTGAGTCTCCATTATCTCTTTGACAGTGTATACCAAGGACTCCCAATTTTTTCATTCTGCAATAACTTTCCACTATACCAGCTTTTAAAACAACACAAAATTCTACACATTTCTCTGAAGTTCTATTTCTTACACTTTGCTCCTTGGTACTACTTTCCTGAACAAGGGTTATTTTCCAGTAACAGAAATCAAGTGAATGAGATAAAAACAAAAAAGTTGATTTTATTGAAAGATGCTAGGTATCTTACAGAATCAAAAAGTCATCAAATAGACAATAGAAAGCACAGTAGGCAGGAGTGTTCTGGAGGTGCTGTCTTCTTGTATTAGACCATTTGGATTGCTATAAAGAAATGCTTGAAGCTGGGCAATTTAAAAAAAAATTATTTTACCTTAGAATCGTGGGGTACATGTGAGGATTTGTTACATAAGTGTATTATGTGAAGGAGAGGTTTGGGCTTCTGACAAGCCTTTCTCCCTCCAGTAGTGGGCAGGTTACCAAATGGGTTGTTTTGTATCCCATATCTTCCCATACTTCCCTCCTACCTTCAACAGTCCCAATTTTTTGTTTCCATCCTTGTGCTCATGTGTACCAAATGTTTAGTTCTCACTTTTGAGTGAGAACATGCAGTATTCTGTTTTTTATTTATGTGATAATTTACTTACAAGGATGATCTCCAACAGCTTCCATGTTGCTGTAAAGAACATAATTTTGTCCTTCTTTACGGCAACGTAGTATTCTATAGTGTTTATGTACCACATTTTTTTTCTTCAGTCCACCTTTGATGGGCATCTGGGTTGGTTTCATGCTTTTGCTATTGTGAATAGTGCTGCAATAAACATATGCATGGAGGTGTCTTTTTGATAGAGTGATTTATGTTCTTTCGGGCATATTCTCAGAAGTGGGACTGCTGAGTGGAATGGTAGTTCTATTTTCATTTCTTTGAGAAATCTCTGAACCACTTTCTACAAAGCTGAACTAGCTTACATCCCTACCAACAGTATACAGGTGTACTCTTTTCTCCACAGTCTCTCCAACACCTGCTGTTTTTTGACTTTTTAATAATAGTCATATTGACAACTGTGAAATGCTACCTCATTGTGGTTTTGATTTGTATTTCTCTGATGATTTGTGATGCTGAGCATTTTTTCATATGTTTGTTAGTCACTTGGATGTCTTCTTTTGAGAAGTGTCTGTTCGTGTCCTTTGCCCACATTTTAATGAAGTTATTTTTTAAAAAAATTTTTTTCTTGTCAATTCGTTTGAGTTCCTTGTAGAGCCTGGTAGGTAAGCCTCTGTCAGGTGCATAGTTTTCAAATATTTTTTCCCATTTTCTGGGTTGTCTCTTTACTCTTCTGATGGTTTTCTTTATTGTGCAGATGCTTTTTAGTTTGATAAAATCCCACCTGTCAATTTCAGTTTTTTGCTGCATTTGCTTTTTAGGACTCAGACATGAATTCATTGCCTAGACCAATGTCAAGAAGAGTGTTTCCTAGATTTTCTTCTAATATTATTTTAGTTTGAGGTTTCATATTTAAGTTTTTGATGAATTTTGACTTAATTTTTTATATTGTCATAGGTAGGAATCAGTTTCATTATTTTGCATGTGGTTAGCCATGTTTAGCCAACACAATTTTCTAAGTAGGGTTTCCTTTCCCCAATGTTTGTTTTTTGTCCTCTTTGTCAAAGATGACTTAGTTGAAGATCTGTGGTCTTATTTTTAAGTTTTCTGTCCTGTTCCATTGGTCTATATGTTTATTTTTGGTACGAACACAATGCTGTTTTGATTATTGCAGATTTGTAGTAATTGAAGTCTAGGAGATTGATGCCATTAACTTTGATCTTTTTGTTGAAGATTGCTTTAGTTATACTGGCTCTTTTTTGTTTCCAATAGAGGTTAGATATCGTCTTTCTGTGAAAAATGCTGCTGGTAGTTTAATAGGGATTGCATTAAATCTGTAGACAGTTTCGGTAGAATGGATGTCTTAATGACATTGATTCTTCCAATCTATGAGCATGGGATGTTCTCCTATTTGTTTTTGTTGTCAATTTATTGAGCAGTGTTTTGTAGTTCTCATTGTAAAGGTATTTCACCTCTTTTGGTTAGATGAATACCGAGGTATTTTTTTTTTTAATGGCTATTGTGAATGAGATTGTATTTTTGAATTGATTCTCCACCTACTTGTTGTTGGTGTATAGAAATGCAACTGATTTTTGCATAACATTTTGTATCTTGTGACTTAGTGAAATCATTTATCAGTGCTAGAAGGATTTTGGCAGACTCACAAGGTTATTCTAGGTATAAAATCATATCATCTTTAGAGGGATAATTGTTTTTTTTTTGAGTTCGAGTCTCAATCTGTCACCCAGGCTGGAGTGCAGTGGCACACTCACAGCCACCACAGCGTTGACCTGCTAGACTCAGACTATCCTTCCCTCTCAGCCTTCTAAGTAGCTGGAACTACAGGCACATTCCACCATGTCCTGTTAATTGCTTTTTAAATTTATTGTAGAGACAAGGTCTCGCCAAATTGCCTAAACTGGTCTCGAACCTCTGGGTTGAGGCAAACCTTTCACCTCTGCCTCCCAAAGTGCTGGGATTACAGGCATGAGCCAACATGCCTAACTCAAAGAAGGATAATTTAGCTTCCTCTTTTCCTATTTGAATACTCCTAATTTATTTCTCTTGTCCGACTGCTCTGGCTATGATTTCCAGTACTGTGTTAAATAGGAGTGGTGAGAGTGGATATCCTTGTCTTGTTCCCAAACTAAAATCTTTCTATGAGAAAGATATGTTCACACGCATGTTTGTCACAGCATTATTCACAATAGCAAAAGTGTGAAACTAACTGTACTGCCCATCAAAAGTAGCCTAGATTTCAAAAATGCGGTACTTATACATGGCGGAGTATTATGCCGACATAAAGAAGGACAAAATTATGGACTTTGCAGCAACTTGGTTGGATTTAGTCGATAATACTCAGTGATCTATCACAGAAGCCCAGAAGCAAATATCACATGTTCTCACTCATAAACAGACCCTGAACATTAATCATAATACTATGAGATTGACAGTAGCAAGACACTGCTGGAGGGCATATAACATCAGTAAGGGTAACTGATCTCAAACCACAAGAAATGGGTATCAAAGGGAGACCACACTTTACCTGTTTATGATCACTTATCTTCCTACTCCTGAATTGTACTCCACATCTTTAAAATAAAAATAAATATAATTAAAAGAGAGAGTTTGCTGACTCTGAAACAGGTATAGCTCTCTTCTCTGTAGTAAAAAAAAAATGCTTCCAGTTTCTGCTGAGGCTGAGTAATTTATAAAGAAAAATTATTTTGGTGTACGGTTCTGTATGGCACTGTCATCTGCTGGGCTTCTGGTGAGGCCTCAGGAAGCTTACAATAATGGCAGAAGGCAGAGAGGGAACAAATGTACCACCTAGGGACAGCAAGAGTAAGAGAGAGAAGAGGTTGTGCCAGGTTCTTTTAAAGAATTAGTTATTCAGTGAAGTAATAGAGCAAGAACTTATTCATTACTGCAAGAACATCACCAAACCATTTATGAAGTTTCCAGCCCCATCATCCAATCATCTTTCACCAGGCCTCACATACAACATTGGAGATAATATTTCAACATGAGAGTTGGAGGGGACAACAATCCACACTATATAATTTTCTTACTTACTTCCTTATTTCTCCTTCCCTCTTTTATAGGGGTTAAATATTAATTTTAACCACTTCAAGCCTTTCCTCTTGCAACATTGTAGCCCTTAACCTCTATCTTCTCATCAGTCCCTGGAAAATGCTGATCCACTTTCTAACACTGTTACATTCTCAAGAAGTTTATGTGAAAACAAGCACACAGTATGTGGGCTCTTGTGTCTAGATCCTTTCATTGGGCCCAATTCTTTTGAGATTCACTCATGTTGCTGCATGTAATGTTTTCTTCATTTTAATTTTTTTTCTAATTACTTCAGATTGAGATGTTTTCAGTTTTATGTTATTATGAGTAAAGCTATTAGGAATATTCAAATAACAATATTTGTGTGGGGATGTTCTTCCATATCTCCTGGGCACACATTTTTTGTTTGTTTAATTTATTTTATTTTATTTTTTTAATTTTAAAGATGTGGGGTAAAATTCAGGGTTAAGTATACAAATGTTCATTATGCATGTACACTTGTTGATGAGGTGTGCCCTCCCTCCCCCAGCAAATTTCCACTACTGCCAATCCCACCACTGCCCTCCCCTGGCAGTTTCCCACCACTGCCAATCTTTTTCTTATGGTATTACAAAAATTGTTCAAGGTCCACTTATGAGTGAGAATATGTGATACTCAGTTCTTTGTTTCTAAGATAGGTCACTCGGTATTAAAGATTCTAAGTTCATCCAGGTTGCTGTGAAGTTCATAATTTTGTCCTTTTTATGACTGCGTAATATTCCATCATATTATGTACCACATATTTTTTTATCCAGTTCTCTTTCCATGGGAAGCATGGTTAGTTGTATGTTTTTGCTATTGTGAACAATGCTGCAATAAACATGTGTGCAGGTATCTTTTTCACAGAGTGATCTCAGTCCCTCTGAGTATATTCCCAGTAGGAGGGTTGCAGGGTTGTATGAAAGGTTGATTTTTAGAACTTTGAGTAATTGTCAAAGAGTTTTTCACAGAGGTTGTATTAGTTTACACTCCAGCCAAGGGTGTAGAAATGGTCCCTTTTCCCCGCATCCTCTCTAGCATCTGTTTTTTAATATATTTTTTTAATTTATCTCTTTATTTTTTTAACTTTAATTTTTTATTTTAAAATTACGGGGTACAATTCAGGGTTAAGTTCACAAATATTCATTGTGCAGGTACCCTTGTTGATGAGGTGTGCCCCCCCCTTCCCCAGGCAGATTTTGACTACTGAAATCCCACCTCCCCACTCCCACATGCCCTCACAGTTTACCACTACTGTCGGTCCTTTTCTTTTAGTATTGTAGTAGCTGTTCAAGGTCCATGAGTGAGAACAGGTGATACTCAGTTCTTTTTTTCAGTGAAAGATCACTCAGTATTATAGACTCTAATTCCATCCAGGTTGCTGTGAAGTTCATGATTTTGCTCTTCTTTATGGCTGCGTAATATCTCGTTGTGTGTATGTACCACATTTTTTAATCCAGTTCTCTTAAATGGGCAGCACAGTTGGTTCCATGTTCTTGCTATTGTGAACTGTGCTGCGATAAACATTCATGTGCAGGTATCTTTTTTATAGAGTGATTTGAGTTCTTCTGGGTATATTCCCAGTAGGGGGATTGTGGGGTCATATGGAAGGTCGATTTTTAGACCTTTTAGGAATTGTCACACTGACTTTCAAGGAGGATGTACTAGTTTACACTCCCACCAACAGTGTTGAAGTGTTGCCTTTTTGCCACATCCTCTCCAGCATCTGTTATTCTTTGAGTTATTGATGATGGCCATTGTGACTGGAGTTAGGTGGAATCTCAGTGTGGTTTTAATCTACATTTCTTTGATGACTAGTGAGTCTGAACATTTTTTCATGTATCTGTTGGCTGCTCGTATGTCTTCTTTTGAAAACTGTCTTTTTGCCCAGTTTGTAATGGGACTGTTTATTTCTTTTCAGCACGTTTGAGTTCCTTATAGATCCTAGATGTTAGGCTTTTGTCAGACATAGAGTTGTCAAATATTTTTTTTCCCAGTCTGTGGGCTGTCTCCCTGCTCTCTTGATGATTTCTTTGGCTTTGCAGAAGGTTGTCAGTTTGATGAGGTCCCATTTGTCTATGTTATCTCATGGTCTGGGCACTTCGGGTTTTGACGAGGAATTGGTTGCCAGTTCCAACTTCCATAAGGGTGTCTCCTGCATTTACTAAGGTTCTTATAGTTTGAGGTTTTATGTTTAGGTCTCTGATCCATGTAGAGTTAATTTTTGTGTATGGAGATAGGTAGGGGTCCTGTTTCAATCTTCTGCATGTGGTTAGTCAGTTTTCCCAGCACCATTTATTGAATAGGTTCTCCTCTTCCCAGTGGTTGGTGGTGGAGGCTTTGTTGAAGATGAGTTGGTTGAGAAATGAGGTTTTGCTTCTGGAATTTCTACCCTGCTACATTGGTCTATATGCCTGTTCTTGTACCAATACCAGACAGTTTTGATTATTGTATCTTTATAATAAAGTTTAAAGTTTGGGAGTGTGATACCTCTCACTTTGCTTTTGTTTTTTTGTTTTGTTTTGTTTTTGCTAAGGATTGCTTTGGTGATTCATGGTCATTTATGTTTTCATATGAATTCCTGTATCATCATTTCCAGGTCTGAGAAGAATTCTGCTGGTAATTTAATGACTATTGCGTTAAATATGTAGATTGCCTTGAGTAGGATGGACATCTTAACAATGTTGATTCTTCCGATCCATAGCATGGAATATTTTTCCATTTGTTTTTGTCATTGTTGATTTCTTTGAGCAGTGTTTTGTAATTTTCATTGTAAAGGTCTTCCATGTCTCTGTTTAGGAATATGCCAAGGAATTTCTCTTTTTTTGGTGGCAGTTTTGAATGGGATTGTGCTTTTTATTTGGGTTTCTGTTTGTTTATTGTTCATGTATAACAATGAGACTGTCTTTTGCACATTGATTTTATAGCCTGAGACTTTGCCAAATCCTTCATCAGGGCAAGGAGGTTTTTGATAGTTTCTCTTGAGTGTTCAAGATATAGCATCATGTCTTCTGCAAAGAGGGAGAACTTGACTTCTTTTTTTCCTATTGGAATACCTGTGATCTCCTTCTCTTGTCTGATTTCTCTAACTAGGACTTCCAAAACTTTGTTGAAAAGGAGGGGTGAGAGGACATCCTTGTCTCCAGTTTTCAGGGGCAATAGTCCCAATTTTGTCTGTTTAGCAGCATGCTGGCTGTGGATTTCTCATAGATGGCTCTTACTATTTTGAGATATGTTCCATCTATGCCTAGATGTTTGAGGGTTTTTAATCAAGAAGATGTGCTGGATTTTATCAAAGGCTTTTTCCATGTCTAATGATTTAATCATGTGGTTTTTGTTTTTACATCTGTTGATATACTTAATTATGTTTATGGTCTTGTGAATGTTGAACCAGCCCTGCATTCCGGGAATGAAGTCAACTTGATCATGATGGATTATTTTTGAGACATGTTGTTGGATCCAGTTTGCTAGGATCTTGTTGAGAATTTTAGCATCTATGTTCATTAAGATATTGGCCAGTAGTTCTCTTTCTTTGTTGGATCTTTATCTGGTTTGGGTATCAATGTAATGCTAGCTTCATAAATGTCTTGGGAAGAGTTCCATCTTTCTCAATTGCCTGAAATACTTTTTTTTTTTTTTGAGTTGGAGTCTCACTCGGTCGCCCAGACTGGAGTGCAGTGGCCGCTTCCGGCCACCGCAGCCTCGACCTGCTGGGCTCCGGTGATCCTTCCGCCTCAGCCTTCCAAGTAGCCGGAATTACAGGCATACGCTACCATGCCCAGCTGATTTTTTTTTGATTTATTGTAGAGATGAGGTCTCACTGCCCAGGCGGGTCTCGAACCCGCGGGCTCAGGCAATCCACTCACCTCAGCCTCCCAAAGGCGCAGGATTACAGGCTGAGCCACCGAGCCCGGCTTGGAATACTTTTAATAGGATTGGTATCAGTTCCTCCTTGTATGTTTTGTATAATTCTGCTGGAATACCATCTGATTCATGGCTTTTTTTTGTTGGTAGTTTTCTTACGACATAATCAATTTCCTTGATTGTCATTGGTCTATTTAGGTTCTCAATTTCTTCTTGTTTCAACCTGAGGAGGTTGTCTGATGTCAGAAATTCGTCCATTTCCTTTAGTTTCAAGTTTGTTTCCATACAAGTGTACATAGTAGTCTCTGATAATATTCTGAATTTCTTCAGGGTCAGTTGTAACTTCATATTTTGCATTTCTGATTGTGTTTATATGGTTTTTTTCCTCTCTTCTTCTTGGTCAATCTAGATAGGGGTCCATCAATCTTGCTTATCCTTTCAAAGAACCAGTTTTTGTTTCATTGATTTTTTTTGTATTATCTTTTTGCTTCTATTTCCTGGATTTGGGTTTTTATTTTGGTGATCTAGATTCTCCTGCTGAAGTTAGGGTCTTGGTAGTCTCTCTTTCCAGCTTCTTTAGGTTACTTGTTAGTCTGATAACTTATGATCTTTCCATTTTCTTCATGTTTGTTAGTAAATATAAGAATTCTCCTCATAGTACTGTTTTCATGGCATTCTAGATGTTTTGGTGAGATGTTTCTCCATGTTCAATTGTTTCCAAGTACGTTTTAATCTCTGTTGTGATTTCCATTTTTATCCAGGAGTTGTTCAGCATCATACTGTTTAGTGTCCATGTCTTTGTGTGTTCTGGGGGAACCTTGTTGGTATTGATATTTATTTTTATTCCACTGTGGTACCCTTAACTAGATCTTAAAACAGAAAAAGGATATTAATTTTTACATGGTAACATCTAAATAAAGTTTAATATTAGTTCATAGTAATGTGCGAATGTCAGTCTTCATTTTTACAAATTTTCTATGATAATATAATTGTGAACAATGGAAGAAACTGAGTTTTAGTTATAAGGGAACTTTCTGTACTATTTGAAATTTTTATTTAAATCTAAAATTATTCTTTATATTTCAAAACCCTTCATTGTCTCAAGTCTAGTTTTCCAGTTACACCTTATTTCTCTGCCCACTCCCTCAGCAATAAACTCACAGTCAGCATTCACTGATTTATTCTTCTTTCTCTTAACCACACCTCAATGAGATTTCTGTGTTCATTAACCTATAACATTATTCTTATCAAGATGACCAATGGAATCACATTGCTGAATTTTGTGACAAATTTTAAGCTTTCATTTTAACTTATTTCTCAGCAACATTTGACACTCCCACCTGTCCCCCACTCCCAATAATCAGCTGCTCCTGCTCAGGCTGTATTACTGTGTTATTCCTTTCTCCTAACACCACATCATTGGAATATCCCTGGGCTTTATCTTTGTACCATCTCTCAGTTTCCGTGATTTAATATTATCTTTACTCTGAGGGTGTCCAAATTTATTTTTCCTGCCCAGATCTCACTCCTGGACCCCCAAATTATCTATTCAATTGTCTAATTGAATTGTTCACTGAACATATAAAGAATATCTAAACTTATGTCCAAAAGTAAATTCAGACTTTTTATCTATCAAATTAACTATAATAATTTTCCCAGTCTAATTTAATGCTTCTTATGCCATTTAGTTGCTCCAGTCAAATCCCTAGCAGTGGTTCTTCGTTCACTTCTTTGAAAACTCGTATCAAATTCAGTCAGAAATCCTGTGACCTCTAACTACAAAATACACTCTTACGCCAGTCATTTCTCACTTTATCCGTTTCTACCTTTTGTGGTCAAACTCCAAATTATTTTACCTGGATTATTCAAGTAGTTTATTAAGTGGTAACACATGTTCTTTTCTTATCTCTCTAGAATAGAAACTCTCTTCTCCCCAAAGAGCCAGCATGCTTTGCATTTTACTCAGAGTAAAGTGATAATCATTTCAAAAACCTCTAAATTCTACATCCTATGATTTCTTGATAACCTCTGACTTTAACTACACTTTCTCCATTCTCATTGGCTTTCTTTCCTGTTTTGTCAATAAATCAAGTGCCCCCTGAGTGAGATCTGCTGCACTGATTTTTTTAGCTCTTTCTGAAATGCTCTTCTTCTAGATATTTGCATGGATTTATCCTTGGCCTTTCTTAAAACTTTGTTGCTCTCTTTTTAATGCGACCTCATTGACCATCTTTTAAAAATTGTAACACTTATATCCTTGGCATATCCCATCTCCTTTATTGTACTTACTTTTTATAGCAATTATTAAACTCTTAATGTTTTATGCAATTAACTTACTTATTAAGTTTATTGTTTGTTCCATGAAGACAAAAAGAAGTCTATACTTTGTTCAAGTCACTCAATAAATATATGTTGAGTGGATGAATGAGTTGACTTGCAGTGATGGTATAACAATCCTCAGCAATCTGGAAGAGTGTTACCTATTTCTGTCTACAAATTGATATGACATCTATATTGACAATTAGTCTCAGAGAAAGCCTCTGAAAGAAAATGACATGTTAGATCTCTTTTTCTAAAGCAATAGTTTTCTGGTGGCCTAGATGGACTTATGTATTTTTCATCAAATGAAACTATTAAATGGAATTACAGAATGCCCACTATATAAAGCACTCAATTTCCTTTCACAGAAATTTGTGCCTATAGTAATGTTATTGTAATGTGTTCTGAATGAAACTAAACTTGCCTCTTTTTGAGTTTAACTCAATATGAGACATTCTATTTATCAAATATATTTTACAGCACAAGCCAATTAAATCTGACAGCTTATTCACAATGGTTTTTTGTGTGATAGTAGCTGAGACACATTATATCAAGAAGACAATACAATACAGAGTATAGCAACAAGAGCAATTTGATTTTAGAATGTTTTCTGATTGTCTATATTTTTCTTTTTTATTATTGTGTTTTATATTGACAGATCTTAAAGTAGACAAAGATGACAAATGCTGCTTCAATTTCAGAAAACATTCCAATAGCTTGCCACTATTATAAATTACAAGTAAGTGACTGGGTAAAAGTAAAAGTGTTAAGCTTTACTCCTAGTTTTTGAGGAATCTTAGTTAAAAGAAAGAAAGGGAAGTATAGTCCTCAGATACTGTTAACAAGTATTTACATAATACTTGTTTATTCATAATCTTTTTTCATGTGAATGAAAGAGATCAGGATAACACAAAATCCAATGAACTTTTACTTTCTCGAAGAAAAACACCAATATGCTTAGAATTGAGGATATTATGGTGAACAACTTAGACAATATTCTTGCTCTCACAACCCTTGCACTCTAGCATCAGTTGGGGATGAGGGTTCTGGCTAATAAACACAATAATGATAAAGTATTATAAATAAAATAAAATAATAATCTTATAGAGAATCAGCACTTTGTGATAAGAGTGTTAGAAAAATTAAGATATTGTCAAGAAGGCTTTTTTAAGTAAGTGAGATTTACTAAGATATAAAAATAATAAGTTAACCATTCCAGTATTTTCTGAAAGAGCATTCTAGGCAGAGGAATACAAGGTTTAAAAAAAATCCTGGAATAGGAACAAAATTGGAATAAAAAAATAAAACTAATAAGAATGGAAAATAATTATTAAGAGAAAGAATGAGAGACAGAGGAATATTGAGTCAATAGAAAAAAAGCTTTCTGTATAGACTGAAGCTAACTTGAATTTACCACTAGCCTTAGCCCAGACACTGATAATTATTAGCACACTGGTGGCTTGAAGGTAAAACCAAGTTCTCTGACTGAGATAAAGTTAAATGGAATACATTTTACAATGTTTGTACAGCTGTAGAATATTCTAGCCCTATGACACAACCATTCAAAAATCAGAAGCATGAAAAGCAAATAATACATTCAAATCAACCCAAATAATTAAATCTTACTGCAGAAAGATTAATAAAAATATTAAAGAAGGAATTAAATAATAAGAAACATTTATTACATGTTTGGGTCATTTTGAGATTGGATATAAAAACATACAAATAGGCTAACAGTTAATGAGATGCTAAGAGAAGAGAAAACAATTGTTTAAAAGTTGGAAAATTAGTATCAAAGTTGACTAGGAGTGACATTAGCACCTGAAACATCATAGAAATGCTACTGAACATCTTAGAAAACATGATAAGCACATATACAATGAAGGGAAAGTAATGTTTATTGCATTTAAGCCACATTAGGAAAAATATTGCTATAATTTAAATTAAATAGAATGAGTGGTATCACCTCAATAGCTGCGAAAAACCATATTGTAAATCACAAATTTAATATTTATAATACAAATTTTAAGGTAAAATATTACTGATTTTATATGGCAAAACATATTTATCTCAAATTAACAGCCAATCTTATGCTTGACAGTGAAACTCTGCATGGATATTTCATAGCCGAAAAAAATTAGAGGCTCCATAATGGCACCATTTTTGCAAACATTATTTAAAACTGATGCCAACTCAACTTTTAAAAAATAAAAGAAGAGAAATAGAGGTAAAAAAAGCAAATTACCATTATGTATAGCTAATATGACTATATTTCTAGAAAACCCCTCAAAACTATCTGGCAATGAGTAAAAGTACAGAGTTTGAAATAGTAGCTAGTCTCTCAATAATATACAAAATAAATAGCCTTGTTATATATCAAATAATAAGCAATTAAGGCAACCCCTTGAGTCCCTTCCCGCTTTCGGGGAGCTTTTCTGTCTTCTTGATAAATCCTTCTTTCATACACACACACACACACACACACACACACATACAAAGTAGTTAAGTATATAAAGAAATTGGTATTAACAACACAAAAGAAAACACTTATAAAGAACATCTACAATACATGCATGGAAACCATATAAGAACAATAAGTGTTCAAAATTCTACTAAAAAAAATGAGAGACCTGACACACCTGTTTACAGTTGAGAAGAATCAATATTATAAAGATACCATTTCACTATAAATTAGCCAAAAAAATAAGTTGACTCTAATGAAAATATCAAAAGTTTTTTTGAAATTTCACAAGTTGATTCTAAAATGTGTCTATTTGTTGATAAAACCAGAATAGTTTTAAAAAGTAATATAAACTCATAATTAGAGGTGAGGCAATTTTGAAGAATTATTGTGTCAGAAAGAAGCATGAACCATAATGTTGCAATTATCAAAGCAAAGTGATTTTAGAACCTATTAGGTGATAGACAAAGCAATGAATTAAAAAATACTGAAGCATATGCAACTATTTATGATAATTTGTTATATGATAAAGATTATTTGATATAAGTAGAGACACTGGATTTTTGGTAAAATTACTCAAGTAACAAATTGCATTATACTAAGTATAATTGGGGTAGGTTAAAAAGCAATAGTATATGTGTGGGTATGGAGGAATCAACTGTGAAAACAAATTACGAAATTTGGTAAGCTTGAAGAAAAGCATTCTCTATTTTAATTTGTTTTCTTTGGTAGTTTCCAGCCATATTCTTACATTGCACAACTAAAAACCACAAAAATATAATTAGCTATACAGCAGGTCAGTTATATCTTTATCTCTTATAAGTCTTCCTATGTTATGTCAATCTTTATATTCTTGTTGACATGAAAGCCATGCAAACTTTTTCCAAATGACTTGAACCTGAGAGTTCTTCAGTCCTCCTATTCTGACTATTAGTGGCTGCCTATTTCAAATACAAAAAAAAAAAAAAAAAAAAAGGAATTTCATAATTCTAACTTCCTGGCAACCTTCTTATATCTGGGAAATGTATATATCATAGTTATGATCAATTCTGTGTGTCATCCATCCTGTCTTTCAGTAGCAATGACATTCCTTTAAGGAAATTTGATTAAACAATTTCCCTTCCATGTTGATCTCCATCAACAATCTCGCAGATAGTAAACGCAACAATCTCTCAGATAGTAAATGAAAGAACTGAAAATACTTTGTAACATTTAATGGGCTTTGTGCACTGCATCCAAAATTTACTTGTATATAAAGAAGAATGTGCATTAATTTTTTTTATTTTAAAGAAAATAAAAGATTTGACTCAAAGATTATGTAAGAATTGATAAATAATTGAATTAAATTAAATTTCCCATAAATGTTAAATAAAAGCTAGGTACCAAAATTGGTTGAAATGTAGCAGAAGTAGTTATTTTCAACTACAAAAAATGATACAACTAAGACATCCTTATTGCAGTTAAAAAATGTTATAAAGGGAACACATTGCCTTATCTGAAAAATTCTGAGGTTATGATGGAATAATATCAGTTCAACTGTTTTCAAATTCGATTGGGTGTCGTGGTTCAGACCTATAATCTCAGCACTTTGGGAGGCCGAGGTGGGAGGATTGCTTGAGCCCAGGATTTCAAGACCAGCCTAGGCAACATATCTTGGCATTTTCTCTATAAAAGTCCCCAAATTAGCTGGGCATGATGGTGTAGGTCTGTTTCCAACTACTCTGGAGGTTGAGGCTGAAGGATTGTCTGAGGCCAGGAGGTCAAGACTGCAGTGAGCTATGATGGTGTCACTGCATATCAACCTGGGTGACAAAGTGAGACTCCAACTCAAAAAAAGAAAAAAAAAATTCCAATTTATGTTGCATAAATACAAATATATAAAATACAAAATTCCTTTGATAACAAAGTTTTACTAAAACATTTTGTTTCTTCTCGTATGTTGAATCACACTCATTTGTCCACTAGACATTTTGTCTATATAAATTATTTATACATAAAATATAAATATGTAGATTATATAATGCCCACATAATATGAATATATAAAATATATTTGAATATATGTATATATATATGCACATATATTTTTTGCCTCTGTGATTCCATTAATCTTTAGTTGATTTTTCTTTTTCATATCACATTGTTTTGCCATTACATGAACAAAGCACCAAATTGTATTTTAAAAAATACAAACATACATACACAGGTAAAAGTAACCATATAAAAATCATGAGCTTAATACTGATTCTTAAATTTTAACACACTAGGCAAAATATTTGACTACCAAGAAAACAGAGTTCGTTCTTAAATTAATTTGAAAAATGGTGATACTTTCTTCATACTTGAGAAATATTGTTTCTGAATGAATTAGAAACACATTTTCTGAATTGAAACTGATTCGTATACTGTAAAGATTATAAAAGAGTTAATTATAGGCTGGACTTGTCAATCTGTAGGAGGACCCTTAGAGTCAAGATTCACTTTCGTTTTGCAACATTATTGCAGGGGGCATATTTTTTTTTTTTTTACTGTTACAAACCTCGGAATAGAGCCCTGGTTTAGTCTAAAACTCCTGCTGTAATGATCACAATTCTTCTTAGGTTATCTCAAAAAGTGCTTTACTTTTAAGCAAATATGAAATGCAACTCTATTGAAGTTGTGATAGTTGAATTTCATCGTCATCACACAACTGTTTGGACTTAGGAAAAAAGTTCAAACTGTGAATGATTTTGGAAGCAGATGGTTGAAGAAGATAGACTGGAAGGACTTTTCAGGTTTCTCATCCTTAAAATGTCACACCATGGTGCTTGTATCAATTCTGCTAAAATTGCCGATAAGGAAATTTAGGCTAAGAAAAGATCATCTCCTTGTCTAAGATCACTGAGGTAGTGGCAGAGTTGAGGGTTGGACGCAATTTTCAGTGGCTCCAAATTTCACTATTACTTGCTGCACGAATGCCTTCTTACATATCACAATCTGTTCTTAAAACATATATTTTATGGCTTTATAAGTCCTGTTGACAGCTTGTGAACGTTTAAATTCCTCAGGCACTTGCTTTTTGACTGCTCTTTCGAGCGCAGACTAAGAGACGGGTCACGCTGGCATGCCACACATCTCATCATACAAGAGGAGACTTTGACAGAGGAGTCAGAACATTCCCTTCACCTCTCAACCTTTACAATGCCGTGGAGTAACATGGTACAGAGGATGACCAGGGCATTCGCATTGCATTGCCAAATTTACAAATTTCACGACACCCCAGAGATGCAGAGTACTTGCAAGATGAAGACATAATTCTTAGAAAAAATTAGGCAACAATGTTGGTTTACAGAAAGAGGTTAGAGGTATGACATGATAAATTCTCACTTGTTATGAAACTGCCAAAAAGGAGTAATAAAACACAACAGCCGTATAGGTTTATATCCTAAAATTTTAAATCTCCAGCAATGTCATTAGAGTTGGAATATTTACTAAATATATATATACCTAATATTACCAAAATAGGCTTCATAGTAAGTGCCAAAAAGCAATGTTTCTGAGTGATATGAAAGTGTTTATTTCAGGAAGAAATTTGTGTTTCCTCATTAAGCAAAATATTACTGACACCTGTTAAAACAGAGTAAGAGAGTTCATTCAATTGTAGCTACTACAATGGGTTTTGTAATAGGAGAGACACATTGGCTCAACTCCAAATGAAACAAGGTCAAGTGGAGATTTGTAGCTGAGTCAGATAGTAGATAAAAATTTCTAAGAGGAGACATCAAGGGGAAGGGAGGTTCTGGTTAACCTGACTTGACAGGAATATTGCTGAAGGCAGGTTAGGTGATATGGTATTGAGAACTGGGGAATAAAGGATTTGATTATATACCAAGAGTTGGGGAGTTTTGCTACATTGACTCAGCAATATTCTTGCTAAAACCAAACTAAGCAGAAATGAACATGAAAACCCAAAAGTGAGGTTCCACTTGAGAAAAGAGTTCAGAGGAACCTGACTAGGATTAGGTCTAGAGAGAATTTATACAAACCTAAGGTTCTTATATAGCCAGGATTTGGGTAATAGTCAATTGGAATTGATATCTGGAGTTTTTAAAAACTCACTTAAAAATTTGCTTTGAGTCATTATATTCAGAATTTGAGTTCTCTGTTGTCATAATAATAGTTGAGATATTGTTAAATGGTTCATGAAGTGTGGATCAGTGATAACCAAAAGAGGATAAATGAATTGCACAGAACTTAAACCGAGGCCAAATCCTGGGTTGAGACATCTCAGTTAAGTGGTTGAGGCTAAAGTCTTTGTCGATTTGGAAAGGAAGAAGGATTGGGAACAAATCTCTCAATCTCAGTATCTACATTTATTCATTATTTAAGATAATAATGTGAATAAATATATATATATCACCATATAACAAAATTCACATACTTTGGCCAATAATTTTTATAAGCAACATGATCCACAGGGTGAGATAAATCATTCTCAATTAACTCTTTGTTATTGTACCTTTAGCAAATAGTGAGTAAAAGGAGTTTTGTCTGGTGTTTTTTGCAATTGTATTTCCATTTAATTATGTGGTTTGTTTACCAGTAAGCAAGGTAAACTGGCTTCTATTACTAAATAGAACTTTAGAAAAAGGCATTTTGCCCACCAGCTTCCATTGTAACTTGAAAGAAACTCTGGTTGCTGTATTGAAAGATATCCGGATAAGAAAAATGATCCCAGTTATTTCAAACAGAGAATTTGATTCAGGAAATTGATTATATGTGTAATAGAAGAGTTGAAAAACCAATAGAGCAATCTGAATAATAGTAAACAGCAGGAACCACATGAACCCTCCTAGGATTGGGAGAAATAAAAAGAAATATTGTTACCAGAATCTGGAAGCCAGGATCTTTCTAGGAGATCTAGAATCATGATAAAGATTGCCAGGTGGGCGTTATGAACATGGAAAGAGAAACTATCTGGCAGAAGTTGGAGCTAGTGAGAAGATTTAGACACTTGTGATAAGAAGAGTGGCAGAGCAAGAAAGAAGGTGTTCTTTGGTTTCTCTCCTCCTTTTCCCAGTCTCTGATATTCTGCTAGTGCCTACCATTTGCCAAACCTAAGTCAGTTAGCAAAAAAAATCTGCACAGAAGTAGTTCCTTGAGGTACAAAGCAGATAAACTAAAAAACTGAGAATAGATATGACAACAACAGGCAAATGGCTGGCCCAGTGATTGCAAACTTTTAAAGCGATGTGTCAAAAATAACTTTAATATTATATTTATTTATTATTGATCTGTTCCATCAATAATGACTTGAGTTATATCTTGCATGCACAACTCTTAATACGCAATTGTATTGTTTTTATCCTGTCACTATGAATATAACCCCCCCAAATTACTCATTGACTGATAACTTTTAAACACCCTGTATTTTCAAGATTTTTTCTTTGTAGAGGTTATTTACAGACAGATTGCTTGTGTTATTATCTATAAATTGTTACATATAGACTGGTTTGGACTCTTGCATTTTTGGATTTAAGTCATACTAAAGAAATAATAATTGTCAGATTATTCTTAGGCAATGGAAATATAGTCCTAGTTTTTAAGGAATTTAGTGAAGAATTAGGCTTGTCATTAAACACTGGCTCTCATTTTGACAGAGAATGTTTAAAAATAAAGGCAAGCAAAATGGAGTCAAAGTATGATCAAATTAAGCTGCAACACTCAGGAGGGCCTTCTCAGAGCAGGTGATGCTTTAGTGAGACTTCAGAAACGAGGAAAGTAGAAGAAATCATATTTAATTTCAGAGATATGTGTCAATATATTTTTAATTTAGTAAACTATGAAGTTTATTTCTTTTTACTGTATTTTATTACCCAAAAAGTAAATGCTTATTGTAGAATAACTAAACAATATACACATGAAAAAGGAAAAAAATTAATCCTATTAATTAGAAACAAACATGAAGAGCATCTTAATTTATATTTTTTCAGATTTTTAATGTAAATATCTATTTTCATTAAAAAAATAAGAATTTGTTTATCTGGCAATAATGTTGCTCTATGTTTCTTGACTCGTAATGATTATATAATTGTTCATAGCATACTTTCTAAAACCAATACTAATTCATTAGATATTTTGATCATTTTTAAATAGTCAATATTATGAGCAATGCTGCAATCTATTTCCACATTACTGTTAAAATATATAATTGACTATTTTTTTAGGATAAATTTGCTAGAAGGATAAAAAATGCATACTTATATGCATGTGTTTTATACATCTTGCTGGAAGAAAATTTTCCAAATGTATATGCAAATATAAAATAATTGACAAGTTAGGAAAGAAGATTTTTTATTATAAACATCAAAACTAGGCACTGTAGCATATTGATATATTTTATTACAAAAAGTTAATTTTCAGATTTTTTTAAGCAAACATTGTCAAATTTTATTTTAAAAAAGAATACCTAGTTAGAATACTAAATGGTGATTTCTGTAAGCAGAATGTCCTTTCAAATTCTGCACTGTTTATGATTGTTTATGTTCCATTAAACAATGCTGAACACTTCATTATAAAGTCTTTGTTGGCGTGTATTTAAATAAAATATTTATAAGATTTCCTGCAGTGATTTATGTAAAAGAAATTGTCAGATATTTAGTATTTTGGTGAGAAGTCATTAAAAGACTAAAAAGATTGACATGAGATAGTGGATTGGGATCAACAAAATTTAACTTAAAAGTTCTGTTCTAATAACCGGCCAAGAGTAACAGTGATTTAAAAATTTCTTAAAACTACATTTGCCTCTACAATCCTGTCTGATTCTCACCCAGGGCACTTCAGAATAGGGAAAAGAATCTACATTTACTTTAAGAGCATTCTTGTGATGTAGGGACCAAAGTGAGGCCCCAACTTTACCAGTACAATGACCATTTTTATATCTAACCCTGAATTGTACCCCACATCTTTAAAATAAAAAAGAAAACATGCTTCAGTTTATTATCTTCCCTCCTTTTAAAAAATCTTTTCCTTCCTTCTTTTCTGTCTTCTTCCCTGCTTGCCAAAACTTTAATTCATGTTGTTTTTTAAGTACAGAGAATAAACTTAAAATAGCCCATAATCTCTCCATCTAGATAATCTCAATGTCTAATTTTAACTAAAATGAACATAATCATCTGCTAAGTATGTCAAACAGTACAAAATGGAACAAAATGGCAAGCAAATATGTCTCCCTTCTATTTCTCTGACACTATTTTTTATTCTTAAAATTATTCACCATCAACTTTACCTTATCATCTTTCTAGAATAGTAATATGCATGCACCAGTATTTATGTATTTATTTTTGAGTTGGAGTCTCTCACTCTGTTGCCCAGGTTGGAGTGCAGTGGCATACTCATGGCCACTGCAGCCTGGAGCTGAGGGACTTAGGCGATACTTCTGCCTCTGCCTTCCAAGTAGTTGGAACTACAGGTGTACGCCACCAAGCCCAGTTAAATTTTTTTGATTTATTGTGGAGATGAGGTTTCGCCAAGTTGCCCAGGCTGGGCTCAAACCCATGGACTCAGTCAATCCTCTCACCTCAGCTTCCCAAAGTGCTGGAATTATAGACATGAGCCAGCACACTTGGCCCCTGGCATTTATTTAAAAATAATATCTTTATTTCTATATTTATCTCCAGGTAGATATACAAATCCATTTTTTAAAACCCAGTATAAATCATACAATGTAGACTCTTCTAAGCTTTAAAGAACATTTCACAACAAAAACAGATAGATCTACACATTCTTTTTAATAATGCCAAGCCATTCTGTTGTTTAAATATGTACCATAATTTATTGAGCTGTATCAAGGGATATTTAAGGATCAATTCTGATATAGCCAGCATCTTATTGAGAATAGCTTTAGAGTACTTGAGAAAATAATGACAAATTATAGAACAGTAAAGGACAAGTAGACAATAAAAATTATGAGTTTCTTGAGATTAAGGTGGTTTTATTCAAGATAAGATCTATAGAGACTTTGCACTTGAGTCTCATTACTGTGCTTTTGTCTCAGAATTTGATGAATAATTTTGTTAGTAAAATTTAGAACTCTAAATGATCCTGGTAAATCTTCAGTAAGTCTACAAACATGTCAAATGTCTGAGATAAAATAGCAATTGTTATGCTGTAAAATGTTGGTTCTCATAAAGCATAACAAGACTCACTCTGTGGTCTTAATTATTATTGTTTCCAAATCAAGAAAGTGAACTCCTCTTGCTAGACATTCTAGCAAGTAGGCTAACGATAGACTTGAAAGTATGCTTTGAGGTAGATAGATATATTAAGGATTTGGAACCAGTATGTTAGATTCTGTTTTAGTAACGTTGCCTAGGTAAAGTAACTTCTTACCTTACCCTCCTTTGTTACAATGTTGAAATTTAAATGCAATCCAAATTAGCTCTATCTTTTCTAGCACCCTAAGTACCCTACGGTATATGTTTTTAAAGACCAATTCCATTTGCTATTTCTTGGCATTAAAAAATTCAGTAAACAGCGTTCCCGATCATATTACTTGTTCTGTTATGAATTCTGTTTGCTATCCCACTATTGCATTCAATATGTGCATTTACATTTAAGTTAACATCTAGAGTTGGATACGACGATTTGGAACATTTTACATTTAGTGCTAAAGAGAAGACATTTGATATTTATTCGCACTCTGTTCACCACCAGAGATTTCTAGATCTAAAATCATATTACATTCTGTTTTACATATAGTGGCATTTGTTAAGTGTCCTGCCATCATAATTTACTATTATTAAACCAATAACATTGGGTTATAATCTTGCTTGAAATCCAGAAGGGGGAATTTAAAAGGAAAAAAAAAAGGCTAAAAAGTTTAAAATATAGATGTAAGTTAAATTATTACTGATGTTTTAATTTAATTCTTCTACAATATTTAAACATTTAAAGATAATAACATAACCTTTAATATATGCTTAACCAAAGTCCGTGTCTTGACAAAATGTCTCCAGCCCATTAAGTAAAATTCCATTTCTTTGCATGACTACTATATATATGTTCAAGGTCCTTATTGTAAAGAAGACAAGGTTGGCTAAGACACCTTTACTGCATGTTTGTAGAACTAAGGAAGGATTGGGACATGTTTCAAGTTTTCAAGTCTCCCTAATAAGGTTATATGTGCTGAGAAAATAAATTTATTATTCAAGACTGTGAAAAATGCTGTGCAAGAAGAAACACTGCCCTTAGGAATGTATTGTATACAAAACTAAGCCAGGAGAAGAAAAAATGAAAATAAACAAAAAGCAGCTATTTTGTCTTTATAGTAAAAACAAACTAAAGAGAATGTAATAAGCAGCCACAGTAGTTATCAGCTAATGATTAGAATCTTCCAAGTATTAAGTCTGCAAATCCTATGTAATTATTTGCTTTAGGACATTATATTACTTAACAGAAGTCTATACTTTAATTAGTGCTATTTAATTTTAATGATGCTCAAGTAAATTGCTATGCTATCATTTCAAATGTATTTATTTTATATTTTCTTCTCTTTAATCCTCATTCTCTGTACCCCATAGCCATCTACAGTAATCTTTTGACCATAGTCCTTAAATATGCACCCAACTATGTAGTACTTTTCTGTGTCATTGCGTTTTACATTTACATACATTTCGCTCTATTTCTAACTTTGTGCGTGTAGCACTGTCTTGATCTACTCATACTGCTTTGTGTTCATCTCTTCCATTGCTCTGATTGTTGCAGATTATTTCATAGTATACTTATGGTATGCATTTCTCTGGTGAGGAACATCGTGGCTGCCTACAACTCCTTCTAACACAAACAGTTCTTTGATGAGTGTTCTCATTTATATTCTGTTATGGACACATGTTGGAATTTTTCTAAGACATGTATTTAACCAGAGGTGGTGACTGAACTGTATTACAGACATATTCTTAATCTCATTAATTAGCACTGGATTTCATTCCAGAATAGCTGTATCTACTTGTACTAACGTTACATACTATGTCTTAATTAATTTTTTATTGTCCATATATTTTATTTTATTATTCCTATGTTTTAAAGATACTTTTTCATTGTTATTTTAATTTGCAATTTTCTGATTACCAGGGAATTTGATCATGGTGCATTGTTTTCCTTGTTGTTTAGTTTCTTTCTTTCTTTCTTTCTTTCTTTCTTTCTTTCTTTCTTTCTTTCTTTCTTTCTTTCTTTCTTTCTTTCTATGCAGGCTTTTCATTTTTAAGACTTGTTTTGCCTCTATTTTGTTTATGGATGTCCAGGAATTATTTGTAGATTCTAGACTTTTTCTTCAGGGGTTTTGTCATGAAAGCATCTCCTTTTGGATTTATATCAACTTTTTAACATTGACGCTGTCTTCTGTAAGCACAGAACCTAAATATGAGCCATAACTTTTGATTCTTCTTTAAAAATTTTTGTTCCTATTTGAAATTTTATCTCCCAATTCTAAGTCATTGCCATATGCCTCATGTTTTCTTGTATTTATATTATATCTTCATTTTTCACTTTTAGGTGTTAATCCAATGTAGAAAGATAACTTATTTCCTTCAAAAATTGAACATTTATCTTAAGTTCACTGTTAAGCAATCTTCTATTTCTTATTGCTTTGTAATACCAAGTTATCTATATATTAAGTACTAAAATATATAGATTGATGTGTTTTTGAGCTCTTTATTCTGCTTGATTTGTCTACTGTACCCATACTGGTTTTATAACTAAGGTTTACTTTTTTAACACATTTTTTAAAAAGCTTTTCAGTAACATTCCTATGAATTCTCTGATGGTTTATTTTAATGTATATTACTAGAGAAACATGGTATTTTATTTTACATTATATTATCTAGTTGGTTTTATTCATCTACAGAAAAACTAATGCATTTTAAGTCTATAAATTGTTAATTTTTTGTTTTCTACAACAATAATTACATTAACTACAAAAAATGAAAGTTCTGTAAGTTCAATAAGTAAACGAATGGGAGTAGTTGTTTCAATAAACTTTATTTACAAAAACAGATGATGAAACTTATTTGACTTGCAGGTAGTAGTTTGCCAACTTCTGACACAAGAGGAGGTCACTAAGAATTTCACCTATGATTTATTCTAGAATTTATGTTTACATATATTTAGGTTGTACATATATATCTATAATTCATTTTGGCTTAATATTTATATGTGGTGTGAAGTTAAGGTAAAGGCTCTATTTCTTTTAAAATATTTTTTAGTATACAGATGCTCAATTGTTTCAGCACCATTTGTTGAAAAGACTATTTTTCTGTTGTTGAACTGACTTTACACATTTGCTGAAATCAATTGACCATATATGTATCATTTTCTTCTCCTGTTGTCAAGTGGAGTGCTTTTTAAATGTCAATTAGATTAAGTTGTTTGATATAGTTTCTCAGGTCTTCTATTTCCTAACTGATTTTCTGTCAACGTGTTTAATTGATTAATGAGAAAGATGTGTTAAAGTCCTTAGTTATAATTGTGGATTTTTATAGGGGTCTCTTCCATTCTATCACTTTTGCTTTATGTATTTTGAATATGTCATCCAGTGCATAGACATTTGGGATTATTATGTCTTCTTGGAAAATTGGTCCTTTTATCATTTTTTAATGCCTTTTTACCCTTGATAATATTCTTTATTCTGAAATCTGTTTTGTGTGCTATTAATCTAGTCGTTACAGCTTTCATTAGATTAGAATTTGTATGACATCTTCTTTGTAGTCATAAATATATTCTTAATTTTAAAATTCAATCTGACAATCTCTGTCTTTTAATTGATGTATCTAGACCTTTAAGAGTTAATGTAATTATTACGATTGAATACAATTTTGCTAGCTTTTTTATTTATAATATTTGTCTTTTGTTTCTTTTTTCATTTCTGTCCTTCTGCATTAAATATTTTTTATGCTTGTATTTTATCTTTACTGTATATTCGTTCTTCTTTTAAAAAAAGAAATGTTTTCTACTAGTTGTCTTATGGTTGACACAGAAGATGGCAAACTTTGGTCTATGGGCTCATCCCTTCATTTCTTGTTTTGGTATGGTCCCAAGCTAATAATTTTTTTTTAACTTTAAAGCTTTTTAAAAACAAAGCAAAATATAATTATTTTTGGTTTAGTGCATTATCTTTCATAGCAAATACACATAAGTTCAATGACTTATTACTATCTCCAATTTAATTATTTCTGGAAACCTTCATTTCTTTGTACAGATCCAATTTTTATCTATTCATCATATTTATTCTGCCTGGATAATTTACTTTAATATTATTTTTCTATCAAAAAATAATTTTCTAATAATACATATTTTTTCTAAGTTCTATCAATTTTAATTTAATTAATTTAATTTAAAAATTTATTTAAAATAGTGTATTGCTCTGTCTCTGAGGACAGAGTACAATGATACAATCATAACTTACTATAGTCTCAGACTCCTGGGGTCAAGTGATTCTCCCACCTTAGGTTCCTGAGTAACTAGGACAACAGGTACATACTACAATGCCCAGCTAATTTTTTTAAATTATTTCTTGTAGAGGTGGGGCCTCACAATGTTGACCAGGTTTTCTTGAACTCCTGCCTCCAATCAATCCTTCCACCTCAGCCTCCCCAAATCCTGAGATTATAGGTGCAAGCCACTGTGCCTAACTTGTTTTTAATTTTTTTAAAGTTATTTATTTGTTTTTATTTTTAAAATGTTATTACATCCATAGAATGTGTAATGAGCAGGTCAGGGTATTTGAGACATCTATCATCTTGAGTATTTATCATTTTATATGTTGAGAACATTTCAAGTTCTCTCTTCTAGCTGTTTTGAAAATGCACTACATTGTTGTTAACACTAGTCAGTCATTCTACTCTGCTGTCAAACAATAAAACTGATATCTTTTACGTAACTGTGTGTTTGTGTCCATTAATCTATAACTCTTCATCTCAACATCCATCTACCCACCATCCTCAGCCTTTAGTGTCTATCATTCTACTCTTTGCTTTTATGAAATCAACTAAAAAAGCTAATCTCATAAGAGCATGTGATGTCTGTCTTTTATATGAATGAATAGTATTCCATCGTGTACATATACCATGTATTTTGAGCCATTCATCTATTGGTGGACACGTAAGTTAATTCTGTATCTTTGTTATATATTGCTGCAATAAACATGCAGTTGAGTACAGAAATCTCTTCGATATACTGATTTTTTTTTCTTTAATAAGTACCTAGTAGTGGGATGACTGGATTATATGGTAGTTTTATTTTTATTTTTTAAGGTTTTTTTTTTTTTTTGAGAATTCTCCATACTGTTTTCCATAGTGGCTGCACTAATTTACATTCCCTCTTACCCTCTCTGTGCAATGGGGAGCCACTCCGTGGTCAAAGTCAACAAAGGTGGCCACTCAATTCCTTTTATTTCTATGCCTCAAATGATTCCCGTGGCATCTCAGTTGAACTTCAGTGTTCTCTTCTAGATGTTCTGTTAGAAGTATAATTATCTATTTGCAATTTTGGTTCTTTTTTTCTGGAGAAGGCATATGTCAGATGTCTCTAGTCAGTCATTTTGAAGCAGAAAACTCATTTTCTTTTTGTCATTTTAAATATGTACTTTCATTGGATATTTTCACTCTATTTTGAATTCTGGATTAATAGGCATCTGCTTTTTCCTTCAGAACTTTAGATAACACTTAATCATCTTCTGCGTTATATAATTTTTGATAAGAAATATGTCCCAATTTTTGTCTTTGTTTTTGTACATGCAGTGTGTCTTTCTTCCTCTTATACGACTTCACAATTTTCTTTATATTTATTTTTCAACAATTTGTGTGTGATTTGTCTATATTATGGAATCAGTCCTGCTTGGAGTTCTTTGAGCTTCTTGGATACATGGTTTACTGTGTTTCATTATTTTTGGGAAATCCTTAGCCACTATCTCCTCACATATTTTTTTCTGCTACATTCTTTTTATCTTCTTTTTCTTAGTTTCAAAGTATGCATATGGTAGGTCACTTGATATTGTTCCATAGCTTTTGGAGCTCTGTTCTACTTGTTTTGTCTTTTTTTTTTGTAACTATATTCTCCTCTTTGCTGTCCAGCTTGAGTAATATTTTTCAACCTATCTTCAAGTTCACTTATTCTTTTTTCAGCCATTTTGAATCCATAAATGAGTTTATCTAAGACATTTTTAACCTCTGTCACAGTGTTCTTTATTTTTAATATTTTTGATGGATTTTTTCATATTTTCATTGGACTTTTTTTGCTTGTTTTGAATTGTCTGATAAAATACTTTATGGAAACATTAATATATTAATAATAGTTATTTTAAATTACTTTTCTATATTTCTGATGTGTGAATTCCTTATGAATGTATCTTTTCTGTTGGTAGCTTTATCTCTAGATATTGTGTACTTTTTTTCCCGTTTTTGTGTTTCATAATTTTTATTGCATACACTGTATGGAACATTAGAGTCTGAGGTAAATGATAACTAGGTCTTGAAATATGCATTCTTCTTCTTCTCCTAAGCCATTAATTTGGAGAATGAAGTTGAGCTAGTCAGAAGGTGAACTGACTACCAGCTTCTGATTCTCCTGGGTTTACTTTGTGCTTAGTGTGAGGACTAATTTGTCTAAAGTTTTATCTCAATTATTCTGCTCCTCCCTTGGTGTTTAGGTTTCCAACTGCACCTGCTTATTAGAGAAGGTCTGTCTCCCTCATCTTTCCTTTTCCCCAAAGGTAGACTGCTATTCTTTGTTTCCTGTCTTCTGGGGGTCCTTCCTACCAGTAGCCTATTGATGTGGTCAAAACTCAATTCTGAACAAGTTGTATGTACTTATGTTTCTGAGATGCAATTTTCTAATTTATCCTGCTCCTCCCTTAGAAGTAAAAGACCACTAATTGTCTGGACTCTGGATATTTTCCTAAAATGTAGGCAAGGGAGTTATGCAGAATAGTATAAAATTAAGATATATTTAAGGGATAAAATCAATACGACAATAAATGATTGGATCTAAGGTGTGAGGATGTTGGAAAGTTGGAGAGTAGTTCTTTCTTTCCAAGTTAAAATGGTACGTACAGATTTTTGAAGAATATTTACTATAGTTATGTGATAGCCTATTAGAGTCTCCCTGATCATGCATGTATATAACTTGTTTTATGTTGATCTCTACCAGATTTAATGATTTTCTTTTCAGCATGAAGAAAGTCAAATGCTTGCTTTGCTATGGGAATATTTTAGCCTATCTAGCCTGACTATCCCCAATTTTACATATTTATTTTCTAGTAAAATATAATTTGTTAGACATATGCTGTCTTGTTTACAGTCACACACTTGTGCCTCTTTAAAATTACTACTTTGCCACAGAAAATTAAGTGACTCTACATTTTTGTCATTTATGTACTGATTAAGGCAAAATGAAATGTGCCAAGATATTTTGTTTTTTTGATTGGGAAGAAGAAAGAGAAAGAGAGAGAGAGAGAGAGAGAGAGAGAGAGAGAGAGAGAGAGAGAGAGAGAGAGAGAGAGAGAAAGAGACTGGACTCCAGTCTAGTGCAGAAGCCCGATATTTTTTTAAGTTCATGATTTGAGAATAACCATAACCGCTTTTAGTTTTAGGAATAGTGGATGTTATTTTCACGATCAGCCCACAGTATTAATGACAACATAATTCTGGGATGTAGTAATAGCAGTATCACACATACAGGCAAAATTATAGGTTCTTTTATAGGGTGTCATGTCTCAATGTAGTCTGCACATTTTATTATTATTAAAATAACCAAAACTTAGACTCACAAGATATCTTAAACAGAAAAATAAAAGGCAGAAGATGATTTAAGAGACTTTTAAAAATGATAAAATACTAATGACATTTTTTCACATGTTCAAAGATTTAGAAAATATTTAACTAATTGCATCACAAATAATTTGATAAATAAATATGTATACTTGAATACCTTCTGTAAACTCTTTTAGTTGGATGGCTCAAATATTGTCTGACCATCAAGAGGTATAGAGAAGAGAAGGACTTTTATATATAATCCCAGAAGATAATAATAAATTTTAAATAGAAAATTATATAACAAGGAGTTTCAGTTGGAAGGTTCCTGACTATTGATAAAGCATGACAACTATTAAAATGCAATGTTTCTAATGCTCTAAGAGTACTTCTCAAAAAAATTTTGAGACACATTCCTATACATATTTTTAGGAAGTATAAATATAAAGATAATATCAGTAGTAGAGATGATTAGATCTTACACTACTAGCAAGAATAGAATGACTCACATATCTTGTGAAATTCTATTATAATATTTTTTATTTTGAAGACAAATAATTTGTATCAAAACTGTCTTTATAATGCAAAAATTTTTTATAGATAATTTTAAACATTTTCAAGGCAAAATGTTACAAAACAATGAATGAATTAAACGAATAGTTATTACTGTTAGTAAATATAGATATTTGTTAGAAATCATTGTAATAGTGTAATGATTCTGTATGCTTACACTGTTCTTTATACTACAGAACATTGCTTTCATCATTAACTAGTAGATCATCTTTAATAATTTTCAAAATAATTTTCTTAAACTCATTAGAAAGTTAAAGATACAAAAAGTCTAACAAACTTCAAGTAGGTCAGAGTCCTCCCTAGATTAGATCTAATCTGTTTTTATTCTAAGAGAATAGTGTATAGAATTAAATTTGTCATGAATGGTGGAAACCATGAGAAGAAAATCTAATTCTAAAAAAGAATCATTAAAATTCTAGTACTAAGAAAATTACAATATCTGAAGCAAAATAGTCATTGGAAAGGTTTAACAGCAGATTTTAAAGTCAATGAAAATCATCCAAAATGAAGTCCAAGAAGAAAAAAAAAAGCCAGAGCATCAGAGAGATATTTCAAACAATGTCAAATGATCCACTATAAAGGTATTGGGAATCAGAGGGAGCAGGAAGAGAGAATGCAACAGAAGAAATAGTTGAAGAAATGATGACAAATAACTTTTGCAACCTCTGAGGTCTCTCAACCTCCTCAAAACTAAATTATTTATTTTGCTAAGTAAAATAAATTTGCACAGTATATCTTACCTATTTCAGTCATATAAAAAATTTGCTATTTTCTGCAGACATAAAAATATTCTTTGAACAGTCAAATAAAAAAAACCATCAGGAAAGGAAAAAAAATGTTTGGGTAAAACAATTGGTTAACAAGTACATAATAAATAAATATAATATAATAAATATATACATAAATACATAATATTAATATGTGTGAAATACATATGCTAAACAAAAACCCAGAATCTAGGGATCTATTCTGCCACACCTTCCACATTCAGTCAATTTATCAAATTTTTATACATTTTATGTATCCCTCTAACTCTTTTCTATCCATTCTTACTAAATATTATTTATTTCAAATTATCTTCTACTTTTTTATGGAGAAAAGAAGAGTTAGTATCTGGTTTGTAACTCATTATTCCAACCCCAACTGGGAGAATGGTTATGGGAAAATGACTCAAATCTCCTTGTAAGCATGCAAATCAAACTCTTGACAGTATTAAGTAATAGAAAGATAAAGAGTTTTGTGCTGTCATAGTAGAATGCTGCAGAGTAGGTAATTAACTATGTATTTATTTTTTGAGTCAGGGTGTCATTCTGTGGCCCAGGTTGAAGTGCCGTGGCATAATCACAACTCACAGCAGCTTTGACCTCCTGGGCTTAGGTGATCTTTCCATTTCAATCCTCCCTAGTAGCTGGGACTACAGGCATGCATTACCATGCTCAGCTAAATTTTTTTTATGTTTTTGTACAGAAGAGGACTTGCTATGTTGCCCAGGCTGGTCCCAAACTCTTGACCTTAAACGGTCCTCACGTCTTGGCCTCCCAAAGTGCTGGGATTACAGGCAGGAGTCACTGAACCTTGCCATACTGGGTAATTTATAAAGAAAAGGAGTTTATTTAGCTTATATTTCTAAAAGCTGAGAAGTCTAAGAGTATGGTGCTGGCATCTGGTGAGGGAGTTCTTAATACCTAATGACATGTCAGAGGGTATCAGGTAGCAAGACAGTAAGAGTGTATGCTCAGTTCTCTCTTCTTATAAAGCACTAGCTCCATCACAAGGGCCCTAATCTGAGAATCTTATCTAATCCTAATTACTGTCCAAAGGCCCTGGATTCAGATACCATCAACATATGAAGTTGGGGATTATTTGGGAAGTTTAGGGGACGCATTCAAACCATGGCAAGGACCTACCAGTCTGTCTAGGTTGATCTGTGATATTTACGAGTCTTGTTTGATAAGACAACTTTTCTGTTTCTCAGATTGGTACAGTAAGCATAATTATCATTTCTCCATATAAATAATAGTAGCCAAGGCACTTTTTAGAAATACAAAAGCAGCAATGAGACTGGAAACACATTATTAGAAATTGATGCCAGCCGGGCTCGGTGGCTCAGCCTGTAATCCTGTGCCTTTGGGAGACTGAGGTGAGTGGATTGCCTGAGCCCGTGGGTTCTAGACCCGCCTGGGCAGCGAGACCTCATCTCTACAATAAATTAAAAAAAAAAATCAGCTGGGCGTGGTAGCGCATGCCTGTAATTCCGGCTACTTGGAAGGCTGAGGCGGAAGGATTGCCGGAGCCCAGCAGGTCAAGGCTGCGGTGGCCGGGAGCGACCACTGCACTCCAGTCTGGGCGACAGAGTGAGACTCCAACTCAAAAAAAAAAGGAAATTGATGCCTGGATGTTTTCCTACCCATGGGTGATGGGAAGTGATGAACGACTCAGTGTAGTTTATGAAAGAAAATTCTAGTGAATGGAATTTGGAAGAAATAGTGTTAGATCCATGGGAACTGGTTAAGACAGTGGACATAGGTCTAGATGGAAAGATAAATAGAAAATAAATTCTATTCTTGGGCTGCTGTTAAAAATTCTTAGTAAAATTTAGACCTCTAAATGTCAAGCTAGAGGACTAAGTAAAAACTAGACCTTTAAATAGCAAGACTGGAAGAATGACAAATAAAAAATAATATTTTTTGTGTGTTTTTACTGAAGAGCCTTTTGGGCATATGTCATATCCTTGGCACACAGCATCTGGATAAATATTTTATCGACTTACAAAGTAAATTAAAACTACTGGTTACTTAAAAAATTATACAGACTGCTGGAAACAAAAACTAGGTGACTTTGGAATTCCAAGGAAATTCTGTAAAGCAACGGTTTCTGTAGAATATGATAACTATCTTGCTGTAGTAGGTATAGATGATGGTTTGAAAGCAACTTATAAAGGGTGAATTGCCTCGTCCTTCACTGATTCACATGAAATTTTCCTGAAATGGTAAGAATGTTAGCTATGTAGGCCACACATCAAGTCTGGACTTATCATGCTCCAAGGTGAAAGACTGAATTTAATGTCACAAACACAGTCTCTAACATATAATGTAATAAGAGGAACTCTCCATTTTGAATACCTCTAGTACTTTGCTCTTGGGATCCCAAGAAAGTATTCAAGAGATAGTGTCTGACCTGTAATATGGGTTGAAAGATGGAAAACAAACAAAAAAAGATTCATGCTGTTCAATTGAGACATAGCACAAAGAGAAGAAATGAAAAGACTAATGGAGATAATTGGGTGGAATTGCTTGGTGTCTGTTGAATAATGTGTTAAGCAAAAAATTCTGAAAAGATTTCCACTAAGAAGTGGATAGCATTTTTTTTTTATTGCTTAGGAGACAATAAATCTACTCTGACAAGCATTACTAAAGCATCACGCCAAACATGTTCTCTTAATTCTAACCTGGAGCGTAATTGTGAGACTCAGGTGGGTGTGGTGGCTCACTCCAGTAATGCTAGCACTTTGGGAGACTGAGGTAGGAGGATCACTTGAGTCCAGGAGTTTGAGACTAGCCTGGCCAATATATCGGGGTTTCATCTCTACAAAAATTTTAAAGAATTAGCTGGGCATATTGGCACATGCTTTGAGTCCCAGCTGCTTGGAAGGTTGAAGCAGAAGAATCACCTGAGTCGAGAAGGTCAAGCCTGTGATGAGCCATGATTATGTCACTGCACTCCAGTCTGGGCAACAGAGTGACACCTCAACTTATAAAAACAAAACAAAACAAAACAAAAAATCCCTAAGGTTAAGAATCAGAACTTAGAGTGAAAAATACTTGAATGGGGGCTAAGTTTACTATGTTAGTTAAATCTTTAGAATCTAAAAAAAGGTACAGTAATCCTTATAGAGAAAAGAAATGGAACTCTTTTTAAATTTTTATTTTTATTTTATTTTATTTTTTTCTTTTTTATTAATCAATATTTTTTATTATGGTTTTGTGGGCTACAGTTAAGGGTTAGGTGTACAATTACGTTTCATTCAGGCACCCTGTTGATAAGAGACGCTTTCCCATCCCCAGACAGATATTTGCTACTGTTAATCCCATCCCCCTCCCCCCATAGTTTCCCAGTACTGTCAGTCATTTTCTTATAGTATTACATTGGATGTTCAAGGCCCATTATATGAGTGCAAACATGTGATACTCGAATCTTTGTTTCTGTGAGAGGTCACTCAGTATTATAGACTCTAGTTCCATCCAGGTTGCTGCGAAATTCATGATTTTGTTCTTTTTTATGACTGCTTAGTATGTCATCATGTATATGTACCACATTTTTTTAATCCAATCCTCTTTTGATGGGCAGCATGGTTGTTTCCAGGTTCTTGCTATTGTGAACAACGCTGTGATAAACATATATTCAGGGAGTGAACTTGCATATTTGTGGCATGGACATATTGTGCAGTGGTGGGGATTGGATCTCAGGTGGTCCATTCTCAAGACAGTGAACATTGTGCCCCGTAGGTAGTTTCTGAACCCTAACCTCCCTCTACCCTCTCTCTTTGCTGATGTCCCCAGTGCCTATTATTTCCATTTTTTGTGATCATTTAGCTCTCACATACAAGTGAGAACGTGCGGTGTTTGGTTTTCTGTTTCTGAGTCAGTTTACTTATGATGATGATCTCCAGCTCCACCCATGTTGCTGCAAAGGACAGGATTTCATTCTTTTTTATGGCTGTGTAGTATTCCATGGTGTATATTTACCACATTTTCATTATTCACTGATTGGTTGAGGGGCATGTAGGTTGATTCCACATCTTTCCAACTGTGAATTTTGCTGTGATGAACATGCAGGTGCAGATGTCTTTTTTATACAACGACCTCTGTTCCTTAGGTTAGATACCTAGTAGTGGGACTGTTGGCTCAAATGGTAGATCTATTTTTAGTTCCTTGAGTATTCTCCATACCACGTTCCATGGAGGTTGTACTCATTTATACTTCCACTATCAGTGTGTAAGTGTTCTCTTTTTTCCATGTCTGCACTAGCATGGCACTCTTAAATTTGTCAAGTTAAAAATAAGAGGGTGTGGAAATTACATGGAGAAGGAAGCCAAGGGCACAGATTAGAGAGGTTATTCTCTAGTCCAATCTCCTTTACCTAACTGGAAAATTGTGTTGTACATTTTGGAGTATGGGAACTTTTAACCACAACCCTTTTCATGGGACTTTTCAACTAAATCTGCCCTTTGGTCTATTTTTTGTTTGCCCTCTAATCAATAAACATTTATTATGTGCTTATTATGTTTAGTTATTTCTGGGCACCAGAGACCCCAAATAAATAAGACATAGTCTTTGTCCTCAGAGAATGAGAAATTTGGCAGATATTACACATGGAATAGTCTTTCTGGAGATCAATGTGAAAGCTCTGAGCTGTTTCAAATGAAAATATACCTATTTCCATTATATCAGACTCAGCTAAAGTATATGTCGAGGGTGACATATACTTTATGAATTCTCAACAGATGTGTGACAAAATTCTTATTATTGATTGCATTAAATTCTTTTTAAAAAAGCAACTGGGAATGCATTCTCAGCTGGTTAGGTGGAATATTTTATTATGATGGTGATATGAACAGGTTAAGAGGTTATTACAATTTACTGTGAGTTAGGAGACAAGAGGGGTAAACAAAACCAGTATGATAATTGTAGAAGTTCACCATAGGTAATATAAAACACTAAATGGCAATTATTTCATTGTATTTATTGCTGATGTATTTAACACCATTTTACATCTCTAATTTCTTTTAAGTATGCCTTTGGAACTTGTGTCGTGGACTTCCATTTAAACAAGACAAATAAAACAGATGAAATCCCACCAACATGGGAAAAAGAAATCAAAAAGACAGAGGGGCATCATGAGAGCTCATGAGAATTCTGGAAGCTGAAAAGTGATGGACAAGTGGTAATTGACTTAGCCTAATTGACTTAGCCTGCAGTTAAGGAAGTGACCCAGAGGCAATGCAGTTTAGAGTACAGAATCTGAGTCATGTTCAGAAGTAAGAGATGTCCAGTTGCTCAAAAAGTGAGAGTCTGGGTTGAATTCAAAACAGGAAACTTAATTGAATGTTTTCACAAGGAGGAGTAGTTAGGGCTCAGATCTCCTTTCTCATCCTTTGAAAGTAGACATAAGCCCTCTCCATTCTACCAGAAAAGGTGAAATTTACTTTTTTTCCTTCTCCTTCTCCTTCTCCTTCTTCTAGATCTACCCTTTTACCAGATATTAGGTGTATAATACAGTATTATTAACTATGGATACAATGTTGTAGAGCAGATCTCTAGAACTTACTCATCCTGCATAACTGAAACTTTGTACTTGTTGATTAGCAACTGCCAATTGTCCCTGACCTCTAGTCTCTGGCAACCATCATTCTACTCTCTATGTCTATGAGTTTGACTATTTTAAGCACCTGGTATAAGTGAAATAATGCTGTATTGATCTTTCTGTGTCTGCTTATTTCACTCATAATGTCCCCAAAGTTCATCCATGTTGTCATATATTGCCAAATTTCCTTCTTGCTGAATTATAATTCATTGTATATATTTATCACATTTTCTTTATTCATCTGCTAGTGGAATTTTTTTTGTACATCTTGGCTACTGCAAATAACACTGTAATGAATACAGGGGTGTTGATACCACTTCAAGATCCTGATATCAATTTTGGGGGTAAATATCCAGAAGTGGAATTGCTGAATTATATGGTGGTTCTCTCTTTAAATTATTTTAGGAACCTTACTACTGTTTTCCAAAGTAGCTGCGTTATTTTGCATTCCCAACAGTGTACAAGTGTTCCCTTTTCTCCACATCTTTGCTGCCTTTTGTTTTTTGATAATAGCTACCCTAATAGATGTAGTGATAATCTCATTGTGGTTTTGATGTGCATTTTCCTGATGATTAGTGACTTTGAGGAGCTTTTCATACACACATTTCACTTTTGTATGTCTTCTTTGGAAAAATGCCTATAAAGTTTTTGGCCCATTTTTAAATTGGACTATTAGTTTTTTAGCTGTTGAATTGTAGGAGTTCCTTATATATTTTGAGAATTGCCTTTTATTAGATATATGGTTTGCAAATATTTGCTTCTATTCTGTAGGCTGCAAAAATAAATTCAAAATAAAGACAAACTCATAGGAGAAATCATAGGGGAAAACATTCATGGTGCACAGGCAACAAGAACAAAAAATAGACAAACAGTACCATATCAAACTAAAAAGATTTTGTATGGCAAAGGAAACAATCAATAGTGAAAAGGCACCCTTTGCACAGTTTGATATAATTAGTCTTGCGAATAGGAATATTTGCAATTCTCCTCAGTAAGCAGAATTGAGATCCACTTAGCAGGAGAAGAGAATTGGCCACATTTTTGTTTCATAATTTTATATAGTACTGAAAAACAAAGAAATGTTTGGATATGTGTAGAGTCTTGGGCTATAGTCAATGGCCTTGCTGTATCATGTTCATGCAAATAGGTCTTTAATAAAAACACAAGCACACAATTAAAGAGAACACTCATTTATGGAAATCTCTGTAGAATTTAGAAGACGAATTTAACTGTGTCTCGGAGATGCCCAGAACAAATTTCAGTAGCCAGATCAGAAGTCAAATGGAATGCTAAGGTAGAATTTGTTAAATCCTTAGACCATGGACGCAGATGTTCAGGCCATGCACCAATGGGCTGAGAGATGCCATACTCACTTTGCATCTGATGAATCCACTAATATAAGAAACAGTATTCACTTTCAACAATAGAGGAACTTCTTGAAAATGTCTTTGAGTAAAATTTCCCCCAAATGAAGTTCATACACAGACAAGTGAATTACACTGAACATATAACCAAAAGGATATACATTGTAATAACTGTGGTTAATATTTTATCTACGAAGCTTAGATTACTTGTAAAAGGAGCAATCTTGCAAAATATAACATAATTAATGTTAGAAACAACAATTTTCTATCAATATGGTTTACCTGAATATATTTCTTATAGTCAAAGCTCATACTACTATGAACATTTCTAAGTATGCACATATATTTTAGATAAGCATTTAGATATGACAGAAGTATTTATATATATTAACATTTTCAATTCTACATCCATTCTATAAGAAACATACTATTTATAGGCAAACTTCAGAGATGAAGAAACTGAGTCACAGAGAGGTTAAGTGATATTCACAATGTCATGCAGGAAGTTAGTGACAAGAGCTATTAAAGCCTGGCTTTGAATTCTCTGCTCCTAAGTAGCATGCTATAATCCCTCTCCACAGTCAGATATTGATCTGAATTTTTAAAACACAGTTTTGCAGTATATACTGAAAATTTTAACTGCAATGATTTTCTGGCATATTTTTCTTGCATCATATTTTTATAGCACAGAAAAATAGGATACAGATAATGGTTTGCTAAATGCATATAATTATAATAAACATACCAAATAAGCCCATAGACAGATATTAAAATAATAGAGAATTTATGATTTTAAATGTATTCATTAAAAAGTATAAACACAATTGCATGTTCATTATGATTGTCACTATATAAAAATTACTTCCTTAAACTTGATTATTGATAGTGAATGAATTTGGACTGTGGTATCAGTCATTTACTCCCCTCTTTTGATTTTTATGCAGTGACCAAGTTTAGAATAACATATTGTTTTAAATTGAAAATAATTTCTTAAAAGTATTTGCTTCTATTCATCAGTTTGATAAATATCAACAGCTTTATAAATATATTTGCCCCAAGATTGGAAAAATGAATTGTTTCCTATCTACATTAATTATTTCCACATCTCTATTATTTTGTAGCCAAGGATGTGTTTAAATATCCATGAATACATACTATTTGAGTAAAATTCTTCAATTCAAGGAAAGTTAAGTATCCTGATCTTTTAAAATGTCTTATTCTATATTCAACTGTAATTTTCTCCTTTTGTAATATAGAAGATGAAAGAATAGTGAGTATCCAAGTAGTTTCTAATAAACTGCCAGTGAATAGATTCTCACTTTCTGTGATGTTCAGGGCCTATGTTCTACATTGGCACAACGGGCAGCTGAAAACCGATGATATTATCTGTCGTCTTCACAAATACATCTTTTTATTATACTGTTATTTTATAAGAGGTGTCATGGATAGACATGACCAAAATAGACAATTTTCATATAGCATGTTAAGAAACTTTCAGTTCATCTTAATATATGTACTAAAGACATTCAACTAAGTAAAATAACATGATAATTATTCAGTATCTAAGTATCAGGGAACTAATGAAGCTGAATTAACATAATTGGACTAACTCATTTAGTAAATAACACAATCAGTAATAAGGAAAGAAAAAATGTCTGAAATTTCAAGGAATTACCTGCTTCTTTGAAATGCATTTTTATATAGTTTTAAAAGGTATTTAAAAGCTGAAAAGCAGTGAAAGCAGTTGATGAATAAAATAAATCATATAATTTAATATGTTAATATACATGTGTATAAGGAATGCTGCTTGCTATGTGATTCAAAAAAATTTAACATATATTTTCACTGGTAAAAGTATCTTTCCTATAGAGGAGGTTTCATAATAAAGCTCTATTTCTTAAACTGGAATCCTTTTTCAAGTTAGTGCAGTGCTAAAAAATCTCCTATTTGTAAGAAACTCTAAGTGTGGTTTAAGAAACTAAAAAAGTAATTTTTTGTCCATACGCTGTTTGAATTTTATGACCAAAACAAACAAACAAAAAAATTAACACATTTTCTGTGTTTTTCACCACACAAACAAGAGAGTTTTGGAAAATTATTTATTTATATTACTATCTAAATAATACTATGTTAACATTAGTGAAATGCTTTGGTGTTTGAATTTATTATTTCATAAAAATTTAAGAGAAAAAATAATTTTTTTAAGTATACATATTTTTTATAAACAGATCAATATTTAGCATTCAACATTTTTCTTAAGTAGAATTTCTTATTTTTTCATATACAATTTTAAATAGAAAATACTTACTGTGCCAGTTCTTGCAATAAGAAAATGTCCCATGAGATTTGAAATATGTTTTTCTTATCTCAACACAAGTGTTACAACTATTGATTACCCTAAATAATTACTCTATCATGTACATGTTTTTATATTCAAATAAGACATTTACAAAATTACTATTGGCTTGCTGTGTGACCTGGAGCCATTCACTTAACCTCCCTGTTTTTCTATAGTAATCAGATTAATTTCCATGTATACTTTGCTAGCATACGAAGAAAATTAGAACAAACCTGTCAATCAAATTAGGTTTTAAAATATGTCATACACATTCAAAGTATTATTTAAATATGTAATCATGTGCAGTAAAATCTGTCAACATTTGAATTAAATGATAAGTTGGATATTTAAAAGTAGTTTTATTAGAAATTTAGAAATTAAAGTAAATCAGGAGTTTCTCCCAATTTATAATTCATAGTAAGTTGTTATAGGAGAGTAGAGAGTTGGAGACTATGCTTTTATTTAAATTTGAATGCAATTTTCCTACATTTAAAAATAATTTTATTAGAATGACATATGTCTTTCAAGAAAGGGAAATTAAGAACCACTTTTCTTTAAATAACTGTTATGACTGGTCAAGCCATTATTTCTAATCCTTTGATTCCACTGGGGAATGAAGCATCCTGATATCTAATCTTAGTTAAGGCACTAAATAATTAGCTGTACCCTGATGAATTCAGCCACACTGTTTGGACCGCCCTTTCTCCATATGAAAATGAAAGGGTAGCTTAGAATAAATGACTTCTGGAGTAATTTCAGAGTTAGCATTTTATGATTTATAGTCATTCAAAAAATTATAGCCTTGTCAATTCTGCATGAATTAAAAAAACAGACATTGTTTAAAAATAAAAAATAGATTAGAAATCAATTTCTTGGGTTGTATTCAAGATGGACAAGTTTCTATACATATAGTCCCTTCAAAAGATAGAAGAATAAACTAACTTGCAAAATGTCTCTTGGAGGTATAGCTGACTAAGTAACTTTTAAGAGGAATATTTTTGACAAGTTTCTAACATTTGAAGTTTGATTTCATTGTGGATGACAGTCATGTTCTTGTGGAGAGTGCTTGGATCTACCATTACAAGCCAGGGTTGCAGGTAGGGGCTGACCTCTTCTGAGTTAGCACTTCTACATTATTTTGTTTTTGTATTTTATCAATTGCATTTAGAAATGAAACCTAGTCCTTGGATCAACCAGAGTTTAACCATAACATACACACATCCCAAGCATGTTTTTGAGTTGCAAGAACCTGCTTTATTTGTATTTCCTCTACCTTTAGGTCTTCTTCAAGTTTATTGTTTTTCCAAGTACTCCTTCCCAGTGAATATACAATTTTTTATGATCAGCTGCATTCATCTGTTCGAGCACTACTGCCTTTCTTCACCATATGTGCATTCTTAATAACTTGCTTGTGGCCAGTCAATCATGAACCATTTATAATTTAAGCCATTTTTAATTTAAACCTTACCCACATACCAAAGATTTGACTGTTATTCATGTGCTCCTTTATCTGCTTTTACTTGCAAACTAACCATCATTCGCTCCACCAGAAGCAATCATCCACCATCTGTCAATCTGAGACTCACTTGTCTCTGAAACTGAAGCTGGCGTTTATATATTGCAGGTATTATGAGCACCTCTCAACTGACACCTTTCTATCCCTTCCCCATTCATGTTTTCTATTGTTAACAAGCATCCTTTCTAATCTTTTCAATGTGTTGTGACTTGTCTTCTATGTAGATATTTTCAGCATGACTACGTTTTTGAAAGAAAAAATGGTGTCATCATATTCACCTTGTCATTAAGTATATCTGAAAGCAACGGGAATTTTGCCAGAGTGAGAAATACCATAGTAATTCATTGTAAATAATTTTTCTCAGTTTTATTATAGGAAGAGAATGAGTGTATTAATTAGATGCAATAATTAAGATTACATAAGTTAATTGTTGAAGAGTGTTATTTTTATCTTGAAAATTTATACTATTTTTCCTATCCATAACCCTCTTATGCTGCATTCACATGAATATTTTAGATTAAAAGAGATGGAAATAAGTAAATCTCAACGTGAAATACTTTATTGTTTTCTGTGTGTTAACTTGTGAGCATGTGTACATAGAAATAAATATCAAGGGGAGTGAGGGCCACCTACAAGCCCAAACTTCACCTGCATGCAGCCTACTTATGTAGTAAATCCTCACTTGTAACTCAGAACTCTGCAATAAATAAATAAAATATTAAAAAAATAAATAACAAATTAAACAGGACAACGTGGATAGTTTAATCTGTTTCTAATTAACTCAAAAATGGTATTATCTGAGAAGAGTCTTTTTGTAAAATGCAGGTAGGAAGTCTCTAATATAGACTATACTTGAGCAGTTTATAATTTACCTAAATCTGAAATGAGATGTTTCGTTTACTCTAGTCTTAAAAACTTCTACATAGCAATTGAGAAAATGATAACTCTACTACCATGCCTTACCACACATAATGAGTTAATAAAAACCTCCACTGAAATACTTTTTTGCACCACAGTTTTTATATAAAATACTTCTCTATTTTTCATTTTCAGGATCACTACTAGGTTTCCAAAAAGAACTATGAGAGACTTAATGAGACATTTATTTGGTCTATGTATTTTATATGTAGATGATAATATAATGAGGCCAAGGTACTGAATTGAAAATTCCCTAACATTTTACATAATTTTCCACTTCCTTTCCACTATTTTTGGTATTTCGGCAGGGCATTTTAACTTTGTGCTGTTTGGAACTTTATCATTGTTATCAATAATCACTAAGTCAGATACAGCATCCTGATAAACCTTTTCCTGAAAAATACATTTCCATTTAAGTTCATTATTAAGATTATTGCAGTGTAATAAACAAAGCAATATATTTTGAATTTGATTTCTCTATAATGCCACATGAGTTGTTTTAACTGACCCTAATGCTGTTTCCTCATGCACGTTTTAAAACTGTATTACAAAAAGCAGAATTTATGAGTCTCCAATTCTTTATAATTTTATATACATGTGTCTCTATCTCTATCCCTCTCTCTCTCAAATATAATTACCCATTGATAATCTTATAAAATATGAAAATTTTCCATTTGATATTTTATATTCTCCAAACACATGAACATATTCATTACAGATGATAACAATTAAAAATCAACATATTAAGCAACACAATATTTTAAGCACATGTTTTCAGTAACTTTCCCTTTCTTTAAATATTTCACATTACTTTGAAAATTAAAATTAAAATATTGGCATGGTGGCTCACACTGTAATCCCAGCACTTTGGGAGGCTAAGTCTGCAAGTTTGAGACCAACCTGGACTGCATGGTGAGACCTCGTCTCTACAATAAATCAAAAAATTAGCTGGGCATGGTAGTGTGGCCTATAGTTCCGGCTACTTGGAAGGCTGAGGCAGAAGGATTGCCTGAGTCCAGCAGGTTAATGCTGGGGTGGCTGTAAGTATGCCACTGCACTCCAGTCTGAGCAACAGACTGAGACTTCAACTGAAAAAAAAAAAATTAGTCATTCTCTTAAACACTTTTCTCCTCTGACATGTATACATGATTCCATTTTCCTTCTTATTTCATGACATCAGTCTGTAAATAAAGATTGACATATGAGTCTTGATGTAACAGAAATAAACTTTTTATTTTTTCTACATTCTGCCAGAGTAAGAATGGGAATAGACATGAAATTTCTGTATTAAATATAAAGCATTATGCAAATAAAGTTGCTATTGGTTTATTTATTTTCAAGAGTCAGCTTTGCTTTGAGAAACATCTAAGAACCAACTATAAAATTGACCTTAAATTGTGCTTCCAAAACAAGTTATCCTTTTTCTGCTTCAGTTTCCCAATCAATAGAATGGGAGATAATGATAATAACAATGCCATGTTCCTCATAGGAGTGAGGAGAGAGTTTGGAGGTGATAAAGCAAATTTGGCAGTGTAAATTTGGTTGTGAACCACTGATTGCACTTAAGGAATTATTATTTTGCTTTTATTTCTAGCAAAGTGATGTGTATGCTCCATTTAAGTCTATAGAATGAAGAGGTAAGAAAGACTATATGTGGATAGATTAGCATCCAATACAGCTTTAATTTAATTTTTTAATTATTTTTCTTTTAAAGAATTCTATACACTAACAGTAAAAATTTAAAAATATGAATTGAAACATTTTCTAAGAGTAAGAGAAATATGTGATAGCATTGCATGAATACTGTTTTGAATAAGATACACAAAAGGTGAGAAGTAAATTTTAATCTAATTTATAATATATGCAGAAAAAATGTAATCATATCTAGTATCAAAATGTCATGGTTCCCAGATCGAAACACTCTCATGTTTCCTGATTCAGCATGGAAATCTAATGTTTTCCTTCCCTTGGATGATTTTGAGATACAATCGAGTGCACAGGATACATTAAAATATATTTGCAATTTTATTCAAGGATTCCCTTTTTGTATTTGGGCACAAATGACCAGAGACACTAGGACAAATAAGTGCCAAAAAATAAAATGGGAAAGTTACAGTTTTCATTAAATAGTATGGAATAAAACAATAGTTTGAATAATCACTTACATCATGTTTTGGGGTTATTTATTGCAAAGAAGGTATATAATAGAAAAGTTAAAGAAGGAGAAACTATTAAAAGTTGGGTCTATAGCCAAGCACAAAGGAAAATCATTATATGTCAGGAGTAGAATTTTATTCTTAGACGACAAAAGAATAGTCCCAGGACAGCTGAGTGGGAAAATTCTACATTGTGATCATGAAACACTGAGGAGAGGCCTCCAGGGAAAAGAGAAAATTCCACAGAGATTGCCAACTTTGAGTTAGCCCAAAATGACAGAGAACACAGAATGTGGGCCAAAAATGTTTAAAATGTGCTCAGGTAAATTTCCCTCTGCCAAAATGAAATTCAAGTATGAAGAATCAATTCCCCAATGGACAATGCTACAAATTGATTTTTAGAACCCCTTCCAACTATACATAAATAGAAAAGTGCATGTTAGTAGCTGAAGATGGATTTTTCCAATTGTATTGGGAACTTCTCTGGAACTTCTCTATGAATAGAAGCACATCAATGGGAGCTGTCAGTGAATAAACTGCACAGGAATATTCTAGACTGACAGTAAATGATCCTATAGAACCTTACTAAAGTTCTTCCGACAAGCTTTTAGCAAATTGTGAAGATGCAGGGCACAATATAGAATAATCCCCAAAGTTGATTTTAATTATTATTGCTATATCATCTTATTTAGCAACCTTGAGCTTTCAAGAAGAAACAATTAATTAAGAGAAACAAATTAGAAACTTTTTAGAATATTTTGCTTTTATTTCTAGCAAAGTGATGTGTATGCTCCATTTAAGTCTATAGAATGAAGAGGTAAGAAAGACTATATGTGGATAGATTAGCATCCAATACAGCTTTAATTTAATTTTTTAATTATTTTTCTTTTAAAGAATTCTATACACTAACAGTAAAAATTTAAAAATATGAATTGAAACATTTTCTAAGAGTAAGAGAAATATGTGATAGCATTGCATGAATACTGTTTTGAATAAGATACACAAAAGGTGAGAAGTAAATTTTAATCTAATTTATAATATATGCAGAAAAAATGTAATCATATCTAGTATCAAAATGTCATGGTTCCCAGATCGAAACACTCTCATGTTTCCTGATTCAGCATGGAAATCTAATGTTTTCCTTCCCTTGGATGATTTTGAGATACAATCGAGTGCACAGGATACATTAAAATATATTTGCAATTTTATTCAAGGATTCCCTTTTTGTATTTGGGCACAAATGACCAGAGACACTAGGACAAATAAGTTCCAAATTTGCTACTGCTTGCTGTTTAATTACTAAAAAAATTTCTCTAAAAGTTACCAAAGATAAAAATAAACTTATTTTTATAGCCTGTATTTTTATGGCCTGTAGCCATATTGTATAGAATATATTTATTTTATAGTGATCTAAAATGATTTTATTGTTTTAATCCCATCTGAATTCCCAGAACACTGACCCAATGGTGGATGATTTACGTTAACGACAGGTTGTTGAAGCACGTTCCTTATAAATTATCATTTTGGCACGTTTAGGAAACCTAGAATGGAAGCTGGGGATTCAGAGTGGGGCATAGCACAGGGCCTTATCCACAGGGCTTATCTCACAGGTGCTGAGTGTAGAAAGTCTAGAGGTAACATGTTGGAAACTGTAGCATAATATTAACTTGATTCTACAGGTTCTCTGGTGCAGAGGATTTCAAGAAATAGATTATTTTGGCTAGTAAAGATTTAGAAATGATAGATATTTGTGGTCTAGAGGCCATTTTGGGATTACATGGTATTTTCCTAGATAACCATAGTAAGTACATGTTTTAATAGTTTACAAATACCTGAAATGGCTTTGCATTTCAGATCTGCTAAACAGAGAAAAATGAAGAACTGTGTTTTTCAGCTTAGGTATATGTGACAGTATGAAGGCACAAAATATAATTTTACTATATATTTTCTGAATTTCAAAGAAGGATTCACTCCTATTTACTTTTGGTTTTGGTTTGGATTTTTCACTGTTGATTTCCCCCCTGACAATTTTCTCTTTGAATCACTGTCCACAACTCTAAACTGGAAGGATCGTAGTCCAAGTAAAATTCACCTAAGAGGTTATTTTTTAACTGTGAACACATTAATTTGACTGCAACACAGAAGTAGCATGCATGATAGAATTAATTTAAAATTCATTTCCAAGAGGCCATGGAATATAAAAAATAAAGGTATCCATGTGTCTTCCTACTTCTCTTTTATGCCTTTCAGTCATAGCCTTTGGTGTTTTGTGCTCACACCCATTTCCCTCAAACACAATAAACCTCAGAGCTCATGACTATGTCTCATTGTACCTTATATATTAGACACATTCCAATTCAATATCTTCAATAAGATATATTAGCTAGGATTTGTTGAGCATTTTCTTACTGTCAGGCACTGTTGTGAGCATTTAAAACAAACAAAAACCTTATTTACTTTTCAAAATAACTTGGAACAATAAAGATTCCAACTCAATTTTTGATGTTTGACTGCTGACGGCTTTCAAGGTTCACCTCTCTTCTCCTCTTCTGCCCCACATACAGGCAACCTAAAAGAAAGCCAGGGACTCCCTCCTTGAGGTTTAAGAAAGTGGTCCAAGGATTCACATCTAAGAGCAGGCAGACTGCATTTAAACTGTCTGATTTTAGAGACCAATCATGACTGCTACACTAATCTTCTCTAATTTCTTCCAATAGAAAAGATTCTCAGATGAACATCACTAATCTTGGTATTACGCCTGAACAAATTAAAATATGTTAGGATAATAAGATGAATAACGTGTGCTTAGAGGTTCAGTAGTGATATTACATGAGCAAAACCTTTTTACTCTTAACATTTATGTTTTATAATTAACATTCTTCATAAGCATGAGACATTTGTGGGTAATTTAGTTCTCAATAATAAAATATAAATAAGATATTTTGGAGGCACAAATGACTTTCACAAGTTACTATTAGCTGTCAAATTAAGTTAATTGCTTAATTTATTAGTCTTGATTGTCCTTAAAGGTACAACTATCTCTGCTTAAATTTATTTTCATAATCTAATAATTTAAATCACCTGAGTCAAAAAATTTCAGTGACATAGGAATCAGGTTTAGAAGGCTTTTTTTCTTGCTTTCTGCTTTAGCCGCTCATCTTCAACTGTCAACACAATCCAATCTTTACTAGCACTGTTAGAATTGACATTGGAATCTGCAGCAGTATTTGTCTTAATCCAATATTTGTCTCATTCCCAGTTCTTACTCTCAGTATTTACCTAATTCCCGAGTGTTTTAATTTTTGTATTTGTTATATGCCTTTTCTTCTCCCAAAGACTCATCAGGTTTTCTCTCATTGCATCTGTAAATGATGGTGCAGTGTATGCATGTGTAATGCAGGACATTGCAAAGTTTCAAATAATGACTAGAGGAGCTCAGCAGGTGAATTTCGAATTACCAAGTTATTGTTTTCAACTTTCATGAGTTTAAGCAGCAGTGACAGATAGCCATTTTGAATGAGCTGGGCTAGATTTCAGGTCTAGAGAAAAAAAAAGAAAACTACTTAGAGATGATTATTGCCGTTTCAACTTCAGTCTCCCTTCCCTCTCTCCCTCCCTCCCTGCTTTCCTTCCTTCCTTCCTTCCTTCCTTCCTTCCTTCCTTCCTTCTTTCCTTTTTCCTTCATTCCCTCCCTCCCTCCCTCCCTCCTTACTTTCTTCCTCATTTTTATGCTTTTTTTGTCATCCCAAATATAACGATATTTGCATGTGACATTTTATATTGGATTATTTATACTATGTGAATAAAGACGAGAAGGGGAAACATTTCAAATCTCACATACGTATACAATTAGAACCAATGCATAATATGGAAAGATAAAAGAAAGTCTTTATATAATTTTGTTTAATATAATACAATAAAAGCAACAATATTGGATTTATCATTTAAAAAATCAAGACGTAGTCTTCATGATATAGGACTTTTGACCATGATTTACGCTGAAAAATTGAGTAATTTTTGTAAATACACTTTAATGAATAATGAAATAAAATAATTTAGTAATTTTGAGACACCCCCATCTCTAAACAAAGATGTTTTTTAATGGTGGGAACTAATTATTTTTAATGGTAAGAAAACTATTATTTTGTGGCTTATAAAAATTATATTAAATTTTTCAATAAACAAAGTTTTATCAGATTTACTTTACAAATTGGATTTAATTTCCCTCTCAAGAAATAATTGAAAACCACTTTTAATTTGCATAAATAAATGTACCTGGTGTGTGTGTGTGTGTGTGTGTGTGTGTGTGTGTGTAGACTTTTTTTAGCTTGATAGAAAAAATCTACACACACACACACACACACACACACACACACACACACACACACACCAGGTACATTTATTTATGTAAATTAACTGAGTAGAACAAAATAATGATGTAGGAGTGAAAGGTTTGAATTACAGGCAGGAAAATGTACACAGGAAAAGAAGGAAGAGGAAATCTGTAAACATCTAATGAAGATCATGATTCCTTCACTGAAGATAAAAAGTGTGATTCGCGATGTGTATACATGGTCAAAATCCACTGGCTAAAAAGCAATAAAGTAAGTCTAAAATATTTCATACAAAATTTTTCAGTGAAAACCAGAATGGACCAAGGTAAGCTAAGTCTAAACAACATAGCTGACGTGATAAGAAAACACGAATAAAGAGATATTTTTATCTTGAACCAGTGATAAAATGATGATGGGAACAGAATCTGGAGGAACAAACTCCACCTTGAATTGTCCTGCTGAAGCCTCATGGTGGATTATCCAGATTTTTAAAAGGTACACTGGGGGATTTCTAAGTTACTCAAAAGCATTTCCTTTATTCTAAAACCTCTAATACCTCCTCTCCCATCCTTATTTTCAGATTATGTATTTCAGTAATAATATTGAACCAAATAAAAGAAAACCCTCACCAACTTATCCTTCTGAGCCATTTAGTTCAAGGAGATATGTTTTCCAAAATTTCATAAACATTTGCATGTGTTAGGACTGTACCTTTTTCCACTTTTCCTGAGACTGGAAAAGGAATAAGAAAAAAAACAGTGAACAATCTCTAAAAAATAGGTTTGAAAGAAGAGACATCCCGAAACACTTCTGGGGTTGGAGAATGAGGACAGACACTGATTTATAACTAAAGTGTCAAATATTATATAAGGAGAGTCTGCAATGTACAAAGTAGACTCAAGATGATGTGTCACAAAATTTTTTTCTGGAGAAAATAGTAGTTGTTGGTAATTACTATGAAAGCTTTAAGTTTCATTTAGGATACTCTGGGCCCAACATGTGTCACTTATAACAATATTTGAGAAGCTATATTAGGAAAGTAGTCACAAGTAGTAGTCACTATCAGATATTTGAACTGTGGTCTCTATAAGCTAAAACAAGATTTGGAGTATACTTTATAAACTTATTTATCATCCATTACTATATTAAACATATTTATATTCTAAAACACACAAAACTGAAACATGAAAGGGAGTAGAAAATTATGCACAACTGTTTACTGTCTATGGATTGTCTTCCCAGCATCACGTCTTTCCATCTCAAGAATGTGTATACCTGACTTTGGAGAGCATTAATTTAGAGCAAGGGTCAGCAAAGTACAGTTTGAGAGACAAATCTGGCCAGCCATTTTTTTTTTCACATTTAATGAGCTAAGAATGCATTTTGCATTTTAGAATGGTTATACCAGGGTTAGTGGTGCATTCCTGTAATCCAGCTACTCGGGATGCTGAGGCAGGAGAATTCCTTCAGCCTAGGAACTTGAGGCCAACCTGGGAAAAACTGAGACACACCCATCTCTAAACAAAGATGTTTTTTAATGGTAGGAACTAATTTTTTTTTTAATGGTAAGAAAACTATTATTTTGTGGCTTATAAAAATTATATGAAATTTTTCAATAAAGTTTTATCAGCACAAAGTCAGGTTTATTTGTTTATTTCCTACTGTTGATTTTTGGCAACAATGGCAGAACTAAGTAGTTGTGACAGAGTATGATCCACAAAGCCTTACATATTTACTATATGACTTTTTACAGCAAAAGTTTGCTGATCTCTTACTTGAAGGTTAAGACCACACTTTATGTAAATTCATCCCCTTGACATCATCCAAATCACATTTAAGACATATACTTTTCTTTTTTCTCTGTCCTTTACTATATTCTGGAATGACACTAAAGACAGAGGCTCCTAAAGACTGATAAAAGTGCTGATTGATGCTCATATAAAATTGGTATTTACTCTGAACAAAAAATACAAAAATGAACCTAGAACAGCTAGAAACTTTCACTGATTTTTCTTTCCCCCCCCTAAAGAGTTTACACACATTTTCTCTCTCTCTCTCTGTTTTCTATGCCCTTAGCAATTCATCTTCTTCAGAAAACTTGACTCTTTTCTTCTCTTGTTTGCCTTTCTTCTGGTCAGTGGTTAACACCAAAAGACTGAACAAATGAATGAGTTATATATTTTGTAACTTCCTCCATAGGTTGACTGCATCCATGCACTGGGACTATGATTATGAAGACATAAAGCATCTTTGTAGTGTGGTATTTATTTAAAAATTTTTGTTTAAAACTCACAAATACACACTTTAATTTTATAAATTATTTTTAGTATTTCACCAAGCCTATTTTTTAGAGTTCATTCTCTAATAAATGCTTATTAATTTTCTATTTATTTGGGACTGACAAAGATCTATTCCTTAAGCTAAACTTCCATATAATAAAAAGTGCTGAGTATTAATGTAAAATTTTTGTTTCCTTTAGAATTTACAAGATGGTATATTTTCTTCTTTTATAATCTCCTTATGGACTTTCTTCCCATTTAAAAAGTGTCCTCTCTTTTCTCTACACCAAAAAGACTAGAATATATTTTTTATGGATGCATATAAATTGTATTTTCATATTATTATCCAAGTATTGTTATGTTTTATACATTCAGAAAAATGATAAAAAATATGGTGAAATATAATGAATTAGAACATTATTTCATTTCTAAATATACTTTATTTTCCAGGTCTATAACATTGCTGAGGAACATAAGGGGCTTCTCCCACCTTTCTTTCTTTGAAAAAGAATATACCCTTGATTAATAGTATACTAGATCATGAATAGGTCTGCTAACTATGAACTGCTTTGTGTGCTCATCTACCGGGTGAGAAAAAGCTCAACCTGGCTTTTGTAAAAGATGATTCTAGATCATTCACTACTTATACTTTTAAAAATTAACTTGATATTTTAACTGTCATCTTGTTTAATTTCTTGGAGGTATTTTCACAAATGCAATATATATTCATCAGCATAACAGCATGCCAACATCTCCATTAATGTAAACATATCTTAGCAATTATTTATGGCTATGTAATATCCTATGAAAGACTTAAACAAAAGTTAGAAATACAGAATTTAAATTTTTAATTGGTCTTATAAAGCAAATCTGGTACCATATTTCATTTGAATTTTGGAAGCATAATAGTCAAATTATGAAAGATTTTCCACATCTGTTAAAATACAACTGGTCTGTGCTGTCCACCAGCAGCGAAGAGCAAAGGATTCCATCACAGACTATGTTTCCAGATTGTTAATTCCCTTCCCAGATGGTACTGCAGAGGGCTGAATGGAGTGAATGACTTTGTTAGACAATTCAAGAAAAATTCTATTCCAAGAAGAAACTCTCTCTACTAAGTAGTAACATGCAATATAGAAATCAGAGGTTGACTTCATCTCTACAATAAATCAAAAAATTAGCTGGGTGTGGTAGCGCGCGCCTGTAGTTCCAGCTACTTGGATGGCTGAGGCGGAAGGATCTCCGGAGCCCAGCAGGTCGAGGCTGCGGTGGCTGGGAGCGGCCACTGCACTCCAGTCTGGGCAACAGAGTGAGACTCCATTTCAAAAAAATAAAAATAAATAAATAAATAAATAAAATGTTAAAATCTGTAATCTTTGGCCCTTTTCTAAAAATTTCTTCAGCTGTTTTCTTAATTGCTTTTCCTTTTTATAATATTCTATCACATTTTATAGAATGACTCCTTTCAAATATACTTAAATATAAAGAATGCATTTAGCTAAAAAAATACAAAGATAGAACGCCAGAAAGAAAACATCAAAATAGTAATCTCTGAATCCAACCTCTGCTATGATGTAGTTCACTAATTTTCCTTTATTGGAACAATTTCTCCCATGAGTAGTATTTAAAGTAGACATTTTATTTCTATTTCTATCTTGTATCTGGATCATTCTATTCCTGTGAAGATAAGATATCCAAGTTAAGATATACTTAATTCAGAATGTTTGGTCTTAACAACTTAAAATAAACAACTTTGACTGAATATGTAAGTTATCCTTAAAAGATTTATGCCTTTAATATACTTATCATATTTGTATACATCAATCTGTCAGTAAAGTTAGAAATGCAAACATCTCCACGCAAAAAGATAAGCATTATTTAGAACTCAACTTTAAAAATTAACCATATAATCTCACACTAATTGTAGCATATCAGAACAATCAGAGAATAATGAAAAAGAATGAACAATTACTCTTAAAAAAATAACTACAATTTTTTGAAATATATATTATTTAAGGGGAATTTTTACTCCAAACAATCTAATTCAAACTGTGTGCATAATTTTATAATGTACTTTTAAAAAATTTTGCAAAAATTATTTATTAATGTAATTTCAAATAACTACATAATAACCTCTTGTAAGAATTTTCAGAACTCATACATTTGGTTACTAAGCTATAATGATTTGTTTTTAATAGCAAAAGATGGACTATTACCTAATTGGCTACTACTTGGGTATAGATACTTCAAGTTAAGAAAATAGATTTATCAGTTAGAGTGAATTTGTCCTATTCTCACATTTTCTCATGTAATTTCTAATATAACATTATATGAAAACAAAATTGTCCTTTTGTTAACCTGTCTCCAAAACCATACATTTTCTCTAAAGGTAAAATTCATAAAAATTAACTTAATTTAGGTAGTAAAATAAATGCTGTCAAATATATTGATATGTGAAGCTGTAATCCATAAAACAATTTTGTGTCTGCTAGGATTCTTAATCATAAGTAAAAACAATTGACTGAAAAATTTAAACAGAAACAGGCAGCAAGAGAATGGTTTGAGAAATGTTCAAATAGAACTACCAACCAAATAGGACTGATGTGATGCAGACACTATTGGCGCTGCGCCTAGGCAAATGCTAATTCTCCCAATTTCTACCTCTACCACTTCTGAAATTGGAACCTCATCCTACGTCTAGGATAGCTGTCACTGTGGTGCCTGGAAACAGAATGTCTGCCACAACTTGTTACCAGAGCAGACTGCTGTGGTCTCTGTTACTTCATGTCACTAGCGTATCGTCCAAAATCTGAACTGGAAACAGCCTGGCAGAAGAGGTGCTTCAACAACCCAGAATGCATTGAACATCCACTAGAAAAAGAAATTAATTTTGCTGAAAATAAATGTAAACACAAATAATAAACCACACGACATGGTAATCTACCATCAACCTATACAACTTGGAACATTGGTGCATTCAAAACCTCTAGGTAGAAAAAGACAAGAGACTATATAATAATATGTTTAAATTAAATTGATGTAAAATAGAAAGCATAGTAAAAAGTAAGATATTATGGATAAAAGAAGAGCATACTTAAAAAAATAGAGTCTATACATAAAAAAGTCTTACAATGGAAATTAAAAACTGAATTGGTAGAAAAATATTTATACTGACTAGTCAAACAGAGAATTAATAAATTGGAAAATAAAGTGGAGAAAATCTTCAGTTTAATGTCCTAAAAATAAAAAAGGTGAAAAAATATAAAAATAAAAATACATAGAATAAATATATTCAATATAAACCTAAGACGATTTGAGATAAAGTAAAGAATATCAAAAAATGGAATGAAATAATAGCCAGAGGTAATAACTTAGCATTGATGGATCCATGAGTCTCCAGATATGAAAAATATGAGTTTTGTCATAATAAATTTAGACACTCACAGTCAGATACGTTATAATAAAACTATAGAACATTGAGCATAAGTAAAAAGATAATTTAAAATACCAAGAAAAATATTCAAATTACCTCTACAGAGTAACATTCTTAGTTGCAAGTGTCTTTACACAATAGATGCCCTAAGATTCTTCAGTAGTAACACATAATTGAGAAAAAATAATTTCAATCCAGAATTCTATACACTGACAAACTATTGTTCAAAAGCAAGGGCAAAATAGATACTTCAAACTAAATAATACTGAGACTATTCTTCACCAAACACATTATGTATACTTTTAAATACTTTTTTTAGGAAACAAAAATGAATCAAGAAGGAAGAAATGGGAAATGATAAGCAATGGTGAATGAGGGGAATTGGCAAATTTTGTGAAGAGAAGCCTCTTTTATATATTTTACATTTCAGTGTTGACAGGCATTCACTATATTTTTGGCCTCTTGCCCAATTCTATCATTCCCATCACTTGGTGAAAGAATGAGCTACCTGATTGGAGGGTTTTGCAGATAAATTATAACTGTATTTGATCCGTTATCTTTTTTCCCCTTTGGGGTGCTGCCTGCCTATAAAATACTTGCAGACTGCGATTTTTCTATAATATAAGCAGTGGAAATGTCTATGAGGGATGTTTGTAGTTTTCCAGCACTGTCTCTGAATTGAGAAAATTCAATATGGGAGAAAACTACAGAGGCCATTTGTAAAACAAACAAACAAACAAAAACAAACCACTATTGTTTTTCATAGTCACATCATTGAACTATATAAAATACTTTAGTGTCTATCTGCCTGACTTCTTTTTTTTTTTAAATAGGCTTTGAATTGGTTATTTACAAAGGAATATTATCAACTTTTGGTGCAAGGTCTACAAACTTCAATAAACTGAACCAGAGAGTTATTTGAGAACCAAAATACTTGTGGTTGAATCATAATGTAAGTTTGAGATTTTGGTAAGAAGTTGTTACATAAGACTCTTGCCTTGTTGAATGAAATGTAATTTATAATGGCTCTTGCACATAAAATTTCTTTTTTGAAGTTAAAATTGCAGGCATGAGTGCTTAAATTACAGTCCTAAAAAATGGATGGTAGAACTTGACAACGTTAGTAAATATGGAACTAACTTCCCAAGTTCTCAGAAACAGCAAAAGCAAAAGTTCAGTCATACAAAAAGAAAGTTGATAAGCATGCTTTTTAGACATTAGAATGTATTTTACTACTTTTATTGGCTTTCTTAGTCTTATCAGCTGTCAGAGAGGCCAGGGACTTTAAACTAAAAAGACAGTTTTGTTCCATGTTCATCAAAGATATCCATCAAAGTATAGCTTTAAACTCCAGTTGTCAGACTGTGCCAGATGAACTGTACCGATTTCTCATTTTCTTACATGTTTTAAACCACATTCGAGGCCAAGAGAAGGAACTCTGAAAGAGATTAAACTTGGATATTTATGATTAATCCATATATAGATTGAGAACTGAGGAAGGATGTTAGAAACTAGAATAAATGTAGTTAAATCTTTATCCTTGTAAAAGGATAAAGATTGCAAATGACTGTTATAAGTAAAACATATGTATAAATACAAAAACAAATAACAAGGAAGATAATACTGTTGACAAAAATTAAATGTTGAGGGGAAGAAGTTATAAGCTAATTTTATTGTTACTCATAACACATAGTCAATATATCTTGTCTAACAAAAGGGGCTAATAATGTATTATATAATATATGAAGGTAATAACTGAAACATGTTAAATTAAAGAGAGTAACTGAGATGCTAAAATAGTAAAAAATTGATCAAATACATTTATGAGTGTTTATGTATATATTTGTGCAAATATATATAAACACATGAAACATATAGGCATATATATCAGACTAAGACAAAACATATCTATTATAACAATGAATGGAAATAAACTTGGAAGACCTATTCAAGAAAAAGTTTTCAAACTTGATCATAATTCAAACTTAATGCTATTTCTAAGAAGTACATCTAAAGAAAAGTGATTAAAAACATTAAAAATGGTAGGGGTGGGATTGGCAGTAGTGAAAAACTGCCAGGGGAGTGAGGGGCATACGTCATCAACAAGGGTACCTGCATAATGAACATTTTATGCCTAACCCTGAATTGTACCCCAAATCTTTAAAATTAAAAAATTTAAAAAAAATTAAAATTATGGACAATATGTACTAGGCAAATGTAAACAGAAAGAAATAGTATATTGTGATCTTGTTATCAGTTAAGGCAGAATTCAGAAAAGAATTGTTACTTTAAAAGCTACAGTTACTTTAGCTTTGTTACTTTAAAAGCTACAATTAAAAGGCAAAGCACTTATAAATATCTCAGCATATATAACATGGATGCTATTGTGATATATTAGAAATTAGAGGAAATATAAAAATGGGGTAGTAATAACTTTAGAGATGGTGGAAGAAAATGGTGGCAGAGCCAGTTGGGCTATGTGAGTCCTAGTGTGAGTGAGTGAGTGTATGGGCAATTTTGCTTACATGTCTGTGAGTAAGAAAGTGGGTATATGAGTGACGGAGTGAGGATTCGGGAAAAAGTAGCCAAGACTCTCTCGGTGAAGTGGCTGGTACTGCAGATACTCTGCTTCGTCCCTAGTATTTCTGGGCACAGAAGCTGAGTGCTATTTTTTTTAATATCAGCAAAGCCTATCCTAGGAAGAAGCTGCTGGGAGTGGCTACCGGCTTCAGACTCTGCCTCACCACTGCAGTGCCTGGCCAGACACTGGCAGCAAGGGCTGTGGAGGCAGCACAGTGAGGGAGCCAGAGGCAGAGCATCACTGGAGAAGATGAAACAGGCACCCTGCCACCATCTTGAAAACTGGGCAGAGAAGTGCTCCGGCTTGCTCACTATGGAGCTACAGACCTGATCTCTGTGACCAGAGGGTTAACTACTCGGGTTGATTATGACCCAGAGGGAATATCCCAAAAGCACAAACTTTGGAGTGACAGGACTAGTGATGAGCATCAGGTGCCCCCCACCCCCACCCCTCTGATGCACCAACACACTGATTCAGCCATGGGCAAAAAGATGTGATCAGAAAAGGACAAGAAAGAACCCTGAAGAGACAAGTGTTGAGTCTGGGGCTGACCCAACCCCCTTCTCCACAGCAAGCCTCTGAACCTCAGACCCATACACCTGGGGTATGACTGACAAACTCAGGTGGAACCTGGATGACAGCTGCAATAGGAGGAGTCTACTTCAGGATAAGCATGGGTGGGATACAACTCCACGCAGGGAGGAGATAACCCTGCACTTCCCTACGAGAGTGTGTAACCCCTAACCATGCAAGAATGGGAGGGGAGTACTGAAACCCTGCCCATCCCCACTGCTTCCTCTTCCTTCCCCCAGTCATACACTGGGGAGATTGTGAATGATGTTACAGCTCTGCAGGAGACAGCAGAGGGACTTACCTGGAAGCCACTAAGAGAAACAATTACAGAAACTGCCACAAGAGGAAAGGATTTTTTAGATTTTATTTTTCTTTTTTCTTTGTATGTAAATGTGTATGTGAGGACTTGATTTGCATTTCCCTCCATGTTTTTTTCTTTTTCTTTTCTTTTTTCCTTCTTTCATATTTTGCTTTCTGTTTATGTGTGTATATGAGTGATTGAGTGCTGATCTTTCAGTTTATTTTGTTTATGTTTTGTTCTTCTCTTTTTTTAGTTTAAGGTATGTGAATATATGTGTGAAGCTTCTATTTGCATTCCCCCCTTTTATTTCTTTTCTTTTTTCCTTCTTTCATTTTGTGTTGGGTGTGTATTCAGTCTTTGTGGCTTTTTTTCTGTCTTGTTTTATTTTTTTTTCTGGTTTGTTTTGGGGTGTGTGTGTGTGTGTGTGTGTGTGTGTGTGTGTGTGTGTGTTTTGCGTTTAATTGTTTTTTGCTTTGGTTTCTACTTTTGCTTTCCTGTGTTTTAAAATTTTTTTTTTAATTTTTGTCTCTCCAATTTCATTCTACTTTTCTCTGTTCTCCTCATTGCTGTTACTGTATCTTGGACTCAGGGAGTATACACACATATCCACTGTATCATCATATAGAGTGATGGTGGGCGTGCATATCAGGGAACCCACACCCTAGTCAGAGAACTTTGTGATTTGCAAGTAGTTTCTGAATCCTAGCTCCACATCTTCCAGTTTATTCACTCTCAAAACTACAAGAAACAGCAAAGCTTCCCACCCTCGGCCCTGTTTCAAAATATAAAAAATTCAGAGCCCTGATCAGGGAAGAATAGAGGGTTGAGAAAACATCAGAAGTGAAATCCTCTACCACTGACACTGAATAATAGAACTAAAGAGAAAAAAAAGAGATCAGTCACAAATGAGGAAAAATCAATGAAAAAACATAGGTAATTTTGGTGTATTAAAGAGAAAATTCCTGAAAAATAACACTTCAGAGCCCAAACAATGGAAGTCATCAATGATTGGCCCCAGAATACAACAGGTATTAGGGAATGGATGGAAAGAGAGAATAAGACCCAAGAAAGACAAAATGGAACACCAAAAGAACTTTTAACATATTTTGTTCATACGAAAACTTCATCCAGGAAATAAATAGCAAGATGACAACCATGAAAAGCAGAATTAATCAAGCAGAAGAACAAATCTGAGAACTTGAAGAACAAAACATGGAATTAACCTGATCTGTAAAAAACATAGAAAAAAAACTCAGAAAGAAAGAACAAAACTTCCAAGAGATGTGTGATTATATCAAGAGGTCACACCTACACCTGGTTGGTATCCCAGAAGTAGAAACAGAAATAGAGAATATCTTGGAACAAGCATTCCATGAGGTTATCCAAGAAAACCTTCCTCATCTCAACAGAGATGATACCATCCAAACACAAGAGATGTACAGAACCCCTACAAGACAGCATATTAGAAGACCAAACCCTAGATACATAGTAATTTGCCCACACAAAGTAGGTACAAAAGAAAGAATCCTAAAGGCAGCAAGAGAGAAAGGACAGACTACCTACCAGGGAAAGTCAACCAGAATAGCAACAGACCTATTGGCAGAAACACTACAAGGTAGAAGGAACTGGAGTACAATTTTCAAAGTCCTCAAAGATAAATAATTTCAACCAAGAATTTCCTACCAAGCCAAGTTCAGCCTCATCAGTGATGAAGAATTAAATCCTTCCCAGACATCCAGTACCTGAGATTATGTATCCTCCAGACCAGCACTCCAGGAGATGCTTAAAAAGGTATTAAGTACAGAAGAAAGAAAGGAGAGAGAGAGAGAGAGAGAGAGAGGTAGAGAGAGAATAACAATATACTTCCCAAGAGAACAGAACACAGAATTAACAGAGAATACATTGTAACTGCAAACGTGAAAACACACGCATACATCAAACCAAAATTTAAAATAAAAAGCTTTATAAGAACCTTATGACAAGGATAAACACTCACATTTCAATAATCAGTCTGAATGTGAATGGACTAAATGCACCACTGAAAAGGCATAGAATGGCAAACTGGATTTAAAAAAATCATGATCCAATAATTTGCTACAACCAGGAAACTCATCTCACCACAAGGGATGCACACAGACTCAAAGGTAGAGGATGGAAAATGAATTTCCAGTTGAAAGTATCACAAAAGCAGGCAGGAGTCTCAATCTTAATATCAGACAAAACAACCTTTGAGCTATCAAAAATTTAAAAAGTTATGAAGGACACCTTATAATGATAAAAGGTTCAATCTATTAACAAGAACTATCCACCCTAAACATATATGCACCCAATACAGGAGCACCAGTGTTTATAAAGCAACTACTAAGTAAACTAAAAAAAGATATTGACTCTAACAGTATTAAAGCTGGGGACTTAAATGCTCCACTAACAATGCTAAATAGACTACTGAGGCAAAAGAAAATCAGTAAAGAGGTTCAGAACCTCACTTGGCCAAATGGACTTAATAGATACCTACAGAACACTCCATCCAATAACTATGGGATACACAATCTACTCATCACATGACACATACTCCAAGATCGATTACATCCTTGGTCATAAATAAAGCATAAATACATTTTATATGATTGAAATACTGTCATGCATCTTCTCAGACCACAGTAGAATAAAACAAATATCAACACCAAAAAAATTCCCCCAAACTCATTAAGACATGGACACAAAACAGCATGATGCTGAATGACTCCTGTGTCAACACAGAAATCAAAGCAGAAGTTAAAAGACTCCTGGACACAAATGAAAATGATCAATCATAAACCCAGAAATAGACCCCATCATAAGAAAACTACCTACCAAAAAAAGCCCTGGACCAGATGTATTTTCAGTGGAATTCCAGAAAATATACAGGGAGAAACTAATATCAACCATATTGAAAGTATTTCAGGCAATTGAGAAAGATGGAATTCTCCCCAAATAATGTTACAAAGCTAATATCAAGCTGATACTTAAACCAGGTAAAGATCCAACAAAAAAAGAGAACTACAGGCTAATATTCATGATGAATTTAAATGCAAAAATTCTCAACAAAACTCTAGCGAATGGGATACAACAACACATCTTAAAATTCATTCACCATGACCAAGTAGACTTTATTCCCTGGATGCAGGGCTGGTTCAGCATCCGCAAGACCATAATAAAACCAAATATACCAACAGATGTAAAAACAAGAATCACATAATTATATCATTAGATGCAGAAAAAGTTTTTGATAAAATCCAGCATCCCTTCTTGATAAAAATCCTGGAACATCTAGGCATAGAAGGAACATACCTCAAAATAATAAGCGCTATCTATGATAATCCCACAGCCAGCATATTGCTAAATGGACAGACACTAGCATTTCCCCTAAACCTTGGAACAAGACATGACTGCTCACTCTCTCCTCCCTCCTGTTCAACTGTGTTGAAAGTCCTAGCTAGAGCAATTAGACAAGAAAGTAAATCAGGGGTATCCAAATAGGAAAAGAGGAAGTTAAGTTATTCCTCTTTGCTGAAGATATGATCTTATACCTCAAAAATTCATCACAATCTGTCAAAAAGCTCCTTGCACTGATAAAGTATTTTGGCAAAGTCTCAGGGTCAAAATAAATGTGCAAAAGACAATCACATTTATAGCCACAAAAAAAAAAAAAAAAGAAAAGAAAGAAATACCTCAACATCTTCCTAATCAGAGAATGATCTTTACAATGAAAACTACAAAGCACTGCTCAAAGAAATCCAAGAAGGCACAAACAAGTGAAAAAATATTCCATGCTCATGGATAGGAAGAATCAACATTGCTAAGGTGCCCATCCTACCTACCAAAGCAATCTACAGATTCAACATAATACCCATTAAATTACCAACACCATTCTTCTCAGACCCGGAAATGGCAATACAGAAATTTATAAAAGACCATGAATAGCCAAAACAATCCTTAGCAAAAGAAACAAATTCACCTTTGACAAAGCTTCCCCACCAACAACCACTGGGAAGAAGAGAATCTATTCATTAAATGGTGCTGGTAAAACTGATTGATCACATGCAGAAGATTGAAACAGGACCCCTACCTATCACCATACACAAAAATCATTTCTAAATGGATCAAAGACCTAAAAGTAAAACCTCAAATTGTAAGAATCTTAGAAAATGTGAATTCTATTTTATGGAAATTGTAGTAGGCAACCAATTCCTGATCAAAACTTATATGCCTATGTCATAAGAGATAAGATAGACAAGTGGGACCTCATCAAACTGAAAAGCTTCTGCAAAGCCAAAGAAACCATCAAGAGAGCAGGGAGACAGCCCACAGAATGGACAAAATATTGGCCATCTGTATATCTAACAAAGGTCTAACACCCAGGATCAGCAAGGAATGCAAATGTGCCTAAAAGACAAACAAAACAAAACAAAACAAAAGCAGCCCCATTAAAATGTGGGCAATAGTCATGAATAGACACTTCTCAAAAGATATACCTGCAGCCCACAAACACATGAAAAAGTGCTCAGCCACACTAACCATCAGAGAAATGCAAATCAAAACCACATCGAATACTATCTAACCCCAGTAAGAATGCCCTCATTAATAAAACAAAAAACAGATGCTGGTGAAGATGCAGAGAAAAAGGAATGCTTCTACATTGCTGGTGGGAATGCAAATTAATGTATCCTCTTTGGAAGACAGTGTGGCAATTTCTAAAAGAACTAGAAATTTACCTTCTATATGGCACAGCAATCCCCCTATTGCGAATATACCTGAGGAATGCAAATAATTCTACAAAAAAGATACCTGCACATGCATGTTTATTGCAACTCTATTCACAATAGCAAAACAAGGAACCAACCATGCTGCCCATTGAAATTGGACTGGATTTAAAAAAAGTGGTGCAATGCACAATGGAATATTACACAGCCATAAAGAACAAACATATGAACTTTGTTGCAACTTGGATGGATTTATAGTCTATAATACTCAGTGACCTACCACAGAAACAAAGAACAGAGTACCACATGTTCTCACTCCTGAGAAAAGGCTGAACATTTACCATAATACTATAAGAAAGGAATTGGCAGTCACAGGATACTGCCAGGGGAGGGGAAGAGAAGAAACAACATAAATAAGGGTACCTGGTCTCAAACCAGTCAATGTGTGAACCAATGCGAGTCCCAAACTTTACCTCTACAATGATCACTTGCATATCTAATCCTGAATTGTACCCCACATATTTAAAATAAACAATAATAATAAAATAATAAACTTTAAAAAATAACAGTTAATTTACCTTCACCAGTCTGAGTTGGTTAATAATACCTATAAAAATAACTATAAAATGATACAATTAAGTATAAAATTAACCAAATTTTAGTATACCTTAGCAATAGAAAGCACATCTTCTTTTCATAAACCCTTGGAAAATATACAAACATTGAAGGTACATTTGACCTTAAAGAAAATATTGTATTTTGCAAATGCAAAAATACCAGAACTGTTCTTTGCTAACCTTGAAATAAACAAGAAATTAACAAATCATAAACTGGTTGCTTGCCCCTTATCATTACAAAGCTGTTTATAAAATGGCTTTTTGTCAAAAAAGAAATATAAATCAAACATTAATAATTTTAGAAAAATTAAGAAACTGAATATTAAAATTTATGATACCACTTAAAAGTTCTCAAAATTCCTAGCCATAAATATTTAATGTGACAATATAAAGCATTTCAAATACAGTAGTTAAACATGCAGATTATAAATGACAAAAATATCGAAGACAAAAGCAGAATAAAGAAATTAACAAAGAGAAAACCAGAAATTAATCCACTCTAAAAAATAATAATAGAAATAGTATATTAGGCCTTTCTTTTACTTTAATTATTAAATGAAATCTACTATTTAGGAGAACATGCAAACAAGGGCAAAGTATTCTGAGGATTATGACATTTTAACTTTATTCCTAGAGGTTACTAATAACCTCTTCTTTCTGGCATCTAATTTGCTCAGTTAATATATAGGAGTACCTTTCATACAAATTATTTTCCTTTTTCCATATTCTTATCTCCTATCTTTACTTTTCAGTTAGTTGTATAGAACATATCATTGTGTTGCATATGACATTTCCATAGTATTCTATCATCTTTACATCATTTAATGTCATACATTTATTACATATATTCTACACTCACAACAAATATCTTTCCTAGACTACTTTAATGATTTTTTTTTTTTTTTTTTTTTGCTAATTCTCTTGAAGAATCTCCAGGAAAATTTTGTCAGGATTTGAATCTTGCCTGAGTTCTTACATGCACATAATATAGGCTTGATAAGTGACTTTATCTTTTTGCCTGGTTGCTTAAAAACCATATTTATTTATCTTTAAAATCCAATAAATTAACAAAAATTGTCTTGATATTGACTGGTCTGAGTGTACTTTCTGTAGTATATGAACGCCAATTTTTAAACAATTTCAGAATTAACATTTTTAGATCAGTTGAATTATTATTTTTATAATATGCTTTTTTTCCAGAACTTGAGTTTTCTTTTTCAGTTATACACCCAATGGATCTTTCTCATGTCTTTTCTCTTCTATCACTTCTATTTCAATCTATATTTTCTCAAATATTCATCTCTTTATTAACTATTTTTAAACTTTTTATTTTCTATGTTTATTAGAGCACTTTCCTTGCTCTCAGTTTCATTGCAGTTTAGCCTTGATGTTTAAAATTTTTTCTTTATTTTTTCTATAATTGTTATTTTTCTTTTTTTATCCTGTTGCTATTTAATCCTCTTACATTTAAATTCTTCTAGTTTAATTTTTGTTCTTGTTTAGGATCTATGATCTTCTTTCAATTTAAAGTTAATTTTAGACTAATAGGCACGAATTTTCACCTATTTTGTGACCATAATTTTTTCTATTCATCTTTCAATATCTATCACTACGTTATTCAGTTTATTGCCTTTTTTCAACAATATATTTCTAGGGGTTGATCATAATTTCTTTATGTCGCTCACCTTTGTATGAGATGTATTTTGCCAATGCTTTAAAGGGAACTTTTCTAAATGAGGAAAGAAGGTGCTGAATTTTCTAGTTTCTCTAATCAAGAATTTTCTGGTATTAATATTAAATATTTTAAAAACTTGTGTCTTACAGTCATCTTTACAGTTCTGAAATCCGTTTCTTGTGAAATCTTTTACTGAACCTTCATGTCTGAATATTTTTTTTCTTTTTACACCAGTTGCTTTTGATATGCTCTTGTTTTTTCAATGCTCAGATCCTTTTTCTGCATAGTCTCTGTATTATGTCTCTGTCCTCCTGAAAAAGAGATTTTGGAGTATATTTGATATCTTTAATGTGGTGCAACCAACTATTCCAGGTTGTTTGGAACTTTTTTAGCACTGAAAGTCCCGCATTGGGCTAAAGCCTCAGTCCAGGGCAAACTGAAGTTTGTTACCCCAACTGTTTGTCTGTTGTCGGGTACTACTGTGGTGATCCAGTCAACTTTATATCTATTCCATTCTGATAGCCTCACAGATATTAGTAACTTTATATCTTTTATGCACTTCCAGAGAAATTAGAGCTATCAGAGCCTTCTCTCGTTTTACTGTTGTTTTTCTCAGATCTGTTTGCAGAGGATTCCTTTCTAAGTGGAATGTTCTCCTTTTGGAGGTAGCTACTTACTGGATATAATTGTTTTCTAGAATTCTCAGACTCCTCAATTCCCGTTTGCTTTACTCTACTAACACTTCTGAGAACAAAAAACCTGTTCTGTTTTTGTTGTGTTTGGGCCTTATCCACTCATACATTATGGTTTCATTATATACCATATCATGTATTCCCTTTTTCTTTTTCTTACTTTTTTTGTTCTGTTTAGTAAATTTTCGCAGATTTAAAAATTCTATTTAAAAATATTTTTCTCATTTAAAATTCCCAGATGCTATAAAATATACTTCTAGTGAATATCTTTTGGAGTGCTTCTCCTCTTTTTTATACCACAGAAATTCTACCATTATTGTGACATACAATCAGCATTAGAATAAATGGAAATCTAGCATCAAAAGTTTGCATTAACTCATTACTTAATTTTATTATTTTGTCCTGCATATTATTTTTAAACAAGTAGAGATTTACCATTCAGTGCTCTTTCCCAGATGAATTGTGAGAAAAAAAATCAAAGTTTAATTTACCAGATATATTTCCAGTGGATTTTGGAATATTTCCATAAACCTATTTGAGATTGATTACAGATTCTCTTCCCTGGGTAATACAGTAGTCTTGAGTTGCACAAAACTAGTCCTCTCCTTTGAATATTCATTAATCCCTTGAAAGAAAAATGAATTGCTTTAGTGGCACAAAACTATTCAAAATAAAGAATTTATTTGAAATTGGAAACCTATAAAATACAGGTTAATGAAGTAAAAACCTTTAGGGTGAGAGTAAGTAGCATTTTTAAAACCACAAACTCAAAGATAATTTCTTTTAACTATTATAATTGATTCTTTTTTTTTTTTTTTTTTTGAGTTGGAGTCTTACTCCGTTGCCCATACTGGAGTGCAGTGGCCGCTCCCGGCCACTGCAGCCTCGACCTGCTGGGCTCCGGCAATCCTTCCGCCTCAGCCTTCCGAGTAGCCGGAATTACAGGCGCGCGCTACCACGCCCGGCTCATTTTTTGATTTATTGTAGAGATGAGGTCTCGCTGCCCAGGCGGGTCTCGAACCCGCGGACTCAGGCAATCCACTCACCTCAGCCTCCCAAAGCGCGGGATTACAGGCTGAGCCACCGAGCCCGGCTACTATAATTGATTCTAATATAAAGACTTTGGAAAATAATTAGACCTTTGAAACAAGCGATCCCTTCTCCCATTCTTGTTATTTTTTTCTTATTGCAGTTTCTTGAACAATCTTTTCCGGTGAATATATCAAAATATTATGAAAATATAAACATAAAAATTCTATTGCAACAGGGCTTTACTTCTATAGAATACTAATCATATAGTATGGTATATAGAAGTGTAGGTACTAATTGCCCCTGGTAAATATAAATTTGCAAGATTTTAGATAATCAAATAAGTAAATAAAATATGCAAACAAGGACAGTACTTAATTTGCATAAAGAGAATATGCAACCTAGAAAAATGTAGTCCTTCTCTTTCTGCAGAAATATAGTTAAAAAGGATTAAGTGACATAAAGTATCTAGAAAATTGGGTCATTCAAGAGCAGAAAGATCAACAGTTGGATATTTTCTTGGAAAGTGTAAATACAACAGCTGGATCAAGTAAGACACTTAACATTTCTTTCTGAACAAGAAGAATAGAGTCAAAGGAAAAGAGTAGAGAAAAGCTCATTTAAGACCAAACATAAATCAGGAATGTTTTAAGGGGTAGATAGGTTATTTTACATAGGAATTGAAAGTATAGGGATGCATTGTTTAATTCAGTGAGTTGAAACAAAATATGAATATGAAAATAGTATGCGCATAGCTCATTCTGAATAAACAGAGGATTGGCAGTAAAATTCAGATTCCTAGAGATATTTGTTATTTGGATGCTTTTTGGTGCCACTTTTTTCTTGATAATGAACTGAATTGCCTTCAATGCCATCTTTTTCTGCCCACCAATAATACACCATTTTAATTTGGCTTTAGTACCTACTTTTCAGGATATATATGCCAAGGACAGCATCATAGTGAGAAAGTAAAGCACAGCAGCTCCTATCAAAAAAAGTTTAAAAAGAAAAAAGCCATTTACTTTTTCTATTAGTTTAATTGGGGCCCAAGTAGGCTCGCATTTTAAAAAAACTTTTAAGATCGTGTTTCTTTTTAGGAACTTTGATTTTTAATGGTTGAAGGGACTGCTACTATTTCATTCTCTGTGATTCTTTAAAAAAAGGAAATGAAAGAAAATCAAAAGGTAACATTACAGACCAATTCAAAACCCAATGTAAATGTTCCAGTTTAATTTTAGTCCATTTAGATGCTTTGGTTTTTAAACAACATAAAATGAAGTAATTTCATAATAAGTATTAAATTACTTAAAGTAATACATAAACAAAAGAGACAAATATTTTATTTTAGCATGTACTATATAAGTATCTGATATCTCATAAGTTTTTGTTTTTTCTCAAAGGTGTCATTGACTAGAAAAACTAAACTATTTATTATTTGAAGTGAAATTTAAAAATAAACCTCAGCTAATGTCACTAATATTGTTGTTAAATCTGGACAAAATATTCACCACAGAAAGTCATCACGGTGGTTCTAATATCTCTCTCAGACAGTACTCACAATTTTGTACATTCAGACCATCATTCTCACTATAAATAACACAGAATAATAATCCAAGCAGAAGAAAATGGAAGATGAAGTTAAAAGAAATACTCCTCATCTACTATTCTTCCAATGTGATACCATTTAACTTCTGCACAGACAGTAATGCCTATCATTGACATTTCAGAAGGGAACTGAAAACATTGTAAACCATTTTCTGAGGTAAGAAATTATGGTATCCAAACAATGCTTCAGTCTAAGAGGGAAAGGCTGATGTTTTCAACATAAAATAAAGCTTATCATAAAATATGCTGCTACCTTCCTGCCACAGGACACATGCAAAGGTTTCCTAACGAGAAATTCGGCTTCTTTTTCTAAGATTCTCAGATTTGTTAAGATTTTCCTGTGGCTACAAAATGGAATATAATTCACCATGGAAGCACATCAAGTGATGGTGTAATGATAAAACTAAATATGCAGTAACTGTTAAAAATCATTAATTATATAATTCAAGTTATATGCAATACTGACAAATTTTTATTCTGGTTTAATAAAGTAACTTTAAAATGGGACCATAACAATCTTATGTTTAGTATTTATCTCCTTAGGAAAACTTTCAAATATATCTAATTCTCCCTATAAGGTAATTGAGAAATATTTTAGGGGTATTGAATGTAATTCAAGATTACAAATAGAAATGTAAGCATTTTACCTAGTTGTTGATCATGCTAGTGAATTTGTTAAAAAGCTCTTCAGGAATGGGATTTATATTTAAAGTGTGTGCATATGTGTGTGTGTGTGTGTGTGTGTATGTGTGTGTGTGTGTTTAGCTATTTCTGAAGATGACAAATCTACAATTTGAGGGCTGTCATAAGTTGAGTTGTTTTAAAGTACATTATCATAGTTTAATTTGCTACCACTGGCCAAAATAATGTGACACTTAAAAAGTGATATGATAAAGTAATTGATTTATCCGCATCACCAGGCACAAAGATGTTTCTTTTACATATATGGAAGCAACATGAAGATCCTAGAAATGGTAGGGCTGCAAAAGTACTCATCATGCTTTCCTTTATAATAGTTCCTACAGAAAAAAAAGTATTTCTGAGTCTCTTACACATCACAAAATTATACTATTTATTCCATTTTTGTCAGGGGATGCCTGAGGCATTTATATGGATAACAATGGAATCTATTTTGGATAGAAAAGGATGGGGCAATCCTATCTCACTCAAAATGCTTTTTCAATACAAATTAAAATTCCCAGCTTATTTATTTGAACATAAACTTCTTTTAATTTTTTAAAAATTATTTTAATGAGTACTTTTTGTTCAAAATAGCATGCTAGATGTCATCTCTAATTATTTATCACCAGAAGAATAATCTCTGCTCTCTGAGAAACTTCAGGCAATACCATACCTATTTTTTTGAATGAGTAGCTGAAATTATTTGCAGTTTATCAAAAGAAAGGTAATATTTAATATTTATTTATAATACCAAATTTTAAAAAAAGTAGTCAAACCCCCCTTTAGCTGACAGTCTGCTGAGCTCTAACTGGCAGAGTAAGTACAGAGAGATTCAATGTGAAAAGTGGAAGATAATGTGCTCACACACTAATGGGCATTGAACTAGACACAGACTCATTTTTCACATCATGTCATCTGTAAGGTTTGAATAAAAAGTAATGGCCAGAATGAGCCTGGCTCTATCTCAGACATTATCATTTGCCTCCTCAGTTTTATTTGTGTTGACTTGTACAGTCTAAAAAGATGACAGTCTCTGGGCCTCTGGATCACTCAGAGTGATAATACACAGCACATTACACTGTTGGTGACAGGTTCTGTTCTCCTGGATGGCATATGAAAGGAATGCATCCTTTTCCGTCATTTCAAATGCTATAAACTGACAGAATAAAGAATCTTGCGGAGGGGACATCACAAACCCTGTCTGTTATGATTTTATAAGATAAACTGGAGTTTCTAGAGTATCTTGTTCAGGAAATTAGTGTCAGTCAAACTTTAGAGTGTGTATGTGTGTGTGTGTGTGTGTGTGTGTGTGTGTTTTCTTAAGAGATAAATAGCAGGCTCTAGAAAAGTAATCTTACCGTATTTCATACAGCAAAACTGCCAAAACCATATGTTCAAGTCTGAGAAAAACTATGATTATTCTCTCTTTCAAAACATAGAAAGATAATTCCTGGGTTAGCTGAAGTGCAATAAACTATTCATGACTTCAATAGGAAAGAAATGCTCACATATTGACTAGATATTTAAAGAAATCACTGGTCAGATTATATGAAAAAAAAATGGCAGTACTTTGAAATAATTTGGAAGACTGTTGTTGTTGTTGTTAAATTGCTAACTTAAATCCTATTGAACTGTAAACATGTGACATCTATAAAAATTTTTCTCTTGGTACATTTATTCAAGGCTTTATCTTCTTTCACTTTATTTCAGTAATGATTACAAAATTGATTTACAGGAGTTTGAATTTAACTGAAGATGTCACAAAAATACCACTAAGGTAGATAATAATATGCAGAATTTTATTAATTTATCCTAAACTGAGTAACATATAGATTCCCTACTCTAACTTTTTAAAAACATTATAGTATCATAAAAATTTACAGGTACTTGATCATAATCTGCCAATTGTCATAGTTTTTCCCATATAATTTCGAGTTCTTCTATTATAATAAACGTTCCTCACATGACTTAAATTTAAGTGATTATTTAACTTAGAGTTGCCCGTTGTACTTTTCTGTCCATTTCCATGTTTGAAACTTTTTTACTGTCACGATGAGAACAAATTAATGTCAAAGAATGTTTAACACAAACGTTTATAAATGATCCTTTATTCAAATTTTCATTATGAACCCATTAAATTTTTTTTTTTTTTTTTTGAATTGGAGTCTCACTCTGTCGCCCAGACTGGAGTGCAGTGGCCGCTTCTGGCCACTGCAGCCTCGACCTGCTGGGCTCCTGCAATTTTTTTTTAAATTTTAATCTAGAATTTGACCATATAGTTGTATTTTTAACTATAAGATAAGGATGATGATTCTGCTTGTCCTGATATTAAGTAATAAAAATCGTTTAAAATTAAAAAATTGTAAAGTATAGTAACATAAGATGTTGATTAAATGAAAAAATGATAAAGAAATGACGAGAATTTATTTCAAATTTGTTTCTTCCATCTCTATAAAAGTCTTATCAATCATCAATACTTATGCTTCATACTGTTTTAAAATGTAAATCTAGATTTCTCTTTTAAAATTAAAAAAAGTTATGAAGTTCCTAGGTATAAAAAAAAAGCGTTTGTCATATTTATCAATATTTTCACGTAAAACATGCAAAAACCATGGGTGAACCATTAGAATTTTCTGAGACTTGGAAGATTGATTTGAAACTCCCTGAATTGCAGGTCTGTCTACTGAATTATCTGACCACCTAAAAGCCCCAGACTTGTGTGTAGATTCTCCCTGATCTTCACCATGGCATTTTCATTCATATAATCCCATACAGACCCAGGCACCATGGACGTGCCATATTAAATTCAATCTACATAGTTATATTCAAGTTGCTTTATGGGGGACATAGAGAAATTAAAATGGAGGGATTAGTAAATGTTTAATAATATTAATTTGCAGTGGATTTATAACAGTTTTTTTAAGGGTTTCTCAATTTTTGTCACAACCTAGCACTTTTTATGAGCTGTAGCATAAATCTGCAAATCATTCTCTAACCTGGATATCTTCACTTTTTCTGCTCTTCAAGGCATCTTTAAAACTTGAACACTGTCTATATTCACCTCTTTATATTGCATAGTTTGTTGCCCTTTTTTATAGACCATTTCCTTCCTTGTGTTCTTACCTAATTTTCCTCTGGATGTTCTATTCTGAAAGTGAACAAATCCATGATTTTTTTTCTCTTTCTCTTCATCCCTCTCTTTTATTCCCTCAGAGTAATGCTTCATTAACAGTGAACACACACTGAGAGCTGATGACTTGAGAATGGTTAAAGTATTCGCTTCTTTAATGAGGCCGGTCCTTCTGGAGTTAGTTTTGTTGTATTTGCCTCCTTCTGATGCCCCATAGCTTTAGAATTATGAAACTATTTAGAATCTGACATGTTATTTAGAATCTGACATGTTATTATGTTATTTAGAATCTGACATGTTAATGTAATCAATGTTGTTAATCTGGTAAATAACAGTAGTTTAAATAATAGTCTTATACCACACTTCATTTCCTGAAAACTTACATAACTGATAAAACTTACTGAACAGTGGAAAACAGAAATGAGTGATATTCTTAAGAAATAGTTTCAGTCTATTAACATATAGAATGCAGAGATATTTGAAGTGAATATCCTTGTAGTATATGTGTGAGAAAAAACAAAAGAATTGAAGGCTTTCAAAATTGTTTACCCAGTTGGTATGCAGGAATGTATATACAAGATAATATTTTTTAAAATGGTTTCAAAATAATTACCTATTTTTACAGAAAAAAAAGAATGAACTATAACCGCTAATAGATGTCTGTAAATTCAGTGTTCTAAATCAAGCAGTGTCAACCACGTGGTAGCACAGGGATCTGGAAAACACAGTCACTTGCTGAGGCTTAGTGTAAAAGTCATTTTCGCTCTTGGAAACGGGAATTGCTGCCCAATTCCATTAGGCTTCCACCTCATGTCCTTAGACTTACTTCTGCCTTTCTTTGTTCAGGTCTTATCCCTTAGTGTCGATGTTGAACTCGCCTCCCAGAACAAGTAAGCCTCTTCCTTGTAGTCTGCCCATGGAGTCGTCAGGTTAAGGGTGTATCTGCTTCATTCCTGATAAACGCCAGTTTTATCTGGCCCATTTCTTTTGTGTGCCTCTCAGCTAGATAGCAGGGTTAGGACATATAAAATCTTGTATTCTCCATGTCCTTTTTATTTTGGAAAGCTTTTGAGAGCTTAACATTTCCCTGTTTCTTGTTGTTCAGACCAAACCATTCCCCTTCTGAATCCGTTTACTAGTGGCCTCTTGCCTCCTACAGCAAATCCAGGCTTCCTCTTGTCATCTTCAAGGAACTCTCCTCTATCTTGCCTTTCTGTCCTTAAACGCACTGACCTAGCTGTCACTTTATTCTCTGATCAATTTTAACCACATAAACAGGATGGAATCATTACAACAGTTAAGGAGGAAATCGAGTGATATCAAACTGTCTGAGATTAAAAAGAATGAAGCTTAAAGTTATCTATTCTAAAGAGGTAATTAACAAACATTGACCAAAACTTGATTAACTTCTTATGATATTAGAAACTTTCAGTTTCCAAGATATGCTTGGATCCAAACATGTAAGCTCAACCAACTGGCCTTAGCATCTAGAGAATTTTTATCTAAAATAGTATATGAATTTAAAAGGACCACTAATGTAATATGTTCCAAATCTCTTACTTTCTCCTCCATCCCTCAATAGATGATTTAATCTCCTTTTATACTCTATTTACAAATACTCTAGTCTCTGCATAAAACCCTTCAAGTGTTTTTCTCTTAGTAAACCTATTCTACTTTTAACCAGTTCTAGTTAGATAAAATATTTGCTTAACTTGAAGTGAAACCTACCCCTCAGTAATGTTCAATTTTTGGATCTTCTCTTGCCTCTTCAATCATACAAATAATGGTTAAATACATTTTAACATGTAGCCCTTCAAATATTTTAAAATATATGTTATGCCTTGCCTGAGTTCTCCAGGTTAAATAACCCAGTTAATTAAACTAACATTATATAATATTTGGGGTCTTTTCATGATCCTGCTTTGTGTCCTCTACTTGTGTTTATCAAAATCTCTCTCAAGATATGATGTCCATGACTGTGTGTGAATGTCTGGCCACATTATGCTGCTTATGAAGCTACACTAAAATACCAATGTGATTTTTACATCGGTTTATCCTACGCATGCCTTCTTTGTTCTATCCTTGTAAACTTGGACTTTTTCAGACCCGAAAGGAAGATAACTTTACAATCACCACTACTACATTTTAACTTTACAGGTTAATTTATCTGGTTTTTTTTGTCTGTAAAGATTTTCTTAGATATTTGTAATAGGTGCACATTTTGTGTATTGCTTTCAACCTCATGCTATTCACAAATATGATTGATATGATTGCCTGAGTGCTCATCAAAGTCCTTAATGAAATAGTCTAGCAAAATTTAAAATTTAGCTATTCTAGAAACATTAGAAATTCAATCAAGATGACAAGATTTGATTAATCTAAATGACAATGAAATTTCAAAATTCCTATTTTTAACTATGATGATAGTGAACATTAGCTATAATATAATTTAGATCTTTTGAAATAGTAAGGTTTTGTATGTTAGTAATTGTTTTCTTATATTATGTTAATCTTTTAAAAGATTGTAAAAGATGACAAAATTTTAAATATTATTTGACTTCTGTCTTTAAACTAGCTATGTTGGAAAGTTTCCAAAGAATTCTGTTGAAATAGTATTACTAGAGTATCTTCTAAATAACTTTGTGGTATAGTTCAATAGGCCAAAGTAACCACCAAAATAGTTTTGTAAGAGGAAAATCTGTATTAGTTCAATTACCAATTTAAAGAAAGAATTTCCAGACAAATAATACAACAAAATCTAGAATAACAATTTGTGTCTTTGTTTTATTTCAAGTGTTTCATTCTTACCACTAACTATATTCTTAGGCATGCTCAATGCTATCTGCACCATAATAAATTGCATCACTTTTTCCCTCCAATTTAAGTATCAAAAACTCAGGTGAAAAGATGTAGCTCCAGGAAAACAAATATAGACATTTCATTAAATATTCACCTGTGGCTGTGTTTTAGTCATCTCATCTCTTGTCAAAATTCCTTAACTATAAAGTAAACTAATGATTTGTCACCTCTTTCAAGGGAATATTTTGAGTTAATGAGCATGCAGTGAGCAATTTAAGGATCAAACATACTGGGCAAAAGACTAAATTTTTATTATAGTGGATACTCGCAGCCTTATGTAATCTGCCAGTCTAAACCATGTGCTGCTTTGGCACATGCCTGACTGAAAATAGCAGACCAGTTTGTGAGTTGGCACAATTCCAACAAAGCAGATGGACATGCAATGAAATAACTAGCAAAGAGACCTTGTTTCAACATCAAATATGTTTCCTTAGGGCCAGATTCTTGGGCAAAGTTGTTTTAGCGATCCCGCTACAACTAAGGTAAGGTGGTATATTTCCTTTGGTTTTAGCCTTCACTAACTGTTTCTATCTATTTTGGGGAGTTATTTCGGGCATTCACCCATTTCAGATACTACGCTATTCATATTTAAAACCACAATGGCTTGAACTTTTTCTGTTTGGAATTTTAAACACCAGCAAAGAATAAGGCTTAAATAACACTAGGACTGTTGTTTCATGAGAAGTTACATTTATCTGGCTACTAAAGAGAATGAGAGATTTATTGCATACTTTATCATGGTACTCTTCACTCTAAGTTCTATAAATGCACAGTGTCTATCTCAGAGAAATAATGTTAATTGAGATCTTTACAAAATCAGAATATTCCAGATATTATCGATTAACTCTTTTAAACAGTGATACATCCACATGGCAAATTCAGAGTAGAAGCTCATCAAAATTAGTGGATACATCAAACAATTTTCAGCTATTGTCAAATATTATAAAAATTACAATAAGAGAAACCTGTGCTAAATACATGTGTTCTGGGGTAAATGCATATTTTAAAAATTAATAGTATAGTACATAAATTAAGGAAATACATTATTTAAGCAATATGTAATATGATCTAAAGTTTTTAGTAATAAATTTTAATATAAGACTTTTTATGAATATAAATATTTCAATTTCTAGATACATCATAAACCCATCAGCACTGAGAAGTTTTTTGAGAATTAAAGTAAGAGCACAAACTAAAGTAATAATAAAAAGGCATCTAATATAGTATAATATAAAGGCATATAATAAAAAGACAATCAGACAATGAAAAGCTCAAGCTTTCCCCCTACTGAAAACCACTAGTGCCTTTCTGTATATGTAACCACTTTTGTATATTTATTCAGAAACATATGATATGTATGTTTTTAAATTTATATTTGTATCTAATAGGTTTATATATTTTAAATAATATGTCCTAGAGCACTATATATGATACATGCATATCTACTTTACTTTTAATAGTTTTATATTAGTTATCATATAAAGGAACCATAATTTATCTAAATAGTCCCTCATTAGTGGCCATTTTAATATCTAAGGGTCTCATTACTCATCTGTTTCTGAAATTCCTTGAATATTGTCACATATTTATTCCCCCAGATGAACTCCACTGTCATTTTGTCAAGTGCCCCCCCAAGTAAAAAGGCAAATTGAATTTTAATTAGCATTGAATGGAACATATGAATTTAGCTTAGGGAAAATTATAATAATATAACTTTTTATCAAAGAACATGAGTTTTCTTCCTATTCATCAAAACTGTCACTATCTCTCAATGTGTAATGAATTAGATCATAGATTTATATAGTTTTTTTACACATTCAGTACATTTCTAGTTACATGTAATCTTGATTATTCTTATTATTGATATTACTACAATTAGCAATATAATATTTTCTTTCACTATATTTTAACCCTTCCATTGTTTGCATATAGGAAAGTTGTTTTTTATATTAATTGGCTAACCTAATAAATTATTTCAGTGTTTGTTGATTAAAGCTTATGCTTACACCATTGGCAAATAGTGTTAAATTTTTATTCTCCTTTAAATTTTATATACCACCTGTTTTCTTCTCTTCTCTAACTATACTGGCTAGATTTTTCAGAATATTGCTCAATAATACTGATAAAGTAAGCATCTTTTTCATTTCTATCACTTAAATGAAAATGTATTTAGTGTTAAGCTGTTAAACTATATTTGTTTTGTATTAGTTTGTAATAGCACAATCTCTATATTTTTATGAAATTATATATTCATATAATATTCAGGGTTTTATTTATTTATGTATGTTTGTTTGTTTTATTTTTGAGTCAGAGTCTCACTCTGTTGTCCAGGCTGGAGTGCAGTGGCATGCTCACGGCCACCCCAGTGTCGACCTGCTGAGCGCAGGGATCCTTCCACATCAGGCTTCCAAGTAGCTGGAACTCCAGGTGAAAACTACATTGCCCAGCTAATTTTTTGATATATTGTGGACACAAGGTCTCACCAAATTATCCAGGCTGGTCTCAAATTCCTGGGCTCAGGTGATCTTCTCACCTCGACTTCCCAAAGTGCTGGGATTACAGGCTTAAGCCACTGCACTTGGCCTATGTTTATTCATTTTAGAAATTTGATTTTATAGTTTTTTATCGATTATTTTTTTTTTTCTCCTCACACTCTCTGTACATTTTCCATCTTATTGACTTTTGGCTAGGTCATGTGACTCACTTTAGCCAATGATACTTGGATACAGAAATTTTACATGTGTTTGCTTTGTTTTGCCCAAACCTACTCCTTTGCCCTAACCATAGGAGTAGCATGCTTAGATCATCTTGGGTACTGTTAGAAAACTCACTCAAGTCAGCCCAATTCAACATACCCTACCTAGCTGAGCTCACAGAGTCCAGTCATACAGCAACACACAGAACTCACATAATGTGAGTGAGGCACACAAAAAATAAATATTATTTGTTCTTATCTAGAATTGATTTCAATCTTGCTAAGTATCTTTGCTTATATGTTAATTAATATGTTACTTTAGTCTTTTTCTTGAAAAGAAATAACCTTTACACAAGTGAAATGAAATCCACCTAGTCACAGAATGTAATTTTCTTACATATAGCTTAACTAATACTTTTTTGCGAATTTTGTATCATTTTAGTAAGTGAGAAAATTTGTCTATTGCTCTTTTAACTTGCAGATTTGACTTTTGTATCCTTGTTCAATTTTGCTATGGGTACTATGATGGAGACAAAAAAATTTAGAAGCTATGTTCTAAAAGTTTACGTTTTGGATGTATTTAAATGGTACTTGAATTTGCTTATTCTTTTTTTTTTTTTTTTTTTTTTGACAGAATTTACCAGCAAAACAATCCAGGCCTGACTTATTATTACATTTTTATAGATAGTGTTTCGATAAAGTTTCATTATCATCTTAGCTTACTAACCTATTAGAAATTTATGTATATTTTGCTAAAAACTCATGCAGTTTGCTTAGGTTTATAAGTGTATCTGTATAGTGTTTTGCAAACTACTTTTTCATAATTGTTTTCTTTGTTTCTTCCTATATTTTGCTATTTCCACATTTTCATTTTATATTTTCTTCTCTTGCTTAGGCTAGTTTAATTGATCTCTGCTTTTATTCTTATGGATGCATTGTTTAGTTTCTATACTTTGGCCCCAAAAATTAAAATTATATTAATATCCTCTGATTAATTGTTGTTAGCTGTTTTTCATTGAAATTGTCATTCTCATATCATATTGTAATATAATTTTGTTCACTTACTAGAACTTTATTTCTGGTCTTGGGAAATATCAAGCTTATCTCTGCCTTAGGGCTTCTGTATTTGCTCTTTCCTTTGCCTGGAATAGTCTTCCTCCAGAACACAGGTTCTCTACTTTGGCAGTGCAGTGGGGTATTAGGAAAGAGTATTGGTGCCAAGAAGCTGCCCTTGGATATTCTGAGTTAATTGATCTGGATGCAGCCTGAGAATTAAGATTTTTAAAAAGTATTTAGATGTTTTTAATGTGTAGAAAAATATGGTCCAAGGTTAGTGATCCTTAGTGATGGATGCACATTATAACCATGGGGGTGGGATATGTTAATATATAGCAGTGCCTGTACTCCAAATTTAATTAATAAAATCAGAATTTTGGAGAAAGGAGGATAAACTTTCAAGAGTATTTTTTAAAAACCCTTGAGTGATTCCAATATACAACTAGGATAGAGGTATACTGCCCTAAATGTTTCTATATTGGCTCCTTCCTGTTCTTAGATAACAATTCAAAAATTATCTGAGAAAAGTCATCTTTACCATATTATGTAACATACCTACATATTATGAGTCTTCAACCTTAATGTAGGTTATATATTTTTTTTAGAATTTACTACTATCAAAAGACATTTTATCCATTTATTTATTTATTTATTTATGACCTGATTTCTTCTATTGATTTGCATCCATGAATTGTTAATTCTTGTAACTCAAGTGCCTTAAAAAGCCTGTAATTCAATGTCATGGATTGTACTCTCTTTCTCTTTGTTTCATTTAGTAGATTTCATATGATCTGTTATTAATGTTGAGTTTTAATTTTTTTTAGAGTTTAAATGATGTATTCTTCCTCCTATACTTTATATCATCGTATTTCATTTTTAGTCATCTCCTGTACAAAGCACATAGTTGGCTAAAGCTTCAATGGGCCTAGGAGTTGGGTCGTTTTAGTTGTTTGTTTTGTCTTTTGTTTTGTAAATTGTGTGTTTTGTTAATATTTATATCTTGTAATTTTCAAAAATTATGTATTGGTATCAATTATGAATTGGTTGGTTGCAAGCAACAAACGCTCAGCTGTTTTGTGTGAAAAACTTTAATGAAAATGTAAGTATTATAGAGTAAAATTGCAAACAAACATAGATTTTCAAATTCAAGGATCAGGTATAAGTGCCCCTAGAAATGTATCAGGTTATAGAAACATTATAGACTAAATAAAGGAAGAATTTATTGGACAAAGAGAACAAGATAAAAATATATCTAGGCTTGGTGCAGTGGCTCAGCCTGTAATCCCAGCACTTTGGGAGGCTGAGGCGAGAGGATTGCCTGAACCCAGTGGGTTTGAAACCAACCTGGACAACTTGGTGAGACTTCATCTCTTCAGTAAATCACAAAAACTAGCCAGGCGTGGTGGCGAACATCTGTAGTTCCAACTACTTGCAAGACTGAGGTGGAAGGATCGCCTAAGCCCAAGAGGTTAAGGCTGTTGTGGCCATGAGGATGACACTGCACTGGAGTGACAAGAATGAGACTCCAACTCAAAAAAAAAAAGGATACATCTAATATTCTTTTAAATGTAAAGGTGAGAAGATATAATTTAAGATGAAAGAAATACAGTTTTTTCCCTGATTCTGTAGTTTACATGAGCAGGAATGAGGTTAAGATGATGAAATAGGAAGTTGTGGTCCATCTTAGGAATAGAATTTTGAGTCTGTATCCAAAAAGGTCAGCTGTCACCACTTGTACTGCCACAAGAAAGCAGTAAACTTCAAAACACTATACCCTAAGTAAAAGGATAGGAAAGAAATAATCAACCTTCAATAAAACAGATAGAAAAGAAGCATGTCTTTTCCTATTTCACCTCTTGTTGAGATATAATACCTCTTAAAACAATTCAGTAGATTTGAGGTTCAAATTTACTTTATCCACAGTCTGAGAATCTTACAATTGATAACTAAAGGCAAAATTTTTGCTCGTACTAGTGATAAATTTGTTGCATAAGATAAAAGCAAATACAAAAGCCCTGTAGAGCAGTGCTACTTAAAGCATGATCTGTGGGCTAGAGGTGATTCATAAACTCTTTACCACTTATCAGTAACAAGACAAATACAAAATTGAGGATGTTGGAAATGGTTATGGCAATTTGACAGAGGAATTAATATAAATTTGATCTAACACATTTTAAAAATCCTGGTACTTTTCTTTTAAAGTCTCTTCAATGTCATGCATTTTTTAGTAATGCATTTTATTTTATTTAGAAAAGTATAAACTTGTCATAGATTTGAAAGAAAAAAATGTTTTTCACTAATGATATTTAGAGGAGCAGACATGTCTCTTGAAAGTTAGCAAATGACTCAACAGATAAATTCTGTTAGTCTGTAAAACTAAAAATAGAAGAATATAATTATAATATAATTTATGTTTTTAAAATTATTAAGTTTATGAAAGATAGATTAGGAAACAGAAAAATAGAACATATTGTATAAAATAAAGCATAAGTTGATTGAACTAGAAGTTTAAGAAATAAAAAAGTAAATACTTCGTGACAAAGCTAACCATTTAATCAGACATAGCTAAAAAGAGAATTAGTAAAATAAAATATGCAGTTTAAAAATTATTTTGAATATAGAAGAAAATAAAAGAGATGAAAAATGAAGGATAGGATAAGAAAAAGGAAAACCAGAATGAATAGCCTCTGTATGACTTGCATTGCTCCAAAAAGAATGGAAAGAATAAGGGAAATAATGGTATTCAAAGAGACGAGGGCTAAGAACCTTCAGCATTTTTTTTTTTGAGGTGGAGTCTCACTCTGTCACCCAGACTGGAGTACAGTGGCCGCTCCCGGCCACCGCAGCCTCGACCTGCTGGACTCCGCGATCCTTCCGCCTCAGCCTTCCGAGTAGCCGGAATTACAGGTGCGCGCTACCACACCCGGCTAATTTTTTATTTATTTATTGTAGAGATGAAGTCTCACCTGCCCACGCAGGTCTCGAACCCGCGGGCTCTGGCAATCCACTCACCTCAGCCTCCCAAAGGTGCAGGATTACAGGCTGAGCCACCGAGCCCGGCTTCCTTCAGCATTATTAACTCATAAATTCTCAGAAGAGAAATGCACAGTAAATCCTAAATAAAATATTTTAAATATTATAGGGAAGAACACTAAAAGAAGAAAAACAGTCTTAAATGCAACCAGAGAAAATAAATAGAATTACATGTCATAGAATGACACTAAGGCTTATAGATTTTTAGTAAGGCTTGTAGATTCAAAAGCAACATAAAAAGCAAAAACTAATAATAATAGACCAAAATATCTTTAGAGTGCCGAGAGGAAATATATCTCATGGCTCAACTTAATTAATATGTAGCTAATTTATTATTGAAGAGAAAAATTTAAACACCAAAATCAGAAAGGAAGAAGAAAAATTGCCTCTATTTGCAAACAGCATAATCATACACACACACACACACACACACACACACACACACACACACACACACACACACACGCATATACATCTATACATACATATAGAGAGAGAAAATTCTAAAGATCCCACCAAAAATATAAATGAATTATTATACTTTAAAATAAATTATTTATTTAAAAGTATAAATGAATTCAGTAAAGTTGTGGGATACAAAATCACATACAAAAATCAGTAGTGTTTCTATACTAAAAATAAAAACAAAAAAAATCTTATTTACAATAGTATTTAAAATACTTGCAAATAAATTTAGTTAAAGGAAGAAGAAATCCGTACACTGAAAACTATAAAACATTGATGGAAGAAATGGAAGACAAAAATAAGTAGAAAAGTATCTCGTGTTAGTGGATTAGAAGAATTAGTAACTACCTGATATCAAAATCTATTTCAAAGTTATAGTAAACAAAACAGCATGGCACTAGCACGTAGATCAGTGGAACAGATCAGAAAGCCCAGAAATAAATTCAGGCATTTGGGATCAAATTATCTTCAACAAAGATGCCAAGAACACACAATAGAAAAAAACCTGTTTTGTCAATAAATAGTGCTGAGACAACTGAATATTGACATGCAGAAGAATGAAATTGGACCATTATCTCACCCTATATACAAAAATCAACTCAATTGATTAAGGACTCAAATGCAATACCTAAAACCTTAAACCCATCAGAAGACATACAGAAAAAGCTTCTTGACAGAAAACTTGGCAAAAATTTTTGGATATAACCCTCAAAACACAGACAACAAAAGCAAAAATAGATAAATTGGAGTGCATCAAACTTAAAAGCTTCTATACAGAAAAAGAAATGTCAACAGAGTGAAGAAACAATCTCTAGAATTGGAGAATATATTTGCACAGCATACATCTCATGAGGGAATTAATATTTAAAGTATATAAGGAACTCAAATAAATTAATAGCAAGAAAGCAAATAACCCAAATAAAAAATGGGCAAAGAAACTGAATAGACATTTCTCAAAAGAAGACTTTCAAATGGTCAACAGGTAAATTACAAAAGGTTCAACATCACTAATTATCAGTGAAATGCAAATTAAAACCATCCTGAATGTCTATCAGTGGATGAATGGATAAAGAGAATGTGGTATATACACACAATGGAATACTATTCAGCCTTATAAAGAATGAAATCCTGACATTTTGACAACATTATTTAACTTAGAGGCTGTTATGCTAAGTGAAATAAGCCAGGCACAGAAAAACAATACAAATGATCTAATTTATATGTGGAATCTAAAAAAGTCACATTCATAAAACAAAAGACTAAAATGTTGGTTACCATGGGCTGAGGTGGTAAGGGATTTGGGAGATGTTAATTAAAGGATAAAAAATTTCTGTTGGACTGGAAGAATAAGTTCAGGATATATATTGTACAACATGATGATTATAGTTAATATGAATGTATTGCATTCTTGAAAATTTGTAATAGAGTAGGTTTTACAGGATCTTACCACAAAAAAAGATAAGTATATGAGGTAGGAAATATGCTAATGAACTTGACTTAGACATTTTATAATGTCTACCTATATTGAGACATCATGCTGTTCACAAAAATATATAAAATTTTTAAGACTAACTTTAAAAAAAAAAGAGTAATCAGGAGATGAACACCCATACATTTCCGAAACAAAAACTATATCATACATACCAGAAAGAAGGAAATCAAAAGAAGAAAGGAGTAAGATATATAAAGATGAACATAAAAAAAATAAAAAACATGTAGACAAACCTACATGATATCTTACAGTAAAAAATAATAACATAAAAGCAATAAATATTGCTTAATAAACACCAAATAAGTGCAAAATATAAAATTTAGGGATCCAAAACATTTTTGATAACGGAAGAAATAATTAGTATCATTTGACTTTATTAATTATATAGATTAAAAATTCAATGATTAATACTAAAAGAAGAGAAATAAAATGGTTAATTTTCATAGTAATAGAGGCAAAATATGGAATAGAGTATTTAATCATCTGAAGAATACAAAAATCAGGAAAATGGGGGAAATAAAGCAAATGAAAGTAAATAGCAAAAATAATATAATATACATCTTAAAAATCAGTAAATATACCAAATATAAGTGGACTGAGCATGACATTTAAAAGAGAGTTTTGAAAAAAAATCTTAGTTAATCTAATTAAAGCTGCTATAACTCCATAATGTGAAAATAAATATTCTTAATCAGTAATAAGAAGAAAATACCAGAAAATAAATATACTTCCAAATTTTTATGCCATTTATCATAGTTCCAAATATAGAGCACAAAATTATCAGCATAAATTGACAAATTCATCTTTATAGATTTTAGTATACCTATTTCAGTTATTGAAAGAGCAAACAGGAAAAAAAACTGACAAGCATATAGATTATTTAATAGAACAACATGGTGAATAAATACTGAGTTTTTGCAAATATACTTAATACCTATACTCATTATGTGAAGAATCTGAAATTTTCAAGCACACAGTGTACACTTATCAAAACAAAATATACTAGGCCACAAAAGAAATCCTACCAAAAAAAAAAAAATTGTGTGGGACTAATTGTATAAAACTGGTTCTCTAAGCTCAGAAAAGCTAAGGTAAAAAAGAATAACAAGAGCCAAACCCAGAATTTTATTTAATAACTTACATCTAAAGAACTAGTGGGTCACATGAGAAACTGTAATAAAATCTAGAAAACATTTAGAATTGTACAATAATGAAAATGTTGCAAGACAAGTGTATGGAATGTTGCAATTTTTCTAAGAAAAACCGAAAATATAACATATTATATAAGAAAAAATAGTGATAATATAGTTTCTGAAAAATATAACTACTCAAAATGAAAGAGCACCTCTGTATATTTGTATATGCAAGATCTACACCTTGCTCTTCACTTAAAAATCAAAAACCCAATAGATATTTTATAAATATGCTATGTCTTGCATTTAAGCAATATAAAGACCAATATTATAAAAATTCTTCTAGTGAAAAAAAAATTAGTGCTTTAAATCATTTTATAAGGATAGCACAAATTGTATAGCAAACAATGCAAGTATATAAGAAAAGATTATTAAAACTAATCTCATTTATGATTCCAAGTAAAAATATATTCTTAAAAAGATCACCCAACCTTAATGTTCAAGGTTGATTTATAAAAAAAAATTTATTTTAGCCAACTTTAAATGATAAAGTAGAAATAAAAATAATTATGTAGTTTCAATTAAAAAGTCATTAAATAGCATTTTGCATTTTATAATACTGGACTTAGAAAAATATTTTCTTTGATAACAGTTATTTACCATAAACATACACAAACATTATTCTTCAAAACAAATGCTATAGTTTTCTTTACATCAATATACAAGGTAAGGATGTCTTCTATTCTACTTCTGTTTAGTATTGCATTAGATACTCTATGCTATAAAATAGTTTAAAAAATTAGAAATTAAAGAAGAAACAAAAGCCTATGTTTTCAGACAAGGAATAGCCTTTCTAGAAAATTCAGACAAATTCATAGAAATATTAGTAGGTATAATTACATTTCTTTTAAATCATGAGTGTACTTTTATGTCTGGAAAACATTACTGTAAACTGTAACTATAATTTAGTAAAGAGATAATATTAGGAAGGCAACAAAAGCTACAAGATATTCAAGAATAATTCAATATCAGTGGATCTTATAAGATTTAGACATAGAAGATAAGATGTAAGTATTGAAATATACCATATTTATGAATGGGGAGACCCAATAGTGTATAATGAAAAAATTTCAGCAATTAATTTCAATTTCACACTAAATCACAAAAGATTATTTTACAAGGTTTCAAACTGATCATATAACATAGGAAAGAATAGGCATAGTGGATTTGAAGAGAGACAAGATTTGGGGACTGTTCCACAATTATTTAGAAGAATAAATATAAAGCTAATAAAATTTTGGCAGTTCATCATTAATAAAAGAACAAATAAACCAATAGTTCAGGTACACACACATATAGAAATTTGATATATGCAAATAGAGACATTAAAAATCAACAAGAAAGATGAATTATTCAATGCATTTCCCAGAACAATCATTTAATTCTCCCCAAAAAGTAAAATATTTTCACCTTGAAACAGTCTCAAAAGTAAATTTAGTCACCTAAGATTTAAAATACTTTCCCAAAAGCAAACATGAAAAAAAAACAACAGAAAAAGAGAGAAAAAATACAAGCTACAAGAAGAGGTATGTGCATCACATACAGCTTTCAAAGGAATAGTATTATGAAGCTCATCTCCAGAATAAGAAAAAGAAAACAGCCAGTTAAAATAAGTGGCAATGATTTGAATAAGAAGTCATATAAGTTGAAACCCAAGTGATCAGTTTACAAAATAAGCCATTTAACTTGACTATTAATCAATAAATATCTTTTCATTAGAACAATCTAAAATGATAGAAAGAGGAGAAATGAGTTCTGTCATACAAGTCCTAAGAAAAGAGGGAAAAAAAATAACACTGGAAGTGGTAAGTGATGCCTTTTCACGGTCACCAAAGTTTTCATGGGCTTTGCTCTCTGGAGACCCTAATCCCCCATCATACGGTTTTAGATTCTACTCTGTTTTGTTTTTAGTCAAGTGAATTCTCTTTCTAATTGATCACAATACCTGGTCCTTACTCTGTTTGAACAATGCTATGATTTTGTTCTCATGCTGAAAAATAAAAAATACTAATTGCATCAAGACTTTAAATTCATAACTATTTTGTAGTAGGTCCTGAAGCTAATATTTATTATTTACATTTAAGATTTAGTTTATCAAAAAGGCTTTTAAAAATTGACAAAACTCCTCATAATAGGGTATATGAAACTAAATGAAAATAAAATTACTTCAATTTCTCCAAGCTATTTTTCCACTCTTCTCTCAAATCTCCATTAAAAAAAGCATATATTACATTGATAAATAAGGTATGTTTGCTTTACAAATTAACTTGAAAGGATAATTTACATACAACAAAATCCACCCATTTTAAGTATGGAGTGTGATAAATCTTTACAAATATATTCACTTATTGACTTGTGCAATTAAGATATGGAACATTTTCACCACCCAAAAAAATCCCCTCAAGCACATGTGTGGTCATTTCCTCCACAGACCCTTTGATTCCTTCACTCAAAATGATCTCTGATCTGTTATCCTTCTCTTGGGATTTACCATTTTTGAATTTGATGTGTATAGAATCCCATAGTATGAACTCTTTTGTGATTGGATTCCATTGCTTAGCACAATGCTTTTGAGATTCTTCATATTACTTTTTAAAACAAGTAGTATTTTATTACATAATTATACCACAATTTCTGTATTCATCCCTCTTTACATGTACATTTGCTTTGGTTTTGGAGTTTGACTGTTGTAAATAAAAATGCTCTGACTATTCTTGTAAAAATATTTGGGTAGGCATATTTTTGACTTTTTAAATTCACTTTTACAGTAAATAATGAAGTCAAAAATATTAAAAAGATAAACAATGAAAGGTCTTTCTCAAGTTTGTCCCAACAAATGACTTTGGTTCATGGCTTCTTTACTCTTACAGATGATTGCAATAGAAGTTCCTAGACTTTATGTTCTTTTTTTCTCCCTTCCTTTTTCCCCCCAAAGCAGCATATTTTACATACCTTTCTGTAAGTTGCTACTTTATTATTTATTTTATTTTTAAGGCATAAGTTTTAGTTCAGGGTTAGTATTTTATCTACAGATATTGAACTAAGAGATTTTTTTAAAAATTGAATTGTTTTTCACCTTTGTCAGTTATCAGTTGTCTTTATTTGTGGGGGGTAATTTTTGGTCTCTCTATTCTGTTCCACTGATTTATATGTCTATCTCTGCCAATGCCACATAGTATTAACTACTATAGCTGTAAAATCATAAATTTGAAATCAAAGGCATTGATTCCATTCTCTATATTCTTTTTCAAAATTATTTTAGCTAGTCTAGTTTCTTTACCTTGCCATATAAATTTTAGGGAATCTTGTTTCTATTTTCAAAATATCTTGCTGAGATTTTGATACATGTGATAAATCTTCATATAAATATGTATATAGTTGATATTTTTACTTTATTACATTTTCCAATTTGTGAACACTGTGTGTCCTTCCATTTATTTTGATTTTCTTTGATTTATTTTATGAGAATTTTGTAGTTTTCAGCATGCAGATCTTGTATATGTATAGTATATTTTTGTTAGATTTGTTGCTAGGTATTTCATGATTTTGAAGCTATCATTTAAAAAATCATTTCCAATTATTTACTACTACCATATAAAAATACAGCTACTTTTTTGTTTGATGACCTTGATTCTTGTAGACTTGTTCTTTCATTAGCTATATGAGTTTTTTTGTAAATTCCTTGAAATTTTCCATGTAAATATGTCTCTTGTAAATGGGGAATGTTTAATCTCTTTTTTTTCAGACTGTATATATGTCAATTCCTTTTATGCCATATTAAATTGGCTAAATCTTCTAGAAAAATAGTAAATAAGATCTGTGAAAGTGGACATCTTTGTCTTGTCCCCTGTCTTAGGAAGAAAGCATTCAGTCTCTTATCATTATGTGTGATGTTAGCTGTGGAGTTTTTTTCAAGGTATTGTCCTCAGGTTGAGAAAGTTTGTGTCTGTTCTTAGTTTGTTAAGAGTTTTACCATTATTGAAAATTTAATTTTGTTAAATACTTTTTCTGTATCAATAGATATGGTCATGTAAATTGTAATGGATTAAATTGATTACTTTTTTCATATTGAATATTGCATTTCTGGCATCAGTTCCTCTAGACTGTGACTTATTGCTGCATTTTTTTTAATTGCTGTATTTAGTTGGCTAATACTCTTTTGAGAATTTTGTGTCTAACTACATAATAAGTTATGTAGTTTATCTGTAACAAGTGATCTAAGTTTTGTTTCAGGCTAATTTTGATCTCATAAAATTAGGTGAAAATTGTTCTTTTCTATCTTATTTTTCTGTAAGATATTTAATAATCTTGGTTTTACTCTTTCTTTAAATGTTTCATAGAAATCATTCATGAAATATTTCTTTATCTAATTTTTTATAACTACAAATTCAATTCAATTTATTTAATAATATGGAACAATTGAGGATAATGATTTCATCTTGGGTAAGGTAATTGTGCTTTTCAAGAAAATGTTCTATTTTATCTAAATTTTGAGTTATATGCATTGAGTTGTTCATAGGATCTTTTTTATTTTAATTTCTACTTGGTCTGTAGTGATATATTTTTAATTCTTATTATAGAAACACTCAAGAATACAGCTGCTGGACACTGGATTTCTATATATTTAATTTATAAGAAACTGCCAGATAATTTTTCAAAGTAGCTATGACATTTACATTTTCACCAATGCTTATAAGATTTCTGCTTGTTCTTGCTCCTATCAATATTTGACATTGTCATTACTTTTAGTTTTAACCAAGTGATTTCTAGATTGTACAATTTGGTATTATAATCAGCAATGTATTGAAGTCTCACATCGTTGTCAACACTTGGTATTGGCAATCTATTACATTTTAATCCCTCAACAGGGGGCAAGTAGTATCTTGTGTTTTCAATTTGCATTTTTAAATGAATATTAATGTTGAGAATTTTTGCATTTAGTTTCCAATCATTCTATTTTCTTCTTCCTCTTCCTCTTCCTCCTTCTCCTTCTCCTCCTCCTCTTCCTCTTCTTCTTCTTCTTACCCCTGGTTAGAATCTCACTCTGTTGACCAGGCTGGATTGCAGTGTCTGATCACAGTTCATTGGAACTGGCACATGTCACCATACCTGGCTATATATATATATATATATATATGTATATATATATATATACATATATATATATATATTTTTTTTTTTTTTTTTTAATGAAGATGAGACCTCATGTTTTCCAGGCTGGTCTCAAACTCCTGGCCTCAGGTGATCCAGCTGCCTCAGCCTCCCAAAGCGCTGAGATTACAGGTATAAACTACCACACGTGACCCAAATATCTTTTTTTGTAAGTGCCTGTTAAAATATTTTGCCCATCCGTCTTCAACTAATTATTTTTTATTCTCTTTTGAGTTGTGAGGGTTGTTCAGATATTCTAGATAGTTCTTTGACACTTCCATTGCAGATATTTTTTATTAACTTGCCTTATTTTCACAACACTGCCTTTTAAAGAATAGTTGTATTTAACTTTGATAGTCGATTATTACATTTCCTTTATGTCTCTAGTTTTAATGCCTTAAGAAATCTTTGCCTGTCCTTTACCTGTGAAAATAATCTCCATCCTTGCATTCATTCCACTGAAGACAAAGATCTTTGAAGTTTACATTTGTATTTTGTATGACTTTTACCCCAAACACACTCTGATCAATGCCAATGTTGCTACGACCTAGAATATTATTTCAACTTTCTGTTAAAGTAATTATTTAATATTGCAATATTTATTGATATTTACCATCCTGTTTAACTTACAGATATGCTCATTAGATCTCCATAAAACACAATTTTTATTCTGAATTATTATTTTTTTTGCTGAAGTTCATACTCTACTAATGTATTTAAAAGGCTAACTTTCTGAGTTCTTGTATAACTAGAAAACTCTGGTCCTTGCATGGCTATAAAGGTAGGAAAAACACTGTGGATTTAAAGTAACTTTCTCTTTTGCTGGAAAGTTTGAGGCCAGACTTATTCTCATTTTGTTAGACATAAACGATTAAAAATTTGTGACTTGACAAAATGATTAGCTTGGCACAGCAAAATATTACAAACAGAAATTCTATTAAGTTTTGGAAAAAGTCTCAGGCAATTTTTAAACTTTTTTTCTCTTTTATTTATTCCAGTCAACTCAATTTGAATCTACTTTTGTACATATAATAAAAAGTCTCAATATATCCTCCATGGATTTAAATTTATATTTCACAATTTACATCATTTTATGTTTTTATTTGATTCAGGAAGATTTTCTTAGCTCCTTGGCATCCACTGTGCTATCTAGGTTTTATATCAAGTTAAATTTTTTATTTCAATAGATATATTACTTAATTTCTATTGATAATAATTGCTTATTGTTCCACATGTATGACATTTAGCTATTAAATAATCTTTTTTCAGTTTATTATTTGTGTTTGACTGCTACTTTCACCTACTATTAAGGTTTTATTCAATATCAGATATCTGATGATATGTGCTTATTCCCTATCACATACAAATTCTATGTCCGATGTGGGTTGTGCAAACTTTTCAGGAGATGGTGTATTGAAATCCTGTTGCTGTAGTAGTGGGGGACTTGTCTTTTCTTAGCAGCCAAGACAGCTGATTGTTTCCCATCAGTTGGCTATAGAGACCTGCTAATTCTGTAAGCATTGTAGTGTCCAGAGGGTTCAGTCACTGAGGCAATCACACAACATGCTTCACCGTCTTCCTAGTGAAGCAGCCAAGAATGTTCTGAGAAATGCCTCAAATTCTTACCACAGCCTTGGCTTTCTACCTTGGTTTCTTTTTGCTATTTTTTTTTAAATCAGTGCATCAGGAAATCAGTTCACAGATAATGTTTCTTCTTGGTTTTAAATATATATATATGTGTATATATATATTAGTTTCTTTTTTGTGTGTTTTTTCCTACAATATTGGAGTTCATTGTGCTTTGAAGCTAGAACTGTCCTTGAATATCTATATAGGGAAGTATAATCTATTTCTCTTTTACAGGCAGAAATTTATTATGCAAAGAGTACTCTTTCTTTGGTAACACCTTTTTGTTATATTTTTAAAAGTAGAATTTAAAATATGCTGTCAGTATTTTTATATGCCTATTTTCAATATGGACTATGAACACTATGAAGTCTAGGACTGTATATAATAAATATAATCAGAGTAAACTAAACATATAAAGAGAATCATTTCCAACGTATTTCCAATGTAGACTACCTAATATACATTCTCATCTTTTTATTTACTAATAAAACTCCATTTTATTTTGGAGTGGAAGTGTGTCAGCTTCCTTTGCAGCTAGAAGTAAACAACACCATTCTGGAAACTGATATACAAACACAATTCACTGGGTATGATTTCTGGGAAACCATTCATTAGAGGCTGACCCAGCTGGGACATGTGTCTTTTTATTCTTCGTTCTGCTCCTTCTTCCTTCTAGGAATGTGGACATTATGTCTAGAGCTACAGAGTCCTTGTTGCCTTTATATCTTGCAAGTGGCAGTTATCATTCCCATAGCCATGAAATAAAATTATTATCCTCTAGTATGATTGTGTCACTCAAGGTTATATCCTAACCAAGATAAGATGACTATGTGTCATTATAAGATGATTTATATAAACCTAAGTTCATGGAACAATAACTCTCTAAAGAAAGGCAACTTTACTAATTGGCTTAGCCTAAATGAAATGTGTCCTTGGCCATGAAATTATTATCTTCCAAAATACATGGCTGCCATATGATAGAAAAGCAATAAATGGAAGTCAAGAAGTCATCCACAATATCGACTTTATAGTCTGTATTATCTGTTACCAAACATGCGTATACCCTTTGTCTGTCTTATACATTTAAAAATGTCATGCTTGTATACAATAAACTCACTTCATGGGAAGATAATCTAATCTTTCCTTTATTTGACATATTTCATGTCATCTTTTAAGAATAGTTTTAAGCATCGCTTTTCCTACAATGCTTTCTCTGGACTTCTCTTTCCCCTTCCTAGGTTATCTGACTTCTGTGCTTCTAATTCACCTTTTGCTACCTTTATCATTTCACTTGTCTCACTTGATGGCAACTATGATATTATTTGTCTGATTACTCCAACTAAAAGACCTATTTTATTGTTGCTAGATTTTATCTTATCTTTGTACACTTAGTTATTAATTCAGCATTTAAATAGTCAGAAATTATTTGTTGAATCATAGGAGACTATCAAATCTACTCTAGTTCAAGTTTTCTTTGAGTCTATACATTAATAAAATATTAGGAAATGGTGTGGGACTAGATATAGCTATTTAAATTAAAGTTTTAAAAAGTTTTTCATGTCTCCAACATTTAATAAAGTATTACTATAAATATTCTAATTAGAATGGCCTTTTAATAACAAAAGAAATTTAAAATAAAACTTTGTTTTGAAAAATAACAATGGACTACTTTTAGGATAAAATAAAATCTAACTATTAAAATAACTTTTTGCTTAAGTGTGCATATGTATCTCTCTCTTCCTCTGTCTGTTTCACACATAACATGTACACACATTCATTGAAATGTCAGCATTTACTTCCTTAGAATTATCAGTTCGGTTGTGATGATGCTACACAAATAAGATATAATAGTAGCATAGGATGCTTAATTGCACTTACTCTAAGTGCATCACGTTCTATTATTTCTCTTTTTTTAAAGTAGTTCCCATAATGATTTTATTAATAAAGAACAAGAGTAATCACGACATGGTAATGCTAGGATTTTAAAATAAAAGAGAATAACACACAATCAGAAATCAAAATCTGATTTTCCTAGAAAAAAAAGAGCATTTAATTTTCTAATCAGAATTCATTAATTTAATCAAATGTGGAAACAATAAGTTTAGAAGCATATGCGCATGATGAGCTAACTTATATTTAGGGGCAAAAAGCAAAAAGTAGATACAGACATGGCACACACCCAACTGATTTTTAAACAGCAACAATAGCCATAAAAAATACATTTTTAAAAATTCTGTCTATACATCTCTCTGTTTGGCTCTAAATAATGTCCAGGTTAAATGAAAATGTTCTCAATTGAAGTGCATCATTATCCATTCTGTCCGTTATCAGCTTCCCATGTACAGTTCTAAGGTAAACATGCATCATACACTTGAAAATTTTGATTTCAAATCTTGACAGCACATTTCCAAAGGTATAACATCTTAATCAAATTTTAAAATAAAACATCTCAGTGCTGAGCTTGGTTGTAAACCTAAAATTATATAACATACATGTTTTTATGCTTTGTCAATTACATTTGAAATAGGGGACTGTTTGTTTCAGCCCTTCTAAAAATGAGACGAGGATGAGAAAACAACCTATTTCCTTATTAGGTTCAGGAGTCAAAGGACTCAGCCAGGAGCCGCAGGCTTCAAGAGCATAGAAGATTAAGACATATATTGGATTCATGATGGAGGGCAGAAAGTTCATTTTCAAAATAAAACAGAATTTTATTCATATTCCTTTTAAAATTCAGATTGCCATTTGCCAGCTGACCTGTGACACGGCAGCAGTGTATTACATTTTCAATGAGCAGTCTGTCTGGAGCTGCTAGTGGGAAAAACTGCTTCCTGGTTTCTAGGTTTGTATTTTTTTAAGTAAGATATTGTTGTCAGAATTTTAGATGGTGCAAACAGGGCAAGGCAACATATTTATTTTTAATAAGAAGGAGATGTAGAATAGTATAGTCATCAGCATTATGCATGGAATAATCCTGTAAAAAAAAATCACAACATCTCAGGTAAAATGTGTATATGGGACTGTCAAAGATGAGGATGCCAGCATCTCAATGAGAAATAAGGGCAGGCCAAAAAAATGAATCTTTATTTAAAAAATAAATACATGTGAATGCCTTTTTAAACAAGTTTGGTAGAGTGCAAGTCAAGCCAAGGTTTCCTATAGTCAGGGACTAGATTTATCCAACTCACCATCTGTCAAAATTATATTATAGACAACACATATGCACAGATACAAGACCACTGATTTTCATATATATTAAAACCTGAAACTACTGCAGGATATGAAAACCTACAAACTGTTAAGCCAAAAGGCTCACATCTAGAACTTTTTTCTCCACATTGTTTTAATTCTATTCTCTTTCTGACCTGCATTCAGAAAAATATGGACTTATAGTCAATAGGAATACATAAAAATTAAAGTTTATTTAAGAAATATCCAAATAAAAACTTTAAGAAAATATGAAAAGAGAAGAGATACACCCTTCCCTTATTTTGGGGCCTTCTCTTGTGGGTAAAAATATTCAGTACATATTATCTTAAAATGTAGAAAAATGTGTTTAAAATGAGGATGAGGATAGTTTTTAATATAAAATAAACAGAGTGGATGCTTGCAAACATAAAGAACTAGCAATAATGACGACACATGTTACTAGTTGAGTTGACTTGAACCAAGACAATGCTGTTCATATTTCACCCAAGAAAATACCTTTGTGATAAGAGTTATGTGTGCTATTTTTGTTAACTCCTCAAATGAGAAACAAAAGGAGACAAACATGGCAGTTTTTTCTATCTGATGATCTGATGTTTTACCTTATGTTTCAAGTGGAATCAAATAGAAGAAGAGAGAACCCTTAACATCATATTTACTTTGAATAAATAATATTTTTATATTTTTCTCATATGTTAGTAAGAATAACATATTTATCAGCAAGGAAGTATTGGCTTTAATCTAGTTTCTGCATTTAAATAAATGATTGGCTTTAAGTACAGCTTTTAAAGATTTCTTCTGTCTGTAGATGAAATTGTGAAATCATATCCTGCCATAAGATTTTTTTAAATCTTGCTATTGCATAATATAATTATGTCTTCTTATCAATAAAAATGCAATCTTTCCAGAAATTAGTATGTTTTGAGCTATAATATGTTTGGCACATGTCACTGGAATGTTTTCCTGTAGCTTACATGAGCACCAGAAAAAAATTCAAGTTTCTTTCTATTGAATCCTAAAAAATTAATTTACTTTAAATTTTTTAAAAATTTCAAATTATTTTCAATACTTATTTTTTATTAAATAAATATTTTCAAGTAAAACCTTGATAATTTGTTGTGTAAAAAAATACAGCAGAAGTAAACTGAATGGCAATGAATTTCCCTTTAAGAACAGCTGCTCTAAAAGCAGATTATTCCTATTATAATTTAAAATTCATAATAGGAAGAAAGAGAAAACCAGAGATCCTTCTTAAACTCTTCCCAAATGTGTGTACATGTTTATCACTGCAGTTTAATTTCTGTAAAATTTCTGAATTATGATCCATGAGGTATCAAAATTGATCTGACTTCTTAATGGACAATTTGCAAAGAAAAGTTCATCTGATTTGTTTTTTGTATTTTTGACATTTAAATTAAACACATTTTCTTTTCATGAAATGCTAAAATATCATTGATTTTAAAGTTTGACTTTTTGTATGTGTTTTGGAAGCCAATGAGGGAAACTGAAGATACTATTTGATGATAAGATTTGTTCTATTTTAATTACTAAAATACATTTTTGAAGTGTACATAATTTCAATATTATTCAAAACAACAAGAACAATCTTTTGAAATCCCTGAAAAAGAAAGAAGAAGAAGGAATAAAGGAAGGGAGGGAATGAAAAAGAGAGGAAAGAAGGGGGAAAAAAAGAAAGAGAATCTTTAAACAAATAAACAAGGTTTAAATGTAATAGGAGCACTTTGAGATAATTTGATTTGCATGTGCCATATGTCAAATCATACATTCCCCTTCCCCCAACACACACCCCAAACACTATCAAAAACCTGCAAATCCTGATATTCTGGTTTTATCCATGCCAAAATATTAGTCCAGTCTGCCTAAATCTAGTGCCATTGAACAGATTTCATTACATAGCACAGAAAATGACTGTCAAAATTGATGAAATTAGTATCTTTTGAGCTATAATGTGTTTGGCATATGTCACTGGAAATGTTTTCCAGTGGCTCACACAAGCACCAAACAAAATTTTGAGTTTCCTTCTATTGACTTGCAATAAGTTAGTTTATTTTAAATTTTTAAAAAGTTTTAAACCAGAGCTTCAGCCAATTGAGCCTCAAACAAAAAATAGACACCAAATTTAGCAATACAATGAGATTGAGATTGGTTCTTCACTGAGCTAATTCTCCCAGAATCCACTGTTCATCTCATCACTCCTTATAAAATACAGAATCCTTAATTGGTCTGTGCTTCTCCAACATGTTTTTAATGAAAACGCAGCACATAACTCTTAGTTTGTTGGCTGCCAGAGCCCAATTTACAAAAGTGGGAGTGCGAGATAAGAAAAGAGTACATCTGCAGAGCAGGCTGCGCAATGAATCACACGGTGCCAGAGTTGAGTAGAATATAATTGAGTCCAACATCTCTGAGCACTTTCACCATAATTAATGATAATCTGTAACAGAGGAATCTGAGATTCCAGTTCAGAGAACTGTTTAATTAGGCCAAGTAATGAAAGCAGAAGCAGTACAAGAATATGGCCTGTCTCATGATTAATGATTCATGCTACTGAACACAAAAGTGCCGCACCGTTAACTCTAACGGATGCTGCATCTCCCTGGCATTTACAAAATAGTGAAATGCATGCATTTTTGTATTTTAAAGATGTAACTGGCAGTATCTTTTTCTGAGCTATTTACATGATAAATATGGTTCCGAAGGTAACTGTCTTCTTCACAGGTTCTTTGCTCTGGGGTAGTTTAAGATAAATATGGTATCTGCCTCTACATCAGTATTAAGGTAAGTGCCATTCCAGTCACAGGATAATTAACGCATTCAGTTTCACTTTCCAAGTTAGTAAAACATTATTTTCATTTTTACTTTTTCTTTACTTTGAGAAAGATTGACTTTTATTAGCCAAATCATTCATCTTAATATTTATATAATATTCACTTATTAATAAAATGATAGAGAAAACATAGGTTAAGGATCAAATGTAATGTATGAAAGAAATAAAGCATGTTTGATAGTTATTATTTTGGGGAGGTCAGGGTAGAAAATGTCCTCTCAGTGTAGAGCAATTTAACATTGGGATTGCCCTGCAAGCATGGAGGATAAGACAAAAGAAAGAATGGTTTGCCTGGGGCCTTAACTTACAAGCCTGCAAATTATATAGGTTTTATGCGACTACTTTGCTTTTCAATAAAGTAAGGAATAGTACTTAGAAGAGGGATTACAGAATTACACCTTGCATATGCAGAGTCTATGATAAGACAACCTCCATAGGAACAAAACGTATTTCCATGTGACAAAATTTGGTCTTTTTAGGTGCCTGTTGCAGAGTTTTTGTGATTCAGCACCCATATGCATTCATACCGATTCAAAAGACAACTATATCTGTTATATGTATTTGATGAAAAGATGTTTGGATGCTTCATTCTCCTTATACTGACTTTAAATTCATAGGGACACTTAGTCAATCTCAAAAATGCAACTCACGTTTGTCATTCAGATAGCTTCTGTTAGCCAAATAGAATATGTGATCTCATAGACAATGTAATGCCAGGGTTGCTAATAGGCTTGGATCCATGTAACTCCAGAAAAACTGGAGAAGACTTGAAATTCCAATGATTATCCACAAGTAGGCAAAAGACAATCTTCCACTTTTATACATCTTTCACTCAATCTATCTTCCAGGGATATGTCGTAGAAAACTGGTGGTTACAATATTATGTCAATGCAACAGTTTTATAAGATGCATTATAGAACCATACTTTATTTTGAGATTTCAAATAAATATAACAAAAAAGTGAGAAAAAATCTTTACTTACCTCTGTAAATATCTGGGTGGATTGTATTTATATATTGAATGATTGATTTGCACTATATTCATAGATGAGATATGCATCGTATACAAAAATAACGGTTTTATTTTGAAAAATAAATACATTTAATCAAAGCATTTCAAAGGAATTCCTATGTACTTTATTTAGCTATTTTTATTGTTGATATGTATTTTACATAATTATTTACAAATCACAATGTTATTGGCTACATATATTGTAGGAGATAAAAAGAGGGAAAATGGGCTTCATGAGGTGTGAAGTTTTCAAAGGAAGAAATTATATTAACAACTGTTTTATAATGCATTCAAATGGCTAGCATTTTTTTTAGCACATTTTCTACATGTGAGGCATTGGGCTACGTAATTTATTATATTACCTCATTTATTCTTTATAACAACAAAAAACCTAATGAAATAATATTAAAATTATCAAAATTGTATAGCTAAGCAAATGCAAGGTAGTTCACCAGTATAAAACATGAAAATTTTAAAACATAATATTTTTAAACATTTTATTTTAAATTTAACATTTTAAAATATTTAAAATATCATAATTAATACATAAATGAATACAATAAAATATTTAAAAACATAAAATTAAAAAAACATAGTATCAGTGCCTTAACATATTTACAGATATAACTGTGAAACAAAAGACAATCAAAGCTGCCATTATGGATCTGAAGCATCATCGAGATGTCAGAATTCCAACTTTCTGCTCTGCCTTGCTCAGCAGATCACCACATGATCAAAGATGACTGGCAGAGTTCCATTGATTGCACTCATACTACAAACAGTAAAAAGCCTTCCTATAGTTTTACACAACTTTTCTCCTTAAAACATATAGGGTAGAAACTTGCCACTTAACCCATGTAACAGTAATGTAGCCTGGCAATATAGATTTTAATCTTGATAGCAATGTGCTAAACTCAAAATTAGGTTTGCATTGCTAAGGAAGACAGGAAGAATAGATACCTGATAGCTCTCAAGAGACAGTTATCTTCAAAACCATATGTATTAGGTAAATAGATCAGAAAAGAGATATTGACAATTACATCTTTAAAATACAAAAATGCATGCATTTCACTACTTTGTAAATGCCAGAGAGATGTGCCACAGAGAGATTTGGTGAAATTCTTTCTTTTCTTACAGCTGTTAATAGTAGAGGTGACAGTCTTTCTTTTCTTACAGCTGTTAATAGTAGAGACTAAGCCGGGCCTCAGTGGCTCAGCCTGTAATCCCACGCCTTGGGAGGCTGAGGTGAGTGGATTGCCTGAGCCCGCGGGTTCGATACCCGCCTGGGCAACTTGGTGAGACCTCATCTCTACAATAGATCAAAAAATTAGCCGGGTGTGGTAGTGTGCGCCTGTAATTCCAGCTACCTGGAAGGCTGAGGCGGAAGGATCACTGGAGCCCAGCAGGCCGAGGCTGCGGTGGCCGGGAGCGGCCACTGCACTCCAATCTGGGTGACAGAGTGAGACTCCAACTCAAAAAAAAAAATATATAGTAGAGACTAAACTTGAAAACACCTTTGTATTAATAAAAAGTCATATTTTTAACTATGGTCAAGTATACATAGTTCCATGTACATAGTAGTTTCTCGTATACTGATTGAATTTTATTAATTTTAACTAAATGATAATTGATTAAAAATGTTTCTAGCATCTATTAGAAACATGAGTATTCTAACAGAAGAAAACTAGTATTTCTTTGGTCTTTCAAATTACCGTTTTAAGGTATCATTTGTAGCTCTGAAAAAAAAAGAGAGATAGGTAGGATTATGGTCAGTAAATTCGGCATTAACTACTAGCAATACACTTTCATTTTAACATTTAAAATCTGCATTAACACTTAAAAGGAATAAGTTAACTAATATATATACTGCAACTTTTGAGACAGGTGCTTTAAAATATACCTGTGGAGACAATGACCACTTAATAATAACACACATTATGGTAATTTAATGTATCATCAGGTATCAAATATTTTGCAATTTCAGAGATATTAAAATATTTTAAAATACAGCTTAGAACAGAGAAAATGCTATGTAGTCATTGAAATGAAGGACCCAAGATGGATCAAACAACAAAATAAATACAAATTGAGAGAAAAGAAGTGAATTGTGCAATGGAGTTGAGAAAATAAAACACAATTCAGATAAAAATGACAAAAAATATGAAAGAGAGGTTTAAAGTGTGAAAAGTAAATGAAAAAATATATAAATCTCTTGGGAGTTATAGAAGGATACTGTGAAAACTTGAGAAGAAGATATATGAAAGGAATAAAATTTCCAAAATGTAACAAGCAAGTAAACAAGCAAAACAAAACAAAAAAACAGTAACAAAAGGTAATTATGAGTCTTCAGGTCTGAAAAGCTCACTGAGGTCTGAGAAGACTAACAAATACAAAACAAAGCCAGGTATGGTGGCTCATGCCTGTCATCTCAGTGCTTTGGGAGACAAAGACAAGAGGATAGCCTGAACTCAGGAGTCTAAGACCAGCCTGGGCAACTTGGCAAGACTTTATCTCTTCAATAAAGCCAACCCCCCTCCCCCAAAATTAGCCAGGCATAGTTGTGCATGCGTGTATTCCCAGCTACTTGGAAAGCTTAAGGGGAAGAATTGCCTAAGCCCAGCAGGCTGAGGCTGTGGCAACGAGCATCACTGCACTCCACAGCCTGGGAGCCAGAGTAAGACTCTGATTTAAAAAAAAGAAGAAGAACAAAAACTTTAGATTCAAATTTTTAAAGAGGAGGAAAATTTTAAAGCAGGACGAAAAAACACATTACCTAAAAGCAAATAACAATTTGAATGACAGTGAATGTCTCTTTGCAGCAACAATGCAAAAGTAGCATTAAAATCATACGATTTTACTCAGTGAAAATATAATGATAATTATATACAGATACAAAATAATATGTTCAAATTATTTGCTCTCAATGAAAATAAGTCTCAACTTGGATGTTTATACCTAGTTAAACATTCAACTTAACAGCGTCAGGAAAATGAATATTGAAAAACTACCAGCAGTATACTATCTTCTGCTCTTGCGACACAGGCTGAGTCAGGCAAACAAAACAGAGGAACCTCTGCATCCACTCCCCAGCACTAGGTTAGGTAGCACTAAGTGGCAATCTACAATAATTTCCTGAGGGAAGGTGGGCAAGAGCATGAAAAATATATCCTCTCTGAGATGCAGGTGCGGAGGGAAAGTCTTGGGGTTCCTGCTGAGGATGGAGCAGGAAAATGACGAAAAATTCTCCAGCAAATAATTGTCAATCTAAGCATATGATTGTAACAGAAAGATGAAGCTAGTAGTGCATTAAAGAAATACAGAAACAACAAAATCCAAACCAACTCCACTCCTAATAGATTGACTCAATCCCCCCCAAAAAGATGGTGAGCTTCCATTTGTAGAAATATATAACTAAGATTCTATACATTACGGATCTACACACTATGTATAGTGATAAATATGACACTCAGAGATATGCAAAAAATGTAAGAGCAAAATTCTCATTTTACACTTGACAACAGAAACAAATTCTGAGATGGCCCATGCTTAGACTATCAGAGAGGAAATGTAAAACAAGTATTATTAATATGTTAATTGCTGTAGTGACAAAACATATATGTATGAATAGCATGCATAAATAGTTAAGGAATTTTATTAAGGATGGAATTTTAAGAAAATGTCAAGTGAATATGCTAGAAATAAAAAATATATAATCATAGCAAGAATACCCTCAATAGACACATCAGTTGATCAAAACTATCAAAAAACTTCATTACTGATTTTGAAGATAGATCAACAGAAATTATTTAACCTGAAACACAAGGGGGGAAAAAGAGAATTTAAAAAACCTGACATAGCACTCATGAGATCTCTGGCAATGTCAAATATTCTGTCATGTTTATAACTGTAATCTAAGAAGGAAAAAAAGAAGAGAGAGAAAAGGGAAGAAGGAATACTTGAAAAGACTGTGTCTGAGAATTTTCACAATCTAGTGAAAGATATCAAACTATATAGCCAAAAATACCAAGAGCCCTATACAGGGTAAATAACTCTAACATCACCACATGAACACATAATATAAAAACTACTGAAAACAATGATATAAAGTCATTGTTGAATTAGCCAAAAGAAAAAATATTAATTACATAAATATAAAACACTGATAATAATGAAAATGGATCTTTCATAAAATAGTAGACAATTTAGAAGAATGGAGTGAAACACTAAAAGTACTGAAGAATGCTGGGTACGGTGGCTCACACCTGTAATCCCAGCACTTTGGGAGACAGAGTCGAGAGAATTGCCTGAGTCCAGGGATATGAGACTAGCCTGAGCAACTTGGCGAGATTTCATCTCTGCAATAAAATAAAAAAATTAACAAAGCATAGTGGTACATGCCTTTGGTTTCAGCCACTTGGAAGGCTGAGGCAGAAGGATCACCTGAGCCCAATGGGTCACTGCTCTCCAGCCTGGGCAACAGAGTGAGACTCCTACTCAATAAACAAATAAGCCAACAAACAAACAAATAAATAATAAAGTATTTGAAAAAAAGAAAAAAAATCTGTCAATCCAAAATTCTAAACACAGCAAAAAATATTTGTCATAAATGGAGAAATAGCAGCATACTGGCAAACAAAACCTGCAACAAGAAATAGTAAGGAAAGTAATTTAGGCAGAAAGATTATAATGCCAGGCAGAAACATCTCTCAACACAAAAAAGTTATGATTTTCTGAAAATTGTGAAAATGTTCAGGAATATTTTTTATTTCTAATTTATTTTTGAAAAATAATAGTATACATTAGCAATTATTACATATAAAGTAAAATATATGAAAAAAACAACAGATGGAAAAAAGAATTTGGGAATCTACTTTCATAGATTTATAGCCTATAATAAAGTAATATATTATTTGAAGTAAACTGTGATTAATAAAAAAGGTATGTGTAAGCCAGGCTCAGTGGCTCAGCCTGTAATCCCGCGCCTTTGAGAGGCTGAGGTGAGTGGATTGCCTGAGCCCGTGGGTTCGAGACCCGCCTGGGCAGCGAGACCTCATCTCTACAATAAATAAAAAAAAATCAGCCGGGTGTGGTAGCACATGCCTGTAATTCCGGCTACTCGGAAGGCTGAGGCAGAAGGATCGCTGGAGCCCAGCAGGCGAGACTGCGGTGGCTGGAAGCGGCCACTGCACTCCAGTCTGGGCGACGGAGTGAGACTCCAACTTAAAAGAAAAAAAAAAAAAAAGGTATGTGCAAATCTTAGGTTTATAAAATATTTTGAATAGCTATAAATAATAATAAGATAAAATAGAATAATAAAAAATACTTAATTACATTTAAAGGGGGCCTCAAAACAAGAGGGGAAATAAAGAAAAAGAAGCAACTAACAACATGATAGATTTAAACCCACCACAACAGTTATTATATTATATGTAAATAGTCTAAGCAAACTGATTAAAAGAGATTGCTAAATTGGGGAGAAAGGAACAAAACATAATTATATGCTAGTTCTTTGAAAAGATCAATAAAATCGATAAGTTTCCAGCCAGGTTAAATAAGCAGAGAGAGTGAAAAAGAAAGAATCACACAGAGAAAAAGAGGAAAAAGAGAGATGTTAAAGTAATATGAGTAAAATATTATTGCAAATTTGCAGACAATTAAGGAATAATAAGGGAATAAATATTATTTACAATATTAATCTCATAAGTTTAACACCTGTGATGAAATATAAAATCCTTAGAAGTCTTACTCAATCAAATCTTACTCTAGAAGAAATACATACACTCATTTGTATGAATATTTGTGCAATTGAATTTGTAGGTAACAGCCTGCCAACAAAGGAAACTTCAGTCTAATTAATGACATTCTACCAACCACTTATGGAAGAAATAACATCAATTCAATAAATCTTTTGCATAAAATTTTTTTTTAAAATGAATATTTTCTACTTATTTTCTGAGGCCAGCATTACTTTGATATCAAAATGAGGAAAAAGATAAGAAGAAAACAAAACTGTAGATGAGTATTTCTTAACACATATCTGAAAATTGTCAAAATATTGGCAAATGAAATGCAGTAATACATAAAAGGTATAACACATCATGACCAAGTGGAGTTTACCCTGGATATCCAAGGTAGATTCAACATTCAAGCATCAATCAAGGCAAATCACATTAGTCACAGTTGTACATAAATTTATGCTATAAAAAGATACAATTTACATATGTTTTTTAATAATAAAAATGTCAGACAACTAAGACATTAGAAGCAAACGTTAACCAGATAGAAACCTTCTAAAAAGCAAATACAGCTAACATCATATTAAAGGTAAAACAAAGCAGAACAAAAATTGCAGTTTTTTTCCCCTAAGATCTGAAAAAAAGCAAAGATATCTTCTCTCACCATTTGTATTTAATATCATATTGGAGAGCCTTCAACTGTAAAAGACAAGAAAAGTAGGTAAAATCATACAGATAAGAAAGGAAAAAATAAAACTGCCTCAATCATCAGGTTAATAGGATTGTCCACCTGGAAAATTCCAGAGAATCTACAAAAGGAAAACATAATTAATAAGCAAATTAAGCATAGTCACAAGCTACAATGGTAATATACAAAAAATAATTTTATTGCTATATACAAGTAATACAAAATTGGAAATTTAAGTAAAATTGAAGACTAGTACTATTTAAAATAGCATCAAAAATACAAAATACTTAGGCATAAATCTAATAAAACATGTATATCTGTGTGCTAAAAACTATAATACTGATTGAGGAAATAAAGACCAAATAATTGGAAATATGTTGGGTTTATGAATCAGAAAGCTGAATATTAAGCTGTTAATTATCCTCAGATTGATAGCAATATACTATCTACTATTAGACTATAAGCTTTTTGAGGGAAAGAGTTATGTCTAATATGCACAGGTGGCCCTGTGTATATTTTCCTTCAGTAAGCTTTCTAAGTTAATTTAGGAATGAAAGAATATGATTAGTGCTAAGAAGACATTTTCAGTATTTGGTCACTAAAGCAGTAAAACAATCATATGATTATATAAGTCTTTTTTTTTAAAGGAGCTTTATTTATGCTTTTTAATATCATGGGATCACAAATGTGAGGGAAGATATGACATTTAGGCTTAATAATATTATCTTACATTTTATAGTTAAAATGTGATTATCTCATAAATGGAAAGCTGCGTAGTGAATAAAGTATGGAACACAAATTGTAAGTGAATGTAGGATTCAATTAGTATTTCTAAGATTTTTGGAATTTTTTCAATAATATGTTACATAATCAGCTATGAAGTCATAGCAATTTTCAAATAAAGCAGGTATTCATTTCAAAATATATTTTCTTTTATGTGTATGTTTTAAAAGGAGAGACAATGAATAAATAAGTAATATAATGATGAGTATTAATAAATACTATAAAGAAATCAGGGCAAGGAGAGAGTGAAATGATATAGATGTATTTATATGATAGAGTATTCTGAGAATACTTCTCTGAGGACATGTTTATGAATAGATTTGATTCACTAGAGACCATTCACAAGAAAAAGAATAGAAAATACTGCATGTTCTAACTCATAAATGGCAATTATTACTTGTCTTCTTTTTTTTAAGAAACTTACTTCAGGATTACTTTTTGATAAACAGAGAGTGCAGTTGAATCTTCTCGAGAACAGATTTCAAGTTTCATATGAGCTATATAGAGGGAAGAGTGCCATTCTAGTTCATATTTTATTCTGGGAGAATTAACCTGTACAAAACCTTCAGTGAAGAGATTAGAGGAAAATCAGTAGTGTTATTTTACCTATAATCAACAAATACAAATACAAAGGATGCAGTTTTCCTTTCTTTTGAATGTGTTTGGTTGTTTTCAAATGCAAAAGTCACATTCAATATACTCATTTATGTTATCAATTTGAAGAAAAGAAATGTTTAATGGTCTTGACAGTAGGCACAGGAAAGAATTTCTTTCATGTGTAAAATCTGTTGAGTTCTGTAATGTATATAAAAATGTGTTGTTTCCTAAACTCATTTCTGCACATTGACTTGCCTTCCATGGTGATTAACATCAATCTTTTATTCATCGTTTGGTGTCTTATTTATTAATCAAGTCAAGTTTTGTTCAAACAAGAGTTTTAGTTCCCTAAATGTTGCATGATGATAATTGCATTTATTTTATGATAGGCTAGATATTTTGGTAAGTTACCTCTTCAAAATGTTGATGAGCTTAGTCTATAAACTAATGCAAAGACTTAATTCTACTGTCATCACTTGATATCTTGTGCTTAATATCAGCTGATCAAAAAAATTATATAATCAAAAATCATGTATTTTATGTTTTTTATGTAACCATTATAGTATTTTACTATTGTCTTTAACTGTGAGGAAGAATTCTTTTTCTTATTTCTATAAGAAATAATGGTTAATTGGTTAATATTCTTTTTTAATGTTTATTTTACAATTGTGGGGTAAAATTCAGGGTTAGGTATAAAAATATTCATTGTGCAGGTACCCTTGTTGATGAGGTATGTCCTTCCCTCTCCCAAACAGATTTCAACCACTGTCAATCCCTCCTCCCGGCACCCTCCCTCCTCCCCGCAGTTTCTCACTTCTGTCGATCCTTTTCTTATAGTATTAAGGTAGTTGTCCAAGGTCCACTTATGAGTGAGAACATGTGATACTCAGATCTTTGTTTCTCTGAAAGATCGCTCAGTATTATAAACTCGAATTCCATGCAGGTTGCTGTGAAGTTCATGATTTTGTTCTCCTTTATGACTGTGTAATATTCCATTGTGTATATGTACCACATTTTTTAACCAGTCCTCTTTTGATGGGCAGCATGTTAAGTTCCATGTTCTTGCTATTGTGAACAATGCTGTGATAAATATACGTGTGCAGGTATCTTTTTAATAGAGTGATTTGAGTTCTTCTGGATATAGTCCCAGTAGGGGGACCGTGGGGTCCTATGGAAGGTTGATTTTCAAATTCCATAAGTGTTTCCTGCATTTTCTAAGGTTCTTAAGTTTGAGGTTTTACATTTAGGTCTGTGATCAATTTAGAGTTAATTTTTGTGTATGGGGATAGTTAGTGGTCCTGTTTCAATCTTCTGCAGGTTGTCAGCCAGTTTTCCCAACACCATTTACTAAATAGGTTCTCCTCTCTCCAGTAGTGGGTGGTAGAGGCTTTGCCAAAGATGAGTTGGTTGAGAAATTGAGGGTTTGCTTCTGGAATCTCAATTCTATTCCATTGGTCTATATGCCTGTTCTTGTACCAGTACCAGGTTGTTTTGATTATTGTAGCTTTAGAGTAAAATTTAAAGTCTAGTAGTGTGCTATCTCCTGCTTTTTGTTGTTGTGTTTTTTTGTTTTTTTTTTGTTTTTTGCTGAGAATTGTTATGGCTATTCTTGGTTGTTTGTGTTTCCATATGAATTCCTGGGTTGTTTTTTCTAGATCTGAGAAGAGTGTTGCTGGTAATTTGATGGGTATTGCATTAAATCTGTAGATTGTCTTAGGTAAGATGAACATCTTAACAATGTTGATTCTTCCAATCCATGAGTATAGAATATTTTTCCACTTGTTTGTGTCACCTTTGATTTCTTTGAGCAGTGTTTTGTAGTTTTCATTGTAAAGGCCTTTCACATCTCTGGTTAGGAAGATGCCAAGGTATTTCTTTTCTTTTTTTTGTGTGGCTATTGTGAATGAAATTGTGCATTTTATTTGGGGTTCTGTTTGTTTATTATTGGTGTATAGAAATACAATTCTCTTTTGCACATTTATTTTATACCCTGAGACTTTGCCAAAGTCCTTTATCAATGCAAGGAGGTTTTTGACAGATTCTCTTGGGTTTTCAAGGTATACAATCATGTCATCTGCAATAGAGATAACTTGACTTCTTCTTTTCCTATTTGGATACCCTGATCACCTTCTCTTCTCTGATTGCTCTAGCTAGGACTTCCAAAACTATATTGAATAGGAGGGGTGAGAGTGGGCATCCTTTTCTTGTTCCAGTTCTCAGAGGAAATGTTTCCAATTTTTGTCTGTTTAATAGTATGCTGGTCTGAGTTTCCCATAGGTGGCTCTTACTAATTTGAGGTATATTCCACCTATGCCTAGAGGTTCAAGGGTTTTTACTTAGAAGAGGTGCTGAATTTTATCAAAAGCTTTTTCTGCATCTACTGATATAATCATGTGGTTTTTGTTTTGACATCTGTTGTTGTATTTAATTACATTTATGGTCTTACGAATGTTTAACCAGCCTTGCATCCTGGGGATGAAACCTACTTGGTCATGTTGGATGATTTTGGGATGTGTTGTTGAATCCGGTTTGCTAGGGTCTTGTTGAGAATTTTAGCATCTATGTTCATCAAACATATCAGCCTCTACTTCTCTTTTTTCTGTTGGGTCTTTACCTGGCTTGGGTATCAATGTTTTGTTAGCTTCATAAAATGATTTGGGGAGAGTTCCATCTTTCTCAATCTCCTGGAATACATTCAGTAGGATTGGTATCAGTTCCTCCTTATATGTCATATATATATAATATTCTTAACAAGAAATCTTTTATACAGATGGCAGTTTTATTCATAATATTTTCTAAACTTAAATCATTACTTTTTTTTCTTTTTAAATCAGGATTTCATTCTGTCACCCAAACTGGAGTGGAGTGGCATGATCATGGCTTACGCAGCTGAAGCCTTCTAAACTGAAGAGATTCACCTTTCTCAGTCTCCCAAGTGGCTGGGACTATAGGTGAGTGTAACCATGCCAGGCTAATTTTTTAATTTTTTTGTAGAGATGAGATCTTGCTGTGTTTTCCAGGCTGGTGTCAAACTGCTGGTTTCAAGCAATCTTCCCAACCTGGCCTCTCAAAATGCTGGAATTATAGACGTGAACCACTGTACCTCTCCTATAAGCTTAATTCAATATTTTAGCAATCTTTCAGACTGGCAAAGATTTAAAAGATTAATTATTCTCAGCATTGGCAAAAATTTACAAAATTACACACTTTTATGGCCTTATTATAAAAGTACAAATTGATGTAGACTTTTTGCAGAAAACCTAAAATTGTTTACCAAATTTTTATTTTATTTTATTTTATTTTATTTTGAGTTGGAGTCTCACTCTGTCGCCCAGACAGGAGTGCAGTGGCTGCTCCCAGCCACCACAGCCTTGACCTGCTGGGCTCTGGAAATCCTTCCGCCTCAGCCTTCCAAGTAGCTGGAACTACAGGCATGTGCTACCACGTCTGACTAATTTTGGATTTATTGTAGAGATGAGGTCTCACCAAGTTGCCCAGGTGGGTCTCGAACCCACGGGCTCAGGCAGTCCACTCACCTCAGCCTCCAAAGTACAGGATTACAGGCTGAGCCACCGAACCCAGCTCAAATTTTTATTAAGTAAAGAATATGCCTTACCCAGAAATACTACTTTTAGTTAATTTACATATAGCTACTTAATTTCAAAACAAATTAGAGGTTAGGAGATAGTTTGTGAGTTTGGGAAAGGACAGTTCATCCTTCATCGTACACCTGCCTTTATTAATATGCCTATATACATTCACATAAATGCATACAGTATATCTTTTCATGTCAACAAATATTATAATTCAATATTTGCTTTGAGTAGCCAAATCAACACTACTGGTAACAGAAATAGTAACTTAAAAGAATCATAAAATAAGTTTACTGAGAAATAAACATAAATAGTATTAAAACAATTATAAGGGCTTCTTTTGAAGTGATTATATATGATTTTTTAAACAATAGCATATGGAAGAAACTTAAAAGTATATTACTGAGTGAAAAAAGCTAATCTGAAGAGTCTATATATTGTATGACTTGAACAATATGACATTCTAGATAAGGCTAAACTATGGAGACAGTAGAAAGATCAGTGGTTGCCAGGGATTAGAGGGAGGGAGAGAAGAAGGGATGAATAACTGGAATACAGAGGATTTTTTAGGGCAGTGAAACCACTTTGTATGATAATTTGATGTTGGATATATGGCATTATAAATGTGTCTAAACCCATAGAAAGTATACCACCAATAGTAAACCTTGATGTGAAATATGGACTCTGGGTGAAAATGATGTGCAAATGTAGATTGACACCACTGTGGTAGATGGTATTGATAAAGACAGATGCAATGCCTCTGTGGTAGGAGGTATATGAGAAACTTCTCTATTTTGCAGTCAATCTTTGTCAACCCAAAGCTTCTATAAAAAATATCATACTCAGTGATCTAACTCAGAAACAAAGAATAGAGTACCACATTTTCTCACTCATAAGAGGACCTTGAACAATTACCATAATACTGTAAGAAAGGGATTGGCAGTAATGGGAAACTGCCAGGGGAAGGAGGGGCACACCTCATCAAAAAGGGTACCTGTATAACGAACATTTTATACCTGACCCTGATTGTACCCCACATCTTTAAAATAAAGAAAAACAATCTTAAAAAAAAACTATCAAAAAGCAGTATGTAATAATCTGTGTCTCCTTTGCTCATAACTCTCATGGATCATCATTTTACTAAAAGTAACAGCAAACCTCCATATACTGGCTTTCAAAACTCTGGTTAATATGTTCTTCAATTCACCTTTCCAACCTTATATCAGTTAATTGCTTCCTTTCCTTATTCTGCTCTTTCACACTGGCCTCCTTACTTTTTCTCAGTCATGCCAACAACTATTATTTGCATTTGTTCTTCCTCTTGCCCCAAATACCCTTCCCTCTGCCTGGATTTTTCTTCTGCCAGGCACCCCCATTTCCTCATCTCTGATAAGTCATCCCTCATCAAGACCTATCTTGACCACCCTATCTAAATGTGTAAACTGGTCCAGTTAAAAGACCCTAAGGGGAGAGTATACCTGGTAACTCCTAGGGAAAACTGAGAAGCCACTCTGGCTGTATATGAAAAAAAAAGTCTAAGATCTAACCATTGTTATATCTCAAAATTTGGATGTCTATTTAGTGTGTCTTCATGTTTTCTTGTATTTTTGCAATTTTCCATACTTAAAATGTATTTCCTTAAGAATTGGAAAAAATAGGACTACAGTAAAGAAGCTAAAGTTAAATAGATAAGAAAATTAGATAATCCTAGAAATTGAGTCAACTGTACATAATACCTATATATAAGTGGTTGTTGCAGCTATCTCTTCTTATTGTGGATAAGTATTTCTAATGGTGAAATGTCACCAAGCATCCCTGTGAAATTAGTGCCTCTTTCTGCTACTGGGACTGTTTATTGAACCTTATACTGCATTTGCCCTGGAAACCACCTTGGTCTTTCCTCAGAGGAATCTGGGCAAAAACATTTGAGTAAGTCACACCAGGACTCTGTGCACCATTGATATATTTCTGGTCATCAGAACATATGTTTGAGTTTGAAATACATGGGTGCCATTAATTTATATTTCATTATAGTTTCATAATTTTTAAGGCAATTATCTCTTTATGTGTTGGTTGAACGGACAAAGAATTCAATAAATGATCATATGTATGAATGTCTTTATTAAATATGAAATAACATCAATTAATTTTTTGAAATAGAAACTATTAACATGAAAATGTCTGTGAGATTTTTATGAATATTAAAATATAATCTTTAATAACCCAGCTTAAAGTCAGGTCTCTATATGGAATAACATTTGATAGAGTAAAATGAAAGTATTTGGACACAATATGATTGCATGATAATATGTTTAACTAAGTCATTTTAATTGACAAGCAGCAATCCGACTGAGCCCCAATCTGATCCACCATCCCTCTACAGCAGGACTGGGGCATCTGACCCTACCTGTGAGCAACACTACCAGCCTGTGAGGAGAGTTAGAGATCAGGGCTGAAAGGACATTGTCCTTAGAGGAACAATCTCAGAGTGTGCTTGGGTCCCCTGTTTTAATTTTTTAAATTTTTATTCTGTTTGTTTTAATCTTTTTTCTCTTTTCACTCTCTTACTGTTATTGATAACATTTTCATATTTGCTTTGTTTCTGTTAGTTTACTGATTTTTTTTCTATAGACTTTATGTTTGTATAGGGGTATAGTACATCAATAAGGAGGTTGGTTAGCTTGTGTGTCTATATGATTGTATATTGTAGTTTTTTCTTTTTTTGACAATTTCTGTCTTTGTGTCTCTTTTCATTTATTAGTCAGTACATTTGTCTGTTTTCCCTCTTACTCTTCTCTTTCTTCACCTTTCTCTTCCACTACCCTGTTCCATTATTTTTCTTTTTCTTACCTCATTTTGCTTTCAGGGAGCAAACCTATACCCCTACTACATGGACAGATTGCAAGGCAGTGCGATGTGGGTTCCAGGGTATCCATACACCTGTTGGTGGATACTAGGATATGAATATAGATTTTGAATCACAGCTCCCCTCTCAATTAAATCTAAAAACTTCAAAAAGGATAGCCCCAACCTACAGTCCAGCTTCAAAACTGGTCAAAGCTTGAGGATTCACATAAAGAAGAAGAGAAGATTGAGCAAACAGAAGTAAAAGCAACACCACCACCACTGAACAACAGAATTAAAGAGGACAGGGAAAAGAGGGAAAAAGTGGGGAGGAAAATCTGCACAAATGAAGCAAAACCAAAAGAAAAATATAGTTCTCACACAGACCCCTGGGAGGCCAAACAATGAGAAAGCAGACTTCAGAATACAAACAATGAAGAATGCCCAGAATGACTGGTCACATACTACAAACCCAGATATCAAGACATTAATAGAGAAAATAAAAAGAGTTGAGGAGAGGCAAGAGAAAAAAAGGAGGGAGTTGACAACTGATATAACAACAGTAAAGAATACTATGATTGAATTAAATAACAAACTTATAACCATGGAAAACAGAATTAGCCAAGCAGAAGAAAGAATCTCAGAGCTTGAGGATCAAAATATAGAACTAAACCAAAGTGTCAAAAACATAGAAAAGAAGCTTTAAAAGACAGAACAAAACATTCAAGAGATGAGCAATTACTTCAAGGGGCTGAACCTAAGAGTAATTGGACTTCCTGAGGCATAAAGAGAGACAGCAACCACCCTGGAACAAACATTCCATGAAATCATTCAAGAAAACTTCCTTCATCTCATCAGTGATGCAAAAATTCAAACACAAGAGACTCCGAGAACCCCTGCAAGACAACAAATGAGAAGACCAACTCTGAGACACACAATAATTCACCTAAACAAAGTAGGTATAAAAGAAAAAATCCTAAAGGCAGCAAGAGAAAAAGGTCAGACTACCTACTGGGGAAGACCAATTAGAATAACAGCAGATTTATCTACAGAAATGCTTCAGGCTAGTAGAGCTTGGAGTCCAATCTTCAAAGTTCTCAAAGATAAACAATTTCAACCAAGAATAACCAACACAGCTAAGCTAAACTTCATAAGTGAGGGAGAATCAAAATCTTTCCCAAGCATCCAATCCCTAAAAACTTATGCTGCCTCCAGACCACCTCTACAAGAAACACTTAAGAAAGTATTAAATACAGAAGAAAAGGGGGAAAAGAACAATAACGTTCTTCACAAGAGTACAGGAAAAAGATTTGAAACAGACATGAATTAACCCAAAAACCAAAAGAAAGACAATAAACAAACTTGAAAACCTAAAGGAAATGGAATACTTTCTGACATCACACAATCTCCCGATGTTGAAACAAGAAGAAATCAAGACCCAAATAGACCAATAACAATCCAGGAAATTGACTATGTCATAAGAAAACTACCTACAACAACAACAAAAAAGCCCTGGACCAGATGGCTTTCCAGCAGAGTTCTACAAGATATAAAAGGAAGAACTGATACCAATCCTATTGAAAGTATTCCAGGTGATTGAGAAAGATGGAGCTCTCCCCAAATCATTTTATAAAGCTAACAAAACATTGATACCCAAGCCAGGTAAAGATCCAACAAAGAAAGAGAACCACAGGCCAATATCTTTGATGGACATAGATTTAAATTCTCAGCAAGAACTTAGCAAACTGGATTCAACAACACATCTCAAAAATCATCCATCACCACCAAGTAGGCTTCATCCCCAGGATGAAAGTCTGGTTCAACATTTGTAAGACCATAAATGTAATTAAATACACTAACAGACACAAAAACAAAAACCACATGAATATATCAGTAGATGCAGAAAAAGTTTTTGATAAAATTCAGCACCTCTTCTAAGTAAAAACCCTTGAACCTTTAGGCATAGGTGGAACATACCTCAAATTAGTAAGAGCCATCTATGGGAAACTCACAGCCAGCATACTGCTAAACAGACAAAAATTGGAAACATTTCCCCTGAGAACTGGAACAAGACAAGGATGCCCACTCTCCCACCCCTCCTGTTCAATATAGTTTTGGAAGTCCTAGCCAGAGCAATCAGAGAAAAGAAGGTGATCAGGGGTATCCAAATAGGAAAAGAAGAAGTCATGTTATCTCTGTTGCAGATGACATGATTGTATACCTTGAAACCCAAGAGAATCTGTCAGAAATCTCCTTGCACTGATAAAGGACTTTGGCAAAGTCTCAGGGTATAAAATAAATGTGCAAAAGAGAATCGTATTTCTATACATCAATAATAAACAAATAGAACCCCAAATAAAAAGCACAATTTCATCCACAATAACCACAAAAGAAAAGAAAAGAAAAGAAAAGAAATACCTTGGCATCTTCCTAACCAGAGATGTGAAAGGCCTTTACAATGAAAACTACAAAACACTGCTCAAAGAAATCAAAGGTGACACAAACAAGTGGACAAGTATTCCATACTCATGGGTCAGAAGAATCAACATTGTTAAGATGTTCATCTTACCTAAGACAATCTATAGATTTAATGCAATACCCATCAAATTACCAGCAACATTCTTCTCAGATCTAGAAAAAAACAACACAGGAATTCATATGGAAACACAAAGGTCCAAGAATAGCCAGAACAATCCTCAAAAAAAAAAGCAGGAGATATCACACTACTAGACTTTAAACTTTACACTAAAGCTACAATCATCAAAACAGCTTGGTATTGGTATAGGAACAGGCATATAGATCAATGGAATAGAATTAAGATTCCAGAAGCAAAACCTCAATTTCTCAACCAACTCATCTTCAACAAAGCCTCCACTACCCATCACTGGGGAGAGGAGAACCTATTCAGTAAATGGTGTTGGGAAAACTGACTGACCACATGCAAAAGATTCAAACAGGGCCTTTATCTATCCCCATACCCAAAAGTTAACTCTAAATTGATCAGAAACCTAATGTAAAACCTCAAATCATAAAAACTTTAGAAAATGCAGGACACCCCTTATGGAATTTAGAACTGGTATCCAATTCCTAAGCAAAACCTGAAATGCAGAGGTCATAAGAGTTAAGATAGACAAGTGGGACCTCATTAAACTGACAAGCTTCTGCAAAGCCAAAGAAACCATCAAGAAAGCAGGGAGACAGCCCAGGGACTGGGAAAAAATATTTGCCAACTCCATGTTTGACAAAGGCTTAACATCAAGGATCTACAAGGAGATCAAATGTGCTGAAAAGAAAAAAAAACCAAACAGCCCCATTACAAAGTAAGCAAAAGATATTAATAGACATGTCTCAAAAGAAGACATATGAGCAGCCAACAGATACATGAAAAAATGTTCAGCCTCACTAGTTACCAAGGAGATACCAATTAAAACTACACTGAGATGTCACCTAACTGCAGTCTAGAATGGCCATCATGAATAACTCAAAAAATAAAAGATGCTGGAGAGGATGTGGCAAAAAGGGAGCACTTCAACACTGTTGGTGGAATTGCAAACTAGTACAACCTCTGTGGAGATCAGTTTGGCGATTCTGAAAAGTTCTAAAAATCGACCTTCCATGTGACCCCGTAATTCCCCTACTGGGAATCACTACTCAAATCATTCTATAAAAAAGATACCTGCACATGTATGTTTATCACAGCATTGTTCACAATAGCAAGATTATGGAACCAGCCATGCTGTCCATCAAAAGAGTACTGGATTTAAAAAATGTGGTACATATATATGATGGAATATTACACAGCCATAAAAAAGAACAAAATCATGAATTTCACAGCAACCTGGATGGAATTAGATTTTATGATACTGAGTGATCTTTCACAGAAACAAAGATCTGAGTATTACATGTTCTCATTCATAAGTGGACTTGAACATCTACTGTATACTATAAGAAAATGACTGACAGTGGCGGGAAACTATGGGGGCTGCAAGGAGGAGCAGGGATGTGGGTTTAATGGTAGTCAATATCTCTCTGAGGAAGGGGAGGCATACCTCATCAACAAGGGTACCTGCACAATGAATATTTGTATACCTAATCCTTAACTGTACCTCACAATTTTAAAATAAAATATATATGTAATTAAATTTTAAAAAGAGAACATAATATATTTTTGCATTCAAAAATAAAACAATATAAATACATGAATATAAAATAAATGAATGGAATATAAAAGTAAATATTTTAATAAAGGGCTAAGCAATCATGTACTACGTATATGTATGTATATATGTCAGTGTGTGTTTATGTATGCATATGTAGATGCATATATGTGTGTATAATATAGGGTATATGTCTGTTCCACTTAAAATTTCAGTGATTTCTTTCTCTAGGACCTGCACATGTTTATTTAAATTTTCATATTTTTTTCACTGTGAAAAATAGTTTTTCATATATTTCTATGTGGTATTGCTTTCAGTGAGAAACCCTTGATTTTTGAGTATTTATTTTATTACTAGTCATCTTACTGAAGTCACTTGGTCATTCTGATAATTGTTGAGTTGACTTAATTTTGTTTACCGGGATGAGAATTATATCACCTATAAATATGGTAATATTGTTCTTCTTTTCTATACTATAACTCTCTTTTTTCTGTGATTTATTAGTTAAATATCAAACAGCAACTATAAGTATATATTGATTATGAATTTTAATGGGAATTGCACTTACATTTTATTATTATGGGGAATGTTGACCAGTATAAGCAAATAATAGCCAACTAGGTGTCAAGTGCTAGAAAATCCCTGCTTAAACATAAATGTTTGTTCACCAGAAAGCAACCTTGACTATTCATAACTTTAAAGAATAGTAGCATTATTTGAATGAATCAGAAATGAATTTCAAATAATTTTAATCATCTTCTTAGCATAGGTTGAAATAAATTAATGTTTTCTCCCTTTTAAACTATTGATGCGTAGAGTTATATAAAGTTTTCTGAATGTTGGATTATTCTTACATTCTTAGAAAATAGCACACTTGATGATTTTACATTTTTGGATAGTAACTGCACATTTTCTCATATTATATTTATAATTTTTGAATCAGTAGATTGTAGAGTTTTATAGTTTTGGTGTTAGAGTGAGAAAAAATCTAAAGTCGTACTTCATTTCATTCTTGGTTTAGCCTTATAACCTTAGGCTACTTGTCTGAACCTGCTAAGACTTACTCTCTTTATATGTAATATGGTGATAATAAACTATTCCACCCTTTCAGATGGCTGAGAGTGTTAAATGTTATAATGCATGTAAAGTACTTTACATAGATGCTAGCATGCTCAATAAATGTGTAGTCATAAATGTGACTTCGTAGTTTTCTATTTTTTATCTCTTACTGATAAAGGTTTTTTTTAATAAGGCTGTGAAAGCATCTTAAAATGTATTAATAAACTAACTCCTTTTAACTAGGTTATAAAGTAAATGATATATAGATTAATATTCCTTAAGGTTCTGTTATAAATTATAGTCATGAAAACATCTGAAATTAGTATAATTTCTGGATGTAATTATTTTCAAATTCAAATAATATTCAGTTTTATCTAAGATAATTTATATAATATTCTCTCAAATTAATTTTGATAATTTATATTTTTTCAACTCCATTAATTCATTAAAGATTGTTACATTTATCAGCATGTGGTTGTAAGTTAATTATTAGTTTAATATCATTTTATATATGTAGTCATAATCTTTTTTATATGTCTAAGTCATATGCTAGTGAATATTTTGTTATTGTTTCTTTCCTAATTACATTTATACATGTACCATATCTATATTTTAAGCATATTTATAAGTTTATAATTAATTTTGCTTTTTAAAAATTTGGTAGCTTAATTCTTTCATAATTAATTTCTCCATCTCATTTTTTGGACTTTTGTTTTTGCCTAACTTTATGGGTTGGAAACGTAACTAATTATTTCCAATTTAAATCTTTAAAAACAAAACATTTGTGTCTGTAAATCTGCTATGATGTTTACATTGGAAGAACTGACATAGTTTTTGAAGACAATATACTCTTCCTAGTTATTTTTCAAACAGCCTTTCATTAAAATTTTTATTCCTTTTTGCTAAAAGTTTCAAATATAATCGGTCATTATAATTATTAAGTGGTTAGATTTTTATTTGCTGCTCAAAGTTTTGTTCATAACATGTAAACTTTTGTATAGTGATAAGAGAATGTGATTTATGAACTTCTTCTATAAAATTACATGTAAAAAGGAAATGCAGCAAACATACTCATTGTAAAATGTAGAAAATGAACCCTAAGAATATAAATGAAAAGTGAAAGTGCGTCATCTCTTTTTTTTGTAGGTTGAATTCTCTTGAACTGAATGCTAGTACAGACTTAACATGCAAAATATTTCTTAGAGATCAGCACCCGTGGACAGTATGATGGGATGCAAGATTGAGTAGAGAGAGAAGCTGAACTGTGATGCAGTCTTGACATATTTTAGGCAACCCATATGGAACTCTGGAGCATATATGATCCATCATAGTTGTCCCAAGTTGAGTCAAAATTACTGTCCTTAGACCATCTTCTATATCAGTTGTTGGATGAGAGTATCCAATCCTGGGAAATGAAGCTTTCAAAAAATGCTGCTCTCTGCAGTTGACTTGGACCCTGAATGATTTGAGAGGTAGACTTTGTCTTCTGTCAGTTGCTAAAATAAGCCTTTTCTCCAAGGAAACCAGGGGAGGTGTATCTCAGTGTGCATTGCACCTTTTCAAAAAAAAAAAAAAAACAGCATGGAATAGTTTATCTAAATGCTTTATATGCACTTTAATTTCCATCTTTTTTAACCTAAATGATATTTTTACTTTATATGTACTTGTAAGAAGTTTCCAATCTTTAATATACTTATTGAAAGTTTTTTATATCAAGATTTTCTCTCTTAATATTAGTTTATCTACTAGTTTACTGTATTAAATTATTTAAGCTGTTTCTGATCAGATATGGGGCATTTTTTCTGGATTATCACTCAATTAAATATCTTTATTATATTAATACGTGAATAATAACACTTTTTAAAATAAACTTTTTTGTCTTCTGGCATTTAATATTGCACATCACATATTTATTTCTGCTTAAACACTTTAAGTAGTTACTTATCTTAAAATTTTAAAAAGCTTCAGGATCAGTCTAAATATGATCATCAATTATTATTTCTTGGGTTATAATTACAAGAGATATCATGAAAGGATTATGATCAGATTTGCATTTTTACAATTATCACTCTGTCTTTGATCTGGAAATTATATTATGAAGAGAAGGAATAGATGCAAGGAAAAGCAATTAAATATGACTCCATTTAAAAAAAGAGACATGAATGGATAGAGGCAGCACAAGAGGATAAATGATATAAAACTATAAGCTATCAAAGTTAATATACATAAAAGGCTGTTGGGTCTAGAACTCAATAATTTTAACAATAAGTAAAAATAAAATGATGTTTGTGATTCAAGATACAAGAATCTCTTAGAGATTGGCTAGTATTAGAAGAAGAGGGGGTTAGAATAGCGGTTTAAAACATACCAACTTATTATATTAAAAAATGTAGAGGAGAAAGATGTGCCAGCAAAGGAGTTGTCAAAGATGTTGAAAGAGTGGTAGTACATTTTGACATAGAATGCAAGGGAAGAATGGTTTCAAAATAATATTTCCAAGGGGATCAAATGCCTCTCAGAAAATAGCAAAGATGAGACATGAAATGTGTCCTTGGGATTTATTAATATGGAGATTAGTGACAATATTGGAAAGAACAGTTTTGGTAATAGGAATAGATGACAGACTAAAAAGTTTGAGGAATGTAAGAAAATAGATATAGTGGCAACCTCTTTCAGGTCCCCTCCTGCTGTGGAAGCTTTTCTGTCTTCTTAAGTTTTGCTTTCTAGAAGGAAAGAAAGAAAGAAAGAAAGAAAGAAAGAAAGAAAGAAAGAAAGAAAGAAAGAAAGAAGGAAAGAAAAGAAAGAAAGAAAAGAATGAAAAAAGATTTAGTGAATAGAGAGAATTTATTCCAGAAGCCTAATGTATTAAGATAATTTATTTCAGAAGTCTAAAATATATCAAATTATAGCATAAATGGATCTGAGATAGAGTGAAGGGTTTTTTTTTTTGTCACTTTATTTGCATATATAGGAGAACCTAAACATTGTTAAAGACTGATTAGGAGGAACCAACAGAGTGAGAATCATCTACAAGTAAGAGAATGAATAGCAGATGGCAGTGAGTTTCTATCAAGCCAGAAAGAAGGAGGGTCTAGAACACAGTGATAAAGATTGATTTTACATGGGATCGGACTTCTAGTTGTACCAGCAACTAAAAGATAATTTTTATCTTTTAAATATGTGTATAAAAATAATAACAAGATGAGGAAGTTCATCTAATAACTTCTGTCTCTCTGAAGTAGAACAATCTTTTCTTGAGAGGTGGCTTATATAAGAATAGGAGTTTTGAGAAGAATAGGAAATTTTGAAATACTCATTGTGGAGGATGAGTGCATGGGACTAGGATGATAACATAATAGGATTGAGGATAGACTTGAGGGTCTTGTGGACTGGGACTGGAGATTAAGAAATTTTACTATATTGAATTTCCCAGTTATTTGATTTATCCAACTTTTTAAGAAGTACAAAGACAAACAGCCAAGGTGACACATTTCTGTGGCAAGATTAAGTGCAATAGGAAAAGAAAGTTTAATAAATTTGCAAAGGATATTTCTGTGGTCTGAATGTTTGTGTCTCCTAAAATTCAAATGTTGAAATAATACCTGTCAAGGTAATGGTATTAGGAGGGGGTTTGATTAGTGTGAGGCCCTTGGGAGGTGATTAGGTCATTAGACCAGATCTCTCATGAATAAGATTAGTGCCCTTATAATAGAAGCTTCAGAGAGTTACCTTGTCTTTTCTACCAAGTGAGCATACAGAAAGAAGGAATCGTCTATGAACTAGGACACAGGCTTTCACCAGACACCAAATTTGTTCTCACTTTGATCTTGGACTTCCAAGCCACAATAATTGTGAGAAATAAATTTGTGTTGTTTATTAGCTACCCAGTTTATAATATTTTGTTGTAACCACCCAAGCTGACCAAGGCAGACATGTTGAAGTGTTATGCACTGGGATTTAGATAACTGATATGACTAGAGTACACTTTTGACTGATTGGAGTAAAGAAAGAAAAAAGAGAGTTTTCTGAAGATGGCGATGGCATAGGTGAACTTGTGAGAGTCTCCGAACATGAGTTCCCAAAAAGACTCTTACTTTTCTCCCCCCATCCCCCAGCCCACCACCAGCCGCACTAGTCCAAGGCCTGGGGACATTTGGTCCCACGCAGGGCCGGATATTGCAGCCCCTGGCTGCTGCTGTTCCACCATATGTGACTCCACCTGTGTGGGAGTCTCAGGTCTCAGCTCCCTCCCTGGCTACATCATTTCTCGTCCAGCACCCAGCACCAAGCTGCCAGTCACTCAGGGAGGCTCTGGGTGCCCACCCCTCAGAAACACTGATCCCATTCCTGGCTGAAGTACCCTATGGGGTGCCCAGGGCCACTCTCACCACTCACTGCCTGCACTTTGGAGCTTTGGCGTTCTGGAGCTCTGGGCCCACGCTGGCTGAAGCACTCAGCACATGACCCCAAGCTTGGGGACCCAGACAAGCAGAGAGAAATGATCTGCAAAAGTGAAACTTTCACCTCGGCCATTCTCCAGGCAGAGATTTCCATTGCCCCACCCACCTATCAACAACCTCTACTTCGGTAACTAAGGTAACGTTACTAAAAAGGAGACAAAGCCCCATCCCTATGCTGAATCAGACAAAAGCAACTCCCAGACAGCAGGCTAAAAAAAAAACAAAACCAAAACTGCAAGTAAATCTAGCTGCCTGCAATGAGAAACAAAGAGGAGAGGCTGGAGATCAGAGCTGAAGTGACTTTAGTCTGATCTCTTATTTTGACTTTTGATTTTATCATTTTGGCTGTTTGTTTTGATCACTTTTATTGTTTGCTTTCTGACTTACACTGTTTCATGATTTTATTGGTCTGTCTCTGTGTAGTTACCAGTATTCTTTAGGGGATCTTTCTTATGTGTCTTTTTTCACTTCTCTCCAGCCTTGTGTCTCTTTCTCACCTGAGAGTTGGTATGTATGTCTGTTTTCCCTCTTGCTCTTCTCTCTTTCTAACTTCCTATTGACCCCCCTTCCTCCATTATTTTCCTCTTTTATACTCTCTTTTAATCTAGGGACCAAGCCTACATACTGCTGCATGGACAGATTGCAAGGCAGAGGGAAATAGATTCCAGTGTGCTTATACACCTGTTGGTGGATGCTAGAATAAGCATATACATTCTGAACCACAGCTTCCCTCTCATTTAAACCTCAAAACTGCAAAAAGAACAGCCCGCAGCCCACACTCCAACCTCAAAAGTGAACAAAGTCAGAAGATCCTCATAAGGAAGAACGGGATATTGCACAAGTGAAACAAAAGCAACCCCACCTTCCCTCAAAAACATAATTAAAGAAGGGGAGGGAATGGGGAGAGAGGGAAAAATCTACACAAATGAAGAAAAACCAAAGAAGAGTATGGGTCTCTCCCAGACCCCTAGGAGGGCAGACACTGAGAAAACTGACTTCAGAATGCAAACAATGAAGAGCCCCAGGATGAAGGGTCTTAAACTACAAACCTAGATATCAAGATATTAATGGAAAGATTAAACACAATTGAGGAGACACAAGAAGAAATTAGGAAGGAGCTGATATCCGAGATAACAGTAATAAAGAATACTGTGAATAAAATAAATAACAAAATGATAAACATGGAAAGCAGAATTATTCAAGCAGAAGACAGAATCTCAGAGCTTGAGGATCAAAATATAGAACTAACCCAAACTCTTAAAAACACAGAAAATAAGCTCAAAAAGACAGAACAAAACCTTCAAGAGATGAGTGATTACTTCAAGAGACCGCACCTAAGAGAAATTGGCCTTCCTGGGGCAGAAAGAGGGACAGAGACCACACTGGAACGAACTTTCCATGAGATCATTCAAGAAAACTTCACTTATCTAATCAGTGATGCAAAAATTCAAACACAAGAGATTCAGAGAACCCCTGCAAGACAATAAATGAGAAGAACAACTCCTAGACACATAATAATTCACCTAAACAAAGTAGACATAAAAGAAAAAATCCTAAAGGAAGCAAGAGAAAAAGGCCAGATCATCTACCATGGAAGACCAATTAGAATAGCAGCAGATTTATCTACAGAAACCCTGCAGGCTAGGAGAGCTTGGAGCCCTATCTTCAAAGTCCTAAAAGATAAAGAATTTCAATCAAGAATAACCTATCTGGCCAAGTGAAGCTTCATCAGTGAGGGAGAATTAAAATCTTTCCCAGATATCCAAACCCTAAGAACTTATGCTGCCACCGAACCACCTCTACATGAAACAGTTGAGAAAGTCCTAAACACTGAAGAAAAGGAAAAAAGAACAACGTTCTTTAAAAGCGTACAGAAAAAAGAATAAAATACACCTGAACCAACCCGAAAACCAAAAGAAAGAAAAAAAAAACAAGTGGAAGAACAGCAACTCTATAAGAACTCTATGACACATTTCAATAATAGCTTAATGTGAATGGACTAAACGCACCACTGAAAAGACATAGAATGGCAAAATGGATAAAATACCACCAGGCAACAATATACTGCCTTCAAGAAACCCATCTCACTAGAAAGGACATACACAGACTCAAAGTAAGAGGATGGGAAACAAATTTTAGGCGAATGGAACACAAAAGAAAGGAGGAGTCGCAATCCTAATTTCAGACAAAATACCATTTAAGCTATCGAAAATTTAAAAAGATACAGAGGGCCACTACATAATGATAAAAGGTTCACTCCACCAACAAGAAATATCTATCCTAAACATATATGCGCCCAGTATAGGTGCGCCATCTTTCATAATGCAACGTCTAAGAAAACTAAAGAAAGATATTGACTCTAACACCATCATAACTGGGGACTTTATTACCCCACTCACAACCCTAGACAGATCATCAGGACAAAAAATCAGCAATGAGATCCGGAACCTCAATGTGACTCTGGACCAAATGGACTTAATTGATACCTACAGAACACTCCATCCAAAGACCACAGAATACACATTCTACTCATCACTGCATGGAACATATTCTAAGATCAACCACATACTTGGCCATAAAACAAGCATAAGCAAATTTTAAAAGACTGAAATTTTACCATGCACCTTCTCGGACCACAGTGGAATAAAAATAAATATTAACACCAAGGTCCTCCCAAAACACACAAAGACATGGACACTAAACAGCATGATGCTAAACAACTCCTGGGTCAATGATGAAATCAAAACAGAGACTAAAAGATACATGGAAACAAATGAAAATGAAGAAACATCTTACCAAAATCTCTGGGACGCCATGAAAGCTGTAGTTAGAGGGGAATTTATATCCCTACAAATGCACATGAAAAACATGGAAGGATCACAAATTTTTACAGCCTCACAAGCCACCTAAGGAAGCTGGAAAAGGAAGACCACAAAAACCCTAATTTCAGCAGAAGAATCCAGATCACTAAAATAAAAGCCCAAATCCAGGACATAGAAGGCAAAAAGATAATACAAAAAAATCAATGAAACAAATTGCTGGTTCTTTGAAAGGAAAAAGAAGATTGAGGGTCCCCTAGCTAGACTGACCAAAAAAAAAAAAAAAAAAGAGAGAGAGAAAACCCAAATAAGCACAATCAGAAACACAAAAGATGGAGTCACATCTGACCCTGAAGAAATACAAAAGATAATTAGAGACTACTACATACACTTGTATGGAATAAAACTTGAAAACCTTAAGGAAATGGAAGACTTTCTGACATCACACAACCTGTTTAGGTTGAAACAAGAAGAAATTGAGACCCTAAATAGACCAATAACAATCAAGGAAATCGACTATGTAATAAGAAAACTACCTACAAAAAAAAAAAGCCCTGGTCCAGATGGCTTTTCAGCAGAATTCTACAAGACATTTAAGGAGGAGCTGATACCATTTAAGGAGGAACTGATCGCCTGAGGGTATTCCAGGCAATTGAAAAAGATAGAACTCTCCCCAAACCATTTTATGAAGCCAACATCACATTGATAACCAAGCCAGGTAAAGATCCAACAAAGAAGTAGAACTACAGGCCAATATCTTTGATGAATATAGATGCTAAAATTCTCAACAAGATCCTAGCAAAGCGAATTCAACAATACATCTCTAAAATCATCCATCATGACCAAGTAGCCTTCATACCTGGGATGCAAGGCTGGTTCAACATTCGTAAAACCATAAATGTAATTAAATACATCAACAGATATCAAAACAAAAACCACATGATTACATCATTAAATGCAGAAAAAGCTTTCGATAAAATCCAGCACCCCTTCTTGATAAAAATCCTCGAACAGCTAGGCATATGGGGAACATACCTCAAAATAGTAAAAGCCATCTACGAGAAACCCACAGCCAGCATACTCCTAAACGGACAAAACTTAGAACCATTTCCCCTGAAAACTGGAATAAGACAAGGGGACCCACTCTCACCCCTCCTGTTCAACATAGTATTGGAAGTCCTGGCTCGAGCAATCAGAGAAGAGAAGGCAATCAGGGGTATCCAAATAGGAAAAGAGGAAGTCAAGTTATCTCTCTTTGCAGACGATATGATTGTGTACCTTGAAAACCCAAGAGAATCTGTCAAAAACCTCCTTACACTGATAAAGGCCTTTGGCAAAGTCTCAGGATACAAAATAAATGTGCAAAAGACAATCACATTTCTTTACACCAATAATAAACAAACAGAAACCCAAATAAAAACCACAATTCCATTCACAATAGCCACACACACACACAAAAAAAGATATACCTTGGCATCTTCCTAACCAGAGATGTGAAAGACCTTTACAATGAAAACTATAAAACTCTGCTCAAAGAAATCAAAGTTGACACAAACAAGTGGAAAAATATCCTATGCTCATGAATTGGAAGATTCAACATTGTGAAGATGTCCATCTTACCCAAGGCAATCTACAAATTCATTGCAATACCCATCAAGTTACAGCAACATTCTCAGACCTAGACAAAACAACACAGGAATTCATATGGAAACACAAACGACCAAGAATAGCCAGAACAATCTTCAGCAAAAAAAAAAAAAAAAAAAAAAAAACAAACAAAGCAGGTGGTATAACATTACCAGACTTCAAACTTTACTATAAAGCTACAATCATCAAAACAGTTTGGTATTGGTATAGGATCAAGTACATAGATCAATGGAATAGAATTAAGATTCCAGAAGCAAAACCTCAATTTCTCAACCAACTCATCTTTGACAAAACCTCCACCACCTACCACTGGGGAGAGGAGAACCTATTCAGTAAATGGTGCTGGGAAAACTGGCTGACCACATGCAGAAGATTGAAACAGGACCCTTATCTATCCCCATACACAACAATTAACTCCAAATGGATCAGAGACCTAAATGTAAAACCTCAAACCATGAGAACCTTAGAAAATGAAGGACATACCCTCATGGAAATCAGAACTGGCATTCAATTCCTAAACAAAACCCGAAACCCACAGGTCATAAGAGAGAAGATAGACAAGTGGGACCTTATTAAACTGACAGGCTTCTGCAAAGCCAAAAAACCATCAAGACAGCAGAGATACAGCCTACAGACTGGGAAAAATTATTTGCCAACATCAGGTCTGACAAAGGCTTAACATCTTGGATCTACAAGGAACTGAAACATGCTGAAAATAAAAAAACAAACAACCCCATTAAAAAATGGGCAAAAGATATGAACAGACAGTTCACAAAGGAAGACATCCGAGCAGCCAACAGACACATGAAGAAATGTTCAACCTCACTAATCATCAGGGAGATGCAAATCAAAACCACACTGAGATACCACCTAACTCCAGTCAGAATGGCAATTATCAACAACTCAAAAAATAACAGCTGCTGCAGAGGATGTGGCGAAAAGGGAACAATTCTATAGTGTTGGTGGGAGTGTAAACTAGTGCAACCTCTATGAAAGCAGTGTGGCGATTCCTAAAAGCTCTAATTATCAACCTCCCATATGACCCCGCAATCCCCCTAGTGGGAATATATCCGGAAGAACTCAAATCACTCTATAACAAAGATACCTGCACACGTATGTTTATCACAGCATTGTTCACAATAGCAAAAACCTGGAAGCAACCATGCTTTCCATCAAAAGAGGACTGGATTAAAATAATGTGGTACATATACACAGTGGAATACCACGCAGCCATAAAAAAGAACAAAATCATGAATTTCGCAGCAACCTGGATGGAACTAGAGTCTATAATACTGAGTGACCTCTCACAGAAACAAAGATCTGAGTATCACATGTTCTCATTCATATAGTGGACCCTGAACATCCAATGTAATACTATAAGAAAATGACTGACATTAGTGGGAAACTATGGGGGGAGGGAGATGGGGTTAACTGTAATAAATACCTGTCTGGGGACGGGGAAACACTTCTTATCAACAAGGGTGCCTGAACGAAACGTATTTGTATACCTAGCCCTTAACTGTACCCCACAATATCATAATAAAAAGTATTGATCATAAAAAAGAAGAACCTTTTTAATTGAAATAATAAATGTAAAAGCTTAGATACTGTAATCTGAAATATCCCATATCTTAGAAATTATTATGAAATCTTGATATTGAGTGAAATTTCTAGTTCATGTGAGTCTAATTTGAAAATTCGATTCTGCGTTTACCTTACTTTTTTCTGATATACTATTTAAATCTTTAAGTTTATTTCTAAGGGTTGTTTTAACTACTCCCCATGACTTTTGGTAGGTTATATTTTTAGTATCACTTATTTGTATTTTAATGATCCTTATGAGTTTCTCTTTGACCCTTGGGTAACTTAGCAAGTAGTGACTTATTAAATTTCAAATATTTTATTAATGTCTATTTCTAATTAAATACCCATATGGTCAGTGAATATACTCTGTGTAACTTTGATATCTTAAAATATATTGGATATGATCAATATTGGTAGTGTTAAATGCACACATGAGAAGAACTTATTTGCTGCTATTTGGTTCATTATTTTGTATACATCCATATAGTCAACTTAATTGATAGTATTATTCAATTCTAAATTCCTACTGATCTTTAATCTATTTAGTCTTCAACTGTAATTGTTGATTTTTTAGCCTTTATTTTTGCCAATTTTTGCTTTATATATTTAGGAACTTTGTTTTTATGTTTTACTGATTCAACAATATTATTGTAATTATTAACATTTTATTGGCAATGTTGTTGTTAGATACTTATCCTTAATAACAATGTAGCATAACTATATCAGAAAGCTTGGAAGATATTAATAACCTGCTTCAAAAATTGCAATAAAATGTCTGAAATAAGCAAAATACTTTTTACAAGATGGTGAGAATTCATAATAAAAGTAGGCTGTTTAGTGCATTTCAAAGTTGGTTATAACAAGGCTCATTTCTTTAATTCCCAAAAACTTTCTAATCAAGCTTTAAGTCAGAAAATTAAGCTAAGGAGACTGGGATAGTCATACGTTCAAGAGCAAGTACAAATAAAATGCAGTGAATGTTTAAAGAAAAAGGGAATTCAAAAATCTGCTAGCAAAACTCTGTAAACAGACATATAAGAACACAACTTAAAATAATGTAATTATCTAATCAAGATCTCAACAACTTGAATTTGGCAAAGTAGGTTTGGTCTCCAAAGCTAGTATTCATTACTCAGAACCATGCCACATTAATAAAGATGAGATGCCAATATTTCAGAGGAGTTTATACTGTATTTTCCAGATTTTGCTTTTACATAAGGCAATTGACTAAAAATACCAAATAATCATTAGCATTAAATAACAACTAATGATCCAAATTACATATATTGATGAGGTAACCCGTTCTAGATGTTAATGTTCTTAAACTTGTCAATAGCTTTTCAGCATTAAAAATACATTGAGTGGGAATGCACCATTCATCATCTATTTAGTCAAAGACAATTCAACTTAGTGGCTTACAAGAGATTTGTAATTGATAATACAGAGAAGACCTGAAAATATTGATGTGTACTAATTGAGAGAAAATTTATTCTGATATTATGCTTCAACATCAAAATGCGTGCAAGTTACAAATACACAACTGCATGAATTTTACAAAATAAAATGACTCCTCTAAAATCAGTACTTCAGTCAATAAATAGAACATTACCAGCATCAAGAAGCCTTTTCTTATCCCTCTCCTGTTACAACATTCAAAGTAACCACTATCCTGATTTCTAGCATCTTGGTAGATATATTCACATTATATTAAAAGCCTACCAAATGTGAAATAAAATGTTCCCACATTGACTTAGAGATGCCCTGATAATTTTTATAACAAAACTACTATTTAAAAATTGTGGCTATTATGAGTAAGTTGCCAATTACAGTGTGTGCCTTGTAGGTTTAAACTAAATGACAGTGGTTATTATTAGTTTTGTTGGTAGAGGACTTTATTTAATTGAATAAAAAAAATTAATAATTCTCAGTACCTGTAGTTTCTAGTCTACTGGATATTATGGCACCCATCATTATAAATTTGGTCAGTTTTTACTTATGTTTATAACTTTTTTTAAAATTAGTCAGAGTCGCACCCTCTTACCCAAGCTGGAGTTTGGTGGCAGCAATCATGGCTTCCATAACTTTGACCTGCTGGCCTCAGGTAATCCCTCCATCTCAGACTTCCAAGCAGCTGAGACTATCTGTATTTATTGTAGAGAGGAGGCTGGTCTTGAACTCCTCAGCTCAGACAATCCTCTAGCCTCGGCTTCCCAAAGTGCTGAGATCACAGGTGTGAGCCACCATGTCTGGCTTAAGTTTATAACATGATATGCTATAATTGTACATAGTTATGGGGTACAGGGTGATACTTCAAAACATATATGCAATGTGTAATGATTAACTCAGGGAGAAAAGGAAACTCATACTTCTGATGGAAATGTAAATTAGTACGGCCACTGTGAAAAACAGTTGAAGGCTCTTCAAAAATTTTAAAATAGAGCCATATGACCCAACTATTGCACTACTGTGTAGTTATCCAAAGAAAAGGAAATTAATATATAAAAGAGATATATGTACCCCTGTATATTGAGTACTATTCACAACAGCCAAGAACAGAATCAATGTAAATGTCTATTAATAAATAAATGGATAAAGGAACTATTATATATGTAAATATATATTCACAAAATGGAATGTTATTCAGCTATAACAAAGAATCAAATCTTGCCATTTGCAGGAACATGAATGGAATGGGAAAACATGTTAAATGAAGTAAGTCAGTCATAGAAAGACAAATGTTCTCATTCAAATGTGGGAGTTAAATAAATTGTGCTTATAGAAGAATAGTAGACTTGTGGGTGACTACAAACTGGGAAGGAGAAAGGGAGGATGATTATTGGCTACAAAGTTATAACTAGATAGTAGGAATAGGTTCAAATGTTCTATAGCACTGTAGGATGTCTATAGTTAACAGTAATTTATTGTGTATTTTCAAACAGCTAGAAGAGAGAATTTTGAATGTTCCCCAAACAAAACATTAAAAATGCTATTTTTATTTTTACTCCTAATTGGTGCTGTTATTAGTAGTAGTACTATTAGATAAAAACCAACAAGGAGAAGAAATAGAAGAGGAAGAAGACAAAAGATTTACTTATTCAAAATATTTTTTATTTTGAAAAAGCAACTTATTTTCCTTGTATTCTAAGAATTTATTTTTAGAATGGGTTCAAATAGCATTAAAATCATTTGACATTTATATTTATTTTATTTTATATGATTTTTATAATTTTTTTAGTCATGCTGAACTGTGTAAACTTTATCTTAAAACTTTCTGACACACAGAAGTTATTTGTTTGCTGGATCCTTGACTGGATAAGTAGGCCAAAGGTGTAAACCTAGTTAAAAGACAAATATAGACCACCTATATGACACTCAAAAACATGCACATGAAATTTGATTGCCTCAGGCTAAATCCAATTCCTCTGACCATTTTGTATTGAAAGTCTCAGGGAAGACTCCACACTTAAAAGATCTTGACTTTAATGACAAGCTGCTATGAATATGAATTTAGGAGTGAGAAGATGGTAATATGAAAGTTTTCTATCTCTACATTTATATACCTTCTGAATAATAAACTAATTTTCTTATATCAAAGTTTTATATCCTTATAGGTGCAATCCTTAAATATTATTTTTGTACATTTTTTATAATTTAGAGTGCCCCTTCTTATATACTATCTCATTTGATTCTTATAAAAAACTAAATTGATTGGTATACTCTCCAGTTTTACAGACAAGAAAAGTAAGACTAAAAACTTAAATTGCCTGACATTGCATATTTAATAACTATGATTGGAGCTGGGTCTCAAATACAGATCTTCTAGCCTCATTTTATACACATCTTCTATGCAGAAATAAAAGTTATAGATGACCATTATGCTTAGAATTCATAAAGTACAACAATTCCTGATTTCTGCTTAACAACATTTAAAGAAACTCCAGTTTTTCTAGAGGCTTCCCTAATTCTGATATGTCCACAAGTCTCCAAATGTAATTACCTCTAACCTAGCTTTCAATTAATAATACTAATGAGCAGATTTATATCAACAGAGAAAAGTAAAACTTTTATACTATGTAACTGGAACTATGATTTTATCGAGAATATTTTTCAGGAAAACTGCTTACACAAAACACTGATTATAAATTCATCTGCTAAATATTTTCCATTAATTAATTAATTCAGTGGAGAATGGAAACAAATTATATGAATAATTCTTTGTTTTCTCATATTGTGTTATTGATTGACCACAGCCATTTTGAATTCTTACTCTCACTTGACAGAGAGTACTGAATGATTCAGCTAACTTAATCCTTGTGTTATTTTAAATTATGGGCACATTTTTATGGACATAAGATCATATAAAATAAAAATAGAAAGGTACAGAAGTGATAAACCAGGGATTACGTAATCATTATGTATGATTGTGGAGTTCCTTATAAAAATGTGTGGCACATAGTAGGCCTAAAGTGCTAAATAGGAGTAGAAAAGCAGATCCCATAGAATCATAAAAAGTATGTCTTGATACTGGACAAAGAAAAAAAAACTCATGTAACCAGTTCATTGCACATGAAGAACTTGGAGAGTAAGAAAGCATAGAAAAAAATACAGAATATATAGAACATATAGATTTCTAGGTAGAATATGGAGCAGCACAAATAAAAATATAAGCTGACAAAAGTACACAACCATCTTTGAGAATGATTGTTCACATTTTATTTTCCTTTACGTTACCAAGTGTTCTGGGTTTTTGAAAACTAGATTTCAGTATCTAAAGCTAATGAAGATCTTTCAGGATGATTAAATTCCCCAATTGTCTTAAACAGCTTCTTTTGCATGGTATGTTGTTAGAAGTTGAGTTAAAGTATGCTATCCTGATTAATTCTCATGGATTCTTAAGTTAGATTGTCTGGTTCCAAAGCGTAGTTCCACTGTTTACTAGCTCTGTGATCTTGGGCAAAATTACTTAACGAATTTTTCTTTCAATTTTCACATTCATAAATGCAGCTAATAAAACTGCATAGTTAATAAGACTTTAATTAGTAATTGCATGTAAATCACTCAGAAGAGTAACCAACACTTAGTAGTACTCTGCTACTTTGGCCATTGTGTTATTATTATTACTATTGTTATATTAACATCATTATTGTTAGTGGATATCAGAAAAATAAGATGATTTACACCTCAGCAATGACAACTCTATTTGGGTAAAAATGATGGTTGTGCAATTTTAATGAAAGAATATCATCACAATAAGCTTAACTCTTCCGCAATTTTGAATCTCTGAATGAGGCTTCATCTATGTGTACTACTAAGCACCGTTCTGTGAAACAAAGTTTAAAGAGTTTAAAGAGTGAAAGATGTTTAATATGACAATCATCATCATCTGTCAAAAGAACAGTTGTTTTGTGGGATCAAGATTTCAGTACTCTGAAAGAAGTTAATAAAGTAGTTACAAGGGATTCTGTCTACTTTTGTACTGAAGAGTATCATATTTAAGGCTCCAGATAATTTGCAAAATGCCAAAGAACATCAAAAAGGAAATTTGTTGCATTAATCTTTGAAAGACATAGTATAGAAACCTCATATTAGCCATAACTATTCATCAAAATTAGCTATTGATTTTGCTTTGTCAATAAATCCAAATTTATAAGGGATATTGGTTATCAATGCCTAGTTTAGACAAGTAAATGTTTGACTTTTAAAAAAATTCTAGGTGCTTTATATATTAGCTGCTATAGAAATCACAGATTTCTAAGTGTTGTATGAATTACAGTCACTTTCATAAATGATAAAATTAAGTGAAATAAAATAGTCAATCTAAGTGTTCATGCTAAGTAAACTACTAACAAAATATTACCAACTTTTTGTTTTAATAACATAAATACACCAAGATATAGAAAGCAAAGTTTTAAAAAAACTTACTGGAGGTAGAGGAACTAGTTACAACAATATTCATTGTTGAAAAAAACCAAGCAAGAATCCTACACTCAACAAAACTCTAGAAAGGAGTCAAGACATTACAGAAGTAGAAGAAACAGAACTTGTTAAAAGATTAGGAATAGAGAATAACAATTTGATTCTAGCAAAACCCTATGAGACAAGTAGTCTAGAAAACATAACCCATCCTTTTAACTGAGAAATTTGAGGGAAGAACAGACTATAATCTAAAATTTAAAACAATTTCTGTCATTTATAATATTTTAGAACATATGTTTTAGTTATAGGAGAAAATAATACAAAGCTCTGATAAATTAATTTCTCCAAGTTTTATAAAACATTTTTAATAAAAAATATAATAAAATGAGAATTTCTTGTTTTATCTATTTAGCTATGACTAATGTGGAATTTTATTTTAATTTATTTTTTAGCACAATTTCTTCCTTGACTGAAAGCAAAATTAAGCACAATTCAATTATACTTTATCATCGATGTTTATATGTTTTGATTTTATTTTTAAATGATTTAGGTAGTACCTATAAGTAAAAATATCACATTTCTTCAAGCACTTGCTCTATTTTCCCTAAAGAAAAAAAAATTGTTTAAAGAAGTGAATGATATGTAAAAATATAGGAAATATCAAAAGCATGTATATTTGCTGATTTCTCTTTGCCTTAACAAAGACATTCAGCATTGAAAAATATAAATGATGTAAACATTTACTGTCCTAAACTTCCACAAATGAAAAATGTAATTGTGAGACCAAACTTTCAATACTCTAATTCCAGATAAGACTACATTTTAAAAAATTATGGTAACCTATTTATCTGACAAGGGATTAATAATTAGAATCAGAAGTAAGCAATAGTGTTACACCAGGGGAAAAGTTTGGATCAGTCACATAATGTGTAAAGTTGGTTTTACATTTTCTCTTCCCTGGAGTCACTCCTAGTCCTTTTGCAGTCTTTATATGCAAGTTTAGTTGTTTCTGGGTACTAACCGTTTTTTGGTCAGCCTCAAAGATGCTCCATGCTTTCTTCCTTTGAAGTCTTCCTATGCATTCAACTTGTGGGAGGATATTATTGTCCCAGCATATGCCGAGATAATTGTCATGTTCATTAATTCCCTTTACCTTCATGGATCATTAAATTAGAACATTCTTAATTTTCAGACTGTTAGTGTAAAAGCTGTTTGATTGCCTTACAGTGGTCAAAAAGGACATCTGACAAAAAATGACACTTCTTTTTACTTCTTACACTTACTGGCCCATGGCCCTGTTAGTTTGTGGTTTTAGTAATAGAAAAAGCAGTGGTTGTGTTGGAATACTACAAGCCTGTATCTCTGATCCTGATTGAGCTTCTATAATTACGTGTCCCAGGGATGATATAAAAAACAGTGCCAAATATGAGGCAGGGTCCCAGGACAGCTAAGAGACACCAGCAGTTACAGCTGCAACATGCTGACTTGGCAAGGAACTGTGTCCTTCTGATCCTCTACTTCTTCGTGACATTTATAAATCTAGTTTCTTGCCAAGACTGTATACAAAAATAACCTCTTAATCATCCCTAATCAGAAAATCTTTGCCTTTCTTGGTATTTGCATAACAGATCTTTGAGTTGTTATACCTTTCTTTCTATATAAATTTCTATAATATGCATAATACTAGGCATTATTATCTTATAAAATTTACATACCAAGGACCAAGCAGCATGCTAAGCATTTTATAAACACTGTGTAATTAAATCTTCTTCAAAACTGGTGATGTACCAAAGGATGAATGGGGAAGTTATGTGGACAATAGTTGTTCACTCACATAGGAATATTTTTTAGTGCATTCTCACTGACAATTTTTATAATTTTTACTATATGGTGAAAATAAAAAAGCACATTGGCATTGTCAGTTTTATTGCTTTTAAGTTCTCCACTACAATTTACTTCTTTATTGCCTGTACTCAGTCATGATTCCCATCACCCCTACTTAGTGGACCATTGATTAAAACCTGAGCAATGTGTATTCACATTCCCTTTTACTAAGTTATAAATGGAGGGAGGGAAAGATTAAGAAATCTGACAAAGACAACATTCTTACCATCTGCATAATGAAGAAACATAATAAAAAGTTCTATATTCCTTATGAAAATAATTTTTAAAAGGCTATTACTATTTAGCATCGTCCTAAATGTTTTGACTCAATATATGAAGAATTGAAGTAACAAGAAGAAGTGAATTTACTGGAGACTTGGAAACAAAATGATCACTATTTGCAGAAAATGTGCTTGCATATTTTTAGAAACCAGTATAATTTACAATGAAATGTAAAATTAGGTGTATTTGTTAAATTATTTAGGGTAGTAAGGGTTTTCCAGGCAAAAGTAATCACAAAGTCAAACAGAAAGGAGGTTCTGGTTGATTTTGGAGAGTCCGGGTAGTTTGGTAAATCTGTCACCAAGGACATCTGAGTGAATATGATGATGCCACAAGACTGGAAACATTTTCAGGGCTATCACTAGGGCTTTCCACGCTATAGTAGGTAATTTGGATTTATTCTTATAGAGTAGGGGCTTGATCACAGTTTAATTTTAGAAGTTTCCTGTTTATGAAAAGGCAGTGTGTAAAAGAATTTAAGTAGTGTTGATTAAACAGAGGGCAGGAAAAATCTAGCCAGCTGACACAAAAACCCAGCTAAAAAACCATGAAAATTTTAACTAGAGCACTGGCAATAGAACAAAGAGAAGAACATAACTGAGATCCAAGTGGGAAGAAGAGGGTGAAGGCAAGGACGGTGTTAATAACTATACAATTCGTGATGTATTCCTTTCACCAGTGTACCTTCTATTCTGTTTTTGTAACTGCAGCTTATAAACTCTTAAGGAGCAACAAGTCTGTCTGACCCCTAAAAGTGACTTGATAATAGGAAAACAATCAATATAACTAATGACCATGATGTATAAAATAGAAAAAGGCATTTGTCAATATATTCTTAAAAGGCATTTGATAAAATTCACTAGTTATTCCTAATAGAAAAAACCCAAGTGATATAGTAGAACATTACTATAATATATTAAGAGCAATTAACAACAAAAAAATCCCCAAAACCCAAAACATTGAATGCCATTCTAAACAGCAGAGTTCTATACGATGTAATTATAAAAGGAATAGTATATTTTTCTTTGATTATTCAATATTGTCTTAGAGATAATATTTGATTAAATAAATAAGTATAAAAATTAAGCAATAAAATGAAATCAGTTGTATAAAATTGAAAAAGAAGACATAATCTATTACCTTTTTGTTTACACAAATATGTCCAGAAAAATTAGGAGCCTCTGGGAAGGAAACATAAAGAAATCATAGAAATAATATTAGTATTGGTGATGATTATTTTATACAAATATATAATCAGTTTTCAATAAATTACATATAAAAACTAGAATTTAAAACTTTATAAAACCACATGTGCATTGGTAAAGAAATGATAAAATAGTTAAGAAGAAATTTAATAAATGTATAGAAACCTCATCCACCACATGGATGATCTCATTAGAAGCCGAATCTTCACCATCTTGCCAGATTTCTACTGAACACATGTACCTCCTGAATCAAAATAGTCTCCATATAAATAAAAATTAATCTTATTGACTAATAGAAACATGTTCTAAACGGTTGCAAAAACCATGTGCTTTATGAGAAACTGAACATGGAAAGATTATACTTTCACATTATATATCACATTAGAGTGCTAGTAATTTAAATAATACATTTTATTTACATATAATTAGTATATCAGAAGAGGTTTTAAAATAGATTCAAATGTTTGAGAATTAACAAAACGTGTAAAATTAAATTAAATTAAGTTTTAAGGACCATTCTTTTGTTAAGCTCTTGCTCAGCTATGTTGAGCTCTGGCTGGGCTATGCTTTCCTAGCTTTGGCTGTCTCCCCTACCTTGGGGAGGTGAATTTCCTCTCTCTCTCACTGCCAACTTACTTTCTAAATAACCTATATATTCCAGTCTAGAAAAAAATTTTTAAGGAGGAATAGGTACTTGCTTTACTTAATATCAGAATATTTATAAACAAATTAGTATTGTATTGACATAGGCATATGCAACAGAGTTATAATTGTCAACACAAATCATACTTTCCTTCTTCCATGGTAACAAATTTATAATGGGTCACATCCTAGCCAACTTATATTCCACAATCTTTCTTGTAACTCATTTTAGCTATGTGACTATGACTAAGTTCTCATCAATGAGATAGTAGAGAATTCAATGTTCTATTTCTTTATAAGGTACATAATATGTCCCTGCATACATCCCTGTACTCAGAAGACCCCTGTTCCTAGACATGGCAGCAACTTAGTTTATATGTGAACAAAGGAGCGATTTGATCTTGAATATTCAGAAGGACCAGATTTCTCATGCTGAACCAGATGACTCCTATTGTTGTTGTTAATTGGGAGGAAAATAAACTTCTTTTTTTTTCTTTGTTACAATTTTTTTGGGCATGTTATTTTATCAGCCAGCCTTACATTATGAGATAAATCAATTAGTCAAAATGAATATTCCAAAAATATTGTTTAGAGGTTTAAATGTAAAATTGAGTTTTTATTCAATGAGGAAAGGATGGTTTTATCAATAAATGATGCTGGCATAAAGAGTAAACCAACTAAGAGAAAATAAATATGGAGTACTACTTTACACTTTCTACAAAAAGAAATGTACAGTGTACTAAAGACCTAAAAGTGAAAAACAAAACAGTAAAAATCTTAGAAAATTTAGGATAAAAAGTGAGGTTTAGGAAGAAGTTATTAATCAGGAATATAAATATAGATTGTAAAATGTGTATGTTTGATCAGTTCGATAATAGCCAACATAATTTTGAATATCATCAAAGGAGACAAATGTAAATATGAAGATAAAGTAGTAAAGTATAGACAAAGCAGTAAGACACTGGAGTGTTGATATTAGGAGAGAAAAGTGGGAATATAAAAAACTGAGAGAGTATATAGCAACAAAATTCCTCAGAACACTTGCCAGTACTTGCTTTCACCAATTCTGTCTCATTCTCACATAAACTCATACCAGTATGGTTTTTCACCAGCATCACTCCACCAAAAACTGCACTGATGAAGCAAATTTCAATATTTATCTTCCAACATTGGAAATACATTCAAAATCTAACCTTTCTAAAAAAATATTTTTCTACCTTGATTCTAGGATGCCTTTGTTTCCAGTACGTTGCAGATATTTTCTTGGGCATTTGATCTAAGGACTAGGGGAGAGGAATAGAGGATTATAGCATGGAAGAAGAGAAACAATGCAAAAATATTTTACCAAATTGATCATTGCCACAGACAAATAGTGGTTTGATATCACAGTACCTTCTGAAAAACCACATGAAATGCTTCTCAGAACATCTCTCTAAGAACTTCCTGTTACTTTTTTGTCAAAAGTTTCCACTATAGATTGTGAATGCCCCTCTATTTAATAGTTGCACATTCTCGCAATATCTCCTACAAGTCAACAGAGAGGTCTAAGATGGAAAGTGAAAGCACATGGTGTAATCCTGAGACAAGATATTAATAGACAGAACCTGTAGGAAGGTGGTAGAAGCCCTGTAAAGAAGTAAATTGGATTTTACAGAGGTGACTGGAATAGGAGAATAATGACACTGAGATAATCTGAAGTTATATATCAAAAGTATCTGGTACAGTGCACTCATGTACTCCATTAAGTCCAATCTATCACTCATTTCCTTAAAAGTGAACAATTAAAATTTCTTAAAATAATTTAAGGCGGACAACTGCTTCGAGTCTTCTCCCATTGGGGGAGCTTTTCTTCCCTCTCAATAAATCCTGCTTTCTAATAATAATAATAATAATAATAATAATAATAATAATTTAATTTAAGATGGTTTATAAAACAAGCTACAATTCCTGTTGAATAGGTTGTGCTGAGGTCATAAATCACATTCAGTGCTGTCTTACTCTGATCTAATCCAGATTTTTCTTTTTTTCTCTCTCTCTCTTTTAATTTTTATCTTAAAATTGTGGGGTACAATTCAGGGTTAGGTATACAAATATTCATTGTGCAGGTACCTTTGTTAATGAGGTGTGTACCACTTCCCCAGGCAGATATGAACTACTGTCACTCCCACCTCTGCGTACCCCCTTACTCCATCCCTGCAGTTTCCCTATACTGTTAATCCTTTTCTTATAGTATTACAGTAGTTGTTCAAGGTCCACTTATGAGTGAGAACATGTGATACTCAGCTCTTTGATTCTGTGAACTATCACGCAGTATTATAAACTCGAATTCCATCATGATTGCTGCGAAGTTCATGATTTTGTTCTTTCTCATGACTTCATAATATTCCATTGTGTATACATACCATATTTTTAAAATTCAGTTCTCTTTTGATGGGCAGCATGATTGGTTTCATGTTCTTGCTATTGTGAAAAATGCTGCAATAAACATATATGTGCAGGTATCTTTTATATAGAATGATTGGAGTTCTTCCGAGTATATTCCCAGTAGTGGGATTTGGGGTCATATGGAAGGTTGATTTTTAGAACTTTTCGGAATCGCCAGACTGACTTCCACAGAGGTTGTACTAGTTTACACTCCCACCAACAGTGTTGAAGTGTTCCCTTTTCACCATCCTCTCCAGCATCTGTTATTTTTTGTTATTGATGATGGCCATTCTGATTGGAGTTAGGTGGTATCTAGCAGAGTTTTAATTTGCATCTCCTTGATGACTAGTAAAGCTGAACATTTTTTCATGTATATGTTGGCTGTTCGTATGTCTTCTTTTGAGTAATGTCTATTCATGCCTGTTGCCCACTTTGAAATGGGGCTGCTTGTTTTTATCTTTTGAGCACATATGAGTTCCTTGTAGATCTTTGATGTTAGGCCTTGAAAGACATGGAGTTGGCAAATATTTTTTCACAGTCTGTGGGCTACCTCCCTGTTCTCTTGATGGTTTATTTGGCTTTACAGAAGCTTGTCCATTTAATGAGGTCTCACTTGTCTATCTTATCTCTTATGGCCTGGGCAATTCAGGTTTTGATCAGGAAATGATTGCTGGTTCCAACTTCCATAAGAGTGTCTCATGTATTTTCTACGGTTCTTACAGTTTGAGGTTTTACATTTAGGTCTGTGATCCACTGAGTTATTTTTGTGTGTATGGGGATAGGTAGGGGCCCTGTTTCAATCTTCTGCATGTGGTCAGCCAGTTTTCCCAGCACTATTTACTAAATGGGTTCTCCTCTCCCAGTAGTGGGTGGTGGAGGTTTTGTCAAAGATGAATTGGTTGAGAAATTGAGGTTTTGCTTCTGGAATCTCAATTCTATTCCACTTGTCTATACGCCTGTTCTTGTACCAATATCAGGTTGTTTGATTATTGTGACTTTATAATAAAGTTTAAAGTATGGGAGTATGATACCTTCTGCTTTGTTTTTGTTTATTTGTTTTTGGTTGGTTTGTTTATTTTTGTTGAGAATTGTTTTGGCTACTCTTGGTCGTTTATGTTTCCATATGAATTCCTGTATCGTTTTTTTCTAGGTCTGAGAAGAATGTTGCTGGTAATTTGATGGATACTGCATTAAATCTGTAGTTCGCCTTAGGTAAAATGGAAATCTTAACAATGTTGTTTCTTCCAATCCATGAGCATGGAATATTTTTCCACTTGTTTGTGTCATCTTTCATTTCTTTGAGAAGTGTTTTGTAGTTTTCATTGCAAAGGCCTTTCACATCTCTGGTTAGGAAGATGCCAAGGTATTTCATTTTTTTGTGGCTATTGTGAATGAAATTGTGCTTTTTATTTGGGGTTCTGTTTATTATGGTGTATAGAAATGAGATTCTCTTTTGCACATTTATTTTATACCCTGGGACTTTGCCAAAGTCCTTTATCAGTGCAAGGAGGCTTTTGGCAGATTCTCTTGGGTTTTCAAGGTATAGAATTATGTCATCTGCAAAGAGAGACGACTTGACTTCCTGTTTTCCTATTTGGATACCCCTGATTGCCTTCTCTTCTCTAGCTAAGACTTCCAAAACTATGTTGAACAGGAGGGGTAAGAGTGGGCTTCCTTGTCTGTTTCAGTTTTCAGGGGAAATAGTTCCAATTTTTGTCTGTTTACGAGTATGCTGGTTGTGGGTTTCTCATAGATGGCTCTTACTATTTTGAGGTATGTTCCACTTATTACTAGATATTCGAGGGTTTTTATCAAGAAGGGGTGATGGATTTTATCAAAAGATTTTTCTGCATCTAATGATTTAATGATGTGGTTTTATTTTTATGTCTTTTGATGTATTTAATTACGTTTATGGTCTTATGAATGTCAAACCAGCCTTGCATCCCAGGGATAAGCCTACTTGGTCAAGATGGATGATTTTTGAGATGGATTGTTGAATTCGGTTTGCTAGGATCTTGTTGAGAATTTTAGCATCTATGTTCATCAAAGATATTTGCCTGTAGTTTTCTTTCTTTGTTGGGTCTTTACCTGGCTTGGGTATCAATGTGATGTTAGCTTCATAAAATGATTTGCAGAGAGTTGCATCTTTCTCAATCACCTGGAATACTTTCAATAGGATTGACATCAGTTCTTCCTTGTATCTTTTCTAGAATTCTGTTGGAAAGCCATCTGGTTCGGGGCTTTTTTTAATAGGTAGTTTTCTCATTACGTAGTCAATTTCTTTGATTTTTATTGGTCTATTTAGAGTCTCAATTTCTTCTTGTTTCAATCTAGGGAGGTTGTGTGATGTCAGAAAGTCCTCCATTTCCTTTAGGTTTTCAAGTTTGTTTCCATACAAGTGTACATAGTAGTCTCTGATAATCTTTTGTATTTCTTCAGGTTCTGTTGTGACTTCATCTTTTGTACTTCTGATTGAGTTTATTTGGATGCTTTCTCTCTTTTTCTTGGCCAGTCTGGCTATGAGACCATTGATCTAGTTTATGCTTTCAAAGAACCAGCTTTTTGTTTCATTGAGTTTTGTATTATCTTTTTGTCTTCTATATCCTGGATTTGGCCTTTTATTTTGGTGATTTGGATTCTTCTACTGAAGTTAGGGTTTTGGTGGTCTTGCTTTTCCAGCTTCCATAGGTGACTTGTTAGGCTGTTAACTTGTGATCTTTCCATTTTCTTCATGTGTGTTTATAAAGATATGAATTCTCCTCTTACTACTGATTTCATGGCATCCCAGAGGTTTTGGTAAGATGTTTCTTCATTTTCATTTGTTCACAGGTAACTTTTAATCTCTATTTTGGTTTTATTGTTAACTCAGGAGTTGCTTGGCATCATATTGTTTAGTGTTCAAGTCTTTGTGGGCTTGGGGGGGAACTTTGTTGGTGTTGATATTTATTTTTATTCCACTGTGTTCTGTGAAGGTGCAAGACAAAATTTCAATCTTATGAAATTTGTTTATATTTGATTTACGGCCAATGATGTGGTCAATTTTGGAGTATGTTTCATGTGGTAAATAGTAGAATTTATATTCTGTGGTTGTTGGGTGGAATGTTCTGTAACCATCAGTTAAGTCCATTTGTTCAAGAGTCTTATTGAGGTTTCAGATCTCCTTGCTGATTTTTTGTGTAGATGATCTGTCTAGGGTTGTGAGTGGGGTATTAAAGTCCCCAGCTATGAGAGTGTTAGAGTCAATCTCTTTTTTAAGATTGCCTAGAAGCTGCCTTACGAACATTGGTGCTCCTATGTTGGGTGCATATATGTTTAGGATGGATATTTCTTGTTGATGGATTGAACCTTTTATAATCATATAGTGACCTTCTTCATCTTTTTTAATTTTTGATAACTTAAAGAGTACTTTGTCTCAGATTAAGATTGCAACTCCAGCTTTCTTTTGTGCTCCATTTGCCTGAATTTTTGCTTCCTATCCTTATCCTCCTACTTTGAGTCTGTGAGTGTCATTTCTGGTGAGATAAGTCTCTTAGAGACAATATATTGTTGCCTCATGATATTTTATCCATTTTGCCATTCTATGTCTTTTCAGTGATATATTTAGTCCACCCATATTCAGGCTAATTACTGAAATGTGAGAGTTTATCCCTGTCATGAGGTTCTTATAGAGATGTTGTTGTTCCTGTTTGTTTGTTGTGTTTGTTTTGACTTTGGAGTTGATTCATGATGTTTTCAATCTTTTCTCTGCACTCTTATGAAGAATGTTGTTGTTTTTTTCCCTTTCTTCTGTGTTTAGTACTTTCTTAACTTTTTCTTGTAGAGCTGGTCTAGAGTCAGCATAAGTTCTTAGGGATTGAATGTCTGGGAAAGATTTTAATTCTCCCTCACTGATGAAGCTTAGTTTAGTTGGGTAGGTTATTCTTGACTGGAATTGATTATCTTTGAAGATTGGGCTTCAAGCTCTCCTAGCCTGAAGTGTTTCTGCAGATAAATCTCTTGCTATTCTAATTGATATTCCCTGGTAGGGAGTCTGACCTTTTTCTCTTGCTACCTTTAGAATATTTTCTTTTATACCTACTTTGTTTAGGTAAATTATTTTATGTCCTTATTAACTCCTTTCTATTTTCCTCTTGTCTCTCCTCAATTCTTTTTATTTTCTCTATTAATGTCTTGATATCTGGGCTTGTAGTTTGAGGCTAGTCATTCTGGTAGCTTTTCATTGTTTGCATTCCAAAATGTGTTTCTCAGTGTCTGACCTTCCAGGGGTCTGTGAGACATTCATATTCTTCTTTTGGTTTTTCTTCATTTGTGTAGATCTCCCCCACACACACACTTTCCCCCCTTTCTTCTTTAATTTTGTTTTTCAGGGGTTGAAGGGCTGCTTTTACCCCTTTTTTCTCAGTCTCCTATTCTTCCTTAGGTGGATCCTCTGGCATTGTTCACTTCTGAAGCTGGACTGTGTGTTGAAGGCTGTACTTTTTGCAGTTTTGAAATTTAGTTGTGGGGGAGTTTTGATTCAGAATCTATCTGCTGATCCCAGCATCCACGGACAGTTGTATGAACACCCTGGAACCCATGCCCCACTGCCTTACAATCCATGCAGTGGGGGATTAGGTTCACTCCCTGGAACAAAATGAGGTAAGAAAAAGAAAAATAATGGAAGAAGAAAGGGATGGGGTCAAGAGGAAGTTGGAATGAGAGAAGAGTAAGTGGGAAAACAGACATACCAGTTAACAAATGAAAAGAGACAAAAAACAGAAAAGAGAAAAAGAAAGCAAAACTTTAGAGCATACAGGTAATCACACAAACACACAGTCCAACAAAATCCTGCCTGTTGATGTACTCTTCCCCTACACAAACAGGGAGTCTAAAGAATAGAAAAAGGAAATTAGAAAAATCAGTAAAATAACAAAAGCAAGGCAAGTATGAAAACCTTTTCAAAACCAGAATGAGAGGGAAAAAAAACAACACCTAAAACTAAAAGTAAACAAAAGTGAGCAAAACAAACCGTCAAAAAATTAAAATTAAAAACAAGGAATCAAACTGGCTCTGAGGTCCTTTCTGTATGTCCAAAGTCCCCTCAGCTATGATCTCTAACCCCTCCCCTGTGCTCTCATCACCGGCAGATAGGGTTACTCATAGCTTGAGTCAGTTGCCTCAGGCCTACTTTGGGATGGGGGTGAGTCAGATCTGGATTCACTCGTCTTGCTGCCTGTCAGGTCTGCCACATAGATCTGAGTTGTCTATGTTTGATTCCGCCTGGGGGAGGGGCTTATATCTCTCCCAGTTTGATGAGATTACCTTAGGCAACAAGTTGGAGGCTGCACAGAGTTGGGCGGGGCAATGCCATTCTCTGACTGGTTCTGGGTCAAAGAAAATGGTTGCAATTCGGGCATGGTGGCTCAGCCTGTAATCCCACCCCTTTGGGAGACTAAGGTGAATGGATGCCTGAGCCCGCAGGTTTGAGACCCACCTGGGCAGCAAGACCTCATCTCTACAATAAATAAAATCAGCTAGTGCTTTGTAGCGCATGCCTGTAATTCCGGCTACTTGGAAGGCTGAGGCGGAAGGATTGCTGGAGCCCAGCAGGTCAAGGCTGCGGTGGCCGGGAGCGGCAACTGCACTGCAGTCTGGGTGACAGAGTGATACTCCAACTCAAAAGAAAAAGAAAAAGAAAATGGCTGCAGTGGATGGCTCCTCACCAGACACTGACCCCTCTCCAGTTTTCCCAATCCTCAGTCTCCACTGATCAGATGCAGGGCTCCAACTGATCTGTTATAACAGATGGTGGTGTGGGTTGGGCATCAAGCAATGGGAATCAGCTGGATTCAGCAGACTTTTCAGGCACATTCCTGTGAACCGCACACCATCGTGCACACGATCTTGCTGGAGGCGCTCCAATCTCAGGGTGGTGGGGCTTGTAGTTGCCATCAGAGGGAGGACCCGGGTGCATGCACATAAGAATCCCCCAGATGAACTTTCACACTCCCACCAATGCTCCGCCCACTCACTCAGGGAGTCTTTATGGACACTTGCCTCCACAGAGACTTTTATTGTCCGAACTGTCGGTCACCGTCTTAAGCTCGCCCCCATATTTTTCTTATCTTATCTTTCTTTTCTTATCTTTCAGTAACTTTTTTTGTCCAGTTTTATTATCCAGATTTTGTCGACTAGATTTCAGTCTTCAGTGTCACTGCCTTTCTCAGGACAAGATTACTTCTACTGCAGATTAACCATTATCACTGGGCACAAAAATCATCAAGAGATGCCCCTGTGCATCCCCAATTTCTAGACATTCATATCCAAGTCCCATTTTTTAGAAACAACCCTAGGTTCATAGTATTCAAGATTAAGCATGTCCATGTGTTTAGCAATTTATTGAGTTATCTCCTGGACCAGTGGCACAAGAAACTCAAAATGACCAAGTGATAATTCTTGAAGGAAGTCTTCTTCAACCTGGATCCAGAATCTTTAACCCAGTAGACCTTAATAATTCGAAGATTAAAACACATATTCTTCAAGTATGTTGCTGGGAGTGATGATGAGAGAGCCCACCTCTACTCCTATCTTTGATGTCCAAAAACTTCTCTGTTCTAGCTATTATGAACATAGTAAAGTATATAAGTGATTGGCTCAATGTTTATACTACATCCTGAAACAAAGCTTCCCAGTCTCAGACTGTTGCCACCAAGCTGATTCTTTAGCTGAGCTTTTAACAGGCAATTCTAATGTTTTATTAGGCTGGTTGTTTTTGGGTAATGAGGTAGAATAACTGGAAGTCCTTGGTTAGTGGTGCTGACAGTGGTAGTATGATAAGAGAGGAAGAACTTTGACATATTATATGCAAGTGTTAGTCCTGGTCAGTACAAATTGTTGCCTCCTCTAGGTGGAAAGGGATCAAATATAATCAATGTGCCACATGGTAGGCTGATGGTTTCATTGAGAAGTGTTGACATATTGAGAGCTGAGCATCACTATCTGCTATAGGCAGTGATAATAACTAGCTAACTCTGATTGAGAGAGAGCCAATGCTGTCTCAGTCCTTGAACCATAGACACTCTGTGCATAAGACCATTATATCAATATATCTTCCAAGTTTCTCAGCCACCACATTCCTGTATGCCTCACCTAAAATCTGTAATAACAACTGCTATACATTCCAATCAACTATGGGTTATTGTGATACCACTACATGCATAGGTTATTACCACTTCACTTCTATAATCTGGTAGGTGAGCAGTAAGAGTAGAGTTAGAAAGACAAGGAGACAGGAGGAAATGAAAAAAAAAGAAAAAGGAAAAACAAGTACTTTAAAAATAATGAGGTATAATATATACCCTTCCTGTTCATTTAGGTATATATCTATTTGTGCCCTGGTGCATAAATATACAAATATTTATCTACCAAAATGCAGAGCAATTATGAGATAGACTTAGAATTATGTGGTCTGACTTGTACAATTGTATGTATTACATTAAGTGAAAATAGAAGGTTGCAATGTGAGGTGCAATATGCTTCTGTACAAGTAAAACACAATACGATATATTTGTATCAAGGCTGTATTGAGTATAAAAAAAAATTTTATGTTGATTACTCAAATTGGGGATAAATGCCAGAAAGGGGAGCTGGCCAGGAGATGTTCATCTTTGTCTTTATACATCTTTTCCAAATCTTCCTTCATTTATTATACAACAAAAAAGTCTTATTCTGTATTACCAATAATTCAATTTAAAAAGCAAATTATAAACATTATAAGTTTAAAGTAAAGTATATTAAAATATTTAGATTGTTTTTATTAGACTGAGTAAATGTTTTAGGTTGCCTTCTTCAAATTTTGAAGGATGTTAAAAATAATTTCTATAACTTTAAAATACAAAACAGTAATAAAGCACTTATATATGCTGATCTAAGTTATGATGCATTTGAGGTATTCAAGTTATCTAAATATAATTAAAATATGCTTTATGTCTTACTACAAGATTAGCAGCACCTTGTGTTCTAAAGATGGATGTAAAAGTGGCCCACACAGTTCACTATGGAATTTAGATGGACCTTTGTAATAATTTTTAAACCTATGCTCTTATTCTACAATCTATTTTGTGAGCTCTGTTGAGAACAACTGCCCCTGTAGCCATTCAAGAAGAGTAGAGTTCAGATTATTTCATTCTTTGCTCTGCCCCAGTGGTTAACTCTCTCTTCTTTTTGTGCACACATTTCAGTCAGTACAAAGACACTTTTCATAACTTCTTAAAAAACCACAACATCAGAAATCCTTTGGATTTTTAGATAACCCTAAGATCATCATAAAGGGACTTTGAGACATCTGACCAAGCTCTCTCACAGAAATACTAATTGGATGAAGGCACTTGGTTTTTAAACTTAAGCTATGTGTATATTTAAGACTGATAAAGATTTAAAGTGAAAGAGAATAGAAAGTAACCTGTTTTCATTCACTCATTTCTAATATGAGCACCAGCAGAGAAATTCTCTAAAGACCAGCTTAAGAAGTTCTAGAAGCATTCTTTATCTGCTTCCTATTTTAGGGAGCAAATTATGTTCACTTTGTGATAATAATGCAGGAGAAAATAGTCCACTGAATCCTATAATAATAATTAAAAAACCCAGAAAGGTGAAATGGGAGAGAATGTAAATATACACATTGAACATGGCAAAAAAAAAAAAAAAAGGAAGAGATGGAGAGAATAAAGGAAGGATGGAGGGAAGACAGAAGAGAGAGAGACTCATAAGAAAAGATTAGAAAAGAAGAAGAAAATAAAATTGCCAAAGATAGGTTTTACACTTGTCCCGATTGACTGTATTCTTTAGTTTGTATTTATTAGCTTAAGCAGTATAAGCAGATCGACAGTATTGTCTAAAGAAGATAAAAGGCATATCTCTTTGAATAATAATAGACAGAGGTGAAGGGAAATAAGTGAAAAAAATGAGAGTTCGGACAGAATATATAGACAAGTACATGATAAAGCTGCTTGATGTCTTTAATAGTGGAAATATTGGAAAAGATGCAGTACTCCTATGTGCTAGACTTTCAAAGCATGCTAGTTAGCTAATTTATTAGGCAGTAAGTTTGTATTGCATATCTCCTACAAAGAGTTGTTTGTAGGAGTATTTGCTTCCTAAAATCTTATAAGAGCAAGCAGGCTTTGTGAGAGATGTTTTTTCTCATTGTTTCCACAAGTTAACCTGGAGAACAAATTCTGAGTGGTATAATATCAGAATTCAGCAAGACATATCTTTGCAAGTACATAATTCATATAATTTCTAAATTCAATATAATTTTATTTAAAGTATACCAAATATGTTTTTGAGAGAGAATATGTATACTCATAATTCTTTCAGAGGCTCAAATGATCTGTAAAAAGAAATCTCTGTTATATTATTTTTAAATTTGTATTCAATTATGAAAAATTTGAAAACTTCATTTATTTCATACAATTTTGCATTTTAATGAATTATATTACTATTGCTATTTATTTTCTTTGCCATAGGGAATTTAAACTCTTCATTCCTCAATATTTTTATCAGCATTGTATGCTGACAATTGTTTTTCTCAGAAGCATTCAATGAAGTAAATATTTTTAGTATAAACTTTACATATTTGTATCAAAAATTTTCCAATGCATGTTTATGCAGGCAATATTTTCTTTAAAGTCTACTTATGTCTAGTCACCTATACTTTTGTATTCTAGAGAATTTAGGAAGACATACATTTTTATTTTTAGATGATCCTCTTACTTTTCTCACCACTTTTTAAATAGAATAGCATACTTTATCAATAAGGGTACCTGCATAATCAACGTTTGTATGCCTAACGCTGAATTGTACCCCACATTTGTATAATAAAAATAAATAAATATATAAATAAGCTTTAGAACAAGATAATACTTCAGAAACAAGATTTATATTGAGCATAAGACTTGAAAATAGAGTTTGGGAAAAGTTTGTAGAATATTTATACACCTGGAAAAAAAAAACATCTATTTACAACAACAACAACAACAAAAGAAAACTAAGCACCATACAATAGTATAAAGCATAAACTTAAGGCTATTGTTATATGTTACACCAGCAATAGAAACAATTAAATATTAACTGCATTTATTAAATTTATATTACAAAATGAGTTAAACTCTACCTTACCCAACTTCACTATCACGAATGCTCATAAAAAACTCATGCTTTCACAAATTATGATTTGCTACTTTTCCCTGTGTCTGCGATTTTCATTTTCTTTCTCTGGCTCTAGTTTTCTATTCTTTATGAATTAATTAATTAATCTTTAATTAATATATATGCCTAATTTTAGTGTTAAAAGTGATAGGCTCCAAGCATCAGAAGGAGTGTCAGCATAAGAACCACTGAAAATTCTCTCTGTCATAAAGACAAAGAACACTTACAAAAATCAGAACTCTGAAAATTAACCAAAGGCACACAACAATCCATGGTACATTATCTAAGAAAAATAGCAGAATCACAGTGAGCTTTGTTCCATTTGAGTTGACCTATGTTCATCCCTACCCTATCTCCACAGTAGCTTTGAAAATCGCCATTCTGTGGTACAGTCACAGTGAAAACCAGCAGCCTGGAAGCCACTGGAGAGGGCAGAACAGGATTGGAGCTCCTTCAAAGCTCATTCACAGAAAATTGTTGTTACCTGAAATATCTGGTGGTTTTCTTAAAGATCCTCTTGCAAGACTTGTCTTTATCTGATGTAACTCAGAGTTTGATAGTACAAACAGACTTCTTTCTGAGAGCATGTCTCAACAATATACAGCAGCAATTATTTACTCTCATAGCTTAGTAGGCAATGAACAGCTGGGGCAAATAATAGGCTATCAAAAAATCTTAAAAGAAAAACAAAGTGAGCAAGATATTTCTGATACATTTCTGGAAATAGGGAAGGTCATATGAATGCTCAGGACTACGTATATGTACAAGCCATTGCACATGCTCTGCGCTCCCATCTCTCACTGACCTTGAAGCTCAATGTAAGCAGAGAGACTAAGTGAGAATTGTCTACTGCCTACCAGAGTCTTAAAGAAGTATCTCAAAATCTATACATAGCTCCTTAGAAAATACTGGAAAATCTATTAGTTCCAGGCATTTTTAAAAGTTCTGTTTAATTATTAGCTAACCATTAAAATAACTGAGTAAATACTTCCATGTCCACATGTGACAAGGAATAAAGATATTATTAGCTCAGAAAAGTAACTAAGCAAATGGTAACAATAATAAATCCTGAGGAGGAGGAAGTTTGTAAAAAAGTGGTCAGTTGAGAATATGACTCGGGAAGACCAAATGTTGGACTTACTAGACAATGACTTTAAATCATCTATTTAAAAAATGTAAAAAAAAAAAAAAACTAAAGGAAACCACATATAAAATCTAACATATGTGATATATATCATGACTGCTGTCCTGAAAAATAGGAAATATAAATACAGAGATAGAAATTATTTTAAGAAACAGAATAAAAATTCTGATGTTGGAAACTACAATAACAGAAGTGAAAAATTTATGAGAGGTGATGTAATAGCAGATTTGATTAGGCAGAAGTAAAAACTAGCAAATTAAAAAATAGATCAATCCAAATGATTTAGTCTGAGAAGAAAACAAAAACCATAAAGAAATGAAGAAAAAATAAACTGTGCTTCAGAGGCCTTTGGGATACCATCAAAATTATTATATGAACAATGGTAATCCTGGAAAAGAATAGAAAGAAAAAAAAGAAGAAATAACATATTAAAATTCTCAAATCTGAAGAAAGATATTAGTTTGCACAATAAGAAGTTCAACTAACACCATGTAGGAAAATTCAAATATAATCACACCAAGACACACCGTGATTAAGCTGTTGAAAGACAAAGAAAGACTCTTATAAATAGCAAGAGAGAAGTAACTTATTATCTACAAGGTGTCCAAAATAAGAATAATAACTAATTTCTAATTAGAAATCTTGCAGTTGAGAGGGCAATGGCATGACAAATTCAAAGTAGTAAAAGAAAAAGTCTATCAACCAAGAAAACTATTTCTAGCAAAGGTAACCTGCAAAAAATAAATAAAATAACAAGACATTCCTGATAAATAAAATCTGAAAATATTTATCACAAGTAGATCTTCTCTATGGAAAATAATAAAAAGAATCCTTTGGACTGAAATGAAAGGACACTAGACAGTGACTTCAATCAACATATAGATATAAAAAAAGCAATAATGATAACTAAATAGATAAATATTAAGTTTAATTGCAAATATAATTTTTGGAATAGTTCATAAAGTGATCATCATAATATGCATTTTGGGTAATGCAATGTACAAAGATATAACTTGTATTTCAATAAAAACACAAGTTTGGAGGAAAGCTATATAGGAGGAAAAGTTTTATATACATATAAATAAAGATGAATCAATATGAATGAGATTGTTATAAGCTAAGATATTGATTATAACCCCAGAAAAGCCACTGAGTATATAACTCCAAAATAATATAATTTAAAAAATAATTAAACTGGAATCATTGAAAAATATCTACTTACCACAAAAGAAGGAGAAGGTTGGGATAGAGGAACAGAAAGTCATAAGATATGCAATAGCAAAAATCAGATGCAATTATCAGATGTAACCACTAACAGAATATACATATTTCTCCACTGCATGTAAAATATTCTTCAGGATAGAGAATACTGAAAATGAAAAAAAAAGTTAAGTAGCTGGGATCAGCAGCTCAGCCTGTAATCCTGTGCTTTGGGAGGCTGAAGTGAGTGAATTGCCTGAGCCCACAGGTTCGAGACCTGCCTGGGCAACTTGGCGAGACCTCATCTCTACAATATATCAAAAAAATTAGTCGGGTGTGGTACCACTCACGTGTAGCTCCAGCTACTTGGAAGGCTGAGGTGGAAGGATTGCCAGAGCCCAGCAGGTCGAGGCTGAGGTGGCCAGGAGCAGCCATTGCACTCCAGTCTGGGCAACAGAGTGAGATTCCAACTCAAAAAGAAAAAAAAAGTCAAATGAATTTAAAGGACTGAAAAGTGTGTTTTCTGACCATAATAAAATAAAATAAAAAGTAAATTATAGGACCTCTGGCAAAATGGCGACAGGTCAGCTTGATCTGTGAGACCCTCTGTGAAAGATAAAACACATAAAGACTCTAGCTCTCTCCTGGGAGCTGCAGTTCCCATCATCAGCAGGCTGCTCTTCACACGGAGCTCAGCCATGGCCACAGTTCAAACATCACGGTGGTCTGGGTGGCCGCTGTTGCCACAGACGTCACCACCACCACCACCACTGCCACTGCTGTGGCCATCGACCTCCCTGTGCCTGAGATGACACACGACTTCAGACCATGAAGCCTCCACAAGCAAGATCTACTGAGATTGCCACTGCTACCACTGCCACTGTCAGGCCCCACCTCTCATCTGGAGCCAGACTCATGGAGCTCTCCAGTGGGCTGTGAGGCAGCCACTGCCACCACAGCGCCACTCCCATTGCTAGCTCTCTCCCCTCCTGGGTAAGAAGCTGCAGATAAAAATCAACTGAGGTGGTGAGATACCACCACCTGCTGCCAATTCAAGGTAACAACACTGAAATGGGAAAAACAGAAGCTTGATAAATAGACACAGGCCAGACCTGAGTGGTGAACTGGACAGGTAACCCAGATCTGAACTGCCCTTCACAGTAGGCCAGGGGCAACTGACCCTAACTGTGAACAAATTTACCAGCCTGCAAAGACAGCTAGAAATCAGAGCTAAAAGGACATTGGAATTAAATGAAAAGTCTCAGAGTGTGCATGGTTGGTTCTGTTAATTTACTGACTTAATTCTATTCATTTTGTTTTGTTCTTTTTTAAATTATTTCTCTGTAAACCCCATCTTTGTATACAGTAATAGTACAACAATCAGGAGGTTGGTTAGCGTGTACATTAGCATCATTGTATGTTTTAGTTTTTTCATATGGTTGTTGGTTAGCTTGTAGTCGTGGTTTATTGTTTTACCTATTTCAGTCTTTGTGTCTCTCTTTATTTGTTGGTATGCTCATCTGTTTTCCCTCTTACTCCCCTCTCTCTCTACCCCACCCTTCCCCCCACTGCCCACACCATTCTCTTCCCTCTGTTAACCTCATTTTGCTTTCAGGGAGTAAACCTCACTGCATGGACAGATTGCAAAGCAGTGGGAAGTGGGTTTCAGATTATCCATACACCTGTCAGTGGATACCAGGATCTGCAGATAGATTTTGAATCACAGCTCCACCCTTAAGTAAATCTCAAAACTTCAAAAAAAGACTGCCCCCAACCTACAGCCCAACTCCAGAACTGAACAAAGCAAGAGGATATACATAAAGAAGAAGAGGAGATTGAACAAAGAGAAGTAAAAGCAACCCCTCCACCTCTGAATAATAGAATTAAAAAAGATGGGGAAGTAGAGGGAGGGAAAAAGTAGGGAGGAAAAATCTGCACAAATGAAGAAAAACCAAAAGAAGAATATAGGTCTCACACAGACCTCTGGGAGGTCAGAAACTGAGAAAACAGACTTCAGAACACAAACAATGAAGAGCCCCCAAAATGGCTGGTCACATGCAACAAACCCAGACATCAAGACATTAATAGAAAGAATAAAAAAATTGAGAAGAGACAAGAGGAAAATAGGAAGGAGCTTATGACAGAAATAACAGCACTAAAGAATACTGTGATGGAAATAAATAACAAACTAATAAGCATGGAAAGCAGAAATAGCCAAGCAGAAGAAAGAATCTCAGAGCTTGAAGTCCAAAACACAGAACTAACCCAAACTGTCAAAAACATAGAAAAGAAGCTTTAAAAGACAGAACAAAATCTTCAAAAGATGAATGATTATTTCAAGAGAAAAAACCTAAGAGTAATTGGCCTTGCTGGGGCAGAGAGAGAAACAGAGGCCACTCTGGAACAAACGTTTCATGAAATTATTCAAGAAAACTTCCCTCATCTAATCAGTGATGCAAAAATTCAAGCACAAGAGATTCAGAGAACCCCTGCAAGCCAACAAATGAGAAGACCAACTCTGAGACACATACTAATTCACCTAAACAAAGTAGGTATAAAAGAAAAAATCCTAAAGGCAGCAAGAGAAAAAGGTCAGACTACCTACCACAGAAGACCGATTAGAATAGCACAAGATTTACCGACAGAAAGCCTCCAGGCTAGGTGAGCTAAACCTATCATCAAAGTTCTAAAAGATAAACAATTTCAACCAAAAATATCCTACCCAGCCAAGCTAAGCTTCATCAGTGAGGGAGAATTGAAATCTTTCCCAGATATCCAATTCCTAAGAACCTACGCTGCCACAAAACCACCTCTATAAGAAACACTTAAGAAAGTATTGAACACAGAAGAAAAGGAAAAAAGAACAACAACGTTCTTCACAAGAGTACAGGCAAAAGATTAAAAGCCCACATGAACCAACACCAAAACCAAGAGAAAGACAACACACAAACAGGAACAACAACAGCAACTCTGTAAGAACCTTATGATAGGGATCAACTCTCACATTTCAATAATTAGCTTGAATGTGAACAGACTAAATGCACCACTGCAAAGACATAGAATCACAAAATGGATAAAATATCACTAGGCAACAATTTATTGCCTTCAAGAGACTTACCTCACTAGAAAGCACACTCAAAAACTCAAAGTAAGAGGATAGAAAACAAATTTTCAGGCAAACAGAACACAAAAGAAAGGAGAAGTCACATTCTAATCTCTGACAAAATACCCTTTAAGCTACCAAAAATTTAAAAAGACACAGAAGGTCACTACATAATGATAAAAGGTTCAATCCTTCAACAAAAAATATCCATCCCAACATAGGAGTGCCAACTTTCATAAAGCAGCTTCTAGGTAAACTAAAAAGAGATATTGACTCCAACACCATCATACCTGGGGACTTCAATACCTCACTCACAACCCTAGACAGATCATCAGGACAAAAAATCAGCAATGAGATCCGAAACCTCAATGTGGCTCTTGACCAAATGGACTTAATCAATACCTACAGAACACTCCATCCAATGACCACAGAATATACATTCTACTCATCACCACATGGAACATACTCTAAGATCGACCACATACTTGGCCATATATCAAGCATAAGCAAATTTTAAAAGATCAGGATTTTGCCATGCACTTCCTCAGACCACAGTGGAATAAAAATAAACATGAACAGCAACAAGGTTCCCCCCAAAACCACAAAGGCATGGACACTAAACAGCAGGATGCTAGATAACTCCTGGGGTCAATGATGAAATCAAAACAGAGATTAAAAGATACCTGGAAAGAAAAGAAAAAGAAGAAACATCTTACCAAAATCTCTGGGATGCCATAAAAACTGTAGTAAGAGGGGAATTCACATCTCTACAGATGCATATGAAGAAAATGGAAGGATCACAAAATAACAGCCTAACAAGTCACCTAAGGAAGCTGGAAAAGCAAGACCACCAAAACTCTAACTTCAGCAGAAGAATCCAGATCACCAAAATAAAGTCCGAAATCCAGGGCATAGAAGACAAAAAGATAATACAAAAAATCAGTGAAACAAAAACTGGTTCTTTGAAAGGATATGCATGATCGATGGTCCCCTAGCTAGACTGACCAAGAAAAAAAGAGAAAAAGCCCAAATAAACACAATCAAAACACAAAAGATGAAGTCGCATCTGACCCTGAAGAAATACAAAAGATCATTAGAGATACTATGTACCTGTATGGAAACAAATTTGAAAACCTTAAGGAAATGGAGGACTTCCTGACATCACACAACCTGCCTAGGCTGAAACAAGAAGAAATTGAGACCCTAAATACACCAATAACAATCAAGGAAATTGATTATATAATAAGAAAACTACCTACAAAAAAAAAAGCCCTGGACCAGATGACTTTCCAGCAGAATTCTATAAGACAATCAAGGAGGAGATGATACCAATCTTACTGAAAGTATTTCCAGGCAATTGAGAAAGATGCAACTCTCTGCAAATCATTTTATGAAGCTAACATCACATTGATACCAAAGCCAGGTAAAGACCCAACAAAGAAAGAGAACTGCAGGCCAATATCTTTGATGAACATAGATGCTAAAATTCTCAACAAGATCCTAGCAAATTGGATTCAACAACACATCTCAAAAATCATCCATCATGACAAAGTATGTTTCATCACAGGAACGCAAGGCTGGTTCAACAGTCACAAGACAATAACTGTAATTAAATACATCAGCAGACCGTCAGAACAAAAACCACATGATTATATCATTAGATGCAGAAAAAGCTTTTGATAAAATTCAGCACCACTTCTTGATAAAAACCCTTGAATATCCAGGCATACATGGAACATACCTCAAAATAGTAAAAGCCATCTATGAGAAACCCACAGCCAGCATACTCCTAAACAGACAAAAATTGGAACCATTTCCCCTGAAAACTGGAACAAGACATGGATGCCCACTCTCTCCCCTCCTGTTCAACATAGTATTGGAAGTCCTGGCTAGAGCAATCAGAAAAGGGAAGGTGATCGGGGGTATCCAAATACAAAAAGAGGAAGTCAAGTTACCTCTCTTTGCAGATGACATAATCATGTACCTTGAAAACCCAAGAAAGTCTGTCAAAAGCCTCCTTACACTGATAAAGGACTTTGGCAAAGTCTCAGGGTATAAAAAAATGTGCAAAAGACAATTGCATTTCTTTACATCAATAACAAACAAACAGAAACCCAAATAAAAAGCACAATCCCATTCACAATATCCACAAAAAAAAATGAAATACCTTGGCATCTTCCTAACCGGAGATGTGAAAAACCTTTACAATGAAAATTACAAAACACTGCTCAAAACAATCAAAGATGACACAAACAAGTGGGAAAATATCCCATGCTCATGAATTGGAAGAATCAACATTGTGAAAATGTCCATCTTACCTAAGGCAATCTACAGATTTAATGCAATACCCATCAAATTATCAGCAATATTCTTCTCAGATCTAGAAAAAACAATACAGGAATTCATATGGAAACACAAACAACCAAGAATAGCCAGAACAATCCTCAGCAAAAAAAAAAAAAAACAAAGCAGGTGGTATCACATTACCAGACTTCAAACTTTACTATAAAGCTACAATAATCAAAACAGCTTGGTATTGGTACAGGAACAGGCATATAGACCAATGGAATAGAATTGAGATTCCAGAAGCAAAACCTCAAGTGCTCAACCAACTCATCTTTGACAAAGCCTCCAACACCTACCACTGGGGAGAGGAGAACCTATTCAGTAGTGCTGGGAAAACTGGCTGACCACATGTAGAAGACTCAAACAAGACCCTTATCTATCCCCATACACAAAAATTAACTCTAAATGAATCAGAGACCTAAATGTAAAACCTCAAACCATAAGAACTTTAGAAAATGCAGGACACACCCTTATGGAAATTGGAACTGGCATCCAATTCCTGAACAAAACCCAAAACCCACAGGCCATAAGAGATAAGATAGACAAGTGGGACCTCATTAAACTGACAAGCTTCTGCAAAGCCAAAGAAACCATCAAGACAGCCTACAGACTGGGAAAAAGTATTTGCCAACTCCATGTCTGACAAAGGCCTAACATCTTGGATCTACAAGGAACTAAAACGTGCCGAAAAGAAAAAAACAAACAACCCCCTTACAAAGTGGGCAAAAGATATGAGCAGACACTTCCCAAAAGAAGACATATGAGCGTCCAACAGACACATGAATAAATGTTCAACATCACTAATTTTCAAGGAGATGTAAATTAAAACTACACTGAGATACCGCCTAACTCCAGTCAGAATGACCATTATCAATAACTCAAAAAATAACAAATGCTGTAGAGGATATGGTGAAAAGGGAACACTTCTACACTGTTGGTGGGAGTGTAAACTAGTACAACCTCTGTGGAAAGCAGTGTGGTGATTCCTAAAAGCTCTAAATATCGACCTCCCATATTACCCCGCTATCCCTCTACTGGGAATATACCCTGAAGAACTCAAACCACTCTATCAAAAAGTTACCTGCACACATATGTTTATCACAGCATTGTTCACAATAGCAGAACCTGGAACCAACCATGCTGTCCATCAAAAGAGGACTAAATTTAAAAAATGTTTACACATCCATGATGGAATACTACACAGCCATAAAAAAAGAACAAAATCATGAATTTCACAGCAACCTGGATAGAACTAGAGTCTATAATACTGAGTGATCGTTCACAGCAACAAAGATCTGAGTATCACATGTTCTCACTCATAAGTGGACCTTGACCATCTATCATAATACTATAAGGAAAGGATCAACAGTGGTGGGAATCTATGTGGGGGACCAGGAGGGCAAGGGTGGGGATATCCTCTGGGGATAGGGGAATACCCCTTATCAACAAGGGTGCCTGAACGATGCAGATTTGTATACCTAACCTTTAACTGTACCCCATAACGTTAAAATAAAAAATATGTTTAAAAAAAAGTAAATTATAAAAATTAATAAACATGTAAAAATTAATTAACAGACTTTTGAATAATAAATAGGTAAGAAAAGAAAGCATAATGGAAATTAAGAAATATGTTAACATATATAAAAACAAAAATACAGCGTATGAAAATTTATGGGATGTAACATCATTACTTAGAAAGAAACATAGAGCTGCAAATACCTATATTTAAAAAGATCTTAAATCATTAGTCTAATTTCCCACCTTTAAAAACTAGAAAAAGAGTTAACTAAATCCAAAGTGATAAAAAAAGGAAAATCTAAAGATTATAGGCGATATCAATGAAATATAGAAAAGAAAAATGAAGAACTCATGAACTATTGAAACCACAAGAAGACAAGAAGATCCTTAAAGAATCTGCTATGCTGTGTTTCCAGCTACTTGGAAGGCTGTGGCAGAAGGATTGCCCAAGCCCAGCATGTCAAGACTGCAGTGGCCATGAGCGTGACACTGCACTCCAGCCTAGGTGACAGTGAGACTCCAGCTCAAAAAAAAAAAAAAAAAAAAAAATTGCTATGAATTGTAATGCTGTTATTTTCACACTTATTCTATCGACAAAAATGTGTCACACGACCAAGCGATGCTAAGAGAGCCAGGAAGTCCACTCTTCTCACACAATAAAGCCCATATTATGGGACAAGTATATATACTTCTCTTATAAGGTTATAATAGGGGAAAATTAATCTACAGTGTTCTACAAACTTGATTACAAATATTCATGTTTCTTTTTTGTGTGTGCATAAGCACATTTGCTTTCTGACTAAAGAAAACACTAAAAAATTCTCATCAAATCACAGCACCAGACAAAAATGTCATTATAAGCCCTACCTTGGTTCTTAATGTTTTTTCTTGATCAAAAAAACCAAGCTTTTTACTCCACATACATAACATATTTTACTAGAATGGTATTAGGATAAATTTTTTAAAATACCACTTGAAAAGGAAAGAATGGGCAAAAGCCCTTATGGCCCCCAGCTATTCTGAAATCACATGGCACAGGTATTGCAATAGGCCTCTAGCCTAAAAAGTTTAAAATATTCCTTGATTGCCTATCCTAATCTAATTCCTTTCCAGGAATTTGTTCCCCAGTCCATTGTTTTTCATGTCTTTTGGATTCAGCATTTTGGAGGTTTTATTTTATTACTTAGCTATGTATTATATCTGTGGTAGCTTTTGGTTAAATTTTCTTCTAAGGGCTTAGATTTTTTTCTGCTTATAGAAGCATGGGGACCCAGGTGTATTTTAACTCTCAAAAGTCACAGTTTCATTTAGTACAAAATGAAAGTTATTTTGTCATTACAGCTTATTGACACATTTAGTCAGAGTTTTCTCTGCTTCCAGTCAGTTTCATGAGTCAATAGTCATACCTACAATATCTGTTAAGACATGCTTCTCTCTGGTCTTAATTGTTGGTAATTTGAATTCATAAGGTTATTTTAATCTTTCTGTATACAGAGGTAACACATTCATTGACATATATTAAGTGCTCAGTAAGTATTTATTAGATAAATGATCAATGAACAGTCAAAAAATTTAAAATGTGAATATTTAACTCATAAAAATTGTTTAATTGTATAAATAATCAGATAATTATAAATTAATAGAACAATGAGATATTCTGTTCCAAAAATGTTTATTTCTCTGTGGGCTAGAGCACAAGGAAATTGGTAGTCACTGTACATAAATTAGTACAGACTTGCTAAAGGACAAGTTAGCAATGAATATTAAAATTTCTAAAATTGTTATATCCTCTGATATCTTGGCAACACAGGTTTAGGACATATGGAACAAATATATGAATAAGGATATAAATTAAAGTACTGGCAATATTAGCCTACAATAAGAAATTTGTTATATAAATGTATAGTTATTTTTTTATGTGCACATACTATATGCGTGTGTGTGTATATATATAATTGTGTGTGTAGAAAATAGAAAAAAAAGCAGCTATTTGTGTCACGAAATTTCATTTTCATTTAAAAAAGTATGTTTGTATGTATATAAGTATATATACAAAGAAAATGTCTAGAAAGATAAATATCAAAATATACACAGTAGTTATTGGATTACAAATTATTTCCATTTTTTCTTTTTGCTTATCAACTTAGTCTAACTTTTATAAATTGAATATAGGTTGATTCTAATTAAAAATTCATTAAAAGCAAAAGAGGCACCAACACATTTTTTTAAAAGACTATTGGGGGTGGGTCAAAGACTTTATGATTTATGAATGAATACACATAATATTCAGGTATATAGATGTGACTAATATACCAACAAGCTTATTTTGTATAGTGGTAAATTATTAGGAGCACCATTGTTGTGAACACCAAGCAAGTTGCATGTAAGATATTTCTATACATTACAATTTATATTTTCAAGCATAACTGAGTGCTTCAACTTAGGGGAGAAAAACAAGATAAAAGAACCAAATTGTTTTCTACAAAGAAATACATTTCACTCTAAATGTTGACTTTTCTTCACTTTAGTTACCATCACTGCTTTTCTCATCTTCATTACAAAGGGGTCAGATTTGAAGTTGGATACACCTAAGTAACATAAAACAGATTTTATTCACCTTTTAAATCAGCATCTGTTGCAATAAAACCTTGTTCCTCGGCTTAAGTGCCACATTAGTGAATCTGAACCAGAATCAGTACAGGAAGAGTAATGTGAAAGAACAATTGTGAAAATCCACTCAATTGTTTTAAAGAAAGAATTTTAGTGAGGAACTGTCTCTTTGCATCTACTTTCTTACTAATTCCCTTCAAACTGATTATATTTATTCTTTTTTCAGGGCTTTGCTCACTAATCTCTCAGGCAAATCTCATGTATTAGTCCAAGTTCTCCAGCAAAACAGAACCAACAAGAGATACATAATAGATTATATAAGGAGATTTATTATAAGGAATTTTCTCACATAACCATGAAGATTCTAAAATCCCAAGATCTTCTGACTGGCAAGGTGGCAAGCTGATGTTATTCCAGTTCAAGTCTGAAGGCCTGAAAACCAAGAGCGCCAATGGTGTAAATGCTAGTCTCAAATCCAGCAGACTCAAGAAGAACCAATGTTTCAGCTCAAGTCCAAAGACAGGAAAAGACCAATATCCGAGCTCACCAACCCAGACTGAAAAAGTTTCCTCTTACTTGCAGGAGGGTTCGTTTTTTAATCCTATGTAATCCTTCAACTGATTGGATTAAGGCCATCCACATCAGGGAGAGCAAACTGCTTTACTTAGTCTACCCACTCAAGTGCTAGTCTCATCAAGAAGCATCCTCACATACACATTCAGGATAATGTTTGATCAAATATCAGGGAACCTGATGACCCTGCAAGTTGATACAGAAAAATCAATGTATGCCAAGTGACTGAAGTACCAGGTAAGCTTATAAGGAGTACAGCAAGTGTACTGATTTTAGGATACTGATAAGTAGTGGGATTATGGCAGAAAAGAGAGATTTGGGTTATGTTGTGCAGGGTATTAGTTATTAAGGTGATATTATTATTATTATTATTATTAACAACAATGGAGTAAACCGGGCTCGGTGGCTCAGCCTGCAATCCTGCGCCTTTGGGAGGCTGAGGTGAGTGGATTGCCAGAGCCCATGGGTTCGAGAGCCGCCTGGGCAGGCGAGACCTCATCTCTACAATACATCAAAAAAAATTAGCCGGGCGTGGTAGCGTGCGCCTGTAGTTCCAGCTACTTGGAAGGCTGAGGCAGAAGGATCACCAGAGCCCAGCAGGTTGAGGTTGCGGTGGCCGGGAGCGGCCACTGCACTCCAGTCTGGGTGACAGAGTGAGACTCCAACTCAAACAAATAAACAAACAAACAAAAAAACAATGGAGTAGCCAGGCACAGTGTCTCACACCTGCAGTCCCAGCATTTTGGATGGCAGAGGCAAAAGGATTGCCTGAGACCACGGGTTCAAGACCAGCCTGGGCAATGTGGTGAGACCCCCATCTCTAAAATAAATAAAAAAATTAGCTGGATGTGGTGGCGCATGCCTGTAGTTCCAGTTACTTGGAAGGCTGAAGCGGAAGAATCACCTGAGCCCAGCAGTAACAGTGAGCATTGCCACTGCACTCCAGTCTGGGTAACAGAGTGAAACTCTCACTCAAAAAAAAAAAAAAAGATTTAAGCTGAGCATGGTGGTTCAGGCCTGTAATCCTAGCACTTTGGGAGGTTAAGACAAGAGGATTGTCTGAGCTCACGGGTACGAGTCCAGCCTGGGCAACTTGGTGAGACCTTATCTCTACAATAAATCAAAAAATTAGCTGGGGATGGTGGCAGCACCTGTGGTTCTAGCTACTTGGAAGTCTGAGGTGGAAGGATCGCCTGAGCCCAGCAGACCGAGGTGAGCGTTCCACTGTACTCCAGCCTGGGTGACAGAGTGAGACTCCAACTCAAAAAAACAAAACAAAACAAAACAATGGAGAGCTATTGACAGCTTTGGTCAGCATAAACTAGATTAAACAACATGCTGAGAATTTTAATAGGTTTTTGTATGCAGAAACATTTGATAGAGGAAATTTTGAAGGGAGAAAGACTAACTAGAGGGCTATTATAATAGATAAGAGGTAGTAGGTGCTTTAAAAAACCTCAGTACTTGCTAAGAACATATAACTTGGGTAAAGTTAACAAGTCACGACGACAATGCATTTTCAATAGTAAGAGTGAGAGTGATGGAAGATTCAACTATAATATTTAACTTACTGGGAGAAGAGAACAATTATCCTGGAACAACGATGTCAGCGTGAGTATTCACTAAATTGTGATGAAACATAACATTTATTCTGAACAATACTTAGTACATTATAGTACATTATAGTTATAGTAATATATATAGGTAGACATGAAGTGCAGCTCTTAGGAGGTAATCTTGACTATGCTATGACTTTGGTAACCCATTCATGTGTACTTGTAAATTATAGCCTTATATACAAATCCTGTTTCTAATTCCCCTCATCACAAACTGCTTGCTTTTCCCTCAGCTTTCTGCTTTTTTTCCCCTAAGACCTTAGAAGACACTGGCAAACTAGCTTATGTCAGTAACTAATAATAGCCTTGCTCTACCTCATCAAAAATGGTTGCTTTGCAATGAAGGATTTCTGCATGCACAATTGCTGTGCTCTAAAAGGCTGCAATCTCAGGATTTAATTCAAAAACATCGAAGTTGTCAGTAAGGAAAGTATTGGGGGTGCAAAAGATATTAGAACTGTCTCTCAATGCCGATTATACTAGGTACAATAAACCACTATTTGATTTAACTAGATATGATGCATGTCATCATAAGGTTCACCATAAGTTATACAACAAAAGATACATATTTTATGATTTTTTTGTTAAAAGTTCAATTTTTGTCTTTGTAATAAATCCATTTGTTTAAAAATCTCAGAAGCTTATAAATCAATTGCATTGTTTTTTGTTTATCTTGAATCAACTCATTAAGTAAGTCAAATTCTTAAGTGTGGAAAGGCAGAATTTGAAAAATCACTATATATATAGCATTAGTTCATTTTTGTAAAAATTGTATATGCATATATATTTGGAAAGATGTCCAAAGAAATATTAAAATTGGCTATCTCAGAGGGGTAAGATAAAATGTGATTTTAAATTTATTCTTTATCTTTTGTTGTACTGTTCAAATTATCCATAATGAACATGCATTACTTTATAATCTGAAAAAAAAGGGTTATTCACCACACAATACACTTGTGGAGTAGAATTTAGTTGGCCTTAAAGGCATACAAAATTCCTACCCCAAAGACAGCCTTGAAGGAAATGTATCAGTGCCAACCCCAGACTTCTGTGTAGATTGGCGCCATTGTACGGTAACATTACCCTCACAACGACCTGCTCAGTCTCTCGTGGCAACTATTGAATTCTGACTGAGGCCACTCCTGTTCATTCTTTTGCTTACTAGCGTAAGTCACTTGGTCGGGCACAGCTTAATTCTTGACTATGGATTTCATGAACTCCTCTTATAAAATGGTACAATTACTGCAGGTCATGAACATCAAATGCCACTAACACTTCCAGCTGTGACCACGGAATAGCCTCCCAACAGAAGTACTGCAACATGGTAATAATAACATCCCAGCTGTAGCCACAATCACCGAAATCACTGACAGTGTCAATAATGTATAAAACCCCATGGAAACTCAACTGTACTTGCCAAAAGGCATTCATCAATTTCACTGCCTTTTATCTACCATTTAAAATGGTCTGGTTTTAGTGTTAGGGTTTTAAAATAAATGACTAGGGTAAATAGGCCCTGGCTGAATTGCTCACTATCTGCTTTGAATTGCTTCTCTAAATGTTGAGGACGTGAAGTTCAGCCTTAACCACTCAAGTACACTCTATATCCACTACATGTTAGGTGATGGGATGTGAGCAATGAGAGTTGAGTATCCAGAGAGGTGAAATTTACTAAGCCCCTTTACAGTTTAAATTCACTTAAAACATTGCAAAGACATGGTGTGACTACAGGAGAGGGAGCTGCTTCAATTTCTCAGAAGCCATTCAGCTTTTAGGAAGATCTAAGGGAGTAAAAAATGTGGGAAAGCTGAAAAGAAAAGGTCTATTTAATCGATGCTGGGAATAATAAACTCTAGCTATCACCTTACTACAGTGTTTTCCTGTATTTGCTCAAACGCATTGTAAAGAAGATGAAACAATTGCTTGGAACATCCGAGCAAACTTAAATCACTATCACTGAAGTTGGAAAAAACAAACAGAAATCAAAGTTTTGTTTGTTGTATAAAATAATTATTGAATATCATATTCTTCAATATACTAGTTATTATTATTATTGTTACTTGCTTGTATAATTACTTAGCTTGCCATAGTTCTTTTAAATATATTATTCTGCGGATTCTTCACCAGAATTCTATTGTTTTATTAATATCCCCATGTATGATATATAATAATACAGCTTTCAAAGAGGCTAGAGTGATATGTCCAGTATTACATGCTAGTGAGAAAGCAAAATGAACACAAGAACATTGATATTCTGTCATGTCAGCTGCTCTTATCTGTATGAAATCCTCTCTCCTGGACCAAGTGCTTCTTGTTGTAGATAAATACCTACAAAACTGCAGAGAATCTGTGATTTGTAATATCATGTTTTAGGTGTGAATGCCTTCAAATGATTTTCTCTTCTCTGGGTAAAAGAGTATAACTTTGGGTTAAACAGGATAAATCTTTTAAGAACAAGGAAAAGTTCTTCCAGAGTGCCTGCAAATAAGAAATAAAGAATATATAGAAAGAAACAAGTAACTATATAGGTAGTCTGACTATTTTGATGTGCTTATTCATTTATTCTTTCAGTAAAAATTTAATGAGTAATTTCAACAACAGCCACAGTGTCCATGCTGAGGATTCAATAAAGAGCAAGATTGATTTTTGTCACAACTCTAGCTTTATAATTTGGAAAAAGAAATAGAAATAAAAGTAAACATAATAAATAAATAAATATACAAACACATAAACATTTTAAAATTTGACATGTGCTATGAGGAAAACTGATTATGTGATGAAGTAAAAAAGTATAATTTTTACTTTGTCACAGGATAAGCAAATAATGCATTTGTGAGAAAACGGCATTTAAGTCAAAATAAGAGATATTTACCTGAGTAATAAATGGAGTCTTCACAATGGAGAAAGTACATTCCAATGGAAATAAAAATGATTTTCAAGTTTTGAAAATCTCCTAAATGCAATGCAAGGTTTTGCAAAGTCCGTTATGGAAACTAAAGTCACTTGATCAAAATGCTCCACTGGGACATTGTGAATGAAGGTATATATTCTGCTGAGTGTGAAGTTGCCTGAATTTGAAGAGGTGGAAAACAGAAACGTAGTGTCTGTTTTACCCTTTGAACCTTCATAGAAAAACAAATCTTCACTGACAATGAATGGAACTAAAACTATTTCATTTGAAAGTTTTGTATGTTATTTTCATCCTGGAGATATTATTTCACAGCCTTTCAGATGTGGTACTTTTGGGGAATTGTGTCTTAGAAGCTGTCAGGTTGAATATACAATGTATTCCAACAGGAAAGAGAATTATGACTTATTCCTTTGTAAGTGTGATTCTTGTTCCTGAATTGCTAAAACACCAAAGACATAAAATAGTTTGTTATTCTAGAGCTCAACAATGTTTTCAAAGTATGTGAATAAGTTAATAATTGATATGATTTAATTATAGAAACTTTTATTTTAAAGTTTTAAAGATTTCATATTGTAGAACTGCACCAATTCTAAAGTTGAAATGAACTTGGCTAATTATATTTTTTTCATAATATATTTATGCTATTTGTTTTCTTTTATAGCAAATTTCATGATACTACCCAACATTGAGCCCTGGTCATTGTCTAACCATGGTGGCAGATTATGATAGCTGAAATAAATCAAAAAATTGTTTCCTACTGGAGTTGTGCAAAGATGAAAAGGCTGTCTTGCAAAGTTGAATTTCCACCATGGATGTTTTCAAGTAAATAATGAATGTTTATACATTTGGGAATGAAAGGTATATTCTTTATGCTCTGAAATTCTTTTGATAATTCTATGACTTAAAATTAGTCTACTTAAAATTATGGCACTAGAAGGAAAAGAAACAATGAATTTGGTAAAATATTTTGAGCTTCTTTTGAACACCATGCTTATATAATTTTTTATCCACAAAATTCAATTAGGTGAAACTTTCGATATCAGTTTTTATAATACGGCCATATTTTAATTAATAAAAACGATAATGATAGACTAAATAAATCTCACCTTTAATTATGTATAATAACTAGTACATACATTTACCTCTGAGATAAGGTATGCCAGCAATCAAAAATGAAGATAAACCAAAAGACTGGCAGAAGGAACTTAGTTTTATTTGTAGCTGTACTGTTGATTCATTCTGCAATATTGTGGATTTCTTTCATCTCTCTGAACTTTACATTCTAGATATGTGTTGCATTTGAAGGATTTCTAAATTGATTATGGTCATATGATTCTCCAAGGGAGAATGCAGTCCTGTAATGATAAGCAAGAAAATACGGTGTATATGTCATTTTCTTTTTGATTGATTTGTTTTTTCTGCTTATAATGTGTAATACTTTATAATTTACCAGTATGGTGTACTGGTTAGGAATGTGGATTCTGCAAACAAGCAACCTGGAATTGAATCCTTGCTGTCTGTCTCAAAAACTAGTTGCGTGATCTTGTGTATTTCTTAATTTTTCTATACCTCTGTTTTCTGATCTACACAGTGGGGATAACAATAAGTACCAAGGTATAGATTGTCAGGAGTTTGCTTATGTAAAAATGCTTAAATGGTATCTGACACATAGTAAACATTTACTCAGTATGAGCTATTTTATCTTGTTTAACATTTTATTATTTTTACCTATAATTGCATTTTGAAAAGTACCCCACCATATAAACATGACTGTCCACAAGAGATGATAGTTTTATGTAAAATGACTCTTAGAATACTTTTCAAATTAGATTTTTAACAAAAATAATTTTAAAGGTTAGTTGTCTATGCTTTATGTTGTAATTCATTTTTAATATAAAATTTAGGGTTTTTTAATATTTATATACTCGACTTCCTTAATTTTAAAAATTTACCTAGAAATGAACTGAAACCCACAGTTTAAGGAATATATAAAGCATAGCAAAAGATATTGTCTAGAAATCAAAGCACTATATATTTATCTAAATTTGAATCAATAATTCTTTCAGGTTTCACAATTTCTAATACAAAAATATTTATCCAACATCTACAATGACTTAGAAATGGACTTCGAATTGTTTTTTCAAGTCACATGCCATATTTTCTGCACACACCAAATGATTATCCTTTAAATAATGTAGTACTTTTTGGTACCTAAAATAGATGCATAAAAGTGGCAACTTTGTCCAAACACCTTAAATATATCTTCTTTTATTCTCGGTTTCTTTTCTGACCAGGATCTGGCTGCCAGTGCACATGAAAGAAATTACAAAAGCTTCTCAGTCACTGCAACTCGGGTTCCTTTTGCACTACAGCATTTGTCATTGCCAAAACAGCAGAGTTTAATTAAGTGTTGTGAGCAGCCTAGTGAGAAACACACTTTAAATTAAACCTCTGTACATGCAGCTATTGGTTCTTTACCTCCTGAACAATCAGCGGGGTGTTAGGCATAAATTCCGTCTCTCAAGGGAAACGTAGCTCCACGCACCTCTAGCAATTCATAAATGATCCTGCTTTCTCAGAACCATATCTTATTAAAGCACGTTTAATTATTTCTAAGTTTTAAACACCGATAGATGAAGGCGATAATTAATGTGCCTACCACTAAACATTTTATTTACTCTTGATATATTAATGGTATTATCAAGAAAATATGCTACAGTTTCAGGTTTAACAAAATTACATGGCAAATTATCTTTTGATGCATCAAGCAATCGTTAATATAATAGAATAAATTATTTTAACACCTCAGTAGTAATGAATGGGTAAAAATGTAAGCATTTTAATTTTCAGAGTGTTTTTGCAATTATACATTTCAGAAGAAACTTAAATCAATGATACAAGTGTTTGGAATTTTAGAAACAGAAACAAAAGAATTATTTAGGTGAGTGAGTTGTGGGTTTTGTGTTTCTTACATGGAAGAGATATATCAGTGTAACTGACCTCACAACAGCAAAGTTTTGTCGCATGTTTGTGTGAAAAACAAAATTATTGCTTCTTAATATTAAATTTTGCTTTGTTCAGTTACATTTAAACCTTCAAATTTATATTTTTGCTTAAAATATAAAGAGTAGCATATACATTTTAGATCCATTTACTCAAATACAGTTTAATAAAATAATGGTGTTGATTTTTTCTATACTGAGCAGAGTCTATCAGATCAAGTGAACAGTCAAGATAGATGACCACATTCATAAAATATTCTTGACTTATTCAACAACACTATGGGGCAATTTCACACTCTAAAGGATATTCTCAGTGCAGGTCTGCTCTAAAAAGATGCAGAAAAGATTATCTATTATTCAATAGAATTAAGCATACATATTTATCTGTTCTCTATTAATCTGACTGTTGTTTCTTCCATGTTTGGCAAATTTCAATAAAATTGATGCTGCTGAAAGCATTCCATTGCTTTAGAAATACTTGTCTAGAACTTTTGAAAAAATGGAAAGGTAATAGAAATATTATTTTTCAAAAATTATTTAACTATAGTTTTAGAAAATTTCTCCCTAAAATGTCTTTTCACAGTATAATTTTAATCTTCTTATTCTATACTTCTTACAAGCAGGTAGAGCTCAGTGATTATATTTAAAGATGTAAGAGATGCACATGCAGAAATACTTACCTGAAACTAAGCTGAAATCTAAAATATTTCTGGATTGAAGTATTGGTTTATCTTGTAGGATAGTAATCAATTTAATTTAATTTATCTTCGCAAACTGTAGTTGTTAAATCAGTAGATGTGTATATGTTATTTTACCTTTTTGATAAATACTTCAAAGAGAATATGGATATTTAATTACTTCAGGATTGCATCTTAGGTGCTAAAATAATTTATGCAGTTCCTGTTAATAATTGCTAAATAAATCTCAATAAGTTGATAAATTCACATTTTTCTATTTATGTATCATTTGTCCTGAGTTCTCGCAACACTATACATTCAGTCCCTCAGAAAGCTGTTTATCCTTTCTCCCACTTTATTTTCTTTATACTGTTTATTTCCTTTACTTTCTCTGTTTCTTCTTCAAGATTCTCACTCTCAGTGCAACTGAGAGCAGCCATAACACAAAAACATGGGGTGGAACATGAGAATTAAATCTGTTGTACAAGAACAAGTTCATTTAAGGGAGTTGTGGGTCAATTTGCTTAATGAATGGCATCTTTATTCAAAAATATTGCTGGTTTTACACAGCTGGACATTTCACCAAAAAAAGATTATTTTTTTAACCCTACTTTAAAAATAAAAAATACATTTGGAAGGGTTTAGTGACTAATACTTATTACCTTAATATGAATAGTTTCAATTAGACTGTTTCCTCCTAACCTTCTAGCTGGATCTCCTGCACTAAAAGAACTGGTGTTTTGGTTGTGGAAATGCCATAGGCATTAATTCTAAAGATTATGATTATTTGAAGATTAAGGTACGGAGGAGGGAAGAGAAGGTGTTTCCTGTCATAATCTTGAAAGGCTGATGCTTAAAAGCTAGGTTTTCTGGGTTCAGATTCCAACTCTACTGCTAATTGTGTAAAAGTGAACAAGCTAATTAGCTGCAGTTTCTTAAGTAAAATAAGGATGATAATAGTGCCTACCATAAGATTGTTTTGAACAGTAAGTGGGTTAATGGGTATAAAATTTTCAGCACACAGCTAGCTTTTTAAAAATGATAGCTAATTTTATTTTACCTGTTTGATGAGCAAATTACCAGGCAATGATTCATTAACATTCTTAAGTTAGATGAATTAAAGATTTAAGAAAAAAAAAAGCTCATCATTTGAGTCGTTTGCTAGCCTGGCTCTCAACACAGAATAATTATATTCTAATAAATATTCTGTGGCAAAGCCTCCACCCAGGCTCAATCTGCAATCTCTTCAACATTCAGCAACAAGCCTTACCATAATTTGTTGTCTATCACTATCTTAGCTTCATCTCTTGTTTCAACCTTGGTTTTGTCTTTTTATAATACGTACCTAAAGGAGTTTTTCAGTTTGAGAGTTAGACACTGACAGTAGAGTTGGAGAAAGATGTAACAGGGGCAGAGAGGTTAAATAATTTTGGAATTGAAAAGGTTTAGAAGGTTAAAGAAATCCGGGGCTCGAAATGGAAGATTTCAATGCCCAAGATTTGAGATCAGTAATCTTCAGTATTTCTATATCAAAGATAACACTAAAGTGTTCAGGATAAATAGACTACATGTGTAAATGTGGGCCAATGTTAAGATCAAAGCTTTGAAAAATATAGAATGAGCCCCATGTGGTAGCACGCACCTGTAGTTATAGCTACTTGGAAGGCTGAGTTGGAAGGATTGCCAGAACCCAGCAGGTCCAGGCAGCAGTGATGATGAGCATACCACTGCAATCCAGTCTAAGCGACAGAGTAAGACTCCAACTCAAAAAAAAAAAAAAAAAAAAGAAAGAAAGAAAGAAAGAAAAGAAAAGTATATAATGGTTCAAAACAACTAGTATGCTAATGAAAATTTAGTATATGAGGGGACACTCCAAAAAATCCAGATTTTATTTATAAAAAATTGTGTATTTATTCTTACATGTTTAAACTTCAGTCACCTTCAAAGTATTCTGTGGTGCAATACACCTGTTGAGATGCTTTTTCCACTGCTCAGAACAGTTTTTGAATTTGTCATTTTTCATATCTTTTAGTGCTTCTGTTGTTTTTTATTTCACCTATTCCACATCAGCAAAACTTTTTCCTTTGAGGACTTTTTTCATCTGGGGAAAAAAAGTCACTGGGGGTAAGATTGGGTGAATAAAGAGAGTGAGACACTAGAGTCTGCTGTTTTTGGTTAAAAAAAAAAAACAACAAACAGCAAAAACCTGCCAAATACTCAACTCAGTGTGGGCAGGTGTATGCTGTCATGGTGGAATAACCAGTCATTTATTTGCCTAACTGGAAATGTTTCCTCCTCAAATCATGATGCAGCCTTTTCAAAACTTCCAGATAAAAACTTTGGTTGGCCATTTGATGTGGAGGAACAAATTTCAAGTGTACTACTAGGGGCCTGCCCTCCAAAACGTAATTCCAGTTTTTTTTTTTGTTTGTTTTTTGTTTATAAATTTCCCCATCATATAACCAATTTACTTCAAAAAAATGCTGTAACTTAAAGAACAATGTCCCAAATACTAATACTGGACAAATCAGTTTAAGGTTATGACAGTGACATAGAACACAAAGAACAGTAAAGCAGAAGAATGAAAAGAAGAGAATCTTAGAAATGGCCATTTCTAACCATGAGTCAGTCTAATAAATCAGAAACTATTGTTTAATATTTCACATCATAATTCTTCTATAGTTTAAACTCTCTAGCAAATCATTATATGAAATTCTCTCATGAAAGTATTCTGAGATAGAAATATTATTCCTCTTCTTAATTCATTATTTTATTACTATGATTTTAAATAAAAAGTTATTTGAGGACAGTGAAATAAATTTATCAGTATAAGAAAAAAATGAAAAATAAAAAATAATGGTTACCCCTTGACATAGCTACATGACCCTGCTGTCTAGAATAACCAATGATAACAAATGGATAAGATCTACTCACATATATCACTATACTTACAAAGTCTTGCAAAAAGAAATATATATTCAAAATGTTTTAAAGAAAAGTAAACTTTAAGACATTTTTACTCTGCAACCTGCTTTATAAAGTTAATGCATATTTCATGGGCATTGTGCCAAGTTGCATATAACTTTTATTCACTTACAGAGCTTATAAATTTGACTAAAATATTTTCCCCTTTTAAAAATACTCCAGTTGATTTCACACCACACACACACACACACACACACACACACACACACACACACTTTTATTTTATTCTTACAGTAGAGATGTTCTAAAGGGATTAAAAATAGTATTGGCCTTTTCAGGAAAGATAGATATTACTACTTTAGCTTTCTAGAAATTTGTAACAACTAATACACTCTCTAGTAATATAGAGAGTTTCCAATTCCCTACACCCTTCCCAAGCCTAGCTTTGAAACAGTGGTTAAAGTTTCTTCTTTTTTTTTTTTTTTTTGAGTTGGAATCTCACTCTTGTCACCCAGGCTGGAGTGTTGTGGCATGCTCACGGCCACTGCAGTCTCGACCTGCTGGGCTCAGGCGATCCTTCCATCTCAATCTTTCAAGTATAAAGCAGCTTCTATTAACTGATCTAAATATATCAAAAATTTATTAAACAATTCTACTAAATTTATTGTCATGCAATCTTTGATTTTGTTTGGAATTATAATTAATTTCTAGAGTATTTTTGCTTCTCTAATTCTAAAGAGAACACAAAAACACTTGGCTACTGAACTTCCCTGTAATTGAGTAACTAGTGAGAAGATTAGAAAGAATTAGGAAAAAAATAAATTTTGGGTATTCTAATACTCTTTTATAATGGGTGCTCTTTTAGTAACTTAAACCACAGGCAGCATGAATAAATTAAATTCTTGCTTAGGTGATTTGTTTTTCTCTAAGTAACCTATAAATTGAAAAGATATATAAAATTTATATCATACCATTGAAGTGGCTAGTTGTAACAGTATATAACAATGTTGCAAAAATATTTTTATAATACACCTAATCATTTTTAATAATACATCTAGCTATTTATTATTATTTTTTCACGATCACTGAGGGAAAAAATATGGTAAGAATAGTTTATGATCTACTGGCACTGATTATCAAAAGGAAATTTTTACTTCTTTAAATTAGAATGTTAATATTGACCTGCACTTTTAATATAAGTACAAATTAATGATCACTAAAAGTATAAAATATAAATGTGTAGACTAGTTAATTTTGATAAATTATTGCAGCCAATAGAAATGTAGTGAAATTGTCTGAATAATTTCTGTTTTTTCATAGTGTTGTCCTTAAAAAGTAAGAATTTTTAACTGTAACTTCTTTTTTTGTTAGATTGGAAAATATGGTTTATTTAGAAAGTGAATAACAGAGAAGATATTTGCACCTCCCAAGGTAGGGTAGGGGGTCAAAACTAGGAAACATGGTGACCATATCTCAAAAAGCCATGTGGACACACCAGAGTTTAACAAAGCAATGACTAGAAAGTAAATTAGAGAGAAAGAGAGAGAAGATTCACCTCCCCAAAGTAGGGGAAGGAAGTCAAAACTAGGAAACATGACCTGGCCAGAGCTGAATAGTCAGGCCGGTGCTTAACAAACCAAAGGGCTGTGATTTCTTATCAACCAAAAAAATTATGATAATATTTTGGGGTCATATAAATTATTGCCATACAAGTTCCTTAGTTGATATGATGATATACATTTAATATTTATATTTAAGATTGCTGTATAGGAAAAAAACTATTACTCATCAGATATTTAGAATTTTTAATATTTTGAAAAATTATATTAAAAAAATATAAAAGCATTTATGTACTTTTCAAAAAGCTATGTATGCACATGCCCATATATTTATTTTTCATTAGATATATTAGGTAATATATAATACACTATATATACATCTATATTAGATTTTAATTATATTATGATAACCTGTTTTTTCAATAAACATCTATTAAGAACCATACAGCACATGTCCCTGGAATAGAGAGCTGAATAATACATGGTCCTTATGGTCAAACACAATAAAAAGGCATATAAAATTGTAATAAAATATTAAAAAATTCACTAATAGAGGCATGAGAAAATGATTTTATTAATAGCCTCACTCTTCATCTTTCCCTGAATCCATCAGACTCAGGAATTTTCCCCATGAAGGTGCAGTGTATTTTCTCATCTTGCATGATTTGTTTTGGATTGTTGGATGAGGTAGAGTATGCCATTTCAAAACCTAGGTCTTAAGAAGTTATGGATGTTTTCACTTGTCCTCATTTGTACCTCTGTAATTGTCATGAGGACATGCCCAAACTAGCCTACTAGATGATGATATGACAAGATATGGCAGAGGGGAATCATACTAGCCACCCCAGATGACACCAGCCTACATTTTCTAACTACCAGCAGACATTCAGATATATGAGCAAAACAAGTTAAGATCAGCAGAGCCATATAGATGCCTTGCTTTTCTGTTGTTGCGCTGAGATTTTTGCATTTGTTTGTTATACAACATTCTCATACCAATGGGTAACTGATACGATGGTTAGATAATAATTCCCATGGTTGTTTGGGTAAGGGAATGAATAAGAAATTACCAGGTAGATCAGGAGAAAGGAAAAGCACTTCAAGTACTATGTGCAATATGTCTAAACCCTTGACAACACCATATCACATATTAAGGGACAAATAAATAGTTTCTTCATACATAAAATTAAAGGTCAGATTTATAGAAATTTTTTAAAAAAATCATAGAGGTTTGGATCATCACTAAACCACAGAGTAATAAAAAATTTTAAGAATGAGAGAAATTGCCAGATTATCTACTTGGAAAGATCAGATTATTATTACATGAAATTCAATTTAAAATAGGTAAGAACAACTTTGTAAACATCTATATCATTACTCTATACATAGATGATGGGAAGTGAAAGTAAAAAAAAACAGTAGATATAGAGAGGAGCAAACAGACATGAGGTATACTAAGAGACAAAAATCATCTGGAATTGTTACCTGTAAGACAAAATTGTGGAAGAAAAGGATCAACAATGACTCTGAGATGTTTGTCTTCAGTGTCAAGGTTAAAAATATAGAAGAATAAGTCTAGGGAGGAAGAATTTTGTAAGTTTATGAATTCTAAGAGAAGTAGAAGATGTTTTTAGTTTTTGAACATGATAAAAGAAACTGGGAAATTCAACTTTACATGCCCACTGTGTTTTTAGATTTGGAGATCTGTGATTTGGATGTAAATTAGAAAGTATTTAGTATACAGAAGTAATAGCAGAAAGCATGTGATTCTATGAGATTACCCAATGAGTAGGACTATAATAAAAATAAGTAGTACATAAACCTGTGAAAATTGCCCCACTGCAAGATATTGGTAGACAAAAAAGACTGGATGTTAGAGTACAAGTTGTAAGAATTGTATTCTGATACCTGCATTATCTCTATGTGTCACCATAAACTCCTTAATATTGAGAGTATAATTCAAACTTACACAAATCTAGTACTAAATTATTTGTCTGCAGCAATCACTGCCATCAGTTCTTGTTAGGACAAGAGCTGCAGTTGTGAAGGAGAATAAAGCTACCTGAAAACCACACAAAGTTTCAAATACACAGACTTTCGTTCCTGTGAGTTCACCTTAAGCGCTTAGTTTGAAGTCTCTCTTCTTTAACTTGAGCCCCAAAATTAACCTTCACAGCCTCTTTTTAGTTTGTTATATTTATCTCACAAGATAAAAAAGTGTCTAACAAAACGTTTTTAAAATATATTAAATACATTTTTTATGATTCATTAGATTTTCCTTTCCAAGCATTAAAGACTCAAACACTAGGCTCAGTTTTTTAAAAAAGACAAATAACCCAGGTGTTCTCAGGACCACTGGAAGTTATGCCAAGACAAAGGAAGAATTACAGAAAAATAAATTCACATTTGTAGCTAAACCAAAGGAAGCAACCAAATTGTTCATAATTTGCTGACTTTTGTTAAAAGAAGTTTTATTTACTGAATGAAAACTGGCTTTTTAGTAGGTCAGTGTTTCTCAACAGGGGGAGACCATTTAGATAGTTTGTAGAGTTATTTCTCATATTAATGGAAAAATACTATTGTTATTTGTATATGAGGACCAAGAATGATGAATATTTTATAATGCTCTGTGTAGCTCAAGGATTTCACCAATCTCCACAGACATTATGTAGGCAAAAAATTCTTATAATGGAATAGGAGACTGAATACATGAGGCACAGGGAATGTGATATATTTAGGGTAGTGTCACTATTCTCTATGATACTGCAATATAAGACATTATATATTTGACAAACCACTAAGCCTTATAGCACAAAGGGTTTATCTTAATATATGCTAATCAAAATAAAATAATTAGAAGGCCTAGGATTCCAGAGAGAAATAATTTAAAAGAATCTAATTATATTATAAATATATGAGACAATTTTAAAGCAGAGGGTTGGGGAGAAAAGGTGCTAATCTAAGTAAGTTTGGAAATAAATGGAGTATGTAAGGCAATGAGAATTATATCTCAGCACTGTACTGCAGTTGATAAAGTTTTTTCCTACAGGGAGTATGTGTTAACAATTATGATACTGTTTTATAATATACTGAAATTAAATTATTAAGTTAACAAATGATAGGTCATTAGAACCAGATCTCTCATTATTAGATTGAGAATGTACATATAAGCAAGGGAAGGAAGCCATAATATTCTGCATGGTATGTGCTAATGAATTACAGTTGAAGATAGCACTCTGAATTCTTCAGTTTAATCTAGATACATATGGTAACATATATGTGTGGGATGTGAGGAGTTACTATACACAATATATTTCAGGTTTTGTCATTTGAGAGGACCTGGAAGCAATGACATACCAGCAACAATTAGCAGGCCCAATGCTCTAATATTGGTTTCTAATAACATTCTCCTCATAAAGAAAACCAGGGCTCCTTAGAGAAATGGCTGATATCAGATATGAGCAAAATATACGAGATGAGGCTGGAGCATCTTGTAGTGCCAGAAATTAAGAAAGTACTAAAAACAAACAAAAAACAAACAAAACAAACCCAAGCCCTATATTGAAAGGAATATAACAAATGGATTTAAGAACCAACTGACGGAACTCTCAATGGCCAAAGCTGGAGCAATTTAAGCAATAAATAAATAAAGTAGTATAACATTACAATACAATTCATAAAATTAATATAAATGAGTCCATATTGCCAAAAAAGTCATTACATAGCTAAATAAATGGGGGAGAACAAATACTTCATGGAAAAGGGTTTTAAATATTTTATGTAGGACTTCCAGCAAGATGACAATGGGGCAACCTGGTCTATGAAACCCTCTGCCCAGGAGAATGTAGATGGTCTCTGGCTCTCTCCCTGGGGGCTGTGGAACCCAACATCGCAGCCTGATTTTCACATGGAGCTCAGCCGTTGCCACCGCTGGGGCATCACAGCAGTCTGGACAGCCACTGCAGCCGCAGACACAGCAGCCACCATGACGCCGCGGTCTCCATGGCGGCCATAGAGCATGGCACCACCTGTGCCTGAGGCGATCCACAACTTCAGTCCTGCCTGCTGTGGGTCTCCTCCTGTGTGCCCTGAGGCAGGTTTCCATATCCAACCTCTGCCCGGTTCCTGTCCGGCCCCACCCCCTCTGGGGCGAGCAGCTGAGATAGCAACACCTGCTGGTGATTCAAGGTAACAACCCCAAAACAGGAGAAACAAGCTTAAGAAACAGACACAGGCCAGAGTGGTGAACAGAAGGTGATCTGAACTGTCCTTCACAGCAGGCCAGGGGCAACTGACCCTAACTGTGAACTAATTTACCAGCTTGAAAAGAAAGCTAGAAATCAGAGCTGAAAGGACAATGAACTTAAATGAAAAGTCTCAGAATGTGCTTGATTGGTTCTTTTAGTTTAATAACTTAATTCTATTCCTACTGTATTGCTACTTTGTTTTTTCTTTTTTTGATCTTCCTTTTCCACTCTTTTTTCCTCTCTGTAAACCATATCTTTGTATAGAGGAACAGCAAACCAATAAGGTGGTTGGTTAGTTTGTATGCTAGCATCATTGTATGTTTTTTTTTTTTTTTTTTTGTATGGGAGTTGGTTAGTCTGTAGCTGTGGTCTATTGTTTTTATCTGTTTCAGTATAGGTCTCTCTCTCCATTTGTTGGTACACTCGTTTGTTTCCCCCTTACTCCTCAATCTCTCCACCCCCTCTTCCCCCCACTGTCCACTCCATTCTCTTCCCTCTGCTAACCACATTTTATTTCAGGGAGTAAACCTACAGCCCCACTGCACGGATAGATTCCCAGGCAGTGAGAAGTGGGTTTCAGATTATCCATACACCTGTTGGCGAATACCAGGACCTGCAGATAGATTTTGAATCACAGCTACCCCCTTAAGTAAATCTGAAAATTGCAAAAAGGACCACCCCCAACCTACAGTGCAACTCCAGAATTGAACAAAGTAAGAGGACATAAAGAATAGGAGATTGAACAAACAGAAGTAAAACCAATCCCTGTACCCCTGAATAACAGAATTAAAGAAGATGATGATGTGGAGGGAAGGAAAAAAGTAGGAAGGGGGAAAAAACTGCACAAATAAAGAAAAACCCAAAGAAGAATATAGGTCTCACACAGACCCCTGGGAGATCAGACACTGAGAAAACAGACTTCGGAACACAAACAATGAAGAGGCCCCAGAATCACTGGTCACATGCAACAAACCCAGACATCAAGACATTAATAGAGAGAATTTAAAAAATTGAGGAGAGACAAGAGGAAAATAGGAAGGAGCTGATGTCAGAAATAACAACAGTAAAGAATACTGTGATGGAAATGAATAACTAATAAGCATGGAAAGCAGAATTAGCCAAGCAGAAGAAAGAATCTCAGAGCTCGAAGACCAAAACACAGAACTAACCCAAACTGTCAAAAGCATAGAAAAGAAGTTCAAAAAAGAAAGAACAAAACCTTCAAGAGATGAATGATCACTTCAAAAGACCGAACCTAAGAGTAATTGGCCTTCCTGAGGCAGAGAGAGAAACAGAGGTCACACTGGAACAAACATTTCATGAAATCATTCATGAAAACTTCCCTCATCTCATCAAGGATGAAAAAAATTCAAACACAAGAGATTCAGAGAACCCCTGCAAGACAACAAATGAGAAGACCAACTCTCAGACATATAATAATTCATCTAAACAAGGTAGGTATAAAAGAAAAAATCCTAAAGACTGCAAGAGAAAAAGGTCAGACTACATACCAGGGAAGACCAATTAGAATAGCAGCAGATTTATCTACAGAAACCCTCCAGGGTAGGAGAGCTTGGAGCCCTATCTTCAAAGTTCTAAAAGATAATCAATTTCAACTGAGAATAACCTACCCAGCCAAGCTAAGCTTCATCAGTGAGGGAGAATTAAAATCTTTCCCAGATCTCCAATCCCTAAGAACGTACGCTGCCACAAGACCACCTCTACAAGAAAGTATTGAACACAGAAGAAAAGGAAAAAAGAACAACTACGTTCTTCACAAGAGACAGACAGAAAATTAAAAACTCACATGATTCAACTCTAAAACCAAAAGAAAGACAACACACAAACAGGAAGAAAAACAACTCTGTAAGAACATTATGATAGGGATCAACTCTCACATTTCAATAATTAGTTTGAATGTGAATGGACTAAATGCACCACTGAAAAGACATAGAATGGTAAAATGAATAAAATATCACCAGGCAAAAATCTATTGCCTTCAAGAAACTCACCTCACTAGAAAGGACACTCACAGACTCAAAGTAAAAGGATGGGAACAAATTTACAGGGGAACGGAACACAGAAGAAAGGAGGAGTCACGAACTTAATTTCAGACAAAATACCCTTTAAGCTATCAAAAATTTAAAAAGATACAGAAGGCCACTACATAATGATAAAAGGTTCAATCCATCAACAAGAAAGATTCATCCTAAACATATATGCACCAAACATAGTAGCACCAACTTTCATAAAGCAGCTCCTAGGTAAACTAAAAACAGATATCGACTCCAATATCATCATAGCTGGGGACTTCAATACCCCACTCACAGCCCTAGACAGATCATCAGGACAAAAAAATCAGCAATGAGATCCGAAACGTCAATGTGACTCTTGATCAAATGGACTTAATTGATACCTACAGAACCCCCCATCCAAAGACCACAGAATACACATTCCACTCATAACCACATGGAATGTACTCTAAGATTGACCACATACTTGGCCATAAATCAAGCATAAGCAAATTTAAAAGGACTGAAATATTACCATGCACCTTCTTGGATCACAGTGGGATAAAAATAAACATTAACACCAACAAGATCCCCCCAAAACACACAAAGACATGGACACTAAACAGCATGATGTTAAACAACTCCTGAGTCAATGATGAAATCAAAACAGAGACTAAAAGATACATGGAAACAAATGAAAATGAAGAAACATCTTACCAAAACTCTGGGATGCCATGAAAGCTGTAGTAGAGGAGAATTTATATCCCTACAAATGCACAAGAAGAAAATGGAAGGATTACAAATTAACAGCCTGAGAAGCCACCTAAAAAAGCTGTAAAAGCAAGACCACAAAAACCCTAATTTCAGCAGAAGAATCCAGATCACCAAAATAGAAGCCCAAATCCAGGACATAGAAGACAAAAGATAATACAAAAAAATCGATGAAACAAAAAGCTGGTTCTTTGAAAGGATAAACAAGATCGATGGTCCCCTAGCTAGACTGACAAAGAAAAAGAGAGAAAAAGCCCAAAAACCCGTTCAGAAACACAGAAGATGAAGTCACATCTGATCCTGAAGAAATACAAAAGATCATTAGAGACTACTAAGTACACTTGTACGGAAACAAACTTGAAAAGCTTTTGGAAATGGAGGACTCTCTGTCATCACACAACCTGCCTATGTTGAAACAAGAAGAAATTGAGACCCTAAAGAGACCAATAACAATCAAAGAAATTGACTACATAATAAGAAAACTACCTACAAAAAAAAGCCCTGGACCAGACGGCTTTCCAGCAGAATTCTACAAGACATTTAAGGAGGAGCTTATACCAATCCTACTGAAGGTTTTCCAGGTGATTGAGAAAGATGGAACTCTCCCCAAATCATTTTACGAAGCCAACATCACATTGATACCCAAGCCAGGTAAAGACCCAACAAAGAAAGAGAACTATAGGCCAATATCTTTGATGAACATAGATGCTAAAATTCTCAAAAGATCCTAGTGAACCCGATTCAACAACACAGCTCAAAAATCATCCATCATGACCAAGTAGGCTACATCACTGGGATGCAAGGCTGGTTTAACATTCCTAAAACCATAAATTTAATTAAATACATCAACAGATGTCAAAACAAAAACCACATGATTATATCATTAGATGCAGAAAAAGCTTTTGATAAAATCCAGCACCCCTTCTTGATAAAAACCCTTGAACAGCTAGGCATACAGGGAACATACCTCAAAATAGTAAAAGCCATCTACGAGAAACCCACAGCCAGCATACTCCTAAATGGACAAAAACTGGAACCATTTCCCCTGAAAACTGGAACTAGACAAGGATGCCCATTCTCTCCCCTCCTGTTCAATATAGTATTGGAAGTCCTGGCTAGAGCAATCTGAGAAGAGAAGGCAATCAGGGGTATTCAAATTTGAAAAGAGGAAGTCAATCTATCTCTCTTTGCAGATGACATGATCGTGTACCTTGAAAACCCAAGAGAATCTGTCAAAAACCTCCTTACACTGATAAAGGCCTTTGGCAAAGTCTCAGGATATAAAATAAATGTGCAAAGGACAATCACATTTCTTTACACCAATAATCAACAAATAGAACCCAAATAAAAACCATAATTCCATTCACAATAGCCACCAAAAAAATGAAATACCTTGGCATCTTCCTAACCAGAAACGTGAAAGACCTTTACAATGAAAACTACAAAACACTGCTCAAATAAATCAAAGATGACACAAACAACTGAAAAAATATCCAAAGCTCATGGATTGAAAAAAATCAACATTGTGAAGATGTCCATCTTACCTAAGGTAATCTACAAATTCAATGCAATACCCATCAAATTACCAACAATATTCTTCTCAGAACTAGAAAAAACAGCACAGGAATTCATATAGAGGGACAAACGTCCAAGAATAGCCAGAACAATCCTCAGCAAAAAAAAACAAAACAGGTGGTATCACATTACCAGACTTCAAACTTTACTATAAAGCTACAATCATCAAAACAGCTTGGTATTCATACAGGAACAGGCATATAGATCAATGGAATAGAATTGAGATTCCAGAAGCAAAACCTCAATTTCTCAACCAACTCATCTTCGACAAAGCCTCCACCACCTACCACTGGGGAGAGGAGAACCTGTTCAGTAAATGGTGCTGGGAAAACTGACTGACCACATGCAAAGATTGAAACAGGACCCCTATCTATCCCCATACACAAAAATTAACTCTAAATGGATCAGAGACCTAAATGTAAAACCTCAAACCATAAGAACCTTAGAAAATGAAGGAAATAGCTTCATGGAAATTGGAACTGGCATCCAATTTCTGAACAAAACCCGAAACCCACAGGCCATAAGAGATAAAATAGACAAGTGGGACCTCATTAAACTGACAAGCTTCTGCAAAGCCAAAGAAACTATCAAGAAAACAGGGAGACAGCCTACAGACTGGGAAAAAGTATTTGCCAACTCCAAGTCGAACAAAGTCTTAACATCTTGGATCTAGAAGGAACTCAAACATGCTGAAAAGAAAAAAAAAAACAACCCCATTATAAAATGGGCAAAAGATATGAACAGACACTTCTCAAAGGAAGACATCCAAGCAGCCAACAGACACATGAAAAAATGTTCAACCTCACTAATCATCAGGGACATGCAAATCAAAACCACACTGAGATAACACCTAACTCTAGTCAGAAAGGCAATTATCAATAACTCAAAAAATAACAGTTGCTGGAGAGGGTGTGGTAAAAAGGGAACACTTCTACACTGTTGGTGGGAGTGCAAACTAGTTCAACCTCTGTGGAAAACAGTATGGCAATTCCTAAAAGCTCTAAATATTGACCTCCCATATGACCCCATAATCCCCCTACTGGGAATATACCCTGAAGAACTCAAATCACTCTATAAAAAAGATACCTGCACACGTATGTTTATCACAGCATTGTTCACAATAGCAAGAACCTGTAAGAAACCATGCTGTCCATAAAAAGAGGACTGGATTAAAAAAATGTGGTACATATACACGATGGAATACTACACAGCCATGAAAAAGAACAAAATCATGAATTTCGCAGCAACCTGGATGGAACTAGAGTCTATAATACTGAGTGACCTCTCACAGAAACAAAGATCTGAGTATCACATGTTCTCACTCATATAATGGACCTTGAACATCCAATGTAATACTATAAGACAATGACTGACAGTGGTGGGAAACTATAAGGGGGGAGGGGAAGGGAGATCGATTAATGGTAGTAAATATCTTTCTTGGGATGGGGCAACACCTCTTATCAACAAGGGTGCCTGAATGAAGCATATTTGTATACCTAACACTTAACCGTACCCCACAATATCATAATAAAAAATATTGAGCCGGGCTCGGTGGCTCAGCCTGTAATCCCGTGCCTTTGGGAGGCTGAGGTGAGGGATTGCCTGAGCCCGCGGGTTCGAGACCTGCCTGGGCAGCGAGACCTCATCTCTACAATAAATAAATAAATAAAAACCAGCCGGGCATGGTAGCGCACGCCTGTAATTCCGTCTACTCGGAAGGCTGAGGCAGAGGGATCGCCAGAGTCCAGTAGGTCGAGGCTGCGGTGGCCGGAAGCGGCCACTGCACTCCAGTCTGGGAGACAGAGTGAGACTCCAACTCAAAAAAAAAAATATTGATTAAAAAAGAGAGAAAACAATATATATTTTATGTAGATATTTTACCCTTAAAAAATGGGGGCATAAACTGTGCTCCTTAAGTGTGAGTTGTGCCTAGTAACTTATTTTATTTATTTATTTATTTATTTATTTATTTATTTATTTATTTATTTATTTATTTATTTATTTATTTTTTGAGTTGGAGTCTCACTCTTTCACCCAGACTGGAGTGCAGTGGCCGCTCCCGGCCACCTCAACCTCGGTCTGCTGGGCTCCGGCGATCCTTCCGCCTCAGCCTTCCGAGTAGCCGGAATTACAGGTGCGAACTACCAAGCCCGGCTGATTTTTTGATTTATTGTAGAGATGAGGTCTCGCTGCCCAAGTGGGTCTCGAACCCGCGGGCTCAGGCAATCCACTCACCTCAGCCTCCCAAAGGCGCGGGATTACAGACTGAGCCACCGAGCCCGGCTGTGACTTATTTTTAAAGATTAAAGGATGGAAAGAATGTTGGTGGATGAGTAACTTTTCTAAAAATATAAAACTTTTCTCAAAAATAAAGTCAGAAATGTAATTATCAGAGCCTGGAACTTAATTCTGTTTTAAATTTAAACAAAAATTAGTTTGTAAAAGTTTGAAGATCTATGGTTTCTTCAAGATGGCAAGTACCATTTATATCAAGGAAAGATTATGTTGTTTTGCTTGAATCACTATTTGAGTTGTACATCATTTTGTTAAATCACCAATGGCAATGTTGCTTGTTGCTTTGCTTTGCTAGTTCAAAGCACCTGCATCTATCTGCATTTAAAGCCACCACATTTAGGATGGTTTTATCATTGAGTATGCAAATTGACTATTTCATTATATTGGCAAATGTCCAAACATTTACAAACTGAAAAGAATACATTTAAATAGAAAATTATTTTGTTTTTCCATGACATTACAGTAAATATGTCTTATTGCTATGTTAGGGAATATGTGTGTGGGTAGATGAGATACATATGGATTTTACTTCAGACCATTAAATGGAGTCTGCATTTCAGGGTTATTGTAACAAATATTCATATAATAAGGGAGTAGTTCTAGAACTGAGTTCTATGCTTAATGACAAATGTACATAATAGAAAAAAGAATTCAGTGTAGAGTTTGAAGGTCAACTTATTTATTTTCAAGAGATCTTTAACATATTAAGACCTGCATGGTATACAGGCTTTAAGCATTGCATATAGAAATAATTTATAGTTATTTTAACTAGCAGGAAAGTCATACTAAGCATTAGGTAGGCTAAATACTGCCAATTATGCAAGAGAATAAAACAAAACAAATATGTGAGTGTGACAGATCAAATGTACAACAGAAATAATCAGATTTGGTGTCATAATTATAATACAGTGTGGTGTTTGCTTGTACCATGTGCTTCTCTTCTGAGGACAATCATTTATACTATGACAACCTGGAGACTATTTTGAATGAACTTTATAATTAGGAAGAACTCTGCTGTGCAGTTATCTGGTACAGTGCTTCTTAAAAAGGAGTGTGCATATGAATACTCTGGAGAGCAGGAAAAAGTGCAGAATTAGATTCAGTAAGACTTGGGTAGACCCCAAGTCTCTGCATTCAGGTGATTCTGGTGCTGCTGATGCTGCAAATCAGTTCATCACACTCAGATGTGCAAGATCTTTAATGTGTAGGAAATGGATAGAAGTCTGACATCAAATAAGAGATTTCGGTAGATCACCTACAGCCTTGGGGAAGAACAAGCACTGTTTGTAGGATCTGGCAACGTTAACATTTTTGTCAACAATTTTGGCTGGGCATGTCTCTAATCCCAGCAATTTGGGAAGTAGAGACAGGAGGATTGCTTGATCCCAGGAGCTGGAAACAAGCCAAGAAATATGATGTGACCTCATCTTTACCAAAAATCAAAAAATTAGCCAGGCACGGGGGCAGGCCTTTAGTACCAACTACTTGGAAGGCTAAGGCAAAAGGATCATCTGAGTCCCGGAGCAAGGGACTGCGGTGAGCCATGATTGTGTCACCACACTCATCTGGGAAACAGAGTAAGATTTTATATATACGACAAAAAACGAGAAAAGTCTGACAATGACAATAGCTTGCAGAGCAAGAACCCAAAGCCTTCAAGATAAGAACTGGAATTCAAATTGTCATTTACCAGCAGGAGCAATAAATAGAAAGTGGCCAAAGAAAGATCAACAAGAGAATGTTTATAATATTATGTCTTTATTGAGGTAAAAAAGTTCAGATTGGCAAATTAAGATCTTAGGGCCATGGTGAATCCATACAAAGAACATTGTGAAAAGCATTGTAGTCAATAAGGTGCATGCATAAACATCTGGGTGAAACACTGTGACTGTCTTGATCCCTAGAGGGCAGACCATTGGCAGTGCAGTGTTCAGTTTTGAAGTTCACAAATGCAGAAGTATGTAGAGGGTATGGGAGTAATTGAGAAGAGGATACAAAAGATAGTATTGATTGAAGTGAGGCTGAAACAGAAGTTTATGACAGTTAGTTAGACTACAAATGGAAATTTGCCTTAAAGTAACCAGGCAAATCTAATACATATGAAATTATGTCAGTTTTAATTATCTGTACTCTTTCTTATTCCTAGAAACTTCTACCAAGTTCTTCATTCAAGTATTCTGTCTAGAATATCACTTCTGATATTTGGTTGGTTCATTTCTTGTTTCATTGAGGTCTCTGATAAAATCTTATACACTCGGAGAGACTGTTTCTGGTTATGTTACCTAAAATGTTGCCCCTTGTAACTCACTTTTTTTCTAGCACTCTTTATCATTCATTGGCGCCTGCTTTTACATCCATATGTATGTATTTGCTTAGTTTTCATTAACTGTTTTCCCTACTTGAGTATAAGTTTCATGACAGCATAAATTTTCAATTTTGTTCACTCCTATGACCTTAGCAACTAAAAGAGGCTAGCACATAGTGGTTGCTCAATAAAGTCCTGTTGACTAGTGAATGCGTGACTGTATCTATGCTTTAATACTGATCAAAATATATTACAAATTAATCAAAATATATGAGTTATTGAAAGACAATTTTAAGAGATCATGGAATTTACCATCAATGTATTCATAGCAAAAGGATACATGTTAGTTAAATAATAATTATTTAGCTGTCCCAAAATAACCATGTAATTCACATTATTTTCTTTTATTACCTAAACAAACATTTTGACCTCAGCAAAGTTAGGTGTAAAAGAGATCTTAGGTATATATGATAATATTCTATGAGAGACCAAATTATAGACACTGTGCACATGTATAAGAAAAATCTTTTTAGAACAAATGTTTCATATCCAAAAAATCCCTTGCTGCTCCTTGGCGTAAAAGCTATATCTTAACTGTACTACTGAACTTGAGCTTCCTGCTGGGAGCACAGCAAGTGCTCTTTTTGAGAGTTAGGAGACGGAGAATCTCGCACCAACAGGAATAAATGCTTTGAAATTAACTGGTGTTTGGAATTGATCTGGTAGGTAATAATCTTCTATATCTAACTTGTGATTTATTCTAATTTTAAATTTTTAGCTCACACGTTCTAAAACATAGATAACTTCTGTAGTTGTGTAATGCTAGGCCTGGAAATCAAAGACTTTCTAGATTTCTCTCTTAGAAGTTGATATATCTTGTGTGTTAGCCATATAAAGTACTGGGGCAGGCTTTGTATTTCAGAATGTATTAATTTTTAAAGATGTCTAATTAATAAATTATCTAATTGCATCAATAAGCCCAGAGAAGGTATGCATGTTTTGAATATAATCTTAAATAAATTTGAACTTTTGCAAATATGATTTAAAATAAAGATTTCTTAAAACTAAAAGATGCAATCCAAAAAATTCAAATAAGGGAAAACTAACTATTGAAAAATTGTCTTCTGTTGCTTTTGCAGAAATTTGTTTTATTTATTTTTTACTTTAAATTTACAAAGATTCATAGGTTTTTAAGATAAGTTGCTAGTGTGTTTTGCTATTGGTTTGCTTGTTTTCTTAATTTGCCTTCTTTCTTACATCTTTCATGAGAAGTGGATTTACATCAAGTGATTTACATCATGCTATGGATACCAAATATAAACTTGGCCTCTCATACAGGAATGTGTGGATCTTGTACACTGTAAGCATTTCCCATTGAAATGAAATTCTGGCAATGACTTTCTCTTATTTTCTCAACAGGGGACTGCCCTGTTACTATGTTTAATTTTCAAAGGAAGTGATGGGTGAAGAAAATAAACAAGAAACTCAAACTCATAAATGCCCATTTATTGGTCTCAAAAGAAAGACAGGTATGTATTATATTTTTAGACTATAACGTACTTCTGCTGCTCATATATGTGGCAAGGTTTGAATAGATGGAATATCTCTATAAAAACCATTGTCAAAATCTGTATATTTAGTACCAAGTAGCATGTTTTGACAAACAACAAGTTGACTTGCTTGAAGGTCAGCTAAACAATGCCACTTAAGTAAGTAGATCTTTAAAAATGAGAATAGATATTTAAAATGCCATCTTTTCCTTCCTGGTAGTTCTGACTCTGTAATATATTCTGGAAATATGGCTTCTATAGGGACTATCACCAAGTTGAGACTATTAATAATCCTGTTACATAAAATGAAGATTGAGTTTTCTTCTCCGAAATAATCAAACACAGTCAACGTATTAAACATATTAATCAATTTAGGTAGGAGAAAAAGTGAATTTAATTTAAATTAGACAAAACAAAAATAAACATTTCTGTATCACAGTCAATGGAATGTAATTTCATTATTTAGATGACTTATTTGATAACAGAGAGGCAGATACTTGAGATTCAGTTTCTTCAACCACAAATGCAAATAGCTTATGCTAAAAATTATTGCAATTTTATTGAGAGTTGTTGAAAAAAATGAGTTATTATCTTGAGATAGAAGGTACTATTATTATTATCAGAGATGAAGGTTCCAAGATGACATCATGACTCTGGTAGTTAGCTTAGGCCATCAGGTGTAAGGTCTAGCATCTCTTTCGCACAAACTCCTTGGCAAGGTAAACCAGGTTTTATACAAAGTGATGTTAGTGTTCCAAAAGTGTGAGCATAGACGGTTTGAACTCTTGCATTTATTGCATTTATGATTTTGAGGCTTGGCCAAAAAGCAATGTTAATTTACATTCACATCCTCCTCACTCCATTGGTCAAAGCTAAGGGAGACTAGGTTCAAGGGATTGAAAACATAGATTGACTTCGGATGGGAGAAATAGAAAAAAAAATTGTGGTCATATTAAATCCTCCTAATTTCTATTTGTTTTAACACAAAATAATCAAACATTTTATTTTGGAAATTTTAAACTTACACCATAAAAAATGGGACAGAGAATAGTATCATCTGTTTATTGTGCAGCCTCTTTTGTACTTTTAGCATGTTATAGTGCTTGAAGAATTTATTTATTGGGAGGATAGTATATGGGAAAAGTCTATAACTTAAGAACAATAGCAGGTCTACAATTAATATAGGTGTGAGTGATCATCTTTGGGTAGTCTTAATGATAAAATATGGCTCTTGCAAAAATGATTACCACATAAAACTGGATTTAATAACTCCAATTATTTCTCACAAGTTTTAAATGTATTTAATATAAGGAAAATCCTCTGATTTTAATGTAAATATGAAAGATCTTGATAAATAATGCAATCTATTATGCCTAAATTTTTGAAATTTTCTTTTGGGTAACAGATGCAGTCAGTATCTGGGCTATATTTTGAGAAACAGTGATTTAAGAAATATGCTCCTCAGAAAACAATCATTGGAAACATTAGTAATAGAAATAGGGTTAAACAAACATGTTTTGCTGGTAGATGATACATTGTTTAAGAGATTTCTCAGATACTTTAAACTATTACTATTTTTATAAAAATCAATCATACAAATTCAAATATGATTCATACTTTTTCTAAAAGATTGAGCAAAAAAATAGGCAAAGTTCTTTCTATCTTTCAGAATATGAGATTGGGGAAATAATAAGAAATAAATTAGCTCAAGTTGTGAAAGTTCAGTTTCCTATCATATAGGACTTTGTTTTTTCAATTTTTTATTTGCATTATTTGTTGATAAATAAGTTATTATTTATAGAAGTTAGGGAGATAAAATATGTTTTGAAGACATAAATTATCAGATATAAAAAAATCCAAGTTTAAGCAGATGTTATATCCATAAATCCTTCCACTGAGTATAGGAATCAAAGTAGTTCTCGTTCAAGCCATGTTTGTGATATGCCATATGGGCTGTGACAACCAAGTTCAGAAGCACAAGTTAGGGAATGGAAAAATAAAATAAAATAAAAGCTTTTAAATTGGAAAATTCTATAACTTTGTTTTTTTTTTTTAATCTCCTTTGGGCTTCATGAACATTATCACAACATGTTAATTATCTCAGCGTTTATGTTTATGTTTAAATGGCAAATAGCAGTATTTCTTTATACTTTTAAAATTTCACTGTAATTAATAATCACCCAAATGTTTACATTGCTAGGATTAATATTTTTGGAAATTAAAACAAAATGCCATCATTACTCAAAAGTTGTCAATAATTATTTTAGTAGTGCTTTTATTAGTAGTAGTACCTTGCATATGTATAAGTTGATATTTAAGTATTTCTTTTCTGTGAAAGAGAAATGATAGAAATGATGTGTCCCTGTAACCAAAACAGATAGACAGTGTTTTCATGCAGACTAATATATTTAAACTCAGATGAAAACAGATCATCCTCTCCAGATTTTGTTAGACATTGAACATGACAGTCAAGTTCTTGGGAGACTTGGGGTTAAAAAATGCACATAGCCGTTTACATGAACCTTAAACAAACTTGCAGTAGCATTTTTCTTTCAGTCAACTGACATTTTTTTTAATGTTTCGTCAGTTATATCTGAGTGATCAGACAGCCACTACACGTGGTACACCCACTAGGATTATTATCTACACCAAAGGCCCAAAGCTTATTGTAGCAGGCATGTAATTCTTTACAATGTATGCCACGTTAACTGTGTTGGGTTATCTATTCAACAGCTGACTGAGCTGGGCTCTCAAGCTCTTCTCAACAACCATGTAAGAAGCGATGACAATTGTACTACTTCATAACAGCTGCATGGAACTCTGACACACACTTCACAGCAACCAGTCATCTATATAAACCAATTTCAGGAGCAAAATTGCATGGTGCCTCCACTCTGTTATAAACACAATGATATCCACTCAAAGCTGATAAATGCACTACATTTCCCTGGAGCTTAAAAGAATAAGTTTCTTGCATCTGAGACTTCTTTCTCACAAATTAAGCCTTTTTCTCGTTCTAGCCATTAATTTAGAACTTTACACAGAACAAGACAATTTTGATTTCAAATATCTGTAAAATAAAGAAACTTCAGTATTAACATTTTTGTTCTCCAACTAAATGCTCTTTTACTTTTTTTGAATTGTGTGCCAGACTTTCCTAACTGAAGATCTGAAACAGAAAGCAAAAAGATGTAATTAAGATTTAAAAGACGTACCAATGCCATAGCAATTCGCCAATTAATTATAGTATCTTTTCATAGAATTATACACAATACAATCTTTATTATTGAATAAAACACCTACAAGCAACCTAGAAACTATTGTTAAAACTTAAATGTTAACTACTCCATGTTTGGTGGATAATGAAGCTTTGGAGGATCCGTTAATAATTCCAATAGATTCAAATGAGCTAAAGAGATTGCTAATATGTTTAAATACATTCTTGTACTACCAACACACATTTTTGTATCAGACTTGAAAGGACATGGATAAGAATTATGTACAGTTTCAGAAAAAAGACAGAAACCAAAGTTTTTCATGTTGATAACAGTGGTAGGTATATAGATATGTGTGTACGTGTGTGTGTGTGTGTGTGTGTGTGTGTGTGTGTGTGTGTGTGTGTATACTATATATGTATATGTACATATGTGTACACACATATATAATATATTCATAATCCTTTTAGATATTAAAAAGTATATATACATAGGCATTTTCATTATCCTTTTCCTAATAAATTTATAAGAATTCAGAAAAATGGAATATTTGAGCTAAGAGAATATCATATCTATTTCATTGGTCACATTTTAATAAATTACAGTTTATTAATATGCTGGAACTTCATTACAGAGGCACATTCAGCTTTTGTTCAGTGGAGTTTGCTGCACTAAATAATTGGAAGAACCATATTATTGTACTTTCTGAACTATGTGTTCTATGGCATAATATTAATACTCAAATAGTTGTCATTGTAAATATGTTAATGGATGCTACTAGCTGACATAATTTCTGGCATTATTTAATAATTCTTTAAAATTATCAATATAACTTACAATGACAAATGTTAGTTTTAGAAATGGGATCTGATGTAAGATTTTATTTAAAGAGCGTCACTGCTTTTAAAAAGTGTGAAAAAAATAATCCAATACATAAGTTCTGGCAACACTGGATGGTTTTTCACAATGACATGACAAATTTCTAATTGTGTATCAAATATTTTTTTTTTTTTTTGAGTTGGAGTCTCACTCTGTTGCCCAGACTGGAGTGCAGTGGCCGCTTCCGTCCACCGCAACCTCGACCTGCTGGGCTCCAGTGATCCTTCCGCCTCAGCCTTCCAAGTAGCCGGAATTACAGGCATGCGCTACCACGCCTGGCTGGTTTTTTGATTTATTGTAGAGATGAGGTCTCGCTGCCCAGGCTCGAACCCACGGGCTCAGGCAATCCACTCACCTCAGCCTCCCAAAGGCACGGGATTACAGGCTGAGCCACCAAGCCCGGCATCAAATATTTTTTAATTGAATTTCTCTGACTCCTATGATCCTCTTCAGTACGAAGATATTAAGGTATTTGGAGGTTAAATGATTTTCCTGAGATGACATGAGTAATTAAGTAACAGAGCAAAGAGAAAGGATCTGGTTTTTGTCCATTAATCCAGAGTTCTACCCACTGCATCATGTTGTCTTTAAAGAACTGCTAATAATGAAAAATTGAGAACCAAAAAATTCAAAGAAACCTAATATTCAAGTAGAAAAATTAAGACAGTTAAATTGGACTCCCAAGCAACCAGTGTATTTTCTACTATAGCAAGTATCTTTTTCCCCCAAAAGACAAAAAGTAATTGGAAGAAATACGATATTTTTAAATAAAATTCTTTTTTTTTATAATCAATAGTTTTTATTATGATGTTGTGGGGTACAGTTAAGGGTTAGCTACACAAATATGTTTCATTCAGGCACCCTATTGATAAGAGGTGATTCCTCATCCCCAGACAGATATTTGCTACCGTTAATCCCATCTCCCTCCTCCCCCATAGTTTCCCAGTACTGTCAGTCATTTTCTTATAGTATTAGGTTGGATGTTCAAGGTCCATTATATGAGTGAGAACATGTGATACTCGGACCTTTGTTTTTGTGAGAGGTCACTCAGTATTATAGACTCTAGTTCCATCCAGGTTGCTGCGAAATTCATGATTTTGTTCTTTTTTATGGCTGTGTAATATTCCATCGTGTATATGTACCACATTTTTTTAAGCCAGTCCTCTTTTGATGGACAGCATGGTTGCTTCCAGGTTCTTGCTATTGTGAACAATGCTGTGATAAACATACGTGTGCAGGTATCTTTTTTATAGAGTGATTTGAGTTCTTCCGGATATATTCCCAGTAGAGGGATTGCGGGGTCATATGGGAGGTTGATATTTAAAGCTTTTAGGAATTGCCACACTGCTTTCCACAGAGGTTGCACTAGTTTACACTCCCACCACAGTGTAGAAGTCTTCCCTTTTTGCCACACCCTCTCCAGCAGCTGTTATTTTTTGAGTTGTTGATAGTTGCCATTCTGGCTGGAGTTAGGTGGTATCTCAGTGTGGTTTTGATTTGCATCTCCCTGATGATTAGTGAGGTTGAACATTTCTTCATGTGTCTGTTGGCTGCTCGGATGTCTTCCTTTGTGAAGTGTCTGTTCATATGAGAAACCCACAACCAGCATACTCCTAAACAGACAAAAATTGGAACCATTTCTCCTGAAAACTGGAACAAGACAAGGATGCCCACTCTCACCCCTCCTGTTCAACATAGTATTGGAAATCCTGGCGTGAGCAATCAGAGAAGAGGAGGCAATCAGGGGTATCCAAATAGGAAAAGAGGAAGTCAAATTATCTCTCTTTGCAGATGATATGATTGTGTACCTTGAAAACCCAAGAGAATCTGTCAAAAACCTCCTTACACTGATAAAGGCCTTTGGCAAAATCTAAGGATACAAAATAAATGTGTAAAAGACAATGGCATTTCTTTACACCAATAATAAACAAACAGAAACCCAAATAAAAAACACAATTCCATTCACAATAGCCACAAAAAAATGAAATACCTTGGTATCTTCCTAACCAGAAACGTGAAAGACCTTTACAATGAAAACTACAAAACACTGCTCAAATAAATTAAAGATGACACAAACAAGTGGAAAAATATCCCATGCTCATGGATTGGAAGAATCAACATTGTGAAAATGTCCATCTTACCTAAGGCAATCTACAAATTCAATGCAATACCCATCGAATTACCAGCAACATTTTTCTCAGGCCTAGAAAAAACAACACGGGAATTCATATGCAAACACAAATGTCCAAGAATAGCCAGAACAATCCTCAGCAAAAAAAACAAAGCAGGTGGTATCACATTACCAGACTTCAAACTTTACTATAAAGCTACAATAATCAAAACAGCTTGGTATTGGTATAGGAATAGGCATATAGATCAATGGAATAGAATTGAGATTCCAGAAGCAAAACCTCAATTTCTCAACCAACTCATCTTCGACAAAGCCTCCACCACCTATCACTGAGAAGAGGAGAACCTATTCAGTAAATGGTGCTGGGAAAACTGGCTGACCACATGCAGAAGATTGAAGCAGGACCCCTATCCCCATGCAAAAAGGTTAACTCCAAATGGATCAGAGACCTAAATGTAAAACCCGAAACCATAAGAACCTTAGAAAATGAAGGACATACCCTCATGGAAATCGGACTTGGCTTCCAATTCCTAAATAAAATTCAATGGCTGGCAGATAGTTTGATCTCTCAAATAATTTAACCTAAAAACTAAAAAATCAGGAATGGCAAGCATTCTTTCTTTCTTCTTTCTGTGGAGATGGGTGTTGCATTTGTGCTCATAAAGTTCACCACAGAAACATTCAGATTATCTAGGATGTTGTGAAGTAGATGGTAAAGCCATAAATGACTTGAAACTCAAAATAAGAGAGAGTTTTACATGGGTGAAAAGCAATAATATAGGTTTCTTCATCCTCCCAAAGAAGCAAACCAGGAGAATGGGATTTATTTTTTATCAATGGGCTAGCTGTTGCACAACTGTATTCACCATCAACTGTTAAATATGCAAGAAGAACAGCAACTGCACAGATAGGCTGCTCAGGAAGTACAGTAATGAAAAAGAACAGGATTCCTTTTAAGCTTAAGTAGACAGAAGGAATATTTTTTGAAAAGATTGAGAATGAAAGTTTTTATACAGATAGACTGAGAAAAGAGCTTGAGAAATTTAGAGAAAAACACTGTAAGAAAGGTAGATAAAAATTAAAGAGTCAAGAAAAAGCAACACAGAGATGTATGAAGAAGATTATTACTGATTGGAATGATCAGGACTAGCATTTTGGCCAGTGGCCACAAATGACAAGGATATGAGGCATGGTTGAATTTATTGTCCTTGAGATTATGAGCTTGTATAGGCTGAAGACCAGCAATTGTTAAAGTCTTGATGAAATAAGCTGACTGCTCAGCATTTAATCAGGAGGCTGTTTAGATAATGTTTTGCTTATTATTGAATAGAACATTCCATCATCTTCCCACTATGATTTTGCAATATAGAACAACTTGGAAGAAATGGCCTTTTGCTGATGATTATTGGTGTGTCTCTCTGACTGAAGGTAATCTTTCGATTATCTCTGTTATCTCAATTATCCCCCATTACATTTTACTTTGTGATTGTTATTTTGTTTATTTTTTGAATAGGTATTATGTTTACAATTACACTGTGATACCAACATCAAGTTGAAAAGATACAAAACAACTTTAGTGAAAAGAAATTTCTCTATGATCTGTGAGTGCAGTAGATGTTGTGGTATGTTACAGTTCCACCTCCCAACCTCCTTTTCCTTGTAGGACTGAGACATTAATTCTTGCAGCTGCTGGTAGGGTTGGCAACTGAAAGCTCTCAGTTGAATTTCTGTCATGGACTTGCCCTTAGCTGGAAAATGCTCAAAGTAGTACCTCCTCTTGAGGGCAGACTTCATCTAATGTCTGGTTGATACTGTAGGTATAAAGACCAGTTCAACCTCCTTGCATCAAAGTTAGGACAATCTGAGGAGTCATCTCTGTTCCAGAGCTTGCTATGGGATCAAGTTAATCCTCTGTTACTTTTGTGGGTAGTCTGCAATTTCTACCTTTGTCTAATTCTATTTTCCTCCCTCATTTATATTGCTCCAAAAAGATTTCTTGCTCTGTCTCAATGTCTGTTTCTAGGACAAGTTACAGACATCCAATACCATACTTTCCTTTCAGAAGCAACCATTACTAGCCATTGTTTTGGAATTATATGAAAAAGAGGGAAAAGAGGTTTTATTAAAGGAATCTTTTCTCAGCTACTACAAACAATGGTACATGAATCTCAAAGGAAGAAGGTTACTTCATAAATGTGTGACTATAATTTTAGGATAAATTTCTTCTAGTAGAATCACTTGGTCAAAGGGTATGTCCATTTTAAATTTTAAATATAGTGCTCTTTAAAAAGATTGTAACTTCCCACAGCTGACCTTTTGAGTTTGGCTAAGCTGTAGATGAAAAATTGTTCTTATAATTTTATTTTGCATTTCTCTCATTGTAAGTGATTTTTATACTGCTTTTTGTATGATCATATTTTGTTATTGTTGTTAACTAGATGTAAACTACTTTATTGTGTTGATTATCTTTTTCTAACTGATAATCTAGATCTTCTTTTTATGTTCAAGAAATTTAAACTTGTGTGTGTAATTTAAGTTAAAATGTTTTCCTCTGATTTTATTTATTTGATATCTTGTCATGAAGAATATTTTAATTGTTTTTTGTATTTATAGTTGCCAATTTTTAATTATATATCTTCTGGCTTTTGTTTCATAATTAAAAAGGATTTTACCATGATCAGGTCATTTTAAATTCTAGTTTCTCCCCTTATAGTCCTTTTATAAATTTTTGTTTGAAATAATGTCTTGAGGCAGTAATCTAACTGCATTATTGGATTTTATTTGCTAGTATTTTGGAAAAGTTTTTTTACAAATATTTATATATGAGAATATTTGATATACATTTGTCAGTTTTATTATTGCTATACTACTTATGAGAATATTTTTTATATATCTGCTTCATATGGTTTTTAAATTTTAAAGGTTTGTTATAATTTCTCTGTGAAACTAATTTGGCCTGCTATTAACTTGAAGATAGTTTTATTGTTTGTTTTTAACCACAATCTCTGCTTCTGATATTGTTATTTATGTACTAGATTTCTTTCTTCTGATTTCTAACTGGAAGATTCCTATTTATATTAATTTTCTCTATCTTTTTTTCTGAGTATTATTTCTTTTTCATATATATGTGTCATTTTCTGTTTGCTTTTAATTAAGTTGGAAAACTGTTTACATTTTGTTGGTTCTTATTGAAAGAAAAACTATTGGATTAATTATATGAATTATTTTTCCATATTATAATATTACTCTTTGCTTTCTTTTTTACTGATTCCTTTCTGGTGATTCTAAGATTTATTTTGGTTTCATTATTTTGGCTTCTTTAGTTGAAGGCTCAAGTAAACTTTATTATTTATTCTTACCTATATATTAATATACATGATAAGCATTATTTTAATTGACCACAGAGTTCTGACATCTAAGTTCATATTATCATTATTTTCTAGATATTTTTTAAATTATTGTTTTGATTGTATTGGTCCAGAAGATGTTGAGAAGATGATTACTGTTTTTCATTTCCAGATGATAAACTAGGGTTTAATATTGCTGCTGGTTTTTGTTTAATAGGCAGTGTCTAAGTATTGATTACTTTTCATCTATTTCTTTTAAAATAAAATATGCCATTTTAATTTATATATTCAGGTTTTCTATCTCATCTGGATTTTTTTGCAATGCATTTTTTTGCTTCTGTTTTTGTTTCTCATCTTTAAAAACATAAACTATAAGTTAGCTATTTTATCTTATTAGATGTATATCACATTTTCTAATATTTTAAACTCTTGTTAATTTGAATTTTATTTAAAAACAATTTTATCTTCTGTCTACCAAATAATTACTGGGTTTCAAATTTTCTTTTTTTTTCAAAAATGAAAATCCCCTCTGCATTGCTTTTATTCTGGACTTTATTACATTATACTTTATTTTTCTCTTTCTCTACTTTTCTGATTACTATTAGCCTAAGGTTACTTGTAGTTTTAAATCACATCTTTCCTAGGCTTTTATACCTCTGCCTTGAACTTTTTATTTTATGGAGTCAAACACTTTCCTGAGTCTTTTTTTTTTTAATTTTTTAATTTTTCCTTTTGTTTTTTGAGTTGGAGTCTCACTCTGTCGCCCAGGTTGGAGTACAGTGACATGATCATGGCTACTGCAGCCTTGGCTTCCTGGGCTTGGCGATCCTTTCTTGTCAGCCTCCCAAGTGGCTGGGACTACAAGCATGCACTACCATTGCTGGCTGATTTTTTGACTTGTTGTAGAGATGAGGTCTTGCTATGTTGCCCAGGCTGGTCTTGAATTCCTGGGCTCCGGTGGTCCTTTCTCCTCGGTCTTCCAAAATGCTAGGATTACAGGCAGGTGTCACCACACCTGGCCAAGGTTTTCATTTATTTAACTTATTGCAATATTTTTGGTTGCTTTTTTTTTTCTTTCATCTTTTCTATGGCAATATTTTCCTAGTGTTTGTCTTTCGTCTACCACTGACCCTTTCATCTACCATGGGTAGATGATCTTCTGTGGTATCTTTTTACATTTTTCCAGTTCCCTTTTGATTATTACTCTATAATCCTATCCTCTTTTTTTTCTTTTTTTTTTATTATTCGTCTTGTAATAAATTGTTCCTTAACAAGTTGCTTGCAGGAGGTTAATATAGAGAAAGGGCCAACAACACATTTCAAAATAGCAGTTTTTCTTAGGGCTTACGCTTTTTTTACTTTTACTTTTTCACAGTCATATATAGTGTCAGTTACAACCTTCTTCCCAATGCAGGGTCTCTCTTTCTCTCTATCTCTGTCTCTCCCTCCTCCCCCTGCCTCATTGTCATAATGCACCTGAAAATGTGGTTCTCTGTGAGATTCAATCCTGATGTTCCTTTTCATGCCAAGGTAGGCAATGGCTACCCCTGCCAACACAGGCACCCCTTCCATTATTTCAAGCTGCAGTTTGCTTGATTTTCCCTTTAGTGTGAACTACTTTTTCAGGATAATTCTGCTGTGCCACTTTGAGATTTGCAACCACAGGCTGCTTCTGTCAGCATCTCCACCTATCTCTCACTTCTTTTCTATTTAGCAGAAGTTCTTCATAAGTTGTAGTTTGAGTATATAGTGATCTCTTAGTTCTGTTGAATAAAAAATACGTTTCCATTTCTTGTTATTCTGATTATTTTGTGATTATTTCTAACGAAAGAAGGGAAATGTACTCTTCTTCTAGTTTTAAAATAAAAAATCCTTTCTATTTGATTTTGAAATGCATTGTTAGATTTTTGCTTTCATTATTCACATATTTAACATTGTTATTAGAATTTGTTTCTAAAATATCATGCCCTGAGATTAATGGATGCTGGCCAATAGACTCCACTGGAAAACGGAGCTTGCCTGGCATCATTATAACTACAGATAATTACAGCTGAACTATTGTTACCAAGATAAAAGGAAAGTTTCTTTTAGTCTTAGAATCTTTACATTGAAATATATAATACTTATACTTCCTAAAATACTATGACATTAATTGTTATTAACTAATTTAAATCACTTTTATGAAATCCACTATACTTTAGTAGAAATTGATACTTGAAATACATGTTATAAAGAATACAAACTTTGTAATAATGTATACCAAATATTTTTAAACATAAGCATTTACAAGTACTGGTTAACTCTTTTAAACCCTGATTTATTTCATAATGAATATTTAGGTGCTTAAGGAAAAAGTAACCAGAATTATTTGTCAGAATGGTATACTGAAGAAAATCTGCAAAAGATTCTTTCTACCACATAAGAAACGGTCGATGTTTACTCATCCTCGATTTATTTGCAGATGGAAATAGTTAATTCTTGATGCATAGCCTTTGTTCTTCTCTAATTATTGATTCTGTGGAATTGACCTCTGGAATTGAGGCATGTATTTCACAGTTTTGGTTTTTTTTTGTTATTGTTTTTCTGTGCGTGTGTGTGTTTTTTTCACCTGGAGGGGAGGGAGTTGTTTTGTGATAGACTATGTAATAGCTATGTCTTTCATTAACTGTTTGACATGAAGCAAACTATTTAACTTATTTCTTCATTTAGTTTGAGATATTTTCTAAGTTTACTGAAAACTCCTGATTGATTTATCTCAATGATTCTGAGTAAATCCAATTATTTCCACTAAAAAAAATTACTCCAATTTGGATTAGAACCATATGGTTTGGATATTAGAGTTTTGGCCCATATATAACTCAAAATTCATTTCTCTCCTACCAATGTGTGCTAATTTACATTTCAAAACAGGGTGATATTTTAAAATCCTAAGATATTGCAAAAATAGAACATAAGTGAACCAAACAGTTTCTAAATTGAAAAAAGATGGGTAATTTAAAATGAGAAACACTTTAAAGTTTGGATGCAACCAAAGTAATATATTTTTCTTTTCTTAGAGTAATATATTCTTTCACACCAAAATCATTACCATGTATCAAAATGCTAGAAACTATAATTTTGATGTGCTCCAGTATTCCCATGCTAGATAATATTTTACCTGGTTATAGTATTAATAGAATTTTTGTCTGTCCATATATTTTAGTGAAAACATTGTCCTTCTATCTGGAAAATAAAAGATCTTGGATGATGATAAATATATGTGTACATACACACACACACACACACACACACACACACACACACAGGAAATCTTACTAGAAATTAAAGTTGTGAAAGAAAACATTCTATGAACAGTACATTTACAATTAATGTCTCAACACAGTCTCTGATTCTTTGGCTGTGCAGCTCATACTATTTCTAAGTGCAAGCCAGAATAAGCACTGGCTTTGTTATAGGGCAGACTGATATAACGAGCCATATGTGCTACAATGACACAGCACAAGAAGACAGACAAAGCTCTTTGCTATGATTTTTTTTTTAATTTAGATTGTTCCCTGAGCCTACTTTTATCTTTTCTGGTTAATTTAAATCAGTTTTTCTTGCCAGCCTGTACCTGCCAAATAAAATATCCAATCAAATGTCTAAAGTGCAAAGCAGAAAGGTTTGGTCTGATCTTAGCAGACTTTTGTTCTATTCCATCTCTATAACCATACTACCTAATTAAAGTCTGTAAATCCTTAACTAAGACAAGATAGGTCAGGTACATGAAAAGAGGAAGAAAAGAGAGTCAGTCAATTATCATAACCAAATTGGCTTTCAGTGGCACAAAACTTCGTCGACCTGTTTCTCTGCTACTGTCAGGTTCTCCCAGGCCTTTGACATCTAGTACCATCAGATCAGCAGCTTGTTCACTTGAACCTGAACACATTGCTTTCTGAGGTCTTGAATTTCAGTTGTACAATGAGTTCATTGTACCTTTTAGAGTCTTGCCATTGTAACATATTTCATTAATGAACACAGACTCGTAGAGAAGAAAAGTGAGGACAAAGTAAATAAAGTGTCTCTAAAATATGATTGAATTGCCCTCTAGAAATATTTTGTATAGGAATAATAAGGTTAATACGTTATCTAGCACTGGCACATTAACAAAGGTAAAGCAAATATAGTACAATAGTATCAAGTTTGCAAGAAGCTTTGCTTTTGAAAGAATTGTTATGGTCTGTTCAGTCTTGAACAACTCTGTTTATAAAGCCTGTGGCTGGTTGAAGAGTAGACACCTTCTTCCATGTGCTTAAATGTTCTTAAAAGATGTAATTAGGTATGGTCTTTTCTAGATATACAGAAACTTGTATGCCCTATACTCTCAGTGACATTACTATTAGAACAGGTGCTCATGAAACTCTTGAAATACAATCTGAATACTATCTTTGTCTCAGCCCACAATGAATCTGTTTTCCTCTAAATGTTGTGAGCTGTTGTTTTTTTTGTATTGAAATGAATAAAGAAAGATATATGATTCCTCCTTACAAGGTCTATGAGGAATTGCAGTTGCTAAAATATTAATGTGTAACCAGAAATTTTTATATTTGATCTGATCAATGACAAAATTATTTCTTTAGTAATGTGAATAAAAGTAACAGATCACACAACAATTAATTTACTCTTATTCTATACTTTTGGTTTTTTATTTTAATGACTTCTTTTGCTACTATTCACTTATTTAACTGTATAAAAACAAGTCATAAGTTTAGAAAAGTTATACTTGGTATAAAGTTGCAGATATGTCCACAACATGTAGAAATATAGGAATATTTTAAATATTCATTTAGGCAGAAAAAGACAAAGTTAAGACACAAAAGGCTGAGCAGGTGTTCCATTTTCAGACTTTTAGAGAATGCAGAGTCTCTACCATGTGGTTACCTATTTTATTTTATTTATTTATTTATTTATTTATTTATTTATTTTTTGCCGTGTTGTTTTCTTTTTTTTAATTAATCAATATTTTTTTATTTTGATATTGTGGGGTACAGTTAAGGGTTAGGTATACAAATATGTTTCGTTCAGGCACCCTTGTTGATAAGGGATGTCTCCCCGTCCCCAGACAGATATTGACTACCATTAATCCCACCTCCCTTCCCCTCCCTCCCCCCATAGCTTCCCATCACTGTCAATCCTTTTCTTATAGTATTACAATAGATGTTCAAGGTCCACTATATGAGTGAGAACATGTGATACACAGATCTTTGTTTCTGTAAGAGATCACTCAGTATTATAGACTCTAGTTCCATCCAGGTTGCTGCGAAATTCATGATTTTGTTCTTTTTTATGGCTGCATGGTGTTCGATCGTGTATATGTACCACATTTTTTTAATCCAGTTCTCTTTTGATGGACAGCATGGTCGATTCCAGGTTCTTGCTATTGTGAACAATGCTGTGATAAACATACGTGTGCAGGTATTTTTTTGATAGAGTGATTTGAGTTCTTCAGGGTATATTCCCAGTAGGGGGATTGTGGGGTCACATGGGAGGTCGATATTTAGAGATTTTAGGAATCACCACACTGTTTTCCACAGAGGTTGCACTAGTTTGCACTCCCACCAACAGTGTAGAAGTGTTCCCTTTTCGCCACACCCTCTCCAGCAACTGTTATTTTTTGAGTTATTGATAATTGCCATTCTGACTGGAGTTAGGTGGTATCTCAGTGTGGTTTTGATTTGCATCTCTTTGATGATTAGTGAGGTTGAATATTTCTTCATGTGTCTGTTGGCTGCTCGAATGTCTTCCTTTGAGAAGTGTCTGTTCATATCTTTTGCCCACTTTATAATGGGGTTGTTTGTTTTTTCTTTTCAGCATGTTTGAGTTTCCTGTAGATCCAAGATGTTAAGCCTTTGTCGGACCTAAAGTTGGCAAATACTTTTTCCCAGTCTGTGGGCTGTATCCCTGCTCTCTCTTTTCTTTGGCTTTGCAGAAGCTTGTCAGTTGAAAGAGGTCGCACTTGTCTCTTATCTCTTATGGCCTGTGCATTTCGAGTTTTGCTCAGGAATTGGATGCCAGTTCCAACTTCCATCAGAATGTGTCCTGCATTTTCTAAAGTTCTTATGGTTTGAGGTTTTACATTTAGGTCTCTGATTCTTTTAGAGTTAATTTTTGTGTATGGGGATAGATAGGGATCCTGTTTGAGTCTTCTGCATGTGGTCAGCCAGTTTTCCCAGCACCATTTACTGAATAGGTTCTCCTCTCCCCAGTGGTGGGTGGCAGAGGCTTTGTCGAAGATGAATTGGTTGAGAAATTGAGGTTTTGCTTCTGGAATCTCAATTCTATTCCATTGGTCTATATGCCTGTTCCTGTACCAATATCAAGCTGTTTTGTTTATGGTTACCTATTTTAATACTATTCAGCAGGTTTTAAAAAATGGGCACTCACATCCAGAACACTAGAAAAACTAATTTACTAATAATTAATAGATAAAATGTACAGTTTTCCTCTAAATATACTTTTATCAAATACTACAAAATATAGTGAACTTCATTGATATTTAATTATCTGTCCATCAAAATACAGATACACTATGCTTACTATACCTATAACATATGTTTATTATAGGCTTACTATACCTATAGCATATGTTTATTGCTTGCTTACTATACTTATAACATATGTTTATTACAAATCTTATAATAAAGATTATGTTCTTCATGAAGAAACACTAGGGCTTTCACTGGTGATAATCAGAAAAGATATTACCAGAGAAAACTATTATAGAAACCTAAAAAGAAATAACACATTATCATAAACAAGGTAAATTTTTTTCCTCAATATATCCAAATTTTCCTATGCAACCTAAGGCTTAAGTTTAGAAAGATTTTTGGGGGGTACTTGAAAGAGATGTATTCAAAGAAAAATGGTTTATTTCTGCAGTGGCTCCAGTGCCATCTCTTGCCTAAGCATTTGTAATTACCTTCTAAACTCCAAGATAAATAGATGATCTTGAACCTCTCTCTCCTCGAATTTGCCCTACATAAATGAGTATCATTTTGATTTCTTCTTTCTATCAAGATTTCCAAACTCACATCCTACTTTTCTCCCAATGTGGCATGAACTTTCATGACTCTATGGCTTTAGTGATACTGTTCATTCTCTAGACCTAGGCACAATCAATCTTTCTTTCTTCAAGAAGGACTCAACTCAAATATTGATTTAATGTCCTCCAATCAGACATTAAATCAATGATTTAATATTACTTCATTTAGATTACAATTGTGAGACCTTATCTCACTTTCTCACACTTTATTTTACTTGTGTGTAATCTCTCCTTCTATGGGAAGTGGAATAACGTGGTGACTTCATTCATTCATATCTGTATGTGAATTCCAGCAGCCCCACCTTTCAGCTTTGTGACTTTAGACAAATGAGTTGATCTTTCAAATCCTCAACTTCTTAATATTTAAAATAGGAATAATAATATTAACCCAATAAAAACACCATGTTCCTCTCCAAAAAAAAAAAGAAAAAGAAAAAAGAAACATAAACCACTAGAAGATTTTCTGCAGGAAAAGACAAAAGCTAAATTATATATACCCATATCTTCAGATTTTTCACCCTGCTTTAGGGTTACCTAACAAACCAAGCAGTCAATGGAAAAAAATAATAAAAAGCACAAGATAACAGTGTATTATGTCTGGCTCTGCCATTTCACAGTTATGTGATGTGCTCCAATTCCCAGACCCTCTCAAAAGTTCTGTTGTTTTCACCTGTAAAATAGGTATTACTACATATGCATTCACATAGTATATTGTGGGTGGAACTGAATTAAATGATAGTAAACAAATACATTTGACAAACAGAAAAAAGTAAATCACCTTTGAATTTAAGCCTTGTATTCAAGTTTTCAATACTTAGTAGCAAGTAATAGAGAATGTTTCTACAATTGTAAATATAGATAATAGTATTTACCTTGCCAAGGAGTTAGGAACATTAAAGTTACTACACATACACTTCATGTTACTTAGTAATTGCTCAAATGTGCTAGTGTGTATTATATAAGGCATCATTTTACTCCAGATATTGTTCCAGAAATGCCAAAATAAATACAAAAATTTTGATATACCATATGTTTCTATTAAAATGTTTTTAAGATGGTTTTAGTTTGTAAGATAATTAAATCTAGTTGAGATTACTTCTAAAACTTTAGTTTTGCCATTTATTCTACTCACAGCAATTGATATAAATCCTCTAAATTCTTCATCAGTGACTCAACCAAAACACTTAATGTTTTCCCTTTAAAAGAGACAATGTTTATGGTACCTTTATTTTAGCACCTATAAATGTACCAACTTGTCCAAAGAAATTGGTTCCCATTAGGAACTAAACATAAGAAGGGGGTCACTGCATGCAAAGTCTTAGCACCATAATGGAAGTGAACATTTTATATTTTAATTTGGTCAGGTGGGCCATACCCCGCCAAGAGTACTTTATAACTATTTAATATTTTCTAGTCATTTGAATGTAAATAAGCTTGTCAAGAGAATTTGGGTAACTTTTTTATTTTTATTTTTTTTAAGCAAGTATGTTTGGCAGGCAGGTTTTCCCAAGATCACCCAGCTTTAATTTTAAATTTCAAAAGCCTCACATTTAATCCCTTGAGCTGGCCTGGTACCTTGCACCATCTGTTCCCATGGTTTTGTTATAACAGTGAGCACCTGCAGAGTTTTGCAACATTTCAAGCTGATTGTGGACAAAAATCAAAATAATTATAATTTTCATAAAGTAAAGACTTCCATTCAGACACTACAATTCCATCTAACATGGATTTTGGAAAACCAATTTTGTTCATAATTTGTTTCATATGGATAAGGGTAATTTATTTCTATTTTGTTTTTGTGGAAGAGCAACCCTTTAAAACATATGTACAATCAATGTGGAATTCTCACACTCCAACCACATCCTGAAAACTTAGATAATCCTAGTCAATTCTTAGATCAGGGCTTCTTGCTGTATCTTGATCATACAAGGTCATTAGTCAACAGCCATGATGAAGTTAGTTTTCTTTTTAATTGCTCACACTTTTTCGTCTGTTTTATATTAATAGCAACGAGTTACTCCAAAATTTTGTTTTCAAGTGTTTTCTTCAATGTCAGTAAAAGCAAAACAAGTGTATATTATTCACTAATGATGGAAAAAGGAAAGGTAAAGTGAATATTTACCTTCTCCCTACATCTTTGGGATAGAGAAGTAATTTATTAAACATAGGATTCTGTATTTAGAAAGCTTGAAACTTTCACAGATCAGTATCTTCTAGTAATTAAAAATCTTGCCAGAAGGTTGACCATCCACAGGCCACCAGAGTATTACTTATGCAGGATGAAGAAAAAACTTTCAAGATAGATATACAAATATTGGTCTTTTGCTCTTTGTCTTGATATACAGAAAAAAAAATCAGACTGCATTGTCAATGATCCTCTACTATTTTTTTTTATTTTAAAAGCATAATTTTTTTCACATTGTATTTCTGAGATTCTTTAAAACTTTGAATTTAGTTTGAATCCAGTGACCAGAAGCTAAGTGTGACAAATTGTAGTCAATTTTTCTATATGTTCAAAAAAGAGTGATATTATCTCATTAAGATATGACCAAAGCATGGAGTATTGTAAGACATTTAAGAGTTGTAGCTCTATAACTTTGGAGTCCAATCAGTGCCACTTAAAGACAAACACTTTCACTTTGTAGAAAAAGAGTATAGCCACCAAAAGTGAGTTGCCGTGCCTAAAGGAGCTGTAGGATTGAATGTGGTGCTCAGTTGAGAAAACTGTATAAATAGAAATATTGTAGCAATGACTACTCTGGTGGTACCTGGGTGATAACCCCAATCCCCGACAGAATGAAGGAAACTACCAGAAGGGACTGACATGCTCAGAGAGGCATCAGAAAACAAAATACTGCTCAATAGATTAGGTAAGAATCGCTGGGAGAAGACCTGTAGCAGCCTGGGCGATGGAGTGAGATTCCAACTAGAAAAAAAATAAAAAAGAAACAGACATTGGCAACACAAATATTGTGGAGAGGGAAGTAAATTATAGAGGACTGCATATCCAATGTCAATTAGTAGGAGTTAATAACTTATAAAATTTTAATACTAATTTTAATACTACCACATTTGCTTGCAAGGCTTGTAAAGTTTGAGGAAATTTGTGTTACAGTAACAAGAGAGGTTTTGTTTTAAAAATTTAATTAAAAATTTTATTTGGAAAGCTTTCAATGACCAGCCTATTCAATTATTCTGCGTATAACCTTACAAACTGAGGAACAAATTTGTTTTATAGTTCGGTGGAACATCAGTAGACCATGGAGCACTCTTTTAAGTTTATGTTTCTTGCCTTTTTCTGAAAAATAAAAGATGTTGTTGTTACAGGAGAGTCACATTCCCAGTAAAGAACAATAAGTACATAAACATTTGTTTAAATAATTTTTTTAGATATTAGCTAATAAATATGTCATATACAAATGTCATGTCTAAAACATTTGTCAATAACAGCGAATTAATGCATTTCAATAAATTAGGAGTCAATACTTGAGTTCTCGTTCCAATTTTTTATTTAGTAGCTACAGACCTTGAGAAGTAAGAAGTATTAGAAGAGTCAATTAAACTGAGTTTCCTCAATTTTGAAACTGTATTATTAGCTTTATTTGGGCAGCGAGTTTGCTTTTTTATTTATTATGTTTTTTAGAAAAGTATGTGATATATGAGGATATGGACAGATGATCTCTTCCATCTTTGTTGACTTGAATATTTACAAAATAATATATAATAATTTGTGATAATATACTCTACTGTACCTCCTATCCTATATTCAAGAGAAGAGAGTGTTACAAATGACAGATTGCTACTTATAGTTTTCGTTTGAGAAAAAAAAAATTTTTTTCAGTGGAGTAAGTTCATTTGCCCAAGCCTTTATATTTTGTTCCCAGACTGATTAATTACCAAAACCATAAACTTTTTTCATTTTGATTAGATTCCTGTTATTTATATGCATATGTGTTATAAATTAAACAACAGAGTGTTATTCAAATTGTCATCATTTTAGATATCATATATCAAATTATTCTTTGATATTATTCTTAGAGTTCAGTTCTCCAGGTATGGTTTGATTTGATAGCTGGCTGTAATTGTGAACTTTCTCATAAGTAACACATTAGCATGTATAAATAATGGTGAAAATCACCTCATAAAATTTCACTCATATTTTTCTTAACTTTTTAGGTCCCAGATAATCCTATGATATTTAATACAGGACAATTATGTAAGGATTGTGTAAAGAATCGTTAACATAATGAGTTAATAAACACATCCACAAAAAAGCATAATTCAAAAGGTCAGGTAAAAATGTAAATTTATGGCTTCAATTAATTATTAATTTTATAAACTTGAAACTTTTTATATGAGTAAAATACATTTTTTTCATTTTTGTCATTACAGTCATGAAATATACTTGTCAAACTTTCAAATTAAGGAAATCTAACTTTATATTTCATTCTTATAACCAGTGCTTCCCAGACTTCCTACCCCCACAAAACAAAAATTCTTCAGAAACTCCTCTCATCATTGTTGGCTAAAGTGAATTTTTAATTTTTTCAAAAGACAATTAGAAAATATATTTTTTTCTTTTCCTTTAAATGACACTACTCTCCAATTATTCCTCTCACTCTCCCCTTTTTAATAATTATTCATTTCACTTCTTTTTTCACAGGCTCTCTTTAGAACTATATCTTTTACCTTCTCAAAACATTTATTTGAAGAATTTCGTATTCTTATTGTGTCAGCTACTACCTTCATGCCCCTCACATTTTATGCTGGCCATTGATCAGATTGCTAGTTTTCCATATATTTACCATAGTTTCCCAATTTAAGTGTATTGGGATATACTGAGATTTTTAAAATTCATTTATTTGGATTGTTTGTATGTATGTATTACTGGATATTTATTTTAGTTTCATTAATATTTTGTCTTTCTTATCACTTGTCAAGTTTGATCCTACTTAAACTAAGTGCTTGTTTCATAGGGTACAGCCATTGGCATTATCTTCCTTCTGCTAAAAAAAAGTACTAGTGATGCTTCAACAATCAAGATTCAATTAGTCATCTTGAAAATGCATTGCAGTATTTACTCTTAGGAAAGGTTACATGGAGATTGAAATTCTGCAATAATTAAAAGCTATACCTGAAATTTCCAAAAAAAAAAAAAAAAACACCTGTAACTTTAGTCTCATTATAACTTCAGTCTCACTGCAGTGAAATAATTAATGACATCACCATGTGAACTGACCAGTTCCAACAAGTCAAGCCCAGTAAATATTGAACCAGTTGTCTTACTTTCTCTATATCTCTGACTCAACTCTGAACACCTTGAGGCTGGGCATTAATTATTGTTGACTTTCCTATCCCAAGTTGTCTAGCTTATTACCTGGAATAGGGTGGATGTATAGTAAAGATATTATTGTTATTATTTTAATAAATGACTCTTGTAAAGTAAGGCAAAACCCGAGAAAATGCAATTCTAAAGAATGGCTATTTTTTTGAAAGCTATAGAAATTTTAAATAGTATAGCTGAAGATGATTCAAGCCTATTTTAAAGAGCTATTTCCACAAAATATAATAATTTATTGGTTACAATTAAATCATGCTTTCACTATTATATGTCTTCCCCTTTTACTTTTCCATTTTAAGTAAAACCTTAATGTGATTTTTAAGCTACCAGAGCTCTCAAAGTCCTCTTTGTTAAATCTTTAATTTCCCAGCTTTCTCTTGAATTGCTACATGTCTCTGTCTATCCATTAAACTGTATACACATGAAACAAGCACTTTTTAAAAAATACTAAAATAAGAATAAAATGTATTTTTAAAACAAAAATCCAACTTTGGATTACTTTTCTTGACTGGGATTTTTTGTGAAATTCATTTGAAATGCTGACTTTCATTTTGTTACCCTATAGTTGAGTCCTTACAGGAAGAAGGAAAAAAATGCTTACTTCAATGGAAGAAGATTTTTCTCTTTTGATATGTTTTCATTTTTTCCATTTTTTTGACTTTCACATGTTCTTTGAGGCTATATTAAGGTAAGATTAAGGTAGAAACAATGCTATATAAAGAAAGATATATGAGTTATTTATAAAATTATTTTTAAATATCCTTTTAAAAATAAAATTGCCATTTAAAATGGAGAATCTGAGACTGGCAGAAGATTGTTCTCTTTTCAGCTCAGCAGTCTTTTCATTCAATATTCTTTAATGTGTTTTAAAAGACTCAGCCATTTAGTTTATAAAAAGATGATACTAATAACCAGTTGAGTTTTCATTTTGTGTATTTATAAATTAACCTCTAAATTAAGAGATATATTAACCATGTTAAACCTCAAATTTTTGTTTACTCACTCTCTAAACTCTGAATGTTAAGATACTATCTTTGTAGAAAATATATTTTTAAATATCCTACCTCTGTCACTATGCACTATGACCTAGGAAAGTTAGGTTACTGACCTCCCTGGCCCTCTCTTTCTTCATCTGTAAAATGGGATAATAACAGTATAAATCCGCGTCTGTGTTGTAAGAGTAAATAAGCTAATATATAAAGCTTAAAATGTATCTAGGACATACTAAGGTCTTCATAAATGTAACTATTTTGCTAATACCTATAGTTATTTAAGGGGAGTCTCCTGTGAAACCGGTTACTATCATTGATCATTTTTTACCCCATTTTGTCATAAAGATAAATTAATATAAAAATGGCAATTAATTAACATGAGTCGTGATAAGCTCTCCAAATCCTATGCGGAAAATTTTTGAAATTTTACATTCAAAAGTAAGATAATAAAAGATGCCAGATTTCTTGAGCCCTACAAGTTGGCAAGTACTGTGTTAGGCGCTTTCTTAATGACTTTTATTGTCGCAACCTACCATATGGGACACAAAGTAACTGAGAAACCCAGAAGTTAAGAGGCACACAATTGGAAGTGACAACAAAGCTTCACATGTTTGCCTAACCCCTCCGCTGGGAGTTTTTTTTTTCATGAAACATAAACCAGAGGATGTCATGCCCTTACTTCACACCATCCAATGGCTTCCCATTGCACGTAGAATAAAGTAATATCCAAACATCTTCCACTTAAATGCTCATTTATCCTGGTCCTTGCCTGCCTTTCTCACTGCATCTTGTCTCATTACTTCAATCATTCTAAAATACTGTGCTATTTTTTTTCATAAAAGAAACCTAGGAGCTGGACTCGGTGGCTCAGCCTGTAATCCTGCGCCTTGGGCTCTGGCGATCCTTCTGCCTCCGCCTTCCAAGCAGCCGGAATTACAGGCATGCGATACTACGCCCGGCTGATTTTTTGATTTATTGTAGAGATGAGGTCTCGCTGCCCAGACGGGTCTCGAGCCCGCGGGCTCAGGCAATCCACTCACCTCAGCCTTCCAAAGGCGCAGGATTACAGGCTGAGCCACCGAGTCCAGCTCCTAGCTGAGGTGAGTGGATTGCCTGAGCCCGCGGGCTCGAGACCCGTCTGGGCAGCGAGACCTCATCTCTACAATAAATCAAAAAATCAGCCGGGCGTAGTATCGCATGCCTGTAATTCCGGCTGCTTGGAAGGCGGAGGCAGAAGGATCGCCAGAGCCCAGCAGGTCGAGGCTGCGGTGGCTGGGAGCGGCCACTGCACTCCAGTCTGGGCGACCGAGTGAGACTCCAACTCAAAAAAAAAAAAAAAAAGAAACCTCGGAAATGCTGATCTAGAATCATCTGGCCTCAGAACTTTGCACAACTAGTGCCTGTTCATTATTTGTTTCAGCTCCATTTTAACCACACAGGAAGGATTTCCCTGGCCACCCAGTCCTCAAGATAGATTTTCCTGTCTCTCTCTCTCTCTCTAGCTCATCACTTTGCTTTATTTTCTGTAAAGCACGTATTGCTATCCGAGGTTGCCTTATTAAAAAAAAAAAAAAAAAAAAAGTCTGTCTTCCCTGAGAGAACATGAGTTTCATATGAGTAAAAGCCCAAGTCTCTCCATTTCCTAGTGGCTAATAAATGTTGAGTTGATGAATGAATAGTAGCTTTGTATTTGTAATTATGGCATTTCTAATCACATGACAATTCTTATCTATCAGTTTGACCTCTTTTCATTATGGCAGCTTATTGAAACCTTAAGCACATACTTCAAGTCCCGACAAGTTTTATGCTTTTTAATTTCCACCTGATATTTGTTACTTTGAGATGCAAAATTCAATAATAAAATCCACAAAAAGATCTAAAATTAGGATCATGAAAAAAATACCAAGGCTAATTTTTATAGACTCAATTCTATTAAGCACACAATTTATCTCTAAACAGTATATGTTTTATTATAAGTTGAATATATATGGGAAATCTACATTTTAAGAAAAAAATGTTCTTGTTAGATTTCAAGCATTTTTCCTCTGTGAGAAGACTTACACAAATAAAATCATTTGAATTACTACTGATCATTATGTAAAAATTGAAATTTAAAGAAAATCTATTTATTGAAGGCAATATAACAATTTTTCGATTGATGTTTTGAATTTGCATAATTGACTTATCAACAAATCATGTGTAACACAACAAAATATTCATTATAAAAGATATAATTATTTATTTTAGTTACAAGTACTGGTCAAAACTGCTAGATAATCATTTTAAATATATCTTATAAAATGAAGGATTTTGAGGGTCAGCATCCACATTTCAAAAATTAAACTCTGATTTCTAATCAATTAAAAAAGTAACTGAAATATTATGTCTCATAAAGTATACTCTCAATATTAAATATATGCTTTTACTGCTCTTTTTACAGATGCTAGTTTAACAATTCATGAATTCGATATTTGGAAGTAAATTATAAATTTATTATTATAGAAGCATTGAATAGATGTATTAGTTTAAATTAAGTGTAAAATTTATTTAAAATTCCACTTGTCTCAATGTAGTGTGACTGCTTTTATGTTGAAAATCTTATGACGACTTAATACCAAACTGTGGTTTCAGGTTCAAGTGTACTACAAGCGCTTCTGCTTTATCAGAATTTCCTTTTAGGATTTATTGAGAGAGAGAGAGAGAGAGACAGATTCAGAGTGCCGATAAAAAATAAAGCTGATGCTTTGTTGTTGTTGGCTATAAACACTCTACTTTGGTTGGTTATAATGGCTACCAAAAATCCACAGTACTTAATTTATCTAACCTTCTGATAGTGAATGAACAAAGGTAAAAATAACAGGCTAGTTATAAACTAGTACTATGGTGATGACATTGTGAATTATTTAAAAAGGGCATATTCAATGTGACCATAGAGCTATCAATCATAATAGACATTGATGAGAAAAAGAGGTTTCAGTCACTTCCTATCTGCAAAGAGAACAATTCTATCTCACAGGTAGCTATGAAGTGCTGGGTGACCTGATGTCACTTGCATTGTTGCTCTACCCTTTGAACGGAGCGAGTAGCTTCTCTCAATATTAGAATCGAATGAGTAAATAAATTCGCAGTTCACTGCCACTCTCCTTCCGAGTGCACACTTCAATTTGTCTAACAATAGAAAGGACAGAAAAGCAGAAATCTCTTAAAGCGTGGATGAATTTTTTATGGAATGTTCAAATCCAACTGCAAAGGATGGGGTTTTAAATGGTAGCAGACACTCTTTTAGAGGGAGCCCCAAGAGACAAAATCTTTTGGAAATGTTTTGTGCTGCATTCATTTCTTTTTACGTACACATCCGTGCTTTTCTTCTTCTGAATCCCTGCTTTTACTAAATTGTTCCACTGTCAAGTTCACGTTGATCTTTGAGATGCCAAATATAAACACTTCCTTTATCTTTAATATACACAATACAGTAAAATTTTAATTTCAAATGCATAAGAACTATTCTTAAAGTGCAAGCATGTAATACTGCTTTATTTGTCTGCTTCATTCAATAGGGAAATTAGGATTGCAGGAGTAGAAAGAGATGGCAAATTAGTAAATTAAAAAATATATATATGCTAACAAATTTAACTTTTTAATTCTGTTGAAATAATCAAGATAATTGTATTTACCACAATTCTTCATCTCTGATGTTCCTGTTTAAAAGTTATCATTGCATGCATCAACTTATATTATCTAAATTTTTGAGTACAACTTTTCTCGCATCACAGACTCCTACAAAATCCTCTGGCATTTACAAACTACAAAGCTACAAAAAGTACATGCTATTTCTATGAACTAAGATATACTACTTCACTCTACGACTTTCACATTTATGACATAAACCCAAGAATATTATAGATTTTTTTTACAGAAATTGTTTTAAATTAGCAAATGTAGGCTTTCCTTTTCTACTTCTATTCTTCTTGCCTTTCCACCTTTATTGACCCACGCTATTAGAGTAGAAATGTGAAACATTTTTGCATTGCATTCTACATCTATGGCATAGTTTCTGGAAGCATGTACACTATTCATTTTTATTCATATTTCCTCTGTAATATATTCTGAAAGTATATTCATCTCAACATAACCTCCGAAACCACTTTAAAAATGTGTACCACCACTTAATTGTTAATAACAGGTAAATCAAAGGTAAAAAGATAACTAATTAATTTTCTAGCTCAGTTTTATTTTACTGTTACTGTTTTGAGAAAATATAACAAAACCCCATTAGTGTTAAGGTAAGCCCATGAAACAACATAATATAATGCAAGAAAGACATTTAATAGTGTAGAGGAATGTTAAATTACTAATTAACTCCAAGTTACTGTATAAGAAAGCATAGTAATTTACAGGATTATTGCAATATGCAGCTTGGATTGCCACTAGGGTCAGCTAGGGAGCATTTCTTTCTATTCCCCACCCCCCACCACTCTCTTAGTGTGGTGGTTACTGTAAAAATCTTCTCACATTAAAACGTACCGTCCTACCCAGGGTTCATTGCTGCTAATTAGCAGCAGTTGAGATTTTGCTAGCAGTCATTTTTTTCTGTTAAGCTGCCAAATGTTACCAACTGCTCAAGATTCTCCACGCACAAAGTGTCCAGCTGCCCGGCTTGCACCACTATGCTGTATCTTTCAGCTGTTTCCTGTCAACTTTAACACCTGTGCAAAGAAAACACTAATCAAATTATCTGTACTGGCTTTTGTTATCAGAAGGAAGGTTATCAAAAGTCCTCTAGATACTTTGGCCTATGCTCATCATCTACCGCTACGAAGTCACATTACATACACACAAACACAGACACACCTTTTAATCTAAGCATCCAATTGAGACCAGTAGCTCTCTAAAACTTAAATCATGCCAATATCTGCCATGTCAAAGTCAAGTGTTTCCACAGTCTATTTAAACTTTTATTTAAGCAATAAGACTGGGGAAAGTCATCTTTTAGTTTTACCTAAATATATAAGAAGAATGCCATAACTTTGATTAATAATTGATTAAATAAACCATTCCTACATCAAAGACAGGAAGAAGAGCTGTTCACTGAAAGGCTACACTATCAAATAGGACTTTGTTGTCTTCAACATTGCTTTAGAACTACAGCATTACAGAGCAAGGAGAACATTAATTTTTGAGGTCTTAAATAATCACATAAAATAAAATTGGCTCCTTTTCTCCTTAATTAAACACCTAGTAGTGTTTAAACACCATAAATTTAGAACTAATCACACAGCCTAATCATTTCCTGTCTATTCCATTGGCTTTATGACTAATTTATATTTAACCTTCTTGGAAACCTACGATCAGAATGTACTTTTTTAAAAAATTCAAAGCAACTGTCATTGGTGTCTAATACCTGGGCAATGGGGAATAAGAACTTAAAAATGTTCTAAAACTGAAAGATGATATATAATGCATTACACTGCTTGTAAGATTTAGTAACACAATAGTCATTGCTTTCTTACCATTGTAGAACAATTGATAAGTATATAACTCATTTGTTCTGATTTTCTACTTATCATGATATATTTGATGCATTAAAAATGATTGTGTTAAATGTATAAGTTTGTGTGTATTTACATCAATATTAGCATTACAGTAAATTTAATCAGAAAGACAGACTTGAAATGGAATATATTTTGACCTGTATGTTGTATTGATTTAATATGATTATTTTCATTAGATCTTGGTTGAAGATCTAAAGATTCAGTTATATTATAACTGAATATATTCTTCCTTCATTTATACTTAAAAAGGCAAAAGGATTGTAAAATATACCTATGATATGAGTGCAAAATTCATTGTGATGACAGGAATGAATCCACTCAGACTATTATCAAAACTGTAGCCCAAGGATAACACAGAACGAGTGTCAACTACATTTTGCTGTTAAGTTTCATAAAAATCCCTCTAGGAATTTCAATCACAGTATTGTGAATCTATATTTATACAACAGTTACAAAAATAATAAGGAGGGCACATAAAAAGTATAGGAGCTTGAATTTCAGAACCATAATTTTGTGATTTAAGAACAAAATATTATTTTTATCTTCCTTTTTTTATAGAAAAGGGACAATAAAGATTTAATTCAACAATCGCAACTAGCTTACTAGTGATTTATGTAAAATTCCTGCTTACATAGCATAACTCTCCTTTTTAGGAACTATTTATTCAGACAGAATTATCAAACAGTTCCATAGGTAGGACAATATCATTGTGATTACTGATCAAATACTTTCTATTTTCCCTAGTTCTTCATCCCTTCACCCTATGTACATCTGCACTTGAAGACAGATAGTTGGTGGGGGGATTTAAAAGTTTTCTTTTTAATTCATAGCAGCACCAATTATTAGGTACTGTTATGGAAGTGTATTAGAAAAAGAGATTCTATTTTTCCAAGTGTCTGATTCTTCATAAGCAAATAAAAGCCTTCATAGTATGACTCAGGATATTGCACGAGTTAATTAATTGCACATAACTTGAGTAATTCAATCTATACATTGGAATAATGATACCCATTTTGTGTTTTTGTGTTGATGAACAGTCTGTTTGAACTAGGAGAATAAGCAGGTCTTGTAAGTTTCTGGTGGGTTGTAGATCTTTTTGATGCAGAAGTAGCCAGATTCCATGAGCCACTGCTGAGGATGCTTATCCTGATTTCTACTTTATCAAATCGTGCATAGGAAAGGGTTAAATAAAATAAACTCTTTGTCATTGCAGTATAGCTGACTAAGGATGACGACATTTTATCCCTTTAAACAATGCTTACATTTTTGTAGGACATAAGAGTAATTGATCCATCAGATGGCTGAAAAATTGTGCTGTGAAAGTGGGTTGGATTGGGAGGAAGGTTAGCTGTTTGAAATTGATGTTCTCACAGAACCACTGAAATTTCACTGTAGAATCATACTAATAACATCATCACTTCTTACATACATGTCTTGCAAATTTGACTTTCTTAAACATTTGTGTTAATCAGAAATCATTTCCTCTAAGGCACTATTAAAATGTGACATATTATTATTTTATAGGTTTTGAAGGGGACTAGAAAATAACTAAAAATGACTGCTAAAAAAGTAAATATGTGTGGCACGAAGAACCTAGAGGCAGTTGATAATCTCTAGTTGGATTACTAGCAATAAGATGAGAATACGTGTCCTTTAGAGGGAAAATGCCACTAAATAAGTTCTATTTCGGTTCCAGAATATTGTTTCCTCAAATATTCAGCTTTACGTAATTCTGTAGAGTACTAGCTTTCGTACATTTGTGGACAGGACTAATCACCAAATCATTAGTAAGAACTCATAAAGGAGAAATAATCCCAATTTCATGTGGAAAATAAATAGCAATGCTAGGAAGCATAACAGGGTGTTATATGATGATGATGGGCACCATTTGTGAAAGCTTCACTAGGTGCTAGCCATTTACTCATTCAACAAATAATATAGATTTCCTACTTCATACCAGACAGATGACTAGGCACTGGGGAAAAAAGAAATTAACAAAATAGGCAACATTTCTGTCTTCTTAAGCTTATATTCCAGTGGTGTGAGAGAGGGAATAAACAAAAGTGAACTGAAATAAATTATTCAATTAAAGTAAATATTTTAATGCCCATTTCATGGATTAGGAAACAGAGGCAAAAAGGTTAAGTCATTTGTCTATACTTTTATTTCTGGTACATGGCAGAGATGGGATCCAACCTATGGTTATATGATTCTTTCTACTATATTTTGTTATAACCAGTGAAGATCCACCACAGAAAGTGGGAAAAGATTTGTTTCTATGTTGGAGTTAAATCACAGTTTTTTTGAAAAATGAAGTCTCTGACTCTATTCCTAAAGGAGGCAAAGTATTTAGATAAAATTTTCATTGGGCATAATAAAAACTGAAGTGCAGATATGCACTGAATTACATTCTACAATAAAAAGTAGAAGGATGTAAAGAGAAGGAGGTAAGATCCTTGCTAGAAGAACATAGAATGACAGATAAAAGGGTCTTGACTATCTCACCTTCAACTCATAGATATATATATATATTTTAAGTTGAGAAAAAGTCTGATAGTTGTGTTATAGGAAGATTAATCTGGTCACTGTGGATGCATAAAAGGCTGGAAGAGTGAGAGATTAGATGTCAGAGGGTATAGTTAAAGGCCATTATAATAGTGTACAATAGAATTAAGGTAATTACAGTAGAATATGTAATGCAAAAAATTACTAATAACATAACTAGGAAAAAATAGAGTTACAGAAAGGATTTGAGTTGGGAGGAATAACTGAGAAGGAATAAAACAATGACTTGAGCCCAAAGCTGGAGATAAGTGGAGTTATTCACTGAAATTAGAAGGACAGATATGGGACCAATTTATTAAAATGACAGGTTTTAGAACTGATTAATCAGAAATGCTCATGCTCAGATTCAGTCACCTCCACCCTTTATCTTCAGTCAATGGCACCAATGGTACTGTGTCTTTTCTTAGTCACCTTAATGTTCTTCCCAACAAAAGAAAGCCTTTTCATGGTTCTAACTCCCTGAATATCAGAGTTAAGTCTTCCAAATCTTCATAAGTTTTGTTTTCATTTGGAATGTCAACTTTAATCAAACCTACCTCATTTGAATCGTTTTTTATTTGTATATCAAAACATCAGCAGGGATGCCAGTAGTCATACTTTTTGTGATCTTTTTGTAAAAAAATAAATCTAAAACAACAAAGTAATATTCCATCCTGTATATGTCCCACATTTTTTTTACTCAGTCAATAAAGAAGGAAAAAATTATGTACTTCGAGCAGCTTGGATGGACTTAAATCCTGTCATACTGAATAATCTATAACAGAAACAAAGAACCATTCTCACTGATAAGTGTATCTTGAACATTTATCATAACAGTATAAGAAAGGGACTGGCAGTAGTGAAAAACTGGCAGGGGAGGGGAGGGATTGGCAGTAGTGGAAAACTGGCAGGGAAGAGGGGGCACACCTCATCAACAACGGTACCTGCATAATGAAGATTTGTATACCTAACCCTGAATTTTACCCCACATCCTTAAAATAAAAGAAAATTAAAAGAAGTTAGAAAAATGCATGTCAAAATACCAATACCAAATTTCAATATATGAAACATATTTCTTTTTCAAATTCTTCTAAGATGGCAACATTTTTACATTGTTTTACCTCCTATAGATGGAATGTTGTACCTTAATTTTTTTTAAGTCAACTTTTAATGGAAACTGCCTCATTTTCTGGGCAAAACTTACAGTCTAAGGCAGAAGTAGGAAGGGGAGGGAAGGTTTTTCAAATTCCACTTCATGAGAAGTTGCAAACTAATTGTGAAGTATCTCAAATAACTACAAACATATCCTTTTTCCTTATGCTATAGCACAAATGTTTTGATATATTTTCAAGACTCTAGAGCATATAAATCATTTGTAAAAATTATTTAGTACTATCCTACTTTTTAAAGTAAATGTTGCTGAATATAATACAAAACTTTTAATAGTTTATCAACTAAAATCATCTTTTATGAATCTAAATTGTTTTCAGTTCTTTATTTAATGTTTCAAGGTCAACTTATTTTTTATTTCTTTTCTGGACATACTATTTTTATTTTTCAGTTTTAATTTTCTACCATTACTTCAAAAGCCAACAGAATTGCTTAATAGCTAATCAGGTAAGATATGTTTAGATTCACCACTGCTCCAAATTAAGTTTAAATGGAAAGATTGATAATATAGCAGTCAGGGAGCGAGATGAGGGGAAAAGAGAGAGAACAGCCAAAAGATAGAAAACTCAGGCAGGAGTTAAAGCTGTGCCTTGAGGCAGAGTTCTACTTCTCTGAGAAATTTTATTATTTGCTATCAAGACCTTCTAGCCGATTGAGTGAGCCTCACCCACAATATGGAAGACAATCTCCTTTATTAAAGTCACCTAATTATAGATGTTAACCACATCTGAGAAATAACTTCACAGCAACACAAAGATTAGTATTTGATTAAATAACTAGGTACTATGTAGCCTACCTGACCTGACAAAAAACTATCAGAGATGGATTTAACAAACTTTTTATGATAGTTTGGGGGATTTGAATGAGAAATTTATTTTAAAAATATTCACTGAGTGCCCTTAATGTGCCATCCAACAGTATGGATATGACATTATGGATATGAAGCAGGCTAAGATAAAATCCTTGGCTTCAAGTAACTTACAGTATTCTTAGAAGATAGATATACAAATAACTTAATATGCTATAAGTTGATGAATGTTTATTTTATGCACAAGCAGTGGACGATGGGAGCCTAGAAGAGGGAACATTTCTTCTGAGCAGTCAGTTCAGAAGTTAATCCTGGAAAAAGTGACCTCTGTGCCAAATCTTAGAGATTCCCTAATTTACTAAACAATACTCATTGAATCTTTTGTGCTAGGTACAGTTCTAGGGACTGGAATTCGATAGAAAAGATCTCAACTTTCATAAAGATGATGTATCATGAGAGCAGGTGAGACAAAGTAAGACAAGCAAATAATGAAAATATTCAGTAGTGATTGGGGCTACTTAAAATATATCAAAATTATATGATTCAGCCTAATTGCTGCTACAAACTTTGAGCTGAGATATGAAAAACAAGAAGGAATTAATAAATGAAAGGAAGGACATTTCCAAGTTTTAGAGACAGCAAGAGCGAAAGCATGCAACAACAGTCAGAACAGTGTAAATGACATTTATTTATTAAAAGTTTGATTTTGAAAAAACATTGATCTAGCACAAATGTCACTTTTATATATGTTACATTTAAATATTAAATAGTGCCTAAAGTTTAATTTAAACTCACTTTTCCAGTTTTAATAGTAACTGTCTTTTATCTCCCAACTTTTATCTTTTATCTCCCATCTTCTTTTCACTATTATTAAGATGTTGCATGTATGTGTGAATTTGCTATAAATAAATTACAAACTTTTAAGTAACAGAGGGTCTTTTTACCTGGTGCACAGTTTAGGAATTCATTGAACATACTAAATACTGAATAACTGAAGAATGCATACGGTAGACTGATAACAGCTCCCAAAGATACTTCTACTTTCTAATCCATGGAATCTATGCCTATTACCAGATACACCAAAGAAATGCAGATGTGATTAACATAAGGATCTTGAGAAGATGAGACTATTCTGGGTTATCTGGATAGGTCCTGAATATCATCACAAATGTCTAGAAAAGAAGAGGAAGATAAGACCCAAAAGAGGAGAGACCATTTTGACCAGGAAGACAGAGACTGGAGTGATGTGGCCACAATTCAAGAAACTCTAGCAGCCACTTAAAACTGGAAGTCAGGAGCAGAATCCCTCCTGGAGCCGGTGGAGAGAATGTGACCCTGCCAACACCTTGACTTGGGCCCAGTGAAACTGACTGTAGACTTCTGGCCTCCAGGATTGTGAAATAATAAATTGCTGTTGTCTTCAGTTACAAAATTTGTTGCAATTTGTTACAGCAACCACAGGAAACTAGTCATAGTACAATGGATATCTAGAGCATTAAAAAAATAGAAATGTGGCTTTGGCAACATCTACTGGCTGGCAGGCTTCCACTGAAGCAGAAGAGAATAAAATGTTACCTAGAAAATGCTGAAGGCCAAAATCCCTGTCACACCCTCAACAGTGCAAATAGACTCTGGGAATCTATGTGCATACAAAATTCTGAGAACATTTGCATTTTTTGATTTGAATTTAATGGGCATTATACTTCAGAAATATTTACAACAAACTACATGTAGATATATATATACATAGAAATAGATATATCTTCATGTTAAGCAAAAAATAATTTTCAGAATTCATTTACTATTTTTGATGTAAGTAAAATGTGCGACACTTGGTCTTAAGAATTAAATCCTGTAACACTATTACAGCCATGCAATGTGTCATGTATGATCTTAAAGAAACATTGGCAGAGTTAAGTTAGTTTTGGAGATTCATAGTATTACATATAAATTAGTTTTGGAGATTCATAGTATTACATATATACTTTAGACTATGTGTATAGAGTTGCTGATGAATCTTGGTATTACTAAACCCGTTACCATGTTCCAAAAGGTCATCAAAATGAGTCCATATATTGTGAAGAATGAATATGTTGTATGGTCTCAAGGTATTGTCTTACAATCTGAATAATGATCATACCATATTTAAATAATGGTACCATTTGAAATAACAAGCTTAACTAACTTACTATTGAGTAACTACATTATAAGCACAAGTTTATCTTCAAGATGTGCAAATTATTTTCACTAAAGGGACTTACTTTGATAGTATGTTAGCAAAGTCCCAAGGACCATAAGATTATTTATGCAGTTATATATGTGTGTTAACTAGAATTATTGTTTTCATATTTCATATTTTGATCATTCACATGTGTGTCTGCCATAAGAAATACCCATAATAAAATAAAATCTTAATACAATTAATATTTGGGAAAGATACATTAGAAATCATAGTCTGTGAATATGATCAAATGACCTTGTTGATCATCTTCTAGTCTTACACCATTTTATAGACTAGTATGAAACTCATAGATTTAAGTGATCTGGCTAAATGCCTATAGCAAGCTATTGGACAAGTCAAGAATAGAATTCAGGTCTTCTGACTGTTAGTCCAAGACTCTTCACAAGCACTAGGACTGATCATTTCCATATTGTAAAAGACTCTAGCAAAAGTAGTTAACTTTTGCTAACTTTTGTTAACTTTTGCTAACTTTTGCTAAAAGTAGTTAACTAAGTGACTAAAGGAGGAAAGTCAAAATAGCAAATCAGAGTGAAAGTGGTGGCACTCTAATGAAGATTATTCTAAATTCAAGATAAATATCTTTGAGATTATAAATAAAAATACTCTGAAAATATGTAACTGCAAAATTAATTTTAAAATATTCAAATTTAGTACCCCCAAAACTTATAATAGAACTACCATATTATCCAGAAATCCCACTACTGATTATATATCCAAATAAAATGAGATCATTTTGTCAAAGAGATACCTGTACTTCCATGTTCGTTGAAACATATACAATTTTTACTTGTCTATTAAAAAACCCTCAAATTTGAAAAGAAAATTTATATTATTTTCAAACCAGATTCAGAACTTAAAATATTAAATTTGTAAATATAAAATGTTAGTCTAAGTTTAAATTTTCTAAGACAAAATATTACTCCTTATCACTTAGGGATAGGTATAAAATATTATTTTAATCTTTGTTTATAGCAACTCCAAAATATTTTAGCATTCCCAAAATACTCTCATTTGTCTTTGTTATTCATTGATGAACCATAATGCATCATATGTATGCATATTGAAAGAAGAAGACCCCATTTTGAGACTTTACTTTGAAAAATTATGACTCCTTGACTCCGTTTTCTCATCTCTAAAATGAACTTTGGAGAGCATCCAACTACCTGACTCACAACATGGTCAGAATTCATATACGGAAGTGCTCTTGGATGAATCAAGTGTCTCCCCTGTGTTATATGGGTGTCTATGTGCACGCTTGTGTGTTTGCACCTACTTGTGCACCTGTGTTTGTTACAGTAATTTCTATTTGTTTGACTCTAAGGATCTAGTGGTGCACATGTCTATTAAAGGAAAAAGTACATGTCTATTAAAAAGCAAAAATTCAAGAAAGAAAAAAAGACAAAAATACCTTCTTAGGTGAAAAGTAGATTCGAAGTGAGCAATTACTACATTTATGAGTATTCAAAACTATGACTACTGTTTCTCATTGTCAGTGAAATTAATATCTCTTGGAGTTACATGTGGAATAAATGCTTAAATAAGTGACTGAGAATAGATAGATATGTACTCTAATAAGAGGTAGGTGACCTTTAAACTGACTCAGATCTCAAAAAGTTGTTTGACTCCTTCATTTCTGCAATCTTTACTGAGCCCTGTGCAAAATAAAACAATTAATACAGTTAGGAGCAAAAGTACAAATCTAAAGAGTAGGACTGGGTGCCAGGGGACCCAGGTTCTACTCTTTGGTCTGTACTCACTCAATGTATGACCTTGAACAAATCATTAAATCCTCCTGGGCTTCAGCTCCATCATTTTCAACATTAAGGGGGTCTAAGGTCCCTCCAGCTTTAACACTTGGTGACACTATGATTCCAGTTCTTAGCTTTTCTCTCACAATATTTGACACTTTGTTGATACACTGTCAGAACACTTCACACATTTTTGGAAAGCCATAACAGAGCATTATCAGATCATTAATGTATAGTTCTAAAAAATATTTTGATTATCTTTCACTGGATATTTTAGTACAACAATGTTTATATTATTGGATTCCTCAATGACTATAAATTATAGATATACTTCTAAAAAAAGTCAACAGTGTTATGTTCATATACTATGAGTAATAATTATAATGCAAGTATGCATGAAAAAATAGCTTCAAAAACAGAAAAAAAAAATCTTCTTGTAGAACTTCTGCTTGTTCGTACTCAGCTAACGATATAGAGATAAAATATATCTGAGCCCATTTGTGCTTATAAAAATAAAACAGTAAAAATTCTCTATTTGTGTGTGCATATACATATATCAGCATATGTATATATATGTAAATAGAAAAATTCTGGAAAAATATCAAAAAGATGTACATATTATAATGTTTTACTATATATACTTATATACCATTTTATTTTCTGCAATAAATACATTACTTAATTTAAAAACTTAAAAAAATAAATATTTCTAGCCTTATGAATAGTTGTGTACATTTCTTTTATAGCTTTCTTTCTGTTTTCTCTTCATAAACAGCTTACATATAAACATATACATACACACATGCATGCACCTATACATATATGCAAACGTATATATATAATCAATTGCAACCAATGTTTACTAAGCACTGACTGGGTCCCAGGTTTTGGTCTAAGCATTTTGATTATGATGTATCACTAAGGATTCATGAAACCTTCAAGTGGATTCTTTTTACTACCAAATACTGATGGAGCTGTGTTGCTGAGGGCCTATTTTGTAATATTTTAACTTCATTTTTGTAAGCAAAATAACAACCTGTGTCTATGTGGGAAATTATTATAGTCAGCAGTTTACACATCTCAAACAGGTCCAAAGATTTTCTTCTCTAGACCAGTTAACAATCCCTTTCAGTCTGCCTGTCTTGGAGTAATTAGCATATTTATTTCCCATCTTTAGCCTTAATCCATATCCAATCCAATCTTTCCATTTTACATATATTTTATTCATTCTAACATACTTGACAATATTTCAGATTGTGTGTATTTTTACGAGTATGCTATTATCAATCATAGTGCTTTCCAAATTGGTACTGAAGAGTGGGTTTTCTATTTATACAGTATTTAGTTTAAAATCTAAACTCATCACTGATATTATTATAAAAATAGAGCTACACACAGGTGGAAGATAATCAAGATATTGACTTATTGTTTATGTCTTTCATATAAGTAACACAAGCCAGCAATTAAGTATTTATTTGATAGAATATGGTAGAATCCTTGTGTAGGCTGTTTAGCCCATATCCTGGCTCTGGAAAGAACTGAACTAAAACCTTTTTAATGGTAACAGTGCGCCATTTTCTTAAAAATATCTTGAGAGAGACATTGCCTTGTTCTCACAGATGAATTGCTTTATTGCACTTAAGTGAAGAAAGAAGATGTATTATTTAACAGCTCTCCAAATCAGAGCAAATGGGTTTACATTTATTAATTGATTTTTATCCATTTTACTTTGAAAAGGTAAATAAAGTAAAGTAGAATAAATGAGCCATATAGTTCCAGCCTGCTGAATATTTTAAGCCAAACTGGAAATTAATGAGGTGATTAAGGAAAAAATGGTGAAAGGAGAGGGGGAAAAAAGAGTCTTTTAATACTTAATATGAATGAACACAGTGGCAAACACTTTTTATTCTATTGAATTAAAATAAGAGTATTATTTGCTCCAATATACACTCTTCCCCCTGAGCACTGCCACATAGTAGGGGCTCTCTGAGTGACAGTCTTGGTCCCCAAGTGGACCTTTCTCTGACACTTTCTCAGCAGGCCTCTGCCCACCAGTGGGCCTGCGAGACTTGCTCCTGCTGAGGAGACCTCACAGATGATCTCCCTCCCTCATCCTACTGAAGCTATGCTGTGCTGGTGTGAAGGAAAATAAGTTAGATTAGCATAGATATATCTCACGTGAAGTACTAAAGGCCACAATTGAAGTGTCAGAGATGTCATTGTCAATCGATATAATTTTCCTTTCTTTGTAGCAAGTCGAACACAGTTAACTCAGGCAACCATCCCCACAGTAATACAAGAGTTAGGTATAGAGATTCAAATCTGTACAATTTATAAATAATCCCAAGCATAGGCAGCAGGCTAGCAAAGTTACCTGTCCTTTCCCATTCAGAAGGATTTTCACATTCAAAGGTTTCCCTAAGAACACATGTTCATGTATATTAAAAGATTATGGCAGTGGCATTTAAAAAAAATTGTTACTAACAACATTGATTCTTAATTTTACCTTAAAAAAGCTAAAATAAAAAATAAATGCAAACTTTTGTCAAAAGGTAGTACCAACAGTGTGTTTTATTAGGAATTATTCTAGCCTTCCCTCATGCTGCAATACTCTCCACAAAATAAAACATTTGCTGATTAATGTGAACCTGATGCTGCTGTTCTAGTCAGAAGGTCAAACATACTGAACCTGCTGCCAGTGCCAAGTTCAGAGGAACTGCATGAAAAACACAGAAACTAAAACCTTACAGTGAGCTATAAATACTCATAAATACACGAAAATTTATAGTTCATTATGCTCCTGTTTTGTCCTTTCTGCCAAAGTCAAAAAGCACACAGACCTTCAGTTTAAAAGAAATGTACTGTACATTAGGAAGCAAGCCACATGGTGGTCCAAAACATCGCCAATTCTCAGCAGGTCAAATAAGTGCTGATTGTGGATTTGAACTAGGTTCATCCTACACAGTGCTGCAAATGAACACTGTATTTTTAATGCAGGGCACGTATGTGTATACTTTTACATTACTCTCTAAAGTCACTTATTGCTAGAAACTATCTCACCATCCAAATAAATGATAAAGAAATTACCAGTAAGTTTTCCTGATTTTCTAACATCATAAACTATGTAAAAATATCTATTAAAAAGGAACTGGCATATCTATGGCAATGGTACTAAACAGATGCTTTATCTATCTCTGGAACCATCAGGTAAAATCAATTGTTTAAAAGTTCTAATCTAAAATATTTTTGCTGTTAGCATATTTTAATGATCAGATGCTATTTATTTTAATATAGGGCTATTTCTAATTTACTTGTAATTCAGTTATATTTAATGAATGTATTTTCTATCTAAAAATAAGCTTCTTACTGTGAAGCTGCAAATGTATTAATCGCATAGTATATTTGAAGAATTATTAAAAGCATATCATCTAGAGTGTTGACAATCAATTGTGTGATCTGGACACCAGCAATTTTGGCCTAGCTGAGGAGTTTATAAAACAATACAGATTTTCAAATCATTTTCTAGAACTATTGAGTAAGGCTCTGCATTTTAAGATAGTTCTCCTGTGATTCTTGTGCACACTAAAGTTTGAGCGACATGGATATACAACAATAGCTTGAAGAGCAAGAATATAGAATATCAAATGTTTTCTTAGCAGAAAAGTAACACTGTGCTTAAAATCCTGCTGATTACACGGGAACAATTTAGTTTCTGACCACAAAGAAATACGGTTCCTGTTATTCAGAAGTTTTTGCAAAACACTGTTCAAAATGCTTTCTAAATGCTTTTCTTTTTTTTTTAATTTAACCTCCTCCCCAAAATAAGTCTTATGTATTTTCACTAAATTTTATTTTTGTCATAATTATGTAAATTAAATTCAGACATAAGTACTTGATAAATCCCACTTACTAGGAAATTTGCACATTTCCTCTTCAGTGATATTTAATCTCACTAATTTAACAATTTTATTTTGTTTCAATCTTTGTTTCTTTATAAATGCAATGTAGCAACATTTAAAAAAAACTATAAAATACAGCATGTTGCTTCACTTCTTAAAGAACTGTGGTTCCTGGATATAAAAGACCTATCTTTCTCCAACAGAAGTTAACTCTCCAGGTCAGGTTAAAAATCCATTGCCATGGCAATGTGCAGGACTGCCTAGGAGGCTACCTGAGCTTATACCTGTCCTGTACAGCAAAGATCATTAATTTCCAGGTCTCCCAATCTGGGTCTTTTGAAGAGCTATAAACATGCCTACTGTGTTAGCCTTTCCAGAGATATTTTGAAAGTATCTACAGTGTTTTAGCCAGATCAAACGGCGCCAAATCTGAAGTGAACCTGCCCTCTAGAGTTTGCTCTCCTGCCACTCATGAATATCCCACTTGAAAGCTTCAGAATCTCTTTCAAATACCCTAATTTTAAAAGAAAGACTATCAGTTTATAAGCAGATCACATATTATATTTATCTATCAAAGTTATTGATCTTTTGTGGGATCTATTTTATGGGCCATTAAAAAAATCTGGCAAGTCTGGAAAATATTTTTAGATAAAGGCACATGTACATTTATCCTGAAAACTATGTACATAATTTCAAGGATCTCAGTGGCCTCTAAATGTCTATTTCAAGAAATCCAGTGAAAGAGCCCTAGTTTCACCTGGCTCACCTAATACTGTACAAAGTTATCTGATATGTACTAAAATAGATATTTAATTTGCAAAATATCGCCAGCAGGTAGACACACCTTTTTTCACCTTTAATAAGTATGTTTATTTTCAAAATTCCTTTTTTTCAGAGAATGTAAAATCTTAATGTTAGGAATATTTAGGCTTGAAAATTAAACATTCTTAAAATTGTGGATTATTTTATTTAAACGCTGTTTCCAAATACTAATTAGGAATTCATGGGTTACTTGCCTTTGATGATTTGAATTTCAAGATTGCAATATGAGCTAAAAAATTTTAAGACTTCTATATAAAGAGTAACCGAATAAAATAATTGTAATCAATAGGAGCTTAGTAGGGGAAAAAACCAACATCCTATACTGGTAGCTTCTAGGAGATATAATAAAGTATTCATTTTATGAACTCATTAGTATCGAGGTGGTAGGGAATGACAGTGGAGTGGAATTAGGGCAACCTCTTTCATGAGGATGTTGATTCTAGATTTATTTTTAAATTATACACTGATTTTTGGGGGGGTTAGCACATGTTAGTATGCAGAGTTTTGAGCATTATAAAAATTGAGCATGTCATATGAATCGAAGCAATCTTTGGTGGGTAAAATATATCACTTGCTGTACTAACTCCATTATAACCTAACTTTCATCTTGTGCCCTCTAGCTATAGCTTAGCTTGAGTTGAACCATGAACATTAGCTCATTTTACACCACTCAAGTCATCAAATCCAAGAGACAATGTCTAAAGCCCATTTCAAAAAAGGAGTTTCTGATATGTTTTAGCTAGTAGATATTAAGTCATGTGGGTTGGAGGGAGATACTCCAAAAAGGATTTATCATAGAGATGCATTATTAAACAAAATCTGTTTATTCCATTTTCCCCAGAACTTTTAGAATTACATTTTATTAAATTCAACATTTCAATGAAGCTGGCAGTGATTTTGGACTACATTAATAAAAAAAAACTACACCCAGATTATGGCAAGAAAATCTGAATAAATCTGGGGGTTCCAACCCACACAACTGAAGCATTTCAAACATTCCCATTAAAAACTGGAAGGCAACTATGAAGCAACCAGAATGGTGAAGGAACTTAAAACTGAGACTGGAGGGAAACAAAAGCTATCTTCAAATATTTGAGAAATTTCCCAGTACAACACAGATTCTAGAGGGAAAATAAAAAACCAATAGGTGGAAAGTGCAACTATATAATAAAAATGAAATAGACTGCTTCATAGAGATTAATTTCCCATCAGCGAATTTATGCAAAATAAAGCTAGAACAGGGGACTAGATAAGAGGTCATGAATTCCACAAGCCAATTTATATTAGGTTTTGTTTATCAGATCTACACGTTTTTGGTTTATATATGTCAAGCAATACCTTAGAAGGCTACCCACTTATTTTGTCTATTATGGTGTATCAATTTGTCAATGTCCTAGATCACTGGTTATTATTTCATCTCTATGGTTTCTATGATCATTGTACACACTTCTTCTCTAAGGGTTAAAGGCCCATGATCTGGCCTCTCAAACTCAGTGACCCCATTTCTCATAAAAAACCATGGAACCCCATTCCACTGTGGTTTCTCCCACGGTTATGCCCTGCCTACAGAGGACAGCTACCTTTTAACTTTTCAAGGATGCTAAGTATAAACTCTTGGCCTCATCTGAGAAATGTTTAGGGGAGGGTAGTTTGGATCACATGTCATAGATCCACTTCAGCATTCCTTTCTTCATGAATCTACAGTATACCAGAAATTAGTCAAAATTGTATCCTCATAGATTTGAGGTCATTCAGGCTTTTTTTTTAACAGACAAATATGAACTGTATGTATTTATAGTGTGCAACATGATGTTGAGATTGCTGGATCATGTGGTTCTATTACTAGTTTTTTGAGGAAACTCCATACCATTTTTTAGAAAGGCTGCACTAATTTACACTCTCACCGTAGTGCACAAATGTTTCCTTTTCTCCACATTCTCGTCAACACTTGTTACTTTTTATCTTTTTGATAATAGCCATTCTAATAGGCATGAGGCAATAACACATTGTGGTTTTAATTTGCATTTTCCTAATAATTAGTGACACTGAACATTTTTTCATATATCTATTGGCTATTTGTATGTCATCTTGAGAAGTTTCAGGCCCTTTGCCTATTTTTTAATTGCTTTTTTTTCATATTGAGTGATTTGATTTCTTTCTATATTTTGGATGTCAATCCCTTATCAGATGTAGGCTTTGCAAATACATTCTTCTATTCTGTGGGGTTTCTCTTCAATCTGGTGACTATGTCCTTTGCTGTGCAGAAGTTTTTAGTTCAATGCAATCCCATTGTCTGTTTTTGCCTTTGTTGTCTGTGCTTTTAAACATTTTTTGGATCATATAAAAAAAATCACCACCAAGACCAATATATTGAGCTCTTCTCTGATTTATTCTTGTAATTTTACCATTTCAGGTCTTACATTTAAGTCTTTAATTCATTTTGAGTTAATTTTTATGTGGTATGAGATAAACATCTAATTTTCTTCTTCTACACAAATACCCAGGTTTCCCTACAGAATTTATCGAAGAGATTGTCTTTTTTCCTATTGTATGTTCTTGGCATCAATCACTTACAATTGATTATAAATTCCTGGATTTATTTCTGAATTTTCCATACTGCTCCATAAGTCTATGTGTCTGTTTTTACGCCAGTTCCTTGTTGTTTTGATTACTATAGCTTTGTAGTGAATTTTGAAATTGGGCAGTGTAATTCCTTCAGCCTTGTTCTTTTCCTCAAGATTGCTTTGGCTATTTGGTGTCTTTTTGTTCTGTATAAACTTTAGGCTTTTCCTTTCTTTTCTTTATTTATTCTTGTTTTGTTTTGAGAAAGCAGAATTTATTGAGAGGACAAAAAAACTCCCACAATGGGAGGGGACCTGAGGTGGTTGCCCAGGACTGTTTTTTTTCTATTTCAATAAACAAGTCATTAGCATTTTGATAGAGATTGCATTGAGTCTATAGGTTGTTTTGGTTAGTATGGATGCTTTGGGTAGTATGAACACAATAATATTAATTCTTCCAGTTCTTGAGCCTGAGTATCTCTCCATTTATTTGTGTCTTCTTTCATTCCTTCCATCAATGTTTCATAATTTTCAGTGTATCAGTGTACAGATTTTCTTACCTTGATTAAGTTTACACCCATATTTTTTGGGAGGGTAGCTATTGTAATTAGGATTGTTTTCTTGATTTCTTTTTCAGATATATTATTGTTAATGTACAGAAACACTAGTTATTTTGTATGTTAATTTTGTATCCTGCCACTTTACTGAATTCATGTATTCTAACAATTTTTGTCTTTTTAAAGAATTTTCTATATAAAAAAATTATGTCGGCTGCAAACAGAGACAATTTAGCTTCTTCCTTTACAAGTTAGATGCCTTTAATTTATCTTGCTTACCTAATTTATCTGGCTATAACTTCTAGTACTATGAATAGAAGTAACATGGCAAGAGTGAGCATCTTTTTCTTATTCTCCACCTCAGAGAAAAAGCTTTCAACTTTTCACCATTGAGTGTAATGTTAGCTTGGGCTTGTGATATGTGGTCTTTATTATGTTAAGGCATATTCATTCTAGACTTAGTCTGTTGAGAATTTTTATCAAAAAGGAATGTTTAATTTTGCATCCACTGAAATGATCAGATAGCATTTGTCCTTCAATTCACTAATGTATGTCACATTTATGGATTTGCATATATTGAACCATCTTTTTATACCAAGAATAAATCTCACTTGATCATGGTGAATGATTCTTTTAATGTGCTGTTGAATTCTGTTTGCTAATATTTTTTGAGGATTTTTACATCCTGTTCATTTTTAGGAATATTGGCCTGTAATCTTTTACTGTAGTGTTCTTGTCTGACTTTGGTATCGGGTAAATGCTTGACCTTGTAAAATAAATTCAGAAGTATTTCTTTCTCCTCAATTTTTTGGAAAAGTTTGAGGCATTCTACACAAAAAAATTAACTCAAAATAGATTGTAGACCTAAAGTTGAAAAAAATAAAATTATAAAATTTCTAGATGATAACATAGGAAAAAATCTAGATGACCCTGTATATGGCAATGACATTTTAGGTACAACTTCAAAGTCATGATCCATGAAAGAAAAAAATTGATAAGCTGGACTTCATTAAAATACAAAACGTCTGCTCTGTGAAAGACCCTCTAAAAAGAATAGGAATACAAGTCACAGACTAGGAGAAATATTTGCAAAAGATATATTTCATAAAGGATTATAGTCCAAAATATACTAAGAACATTTAAAACTCAATAATAAGAAAACAAACACCCAATTGAAAAAATGGGTTAAAGACCTAAATAGACAGTTCATCATAAAAGGTATACAGATGGCAGATAAGCACATGATAAGGTCACATTATATGTCATTAGAAAATTGAAAACAGATATTACCACATACCTATTAAAAAACTCAAAATTCAAGACTCTGATAATAGTCAATACCGCTGAAGATGTGGAACAACAAGAACTCTCATTAATTGCCCATGGGATTGCAAAATGGTGCAGCCACTTGGGAAAACAGTTTTGGCATACTCTTACCATAAAACCCTCAACTGTGCTCCAAAGAGCTGAAAAGTTATGTTTACTCAAAAACCTGTACATGAACATTTACAGAAGTTTTATTTATAATTGCCAAAACTTGGAAGCAACTGAGATATCCCTTAGTAGGTGTGTGTGTGGATAAACTGGTACTGACAGAAAACAAAACACTATTCAGTGATAAAAAGAAAATGAGTCATCAAGCCATGAGAAGACATAGAAGAAACTTAAATGCATATTACCAAGTGAAAAAGGCCAATCTGAAAAGATTTCATATGCTTCCAAGTATATGACATTCTATAAAAAGCAGAACTACGCCGGGCTTGGTGGCTCAGCCTGTAATCCCGCGCCTTTGGGAGGCTGAGGTGAGTGGATTGCCTGAGCCCGCGGGTTCGAGATCTGCCTGGGCAGCGAGACCTCATCTCTACAATAAATCAAAAAATCAGCCGGGCGTGGTAGCGGGCGCCTGTAATTCCGGCTACTCGGAAGGCTGAGGCGGAAGGATCGCGGAGCCCACCAGGTCGAGGCTGCGATGGCCGGGAGCGGCCACTGCACTCCAGTCTGGGCGACAGAGTGAGACTCCAACTCAAAAAAAAAAAAAAGCAAAACTATGGAGACAGTGAAAAATAACAGTGTTTACCAGAAATTAGGAGAGGTGGAAAGAATGAAAAGGCAGAACACAGAGGACTTTTATGATAGTGAAACTAATCTTTAGAATACTGTAATGGCAAATACAAGTCATATATATTCTTCAAAACACAAAGAATATCTTGCACCAAAAGTAAACTCTAATGCAAAATGGGCTTTTGGTGATAATGGGGGGGGTCATAGGTTCATAAATTGTAATAAATGTACTACTCCAGTGTGGCATGATATGCTGATAGTAGGAGAGGTTGTACATGTGGAAGGACAAAGAACATTTTGGAACTCTCTAGATTTTCTGCTCCATTTTACTGTGGACTTATCTGCTCTAAAAAGTAAAGCCAATTAAAAAAATAACCATCTCACTGCACAATCTTTGTTACCACCATTGTTGTCAACATGACTAAGTGTCATAGCCACTTGATCTCACAATGACTTGTTCTCTAGTCACACTTTATTTTATGCCACTACCAGTTTTAATCAAAGTAATTGGAAACCACTGCATTTTATAGATTACTATTGTCCCATTTGACTCGGAAAAATAAAACATTATGTAATTATATTACTCATTAGATATGTCAACAAACCAGTCTCAGAGTCTAAGTTTGAAGGTCTCTATCTTGGGACTAGTCCAGAATTACTGTATCAGTCAAAAATCCCAGCAGGAAACACATTATACATTGAAAGAGACTAAAGGAATTTTTTTGTGTTAGGAATATTTACAAAGGTATGGTCAAGGTTAAGGGAACCAACAAGGGATAACACAGCACACTATAGACCCAACAAAAAGGAATTTATAGTATTGCCACATCTAACCCCAAGGAGACAAGTGGCGCTCACTGTTTGAACAACTTGACAAGCTCTACAGCTATAGAAGAAGGCTGCTTAACTGGCTCTGTGGCATTAGGTAAAGGATTATAACCATTACCAAATTGCATCTTGCAAGGAAGAGCGGAAGTGAATACATTGCCCTATTTGTCTTTCTTCTCATCTTCCAGTCTCCTTCTAGCATATTCCAAATCTAAATGCTGCCAAAGTGAAAGGGATACCAAGTTCGTTTTATAGTATAACCTGTGGGATATACTGATGGATTCATTACATGTTTTTCTATAGCTGCTGTAACGTATTATCACAAACTCGCTGACTCAAAACAACACAGTTTGATTTATTTATTATCTTAACAATTTTAAGGTCCAGAAGTCTTAAATCTTTCCCTAAACCAAATATCAAGGTTTCAGTAGACTTGTGCTTCCTCCAGATATCCTGTGGAAATGCTGTTCCCTTGTCTTTTTCAGCATCTAGAGTTGGGTTCCTTGCATTGGCTCTTGGTCCCTACCTCCCTCTTGAAAGCCAGCAGTGTAGCATTTTGCTTTATTGCCCACTTCTCTGTCTGTCTAAAATCGTTTTCTGCCTCTTATTTATAAGTCCATTTTTAAGTATATTTGTATTCCACAGGAATAATCCAAAATCATCTTCCCTCTCAAAATCTTTTATTTCCCCTTTTTAAAAATTTGAATAGCTTTAGTGGGTACAAATAGATTTTGGTTACATGATTGCATTGTATAGTGGCGAATAAGTCTGGACTTTAAGTGAACCTACTGTTCCCACCTGTGCACATTGTACCTGATAGGTGTCCCTCTACCCCTGTCCTCCTTCCCCTTCTGAGTCTCCATTGTACCATTCTCTATGCCTTTGCAGGTTCTTACTCTAGCTCTCACATGTAAGTGAGAACACATGGTGTTTGGTTTTCCATTCCTGAGTTAGTTCACTTAGGAGGATGTTCTCCAGTTCCATCCAAGTTGCTGCAAAAGACACTATTTCATTCTTCTTGATAGCTGAATAGTATCCCATAGTATATATATACCCCACATTTTCATTATCCACTGATCAGTTGATGGGCGTTTAGGTCGATTCCACATCTTTGCAATTGTGAATTGTGCTGTGGTGAACATGCAGGTACAGGCGTCTTCTTATAACAACCTCTGTTCCTTTGGGTAGATACCTAGTAGTAGGAATGCTGAAACAAATGGTAGATCTGCTTTAAGTTCTTTGAGGAAGTTCCACACTGATTTCCATAGAGGTTATGCAAATTTACACTCCCACCACAGATTATAACTGTTCCCTATTCTCCACATCTGTGCCAGTGTCGATTTTTTTTTAAAATAATAATCATTCTGGCTGGTGCAAGGTGGTATCTCATTATGGTTTTGATTGGCATTTCCCTGAGGATCAGTAATGCTGAGAATTTTTCATATGTTTGTTGGCCATTTGTATATCTTCTTTTGAGAGATGTCTACTCAGGTCATTTGTCCACTCTTTTTAAATTTTAAAGATGTGGGATACAATTCAAGATTAGGTACATAAGTGGTCATTATTCAGGTAAAGTTAGGGCCTCCCTGTGGTCTCCATTTTGCCTGGTTTGAGATCAGGTACCCTTGTTGATATTGTGAGCATTCCCCCTCCCCTGGCAGTTTCCCACTACTGCCAACCCCTTTTTTAAAGTATTATGATAAGTGTTCAGGGTCTGCTTATGAGTGAGAAGATGTGATAATCAGTTCTTTGTTTCTGTGAGTATTAGATCATTGAGTATTATAGACTCTAAATCCATCCAAGTTGCTGTGAAGTCCATAATTTTGTCCTCCTTTATGACTAATATTCCATTGTGTATATGTACATTTTTTTATCCAGTTCACTTTCATTGGGCAGCACAGTTGGTTCCATGCTTTTCCTATTGTGAAATAATGCTGCAATAAACGTTTGTGTGCAGCTATTTTTTATATTTGATTTACATTTTTTATGGAATGATTTTAGTTCCTCTGGGTATATTCCCAGAAGGAGGATTGCTGGTTGGAATGGAAGGTCAATTTTTAGATCTTTTAGGAACTGTTACACGGTTTCCACAGAGGTTGTATTAGTTTACACTCCCACCAACAATGTAGAAGTGTTCCCTTTTCCCTGCAGCCTTTCCAGTATCTGTTGTTTTTTGAGTTATTGATAGCCATTCTGACTGGAGTTGGGTGGTATCTCAGTATGGTTTTAATTTGTATTTCTTTGATGATTAGAAGGCTGAGCATTTTTTCATGTATCTGTCAGCTGTTCATATGTCTTCTTTTGAGAAAGGTTTATCCATATCTTTTGTCCACTTTTTAATAGGACTATTTTTTTTCCTTTGGGCACATTTGAGTTCCTTGTAGATCCTGGATGTTAGGTCTTTGTCACATATATAGTTGGCAAATATTATTTCCCCATTCTGTAGGCTGTCTCCTTGCTCTCTTGATGGATTATTTTGCTTCACAGAAGCTTTTCAGTTTGATGAGGTCCCACTTGTCTATCTTATCTCTTATGGCATGGGCATTTGAGGTTTTGATCAGGAATTGGTTGCCAGTTCCAATTTTCATAAGAGTGTCTCCTGTATTTTCAATATTCTTATAGTTTGAGGTTTTATGTTTAGGACTTTGATCTTTTTAGAGTTGATTTTTGTATATGGTGATAGGTAGGGGTCCTGTTTCAATCTTTTGCATATGGTCAGTTTCCCCAGCACCAGTTATTGAAAAGGTTCTCTTTTCTCCAGTGATTGTTGGTGGAAGTTTTCTCCTAGGTGAGTTTGTTGAGAAATTGAAGTTTTGCTTCTGTAATCTCTTTCCTGTTCTATTAGTCTATATGCTTGTTCTTGTACCAGTACCAGGCTGTTTTGATTATTGTAACCTTGTAGTAAAGTTTAATGTCTGGAAGTGTGATACCTCCCACTTTGTTTCTTTTGATAAGGATTGTCTTGGCCATTCATGGTCTTTAATGAAGTTCTGTATTGTCGTTTCCAAGTCGAGGAAAAATGATGTTGATAATTTAGTGGGTATTGTGCTGTGATTGCCTTTGGTAGGATGGGCATCTTAACAATGCTGATTCTTCCAACCCAAGAGCATGGAATATTTTTCCTTTTCTTTGTGTCTTCTTGGATTTCTTTGAGCAAAGTTTTGTAGTTTTTGTTGTAAAGTTCTTTCACTTCTCTGGTTAGGAAGATGCTGAGATAGTTCACTATTTTTGTGACTATTGTGAATGGAATTTTGCTTTTTATTTGGTTCTATCTACCTGTTTGTTGTTGGTGTATAAGAATGCAACTGTCTTTTTCTCCTTTATTTTATACCCTGAGACTTTGGCTATTTGCTATTTTCTTGTTGATTTGTTTGAATTCTTTGTAGATATTCAATATTAGTCCTTTGTCAGATGTATACTTTGTGAATATCTTCTTCCATTTCATAGGTGGTCTTATTGCTGTGCTGATTATTTCTTTTGGTTCACAGAAGTTATTTAGTTTTATTAAATCCCACTCATTTATTTTTGTTTTCTGTTGCATTTGTTTTTGGAGTTTTAGACAATGTCTAGAATTTAATCACATCTACAAAATTCTACTTGCCATATATGGTAACTTTCACAGGTTCATGAAAGTAAGTCCTGGATGTCTTTGGGGACCATTATTCAGCATATTACACTTATTAATCAAAATCTGGGTACTTTAGGGAGGGCCAAAAGGAGAATGGAAATAAAGAATGCATACAATTAAAGTTAACTAAAATTTGGAAACAGTTTAAAGGGTTGTTTTGACTGACAGTCATTCATTTCAAATTTAGAAAACCCAGTCAATAAGTATTTGTAAAACCCTATTGTGGTATGGAAAATACAGAAAGCAGAGTAGGAAGTGAGAAATGTTAAAGGAAGCACATTACCCTATGACCATAAAGACTTGTCTTCATGATCCTATAGCTGCAATAAAAATAGATAAATCAATTTAAACTCAGAACATTCTTGTTTAAATAAACCTTCTATTTGTCCAATGTCTTCTCATCAAATGAAATTACAGAGTTTTTCTTTGCTTTCACCAAAATAAAATATTGGAAATATTTTTCTTCTGTTGAATAAATCATGAACAAAACTAGAAATCATTATGTATGTTAAGATAAAGTAATGGAAAATTCAGTTAATCCTGTCAATAATCTAAGAAAAGCAGAGAACAACCACCAAACAAGTTTAAATTATTTATACTTTTCAAGAAAACATTTAATGTGTCCCCAATTAAGTGTGTAATAGACTTAATTCTTCACCTCATTTAACTAGTAAAAAACTGGCCTGAAACTGGCCTGTTTCCAATTAAATGGTCCAATTAATAGGAAACTGGGATTACAATGTTCAGAAGATTATAGGACTCTTCTGTAGCAATCTATTTTATTCTCCTTTAAAAGTTTTGGCCTGATAAATAGTCTTGATAATTACACTAAAATTACTTCCCAGATTATGATCAAGAAGCATTTTCTCCCTTTAACACAAGGCATTATTGGAATGCCAAATATCAGTCAACTCTTAATAACTTGTCTTTTTTATAATTTTCTACACTATTGATTAAAAAGAGCAATCATTTTCCAAAATTTCTAGACAGTTAAATGTCCTGAGTTAACTAATTTTTACTTTAGTGTTAAGTGATTTTTTTTCTTATATTAACTTTCCAATATTTAATATACTGAATTATTGTGTTTTTCTGTGCCTGTAAGCATACTGTTTAAATTGGTAACATTATTACACTTTTGGTTATCTTCTATGCTTCTCTTTACCTGGTGTCTACAGAGACAATTAGATTCATTGCTGCTCTCTGCCTTGTGGGGATACAAGACATGACTTGAGGTTAGGTTCTTGGTTTATTATGTGTTTTAATTTGCATGCTACCTTGGGAAATGTGGTTTGTTATGTTGTAGGTTCAGTTTTCATACTGATGATATCTAACTCTACTTCTTTATTATTAACATTTCTCATGCATCTACATTTTCATCTAGGTTTTTTCTTTTGAGGGTTATTATAGAAAATAAACATGGTTATTTATAAGAAAAGGGAGGGAAGTGGATGGAAGACAAGTTTACCTTTCCAACATATGTGTTGTGATAAATTTGAAACCATAAAATATTTCACATATTTTAAAAAAATAAATAGAAAGCCACTCATAAATGTGATGGCAAACTGAAAGAAGAAATTTTAACTATACATAAATTGGTTACATTACCCCAAGAGAAGGAGAAAATAAAGTCACTTTTAAACAAAAGTTTTTTGACACCATCTAGTAAGATATAATGAAAAATAAAACACAACAAAATATATATATTTTTTTGAGTTGGAGTATCACTCTGTCACCCAGACTGGAGTGCAGTGGCCGCTCCCGGTCACCGCAGCCTTGACCTGCCAGCAAAATATTTTAAAAGACTTCAAAGATGTTTTAAACTACAGTGAGTAACCTTATCATTAGGAGCTATATTAGCATTGTTAAAATAAAAATATTGGGCAACCCCTTCGGGTTCCCTCCCACTGTGAGAGTTTTTCTGTCTTCTCAATAAATCTGGCTTTCTAAAAATGAAATAAAAATAAAAATATTACATGTACTGTATTTGGATTAAACAATCGTTAAATTATTATGGCAATTAGCAAATACAAAGACTTTCAACATAAAGTGAAAGAAATATAAATTTTAAAGAAAAAAATAGAACTCTACATTTTAAATTCGATCAAAGAATATAAGCAAAAATTCACAATTTATATTTTTATTAACTATACATAAAAAATAGCTTTATCAACTGAAAAAAACTTAGGAACTATATTTTTTAAAATTTATCTTATTTATTAGACAGGGTCTGGCTATGTTGCTCTGGCTTATCTCAAACTCCTGGTCTTAAGCAATTATACTGCCTCAGCCTTTTTAGTCATGGTACTATAGGCATGAGTCAATTTGTTGATCTCTTACATTTCTTTTTTGGATGTTTTATCAGTATGTCCTCTTCTTCCATTTTTTTCCTTCTTTGTTGCAGTTCCCCAAAGTCTAGATTTTGTGTGTTGCATCCCATTGATGGGTTTAACATGTCTTGCTTGACTTTAAGTCCGATTCTGAGACTTGGTCAATTTTAGATTTGAAGTTTTGTTCAAGACTACCTTGTAGATGGTTTCTGATATAACAGGTTTTCTCAGACTCATCGTATGTAACCTGCTCCAGATCTAGAACCTAGAATCACCTTTGTTGCAACCCCTACTATCATTTTAATGAGAAATAGATTTTATAAATACACCCTGGGTACAAAGAATCTTCACTGATACATGATTGGTAATTTTTTCTAGCCTTCTGTGTGTGAAAACACAGAATGTGTGTCTGCGAGTGTGTGTGCTTATGTGTGTGTCTGTGTTTTTTTAAGATAATATATCGTCTGGTATTATTAATGACTTTACTCAATCACAGGATTTTAACTTAATCGCATTGATTTTTTTTAGATGTTTCTCCTTTAATCACAATAAAAATCCTGGCACTTAACAATATAACACAATTATTCTTTTGATTAATCCCACAATAGAACCACAACTATCTCAGAATAACTTTAACATTGCAACAAATGACATGATCATGGAAGACAGGTCAGGGTTTTTTGTAGTTCTTTTGTTAGGTATGTACCCACACTGAAGATAGAAAGTCAGGTCAGTTTATTTTGTTTTATAATGTATAAAATATTTACGTCATTCAAAAGTGAAATCGTACATCTATCCATAAAGAATTCCAGTCTATCAGTGTCCCAGTTGTTTTATTCCTTCCCTCCTATTCTAGGTAATAAATACATGCTTTAAACTATATACATTTATATGCCTATTTTAATTAAATATAATAAATATGTACATTTGCCCATTTGAAAATAGTATTCTATGCATATAATGCACATATAGTATACACATATTTGCTATTCACATACCATCCCATAATTTTTTTCCAAATTTTTAATATAACATCATATACTGGAGATCATACTCCATTTCTTTATTCAGCTACAAGGAGATCAATTTCCTTATCCCCTTTTTTATTTGACCAATCCCTCATTGATGGGCATATGCATTGCTTTTTATCTTATGCTATTAAAAATAGTGAGGTATATTTTCATGTTTCTGACAGTTTATTGCTGATATACATTAGACTCTTTAAAAGTACAGCAACCAGCTATATGTAGCTTCTGAAGGGATAAAAGAAACAAAGCTCAGAGTAACAGTTAAACTCAAATCTAATCAAACTTCTAAATCTAAGTACAGGTTTACAGTAAATAAATGAGAAATCAACAAATCAGAATGTGATTTGGGTAAATATCCATGATTTAAAATAAATGCCACAAAAAAGGATGGTAAATAATTGTATATGTTTAAAGATTTAAGAGGCATAATTGACCAAGTATAATATGTAAACCCTATTTAGATACTTATTAAGAACAGTTTGAAAAAATAGAGCTCATATAAAAATTTTAATATTTGAACAATTTCCAAGTTATTAAATAATATTCAGGAATTATATTTTCGATTTTATTTGTTTAAGAACAAAATAAAGCAATTTTATTTTGTGTGTTAACTGTTAGAGATAACATACTAAAATATATAGGATAAAATGACATTTTTTTCAGAATTTGTTTAAAAATATTAATACAAAAAATAGCATATCAAAAGTAATATTTTTTAATTATACGACCTTGAGTATTTATGGATGAAATGGTAAGTTATTTAGGAAATGGCATAAAATATTTCAACAAAAACATGGGAAATACACAAAACAAATCAGCATTGTATTCATGATATTTATATTTGGTATTAATAGAAAGATGTATTTTAACAGCCACTCTTCACAAAAATTCTAAGCCATAGTAGTTTGGAGTAACATAAACTAATCTCATAGATTTCATGAGTCTTAAGTTTTACTAAATATTTGATTTGTTCTAATTTTCATTACTAATGTTGTCAAAGAAGATCCATGGAAATGTTTCCTTTAGTTGCCTGTTCTTTGTTCATCACAGTTGGATTTCTGATAGAAGTGCCTGACAAAATTGTATTTGATTTTTCAAAAACTAGCAGACTATTTCAAAGTTCACACATTTCAATAAATGAGTTGTGATTCATTTGTCTCATTTGTCTATTACTCGACAGCTACAAATGTTTTCACAGAGAAGAGAAAATGAACAATGAGGTCTTCTTCAGATCATCAGTAACACTCAGTGTCACAACACAGCACTATTAGCAATATACTTGCCAAGTTAGGTTCCCCAAGAATCCCAGCCACTATTTCCTTCAACTTGTTTGTTTGTTTGTTTGTTTGTTTGTTTGAGTCAGAGTCTCACTCTGTCAGCCAGACTGGAATGCAGTGGCACGGATCATGAGTCACTGCCATCTGAATCTGGGCTCAGGCGACCCTGCCACCTCAGTCTCTGGAATAGCTGGGACTGCAGGTGTGTGCCAAAACTCCTGGCTGATTTTTTTTTTTTTTTTTTTTTTTTTTAGTAGAGACAGGCCTCACTGTGTTGCTGATCTCTAACTCTTTGGTCCAAAAGACCTTTGCACCTTAACCTCCCAAAGTGCTGATGTTTCAGGACTGACTTCCCCATGACCCACGAAGAGCCACTTTTCTTAGATACCTGTCTGGTCAGATAAATTCATACTTCTTCTCTGTTAATTTTTGTAATGAGAGCTAGCTTACATACAGTTAAGTGGTAATGTAAACTAGTTAGCTAGATAACACAGCAGTGAAGAAGCTAATTCTTATTACCCTCACTCAAAAACATTTGTATTTTTTGTTTTTGCTTTAACAGTACTAGGATTTGATAAGTATTTTTCTTATTTGATCACACAGAATGACATTTATTATTCTGTTGCATAATATGTATACACAGCCAAAATAAAGTCCATGTAGTATCAGTTCAGCACAAATATTGTTCCGCAAACCTTTAAGAATACTGAACATGTTATTTCCTCCAAATGTACCAATAAATCAAAATAGCAACTTTGACAGATTTTTTTTCTTTTTTCACAAATAATTGTGGAGAGTTCAAAATTAATATAGTTCCGATTTAAATATTAGCAGTTTATTTTATATTTAATTGAGAAGTGACAAAAGAAGTTTTGTGATTTATCAAGAACACTGATATTTTATTATTTTATCATTATTTTAAAATAATTTAGTCTCTCTCAAATTAATATATCTTTCTATTTCATCTTTTTTCCTTGAACATGAGAGAATAAAAGTCTGTTAAGCAATTAAAAAATAGTTCAAGATTGTAACATTTCTGTTTTGGTCTCCAATATCTGGAGTTCAAATTGAATTAATGTATAAATAATACACTCTGGATTCTTAGCTCCATGTGTGAATGCTGTTAATCACACACTTTAATTCTTTGAAATTGTGTCCATATGTATTGTAAGTAGGTAAGAATGAACAATTTCTGAAATAAAACAAGTGTATTTTTAACATGCTGGGACTTTAGGCTTTCCTTATTTTTTAATTTTAAATAAAACTGAAAAATTTGCATACTCGTATATAAGAGGTCAACCACATTTGGCAGGATCACTTAAGATAAACCCATTAGAATATAAATGATATGAAGACAATAATGATTCGGGTCTTTTATAACGATAGACTTTGAGATACAAAATTGTTCTTATTTCATACATTATTTAACATTGTAAACAATATTTCTGTTATAAATTGGTGTCTCAGCTGCACGTTGCAACTCGGAGTAGACCATTGAGCCGTCCTCTTAAATATTATGACATGGAGAAAATCACGTTGTACTTTAACCTATCAACAAAGGAGCAAAGCAATTACAGAGCTAAACAGAGTCCAGGAAGACCCAATAAAGAAAAATCCAAGAAAATTTGGTGAAAATTCTTAAGGGGCCTTCCAATGTTTAATTTAGGCCTGAGGCATGATTAATATTCTGATTCTAATTCAAAAGACTGAACCACAAAGGTACATCTTTTGGGTATTTTTAATAAGCATAGTACAACACTCTGTGAATTAACAGCTGGTCTGACTGGTATTTTACTTCTCTTTGCTTACTCAAGTGAAGCAGTTAATATTAGTATAATCATCAAACTAACACTAGTCCGGCAGAGGGACAGATTTTTTTTTTCCAGTGTTGTGATGTAGAATACAAATTTTGAAATATAGAAAAAAAATGGCTGTATTAAAATTAATCTATTGTTTTAGATTTAATACATATTAGAAGTACCTTTTCTAAAACAATAAAAATAAAAATTTTAAATTCTTATTTTATCTGAAAAAACATTTTAAAAGACTAAACAAAATATCAACACTGAATTAATTTAATGAAACTAAATAAATACTTGTGAGAAATATTGAGAAGTATAGTAAAAAATTGATACGAATCAGTTATTGTAAATATTATTGCTAAAAAATCTAATAACTTCAAAACATCTAATAACTTCAAAATAGAAGCCTTTCTTCATAAAACTGTATAATAATCATTATGCATTTCATATATACATAAAACAAAAGTTACATTTTCTTGGTCAATGAAGAATAATATTTAGACCATACAACATTAATTTTCTTCTTTTCAGACAAGGTTCCAATTCCTTTTATCATCTGATGTTTTGACATGCTCACTTATATGCAGAGTAAACTAGTTGTTAATATTTGTTGAAAAGAAAAATTTTCATTTCTTTAGTTTTAATGCATTTGCAGATGAAGTATATTTGAAGCAAAATTTGTAACATAGTATTTCTTAAGGTTTTTAGGCATACTATATTTGATTTTTATAAAACCATTCTTCTAGAAAAATTTATTTTAGGCATTCTTTGTAAATCTAAAACTTCTAATCATTGTGGTCACATATAATCATTCTCCAATTTACTAATAAAACTACAATTTATACATACTTCAAACTTCTCATTAATGGCATTAAATTAACTTGTGAAATCTTTAGCCTTTGCTGTTTGCTATTGCATTTATAGTAAAGGACAATGCAATATTTCTATGGAGCATAAATATTAACTAAAATATTTCTATTGTGCTCCTAGTTTTAATCATTATGACTCAAATCAACTTCGTGATATTCAAATATATATACTAAAATATAAATTAACTCTTACTCTTTTGATCTTTTTTATGCTACAATTAACTATTTAAAAATAAATTTAAAAGGAAGAGCTTTAAGCAAGACTATATTTTTAAAATAAACCATTTGATTGCATTACTAGACACCATGAAGTGTTCTATTTAAGGAAATAGGAGAATGATATATGTCTCAATATTATGTATAGTAAGAAATATTTGTAATGTTTTTAAGTTTCCCAAAGTGTTAAATGCAAAGACTTTGTCTAAGAAGCATCTAGACACTTGTCTAGACTAAGTGGCATAATTAGTCTAATGACTGACTCCATTCTCTTCCAAGGTTGGGAGATAACATACACGTACCTTTCTCTCAAAAACCAAAAATGAGCAAACACAAGGCAATATTCATGTTGGTTTCAGTTTCATAATCATAATAGAAACTGAATATCAAATGTCATATGCACATGTGATAAGGAGTGTAGAAAATGACACTGGCAATTCTGTCCTTGATAAAAAGATTGGAATTCATTTTTTTAAACCTTTATGCAGCAGCAGCAACAACAAAATATGATATAATACCAATGCCATTGATTTGCAATTCTGGTTAGTAAATGGTCTATGTCAAAAGCTACCCAGGTTTATAACCCCTGCATGTCAAATATTAGTTTCTGGACTTGACTGATAAAGGGATGAATTCAATTACCAACTACTATAAAGGACATTTGTGACTGGTTATTGAGGACGTCTTGACATCAAATGTGGTTTTACTGAAAATAGATAATTTGTTTATTGAAGACATGCAGAGAAAAATTGATTATGAAGTTTAGAAAAAAGAAAAAGATGCAATAATAAAAGCTGAATCAGGTTTCATATTTCCTCAGAAATACTCCAATCAGATTTATAACACAAGTAGTTGAACTTCTTACAATTATTAGAATACTCATATAGAAGTAAGAAAATTCAGATTCTAGTAGTATTGCTTTACTGAGTGCCTTGGAAGTTCCTCATAATTTTAGAACTCAGGTTCCCTAACTATAAAGTGCCACAGTTGTATTAAAACTATATAATTTCTATTATCTTTTCCAGTTCTTGGAAAAGTTCTGTAATATTAACTAAAGAAATAAAAACTAGTTTCTCCTTGCTACAAAAATACTTAAGAAAAATTTCCAGCATTAAAAGGAAAAGGAAGGAGGTTGGGCAGAAGGAACCAAAAGAATATATCTTCTTATGAGAGTCTGGTCTCAAAAGACATAAAAATCTCTGGAACAGATTTTCAGACTTGGAAAATTATTTATATTTTGTGACTTCTGAAGAGCATTTATATTTTATCAGTTATTTTAATATTAAGTATTCAGACAGTGTAGTTTATTGCACATTTCAATAAAAATTTTATTTAATCTTTTGAATGAATTTTTATTCCAAAAGTATAATCTTCTATTTTACTAGTAAGAACAGGGGATTCTGTGAAAGGAAATTTACAAGGAAGTTCATAAGTGCACATCTCTTCTACCCCACAGATCATATTTCTATTGGTAGAAACACAGCTGGGAAAGACTCATAGAATTTTAGATTATGGAAGGATTGTCAAAGACCATATTCAGGAATTAGTGTTCTGTTCTTATAAAACTGTCTTATTGTAAAACAGGACTCTCTATGGTCCACAACTATCTATAGCTACAGAAGCTAAACTGTAGCATAAATGAAATATACTAAGATTATCAGTAAGCAAATGAGAATTAACCAGCACTGAATAATATAACACTGGCTTCCTATTCAATTGGTAATCCGTTTTGCTTCTATTCTGATGGGTGGGATATTCCTGTTGTTTGAATCTTGTGAGAACATTTATTTATTAAACTGATTTAAATTCTGTAATCTTCCATATGCCAGAATAATTGTAAACTCTTACATAATATCTTTCAAAATGCTAAATTAAAACAAATTATATTGCTTCTCATGATTTATACTCTATTTCATTTAATGCAATTAATTACAGAGCATATTTTACATACATGTGACGTTTCCTGTGTTAAAGTCAAAGGCTATTTGTCAACTTTTGATACAATGGAAAGAAGTGCTCAATGGTTGATTTGGATAGTAACTTAGTTGGACATTAAGTGTGCCAAGATGGAGGACTAATAATTCTAATCATGGGAGTTACAATCACTAGAGAATGAATGTTGAAGAAGAGACAGTGTTTTCTTAATTTTTTTACAGCTTCAGAATTCTGTTTCCGGATATGAAGAGGAAGAATAGATGATGAATCCGCATAAGTTGGATGCCATAGCTGGAGCCACAAAAGAATGTGTGTATAAATAAGATGGGTGACTGATGCTGGAGGAGGGGAGATGATGTGGGAAGATTGACAGACAAGTCCACCAACAAATCAAATGAAGTGTAGATTTATGGGTCTATAGACTTTTAATTCAGAGAGAAAAAAAAAATTTGAAATGCAATAATCCAAATAAATGCCATGCATTAAGGTGTTTATAGTTGTTATTTTATTTGTTGAAAAATAAAATTTACTAAATAAGTGATTATTCAATAAATACTCGTAATGCAACCAGTTAGAAGCTGTGGAGACAGAAATTAAAAAAACACAATCCCTGCCCTCCAAGAATGAAAAAGACATTGTTTCTGCCCTTTAGAAGCTCACAGTTTAATTGGGAGGATAGAAATAGGAGTGTTACATTGGTGATAAGGGCAAAATTCTGCAGTCGCACAGACAGAAGAGTAATAAACTCTGTCTAAGGGTGTTGCCATTTGAACAGAGTCTTACAAAAAAGAAATATGTATTTTAGAAGACAGAGGAGCAGTAGAAGAATAGGCATAACAGTGTGTGGCATATTTGGGAAAAATGAATAGAGTCATTGCAAAGACATTGGAATGACAAGTTGGTAGCAAGTATCAAAGTCTGCAAATGACATGTTGTATGGTTGTAATTTCATGGGGAGTGACCTATCTAATGTAAGACCTAAATTAATAATGTGTATCTCATATATATGAAATATTATAAAAATATGTGGTGATATCCTCTTTGCTGCCTATAGGTAGAATTCATAGATAACATCATACATATGTATGCTTAACTAGAAACAAAATAACTTTAGTATAAATAAAAAATAAAAGGAAAACATTATAACAAAATAAATTTCAAGACCTAAATACCCAAACATGATTATGTTAGAAGACCTAATAAAGACAACAGATGTTTGTACCTGTAGAAGAATCACTGTGAATGCCTGGAAATGCAGGGTGATACAGATATGCTGCACTGGCCACTCAAATACACACCAACATGATTGCTACAGGTGATGTAACTTTCTAAAATGGTAATTTTTTTTAATGTTCTCAATTTTCTCAGCTGTTGCATTTCTAGAAAATTGAGAATAAAAATAAAAAATAAAAAGAGACTTTACTACTTGTGGAATAAAATTCAATTTTTTTTTTGTTACTCTTTTTGTTTGCTTTTCAACCAGTTGCCTACTTTGAAAGTTGTATAGAACTCAGAAAAAGTAACCATTGATCAGGACAGTACTATGCAAGACATACCCTCTAAATGCTAAATTATTCACCCTCTAAATTCTAAATTCTAGTTGCCCCGATCATGGCAAAAAAATCTCCATACAGATGTCAAACCCTGGACTTCAGTTATGAATAATTTCTTAAGAACATTGATCCTCAAACTTTGTACCACATTTACCATTTGTAAAAGATACCTTGTGAGCACAGTTCTTCTATATAGGCATACTGTCCTTATTTATAAATTATATACATTTACTATTGTACTAATTATATAATGAAGGTCTAATATTTTTTAAACAATCAAATGTGTCACTCTTTGTGGCTCAGTGTTATGTAAATTTCAGTTTGTAAAACTATGGCTCTATGCTAACCAGTGAAGGCTGCTGGGACCTGGCATAGTATAAGGAGACTAATTTTTTTTTTTATTGTAAAGATGTGGGGTACAACTCAGGGTTAGGTACACAAACGTTGATTATGCAGGTATCCTTGTTGAATACCTCCCTCCCCTAGCAGTTTCCCTCAACTGCCAATCCCACCCTTCCTCCCCTGACGGTTTCCCGCTACTGCCAATCCCTTTCTTATAGTACTATAATTGTTCAAGGTACGCTTATGAGTGAGGACACATGGTACTCTGTTCTTTTTTTCTGTGATAGATCACGGAGAATGGTCGACTCTAAATCCATCCAAGTCCACATATTTGTCCTTCTTTATGGCTGCATAATATTCCATTGTGTATATGTACCACATTTTTTAAATCCAGTCCACCTTTGATGGGCAACATGATTGGTTCCATGTTTTTGCTATTGTGAGTAGAGCTGCAACAAACACACATGTGCAGGTATCTTTTTTGTAAAACAATTTGAGTTACTTCAGGTATATTACCAATAGGGGAATCACTGGGTCATATAGAAGGTCAATTTCTAATTCTTTCAGAAATCGCCACACTGTCTTCCAAAGTGGTTGCATTAATTTGTATTCCCACCAGCATGTAGAAGCATTCCTTTTTCTCTGCATCCTCTCTAGCATCTGCTGTTGTTTGTTTTATCAATGATGGTCAGTCTTACTGGGGTTAAGTCGTATCTCAATGTGGCTTTGATTTGAATTTCTGTGATGATGAGTGAGACTGAGCACTTTTTCATGTGTCTTTTTGTTTCCTGTATTTCTTCTTTTGAGAAGTGTCTATTCAAGTCTTTTGCCCACTTTTTAATGGGGCTATTTGATTTTTTCCTTTTGGCACATTTGACTTCCTTGTAGATCCTAGATGTTAGGCCTTTGTCAGATATACAGTTAGCAAATATTTTTTTACCATTCTATGGGCTGTCTCCCTGCTCTCTTGATGGTTTCTTTTGTTTTGCAGAAGCTCATTAGTTTGATGAGGTACCACTTGTCTATCTTATTTCTTAAGGTATGGGCATTTAGGGTTCTGAATAGGAATTGGTTGCCAGTTCCAATTTCCATAAGGGTCTCCTGTGTTTTCTAAGATTCTTATAGTTTGAGGTTTTATGTGTAGGTCTCTGATCCATTTAGAGTTAATTTTTGTGTATGGTGATAGGTAGGGGTCCTGGTTCAATCTTCTGCATGTGATCAGTCAGTTTTCCCAGCACCATTTACTGAATAGGCTCTCCTCTCCAAAGTGGTGGTTGTTGGAGGCTTTGTTAAAGATGAATTGGTTGAGAAATTGAGGCTTTGATTCCAGAATCTCTATCTTGTTCCATTGGTGTATGTGCCTATTTTTGTACCAAGACGAGGCTGTTTTGATTACTATAGCCTTATAGTAAAGTTTGAAGTCTGGATGTGTGTTACCTCCTGCTTTGTTTCTTTTGCTAAGGATTGTTTTGACTATTCGTGGTCGTTTATATTTTATGTGAATTTCTGTATTGTCATTTCCAGGTCTTAGAAGAATGATGTTGGTAACTTAATGGATATTGCGTTGAATCTGCAGATTGTCTTTGGTAGGAGGGACATTTTGACAATGTTGATTCTTTGTATCCATGAGCATGGAACATTTTTCCATTTGTTTGTGTCTTCTTGGATTTATTTTAGCAGTGTTTTGTAGTTCTCATTGTAAAGGTCATTTCCTCTCTGGTTAGGAAGATTCTGAGGTATTTCATTTTTTTTGTTTTGTTTTGTTTGGGTTTTTTTGCTATTGCGAATGGGATTGTGCTTTTAATTAGGATCTCTGCCTGCTCGTTGTTGGTTGGTGTATAGGAATGCAACTGTCATTTGCACATTTGTTTTTTACCCTGAGACTTTGCCAAAATCTTTTATCAGTACAAACAGATTTTTGACAGATTCTCTTGGATTTTCAAGGTATAGGACCATATCATCAGCAAAGAGGGATAATTTGTAATCCCAGCACTTTGCAAGGCAGAGGCAAGTGGATTGCCTGGACCCGTGGGTTCCACCTGGACAACTTGGTGAGATCTCGTCTCTACAATAAATAAAAAATTAACTGGGTGTGGTAGCACGCACCTATAGTCCTGGCTACTTGAAAGGCTGAGGCAGAAGGATCACTAGAGCCCAGCAGATTGAGGCCGCGGTGGCCAGGAGCATGCCACTGTACTCCAGTCTGGGTGACAGAGTGAGACTCCAACTCAAAAAATAAAAATAAATAAATAAATAAAAAGATTTCCACTTTTCCTATTTGTATACCACTGATTTCCTTCTCTTGTCTGTCTAATTGCTCTCGCTAGGATTTCCAACACAATGTTGAACAAGAGGGGTGAGAGTGGACAGTCTTGTCTTGTTCCTGATTTAAGGGGAAATGTTTACAGTTTCTGTTCACTTAGTAATATGTTAGCTGTGGGTTTATCATAGATGACACTTACTATTTTGAGTTGTGTTCCTTCTATACCTAGGTGTTTGAGGGTTTTTAACAAGAAAGGACGCTGGATCTTTTCAAAAGCTTTTTCTGCTTCTAATGAGATAATCATGTGGTTCTTGTTTTTACATCTGTCGATGTATTTAATTATATTTATGGTATTGTGAATGTGAACCAGCCCTGCATCGTGGGGATAAAGCCTACGTGGTCATGGTGGATGATTTTTGAGATGTGTTTTTGTATCCGATTTGCTAGAATCTTGTTGAGGATTTTTGCATCTATGTTCATAAGGGATATTGGCCTGTAGTTCCCTTTTTTTGCTGGATTTTTACACAATTTGAGTATCAGTGTGATGTTAGCTTCATAAAATGATTTGAGGAGAATTCCATCTTTCTCAATCACCCGGAATACTTTCAATGGACTGGTATCAGCTCCTCCTTGTATGTTTTGTAGAATTCTGCACGAAAGCCATCCGGTCCAGGCCTTTTTTTTTTGGTAAGTAGTTTTCATATGACAGAGTCAATTTCCTGGGTTGTTATTGGTCTATTTAGTGTCTCAATGTCTTCTTGTTTCAACAGAAAGTCTTCCATTTCATTTAGGTTACCAAGTTTGTGTCCATATAGGTGTACATAGTAATCTCTGATAATCATCTGTATTTCTTCAGGGTGAGTTGTGATTTAATATTTTGTATTTCAGATTTTGGTTATTTGGTCTTTTTCTCTCTTTTTCTTGGTCATTCTGCCTAGGGGTCCATCAATCTTGCTAAAGAACAAGTGTTGTTTTGTTGATGTTTTCTATATTTTAGTCTTCTATGTTCCGTATTTGGGCTCTTATTTTGGGGATTTGGATTCTTCTGCTAAAGTTGGGGTTTTGGTGGTCTTCTCTTTCCAGCTCCTTTAGGTGATTTGTTAGGTTCTCCACTTGTGATCTTTCTGTTTTCTTGATGTGTGCTCATAGAGATTTAAATCCTCTCTAGAACTGCTTTCATGGTGTCCCACAGGTTTTTCTTTCTTTCTTTTTTTTTTTTGAGTTGGAGTTTCACTCTGTCGCCCAGCCTAGAGTGCAGTGGCACGTCCCTGGCACCACAGCCTCAACCTGCTGGGCTTTGGAGATCCTTCTACCTCAGCCTTCCAAGTAGCCGGAACTACAGGCGTGTGCTAACACACCTGGCTAATTTTTCATTTATTGTAGAGACGAGGTCTCGCTGAGTTGCCCGGATGGGTCTCATACCTGCAGGCTCAGGCAATCCAATCACCTCAACCTCCAAAGTGCTGGGATTACAGGCCCAGCATGTCCCACAGGGTTTTTTGTTTGTTTGTTTGTTTTTTGTTTTTGAATTGGAGTCTCACTCGGTCGCCCAGATTGGAGTGCAGTGGCCGCTCCCGGCCACCGCAGCCTCGCCTGCTGGGCTCCGGCAATCCTCCCGTCTCAGCCTTCTGAGTAGCCAGAATTACAGGCGTGTGCTACCATGCCTGGTTGATTGTTTGATTTATTGTAGAGATGAGGTCCCACAGGTTTTGATAAGATGTTTCTTCATTTTAAGTTGTTTCCAGGACTCTTTTAATTTCTGTTTTGATTTCAGTGTTGACCCAGTAATTGTTCAGCATCATGCTATTTAGTGTCCATGTCTTTGTGGGTTTTGGGGGAATGTTGTTGATGTTGATCTTTATTTTTATTCCACTGTGGTCTGAGAAGGTGCATGGCAAGATTTCAAATTTATGAAATTTGTTTATGCTTTATTTATGGCCAAGGATGTGATCTATCTTGGAGCACGTTTCATGTGGTGATGAGTAGAATGTATATTCTGCGGTTGGTGGTTGCATAATCTGTAGGTATCTATTAAGTTCATTTGGTTCTGGATCTCCTTGTTGATTTTTTGCCTTGATGATCTACCTAGGACTGTTAGTGGATTGTACAAGTCCTCTGCTATAATAGTGTTAGAGTCAATATCTTTTTTTAGTTTCCTTAGTAGTTGCTTTATAAATGCTGGTGCTCCTGTGTTGGATGCATATATGTTTAGGATGGACATTTCTTATTGATGGATTGAACCTTTTATCATTATGTAGTGTCCTTTTGCATCTTTTTAAATTTTTGATAGCTTAAAGGTTGTTTTGTCTGATATTAAGATCACTACTCCTGCCTTCTTTTGTGATCCATTTGCCTGGAAACTCATTTTCCATTCATTAACTTTGAGTCTGTGTGCATCCCTTGTAGTGAGATAAGTCTCCCAGATGCAGCAAATAATTGTGTCATGGTTTCTTATGCAGTTTGCCATTCTGTGTCTTTTCAGTGGTGCATTTAGTCCATTCACATTCAGGCTGATTACTGAAAAGTGATTGTTTATCACTGTCATGAGGTTCTTATAAAATTCTTTCTTTGTTTGCTTGTTTACTTTTGGCTTTGGGGTTAACGTATGTGTGTGTTTTCAAGTTTCTTGTTGCATTGTATTCTCTATTGATTCTGTGCTCTGCTGTTCTCTTGGGAAGTTGTGGTCATTTTTTTTCTTTCTTTCTTCTGTGCTTAATACCTTTTTAAGTGTCTCCTGTAGACTTGGTCTGGAAGCTGCATAATCTCTTAGGAATTGGTTGTCTGGGAAGGATTTCAATTCTCCATCACTGATGAAGCTGAGCTTTGCTGGATAGGAAATTCTTGGTTGAAATTGTTTATCTTTGAGAATTTTGAATATAGGACTCCAGTCTCTTCTTTCTTGTAGTGTTTCTGCTGATAGGTCTGCTGCTATTCTGATTGATTTTCCCCAGTAGATAGTCTGACCTTTCTCTCTTGCCTCCTTTAGAATTTTTTCTTCTGTGCTTACTTTGTGTAGGCAAATTACTCTGTGTCTAGGGGATGGTCTTCTCATTGATGATCAACAGGGTTCTCTGTATCTCATGTGCTTGACTGGTTGCATCTCTGGTGAGACGGGGAAAGATTTCCTGGATTACCTCCTGGAATACTTGTTCCAAGTTCCCTTTCTTCTTCTGGGATACTAATCAGGTGTAGGTTCAGCCTCTTGATATAATTGCACATCTCTTGTAGGCTTTGTTCTTTCTTGCTGAGTCTTCTTTCTATGTTTTTACAGATTGTGTTAATTCCATGTTCTGGTCTTCAAGTTCTGAGATTCTTCAGCTAGATTAATTCTGCTTTCCATGCTTGTCATCTTGTTATTTATTTCCTGTGTAAAATTTTTTATTGCCAAAATCTCTGTTACAAGTTCTTTCAGTGTTGTATCTTGTCTTTCTTGTGTCTTATTCTCTTTTCATCCATTCCCCAACCCCAGTCATATTCTGGGACCAGTTGTTGGTGACTTCCATTGTTTGGGTCCCATGGTCTGATTTTTCAGTAGTTTTGTCTTTGATACATTTGAAATTGCCTGAGGTCTTCCTTTGGTTTTGCCTCATTTGTGACAGATCTTTTGTTTTTCTCTTTAGTTCTGTTATTCAGTGTCAGTGAGAGAGGCTTTCCCTTCTCATTTTTCCTCAGTTGTCTATTCTTCCCTGATTTGGGCTCTGGATTTGTTCTATTTTGAAATAGGATGGTGGATGGGAAGTTTTGATGTCTCTTGTAGTTTTTAAAATTTAAATAAAGTAGGGTCTGGGGCACTAGAATTCAGAAACTACTTGCAAATTACAATGTTGTGGCATGTGTTCCCTGAGACACAATCCCCACCACCACTCTATATGATGATACAAAGCAGAAACCAATACAAAAAACAATTGAACACACACACACACACACACACACACACACACACACACAGACATACACACACATCCTCAAACAAACTGTAATAACAAAATGAAACAAAACAAGCAACAACAACAAAAAGGAAAACTAAACACACACACACACATGCCTAGCACAAAGTGAACAGAGAAGAAAAACAGAAAGACCAGAGGAAGAAAAGAAAAAAGAAAAAAAAAAGGAATTCAGGTCAAACCCTCACACATATAATGACATCCACCTTAAATTATAAAAAATGAAAATAAAAAAAGCCAACAAAAGAGCAAAAACAAACCAACAACAACAACAAAATTGAAAGGTAAACACTCAGTCATTCACATACACACATAAACAGAAAATGACAAATAAAAGAAGAAACAGAAAAAGAAAAGAAAAAAAATTTGAGGGGGATGCAGATCAAATTCTCACATACCCATTCATACACAAAGAACAAATATTTAAAAAATAAATGAACTAACAAACAGTCAAAATTTTTTAAAAATGAAAAAAAACAAAAAACAAAAAAAAACCCTGCCCTCTTGTGGCAGGCTCTGTTGTTGTTCCTCTAATCAGGTCTCTCCTGCAGAGCCACCTCTTTCATTTTTCTCAGTGTTCGAAGCAGGGAATGACGAGGGACAGTGGACGTGAGTGGGGCTGCAATCCTCCCCTCCCACCCTTGTATGGTCAGGAAGATCTCCTCTGGTGGGGAGGTATGGGATTTACTCTTCTCCAGGTATGTACTTGTGGGGGAATACCCCACCCAGGCCTATCCTGGAATGGAATTCTCCTATTGCGACTGATGTCCAGACTCTGCCTGGGTTTGTCTCTCTCAGTTGTGGCCCAGCTGTGTGGATTTGTCATTCAGAGGATTATTGGAGAGGAAGGGGTTTACAACTGACCTCTTTGGAATCCTTCCTCATCCTTTTCTGGTCACACCCTTTGTCCCATGGCTGGACCAGGGTAGGATGTGATGCACCTGGAACTCAGCACTCGTCAGGTCCCTCCGAAGTTTGTGCTTTCAGGATATTCCCTCTGGGTCACAATCAATCCTTGAGTAGTTGATCCATGAGTCACAGAGATCAGGTCTGTTGCTCCATTGTGAGACAGTTGGAGCACTTTCCTGCCTTGCCTTCAACATGGTGGTGTGGTGCCTCTCTTGTCCTCATCCATGGAACTTGGCCTCTGGACTCCTTCTGCAGCCTCTGCCGTCAATGCCCTGCCTGGTGCTGAAGTGGTGAGGCAAAGCCAGGAGTTGGCAGTCTCTCTCCTGCTACAATGGTGAGGGAGAATCTGGGGTGGTAGTTTCTCCCTGCTGTTTTTTCACAGAAAAATTTTTGTCTTTAAAAAAAAAATATGGTGCTGAGCTTCTGCAATCTGGAAAGTACCAGGGATGAAGTAAAGAAGCTGGAGCACCAGCTGTTGCACCAGGGGCCTGGCCACTTGCTCATGAGCCCCCACTTAGACAGTCTCTCCTAGCATTTTCTTCTCAGGGAGAGTTTGTTGATTAAAAAAAAAAAAAAGAAAAAGAAAAAGAAAAAGGTGCTTGGCTTCTGCATCCCGGGAATCGCTGGGGTCCAAGTCCAGCAGCTGTGACAACAGCCGCTGCACCAGGAAACCCCTGGCCCCTAGCTCCCTAGCCCTCACTCAGTCAGCCACTCACATACTCACTCGCTCACCAGCACGTACACAAAATTTTCCATACACTCACTCACACGGGGACTCGCATAGTCCAATAGGTTTGGCCACCATCTTCCCAGTCCTTCTGAGATTAATGTTTTAATGAAAGATGTGTCTATGTCTTAACACTACATGAGGTAGAATGGAAGGAGGGCAGATCCTCTGTTTTAAGTGTTTCATATGCAATCTGAATGAAATTTCAAAGGAAAGATGATGCAATCTGAAAGGATTTGTAAGAGTGGCAATTGAGAGAAAGTTATAATAGTATTTGGAGTTACTTCCCATTAAATGGAAAAGGTATTAATCATTCATTTAATTTTTCTTTAGATTAAATACCTCATAAAAATAAAATTCATTTAATATTTTTTCAAATCTGATGGAAAATATTTACAAGATTTCTCAACTCTCATCAACCACTAACAATCTGCTCTTTCCTTCACTATCAACAATATATAAGCCATTTTTCTCAGCTTTTAAGACAAAATATAATTTTTAAAAATAGCTAGGACTTTGAACATGTGCTGTTTCAAAACACAAGGGGTTTGTGTGTGGAAGTCTTTCTTCTTTAGTTTAAGGACTACGCTAGAGAAGGGAGTCTGAGTGACCTATTTAAAGCCTCTCTTAAATAGAACATCATATTTCTTTCATGACTTCACTAGAATTATCTTATATTATCAGTGCCATGGTTTAGGAGAGATGCTTTTAAGCCACATAAATAAGCAAAATGCTTTGGTCATTTTTTTTCTTTCCTCTAAAATCTCCATTCTCTATTAGTGATGTTACTCTTTGATTTTTAGCAGCATTTTAAAGGCATAATTCACATACAGTACAATTCATTCATTCAAAGTGTGTGTTTCAGTTTTTTTATATATTAAGAGTTGTACAGCTATCATCACAATCAATTTTATATCATATTCATCACCCAAAAAAGAAATCTTAACTCATCAGAAGACACTCCCCATCACTCTACTCTCAACATTTCCAGACCAAACAACAGCTAATTTACTTTTTGTCTCTATAGATTTGCCTATTTTGAACATTTCATATGAATAGAGTTATACAATATGCAGTGTTAGGTGATTGATTTCTTTCACTTAGTATTTTTTTTAGATATATCCATGTATCAGTTGTATCATGCATCAGTACATCTTTCTTTTTATTTTCCAATATGATTTCATTTTATGGAAACATTACATTTATCTATCACATGTTTGACACTTGGCTTATTTCCAATTTTTGTCTATTATGGATAATGCTACCACAAATATTGCTCTATAAGACATTTCGTGGTTCTTCCCATGAGACATTGTGTCCTGTCTCTTTCCTTGTTAAACTTCTAACTAGTCTATTGTTTCCCCTTTGTTTTCATAAAGCTATCAGCCTTATCTTTATCACTTTCCACCAAAATCGCTACTGCTTTTGGCAGTTCCTTGGGCTTGAAATTTCTCATACTTAGGTCCAAATAAAGTCAAGCCCATTAGGAAGAGTTAGGGAGCGCTCCTTTTTTTGTGTCCTCCCTCTTCCTGGAGAGTACTTCTATATCACTGATCCTTATCTGGGGTGGGCACAGCAGGCTATTTCTCTCAGAGTGACAATCCAATCTACTTGTGGGACACTGGGTGGGAGTAGTAGTAGCTTCTGGTCTTCTCATCTTGCACTTCCAGCATGGAATCTATTGCCCTATGAGCAAGCTGTGGCAGTAACAATGAAGGCTCAACATTCTTAGCTTGCCAAACCTGGAATAGAGTTTCTGCCTCATAAGTGAGGACTAGGTAGACAAAAGAAACCTTTGGACCTCTTGCTCTGCCTAGAGAGAGTTTCTATGATAACAAACTTGGGGGGATGGTTGGAAATATGGTGGCCTATCACTTCCAGGAGAAACCTTGGCCTTTGATTAGGTCCTGGGATCAAAGGAAGCTTCGTCTTGACTACATCCTCCTAGATTATCGTGTCTATCTTGCTGAGTTGGCGGGGGGAAGCAAGTTGTGGAAGCTGATAGCAGAGTTTTGTAGTTTTGAAGACTTAGATTTCTTCTTCCCCAACATAGTCCTCTTTCTCTTTTGTAGCTGAGGTAGAGTGTTTTGAGATCTTTCATATTCAGTGGTAGGAATAAGCAAATACTGAATTGAAAAAAGTTAAAAGTGTGTCTCTCTAATTGAATGAAGAGTCTAAAGAAACAACTCACTGTTATTTGACTTTTAAACGTTTTTGGTTGAGAGAAATTAAAGACCTAAGTCAATGAAAAAATATACTAGGTTCATGAAACCGGATGACTTGATATTGTTAAGACATCAATTTTGCCCAAATTAATCTCTAGATATAATGCAATACAATTAACATCCTAGAAGACTTTTTGTTGACTTTATTAAACTGATTCTAAAATTATATAGAAATGCAAATAACATAAAAGAGTAAAAAAAAATTTTGAATGAGAACAGTGTTAGAGACTTGCTGCAAAGTTACAGTAATCAATACAGTGTGTTATTGGTAAGATAGACATATATGTCAATAAAACAGAATACAATCTAAAAATGACCCACAGTTATGACACTTTTGACAAAGGCACAGGCAATTCAGTGGAGAAATAACAGTTTTTTCAACAAATAGTCTGGAACAATTGAATGTGCATATAAACTTCAATGCCTAGCTCACACAACAAACAAAATTTAACATTAAATAGAATATAGACGTGAACATTAAAATTACATTTATCAAGTTTCCAGAAGAAAACATAGCAGGAAATCTTTGTACTCTTGGATAAGGCAATGATTTCTTAAGCCGCAAAAAGTTGGACCCATAAAGGAAATATATTGATAAATTGTACTTTATCAAAATTACATATTCAGATCTGATCTTATGAAGACACCATTAAACAAATGAAAAAATAAGCCACAGACTGGAAAAACATATTCATGATACATAAATTGACAGGAAACCTATATCTAGAGTATAAAAAGAATTTTTACAAATCATTTATAAGAAGACAATACTCAGTTAAAAGCAGGAAAATGATTTGAACAAATGCTTCACAAAGGATAATATACAAAAGCTACAATGTTCAACATCATTAGCTATCAGGAAAGCTTACAATAAACTATAATGAGTTTCTACTACAAACCAACTAGAAGAAGTAAAACTAGAAAGACTGGAAGTATCAAGCATTGATGAAGATGTGGAGTAAACAAAACTCTCATGAATATCTGACGGAAAAGCAAAATGATGAATTTTGGAATATGGACTGGCAGTCTCTTGTAAAGTTACATATACACTTACCAAATAAAGTGTGTTCTTAAATTAAAATGGTAGTTAAATAGAATAAAAAACAGTAACTCTAAGTATTATATACCAAATTTTAGACAGATTTGATAGATACATATTAAGAGAATTTGAAATAGTCGTATTTGGCATAAATAAATTCAAAATGTAGAATCATAACTGGCTTGCCATTGCTTAATGAGTCTTGATTATGTAGATCTAACACTCTAATTTCTGAAGAATTATTTTAAAAATCACTATTTCCTAGTGGCATTAATTATTAAGCCCTTATTACCTATGCCTGTCATTGTTTCTGTTACAATTCAGAGAGGATTTTAATTTTTATTTTTTGGTTAAAATGCTAGTGTTATGTTTCTTTTTTATCCCAAAGCATCTGACCAATGTTTTCTAAAATTGTTTTGATCATATACAGCTTTAAAATGTCCTCACTTTCCAGAGAGATATAACAAATTGCATATATAAAAAATTTGTTATAATTTTAAACAGTCCTCACAGCACCTTAGTATACCAATGTATATCCTATAGAACCATGAACCATAATATAATTGTCCTTGCTTCAAATACAGTTCTGAAATGTTGAGAACATGAGATACAGACAAATACAGTTTCAAAATTTTCTTCAGCATATAATACATCTATTAATATCATAGATCTAATTCAATGTAATAGTAAACAAAGCATCTTGTCATACAACATTAAGCATTTCCTGAGAAACTACAACCAACATCACAATTACATAAAATCTTGTATGGTGAATGTACATGCCACATTTGAAATCAATAGACTTGGGTTGAAATTCTGGACCCACAAGTACAGCTGTGGGTAAAACTTTAAGTCTATCTAAGCCTCAGTTTCTTCATCTAAAAATTATAAATAGTTATTCTACCAATCTCTTCATTAGGTATAAGAAGTATATGAAATAATACATAAAAACACTTTGTATATTACTGGCACATATAAAGCAATTAGTACATAGTAGCTACTATTATATTAATATTCTCATTGCTGATGTAAATATATACTTCAAAGCATCAAATTCTTGTTTAAATTCTAAAAATAATATTCCAAAGTTGCTAGCTTCCCACAATTTCAGTGTTCTTTTTCAGTCATTGCTTTTCGCTATTACTTTTACATTTATGTAACAAAGGAATACTATTTTTATTCTGTACCATAGTGTTTAATATCGTACACATTCTTTTCCTTATATTATTATCTGACAAAAGAACTCTGATTATGCACTGTCCATACAAAGCTTCCTTGTGAAATATTAAGATAGATCATTTGCCAAAAGAATAACCTCACTAAGAGGCCCAAAGCATGGAACAACAAAAAAGTCTTTATGTAATGGTTGGCTCACAGGCATCCTGTGCCTTGAGGCATGATTCAGATTTCCTCGCTGGATTATATCTGTACATCTCTCACGCATATCCACATCCCTCACAAATCAACTTCCCTAGCTTCTATAATTCATTAGAGATCTTATCTTCTCTCTAAAATAACTACAACTCTAATTTGCTCCTTGTTTATTTTCAACATAGAGCAAAGAGAACTGAATATTTAACACCTCAGTTGTTAGACATGTTGGTAATAAAAGATTAAAGAAAAATAGAACAAAAAATTTGGATACCCAATACACCATGCTCTTTTTGTTGAACTAAAGTCACTCAAGTTGTAAATTTAAGTAATTGAAATTCTAAATAGAAGAATAATTAAGATTTAAAAATGCAGAACTAGAAAAGAGAAACCTGAAAATTATTCCATCAAAGCTTAACCTATAAAGCTTTAATTATATTCAGGATTTGAGCTTAGAATGATGAAGAATGCCTCCTACTTAAATTAGGTTGAAGGTTTAAATCAAGCTCAACAATTTTAGCAGTGCCCCAATAGATCTTAATGTCACTTATAGCTTTTTTTCTCTTCATGTTCTTTCCTTTTATTGTTGTATTGCCTCATCGACTCCCTTCTGTCCATAGAGAATAGACAGGGGTAAGAGTGCTGGTGATTATTGAAAACCTTTGGGTGTTCAGAATTAATAATTACAACTTAGTATACGTCTTCCCAACTTTAAAAAAACATACTCCCATACAAACAGAGAACATCTACATATTTTACAACTTCTTGTAGCTCAAATCAGAAAAAGTGTGTAGTTTATGTTGAAATTCCTGAAAACTGAATAATATATCTTTATTTTAGTTTTTTTGCTACTATTTGTAAGTTCATTCCTGTAATAATTGTTTTATTACAACCTAGTCACTTTGCATAAAACTGATCCTCCCGAATAATCATTTAATAAGAGCACATACATGGATGATTGATCTTGGTCCTTTATTTTTATAATTTACCTAAAGCAATTGTGTTTTGAATCATTGCAATGTACTATATTTGTTTTCATTTTCCTAGTTCTGCTAGTCTTTGTTCAAATACTCACCAAGTATTATCAATTATTCATCTTACGTATTTCCAAATATGTGCACTTTCCTTTATTCCATCAGGCTTTTACTATTTTCTGTTTGAATTATAGCAATATATTCAAGTTGATGTCCTTGCTGCATTATTTGGTTTCTTTCTACTTATTCTCCAGGTCAGAAGATTCTTTCTAAATGCAGAGCTGTTTGAGTGATCTCTATTTATCATACTTTAAAGATGATATTGATAGGGAATTGTTAATTTATAGTTTATAAATACTTTTAAGTTTTTGCCTCAAAAAAATAAAAAAAGACAATTTCACACATTCACATCATTTCACATGTTGCCCCAATGACAAAGTTCAATCACTTCACAATGACAATCAAAACCTGTTATGATTCTGCCTCTGCTAATGTTATCAGTACTGACACATACAACTCTTCACTGTCTGCCTTAAATTTTTTATGCAATTTTTGGAATGTGATAATGTCTTTTGAGTCTCTGTACCTTTGGCATACTCCTTCTTCTGACTAAAATCTCTTTATTTTTCTTCTTCTTTTTTTTTTCTTCTTGAATAACACTTGTGTCTTTTAAGATTCTATTCAGGCACCACCTCCTACTCTAATCAAAAACAGAAGTTCAAATGACAGCTTAAATATCTCTCACAGACATCCAAAAGAGCACAAGAACAAAGACCATGTCTTAACATTCTTAGTGTGCACAACACTTGGTATCTACTAACTGCTTACTAAATATCTGCTAATGAATGGAAGAATAAAGGCACACTTTACTCTCTTTCTAAGTTTTTACTTTATTCCTCAGAACATCTTACCCTCCTCCCCCATTTTGGATTAATCTATCTGGTCCTATCTCAACACTCTCTAAGTTTTTCTAGAGAGTTGGTTAATGTTGGGGAATAACCTGTTTGGTAGAGAAGCACAACATGAGTTTAGATTTATAACTAATTTCATGGTTGGTACTTCCTTATTTTTGGCACTGGGAAACAACTGAACAATTTTAAGTTGTGTACAATCAGACTTACATATTAGCATCTTCATTCTAACGTCAAAGTGAAAAGCTGATTAGATAAGGTACAGAATGGTTTTGAGATGATCAATTTAGAAACTATTTTAATATCAGGAGAGAAATAAGTAAATGAATGACAGTGGGCCAGAAAGAAAATAAGCATATTTGAAATACATAGGAAGTAAAATCAACAACTTTTCACTGGTGATATTGAGGTGAATTAGTGTAAAGGAAAGTTCATAGGTTTCAGACTTTCTCAATCACTGTGTAATGAGTAAAAGAGGAAGAAATCTTGCTATCAATATATGCATCATTGAGTGAGCAGAGGAGATAATCAGCTCAGTTCTGAATATAAGTTTGAGATATATATAAGGTATTCAACATTAGAGTAGATATTTAAATGTATGAATCTTGAAGTCTAGGAATGATAGTAAAAATACTACAAATCTTATTTTCAATTATCAGAGTAGACACAAGTTTTTAAAGATGAATGTAGATTTTTTCTCCAAGTCCAAGCCATATTTTTTCTAGGCTATATAATTAATGAAATTGAAAACTAACTTATGAAATAGTGCAAATGGAATAGTGCAAAAAAAGTTCGTGGTATCCTGGATACCACGAAAAATAATAGTAATATTAAGCAGATCAATTGCACTGCTAGATCCACAGTGTTTCATTTCTGACTTAACTCTCATTTCAGTTCAGAATGCCCTAATGTGGTATATTATTTTACTTTGCCATTGAAAAGCACATTCATATCACAACCAAAATAATTTCTTCAACTTTGTTTTTAACATAGAATAATTTTTCATGGATGGTACTTCCTTATTTTACCCAAATTCCCTCCCTTGGGATTCGTGTGTAAAAGTTGATAACGGTCAGATGATGTATGGGTTGAAAGTAGCTTCATGATTCATGGGAACTATTAAACTATGCAAAATTATTATTCTGGCACAATGAGTGAAAGCCTTATGAAAGCCTTCTTAATGTAAAAAGGAAAATAGAGCATTCCATGGATTTTCCATCTAAAAAATGCTAAGAAGTACTTGGAAAATAGTCACATAACAGTTTCCAAATGATGGTCATATAGCTCTTTTATCATGCAAGCATTTTTTCCACTATTGCCTAGATGCAAGTGCTATATGCTAACTAGTTTTCTTGTAATTCTGTTAATATAAGGCCTGATTCCAGCCTTATTCTAATTTAATTTGTTTTCAAATTGTTTGTGATCAATTTTGAAGAATCTGAAGAATAACATCTTGTGCATTTGTTCAGGGCTTTTATGTTTATAAAGTTCAATCTTATAGACTATCTTATTAAAATGCAAATTATAAAACTATAGGTCAATCCAGTGGTAAAAGTTGTTTTAAATAATATTTCAGTTAGACTTGCAATGAATTAACTCTTCTGACCACACAAACATATAGCCATTTTTACATTGCTTCAAGTTTTTATCAAATATTTATAAATACATTTTATGAATCAATATTTATAAGGTGATTAAAACAGTGTCTAAGAGATAATCACTTATTGAGTCTGTTAAACAAATGAAGATACAATAAATAAGTTAACCATCTTCAAGAACATATTATGACCCATCACTTTTCTTGATCTTCACTTTGCTACTATATGCCAGGGTCTCAGCTTATCTGCTTGGCTTATTTTAGCTTCTCCTTCAAATTTCCCTTTATATAAACCAACTAAAATATTATCTCTAAATTTATTATTAATTAATTCCAATCATGTAAAATCTCCCTCTATAAAATAACTTCTATATAATTTTCTAATTATACATTTCAGACTTAAACAGACCTAACTAGTTACCTATTGCCTCCCCTTGAGCAATGCATTCTGCTCTCTTGACATGGAGTATTCAAGACTTGGGGGGAAAGCATGCTATTCTGTCCTTCTTTATGACGAGTGCGTCAGGTCTAACTCAAATGTCACCATTCTCATTGAAGACTTAACCTGATTGTTAGAGTAAGAAAGCGTGTTTTGTTTTCTTCTCACTCTGATGGAACTTAGTGTTCAAGATTTTAAAAACATACATCACCCAATGCAAAGTATTGTGATCTGTCAAGCTTAGCAGAATAGAAGCTGATTAAGGACTAAGTGTGACTTGGCAAGTTATTTATTCACATTATGCTTTCCTGAATGTTGAGTTAGTTCAGGAATAGCCTATGCTGGATCGGTGCTTTTGTAGTGTCTTTTCTCTACAGTTCTAACAACCACTGGCCTCTCTCATCTTACTGATAGAGCTTCAAATTTCTTTCACTAACTAAACTTGTAGTGAGACTTTCTTCTGCGTCCTGTATCTGGATAGTGAATCTCTCCTTTTATCTTTTTTCTTTTCTCTTCCCTCTGCCCTCCCCTCCCCTCCTCCTCTCCTTCTTTCCCTTTCCTTCGCCTCCTTTTTCTCCTCCTCCTCTTCCTTCTCCTCCTTCTTCTTCTCTCTTTTTCTCCTCTTCTCTCTGTCTCTCACTCTCTCGCTTTCCCTCCCTCCTCCTTTCTTTCACTGCCCCCTCCTTTGGATTATGAATTATAAAAGACCTACCAAAAAAAAACTTTAAAAAAATGGGAAAAACCTATGTCTTATTTGCTGAAAGTCTCAAAAATAAGCATGACATTGATGAAAAGTTTATTAAAAAATGAAGATTAGGCAAGAAAAAGAAAAAGTATTAAAATATTAAAACTGTCAAAAATTTCGTCTGAATCAATAATATACTAAATGACTATGCCTTTGATGTCTAACAAATGAGAAGCAGGGGAAACAGAAATAATGGAGAAATGACTTTAAATTTTTGTATCATAACTCTTGAATTTACTATCTTATTAATTTTTTGATAAGCAAGTGAAAGGGTCAGGAAGGAGAGAGCCAAGATGAAATTCCTTAAAGAAATGACTCCATTTGTACACTAACTTTTTGATGTTATAATTATTAAACTGGATGATGTAGGCAGCAGCCTGATATCAAATCAGTATCATTCCTTTTCATGAGTATATAATCATATTGAGATTTTTATCATGCATCACAACAATTAAATGCTGTTGAAATATTATAAGCATAAAGGTAATATAGTATTAATCAGTTTTTGCTCATTTACCATAAATTTTCTCATTAAGTGCAAATACGTATATAAGTATTCCAATTTAAAACCTATATATTGCTATAACTTCAACAGTATGTAATTATGTAATTGTGACTACTTTGAGCTTTACCAGAGGCCAAAAATAAATAAGTAAATAAGCCACCAAATGAATTTTCAAAATCCAGGTGTTTCTTATGGAAATTTTTATTTTGAACAGTTCTTTTAACTTAATTCCAGACACTCAGGCAAGGAAAATATTTAGAAATCATACATATATATCAAATGAATGATTGAATGATTAACACTAAATAGAAATGAGTCTTTTGCTTCATAGCATTGATATTGTCATAACTGATCAAAAGTAAATGTTGCAATTATATGAATCTTGCAAAACTGACACTTCAAGTGTTTATCCCTTTTGCAATTTATTCTTAACTAAAAACAGTCACTCAGTTCTCAAGTGCACACACAGTATTCTTTTGTTTCATAAGACTAACCTCAAACATTACATTTTGTTCTGATTTGAGGCTACGCTAACCTCTCTCCACGCCATAAGACAAGCATAAACAGAGATAACAAACAAAATTACTAAACATCCCAATTTCATGCATTATGCAGTATCAACATAAAGTCAAATTTTAGCTTTGTCTGCACAATCTGAAATATTATAGTTTAGTTTATTGTTTTCCTATTTCACCATCTAATTAAATATATATTCTATGCATGGGTATATTTCGTCTTATATTAGAAAAGTCTTTAATCCCTAAAAATATTTATTGACCTTCCTACAAATTTTAGAAACATAGAAGACTTTACCCACACTACTTACATATCTCTAAATCTAGAAGAGAACCACAGAGACTTTTAAAATCCATCTCACGTCATAAAATAAAATTAGTCCAATTCAGTGAAAATAATAGCCATCCTATGGGCTATTTTTGTAATTTAAGATATTAAATAAGAACTATTGAACTGGTAAAAACTAATGAACTTTTAAAAATTTGCTTAACATTAGGTACTTAGTAAACATTGTTGACTAAGTATTCATGTTGTGTCAGGTACAAAGATGAAAAAGACTGGTTATTTATTTTGAAGAATATCACAGAATGGAAGGATAAATATGTTAGGGGCTAAGTGAAATACAGTTGGTGATACTTTTATGAAGTGTTAAGCCTGCTATAATAAAAATTAAAGGAAACACTGATTAACACGTTTGAAAGAATTAGAAAAAGTTTCAGAGAAGAAGCTTTTCTTAAAACTGACAAGGTAACAAAAAACATTCCAAGACAAGGAAGAGTGCAAAGATCATTCCATGTAATAGTGCAATAATGAAACCACAAAGAGAATGCTTAGGAACCTGTAACTTGTCAAGATTGGTAAAAATGTTTACAGAATAAAAAGGAACTACCTTACTAAAAGCCTTTGCCACATATTTTTATTAAAACCCAATAGAAAATTATAGGATTTTATAAATAGAGGACTATAATTATAATATAAAATTATTAGCATTTTCATTAACTCATTACAATGAACAAACATTAACAATCATCTGTTTAATAGTCTCTCTGTGGCAGACACTGTCCTAGGTCCAATTATACAAGAATAAATTAGACATAGCCTTATTCTTCAAGAGTAGGAAAGTTAGTGGGAGAAACAGTCAAAAGATTGTTTTAAATTATGTACTATTTATATTGCTCTAATATTAGATCTTTTCAGATAATATACTAATACTTAATATGATGTGATATTAACCAACAATATCATATTTAAAAGTTCAGAAAAGAAACTCGAGTGAAGAAAAGATAGATACTGGCAGTTGAGGCTAAAAGTTCAAAATATAAAGACACACACTCTTAATACTTTGCCATATTTGATGGCTCTAAGGCTTTTTTTCAGCCAAAATGCCTAGATAAGACTTGGAAGCTACATACTTTACCCTGCTCTTAGACGATTTTTTAGACTGAAAAACCACCATTCTTTTTCGTACGAAGTTCATACTGGAATGTTTCATCAGAGACTTCATAGACTGCATTGCATAATATCCTAAGCAATAAGAAATATGCAATAAGGAGTTTCATAAGGGTATTTTGTATAAAATCACTCATATCATGTAACTTATGATCCCAACAAGATATTGGGAAAACCACAAAATCAGTAGTTTGACATGCTACTGGACAAAAATCGCTTCTCTGCACACCTCTCATGAAAGTTTATTTTGTTGATATTGTCAGAATCAGTTGAAAATGTTTCTAAAATGCAAGGCCACCTGTTTAAAATAAAAATAAATATGTTGTACTATATATCTGGGTGGGTTTTCCTGAAATGGTGTAACACAAAATAGAGAAATCACCTGAAAGCTAAGGTTGTCTGGTACTGTCATCTGTAATATCAAATTTTATATTTTTCAGTGAAATATCCTCATTGTTCTCACTGACTTCTAAAACATCAATTTTAACTATTTTATACGCTTAGGTTCTATATAATATTTCATTTGAAATAAGTTTTCTATTTGGGGTTTTTTTAAGTATCAAATTTATTTTTGCAATTGTTTTTGTTGCTCATAGTTCTCCGGGAAAAACATTATGACCGTATGGACATTTTCTTTCCTAGACTGTTCCCACTTCAGCCTTCCCTGCTGGGACGAGTCTTGATCTCTATTATTAACAAGTGTTTACTCAGCAAAGCCAAATTTGAATTAGTACCACATCAATGTTTCCTTATATCTAATTAGATAGTCTTAATATTGGGAAGATATCTTCTCAAAATGTTGATGATGGTAACTTTGAAGAGTACACTAAATGATCAATGTGATGTCTGGGAAGAATGCAGTTTTGATTTGAACATTGTGGAAGGATGTCATTAGATGAAAGTCCTAATATTAGAAACTATTTCTGTATAACTTTAGAGAAAGATGTTTCTTCTTATCATTCTTCACTTACGTTTAACTATTATGGAATCGTATAACATAAAGGTATAAGACTGATTTATATATCATGGGCTAATCTTATTGCATCAAGATTATTATCTTATTTTGTGAAATGATATCTTGCTATGTTGCCCAGGCTGGCCTCAAATTCCTGGGCTCAAGTAATTCTTCTGTGTTAGTATCCTGAGTAGCTGAGTCTACAGACACACAGCACCATGCCCAGTACATCAAGATTTTATTGAATGAAATCATATTTTTGATGATTCTCTGGAACCATACTATAAAAAAGTCTCTGAAGTTTGACTATAAGATTTCCTCAGTTGTATTCAGTCAAGATATTTTTAAGTCTGGGCTAGAAACACTATAGTAAAACCTCGAGAACAAATAGCATGATTTTCTTTTCTTTTTTTTTCTGAGTTAGAGTCTCACTCTGTCGCCCAGTCTGGAGTGCAGTGACACACTCACAGATATCACAACCTTGACCTGCCGGATTCAGGCAATCCCTCCTCCTCAGCTTTCCGAGTAACTGGAATTACAGGCACACGCTACTACGACCAGCTAATTTTTTTGATTTATTGTAGACATGAAGTCTCACCAAGTTGCCTCAACTGGTCTCAAACCCATGGGCTCAGGCAATCCTCTCACCTCGGCCTCCCAACGTGCTGGAATTACAGGCTTGAGCCACTGTGCCTGGCTTAATATGATTTCTGATGTGGAACTTATTATCTTATTCTTCTTCACTAAATTCCAGTTAGGAGATGTGAACGATATCTGATTTCATGATGCTCCCATTCAATAGAGGAACATCCACTTTAGAATGCTGTTTCAGTGGTAAATGATACCCTTTATATTCCTATAGAAATTTTCAGAATTTAACCATCTGTTAGATACTAAATGAAAATAGCAGACTTATTCAGGGTTAAGGAAAAGAAGTAAAACTAAACACTTTTGGTCTATAGCATCAAAATTAAATATCTAAAGTTTAAATTCTTAGGATATAGCCATAAAACACAAAACACAAAAACACACTAAATAAAGAGTGCTGAACAACTCATGGCACAATACCCAGAATGCAGTGAGCCAAATAATAGTAAAAACAAAAAAACAAGCCTTGATAGCATGTAAAAATGATTATATCCATGACAAAATATTATTTGGAAGCAATGTCCCCATTTTATTTAGGACACAGCATTTAATGGGTTAAAACAAATTCACCTTTTCAACAAGGACAGCTAAATCTCTTTTACAGGACTAAGCAATTGGTTAGCACGCTTGAGTAATACATATTGCTTGTATAGCCTTTCTTCCCAATAAATTATTTTCAAAATGATCAAACTGTGTCATATTATTTGTAATGCTATTAAGAATAATATCTAAAGTACTTAAACTAATTACACCTATTTTGTAAGATTAATTATCATTAATAATTTAACATATTTTATCATTTAAGTCAGTATCCGTTCTGATCTTTAACTTTAGAGAGAGCACTGTATATGTACTACATAATTAGGGCTTATGTATCACATAATTAAGGCTAAACACGAGGAAATCAGACTAATGAGACTAAATCAAACTGAATTATTTAAGCTTTTTTTCTTTAATTTTAGAGTTAGAATATTTAGTAATTAAACACTGATTTCATTTTCTTAAACTTGCATATGTTTCCTTTGTTTTTGAGGTCTTTTCTGCAGAAGACTTCAAAAATATTTCTCTGAGGAATGAAGGAAAGAATCTTTCACTTGTCCCAACAGAACAAAATAATAAATAAAAGCACTTAGTTTCAGTTTTTTTCACTCCCTCCTTTTCTAGTTTCCTGGGATCTTCATGGTTTTTTCCAGTGTTCCAAGGACCTGGCAACTAGAATCTATGCAGCTTCCAATAACTTTATACTCCACCATTCCAGGGCCAGGCCACTGTGATGGGAAATTAACTATTAAGTGAGCAATCTTATTCAGAAAGTAAAGTTTTATGATGAAATATTCTAGACAAAGAAATTTTGCATTTTTAAATGCATTGTTCATTTATTCAATTGTTATTTGAACAGATATGTGTAAATGCTTACTATATGTTGTGCTCAGTTGCTATGCAGCAGTCCTGGTGAGATTTTGGATATCAAATTCTGATAAAGAACAAATCACATTTGTGGGTGTAATTTCACCAGTATTTACTGAATGTTATCTATATTCCCAGGGATTGGTCAGATGCTAAAGACAGAGTGGTAAGCAAGAGCAGTAAGAGATTTGTTCTCATAGAGATGATGGTTTTACTGGGAAGATGTAATGACAAAATTTAATAAGAGGCATTTGAATAGAAGAAGTTTAGGATCATGTGGTAGTAAATGGATGGAAAATAAACTTAAATTAAGAATCAGAAATTCATGTGGAAACATAGATGATCACAAATAGCCAAAGCAATCCTCAGAAAAAAAAAAACAACAAAACATAAAAACAGAAGGTATCACACTCCTAGACTTTAAACTTTATTATAAAACTACAATAATCAAAACAGACTGGTATTGGTACAAGAACAGGCACAAAGACCAATGAAACAGAATAGAGATTCCAGAAGCAAAACCTCAATTTCTCAGTCAACACATCTTCAACAAAGCCTCCACCATCAACCACTGGGGTTAGAGAAGAACCTATTCAGTAAATGGAGCTGGGAAAACTGGCTGACCCTACGTAGAAGTTGAAACAAGACCCCTATCTATCACCGTACAAGAAAATCAAATTTAAATTATCAAATACCTAAATGTAAAACCTCAAACTATAAGAACCTTAGAAAATGCAGGAAACACCCTTGTGGAAATGGGAACTGGCAATCAATTTCTGATCAAAACCCCAAGGACCAATGCCATAAGAGATAAGAGAGACAAGTGGGACCTCATCAAACTGACAAACTTCTGCAAAGTCAAAGAAACCACAAAGAGAGTGGGGAGACAGCCCACAGACTGGGAAAAAATATTTGTCAACTGTATATCTGACAAAGGCCTAACATCTAAGATTTACAAAGAACTCAAACGTGCTGAAAAGAAAAACAAAAACAAACAGCTCCATTACAAAGTGGACAAAAGATATGAATAGACATTTCTCAAAAGAAGACATATGAGCAGTCAACAGATACATGAAAAAATGCTCCGCCTCACTAGTCATCAAAGAAATGCACATTAAAACCACACTAAGATACCAGCTAACTCTAGTCAGGATGGCCATCATCACTAACTCAAAAATCAACAGATGCTGGAGAGGATGGAGGGAAAAGGGAACACTTCTACACTGTTGGTTGGAACGTAAACTAGTACAACCTCTGTGGAAAACAGTTTGGCAATTCCTAAAAGATCTAAAAATCGACCTTCCATATGACCCCACAATCCTCCTACTGGGAATATACCCAGAGGAACTCAAATCACCCTATGAAAAAGATACCTGCATGTTTATTACAGCATTATTTATAATAGCAAAAACATGGAACCAACTGTGTTGCCCATCAAAAAAGAACTGGTCAAAAAAAAATGTGGTACATATAAATGATGGAATATTACATAGCCATAAAGGACAAAATTATGAACTTCGCAACAACTTGGATGAACTTAGTGTCTGTAATACTGAGTGATCTATCACTGAAACAAAGAACTGAGTACCACATGTTCTCGCTCACAAGTGGGCCTTGAACGATTACATAATACTATAAGAAAGAGATTGGCAGTAGTGGGAAACTGCCTGTGCAGTGGGGGCACACCTTAGCAACAAGGGTACCTGCATAATGAACATTTGTATACCTAACCCTGAATTGTACTCCACATCTTCAAAATTAAAAAAAATTTTTAAAAATCAAAGAAGACTTCCTGTTGGAGGTTTCATCTAATTTAAGCCTTAAGATTGTTGGGGAATTAGATATTTGTATGTGTATGTGTTGGAAGGGGACAAACAATTGGTAAAATAGGGCTGTGGGAGAATGTCCCAGAGAGAAAATATATATATATTTGTTAAGGCTGAATGGAGGAGAACACCATGACTTTATCCAAAAACAGCGACAAATTCAGTGTAACTGGACTGTAGCATCAAATGAGTTTGTAGAGGGTAAGTTAAACAACAATGTAAAACACACACATCAGATCAGAATCTGAGGTCTTATGGCTAGCTAAGTTCTAGAAATTGATAAAATTTAAACTCAATTTCTGATTCAAAAATCTCCATTATATATGCTGCCCCTTTACAGCACAGAACACAAAGAAATTATTTATTTTTAAATAATTCATTTTATTAAAAAAAAACTTCCTTAGAGGTAATCTGTTTCTCTCAACAATTAAAAAAAGGTGCATAGCTGGGAGCGGTGGCTCAGCCTGTAATATCGCGCTTAGGGAGGCTGAGGTGAGTGGATTGCCTGAGCCTGCGGGTTCGAGACCTACCAGGGCAACTTGGCAAGACCTTATCTTTACAATAAAACCAAAAATTAGCCGGTCGTGGTAAAGCACGCCTGTAGTTCCAGCTACTTGGAAGGCTGAGGTGGAAGGATCGCCGGAGCCCAGCAGGTCGAGGCTGTGGTGGCCGGGAGCGGCCACTGCATTCCAGTCTGGGCGACAGAGTGAGACTCCAACTAAAAAAAAAAAAAAAAAAGAAAAAGCTGGGCTTGGTGGCTCAGCCTGTAATCCCTCGCCTTTGGGAGGCTGAGGTGAGTGAATTGCCTGAGCCCGCGGGTTCGAGACCTGCCTGGGCAGCGAGACCTCATCTCTACAATAAATCAAAAAATCAGCCGGGCGTGGCAGCGCATGCCTGTAATTCCAGCTGCTCGGAAGGCTGAGGCGGAAGGATCGCCGGAGCCCAGCAGATCAAGGCTGCGGTGGCCGGGAGCGGCCACTGCACTCCAGTCTGGGCGACAGAGTGAGACTCCAACTCAAAAAAAAAAAAAAAAAAGTGCATTTTCAGAAAAACAACTGATGTAAATGCATACTTTCTAATTTATGATTGCAAGAGGCAATGTGGCTCAAAAAGACCCAAGGGAAGCATGAAATAGAACTGCTCTGAGGGGTTGGATCATATTTATCCTTAAGGATCTTTGGCGGTATCTCTGCTCCTCTTCTTCCATGACAGTGTAAGCCAGGGGCCTTTGCACAGCCTTGTATGGTTGTCACATATGATCACGGGTACTTTTTGCATATTTCTAGTGTGGAAAGTAAAAGAAATATAAACTCTTACTTGATTGCTTACTCATTTGGCACTTTAGTCTTTTTACCTTCTTGCCTCATCTTAATTTGATTCCTCTCTGACACTTGTTTCTATCTGGGCCTCTCTTCCTTTCTCCTCCCCCAGATCTGGACCCAAGAAAGCTGTGTTCAGTCTGCAGGGTTCTTTAGGCAAGAAACCAGAAGCAAAACAAAGGACGTCTTTTAGACAGAAATGAAAGCAGAAAGAAACATTATGAAGCTATTCCTGGAGAAAGTTGGGAAGATTCCGAACTAAAATACAGCAGGAGTGGGAATAGAAAGAAGTAGCCAGGTCTGAGAGATACTTGTGAAGGTGAAGTGAAAGTTTTTGTGACCCAACTATGATCATGGCTTCCCTCAGAGAAAGGAGTCAATGAAGATTCAGAATTTATTATCTGACATCAATGAGTAAGGCATGGAGTATAGGCTTAGGGGACAGAGTGAATCCAACACTTGTACATTTTTAATGCACCTCATTATTTTATTTATTGTGCTTTCTTCAGTGGTAGAAACATTCACCTTTATAGTGCTTTTAAAGTATGTTAAAATATCAATTGCATTTTAATGACCTTTTTTATTTTCACAAAATTATATAAAATTAATAGGTCATTTCTCATATAGACAAACTAGCTGCAAACAAGTTGTTTTTAATTAGTCAACCTTGAAACATCAACAGGTAGACCTATTAGCTGATATCTGACATATGCTCCACAGTTTTCAGGCATTATTCCCGGCAGGGAGAGCAGGGTGATTAGCAGTGCAGCCCTTATCATCCCCAGTCTACTCAGGTAGTTCCCTGGCAGCAGTTCAAGCCCCTCTGAGATCTCTCTGTCTCACTTCTACTGTTGTCTACTCATTCAGTGATAGCAAGGCATTGAAGAAATTAAAAAGTAATTTTAATTTCTTCTCTTCCCAGAAGAGTTAGTATTTCTTAAATGGTTCAGGACACATACAAACCTTGGCAAACTCTGACCAGGAAACTGAAAATATTGGAAACAGTAAAGAAGCATCATTTATTTTTAATGTCAAGACTGACCTAAATCCAAATTGGCATATTTGTTTCATCATAGCCATTTATCACTGAGACTGTTAAGTAATTTTTGCAAACATATTTTTGACATGTACAGCCTATTTCTGATGGTCACAAAACTGACCATTACCTGGAATTGTTTTTCTTTCAAACCAGGGAAACAAAATAAGACCATCACTACCACAATATTCATCTTGGGTAGCACAAAATGACATACACAATTAGGGCCAAGAGACAAATACAATAATACTTTACAAATGAATCTCTCTTTTTTTTCCAAAGTAGATTTAGAAGAAATTATGAATAGAAAATATCTTAAACCTGAGCCAAGGAAATAGAGTTCTTCATTCATCACAGAAACAAACAGTACAGTAATGACATAATTTACCATAATGTCTCTTGATCGAGTCAACCTATTTCACTCATTTTATTATACAACCTTCAACGTTTTAGATCTCTCCCTTCACCTGTCAATTCATGCTTTATTATCTTGCTCTTCAGTGTCATTCAAGGTTGACTTCCTCTGCAATAGTTATTCCTGTACAAACAGGAATCCAGCATGCCATTTCCATCACCCTTGTCAATCCAAAACATGATTTCCTATAATTGTATATCTCAGAGATCATAGTGAGCTCAATTCTCTTTGCAAAAGTGAGGAAAGAGCTCAAAACTACCTAAGAAAAGTGAACCTTCTGACACTTTACATTTTCCAGGTGATTATAAATTAAGATATAGTATTTGCCACACCTTACAAGTCCAGAGCATTACAACAAGCGCCCCTCACACAACCAGCAGCCTTGTTGTACAGGACTTTTAGAGAGCATAGTTGTGGGCAGAACAGGATCTATGAATTTCCCAGAGTAAAGTTATTCATTTTCTACAGTATCTTCATGGACTCACAAGTCTATCTGATACATAGAATAAGCTTCCAAATAGAATATTTAAGTTTCAGAACTACATGGCAAATTTATTATTTACCTGTGGAACAAAGGCTGCTGCGACAGATCTGCAAGGAGTAGCTATTATAAATTCATACATTATTTTATAATCACATCATCACTGGTTACTGATGCAGTTTCTGTCCCTTCTGCCACATTTATAGTCATGTAAAGAAGTAGTCATAATGAAACAAACAAATATTTAAATACCTACTATGAGCCAAGGGCTATTACCCTTTAATTTTTATTCTGTCTTAGTTTAATTATTCAAACGTACTCAAAAGAAAGGTGAAGATAGGAGAGTTTGTTTTGAAACAAAGTTACATATTTAATTAGTAGAATCTAAATATTAACCCAGATCCAGTAGTCTCCAAAACTCCTATTTTGTCCCCTTCACAGTTGTCAATTAGCAACATTTAAAGATCATCAGGTTTAACCTCCATATTTTAGGGATGCAGAAACTGACACATTTAGTTCAATGACTTAATCAAGGTCAAACAAACATTTGTTAGAACTAGCATCAACACCAAAATTCAAAGATTTCTTGAACTCTGTTCTGTGTCATGTTCAACTAAAAAGATGATAATAGACATTACAGCAATCATTAGTAGTATTATCGCCATTGCTAATTGAAACCATACTTCTAGTTAACGTTGGAACTTCTGTGGGACTACCACATTATTCCCTGTGGTAGCATTATCTCACGCTTCCTTGAATAAAAGCATATTGAGCATGGACTGTGCACTGGTTCAGTGAGAGACTGGTATCATTAGAATCAGAGTTTCAGATGCCTTTACTTTTAATATCTTAAGACTTAACATTTTAAAATATAATTGTTTATCTAAGGATGGACAAGAGGGCTTATTTGATCTTTTCACTACCATGAGCATCATTAGGACTGGTTGTTTCCAAACAAAAGGATATACAATACTTTCATTTGACTGTCTTGATAAAATGCTGATACCTTCTTTGTGCATTTCTTTTTTCCCTTGTGAGAGAGGAGGAGAGGATCTCTATCAGTCATCAGATTTTCAAAAGGTTAGACTTCTTACTGCTTGGGTGATAAATTAGTTTAAGTTCTATTTTAGTATCATCAGATCAAAATACATGGACCATATAGAAACTATATGAACACAGGGACATTCTGCATATGTTTGCTCACTTGGTACAATAGATGCAGTACATATTCACCTAACCTTCCTCACATAGTGCTATGCAAACATTTCACTGAATTGATTTTTTGTTTTAACCATGCACTATTCCAACATTGAAGCACCATAGGAAAATGAAAATGCCAGTGCAAATTTCTATTTTTAATTTAACTACCCACTACTTCAAGTTTGAACCAGAAGGAAAAAAGCAGAATAGTACCATGTAATGGCAATTCTCACAATGATTGTTGCCTTACAATATCATTGCAGATCAGGCACAAAGATTAATTTAGAACCCATTAATAGAAGAATTTTCAGAGGAACTTCAGCTCAAATTATACCAATCTGTTACTGTTCCAAAATAAACGCATCAGGTGGCATTTAAATGCAGGTGGTTAACCGTTTTATCAGTGCAGGTATTTAAGCTATTAGAAATATAATTAGAAAATTAAATTAAACACACTTAATGTAGATTCTAATTCCAGAAGCACTGTCCTTGGCATTATGCTATTTCTATTGTAAATTATAAAATGTGCCTAAGTTGCACAGATTTGTTTTTGAGTGATAGCTGAACTTAGATAATTAAGTTGTTAACCATGAACTTCAGTGGTCAACCTGGTTATATATCTTTGTCTTATGCCTGCTCCTCCTTCTTGTTTCCACAAATCTCAGGGGAGGCAGATGAATGGCACTTGACTCTACCCAGCTACACAGTCGACTGATTAGACATAGCCCTGTACCACAGGTACACTCAATTATATGCCTTTCAGAGAGTCAAGCATTTCCTGAAGCTAAAGGTGTTGAATCTGTTGATTTCACACATTTTATACTAGGAGAAAACTGTGATCAAACATATTTAAACCTTCAATTTTATTTCATAACATACTTCCTCCTTCTGTTTAACACAGGAGGTAAGGAGTTTATTGAAATAATAGAGATAAATCAATTTGCTTTCAAATAATTAAGTCATTAAGAACTGGACAATGACTTCATTTTTAGTAATCAAGGGATCTGTGCTGAGGCAAATGTGACATTATGTTTAAGACACAACTTAGTGTCCATCATGATACAAGCTTAGGTTTAATTTTTAAGATATCAAATAGAACAAATTCAAGAAAACTACTGCCAAGGCAATCATATTTTCTTTCATTCTCCTCACAATAAAAAAGCACTTAGTAAGCACTGCTGTTAATGTTGCTTGTATAGTAATAAAGCTGAAGATAAGCTTGTAAGCATTAAATGATAATAGTAAATGCATGCTATATATAAAATAGCTATTTCTGCGGACACAGACCCAATGTATTCTTATTTCTAGAATCTTTCTTGCATAATAAGTATATTGAGTTGACCGTTTCTTATATTCCTTTATTTTCTATGATTCTAAAGATCAAGAGCAAAGGGATATTCAGCTATCTAATTTTATGCCAAGCACAAAGTAGCATAGCCATGTATAATTATTTTAGTACATTGTTATTTAATGCACCAAGTTCTAAATTGATCCTTTCTTAACATTTAAAACTAAATTACATCTTCTACAAGTAGAAATTCATTGGATTTTCCCCTATACATCATAAAATCTTTGATTTTGTCTGAAACTTCAAGAAACTCTTGAATATCCTGAAATTTCCAATTTGAAATAGTTCTAGAAATAGCAAAATAATGTCCTTTAACAAGATATAAGAAACTGGCAAGAATCAATAAATACTAGAAATAAAGGAAACCGTTCCATAAACTATATTCTGACCAATATAAATGGCATGTCTTTGATTCCTAAACTTTATCCTAAGCTAGCCACTAAACATTCTATGTCTATTTGAGCTTTAATGAAGGTAGATTTGATTTCTGAACAAGTTCAGGGAAGTACTTCTTTCAAGCAGGGAAACTGCTTAAATTAATTAAGCTAATTAGGTTAATGAATAATTAAGGTAATTCTTTCACTCTTCTCCACAATTCAGTCTCTTCATCTTTTAGTCATAAGTTTCAAATGATAGTATTAGGATTCCTAAATACAATTACAAATTACACTTATATTTAATAACCTACATCACAATCAAGTCTATTTCTTTCTTAGAGTATAGCTTAAATAAGAATGTCCACCTCTCAAATATTGAGTATCTCTCTAATTAGGAAATGTCAATATCATAAATTAAAAATTAATCTAGAATAGAGAAATTATTTAGATACAAATAATAAATAATTTTTAAAATCACTCTTTTGAAATATGAAAATCGGTTCATGAGCGCCTGCCTTTCAAATTCCATGTCCTGCAAAGTAATGTTTTTATGACCCTGTAACTATCCAAGGAGGTGTATACTATTATATTTTTATGATTAAGTAACTGAAGAGTCAAACGTGTTAAGAGACTTGTTCAAGGTCATACAGTTGAGGCATAGTGAGGATTCGATTTTCCTGTTTTAATGGTATTAAATCTTTTCAGAACTTGATTCTTCTTTGAAAAATAAGTTCAGTATTGTATCTCTAAGTATGTACAGTATATTTTTATAATCTGCATATTTCCAATGAGCTAGTCAACTGATTAAAAAATAGAAAATTTCAGAAAATACTATAGCAAAGAAAGACTAAACTGACTCAGTTTATTGGTAATTTGTGTCTTTTTTTCTCCCAGACTCCTATCTTCCTGAACACATTGTCAGTAGTCATCCAAGACTGAATTTTTATTTAGATTTAAAGTCATAAAAATTGGATTTTAAAGAATAGAGATATTTTGCTGTTTACTTCTATGATCACAGACATAATTCCTGTCAGTCAGTCATCTAACTTCAACTAACCTCTGTCATCCCCCTCACCACTAAGGGGCAATACAGCAGCACACATGTCACTATAATTAGCGTGCAGCAGCAATTTTCATTAGACCAATGATCTCCAATAAGATTTTCCCAAGGGTTGCATTCAGCTATGTGTAATAGTTAGGCGGACCACACATGTATTAGCATATAATTTGCACATGATTTGCATATGTATTTAAAGATTGCATCATATTTCTCTGGATATTTCTAGTAAAAATGTGATTACTACAATACTGAAGGTTATGATTTCTGTTTCTCTGCACTATCTCACCATATCTGAACCAGATGGCTCATCACAGAATAGTTGAGCAAAAAACTTGGAAAAGCCAGGGGGAAGGAAATAGTACAGATGGTTAGGGTCAATAGAAATCTTTTGGGGAGCACTAACGATGAGTACTGAGAGTATATTGCATGAAACAATTTGTCTCTCTTATAAGGATAAGGGAATAAATGCCCACTGGGTGGACCTTCTAAGAAATGCCTTTCTAGTTACTGCTGATATCTTGTTGAGTTTTTTTTTTTCTTTTTTTCAAACCTCATTACAGGCTAAATGGCAAATTTTCTGTTATCACTTGGGAAATTTCAGTTACCTCTTAATTCTAATAGTGTAGTCACATAACAACTTTAACTGAGTTTTCTACTAGACCTAATTACTCTCTGTTTCGAGCACTATTTTTAAGTGGATAGTTCTCTATTTTCTTTAGATTTTTGTTCATATGGACCAATCCTACACAATTGGAGATCACACCCTCTCCCAATTAAACAGCTTCTTGGTACATTAGCAGGTTAGGTAGTGGGAAAACCACAGGAATGTGCACAAGATTTATGCAGGACAAAATTTGAAAGAAATTGGGACTACACACATTGAAATATATATATTTACTCAAACATTTCTTAATACTTATTTTGCTATTAATGAATTTACCCATTAACTCTATCCCTTGCTGTCTTTTTCTGCAGTCTATTCGAAATCTATGTCCTGTTATCTGGGAAAAGATTCTTATTGCTAATTAAATAGATATAGATAGATTATTTAAATTGCAGAGAGAGGGTTTAAAAATGGCAGAGAGAGGATACTACAACTTGTAACAATTGTAGACTGAAGGCATATATAACTACTAGAATGAGGTAGTATAGTCCTATTTCCTCTGTAAGTTTCATGTGTTCCATTTATGCTTTCTTACTTCAACTGATCAGAATTTGTGGGAAAAGAAAAAAATGTTTCCTACCTATTCTGGCATCATTTGAACTTCCAGGACCAGGTCAGCACTCACTGGAATGTATTCAACCAAGATCACACAGCTTTTGAGAGATGTAGCCATGACTTGAACCCATACCTGTATAATTTCCTATACTACTTTTAAAGTCTTTATTTCGTGATCTCATTTTTGTCTACAATGAATAGACATAATTGGTTTTGTGAGCAAAACAAAATTAAGCAATTCTCAATATCTTGTTCTTACAATTCAATAATAACATAGGACTCATAGAACTCATGTTGGCCAAATAGTTAACATCCTCAACAGTTACTTAATAGATATCTTTGGTATACACCATTATATCCCTGAACAGTGGTTGTGCCTAGAATATAGTAAAATCTCTTTAAGTAACATTTTCATTGGATAAATAAACAAATGATGAATGTATAACTATTATACAAGATTGTTTATTAGCAGAGTAATTCATGACATATTAAGCTAAAATGTAAGTCATAAAAAGTTGTTTTTTGATGAAGAGATGACCATTAATGAATTTATAGTTATTTATATTGTGGGATTATAATTTCCTTTTTTTACTTGTGAAAAAAAGTATATTTCTATAATACAAATAAAATATTTTTATGTTTTTGGTTGTTTTATTTTTAAAGTGGCCCCTTCTGCTACATCTTGGTAGGACTTTCTGAAACAGAGTTGGAAAACCCACCTTACAATTAATGATCTAGGGTTGCAGTTAAAAATGTGGGCTTCACTTTCTTACTCAATAGCCCCATCTCTTTATTTAATTTATTTTCCAAGGCTATTTATGTAAATCTGTCTCTTCTTTTAAACTGAAACTGTCTTAAATACCAGAAGCCATATTTTATTTATTTCTGTGGTCATCCCTCCCTTATACCAACCCTAGTAATAAGTTCTCATATAGCATGTACCTGAAAGATATTTATAAATATTTGGTCAATCGCCTAATTAAAACAATAAGTGCCACAAAATTACATATCTGTACTAGTGAGTATACAAGATAAGCATCCTTTTGGAAAATAAATCAAACAATAAAAGGAAATTGGTAGCCTAATTTCTTAATGAACTCTGTTGCTACTGGTTATGCTATTTTATAAATATAAATCATTGATCACAAGGAAAACTAGACTAGAGAACCATCAATCATGTCTATTGGTGAAAAACAAAACACCTCAAGTAATATCTTTATGATTTATTCCATCCCTGTTCACAAATAAATCGTTAATTTGGGACTCATGAAAGTAGTCATCTAAATACAAAAGCTTTCAAAAGTAGGCAAAAAAAATATGAATAAACTTGAAATCACAAAAGAAGCTTAAGAATGGGAAAATCTCACCAAGTCCAAATAACTTCTATATTTTTAACCTTAGGTAGAGGAATATCGCTATTGATTTTTTTCCATAAAGAATGAATACTTGGCTCAATGGCAAGCAAATTAGAATCATCACAACTTTTTATAGCAGAGATAAACCCTACACTGTTTTATCCCACCCAAAATAATTCTTTTCAGGATAAGCCATGAACTGGGGTTTTCCCATTCCAAATTACTAATTATTTCTCTTTCACAGTACTGCCTAAGCTGAATAATTTGAAAAGACTGTATGTGTTCCTAGACCAATGTGCAGTAACAGTTTAACCTTCCAGGTAACAATTGTGATAATGCCTGCACCCAAAGGAATATCTCTAATTATAGACATTTTAGACACCACAGCAGAGAGTGGAAAAAATATTTTAAGCCAGTTGGATCTATAAGTACTTTGGCTATACTTACAGAATGGATGCTTTTAGGTAGCAAAAGCTCAATTAATAATCTTCATGATTCATTCTATGTTTGTTTGAGCTCTGGGAGTTTAGCACCTTTGGTGCTAAACAAATACATAATCATAGCAATAAGTTCAAAATTTTCCTTTAGTTATAGAACAACTTTTCATATTCTAAATGATTGAAATTACAGAGTAATACAAGAGTAAGTAGAAGGCTACTTAAACTGGAGCCACAGAATAACTCTTTAGGCAAAGTCAAAGCATATCACCATTATTCTTTTTCAATCACTATTTATGAAGTATTTGTTATTATGCTTACCATACCAAACATCCATAATGTACTGCATATTTCAGTACAGCAAAGAATAAGCATTAGTTGCCTGTAAGAACTTTTTGAGAATTAGTTTAGTAGATAAACTCATTTGGGAAAAAAATACATTTTGAAATACAAAGTTTAGAGCTCCATTTCTACTTTTGGCAGACTCTGTTTCAATTGCCTGTAAGACTAAGTAATTCATATAAATTTCTTCTCCTTCATTAATATTGAGCACCTGAGAAAAATTATATGAGGCTTTCAGAATCCAGACTTTCACTAGATAAATAGCCAAATGAAATGATTATTATTCATGATGTCAGTTGGCCTCTTTAGATACATTGCTATGACTGTAGGTATGTAAATCCACCATGTTTAACTGAGTACATCAGCACCACAGATTGAATTACCCACAACCCAGGGATAGAAATAATTATATTAAAGCTCATTTCAGACCATGTAGTTCTCTATTAGTAATTGTATTGGGCTATTGAGACACAATCATTAGAGACATAAAATGGTCATTTTGTATATTAGTAGTAAAAGAAAAAATCGTAAACCTTTAAGGAGAATTCATAAAATATGTACTTTTGACTCACAGTTAAAACATTGATTAAATTGCTCACTACAAAAGAAGGCACTAAAAAATAGGAGACATCACCAAGGAGGCTGACTACCAACAATCATCTAAACTTTTTACAAGCATCTAGTTACCAATAAAGTAGTATGCACAGAGTTTCTGAAATAGCTATTTTAACAAATGCAGATAGAAAATTGAGATATTTTCCATCCAACTGCTGAATGCTTTATCTGAAGAAAAACCAGACAGCCAAGAAGCAACCCAGAACTCAAAGAAACTGTTGCCCACATTCTGTGACTCAATTTTTTTTTAAAGATTTCAGAAACTTCTTATTAACGTGCTACTCTACCTTGCATAATAAACACCCTCATCATAATTATTCTCAGAAAAACATATCTAATTAGACAACTATTTTTAATATTTACATATTGTTTTGTTTTACTATAGCTTTCTCTAAACTTTGGTTTACATTGCATTTTACAGTTTCTGTGTAAACTTACACATACAGGTAGATGCTTCATATCTATTAACCTATTTACTCTTCACAACAATGCGTACTAATTTTATTTAAAGAGGAGGAAATTTAAGCACAAAAAAGGCATGGAAAATTGCCCAAAGTCACACAGCTAGGCAATAATAGATCTGAAATTCAAACCCAGATATTCTGGCTCCAGGGCCCATGTTATAAGCACTGCATGCTTATTTTCTTCAGTTCCTAAGCTTACACTGAACAGTGTTAAGAAAAATTCATCATTTCATACTTATATTTATGAAGGTTTAAGCATTTAAATGTTTAATGTTTTCTTTTGTCCTCAAAAGAAAGTTGAGATAACATGAAGACCAGTGATAGTGGTTTTATAGATAACTGGTCTAAAACTCCAACCTTTCTCCATCCAACTCCTCAAGTAGTGATTAAGTATGTTGAAGTGAGCTAATAAAACTGATCACTTCTTTTTTAAGCTAAAAACGTCTATCAGATAATCTTTTCCTCTTAAATATTCCATCCCTACTGCACATGGAAAGGGTTAAATATAGTCTCTACAGGAATTCTCAGTGGCAATACTCTAAAAGAAGAAAAAAATAGGAAAGTTAATTATACTACACAGTCTTGAAGTAAGTTTGGTCATATACTGAGGACATAAGTGAAAGAACTCTTTCCACTAACTATGTAGCTTCAAAAATATGTATAGAGATACACATGCTAAAGCCACAATTAGACTTGGTAACAACTTACACTTCAGAAATGGTGTCTTTGAAAAATCAAAGTATAAACCAAGATAAGCATAAACGTGATAAGCAACTAATAGAAAGTGTGGTACCAGAGATAAGAGACGCTGACCACAAGTCAACTTCCTACAATGAGCTCCAAAATATTCTACAATAAGAATATATGGACTAGGCAATAACATTTGTCACATAATTTAAGAAAAGAGCTTTGTGGACACTTTGGACCCTCTTAAGTGAAGTCATTGATGTCACCTGCAGGTTGTCGTGTCTATTTCCTGTACTCATCCTAACCAGATTTAGAATCAATTAACTTTTATTCAACTTGTATTACTATTTCTACTAATAAAAGCATTGGGTTAGGAGTCTCACAAATATTATTTTATTATAATCCCAATTTTAAAGTGAGGAAACTGAGACTCAAAGAAATTGAGGAAACTGGCTGTGGTATGGCTACCCAGGCAGTAAATAGTGAAGCTGACATTCAAACTGATATATATTGACTTTATACTAAATGATCTTTTAAAAGTACTAATTTCAGATGATGCCTAAAATTAGTTATGCTTCCAAAAAGCTGCCATGCTCTTATCTAAGCCTAAGCCCAGAAAACGTGACCTTATTTTTATTTTAATTCTTTGTGGTTCAGTCCACTTACCTAGGGCCCCAAGACTTGTCTAGCTTTGGCCAACCTTCTTTTCAGGAAGACATATTTCTGATGTCCCTCTCCCTAGATACTATCCAGATCCTATTAAATTTCTCCTGAGTTCAAGAACTGTTGGTCACTTGAACTAATCCTCTTTACCCCGTTTCTAGAAGTCAGAGTATTAAGAGAACGGTTTAAGAGAAGAATGGAAAAATAACAAATCTTAAGTAATCTATAGTTTAATCAAACTGATCTACATAAGGAAATAAAATGTTTGTTAATTGGATAAGATAAGTTACAAGGCAAATTCTTTTTAAGAGTTTAGCTTTACAACCAGAATCTCCATGTGATAGATAAGGAAACTTTGCCTCAGAAAGAATTAATGGCTTATGTAAGATTGTCTTATAAAGGCAGAAATTCTGAGTCATTTTTAGCCATTGCCATCCAATCTGAAATCTTAAATAAAAAATCTACTTTTTTAAGTAGGTAATTTTAATTTTTGTTTGTTTGTTTGTTTATTGTGGCGAATGTCTCACTCTGGCACTCAGACTGGAGTTCAGTGGCACAATCATGGTTCAGTGCAGCCTCAATCTCCTGGTCTTAGGCAGTACTTCCACCTAAGTCTCCTGAGTAGCTGGGAACTCCAGGACTGTGCCACCATGCCAGACTAATTTTTGATAATTTTGTAGAGATGAGATTTCACTGTGTTGCCTAGACTGGTCTTGAACTCATGGGCTCAAGCAATCCTCCCACCTCGACCTCCCAAAGTGGGATTACAGGTATGAGCCACTGTGCCCTGTTAATTTTAGTTTATTTTTTAGTATTCTTGGTAGTACTTTATATCAGGCTAAATTAATCATATTGTAACGTTTAAAAATGACACTTAAAATGTAGTTTAGTTATAGTCCCAGTGACCAGTACCTGTGGAAAGACATTTCAACTGCAAAACTGCTCCTATTGGCTTCTGTTTTCAGAGCATATGTGAATCTCAAATGTGTTGTTTTGCCAATGTGAAGGAAATTTTTCGAGTTAAGTTCTACTACAGCTAACAATGCTCATATTGTGCTCTCTTCTTCATCACTACAGAGGGCAGCAACAGACAGCAGAGCTCAGCTTCACACAGGAAATGTTAAAAGTTTCTAGTAAACAAGAGAATTAAAGTCAAAGTCATACTTTAATCACACCAATTTTTCTTTTGCCTCTCTGCAGTTTAAATTAATCACATCTATAAATTTTCATGTTAGTTAGCAGACAAAGGGATATGGAAAATACCAAGAAGGACCAGAGTTTTTCAAAAGTTGAGTCTATGACATTTTGTACTTAAGCCAAAATCAGTGTTAAACAATAAACATACACTATGTGTTATGCAATATTGTAAAATTTAGTCTGGTTTTTTTCTTGTTCTTTTTCTCAGTCATATTTATCTTTTCCCTTTAAAATCTCTGCCTTAGCAAGTAAAAATACTTTACATAAACCATGTATTATTCTGGAATAAATATCTTTTTAAAGATGTATCCAAACTTATTTTCATAAGCAAGAACCTTATTTCAGTAGGTAAGAACTTTAAAAGCCATGGTGTTACAACAGGAAGATTTGCCTGCAAAATACCCTCAGGACAGAAATGATAGTGAATAGCAGTTTGCAAGGAGAAGGACTGTGCTCGCTTCTTAGGTTGGTTGCATAGACCTAAGACTGATTGTACATGCAAAGGAGGGCAGCAAAGGTCTTATGATCAAAAGAGAAGAAATGACTGACAACACAGAGCTAGTTCAAAGGAACTAATGGAATAATTAGTCCCAAAAAGACCAAAAAGACTGAAGAATTCATGATGTCATAAAAAGCAGAGCTACTTAAATTGGATTAGAAAATAAAAATGACATGAACATTGTAAATATTCACAGATCACATCATTGACGTGTAATGTGCCGTTAAATGATGTCAAATTAAAGGGGAAATTACATGTGTTAGAAGTAGGATGAATAAAAAGAAGACATTTAAAGATACATGGTCCTTCAAGTGAAAATTCCTAACATATATTACATAGATGATCATCACCCAGACAGTGAGACTGGGTGAATGAAATGTAAAATAAAATATGAGGAAAAGGATACTGGCTAAAAACAACTCATTTTCAAATATCATAAATGGTAGTTAACTTTAGATTATAGAGGAGATATTTTAAGAATTTGTTTTATACATAACAAAACCAAACATGATTGTAGCAAATAACTGACATGGCCATTCATTTCTTAAATTTTGTCCTAGTGTTGGTCCTAAGTATTATAGTTGCATGTAAATTTATGATAAAAGAAAAGAATGTTTAGGTCTATTTTAATTTAGATATGCTCAGCATTTCTTCTAATGTATATGTTGTTTTTATCATCTCAGTGTTTTGGGGCTTGTATGGAACTTATTTAAGTGACAAAAAGATAAGCAAGAAAAACACTGTGGAGCCAGTGCAATGTCTGTTTTTTTTTTTTTTTTTTTTCCTGGCCTCACTAATATCTCTTGTTGATCATCTCTTCTATTATTAACACACAAATAATCTAAATTTAACACACAATTCAAATACTCCCAAGATGCAGATATTTCAGATACTTAAGCAGCTTCACAGCAGTATACAAATATTTAGAATAGCAAAATTTTCATTCCTAATACAACTCTTTTTTTAATGAATACTTTAGAAAGTGTTAATTAAAATCATGTACCTTTTAACTAACTAAAATCATGTTCCATTTATCTATTTTTACTAGCTGTAAGTTTAGCTCTACCTGAAACTTATGTTGTATTAACCAGAAGCAAATACCTTTATTATATTGAGGCTTATGGTTAATAACATTTAACATTCTGTATTTTAGCTTTGTTATCTCAAATTGACATAGAAGCAAAATCCAGATAAACAAGAGATATTATGTTCCTCCAAACTGAATAACACTCACCAGGTACTCTAAGTGCCCAGTAGAAGTTTTCTCCATTCTAAATAGTTATATAAATCATTTTTTGGTATATGAAGGGCATATGTGTTAAGAAAAAAAATGCAATCCAGTTTGCTGTGAAATATTCAAGAGTGCTTTATCAATAGATCATCTCCAGCTTTATTTTATGTTCTTTATTTATTTATTTATTTTGAGTTGGAGTCTCACTCTGTCACCCAGACTGGAGTGCAGTGGCCGCTCCCGGCCACCGCAGCCTCGACCTGCCGGGCTCCGGCGATCCTTCTGCCTCAGCCTTCCGAGTAGCTGGAACTACAGGCGCGCGCTACCACACCCGGCTAATTTTTGATTTATTGTAGAGATGACGTCTCACCAAGTTGCCAGGTGGGTCTCGAACCTGCGGGCTCAGGCAATCTACTCACCTCAGCCTCCCAAAGGCGCGGGATTACAGGTTGAGCCACCGAGCCCGGCTCATCTCCAGTATTAAATGAGTTTATTTCAAGCATTTCACAAAGCACATGAAACTTGATACAGTTCCTTATATTTCCCACAAAAGAAGAACACACTTTCATGGACTATGGTTTGTCAAGCAATGTTTGTTTATAAAATGATAGAGAATGCATTTCCCTCTTTCATCTGTGGTCCTTGGGAACTCTCTAAGAGCTCATTCCATGAAAGAGGGAGTGACAGGGGAGCAAGGTGGTAGAGAGCATCTACTGTGACCCAAGTTAATAAATTCACATACAAAAAAATGACATGTTTACATATTGCAAATAATTGTATAAAATGTATAGTTTTTTTCACCCTAAACCAATGGATATTAATCATTTATTCCTTCAGACTTCATCTATATGGAATAGCAAAGAAAAAAGAAATAAATTTTTTTCTTGATGTAGGAAGAAAGAAAAGAAAGCTATGAACCCTTTTATATACTAGTTACTTTGTATATGCAAATATTTAAGATGCATTTATTGTATTCTTCATAATATGAAGTAATGGGATTATAAAAATTAGCAAAAGTATTCAACATTAGCCATGCAACAAGATAATTGTAAACGTAAGACTTGAGGTCAATTTTACTTGACTTCAAAGTTGATGATCTTCATCCTAAGTGAAGTAACACAAGAATGGAAACCAAACATCACATGTTCTCGTTTATAAGTGGGAACTAAGCTAAGGAATTGTGAAGGCATATGGAATGGCATAACAGACACTGAAAATTCAGAAGGGGGATGGTGGGAAGGAGTAAGGGATGAAAAATTATCTATTGGGTGCAATGTGCACAGGTAGAAGTGGAGGATACACTTAAAACCTAGACTTCTTTGTCACTACACAATGCATTCCTGTAACCAGAAATCATCTGTACTCCTAAAGTTGTTGACTTTTTAAAAAGTTGATATCTTTCTCTATCAGACATATCAAGATCTAAGATTCTATCATCACTATGTGTAACAACTTTTACAAAAAAAATTGGACTACTTTGAGAATAAGCATCATTACCCTAGAAACTATTTTACAGAAAGCCAGTAGTATCCATCATATGGAAACTGGGAGCTATATGACTTAAATTTTTATCTTCACTATCTTTATAATGTTTGAGGTTGAGCAAGTCCTTTAGCCTCTCTGCACCACAATTTCCCACCTGTAAAAACCGAATTATTATAACAATACTACAAAGAGTTGTTCTCAGAATTAAAGTAATTATATGTACAATGAATCTGGAGCTACATTTAGCACAGTATGTGCTATATAAGTTCAATGTAAGCATTGTCAATTCACAATTAAAAGAATTAATGAAGCCGGGCTCGGTGGCTCAGCCTGTAATCCCGCGCCTTTGGGAGGCTGAGGTGAGTGGATTGCCTGAGCCCGCGGGTTCAAGGACCTCATCTCTACAATAAATCAAAAAAAAAAAAAAAAAAATCAGCCGGGCATGGTAGAGCATGCCTGTAATTCCGGCTACTGGGAAGGCGAGGCGGAAGGATCGCAGGAGCCCAGCAGGTGAGGCTGCGATGGCTGGGAGCGGCCACTGCACTCCAGCCTGGGCGACAGAGTGAGACTCCAACTCAAAAAAAAAAAAAAAAAGTTACAACTGTGTGTAGGATTTTAGAATCTTAATTTTGAGTGGATAAAAATCATTGATTTTATTAAAAAGTGGTGAAAAAATTTACAGAAAAAAATAAAAATGTGAGAGAATGTAAACAAAGTAATGACTAAAATAGCTATAACACATTATTTAGAATTAATCATAGACATGTAAATATGCATTAAATTCCTACTACTATGATGAAGACAAAAGTTCAGATTAGGTTTGTGTTTCAGAAACTAAAAATAAATCACATCCCTAATATAATTTTTTCAAAACCATCTTAAAATTCCTGGGCATTGATTTTTACTGAAGGAAGAAAGGTAAAGAACTGGATTCTCCTTTCACCTCCCTACTCCCTTCAGAAGAATGGAGAAAGAAGGAAGGGAAGCTCACTCTAGTAATGGTTAATTTTTACAAAGTGTTTGGAACATTTTAGAAAATCAGTATAGACTATACCAGTATAAAAGCTTTTGAAGGATTAATAAATCTGTTCTAAAGATTCCTACCACAGATGTGGCAGGTAAGAATTGTATATATGGCCTAAGGTAAAAGTCTTGACAAGACAGAGGATATCTGGATTCTGCATTGGCCCAGGGTATGACAAGTGATTGTAAATTTCCTTTTGCAGTCTATAATCTTGTCAGAAACTAATGCAGTTCTCTTTGTTGCGATTTTCATTAATATTTAGACTAACTTCAATGTGGAAAATGGACTGAATATTGGGTATAAACTATTTTATTGACTCAACTAGTAGATAGTTTTCTGGCTTAACAATATTTCTAAGCCAGTTGCATTGATTACACAACTAACACTATACAAGAAACTTTTGTAACCATAATCTTATTTAAATTCTCTGAAGGTTATTTTGTGAGTTACATTAAATTTCAAAGAAAACAGTATTAAAATCTATTAGAAGTTTCCCACATTTTTTCAAGTTTATCAGTAACTATGGATCGAATTGGTGACCAAAAGAGAAAGCAATATATGAAGAGCATTATCATAAGGTTTAAGGAAATTAAAATTTTCTCATGGTATAAGGAGTATAACTTCATGAAGACTATTTGCTTTTATATTAATATAGGAACTCATAGTAGAAAAAATGGTTATAAACGATGTGGACTCTACAACTTTGGGAAAATACAGATAAGAGCAGATAATAAGCCATATAAATCACCTTTTTTTGGTCTTATTTCTATATTCTGGAAAAATGCACTGAGGACAAGAATGTTCATTGTGTTGTAAAGCATTCCAGTCCCATTCCAGAGAAAAAATCTACTTATAGGAGCTTAATATCCAATTTTATCACAGTACAAGAATAAAAATTCCAAATGCTAAAAGTATTTGAATATTTTTCTCAAAGCCTTTTCTAAATCTTGGCCCTATTTTCTTACCTTTTTGTTATTCTCATGACATCATATTTGCAGAAATAGTATGGGTTCACATATATTGATTGAATAACAGTTCCATCAAAACAAATATGAATATGCATGAGACAAAAGGAAAGTCATGCAATAGGTCTTTATAACTCATACTATTATTAGAGATAAGCATTATTTTTAAATGTATGTATGTGTAGTTCTCTGGGGTAAAATAATGTGTATTTTTTTCTCTCATTGATAGTAAAAAAAATTCAGTGATTCTAGGAATTATTCAGCAAAAGAAGATGTTTAGTCTGGAATCTTGAAAGTACTAAAGGATGTGAAGACTGTGATAGATTTGACAAGAACTCATAAAGAGGGATTAAGTTTATTCTAATAGATTAGTATCAGAACTACAAAGAGGTAGGTTTTGGTTTGTTACAAAGAAAAAATTAGAAATATGGCATGAGATGGCTTTAGAAACATTAATCTAGACACAGTGTATAAAATTTTATTATAAAATGTTACTATTCTCTGTATGTTTCTTATTAACATCAGAAATGGAAGAACCAATTGGAAAATATAACCCCATACTGACAGTTAGTATGTTCTTGAAGTATAAATGTAAAAGAAGTCTACTAAACAACAGCCAGACTCTTGCTACTTTTCAGGATTCTTTTTACAATTGTGACTTCATTGTTTTTTCTAATTACAACTCTACAAAATGGTCTCCATCTTCATCAAGAGAATAGTTTAGCTTTGGTCCACTTTGTGCAAATTGTCTTTGTTGCAATTTTATGAGAAGATGGAGTTTATCTGCTTTGGTACTTATACTTTGGCACCTCAACTTGTTTCCTCGCTTTCAGTATCTTTCTTTACCAAAACAAGTGATGCTTCTTTCATTTGAATTTAAGCTTTTACTTCTTTAAAATTTACAAATCTGGATATGATTTTTTGCCCCCGCCACCAAAAAGTCTTTCCTTTTCCTTCTCAATACATAACCTTATCTTGGATTTTCCTTTTATCCCCAAATATTTGCAATTTTCATTAAACATTTTTGCTGTACATCTAACTATCCACCTATTTTCACATACCTGAAATGTGGATTTCTTCCAGCCACTGTGCCAAAACTATTCTCATGAAGGTTAGGAACCACCCAGCCATACATTTCAAAGCAAAATGGAATCTCACTTTGATGTGTATCACTTTTTCAAACATACTCTCTTCTTAATTTTATTCTGTTAATAGCATCACCTTCCTCCCAATCACTCAGAATTGTCTTAGATTCTTCATTCTCCTTTATTCGTTCTTGCTGGGCCAGACCCAATGATCAACCCATAAACAAAATCAATAGATTCCACCTCCTTTCACTGTGCAGTGAGGTTGGTGTCTTGAGGAAAGCACAGAAAACCTGAGAGAGAAATGGTAAGAATTATGATGAAGTAGCCAAGGGCTGAAATCTAAACCTGTTAAGAGGTATTGAAACATAACTGAAATTAGAAGAAACCACAGACTAAGGATCCAGTCTTTCTAGTTTCAATGAAAGTTTGATTTTTCAGGCTTAGAGGCTATACTGAAGGTATCAGTAAAAGCCAGACATTATATTTTGCTGTGCTAATGAGGGCTTTTTTTTTTTTTTAAGAAATAAGGAGTGCATTCTATAATAATAATCTTATATGCTTGCTCATGTGGTACCTTTCTTGAAGAAAACTCAGTTTTGTAATTGGGTCTTATCTCTGTATTGATGCCAGCCCCAAACCTCTCTCTACAGAAGCATTACTTCCTATGTCACATACTTATTAGTACAAAGAAAAATATATGAACTTGGATTTGAAGTTTCAACCCTAGCTGGAGAGATCTGGGTTGGATGATGTGAGAACTTTGTTGTATGATATTAGAAAGGTTAATTAGTAAAGGCAATGGAAGGTTTTTATTTTAATTTCTTTTTTTTTAGAAAAATAATAAATTAAATTTCTAGAATATAGTCAAAGTTCAGTTTTCAGATAAAAGTACTAAAATGTCATATCAACTTCATCTTAGTGATACATAATATAAATAAAACATTTTTCTAAACATCTAAATATTATGAGTTTGGTTTATTCCATTAGTGGTCCACTACTTGAAACTACTGCTGATATTGGTATTTGTACACTTTTAGCCTTCATTAGACTTTAATTTTAAATTGAAAGTTGACTAAACATTTTTTAAAAAGGAATTAAAATGACATTTTTAATAATATGTGTGTTTTATTTTCTCTATTTTTTTTCTTTGCACGAGTGCCTAATATATCCTCTCAGTATTTTACTCCTGCAGATGATTCACAGAATGAATAAAAACATTTTTACACAAAATTGAGAAATGCAAAATAATAAGTAGCTAAAACATAATGTCTTCCAGTCTGATTGTTCTAGAGTCACTGTTATCAAATTTGTGTTCAAGTTATGTCTCATATATTTTCAGAGTAATAAAAAGGCGTTACTTAGGTTAGAAATATTTGCCTGTGGTATAAGCATGGCATATATTTAGACTGGTTATTAATCTTTCTGAAATTTTTAAAAATTTGGTTATTTTTATTGATTTTAAAATCTAAATGAAGAAACACTTATTTGCAAATAAGTAGACATAGTTTTTTTTTTAAGGAACATAAACTTGGATAAAATTAATTTCACTTGTTACAGCATCTCTTTATTGACATACAGAAAATTGACAGCATTAGATACTGTCTAATAGATAACTTCTGTATTGTTTAGTATTACATAGATACAGCCAAAGAGTCAAGACTGTTCTTTAAAAAGAAATCTGTTTATGTCTTACTTAATAAAAACTTGTTTATGGAGTAAAAGAGAGAGGAGAATGAACTATAACCTGAAAGTTTAATTTACCATACAATTAATTTACATAATTAAGGAGGAAAGTTGCTGGTTTTTCTAACAACAAAGATTGTTGTCTAAATTTCTCACATATGATTTCTACTTCATATTATAGTCTTATAAAATAGAAACCTAATACGAGATACACTGGAAAATCTTAAACACAAACATTGACAGGAGCATAATGTTCTTTTAGAAATCAAGTTTGCCTCAGCTTGTCTGCAGTAGTTGACTTTGCTTCAATCTCCTCCTTTCACTCTAATCAATCTTCCACAGAATTGCCACAGTTGTTTTCCTAAAAAAATAAAAATAAGAAGGAGAAAAGAAATGTGGAAAAAGAGAAGAAAAGAAATTGAGACAGTCAATGTCATACAGCTGCTGCAATCCACGTGGTGTTTCATGCTCCGTTCCCATTCTTGCATTCTTGTCTCACGAACTGTCGTAGTGCTCCACCTTCTCATGATTCAGTCACACTGGCAAGACTGCTCCTTCCAGAAGAAAGATACTCCAATGCTTTTCTTTTCTTATGCTTTTCATTCATTCCTGAATGCCTCCCTTCAATCACTCACTTATTTGACTAAGAACTTGGTCAAATGTAACTTCTTTCATGAGGCTTTCTCTGATACTTCAGGGAGAATTTGTTGTCCCTTCTTATATGCCCTTATTGCAACTAGATTATAAGCTCTTTCAGAGCAGAGATCATATCATGGTTGATGATAATAAATGCTTCCTGGGTTTAATTGAATTGAACTTCAGCCTCATCTCAAATAAAACTTTCTTCCATGAAGCATTTCCTAATCCTCTATTAAATATGATTTCTTCTCTTAAATGTTGTGGCTTTGATTCTTTTGTGCTTCTGACGGTACCTTTATATTATAATTAATATACAAAAGCATCACTCTCAATATATATCACAAAATACTTGATGACAAAAAAATGTATTCCTCAATATGTCCTTTTGAGTCAATTACACAGTACTGGCACTCAAATATTTATTAAAGAGATTTTATTGTTTTTTAGAAATTTTCAAGTAGGCTAGAATATTTTAAAACCCTACCCTCAAATTCATATAATAAATGAGCATTATATTTGCAACAGTATGTGATTTATTTATAGGATCCTAAGATCAAATATAACAAAAGCTTGAGTGGTTATATTTAAGATATCACTTAAATTTAGTTTGCTTTATTTTGTTTTTGAATGTGAATTTTTGAGAATAAGATATATGTATGTATATACATATATATGTACATATATGTATATTCTTTACAACATGATTGCTATTAACTCATTTGAGTCTCATAAAATCTTTGCCCTAAACTTAGAATATTAATGATATGATTAGACCCCAAAAACATGGCTACTTTATGAACAAAAAAGATAAATTTTACCTACCTATGAACAATCTAAATAATCTCTTCTCAATATAATACTATTCTCATTATTAAAGATTAAAATTGTTCTTGAATACTTTTGAAGTAAAAAAAAATCAATCAATTCTGTTTTACTCAACAGAGAAACAGTACAATGTGTTATTGTAACCTAACTTGTATCCTACTTGTAAAGCACTGGAAATTATTATTTTAAATTATGATATGAGATAGATTTTCTGCAGCTTAATATATTGTAATGTAATATAATTGCTAAATGCAAATGAGATACTGTACAGCCTTTCCATAGAGTTGTTAACGAAAGCCAAGCATTTTACATATTACAGTGAAGTACATGTTATTAAGAAACAAATTATAACGAAGCTTAACTTAGTATCAAGACAAGATACTGTAGCTTTATAATGGTGACAATACAGTAGAGTATGTATATAGCAAATCTGCTACCCAAAGAAAAATTTAACTGTCAAGAACATCAAATATGCCAAAAAAGGTAGCACTGTACTTTTAAAGAGTTCCATTTGTTCCCATTACTTCATGTTGGTGTTATATTTGAAAGTTATTTTAGCTTCCAAATGCTGACCATAGTTCTGTATCTAATAAAGCCTGGGACTCATTCACTAATACCCCAGGGAGATGTGGAGGAAGTAAATTCTGCCTGTCAACTTTGGGGGTAAAAAGGTCCTATTTCATTTATCTGTAACTGATACTAATTGCTAGTTACTTTTTTACATGTCAGTAGTTTGTCTTTTAAGTGTATGAAGACAACAGCTATACCTTGCACTCTGTTTTCCTAGCCCAGAATCTTAGAACATTGTGGATTTGGAATCAGTCTACCAAATTGGTCTGAACTAGCTGTACAAGATAAGGAATTAATTTAATCTCTTTACAGATAATTTTCCTTTTCTAAAAAATAGGTTGCACCAGATGATTTCTAGAATCTACCGGCCGGGTGCGGTGGCTCAAGCCTGCAATCCCAGCACTTTGGGAGGCCGAAGTGAGGGGATTTCCTGAGCCCACAAGTTCGAGAACACCCTGGGCAACTTGGCGAGACCTCGTCTCTAAGAAAAAAAAAGAAGAAAAAAAAAATCAAAAAATTAGCCAGGCATGGTAGCATGCTCCTGTAGTTCCAGCTACTTGGAAAGCTGAGGCGGAAGGATCGCTGGAGCCCAGAAGGTTGATGCTGGGTGACCCTGAGAGTGCCACTGCACTGCAGCCTAGGCGACAGAGTGAGACCCCAATTAAAAAAAAAAAGCTCTTGAAAATCAAAGATTCTTTGAAATATGATCTCATAATTGTTCAGAAAAATAACTGTGTACTGATTAAGTGCAATAAAATAAAAATTGTTAGAAACCAGGACTCTAAAAGGGAAAGAAAATAAATACACAAACAAAAGAATCATAAACATAAATCATAATACTATAAGATTATAGTATTCTAGGAACTCTCAAAAACAACCTACTAGCTGTTGAGGATAATCATGTAACTGTCATCCAATCATATCAAAGCATTTGACCATGCCTAATAGCATCTCTTTTTTGTGCATATTTGTGGGGAAAGGATCTTTGGGAGGAGAGGAAGGTGAAACCACAACAATTAGTATTACAAATAACAAAATAGCCCATACATTATAAATGAAAACCCCTCAAAGATATGTTTCTTACTATTTATTTGTAATGATAGTATGCATTAAATAAAGCACTATTTTTTTTAAAAAAAGAGCAGAGATACCAATGGGTTTGTTGCAGTGCAGAAGAAACCAGCTCAAAAGCAATTCATTATTAATGCCTGAATATTCTTGCTAAACAGTTCTGATTATTTCACAAGAAAGAGGTCAAGGTAGTGGAGAAAGAGATTTAATCAAATAAACTCTCAATCTCTCTCCAAATAGCATTTTCATCCAGCTGCATGTAAATTCATCAGATGACTAGCCTCCAAAAGCACAGGCAAGGTTAATCTGCTATGACTGTTAAAACTTCTATGATATGCCTATTGAATAAAGATTTAAAGTGGGAAGAACCGTGCAAGTTACCTCAAATTAGATTTTTTTTTTTGCTTTAAAAATACATGAAATTTCCACTGTTAAAAAAAAACCAAACAAACAAATAAGTCAAATTTCTTCTATCTGAGTTAGAGTTGACTATTGACTGCTTAAAAAGGGATCTTGGCAATGTTGTGTAGCTGTATTTATTAGGAGTTTTAGGACCATCTCCTCTCAGGTTCCAGGAATCCAACGTGTGTCTATCTTGTTTGGAATTAGCTTAAAAACTTTCACATCTGCAAAATCAAATAAAAAAAGCTTATAATAAGCTTTACAATAATTTTTAAAGTTATAATGATTTACTTATATGCAAGATTATAAAACTTACCATGTTGTCATCTACAGGTAATATTGCTGGCAAACATTACCAAGTAGATGAAATTGGTTACTTAGTACTTAAAAGATAAATGTATTTTTAATTTTTATTTTTTTAAAAGAAAATATGGATGGAGATAATGTCAGCCAAAAGGTATATATTTGTATGCATTTTCATAAAAAAGGAAAATGTACTGTACAAATAAGATGTTACTGATTTATTTTTGTCTTCTTCCTTCTTCATGATACTTTATAATTGTGTATAAATATATTGCAAAAGTTAAAATTATGTTTTCAAATATGGCAAGGTGTTCCAACATGTTTTACTTTAAGGATGAAGAATCCTGAATTCATTTTCTTTTTAAAAAATTGGATTATGCTATATATATTTGTTTCTACAGTTTTTTAAGTATAAGCACAGAAATGATCTTTGGCAAAAATATATGTTACCCTCAGCAGTAAGTAATTTAAATGGAATTTCAGATGAAGCGAATGTCACAATTATGAACAAATATAAAGGCTTTTAAAGCAGCCATAATATTATTACTATTTGAATGCTTATTTTGTGGATTTTTTAATTCATAATTTCAAACTTCATATGACTGTATACTATACTATGTTAATGTTTAATTCAGTCTATTGCTACATCAATAATCCTTAAAATATTCTTCTTTTCTGCCAAATGTGTAAGATTTGTTTTATATTGCATATTTTATTTCTATATTTAAGAAATCATGCAGCAGTTAATAAATCTTCTTCAGAAAAATTAAGGGTTTTTTTTTCCCTGCTTGCTTTTTGCCCTCCTAGCTCTCAGCACCTTTCTTGAATCTTAGATACCATTTTACATGAGGACAATTTTTAAAAAGCAAAATATAGCTGTCTAATTAAGGGCTGTGTGATTGGCTAGTTCACGGTCTCTGTGACAGTTGTGACAAATACACATATTGGCATAGCCCTAACCTCACTTCACAGTTTGCAACACAAAGATGGTATTTTCAGAAATGTGGAGAACACTCTGATACAAAGCTTCACCTTGTCTAGTGCTATTCCATTTAATTTTTTATTAACTGCCTGAACATATGCCATTCTAGAAGAGGGTAATAGTTACAAAATGTCAGCAGAAACATTTAAACTGCTAAAATGTAAATGATTTTATAAATTTGTAATGAAAGCTAATTGTCATGTGGGAAAAGTAACAGAAAAACAGATAAGTGTAAATGTAAAACTGGTAAAAAAAAATACGATGTATTGGTTGTAGGTAGAAAAACCTAAGTATGTTTTAATGAGTACTGTAAGTAGTATTTAAATAAAATTAGATTCATAAGCAGAAAATGTGAATTCTATAATATATTATTTTCTAACATTAGGAAAGTGCACAATAATGACAAGAACTCATAGAACTTTAATGTGCTAAATTCAATAACAGTAGTACATTAAAATGCGTCACCTCATTTAAAAAAAAATAAATCAAAGAAGGATAATATAAATAAAAAATGTCTTTGATATCAGCACAATAGCTTTAAAGCACAATATTCAAGTATGATTAGTTTGTTTCTTTAGTTTCCACCACGATGAAAAACAATTTAGTGATTAATCCCTTCAGCAACATAGTGCTGGGTCAGTGCTCTCAGATATGTCAAGAACGAGAAGATTCCGGCAAGGAATTGAGTATTTCCTCAGCCACCACACACAGCAACCACCTTCCAGTTAGGTTTGCGGGCAACCATCTTTAAATGCTTGAGCTGCTCTGCGTGGCCATGACAAGATTTGCAATTCTCTACGTTTATTTACACACCATCACCCCAACTAGACATCACATGGAAGTGGCATGGTCACAGCTGACCTCAGGGTAGTCCCTGTCTCTGCCGATCCAATTTCATCGTGCTCTGCAATTGAACTGCAGTCATACTGTAGAGGATGTATGCACAGGACTCCGTGCCACAATAAAATTAGCAGAAGCTTGTCAGGGGGCATTTTTCTGTTTTACAGTGACAGACCCTGGACAAATAGGTCTGCTTTCCAGAAGTCCATAGAGGTCTGGCTCTCTTGAAATGTATATGAATCCAGCATGTTTATGTCACTGTTCTATACTGTAAGCCTGTTACGTGATAGTTTGAGAACAATGTTAAGCCTTCGCGATTTATTTTCCCTTTCCTCTTCACAGTTTCCGGGGGCTTTAAATTGCATATGAATAGACTATTTATATTTGGTTTGTAGAAAACAGCTTCTGTTTAGTAGCAGTAACTGAGAAAAAATTATTTTTTCTTTAGAAAGAAAATGCAGCACTGATCATTGTATCTTGAAAGCAAAAGTTCAGACCTTTTTTTTGCAGTTTGATATTAATAGATAAATCAAACATTAAAATTATCTTTACTGAACCCTCATTGTACCTGTAAACATTAGTTCTATCATAAGTAAAATCTGTTTAGGAAGATGCATTTAAAATATTGTTGCAAATAAATTTGAAAGATCCTCTATTTAAGATAAAATGTTAGAAGAAGAATATGGTAAATAGATAAATTTTACCAGTTGTGGGCCAAACATTTTAAAACATAATACGTTTTGTAATCTAACATATCATAATTTTATGAGATAGTCTGTGCAGTTACATCAAACATTCTCAGAAGCCCTGGGATCATTTTATATTCACTGGAAGACAGAAAGAAATCCAAAACCTAGTTAAATAAATTGTTCATTTATTCCTTCCCTTTTATGCACCAAGATCTACATGTGGTCATTAATTATAAAGAGACTATTATAGCACCATATTTTCATTCAATACGATGTCCTGGTATATATCAAAGAAGTCCCATAATTAAAACAGAAGGACCACAATGACAATTAAAATTACAATCTATATGGGGAAAGAAAGTACAGTTCCGCAATTTTTCACCCTGTCACTGTCAGCTGCATGGAATATTCTGGTCACGTCTCTTGCAAAGCAGCCTAAATTCTTCTTCACCAATGCAACCTCAAAAGCATTATCAGCACCTAAGCAAAAGCCTATGCAAGTATAATTTAATACGAAGCCACAGTTTGCAAGTAATAGCGTATAAAGTGATATTTAAGTGGTGTTTTAAGCACACTTCTGATGGCTACAGCCACTTTTCCCTGGTAAATGCATTTTCCTTTGAGTAGTGATTATGAGTCCTAGGTGAAGAGGTCCTGTGTGCAGGTCTGTCTGTAAGCCTTACTTCCAGCTGCCAATCTTTACTTCACAGTGAAGAAAAAGCCACATAGCACCTTGTTCTTACTCTTGTATGCTGTCATCCCCTGAGCCTGATAACACAAAATCATTTCCACATAACACTTTCCTGCTTCTGCCTCTTAAACCTTGAGACCTACACATTGTGCATGCACTTGCACCCTTGGGAACCGGCTCCCAGGAAGCCCCTTCCTTTGAACCATCAGAGTCTTCTAGAGGACTATTTTTAACACTTATCTTCGTAAATATCTGCATTAATGGAGTACAAAGCTTTTTGGTAGCAATATGTATTTGCTACAATTTATTGTCTATAAAAGTCACGAACAATGAATTATTACTCTCAAAATTGTGTTTTTCTTTATAATAACTTTAAACTGAGCGCTCATATATGAAGCATGCAATGGAGATTGAGAAGGTTTTGTATAATAAAACTGTGACATGGTCATTTTTTCCAGTTTTGCATTACGGAGACACACTCATGCATGGTGCTTTTTAAATTCTTATTATGTGTGAGGTCAGGGGGTCGAATGTCAGAAAGTACTGTTAATTTCACGGGGTTAGGGGAAAGTAAATTCAGAGGGAATACAGATCACTTAGCACAGAAAACCAGTTTCTCTGAAGTTTGGTTTTACATTTGTTAACCATATCCTTCAGCTGACGAACCATTGAGACCACAGTGACATTCTGGTCCCAGATATAATGGCTTGACATGCTGCAGTGAGAGTGTGATTCCGTCGCCCTGCTCCCGTGCCAGACTCAGCCTTCCTCTGAATCAATGAAGCACTAAAACTCCACACAACTGGAACTGAACAAAGCATGTTGCCATTTGGGCTGTGATGTTTAAATTATAGAGAAAGCAGTCAGGATGTCTTAAAGTTCAATCTGACAAGAAATGTAAAATATATTTCTGTCTTCATTCTCTGGGAAGGTAGCATCTCATACTGCACAGTATCACTATCCAGAGTCTTTTTAAAGTGGTTCATAATAGAACATCAAAGACCACATTCTTGTATTTTAGGGTTTTTCCCCTATCAAAAAGATACCTTAGCACTGGGTAAAGTTTCTGGGGGAAAATAATATCCTAGATGATACTGCTGTCTTGAGTTGATGATGTAAAAGATATCCTTTCTTAATTTTTAACTGTTTGTCCTGTAAGACAAAATTAATATGCTGGCACAGATATACAAGGCACATGTTGTACAACTACCTACCAACAATGACGAACTAAAACAACAGTTCATTTTATGATGATGATAGCTGAGTAATAATCAAAGCATGTTTTAGAGTGAGGATTATGAACATGTTGAACTCTGATAAAATGTGCAATTTTATTTAAATATAGTTCCCCGGACCAGTATAGACAGATGCTGATAGGTTTGGTTGGGTGTTTTCGTTTTTTTTAAAAGATTTTTTTCAGATTCAAAACTCAGACTGGGCTCAGCTGCCCCCTTATAATTAAATTTTAATGACTTAGGCTGAGTGTTTGTGTTTTGGCAGCATGCTTAATAGTGTTAGCATTTAAATGGTTACAACTTGACTTTAAGGGGCAGATCCATTGCAAGTGACAGATGAAGTTCCTCCAAAGATACTCTGGTTTATTGGGATGTTTGTGGAATTTATTGGGACAGCTAACCATAGACCATTCAGTTATAATCATATTTTTTAAAAAATTAAAATAAAATATTACATACTCTAAATTCCATAGTAGCCTTCAGGTTAGTGCTTTTCAGTTTCAACTCTTTTTCAGCAGAAGTACTATTGCTATGTGTTTTTGTTTGCCAAATGGTCTACTGGTAAATAAAAGCAATATGTGGTATTTCTCATAAAATCACTCTCACAAAATGGCAAGAACAATTCAAGGTATACATTTTAATCAGTTCACTTTTTAAAAAAAAGAATCATTATTAACTTTCAGTGTGTATTTCACTGGTTCCTTTTATAATTAAAAACTTTTCCCCAACAAATCCCCTTTCTAGCAAGCCGCCTGTTGCCTGAAGTTTTAATCCTTCATTACCAGTTAAAACAAAATCACCAATTAGGCACATGAACACGTCTGTATTAATCTCATTAAGGTGATGGCACCAAATAAATTGGAACTATTTTTGTGCTTTTACTGTGTTCCTATGGCTTTATCAGGCCCTATGGTCATATACAAAGACCTCGCAGCTTAGTCATTTAGAGTCATTCGGTTGTGGACTGAATGTGGCATTACCATCTATGGCTGAAAATTGCTTTCAGCTTTTAAACTGCACTGACTAGTCTGTAGTTAATCTTAGATCATTCACTCGCAAAATTAAATGAGCCAGAACGATGGTCTTTTTTTTTTTTTATAAAATAATACATCACAAAACACTTATTTGCCCTGCCCAAAAGAGAGATCAAATTCATTTAAAATCCCATAAACCAGAGTTGTGAATTTTTAATTTTATTTAGTAGCAGAGATATAGAGGGTAAGCTATCTTTCTACAGCACATCATTACTATAAATTTACATATGGAACATGGTTTGATGCTTAACCAACCTTTAATCTACCTTTGATGTATACTTCTACTTCCACATGGTCATGTGACACACATTAATGCAAATGCAAAAAAAGACTGTTTTGGATCTCTGATGTAATTAGCCATAAACCATGTTTTTAAAAAGTGCATACTTGAGTCACTGGAGTTGCATATAAAGTTCACAGTTATCATCACAGAAGAATAACCTTAAGAAGCTAAGTTTAAATTTTTTATTTCATTCATGCCTATATTTTCTGCCCAAGTAACGATTGAAAACCATTTTAATACACCAGTGATAGTCAACTTGGATTTGATTTATAAATAATTAATTTTATAGGAGTAAAGTATTTTAATTCCCTAGGATTTTTATCCCGCTTCTTGTAAAACTTCTTAAAATCACGTTGATAGAAAAATGTTAAATGAAGCAAGGGGAAAACAATATTTCTTATCCTGATTGTCATATATCATAATCATTTCAAGTACATCATTTTTTAAATGAAACCATTGGGTGGGTGTGTTTGTTTCCTGCTTGCCTCTCCGCCAGCCTGCCCTCAAAAATGCAAGTCAAGTGTCAATGTCTTGATTTTGGCAGTCACTAACTTTAGGCTCCAAAAAACTTGAACCACCACAAATGAGGTGAGGTCACCTCATAATGCCAGATGGAGGCAAGAAGTTTGGATATTTGAGGGCCTGACCCAGTGGGTCCCATGGTGAATGACAGGATGCCAAGGTCAGATATTGGAAAATAAGGTTCATGCTACTCTGTCAGTAGGGCCTGTGCGAGCTGCCTGTTTGACAGAGAAGGCGGTGTGTGGTCCGGACCTCAAGAAAAAGGAAGTCAGCCACCCAGATCAAAAATTACCCTGTCGACCATCTAAAAATGATTCTGACATCAGCTTTGGGAGACAGAAAGAAAATGGTAACAAACATCAATTAAGATTGTACCTTATTCTAGGATCGTTTAGGAAAATTCATAGATCCCTCTCAATATTATGAAAGTCCTTTTATTAAGAATACAATTGCCAGAGCTACATTGGTGACATCTCTGTTTTTACTCCACATTGCAAGTGTACATGACTCAAATTGTGAAACTGTAGAAGTTAACCATTCATTATTTTTAAAAATATAATGTTTAAGCATAAATACAAAATATGCTATTGTATAAGTGTTATAAGTTTTATAAACTTAAGAACAATACAAAATGTATTTCTACTTGAATGTTTTTAATTTAGATAAAAATAAAATTGACTGAAATTAACTGAAGTCACTCATTGTTTATATAATTGTTTTGCTACCTATGAGAATGTCTTTCTATTCCATTTGTAATAATTTAGAAGCAAAAGGATTTTGTAACCAAAACATTTGTCCCATTTTCATTGAGGCTGTCCTCCTGTCTTATAAACTTTCTTGAGAGTCCTTTGACCTAATTCTGATTATAACAGTACTCCTTAAATCTCAGAGTAGTTCTTCTTTAAAATAGACATTAGGTTTATATTTTTCAATAAATTTTAATGACTTAAAAGGACCTAAATCTATTCAATATTTGTTCCTTTTGAAGAATGTGAATAAAGCAAAATATGGATATATATTTTTAAATATCCAAATATAAGGTTGCCATTCTAAATACTGCACAATATTAGATAATTTTTCTATCTCAAGAAAAAATATCTGCATATTATTGTTTATTCTATAAAATATTCCTTTTTTAATAGCCTGAACCAAATAATTTCTCATTTTTACAGGCTTCACTTCACTTTTCTCACAGTGAATAAATTGCAACTTATTTCCATGAAATTCACAGATGACACAGATCTTTATTTTGCATAAAGGCATAAAGAAGTGTCTAATATCTTCAATATTCATCTGCTAAGTGGACATTTGCATTGGGTTAGAACGGAAAAAGAGCCCCTACCCTCCCGCAGTGACAGCTGTACAAAGGGATGACATCTGACAGCTGTGACAGTGCTGAAGGGAAACTCAGATGACTCGCAGCATCCATGATCCAATTACAGCACACATCCCTCTGACAGACCCAGCAGCTTGACTCCAGCGTTTGGAAGGACAGTATTGATCTCTTGTCAGAAACCAGTTGCCTGCCTGCAATTGTGCGCTGCTGAACTTTGAAAAGCTATAGTACCCTCTTAAATGATAGGGGCAGTCAGGTTATAGTATTCAGGTACAAAGAGAGGTGCAAAGGGTATCTGCTAAATGCTCTAAACTTGAACAAATCATAACAATATGACAGTCCAATCATACTCAAGGAGCCCAGCTGATCTAGCTGGCTACTGTCTGTGCTAATGGAAAGACAGCTCTTTGTGTTTAGTGGGATGATCTTACTTGATGAAAAGGCCACTGCAATTAGTGCATGCTGGTTGGCTGTGCTGGGTGACAGCAGCATGGATGGTACAATGGCAGCTGCCAATAACCCTAACTTCAAGAAAGCAGACAATTAGGGCTTTGATCCTAACACTGTTAGTCCCTCTACTCCAGACCTCTGCTTGGCTTTTACTGTAAACCTCACAAGGGCAATGTGGTACAACCTCCCTAAACAGAACTACTTGGCCAAGAGGTCAATTACCTTTCTCCTCTTGCCTCTACTCTTGCCTTCTATAAAGAAGGAGAGCGAGTAACAGAGAGAAGGAGAGAGAAATTAAGAGAGAGACAGACAAGTAAAATGCAAGCAGATAAATATATCCGTTCAACTGCCATTTACAGAAAGCTAATATATGAGCATACATGGTTTAGTATGCAAAACTTTTAAATGAATTTTTAAAATTAAGGTGATTAAAAACAAGATGCTAAACTTTAAAATAGAGCTATCTAGTGGCAAATGACCTAAATGTTTTAGGACACATACAAAACTTAATGTTTAAAAATTCTCAAAGTTCTAAAATAATTAAAGATTATCTCTAGTTTATCTTTATTTACAGGATTAAATAAAGATAGATGAAATTTTCTGAAGACTTAGGACATACACAAAACCTGCAAAGTAAATTATTTCAGCACTTTTCATGTAGCGCAGCCCCAGAACTGGAAAAGCAATTAGGTAGTAGTAAAATAAGCTAAATATTGAAGCATGTGCGCGCACACACACACACACACACACACACACACACACCACACACACACTCAAATTATAACAATGTGGACAAATCTATGATTAAAAAAATTAAGTGTATATCAACCTTAGGAACTTTTTAATAGAATAAGTATAATGGCAAACCAGAAAACTGACATGCTATAAAGCATTAGAATATGTTTCAAAGATGAGTTGTTAAAAAAAAAGTTTAGTTTATTAAAAAATATAATTGGATATGAGAACCAGGATTTCAGAAATAAACAGAGAACTAGACTGAAATAAAAAACAGAGAAAGTAAATGTTGGAGGAGCTTTAGAGTAGAGAAAAACAGATATAAACGTATCTAAAATAAAAGCAGACACAGAACCAATGTGTTTCAGAAATACAAATCCTTAATACACATAAAAAGATGTTTGTACTCACTTATATGTAAATGAATGTTAATCAAAACAGCATATGAGAGCACCCAAATAAAAATTAGATAATACAAAATTAGTGAGGTTGTGAATAAATAGGCACTCTCTTTTTCTTGACGGAAATATATATTGTAGCAGATTTTCTTGAGGTTAATTCAGAAATATCTATCCAAAAATTAATATTGTTCAAACCAGAATATTCTTCACTGCACAAATATTGATGTGCAAAAAAATATTCATTGCGGCATTGTTTTTGAGAAAAAATAAAAGCAATCTAAATATCTGATAGGAGATCAGTTAGCTATATTATGATGCATGTAAAATAGAATCATATATAGCCAATAAAAAAATGAGGTGGATTTATGTAAGTAAATATAAAAATATCTTCAAGATATAAGTATATCATCTTATTTGTGTAAAAGTATACAGAAAAACATGTATATGGATAGTTGTACATTTGCACATATAATTATATATAAGATACATATGCATATATGATTTATGTATATTAACATTTTTAGAAATACAAACAAGAAACTGGTAATAGAGGTCATCTACCATGAGTTGAATATGGTAAGGAAAGTTTATTTTTCATGTATATTACCTTGCACAATTTGCATGTACAGGTATTATTTTGATAATAATTTTTTAAAGCAGTGTATTAAAAGTTTTTGTGTTAATCACTTTTTTTTTTTGAATTGGAGTGTCACTCTGTCGCCCAGACTGGAGAGCAGTGATCACTCCCAGCCACTGCAGCCTCGACCTGCTGAGCTCCAGTGATCCTTCCGCCTCAGCCTCCCAAGTAGCTGGAACTACAGGCGCGTGCTACCACAGCCGGCTAATTTTTATTTTATTTTTTATTTTTATTTTTATTTTTTATTTATTGTAGAGATGAGGTCTCGCCAAGTTAATCACTTCTGGCTGCTAAATATATGACAGTTGCTTATATACATGGAAAACATACTGAGAAGAAAAAAAGTATATTACCTAAAAATATTGTACATTTAGATATTTAAAATTGTTAAGGTAGAACCCGAAGAATTTGTACTCTTTGTTTCTTTAGTAAATATTTGTTAGACATCCATTTTAAGTCATATTTTATGGTAGCTTGGAACTATGAAGAACAATTAGTGGTGTCCCTTCCTGTAAGAAATTTTGGTCTAGATGAGGAGACCTAGAAGTAAAGAGTTCAATGAAGAATGTTGAGTATCGTGAGAAATTTAAGATACAGGTGGTTTAGAGTATAATAGTTGGGGAATTATATTAGGTGCAGGAAGTCAAGGAACTATTTCCAGAGGTGATGACACTACATTTAAATATTTCACAGCAAATATTGCCAGCCAAGTAAAGGGCATTCATAGACTATAGGACAGAAAATGGTATGGGCAAAGGAAAAAGGGATAATCTAGGAAGTTCAACATGACTATGCATTAGAAAGGAAACAGATTAGCGGTTAGAGATATATCTAAAAAGGAAAGTAGATATTTCCAGGGGAATGGGAGGAAGGGTGATTAATGATCTGCACATTTTCTAAATTTTGCATTTATTAGGATAGTATAAAGATGGAGCTGTCCAAGTATGTTGAAAAATAAGAATCATTTAGGCTCCATGTAAAAAAACAACAAAGCATTAAGGCCTAACCCAAACCTGCCACGTTAAACAATGATCTGTATGTGTAACAAGTATGCTGAATGATTGTTATTATCTAACAAGTTTAGAAAACTTTGGTAGAAGATTATAAATTAATATTCTTGATGTTATTATCTATAGCCAAAACTTAATTCAAGTGAAATACAAAATCAGCCTAAATCAAAAACTTCACCTTTGAATGTATTTCTGCAGTGACAAATAAGTATATGACACAAACTGATTCTAACAAAAGCATATTATGACATAATTGTTTATTTATTTGACAAAAAGTTTTGAAAAATGATATTCTTTAAATGTATCTAATAGAACAGAGAAAGGTGATAAACTCTAGTCATCTTCATTCTCAGTACAATTTATGACTAACCAAAATTATGAAATAATATGAATGTATAAACATTTTAAGTTGAATTATTCTCTGATAAAACTGAAAAAAGTAGATGTAAAATTCCTTTGAAATATTTTTAGATGTTTTGCTTATTTTCAGTCTTATCCCATTTTTTAAATCTTTGAATTTTGTTTTGTTACTCTAAAATATATTGTTTTATTAATATTAGTTTTACCTTATGCACTAAACAGTTGAATAAATTTGCCAGTAGTAAATGAGTATATTTTAATGACATCTGTTTCCTATAAGTCTGGAAATACACATCTCTTAAAGCAATAAAATAAAATAAAATATACTTCTAGCTTCATTACAGTTCTCAAGATGGTGAGTGTGTTGGTTTGGGCATTATGCTTCTATGGTCTAATTCTAGGCATTGATCTCCTTGTGGATCATTTAACTTTGTTCTGCTCCATTTCAAAAACTGTGCCCTTAAACTTGTCCATCTCTCAAATACCTGTCGCTGGTCGGAAGGAAAATGATAAAAGAGTGTGGATGGTTTTTTTTTTTTAAAAAAAAAAATTCAACTGTTCAATTTAATTAGATCCATATCAATTCAATTCAACAAAAGTTAAAAAATATGTATTCCATGCCAAGAAGGCAAAATCATGAACCATGAATTGGAGCTCAAAGTGTTACAGTTTATTAACAGTTATAGATATAAAAAGAAAAATAATATAGTTTAGAATATTAAGCATAATAATGGAAATATATCCTAGGCATAAAAGAGTGAAGATTATCTGATAGGAAGGTAGGAAGAAAAATTCATTCATGTACCAAAAGTAACTCTAAACAATAAGTAAGAGCTCATCAGATTTCCAGCATTGTGAGAGGTTAATTCAGAGGAGAAAAAGCAGCATGCCCAAAAGTCCTTGGAAATGTGGATAACAGAAAATTGTAGCATATAGTATTTAGTAGCATTTAGTATGTATGTTTTGAGTAGAAAGGAAGGCTAAATTCTACTGAGCCTTTTCTCAGTTTTTGAGGTAACCCGTCCTGCTGTGTTCATGCTCTCAATGAAGATCTGCCCAGAATCTCCCATATAGCTATGTCATCTTAGGTTCCTCGAGGAACATAGTCAAAGGAACCATGCCTAGCAAAAATAATTTAGAATTGTAAGTGTCTCTGATAAGCTATGCTGAATCAAAAAATATTCTGACTTAAGACCTGTTATAAGCCTATCAGGCCCTAGTGCAGTGTTAATTTTGAACTATAAACTTGATCCAATAAAAAAATTAACAAAGGTATAAAGAAGCTCAAAATCTAGAGAAAAATCACACAGTGTGTTTTTCCCTAAGTCTTTGGAAAATTTATCTAGGTTAACCACTCCTTAAGACTTTTTCCCTAAGTCCCACCTTAGTGCTTGCCTAGCTATCAGTACTACAGAGAGGAGACACTGATTCATATGATTCATATAAACTCATATATCTGATTTATATAAGTGAGAAAAGACCTTCATCAATTAGTTGGTGCTTTGAAAAACACCATCTCAGCCGGGCTCGGTGGCTCAGCCTGTAATCCCACGCCTTTGGAAGGCTGAAGTGAGTGGATTGCCTGAGCCCGCGGGTTCGAGACCCGCCTGGGCAGGCGAGACCTCATCTCTACAATAAATCAAAAAATGAGCCGGGCGTGGTAGCGCGCGCCTGTAGTTCCAGCTACTGGAAGGCTGAGGCGAAAGGATCTCCGGAGCCCAGCAGGTCGAGGCTGCGGTGGCCGGGAGCGGCCACTGCACTCCAGTCTGGGTGACAGAGTGAGACTCCAACTCAAAAAAAAAGAAAAAAGAAAAACACCATCTCTTAGCACTATCATCATAATGTTATGTTTGTAAGAGTGGATATCAAACTTGGGAAGCCCCTAAGGAGGCTAAAACTGGCTCATAATATCCCCCCAGATTTTGATTCTTCTGTTAACCTAAGAAGTTTTACAAGAAAACAGTTCTGCCATGGTAACCTGGAGACCTTGCCTCTCATCACATAGACCATGTAGGATATGCTTGACCAAGGAATGACCTAAGCTTTGGTGAAATGCCTTGAAACTCCTTTTGGAGCAATAGTAGATATTCTGGTAACAACAAGAAATTTCCACAAGACCAATTCTAGTTCCTATTCCCCGTTTCAGTAGAGCATATCTATTTTGCTCTGTTTTAGGGTACAGTTTTAGGCTTCTGTGTGAGTCTATAAAACTGCTGTGTAATTAATACATTTTGTGAATTTATTTGAGTTTGCTGCCTCCTCACTGGCTAAATCTGTGGACATGTGGCAAGTAAACTCAGCAGTAGCCACCACAGTATAGCTTATGGACAGCTGGATCACTTGACAGATGTAATGGTTAGTCTTAAAGTTTATCAGAAATATTGCTCCAACTTAAGAAAGAAATTATCTTTTGGTGACACAACTAATATGAGTTTTCAACTAATATCTATAAAATAAATCCTATATAGTGAGCATGTTATTATTCTAAATCACATTTAGTGTGAATAATTAACACTTATTGGGTACATGTGCCAGTCATTGTGCTAAGTGTTTCTCACACACAATCTATTTTAACCCCCATGACAACTCCTTTATGAGTCCAGCATTACATGTGAGAAAACTGAGACTTGAAAATGTTAACTAACTTTCCCACAGTTAGTCCACAACTGTAATGAGCCAGAGACAAAGTTGGAGTAGGCACAATTCAACTCCAGTGCTCTAATTTTTAACAACCAGTTACTCCTCCTTCTCACTATTTAAGCATTTTAAAAGGAATTTTTTACATTGAATTTTAAAATTTATCTAGTCATTTCAACACATCACATTTATTAAAAGCAGATAGAGATATTTTTATGAAAACTTATGAAGATGGTAGAGTGATCCCAGTAATGGGTGTCCTGTCTCACCAAAACTCAATATCAAATATTAACTTATGTTGCTACATATGAACTCTGAAAATTGTTTACTATTTACAGCATGCTGTTACTGACTTTCAGCTTTTCAAGAACAAAATTCTAGGGAAAGCTTTCCAACCTATATTATCTGCATGAAAAGGCTATGTTAAAAACAGCTACGTTTCTGATCTCCAGCATCCTTCTGCTTTCCTCAATTTTGTTAGGCTTAGGTTATGTAATTATATTCTTTTGAAATTACTTTGTATCACTCATTAACACGTAGTCTCATGAAAGTCAAGTTAAAAGAAAATACAAATGAAAAGAAAGTATTTTCAGAATTAATTTAATTTCTTATTTTGCGATATCTGTAACACCTTTGATTTAACAAATGCTTAAGGTGCAGACAAAAACTTACTTTTTTTTTAGAAAAATACTATTTTAAATTACTGTAACATATTTTTTATTATATTAAGATTCTTAATTAAGTATAAAACAAAATTTTCTACAAAGCTATAAGAAATTCCACACAAAATTTTTGTTTGCCAATTAAATAGAATAAATAATTTGACCCTAAAAAAGTACTGGCATAATTTACTAATAAAGAGATTTGATAAATACTGAGAGATGAAAACTAATAATGACAAGAAATCTAGAAACTAATGCAGATTATATGTTTTAGAATATGACAAGAATAATGACAAAAAGTTTAGAAACCAATCCAGAATATATATATAGTGTATATAGAATAGATAAAGTTATTGTTCAAACTTGAACATTAAGAAATAAAGAAAATAGCAACAAAAGATTATGAATCAGATTCACATAAAATAGTGTCTCTTTGTATTTTGTTATAACATTTGTAATTCTTTATTAATGTTTTTTTTAACAAATACTCATATCTGAAAATTCAGAAAGAGACAGACACAAGATGATATTTTGTTATTGTCCAGCTCTGTTCTATAGTGAATGCATAATGTCATACTAATTTAAATGAGTATAACAAATATCTTAGTGCTTTGAAAATTGCCAGAATTCATTTTACATATTTTTATTCATTTGTTTCAATTTATAAACTGCAACCCATGGCCTCTGAGTACATGTGCATGATAAAATTATCAAAAAACAAATTATAAATAGCAATCAGTGACCTCTTTCTTAGCCACTGAACTTTACCAATGGCCTGACCCAAGATCCCAGGCCTGAAGGCCAATCAACTTGTCAGTTCACAAGGCAAAGAAGTTTTTAAATACAATCCCCTACATGAGGAACTGCCAACCTCTAGTATGATTAAGCTAAGTGAGATTCACTGTCTGCTGTCTATAGTAGTCATTTAACAAGTTTTAATTGTGAAATACAGAAGCAAAATTTACTACACTGATCTATAGAAACTAGTTCAGGCATTTAATTCATTTTTTCTAAATTGATTTACAACAATAAGGACAATTGAATAATTTAGAATTTTTATCCTGAAAATAAGCGTATTTCAAGAAATATAATTTTATTTTAATAAAGGTTTTCATGTTGACAAAATTAACCTTATAACAATTGATCTGAAACCTAGAATGAATTCTGAATTTATCAGTTTTTATATGTTGGACATTTTAGTAGAGTGATTGAAATTATGAGGAAATACAGTGCAGTTACTTGAAATTTTGAAATCAAAGAAAGTATTTGCATTTACCTCTAATGCTTGACAATTGCAATCTATTTCTTCTTCCTATTTTGCTGCATGTGGTTAAAATCTTAATAACACTTTAATATTATTTCAAAAGTTTGAAAGTCTTCCTCATTATCTAAGTCCTCACTCTCATTGTGTGGGCAGTAAAAAGAAAGAAAGAAATAAGAGACTGAGAGAAACTCAGAAAAAAATTTCAATTCCTTCTGGAGAATGATTCAAGTACACAGCAGAATCTCCTAAATTCAATCAAAACTAACTAGAAAATAGAAAAAATTCAGCAAAAACCCAAGGTCTAAGAAAAATATTGTAAGTATTTGTAATGCCTACTACATGCAAGAGAAAGTTTTGACTTTTATTAAAATCAGAATTTGAAGGAAAAGGAACAGATTTAAAATGGCCTTCTAGAAGCAGTTGAACAGTACCTCTCCCATGGAGCAAACCAAGGAAGAAAGCCCTAGCAGTCAGAGCAAGTTGAGATAAAGTGTGGACCCCACACTCCAAAGAGGACAATTGGAACACATAGAAAACAGATAGAAGAGAGAATGGGCAATTTTGGAGTCAAGAAACTCCTTCCTGTCTTGCATCAGAAACAGAAAACACCTCTGAATGTGGAAAATGTTAAGTGTGGAAAATTAGGTGCTCAGTGCTAGCTCTCAGCACTGACTGTGAGCCAGCTCCCCCTTACCCCACCCCCCCCATAGCTTCACAGGAAATGGCCTGGATACAACACAGCTGTGTGTTGCCAGAGCACACAAGGACCTGAGAACCTATTTGAACTCTGAATGACTAAGGCCAAACACTCAGTTTCCAGTTTCCAAACTGGGAAAGAACTCTAGCTCAGCCATCTTAACTCACCCCAAGGGCAGGATCCACCATTGCTGGTGGCTCTAGTTTGGGGTAAGCTGCAGTTAGAGACCCTGTTGCTGGAAAAATTTTTGAGATCTTACATTCAACTAACCACCACATGGAATACTCCAAGAATGATCACATCCTCAGCCATAAATCAAGCATAAACAAATTCCAAAGTCTGAAATATTGCCACACAACTTCTTACACATCAATGGAATAAAAATAAATGTCAATACCAACAAAACTTCTCCAAAGTCCACAAAGAAATGAACACTAAACAGCATGATGCTGAACATCTATTGGGTCAACATGAAAATCAAAACAGAAATTAAATGATTCCTGGAAACAAATGAAAATGAAGAAACATCTTGCCAAAACCTCTGGGATGGCATGAAAACAGTTCTAAGAGTTGAATTTAGAACATACATCGAGAAAATGGAAAGATCACCAGTTAACAGTCCAACAAATCACCTAAGGGAACTGGAAAAACAAGACTACCAAACCCTAACTTTAGCAGAAGAATTCAGATAAACAAAGTAAGATCCCGAATATGGGACATAGAAGACAAAAGTACCACAGAAAACATCAGCAAAACAAAAAGCTGGTTCTTTGAAAGAATTAGCAAGACCAATGGACCCCCATCTAGAATGACCAAGAAAAAGAGAGAAAAAGTCCAAATAAACACAATCAAAAATATAAAAGGTCAAATCACAACTGACCTTGAAGAAATACAGATTGTCAGAGATTACTATGCATACCTGTATGGAAACAAACTTAATAACCTAAATGAAATAAAGGGCTTTCTGACATCACACAACCTCCCAAGGTTGAAACAAGAAGACATTGAGACACTAAATAGACTGATAACAACCCAGGGAATCAACTCGGTCATAAGAAAACTACCTACAAAACAAACAAACAACAACAACAACAAAAAACACTGGATGTCACAGTTTTCCAGCAGAATTCTACTAAACATACAAGGAGGAGCTGACACCAATCCTCTTGAAATTATTCTAGATAATAGAGAAATATCATATTCTCCCAAAATCATTTTATGAAGCTAACATCACACTGATACACAAACCAGGCAAAGATCCAATTTTAAAAAAAAAGAGAGCTATGGGCCAATATCCCTTATGAACATAGATGCAAAAATCCTCAACAAGATTCTAGCAAATTGGCTGCAACAACACATCTCAAAAATCATCCACCATGACCAAATAGGCTTCATTCCTAGGAGGTAGGGCTAGTTCAACATCCACAAGACCATAAATGTAATTAAATACATCAACAGATATAAAAACAAGAACCACATGATTATATCATTAAATGCAGAAAAAGCTTTTGATAAAATCCAGCATTACTTCTTGATAAAAACCCTCAAGCACCTAGGGATGGAAGAAACATACCTCAAAATACTAAGTGCCATCTACAGTTAACCCACAGCTAGTGTACTGCTAAATGGACAGAAACTGGAAATATTTCCCCCTGAAAACCAGAGCAAGACAAGCCTGCCCACTCTCACCCCTCTTGTTCAACACTGTGTTGGAAATCCCAGCTAGAGCAATTAGACAAGAGAAGCAAATCAGAAGTATCCAAATAGGAAAAGTTATCCCTCTTGGCTGATGATATGATCCTATACCTTGAAATTCAACAGAATCTGTAAAATATCTGCTTACACTGATAAATGACTTTGGCAAAGTCTCAGGATACAAAATAAATGTCAAAAAGACAGTTACATTCTTATACACCAAAAACAAGCAGGTAGAGAACTAAATAAAAAGCACAATCCCATTCACAATACACACACACGTGAGCGCACACACACACACGCACACACACACACACACCCCTCAGCATCTTCCTAGCTGAAGAAGTGAAAGAGTTTTATAATGAGAACTACAAAACACTGCTTAAAGAAATCCAAGAAGACACAAACAAATGGAAAAATCTTCCATTCTCATGGATAGGAAGAATCAACATTGTTAAGATGTCCTTCCTAACAAAGGCAACCAACAGATTCAACACAATACCCATTAAATTACCAACAATATCTTCTCAGCTCTGGAAATGACAGTAAGGAAATTCATATGGAAACATAAATGACCACAAATAGCCAAAGCAATCTTTATCAAAAGAAATAAAGCAGGAGGTTTCACATTTCCATACTTTAAAAGCAGCCTGGTATTGGTACAAGAACAGGCATACAGACCAAAGAACAAGATAGAGAGTTCAGTAGCCAAATCTCAATTTCTCAACAAACTCATCTTTGATAAAAACTTCAACAACAACCACTGGGGAGAGGAGAACCTATTCAGTAAATGATGTGGGGGAAACTGACTGATCACCTGCAGAATATTGAAAAAGGACCCCTACCTATCACCATACACAAAAATCAACTCTAAATTGATCAAAGACCTAAACATAAAACTCAAACTATAAGAATCTTAGAAAATGCAGGATACATCCCTATGGAAGTTGGAACTGGCAAACAATTCCTGATCAAAACTCCAAGTGCCCATGCAATAAAAGGTAATATAGACAAGTGGAATCCCATCAAACTGAAAATCTTCTGCAAAACAAAAGAAACCATCAAGAAAGCAGGGAGATAGCCCACAGAATGGGAAAAAGTATCTGCCAACTGTACATCTGTCAAAGGCCTGACATCTAGGATCCACAAGGAACTCAAATGTGCCAAAAGGAAAAAAGCAAACAACTCCATTAAAAAGTAGGCAAACGATATGAATAGTCACTTCTCAAAAGAAGATATACAGGCAGCCAACAGACACGTGAAAAAGTGCTCAGCCTCACTCATCACCAGAGAAATGCAAATCAAAACCACATTGAGATACCACCTAACCCTAGTAAGAATGGCCATCATTAATAAAACAAACAATAGATGCTGGTGAGGATGCAGAGAAAAAGGTACACTCCTATACTGCTGATGGGAATGCAAACTAGTGCATCTTTTTTGGAAAACAATGTAGTGATTTCTGAAAGAACTAGAAATTGACCTTGCATATGACCCAACAATCCCCCTACCTAGAGGAACTCAAGTCATTCTACAAAAAGGATACCTACACGCTCATGGTTATCACAACACTATTCACAACTGCAAAACCAAGGAATAAACTGTGTTGTCCATTGAAACTGGACTGGATTTTTAAAAACATGGTATTATGCAGCCTTAAAGAAAGACAAACATATGAACTTCACAATAACTTGGATGAATTTAGAGTCTATCATACTCAGTAATCTATCACAGAAACAAAGATCAGAGTAACATATGTTCTCACTCATAAATAAATTTTTGAACAGTTATCATAATACTATAAGAAAGGTGCTGACAGTAGTGGGAAACTGCCAGGGGAGGGGGGTTGGGATTGGTAGCTGAGGGAGACTGTTGGGGGTGGGGGGACACTTTATCAACAAGGGTTCCTGCATAATGAACATTTGTGTACCTAACTCTGAATTGTACCTCACTTTCTTAAGTAAAAAATTTTAAAGTTAAAACAAAACAAAAAAAACTTTTGAGACCTGAAAGCAGTCAGCCTCTAACAAGGGAAAGAAAGCTAGGTAGTACCCTATTGCCCTGATAACCTCCCTCTCTTCACATGAACACTTCTATGCAACATACAGCTCCCTCATTCCTGCAGCACTGCCACAGGAACTAGGGGGTTCATCTCCCCTCTCAGTTCCCACTGAGTGTGCACAGATGGGGATCAGGAACTCGGATTAGCTGATTCTAGCCTGCAGAGAAAAATGTTGCTACAGAACAAAACTTTGAATTCTGAACACATACAACCTCAGGTAAGGGAAGGGGATCCAGGGAAGTGGGAAGAGTGACTGTCATCCTGGAAACTCCTCTCTCCCTGTGTGAATTTGCTTGAACAATGGAAAAGGTTTGACCACCCTTGCAACATGGCCATAGTGACAAGGGAACCAATTTCCCACTGAGGTAGCCAATCATTCTGGGGGGAATTGGACCTGGAGAGCATTTTTTGAATAGCTTGCACCCCAAACCTCTCAAAAGCCCAGAGACTGAGGAACTTTGGGAGTCACCATAACCCCACCCAACATCTAGGTCATTTGTACATTTCCTGGGCATGCAAAGGCCAAGCAAAAAGTCCCACAGTCACCATCACAACTGGCTATTTTCTACAAGTGTTGCCTCCTGACTGAAAGGTAACTGAAAAGACCATTGCAACATCTGAGAAAATAAAGCAATTCTTGGAAAGGACATATGAATAATTCCCATGCCACTGTATATCTCACAGCCTAGTCCACTGACAGGCATCAGAAAGCTTCTCCACAGGGTCCTTCAGAAATGTTGCTGACAAACTCCCCTTAAATTTCAAACCCTGTGCCTTCTCATTATGAAATACCTTGCAGGAACTCTCCAGCACAAGTCAAATGCTGTCAACTTTAAAGAGCAGCTAGACACAGAAGAGCAGCAGGACCGACAGTGGACTACCACTCCTAGTAGAAGAGGGAGTGCCCCACAACAGGGAAACAATGTGTGGAAAATAAATACAAAAATAAGTAAATAAATAAATAAATCACACAAGAGTCCACTCTAATAGTAGCAACCATATCCAGTTATGAATGAATAAATGAATGAATGAATGAATAAATTTTAAAAAGAGAAGTCTGTCCTCACAGATGAGGAAAAACCAGAAGAAGAAGAAGAGAAGAAGAAAAAAAAAATCAACAATTCCCAAGCCTTCATGAGTTGTCAGCACAAAAGAATCTACTAGATTTCATGCAACAGAATCCATGTAGAATGTCTTGGCACTAATGATAGACATAGAATTCAGACTATGGATGGCAAAGGTAGTCAAGGAAAGTCATAAGAAGATGGACACATGGATCATCCAGGCAATAAAATCAGTGTAGGAAATAAGAGTTGATCTGGCTAATACAAGAGAAGTTGAATCTGGGCCCCTGGAAATGAAGAATTATTTATTGGAGTTTCAAAGCACAGTGATAAGCCAGAATAGCAGAATCAGATGAGGAAGAGGAAAGACTCTCAGAGCTTGAGAATCAAATTATTAAATTAACCCAGTCTGACAAAAACAAGGAGAAAAGGCTCAATAAGAATGAGCAAAACCTATAGTTTGGGATTATATAAAGAGATCAAGTCTACAGTTCATCAGCATTCCTGAGAAAGAAGAGGAAATTGAGAACACCCTGGAATGAGCCTTCCAAGAGATCATGTGAGAAAATTTCCCCTATTACATTTCAGGGGCAGTCATACAGATGTAAGAGATTCAGAGAAGTCTTGTGAGATATTACATGAGAAGACCATCCCCAAGACACAAAATAATTCATCACCACAAAGTAAGCATGAAATAAAAAACCCTAATGGCAGCTAAAGAGAAGAGACAGATCACCTACTGAGGAAGACCCATCAGAACTGCAGCAGAATTCTCAGCAGAAACTCTGCAAGCAAGAAGGGACTAAAGAACCATCTTTAATGCTCTTAAAGAAAAAGCAATTCTAGCCAAGAATTTCCTAACTCACCAAGCTAAATTTCATTAATGAAAGAGAATTAAAATCCTTCCTGGCCATCTAGTCCCTAAAAGAATATGCCACCTCCAGACCATCCCTACAGAAGATTCTTAAGAATGTTCTAAACACAGAAACAAAAGAACAGGTACAACTACCACAAAAACACAGGCAAGCACAGAGTTAACAGATGATACAAATCAACCACAAAACTTAAAAAACAAAGCATCATCTTAATAGCAATATGAAAGGAATAAACCCCCACAAATAAATAATTAACTTAAATGTGAATGGACTGACTATGTCACTCAAAAGGCATACAGGATAAAAAATAAATCAAAACAAAAAACATGATTTATCCTTCTATTGTCTTTATGAAACCCATCTCCCTGCAAATGACACCAACAAGTTCAAGGTAAAGGGCTGGAGAAGAACTTCCAGGCAAATGGAAAACAAAAAAAAAGCAAGAGTAGTTATTCTTACATCAGACAAAACAGACTTTAAACCAATAAAAGTTTAAAACAACACTGAAAGGCACTGCATAATGATAAAAGGCTCAATCTACCAATAAAAAATATCCGTATTGAATATATACCTGCTCTACATAGGGGCACCCAGATTCATAAGACAATTACTAATTAAACTAAACAGGTCAGTGAAATCAGTCAAGACAAATAAATAAAGGGTATCCAAATTGGAAAAGATGAAATAAAATTACCTCTGTATGTTGACAATATTATCTTATACCTTGAGAACCCTAAATATTACTCCAAAAACCTCTAGACTTGATAAATGAATTTGGAAAAACTTCAGGCTACAAAAACAACACACATAAATCAGTAGCCCTGCTATACACAAATAGCGACCACACTCAAAATGAAATCAAGAACTCAAATCCATTTACAACAGTAGCCAAAAAGCTAAAATACCTAGCAATATATTTAACCAAGGAGATGAAAAGATGAAAGAACCCTATAAGTACAACTGCAAAACTCTGGTGAAAGAAATTACAGAGTACACAAACAAATGGAGAAAAGTTTCCATACTCAGGGATTAGAAGAATCAACATTATTAAAGTGACGATATTACCCAAAGTAATCTACAAATTCAATGCAATCCCTATCAAACTACCAATGTCATTTTTCACTGAATTTTTTTAAAATCATAACATTCATATGACACCAAAAAAGAGCCAGAATAGTCAAAGCAATTATAAGCAAAAAGAACAAAGCTGGAGGTATCACATTATCTCACTCCAAATTATACTACAAGGCTGTAGTTACCAAAATTGCAAGGTACTGATACAAGGTCAGAGACATCAACCAATGAAACAGAATGGAGAATCCAGGAATAAATCAAAGTACCTACAAGCAACTGATTTTTGACAAAGCAGACAAAAGCCTACAGTGGAGAAAAGATGCTCTATTCAACAAATGTTGCTGAGAAAATTTGATAGCTACATTCAGAAAAATTAAACTTTATATCTCTCCATACAAAAATTAACCCAAGATGGATTCAAGATTTAAATTTCAGACCTAAAACTATAAAAAAATCCTATAGAAAACTCTAGGAAAAGCTCATATGAACATCAGTCTATGCAAAGAATTTATGGCTAAAAACCCAAAAGCAAATACAACTAAAACAAAATTAAATAAGTGGGACTTAATTAAAGTAAAAAGCTTCTGCACAGCAAAAGAAATAATCAACAGAGCAAATAAGCAATCTACAGAATGAGAGAAGTTATTTGCAAGCTATGCGTGAGACAAAGGACTAATATCCAGAATCTATAAACAACTCAAACAAATCAGCAAGAAAAAGTGACCATTAAAAAATGACAAATGATATGAAAAGATATCTCTCAAAAGAGTATATACAAATGGTCAACAAACATGAAAAAATGTTCGACATCACTTATTCTTAGGGAAATTGAAAATAAAATCACAATAAGATACCACCTTACACCATGGCCATTATGAAAAAATATATACAAATATGTATATACATATATATATGTATGCTGGCATGCATGTGGAGAAAGGGGAACACATATACTGTAATTAGTACAATATCTATGGGAAGCATTGTCGAGATTACTCAAAGAAGTAAAAGTAGATCCACTATTTGATCTAGAAATCCCACTACTAGGTATCTATTCTAAGGAACAAAAGTCATTATATAACAAAGTATGGTGCTCATTAAATGGATGAAATTTGAAGGGGAAATCTCTGGAAGCAGTTAGTCACAGGAGAGGCCATAAAAGCCACATATAAACACCACATAGAATCTTGTCCAACCTCTAATATACACATTCATGAAGATTTTAAGGTGAATCCACCATAACTGAAATGCTGAAACAACTGAGCAGAGGTTCCAACTTCTTTCAAGTATGTAAGAATTTAGCTTAGGCTCAGCCAAGTTAACTGTATAATAAATAAGTCAATACACCTCAAAAGAAGATTTAAAAAAATCAAGAGGCTCTATAATATATTATCTACATGGCCAGTAAATACTCAAAAATTACTAGATATGCTAATAATATGCATGAACGTGTCAATAAAAAGAGGCCAATAGAAACCAACCTAGAGATGAACCAGATGTCAAATTTAACAACAATTTAAATCAATGATTTTAAGTCTGTTTTGTGACAACATGAATAAACCTGAAGAGCATTATGTTAAGTAAAATAAACAGACACAGAAAAGACAAGTCAAACCCATGGAAGCAGATAATAGAATGGTCGTTACAAGGGCCTGGGGTGTGGGGGAATAAGATGTTGGTCAAAGGGTATAAATTTTCAGTTATAAGATGAATAAGTTCTAGGGATCTAGTGTGCAGCATGGGTAGTAATAGATATGCTAATTTTTTTGACTATAGTAATTATTACCGATTCTATGTAGATATCTATGTAATCGTTACATGCAAAATTTGAATATATACAACTTTAATTGAAAACTAAATACTTAAAACAAACATTGAGAAATATGTAAATATAAAAAATGCAAAAGTTAGAATATTGTCACATGGTAAAAACATAATTTTTAAAGAAAGCAATATGGTATTGAAAAATATTCCAAATTAGAAAACAAAATAATATGCACCTGAAAAAGCATATGAATTGAAGAAAAATTACAAGAAAAATTGAAAATAGTTTGAATGAAATACAAAATTAGAGATACACAAAAATTATTTATACAATAACAAAAATAAGAGCAGAACACTTTGAAATAAAAAACCAAGAAAATTAACAAAGCCAGAAGTTAATTTTTGGAAAACACTTATAAAATTGATAAAAATCCTAGTAAGGGTGATTAAAAAAAAAAAAACTAAAAATTGTGAGGGAATTATCATTTTTTTCCATTTTTCTGCTTTAAGGACAAATTTAAATATGGAGTTGCATAACAAAATGTCAATGATGAAGCATCTTAAGAGACTATTTATTTTTCTGGTTAGAGAAAGCATGGAAAGGAGAACTTGTGGTCCAAACAGCAGGGGAAATCTCTGTATACATTTTTGCTTCTTTTTCTTGTTGCTTTTCCTCAAGGTGATCCAAGAGGATAAAGCTGAGTAGCAGTGAGAAACAATGACTCTGAGAGAAAACCTATTTTTCCAACCAGCAAACTAAGAAAGGAAGTCCCCCAAAAGCTGGAAAGTGTAGAGAAAATCCCCATGAAGTAATCTGAAGAAAAGAATGTCATAGCTGATAGAACTGAGTCTTTGCTTTTCATGAAATTGAATATGCACAAGATAAAACCAAAATAACACAAAGCATACTTAGAACTAACTATAAAATGAACTACAGCCCAAATCTCAGACTAACCCCTAAGAGGAACATGGACAATACAGACCTAAGTCATTATGGAAAAGCTATAAAAACTGAAAAAATATTGGAGGCATTGCCCAAATAAGGTGACTCAGAAGTGTGACTCAATATGACCAAGTTTATTGTCTGAAAAAGCAAACAAAAATATAAATTCTGAAGAGGATGCTAATAGAAGCAATTATCTCACAACATAATTTTCAAAATCTTAGATAAATCCAAAATTACTTGATATACTAAGAGCCAAGAAAATGTGACAAACTCCAAAGGGTAAAGATAATTAATTCACATCAATTTAAAAATAGCTTAAAGGCTGAAATTATCGATTAACAACTTTGAAGCACATATTATAAGCATGTTCCTTGAGGAAAAGGTAAATAGCCTTGAAATAAATTGAAAGATATAAATACTCAGCCACACAAAATAAAAACTTAAAAATAAAAACTTTAGTTTTTATGCAATATCTGAATTTAAAATACATTCATTTGATGGGATTAAAATGATAGAGAAAAGAATTCATGCACTTGAAAATAGATCAGTAGAAATTATACAAGCTTAATCATAAAAAAAACCTCCGAAACTTGTAACACAATATTAAAAGATACAGCATTTGTCCCAGAAGAGGAGAAAAGAGGTTACTGTGGAAAATAGACGTAATAAAATGGCAACAAAATCTAATAATAGGGATTAATTTACAAATTTAGCAAGCTCAGCAAACTTAAGTAAAATCAACTCAAGGAAAGCCATTCCTAGGCACACAATATTCATAATACTGGAACTCACAGATAAAAGTTCTTCCAGAAAAGAAAAAATAGCATGTTCATGATCCGCATTGTTTTAAATATCTTTAGATATTTCATCAGAAAACATGTAGGAAAAAAGATCATGAAATAAAATATTTAAAGGACTGAAAGAACTGTCAGTTGAGTATTTTATATCCAGTAAAATTATTACTGAGAAATGATGATCAAATTACATCATCCTAAAAGGAAGGCAATTAAGATAATTTCCTACCAAAAGACCTTTGTAAAATGAATAATACAGTGTTTTAGACTAAAGGGAAGTGATACCAGAAGGAAGCTTAGAACTTCAGGAAAAAAAAACAACAGAAGTGGTAAATATGTGGGTAAACTTAATAGAACTTTTCTCCTTTTGAGTAATTTAAGGGATGTATGTATTGAAGAAAAACTTATTTTTCATGGGGTTTTCATTAGAAGTAGATGTGATACATATAATGATTATAACATAAAAAGAAGTTAAAGTGATGTATATGATTAGAAGTCTTCCTATATTTTATAGAATAAAATAAACCATGAAAGGTGACACATATACAATGCGGGACCCCAAAACATTGGAATTTAGTTATTTTTAAAATGTATATCTTACATGTATAAACTTCAGTGATCTTTAAAGTAATCTATGCTTGATGCAATACACCTACTGAGATACTTTTTTTACTACTCAAAACAGTTTTTGAGTTTGTTGATTTGGATGCCATTTAGAGCTTCTGCCATTTTTTGTTTCACCTCTTCCACATTGGCAGAATGTTTCCCTTTGAGGATCTTTTTCAACTGGGAAAATTTTTTTTAAAAATGTTGTCCAGGTGTGATAAGGTGAAGAGGCAGGTGGGGCATGGGGAAATGTTGTTTTTTGTCAAAAACTGCTGAACACACCGTGGTATGGGCAGATTCATTATTATGGTGGAAGAACCAGAAGAGGAGAAAAGAAGAACCAGTCACCTATTTGCCACAACTGGGGACATTTCTTCTGCAAATCATGATGCAACTCATATATTGTAGAACCTGTAGTAACCACTAAAACAAGTACAGAGATATAGCCAATAAGCCATACATAAATTCATAATTATGCAAGAGGATGCGAACTCTCCCTCCGTCAGCAATAATCAGTAGAATAAGTGGGCAGAAAATCAACAAAAATTTAGAAGACCTCAAAAACACTGTCAACCATCTTGACTTAATTTGAACACGAAACATACCACACACACACACACACACACACACACACACACACACACACACACACAAACACGAGAATGCAGGTCTTCACGTATACAGGAAACATTTACTCATGCGGATTTTTTATTAGGTCATAAAATCAACCTTAACAAACCTAAATGAATAAAAAATCATTCAAGCCGGGCTCGGTGGCTCAGCCTGTAATCCCGTGCCTTTGGGAGGCTGAGGTGAATGGATTGCCTGAGCCCGCGGGTTCGAGACCCGCCTGGGCAGCAAGACCTCATCTCTACAATAAATAAAAAAATCAGCCGGACGTGGTAGCGCTTGCCTGTAATTCTGGCCACTTGGAAGGCTGAGGCGGAAGGATCACTGGAGCCCAGCAAGTGGAGGCTGCGGTGGCCGGGAGCGGCCACTGCACTCCAGTCTGGGTGACAGAGTGAGACTCCAACTCAAAAAAAAAAAAAAAAAAAAAAAAAAAAAAAAAAAAATCATTCAGAGTATATTCTCTGACTACACCAGAATTGAATTGAAATCACTAATAAAAAGATAGTTTAAAAATTCCCAAATACTGAAAATTAACAACATATTTTAAAATTACCCATGAATCAAAAGTCGTAAAATAAATTTAAAAATATTTTGAAGTAAATGAAAAATAAAGTACATAAAATTCAGGACATGTAATTCAAGCAGTACCAAGAGGGAAATTTAACCTGTTGAATGCTTATATTACTAAACATAAAAACCAAAAATAAAACAATTCTAAAAATCAACACTTTGAGCTTCTACATTAAAAATTAAAGTACAAGCAAAATAAATTCCAAAATAAGCAAAAAATAATAATAAAAGTAAAAGCAGAAATCAATAAAACTTAAAATGATAAAACAAGTAAAAAATATTAAAACTAAAAGCTATTCCTTTGGGAAAAAACATAAAATTGACATACCTCTCTCTCTATATATCTAGTTTTTTATAATGACTGTCAATAGAATAAAGAAAGAAGACATGAATTATGATTATCATAAATGAAAAAGGGGAACCACACTACAGACCCAAACAGATATTACAGGGATAAGAAGAAAATATTACAAACAATGCTTTGCCATAAATGTGGCAACTTAGATTTAAAAGATCAATTTCTTGAAAGATATGAATAGTTAAAATGTTTGTAAAAAATATATTCAAATAGTTTTTTATGCATTTTTAAAAAATAAATCACAATTTTTGAAATCTTCCAATAAAGAAAATTCCAGACAAGCATCATTTTACTGGCAAATTCTACCAAACAATTAAGGAAGAAAAAATATCAATTATTTGCATTTTCTTCCAAAAAATTGATGAAAATGAAACTTTTCAAAAATCATTTTATGAAAGAGCCATAACTTTGAAATAAACACTGACAAAAACATTACAAGAAAAGAAAACTACAGACCAATATCACTAAAACACATAGATGCAAATCTCTTCTACAAAATACCAGCCAATTAAGTCTAACAACACATAAAAACTATAATATATCACAACCAAGTGGTTTTTCTCACAAATGCAAGACTGATTCTACATTTAAATACTACTTAAGGTAATTCATCATATTAACAGATTTTAAAATACAAGCAAATTGACACACTCACATACACACACAAATTTGCTCAACTGATTTTGGACAAGAGTACGGGGACAATTAATGGAGAATTGTTTTTAAAAATTTGTTCTGGAAATATTGGATATCTTTATGCAAAAACAAACAAAAGATTTCAACCCATACCTGACATTAATACAAAAATTAACTCAAAAGTTAATTAGAGAGGTAAATGTGAAACATAAAACTGAAAAACGTTTAGAAAAAACTTTGACAAAAACCTTTTTTGCTTTGGGGTATGACAAAGTATTCTTATATATAATACTAGAGGCACTACCCAGAAAAAAATGATGAATTGGATTTTATCAACAAATTTTTTCAATAATATGTATATGACCCATTGGTAGAATGATAGGACAATTCATGATGGAGAGAAACTATTTCCTATCACATATCCTGATAAAGAACTTTTATCTAAAATATATTAACTACTTTCAGAATTGATTAATAATATAACAATCCATTCTATTAGAAATGGGAACAATTTTTAAACAAACACTATTCTAAAGAAAATATCTGGATGGAAAATAAAGATATGAAAAAACATTCAACATCAATAATTATCGGGGAAATACAGTTTTTAATAGAAATTGATAAGCTAATTCTAATATTTACATGCAAAACAAAATACTGCAGATGACCCAAACAATGTTGAAAAAGAGCAAAGTGAAAGACTTATACTATCTGTCTCTAAGTTTAGCATAAATCTACAATAATCAAGAAATCTGACAAATCAAAGAGTCTAAAATTAACACTGTATTTATGTCATAAATTAATTTTTGAGAAAATTGTCAAAGGAATACAATGGGGGAAGAGAAATTATTTTCAACATATGATGTGAGAACAACTGATAACCAAATGAAAACAAAAAATATCTAAATATTTCACGTAATACCTAAAAATGAATTTGAGGTAATACAAATTTATCTTAAAAAGCACATTTTTTTAAATTGTATAAAATGCATAGGAGAATATACTTTCAACCAAGGATTAGAAAAATTTATTATATAGCATACAGAAGCAATAATTATAAATGAAAAGAAATTAACAAATTAGAGCTTATCGTTTATCGGAAGATAGATTTGTAGAGTGATTATATGCACTAAAAAGTACTGAACCTCAATAATACATTCTAAAGCAATAAAAATAAGCAGAATATTTTAAAAGACCCACACAAAAAAGACATAAATGAACAATGAGCATACAAAAAATAATTAGCATTGTTTGTAAATCAGAGAAATTAATGTTACAAATTTAGTGAAATTCCATATCTTATCTATTAGAATGGATAAAATTTTAAATGATTGACAATATTAAATGTATGCAAAAATGTAAGAGAACTATAATGATCACACATCGATAATATGGATGTCTATTGGGACAATCAGTTACAAAAATGGTTGAGTGCTTCTTATAAAATTGAACACACACTTACTGTATAACAATTATATTCTTCAAAATTTTTCAAAGTAAATCAAAATGTGTGTTGACAAAAATATTTTGTTAATTCAAAAGTATAGTTGTAGAAGCTTTGTTCATAGTAATTAAAAATTGGAAATAATTTAAATTCTCACCAGGAGAACAAATAAACAGATTATGGTATATTTATATCTAAAATTTAAAAAATCAGGAAAGTAGCTTGGAATAAGAAAAGAACTGGAAAGGAGCTTGAAAAAACTAAAGTGGTCAAAATGTTATATATGTTAATAAGGATGGGGCTTCATGAGTGTTTGCTTTTGGCAAAATTAATTAAACTGGCTTCAATTTATGCATTTCACACATTTTGAATTTTATCAAAAGACAAAAGAGCAAACAAATACAAAATTCTTTTTTTGCAGTAATATAAATTAATAATTTTGAAACTACTTGTTTTAAAATTCTAGGCTTGAAAAATTGAGTAAAAATATTGAAAATAATGAGAGTGCAGTTTCTTAGTTTGGGAATATGACCATCAATATGAATTCATGATTATCAAGAGAGACATAAACAGATAAATATGAAAATGATATGATGTATGTTATATTTTGTTTTTCTGTCCTCTAAGAAGGGCTAGACTCAATGACAAAGGTAGTGATAAGCACACCTCAAACACTGATCTTGGTCTCTAAACACCATTTTCCATCAAAGCTTCCAGAACATTTGAAGAAAAAACTCGTTTCAAGTCTGAAATATGGAATTTAATAAATGATCCTGGAATGTCTTCAATAACAAAACATACAAATAACAAAGCATACAAATAATGATGAAGACAAATCAAAAGTACATTAACACCAGAATTAAGAGAGTCCTGAAGAACAAATCTGATATATGTTAAACATCAAAAATAAATAATGACATTAATGGAATACTATTCATTGCACAGAACAAAAATCCATGAACAATCCTAATGTAAATAAATAAATAGGTCAATAAATAGACAACTCTTTATAGCTTATTAAACACTCGTTGTTTTTAGTAGGAAGTATGTATTTCTTCATGCTGGTGAAAATGAAATTTCTTACAATCAAATTAGATTGCTAAAATACATACTACTGTGGCTTATATAGAGTATGAAAGTAATAAATATCTGTGAAGTCTCGGAACGAAATATAGTAAGAAAAACATGATATTATATTTATTCAATGGTCTTATTTTCAACACATTATACGATTATAAAAGTTTCAATAAATATTAAAACTATTTATTCAAGTTACATGCTTTTATCACCTTTTAAGTAACAAATTACCTAGTCAATCCCATAAAAAACTACTCCTCAAACAGCATCCTCTTCCCGATGCTTTCCATGATAGAGTTCCCAAATATTTCACAAGGGAATCCGGTACAGAAATAATGAGACATACACACTGTCAGAAATGGGACACCAGGGAGCTTACTACCATATTAATACATGTGAGTTACAGTAAATTAAACTAAATGATGAACTGTAACATAAGGAATCGTGCCTACTGATTGCATATGAACGATTCTGGATGAACTGTCGGCTATCACCTATTCACTGGCCATCAAATCAGGAAACAGTAATGTTTGCTTCTAGTTGCAGTGACAATAAAAAACAAAAGCTGGTGGTTTTTGTAATTTTTCTCTTGTTATATTCTCAGACACAGAATGTACATTATTTGCTGTTGATTACATTTATATTGAGAATTAGGGCCCCAAAATTAAATCATAGTCTCACAATTTTGCTAATCTGGATGCTTGGTATGCTTTTCTTATTTTAATTTGCAATTTAAAAAAAATAATCTTTTTCCTGGCTCCCACATTTTCCAAATAATCATATTTTTTCTTAATTAAAATATATTGAAATTCAATTTGCCCTTTCTGAAAAATAAATGACAAAAGACCATTACTAAGGCAAGTTTATTATCCTGGTTATCCAATGCCAGCTAAAGCTTTGCTACACTAAATCTAAGCCTCAGCTGATCTTTTTTCCTCTGGTAACTGACCTTTTACAATTCAGTGGAAGGAAATGATTGGTTTCATTCACTAATTTTCAAGTCAACATCACAGATTTAGCTTTTCATACTGAACACCTTATTCCATTCAAATTCTGTTATAGTAGTACCATATTTGGGAAACAAGTCAATATCTCAGTTTTTGTGCCATATGAAACTTTACAGCCTCTCAATGCCACAAATTCTGTTATCTTTTACTGATATATCTTTATAGAACATAAGCATGGAATAGCAGAAAGATCCTTGGATTTTACCGCTAGATAGGAACCAAATTCTAGGCCTAAGCAAGTTAGGGAAATGAAACTCCTTAATTATAAACAAGTTAGGAAAGTAATCTCAACTCTGTTGGCCTGAATTCTCTCACCTTAAAAATGAGCATGTTAAACTAGATAATCCCAAGAGTTCATTGTATATGCAAATGTAAAATAAGTTTATTTAAATAAAATGAAAACAAAGATAGAGATATGAAAATAAAATGTCTATTTATGAGACTCCCAGCTAAGATGGTCCTCTGAGTTCAGACATTAACTACCCACCTCCCTGTTGTTAAAGTATGCGTAGCTTAAGAACTTCCACAAATTTATAGTGTGACTTATTTCCTGTAACCCACTGCCATATGCAGAACTGAGTATTGACTTGCCCTGGAAATGCCAGCCACCCACCTTTTGCCACCAGCATATCTCAGTCAACTAGATCCATAACTATAGTTTCCGTATCTAAAGGCATTTCCACACTTGGATGAAACTCTATACCAAGGAGCACGGAGTATGCCATCCTGAGCTGCCCTCCAGCAGATAATATTGTCATTAAGTATGGGGATGTTGAAATCTGGTGGAATAAACTTTAACACATAGGTTAAAGAAACAGGAGGGGACCTGGAAGACAAATTTCTCTTCCTAACTGTGTAAGTCTGCTAGGGATGCTGTAACAGATATCACAGACTAGATGGCTTAAACAACAAAAATTTATTTTCTCTGAGTTCTGTAGACTGGAAATTGGTGATAAGTGTGTCAGCAGTTTGCTTTCTTCTGAGGTCTCTTTCATTAGTTTACAGACAGCTGCCTTTTCACTGACTCCTTTTATGACCCTCCCTCTATGTGTATGCATACTCTGTGCCTCTTCCTTTCTCCACAAGGACACCAATCCTATCAGTTCAGAGACCCATCCTATAATCTTATTCAGCTTCAATCACTTATTTAAAGCCTCTATCCTAAAAAATAGTCACATTAGGGGTTAGGGTTCCAGCATATGAATTTTGGGGGAAACACAGTGCAGTCCATAGCACTTCTCTCTCATGGGCTTCTCTCTAAAGAGTGGTTGCACCAGAGGAAGCCTGTGTGCCGAACAAACACAACTAGTGAACCATCAGCTATTTCTCTTTGAGGCTTGCTATTGTCATGAAACATTTGTCTTGGTAACACATTCATTAACTGCATTTCTTAGCACAATTTTCCTTTCTTCCCCTCTTTTCTCATTAGTGCTTCACTCAAACTATGTTTTTTGAAGTTTCACCATAGCACTGATAGATAAATTGTGTATATAAGTGTCTTTCTCAGAACCTACTAGTTCAAACAGGCAAAAATAGTTTATAACCTATAGAAGACTTGAACAAAATGGCTAATACATTATGAATCTTTTACCCATGAAGCAGAAAAAAATACAGCCTTTTTAAGATAATGTAAAACTCTTAGCAAGTTTAACATAAAATAAGGCTAAATAGAAATTTCCAACTTAATTTAAAAAATTAATAACATATAGACTTAATTATGTGACAACAATTAAATTGGAAATATACTAAATGTATTATAAAATATAAGCTTCACAAAATCAGAAAATTTTGCCATTTTTTTTTCATTCATGTGCCCCAAGGGCCTAGAACAGTTGGCACATAGTAAATATCCAATATTTTTTAAGCAAATAAATAAACAGTTATTGTTTTAAAACCTGTATCTAGAGAATTAAACATACTTAAAACACTCATAAGCAAAATGGAACACAACTGTTTAGGACTCAAGAAAATAAAAGTTCTTTGTATTACATTTTGTAGGATGCAGCTAATGTTATTTAGAGGAAAATGTATGTCCTAATTATTTTTTTAAATATCAGGAAAGCCTGAAAACTCATAAACAAAGGCATCAATTCAGGTAGGCAGAAAGCAAACCAGAGACAATGCAAAGGAAGTAGAAGAAAAAATAATAAAAGGTTTTTTTTAAAAAAAAAGATCAAATAGAGCAAACTTTAACTAAGAAGAGAAACATTTGTATTAAGATTAATCTGGAAAAAACAGATATGGCAAATAAAGAAATATCTCAAGGACAGTTTCTTTTTTTTACAATATATGTTATTTTTAATTGGCATATAAATATTGGTAATTAATGTATTTCTAGTGCAGAATAATATTTATTATCAAATGTTTCATTTTATCTTCTGTTTTACTGTGATAGTTGATACATTCATGATTGACTAATTTACTGTCACACTTAATTCTGCACTTTTTCCATAAGTCATTATCCCGCATTCCTCTTCATTTCTACAATTATATTTTAAAATTGTATTTATCCTTTTTCTTCCATTTTTTATTTTTTTTAATTTATTTATTTATTATAAAGATGTGGGGTACAATTAAGGGTTAGGTATATAAACACCGATCATGCAGGTATCCTTGTTGATGAGGTATGTCCCTCACTCCCCTAGTAGTTTCCCTCAACTGCCAGTCCCACCCCCCCAAAGTTTTCCACTACTACCAATTGCTTTCTTATAGCATTATAATTGTTCAAATTCACCTTATAAGTGAGAACATATGGAACTCAATTCTTTGTTTCTGTAATAAATCACTGAGTATGATCGACTCCAAATCCATCCAAGTTGCTGCAAAGTCCATGTATTTGTCCTTCTTTATGACTGCATAATATTCCATTGTGTATACGTACCACATTTTTTATCCAGTCCAACTTCAATGGGCATGAAGGTTGGCTCCATGCTTTTGCTATTGTGAACAGAGCTGCATCGAACTTACGTGTGCAGGTATCTTTTTTGCAGAAATATTTGAGTTCCTTCGGAAGTATTCCCAATAGGTGAATTGCTGGGTCATATGAAAGGCCAATTTCTAGTTCTTTCAGAAATTGTCACACTGTCTTCCAAAGAGGTTGTACTAGTCTGCATTCCCACCAGCAGTGTAGAAGTGTTCCTTTTTCTCCACATCCTTGCCAGCATCTGTTGTTTGTTTTATTAATGATGGTTATTCTTACAGGGGTTAGGTGGTTTTGCATTTCTCTGATGATGAGTGAGGCTGAGCACTTTTTCATGTGTCTATTGGCTACCCGTATATCTTCTTTGAGAAGTGTCTATTCTTGTCTTTTGCCCACTTTTTAAAGGGACTGTTTGTTTTTTTTCTTTCAGTGCATTTGAGTTCCTTGTAGATCCTAGATGTCAGGACTTTGTCAGATGTACAGTTGGCAGATATTTTTTCCCATTTTGTGTGCTGTCTCCCTGCTCTCTTGATGATTTCTTTTGCTTTGCAGAAGCTCGTTAATTTGATGAGGTCCCACTTGTCTATCTTATTTCTTTAGGTATTGGTCTTTAGGGTTCTGAATAGGAATTGGCTTCCAGTTCCAGTTTCCATAAGTGTGTCTCCCACGCTTTCTAAGATTCTTATAGTTTGAGGTTTTACATTTAGGTCTTTGATCCATTTAGAGTTAATTTTTGTGTGTGGTGATAAATAGGGGTCCTGTTTCAATCTTCTGCATGTGGTCAGTCAATTTTCCCACTACCATTTACTGAACAGATTCTCTTCTTCCTAGTGGTTGTTGTTGGATGCTTTGTCAAAGATGAGTTGGTTGAGGAACTGAGGTTTTGCTTCCGGAATCTCTATCCTGTTCCATTGGTCTATGTGCCTGTTCTTGTACCAATTCCAGGCTGTTTTGATTACTGTAGCCTTATAGTAAAGTTTGAAGTCTGGAAGTGTGATACCTCCTGCTTTGTTTCTTTTGTTAAGGATTGTTTTGGCTATTCATGGTATGAATTTCTGTATTGTCATTTCCAGGTCTGAGAAGAATGATGTTGGTATCTTAATGGGTATTGTGTTGAATCTGCAGATTGCCTTTGGTAGGATGGACGTCTTAACAGTGTTGATTCTTCCTATCCATGAGCATGGAATATGTTTCCATTTGTGTCTTAGATTTCTTTGAGCAGTGTTTTGTAATTCTCATTGTAAAGGTCTTTCACTTCTCTGGTTAGTAAGATATCGAGGTATTTTATTTTTTTGTGTGCCTATTGTGAACGGGATTGTGCTTTTGCCTGCTTGTTGGTGTATAGAAATGCAACTATCTTTTACCCTGAGACTTTGCCAAAGTTCCTTATCAGAGCAAGCAGGTTTTTGACAGATTCTCTTGGATTTTCGAGATATAGGATCATATCATCAGCAAAGAGGGATAACTTGACTTCCTCTTTTCCTATTTGGATACCCCTGATGTCCTTCTCTGTCTAATTGCCCGAGCTAGGACTTCCGACACAATATTCAACAAGAGGGGTGAGAGTGGGCAGCCTTGTCTTGTTCTAGTTTTCAGGGGGAAATGTTTCTAGTTTCTGCCCATTTAGCAATATGTTAGCTGTGGGTTTGTCGTAGATGGTGCTTACTATTTTGAGGTATGTTCCTTCTATACCTATGGGTTTGAGTGTTTTTATAAACAAGTGATGCTGGATTTTATCAAAATCTTTTTCTGCATCTAATGAGATAATCATGTGGTTCTTGTTTTACATACGTTGATGTATATAATGACATTTATGGTCTTGTGAATGCTGAACCATCCCTGCATCCTGGGGATGAAGCCTACTTGATCAGGGTGAATGATTTTTGAGATGTGTTTTTGGATCCGACTTGCTAGAATCTTGTTGAGGATTTTTGTATCTGTGTTCATAAGGGATATTGGCCTGTAGTTCCCCCTCTTTGTTGGATCTTTACCCTGTATGGGTAGCAGTGTGATGTGAGCTTTGTAAAATGATTTGGGGAGAATTCCATCTTTCTCAATTGCCTGGAATACTTTCATTAGGATTAGTATCAGTCCTCCTTGTACATTTTGTAGAATTCTGCTGGAAAGCCATCCAGGCCAGGGCTTTTTTTGGTATGTAGTTTTTGCATGACAGAGTCAATTTCCTGGGTTGTTATTGGTCTATTTAGTGTCTCAATGTCTTCTTGTTTTAACCTGGGGAGGTTGTGTGATGTCAGAAAGTCCTCCATTTCATCTAGGTTATCAAGTTTGTTTCCATATAGGTGTACATAGTTATCTCTGATAATCCTTTGTATTTCTTCGGGGTCAGTTGTGATTTGATCTTTTGTATTTCTAATTGTGTTTATTTGGGCTTTTTCTCTCTTTTTCTTTGTCATTCTGGCTAGAGACCCATCAATCTTGTTAAATCTTTCAAAGAATCAGCTTTTTGTTTTGTTGATGTTTGCTATAATATTTTTGTCTTCCGTGTCCCATATTTGGGTTCTTATTTTTGTGATTTGGATTCTTCTGATAATGTTGGGGTTTTGGGGGTCTTCTCTTTCCAGCTCCCTTAGGTGATCTGTTAGGCTCTCCACTTGTGATCTTTCCATTTTTTGATGTATGCTCATAGAGATATAAATTCCCCTCTGAGAACTGATTTCAGGGCATCCCAGAAGTTTTGGTAAGATGTTTCTTCATTTCATTTGTTTCCAGTAATCTTTCAATTTCTGCTTTGATTTCAGTGTTGACCCAGTAGTTGTTCAGCATCCTGCTATTTAGTGTCCATGTCTTTGTGGGCTTTGGGGAAATGTTGTCAGTGTTGATATTTATTTTTATACCACTATGGTCTGAGAATGTGCATGGCAAGATTTCAAACTCTGGAATTTGTTTATGCTTGATTTATGCCCAAGAATGTGATTGATCTTGGAGTATTTACTGTCACACTTAATTCAGCACTTTTCCCATAAGTCATTATTCCCCATTCCTCTTCATTTCTATGATTATATTTTAAAATTGTATTTATCTTTTTCTTGCATTTTTAATAATACATTTTACTTTTCAGAAGAGTTTTATATTAACAAAAATATTGAGATTGTACAAATAATCTCTATTTACCTCCTCCACTCACATGTACAATTCACCTATGAACATCTTACATTAGTATGACACATTTGTTATAATTAATGAACCAATATTGATACATTATTATTATTAATTAACATCCATACTCATTAGACATTTATTTATTTTTTCACCTTATACTTCTGTTACAGCATCCCATTCAAGTTACCATATTTTATTTAGTTGTCATGTTTCCATAGGCTTCTCTTGACTGTGGTGTTTTCTCAACTTTTCCTATTTTGATGACTTTGGCAGTTTTGAGGTACCTGGGCAAGTATTTTGTTGAATGCACCTCTATTGAAATTTGTTTTTCTTGCGATTAACCTAGTGATATATGTCTCTGGGAAGAAAACCAAAAAGCTAAAGTGCAGTTTTCATTATATTATAATAAAGGTACATGCTATCAGTATGAAGTAACTGCTTTTGATGTTAATTAGCTTGGTGAGATAAAGGTTTTCAGGTTTCTCCACTGCAAAGTTAATTTTTTCCCCAGTTTCCATACTATCCTTTTTGGAAGAAATCACTAATGTATCCAGGAGAATATGTATCAAATTTTAGCTTAATTACAGAATGAAAAGATAAAAATAAGTAAGCAACTTACCAATAGTTTAATACATCAAAAAGTAGAATTTTAAAATCACATCATCAAACTGATCAGGGACATCAAATATTTTAAGACAGACATCTATTCTGGAACGATCCAAAACATGAATCACACTTACTTCCACAAACTAGACATAAAATGATAAGAAACATTCTTGCTAACATTTCTAATACTGACCTTCATAGGAACCAGACCTCTTGGGAAATATGGTACTTTCATGTGAACGGTTAGGAGCAGACTTCTGTGAGCTAGGCAGACGATGCAAAATATGATGAGGCTTACTTTTAGCTGGAGCTCAACTGAGGCTTAGAATGAATCTGGAACAAGGCTTCCAGTGGTAAGATAAATTGAAAAGAAAGATGACTAGTTTACTGTCCCACTTAATTCTGCACTCTTTCCCTAAGTCATTATTCCTCATTTCTCTTTATTAAGGCAGTGCAGGGATGAAAGCCAAATTAGTAAAACCATGATCTAATAACTTGTTTGCAGTACCAGTAATCATACCATTTTTAATTCAAAAGACTTCAATGATTAAAATTTAGACACACAAAAAAGTTCTTGGATTTTAAGGCTTTTCAAAATTATTTGCATAATTGCAAATAACATGAATTTATCCTTATAGACACACAAAAGTAGTGATTTAATGAGTATTTTTCTAACAGTTTTTGTCATCGCCTTTGCCTTCAGTTCTCAAAATAGGCAGTGGATTTCAAAAGAAGCAAAATCAAATTTTCTCATTTTCCTAAAGCCTAATGAGAGACATGGTTGAATAGAAATAATCAGAAGAGCTATGATTCAATCCAAGAAAGAAATTTCAGTTTCTTAATGTATACATAGTCAGAACTGTTTCCAGGTCTGTCTACAAAATTACTTTACTTTAATATATGTATGCTTATATGAAATATAAAAGTAAACATAAGGATCATATCATTTATAAAATATTTTATGTTTCTAGAGGCCATGACTTTTTCTTTGTGTATCTTATAACTTGAACAAATTTAATTTAGAATACTTTCAAATTAATGCTTCATCACATGTTTATGTTTTCCTTGTCTCTACCATACTGGGAGTTCATCAGGTTAGTATTAATTGCCTCTCATATATTAGATCCTGAATACATTGGTGTTAAGCAAAACTGCCCAAATTGCAATGCACACGCTATCCTTTCTTTCCCAAATCATGTTGTGAGTTCCTTGAAAGTAGGCATGTTTCTTTGATTCCTTTTTCCTCCAGATTTCAGTGTCTAAAACATAGTCAACTGCACAACCTAGCAGAAGGATAGCCTAACCATTGTTAAAATCTACTGGTTCCAGCCCAGATTATAGGCTTATTTTCTTTGGATCTTGCAATTGTTTTTAAAAACTAGAATTAGTTGCCAAGATTTCTAGATTAGGTGATTTCAAATTTTTAAAATAAATCTAGACCTTTTGCTTTGTCCCAAAATATCGGTAGGTCCAGCTGAAAAGGACCCTCCTTCACAGACAATAACCCCTATTGAGGATGCTCCAGTCTAGTTAAGATAAGCATACTCTAGTTCAGCAGAGTATACTACCAGACTGTTTTGGCTTAATTACATTATTTCCTTGGATCATGTAAAAATTTGGATTTTCTATCATTCTTTCTCTTGAAATGATTTTTGTCATGATGTGTTCCAGATATACTTGTCTCAGTGGGTACTATAAAAGAGAAAAACAAAAAACAAAACAAAACAAAACAACAATATACTAAAGGCTATTACATAAAACACAAAACAAGAACTTGGCTAAACTTGTTTAGCCAATATTTTTCAAATTTTCGTTGTTGGCTACAAAACCCTTTAATTATATGCAACAGATATGTAATGTTATGTAACAGAATTGTTGATCTATGGTATATATTCCATTTTTACATCAGTAATTTAAATGTTCTCATTCATTGAAAAAATGGGACTTGTCTTAGCCGGGCTCCCTTAGTTTGAAGCAAAGTTTATATGTAACTTGTGTGTATGGAGCAAGAGGATTAGGAAAATTTATAACCCCAGGGCAACAAAAGTAAGGAGAAAAGGAGAGTAAAACAGAGAAAGTGGTAAAATAAATACAACTTTGCCAAGCCAATCCAGTCTTTACAAGAAAATTGAGTGAATGCTTATAACATCAGATATCTACCTACTGTCCATATAAAGCCATCATGCCTTAGATCAGTATTGCCAGTTTTGTCTTGTCTTTTGTCTCTCACTAGCCAAGATTCCTTGCCTTTTTGAAATTAGTTACATGTCCCCTTCAGTCAACCACTAGGAGAGCCATATTTGACAGTGGAATGCTGCATCAGAGTTTGTTGGAGGTAGTAAAGACCAGAACTTTCAGGATCTGGTTGAATTGAACTGATGGTCAGAACTGCTCTGTTTTTTCTTTCTTTTTTTTTTTTTTTTTTGAGTTGGAGTGTCAGTCTGTCACCCAGACTGGAGTGTAGTGGCTGCTTCCAGCCACCGCAGCCTCAACCTGCTGGGCTCTGACGATTCTTCCGCCTCAGCCTTCGGAGTAGCCGGAATTATAGGCACGCGCTACCACGCCTGACTGATTTTTTGATTTATTGTAGAGATGAGGTCTCGCTGCCCAGGCGGTTCTCGAACCCTCGGGCTCAGGTAATTCACTCACCTCAGCCTCCCAAAGGCGCGGGATTACAGGCTGAGCCACCGAGCCTGGCGCTCTGTCTTTTATAACACAGCACAATATGGTTCTTATTGAAGAACTACACTTACACAGGCTAAAGCTTACACAAGCACAAGTTTAGGAGAGGTGTTACCAGTGGCGCCAAATAATTTTTAAGTATGTGGTCTAGAAGGGCAAGTAGTATCAAGCAAATACAGAGTGTAGATAATATTTGATATACTCCTTACAAGGTGATATTTAACTCTAAAAATTTAATGCAGTAAGAACAAAACAAAATTTCTCCAGTTTCTGTCTTTGTTTCTACTAAAACTCTGATGTTGCTATTTTCCAAGACTGACTATATTCCATTCTTATATGAAAACAAAAATATTGCAAATGTATTCTCAATATTTATTTTTAATTTTATTTTATGTCAATAATATTGTTTTAAAAAAGGAAAGTTTGTTGTAACTAAAACCTGTTTTCTTCCTTGATAGACAATTCCACGAAAAATGAAGAAGAAGGGAGGGGATGAAGATGATGTTGGAAGCAGTTGGACTATGTGTGTCCCAGTGTGAGTGTATGAAAAATTTTGTGAATGTGTCAGTGAGTAAGTGGACACGTGAGTGACTGACTGAGTGGGGACATCGGAAGAAGTTGCTGGGGCTCTCCTGGTGAAGCAGCTAGTGCTATAGCTACTCTGTTTTGTCCCTAGTGCTTCCCAGGCTGCAGAAGCCAAGTGCCATTTTTTAAAAATCAATAAAGCCCTTCTTGGGAAGAAGCTGCCAGGAGAGTCTACCATCTCCAGGCTCTGCCTCACCACTGCAGCACCTGTGTGGACACTGGCAACAAGGGCTATGGAGGGAGCACAGTGAGAGAGCCCAGAGGCAGAACCCCACTGGAGAAGATGAGAGAGGCACCCTGCCACTGTCTTGAAAACAGGGCAGGAAAGTGTTGCAGCTTTCTCATCATGGAGCAATAACCCAGATCTCATTAATATTCAGGGATCGATCATAACCCGGAGGGAATACCCTGAAAACACAAGCTCTGGAGGGACAAGACAAGTGCTGAGACATAGTTGCCCCACTCCCCTACTCCCTGCACTGACTCAGTCACAGGACATAGGGTGTGGCCAAAAAAGGATGAGGAAGACCTCCAAAGAGATCAGAGGTGAGTCCAAGGCTTACCCAATGCCCTCCTCCCCAGCAATCCTGTGAACATCAGACCCATGACTGAGAGGGACAAACCAAGACAGAGCCTGAACATCAGCCATGACTCTATTCCAGAACAAGCCTGGTTGGGGTGCCTCCCCACCAGTACCTGGGGAAGAAACAATCTTGTACCTCCCCACTGGAGGGGATCCCCCTGACCATGTGAGAGTGGAAAGGGCACCAGCCCACCACCCGCTCCTTCTTCCCTGGGCTGGACACTGGGAAGATTGTGAATGAGGCCAAGAACTTTAGGATACAGCAGAGGAACTTACCTGTAAGCAACTTAAAGGAACAATTACAGAGCGTGACACAAGAAGGCAGGTTTTGTTTGATTGTTCATTTGTTTTTTAATATTTTTCCTTTGCTCATGAATGTATATGTGAGGGTTCAATCTGCATCCCCCACCCCCTACCATTCTTTTCTTTCTTCTTTTTTCTTTCTTTCCTCTTTTGGGTTTTTTTTTCTGTTTATATGTGTAAGCGAATGATTGAGTGTACATCTTTCAGTTTTTTGTATTGGTTTGCTTTTGCTTTTTTGTTCTTCTCTTTTTTTAGTTTAATATGTATGAATACATGTATGTGGGCTCTATTTTAATTCATTTTTTTCCTTTTCTACTTATTTCATTTTGTGTTGGGCATGTGTGTCTGTGTGTTTGCTTTTTGTGTGTGGTTCATATTATTGTTGCTTTTTGTTTTGTTTTGCTTTGTTGTTTTTCCAATTTACTGTGTGTGTGTGTGTGAGTGTTTGTGTGTGTGTGTGTGTGTGTGTGTGTGTGTGTGTGTGTGTGTGTGTATTTAATTGGTCTTTGCCTTGGTTTCTGCTTTTGTAGTTCTGCATTTTTTTATTGTTCTCATATTTATGTCTGTCTTATTTCATTCTACTTCTCTCTGTTCTTCTTACTGCTGTTACTGTATCTTAAATTCAGTGGGTACACGCACACACCTATTGCATCATCATATAGAGTGGTGGTGGGAAATGGGTCTCAGGGAACCAATACCACAATCAGTGAACATTGTGATTTGCAAGTAGTTCCTGAATCCTAGCTCCTCATCCTCCACCTTAAACAACTCTCAAAACTACAAGAGAAAACAAAGCTTCCCATCCACAGTCATGTTTCAAAATAGAACAAATTTGAGCCCTGATTAGGGAAGAATAGAGAGATGAAAAAACATCAGAAGTGAAAGCCTCTCCCACTGTCACTGAATAGCAGAACTAAAAAGAAAAGAAAGAGATCTGACACAAATGAGGAAAAATCAACAGAAGAACACAGGTAATTCCCAGCATACCAAAGAGAAAACACCTGAAAATTCAGACCTCAGAGACCAAACCATGGACGTCACCAATGACTGGCCCCAGAATACAACAGAGACTAAGGAATGGATGGAGAGTGAATAAGACTCAAGAAAGACAAGATACAACACTGGAAGAACTTGTATTAGAGATTTTGGCCATAAAAAAATTTCATCCAGGAAATAAATAAGATGACAAGCAAGGAAAGCAAAATTAATCAATCAGAAGAAAGAATCACAGACCTTGAAGACCAAAACATGGAATTAACCCAATCTGTAAAAAACATAGTAAGAAAAGTCAGAAAGAAAGAACAAAGTCTCCAAGAGATGTGCAGTTATTTCAAGATGCCAAACCTATACCTGACAGGTTTTGGTTTTTTTTTAATTTATTTTAAAATTGTGGGGTATAGTTAAGGTTTAGGTATACAAATATTCATTGAGAAGTTACCCTTTTTGATGAGGTGTGCCCCCTCCCTTCCCCAGGCAGATATCGACTACTGTTAATCCTGACTCCCTGCCCCACCCCCCATTTTCCCACAGGTTTAACAGAAGAAGAAAGGGAAATGGAGAACACCTTGGAGCAACTATTCCAGGAAGTTATCCAAGATCACTTTTTCCATCTCACCAGAGATGTCACCATGCAAACACAAGAGATAGAGAGGAACTTAGCAAGACATCAAATAAGAAGACCAATGCCTAGACACATAAAATTCACCTACACAAAGTAAGTACAAAAAAATAAATAAACAAACCCTAAAGGCAGCAAGAGAGAAAGGTCAGACTCCCTACCAAGGGAAACCAAGCAAAATAGCAATATATCTATCAGCAGAAACACTATAAGCTAGAAGGGACTAGAGCTCAATATTCAAAGTCCTCAAAGATAAACAATTTCAACCAAGAATTTCCTATCCAGCCAAGCTCATCTTCTTCAGCAATGGAGAATTAAAATTCTTCTCAGACATCCAATCCCTAAGATATTATGCAGCTTCCAGACCTGCTCTAAAGGAGACACTTAAAAGAGTATTAAGCACAGAAGAAAAAAAAAAAAGAATGATCACCCTTTTCCCAAGAGAACAGCAGAATCAAGAGAATAAATTGCAGCTGCAAACTTGAAAACATGTACATACCTCAACTCAAAAGCTAAAAAAAAATAACAAAATCTGTATAAGAACCTCATGACAGGGTTAAACAATCACATTTCAAAATCAGCCTGAATGTGAATAAACTAAATACACCACTGAAAAGATGCAGAATGGCAAACTGCATGAAAAACCATGACCCAATTATTGCTGCATCCAGGGAACTCAGCTCACCACAAGAGACACACACAGACTGACTAAAAATTAGAGGATGAAAAATGTGTTTCCAAGCAAATGGATCACAAAGAAGGCAGGAGTCACAATCTTAATATCAGACAAAACAACTGTTAAGTTATCAAAAATGTAAGGAGATATGGGAGGACACTACATAATGATAAAAAGTTAAATCCATAAACAGGAAATGCCCATCCAAAGCATATACTTATGCAACACAGAAGCACCAATGTCTATAAAGCAACCACTAAGTAAAGTAAAAAATATATTTTGACTCTAACACTATCATAGCTGGGGTCTTAAATGCCCCACTAAACCCTAGATAGGTCATTGAGGCAAAAAATTCACAAAGAGATCTGGAACCTTAACTTGATATTCGACTAAATGAACTTAATAGATACCTACAGAATAATTCACTCAAAAAACACAGAGTATACATTCCACTCATCATCACATGGAATGTACTCCAAAATAGATCGCATCCTCAGCCATAAATCAAGCATAAATAAATTTTATATGATCAAAATACTTCCATGAACCTTCTCAGACCACAGTGGAATAAAAACAAATATCAATACCAACAAAATCTCTTCCAAACTCACAAAGACATGGGCACTAAAGAGCATGATACTGAACGACTTCTGGCTCAACATAGAAATCAATCAGAAATTAAAATATTCCTGAAAACAAATGAAAATGAAGAAACATCTTACAAAAACCTCTGGGATGCCATGAAATCAGTTCTAAGAGGGGAAATTATATTCTATGAACACATATCAAGAACATGGAAAGATCACAAGTTAGCAGCCTAACAAATCACCTAAGGGAGCTGGAAAGACAAGACAAACAAAACTCTGGCTTTAGCAGAAGAATCCAGATCACCAAAGTAAAAGTCCAAATATGGGACATAGAAGACAAAAATATAATAGAAAAAAATCAGTAAAACAAAAAAGATGATTCTTTGAAAGAATAAACAAAATTGATGGACCACTAGCCAGGATGACCAAGAAAAAGAGAGAAAAAGCCCAAATAAACAGAATCAGAAATGCAAGAGATCAAATCACAACTGACCTGGAATACAGAAGATTATCAGAGATTACTATGCACACCTGATGGAAACAAACTTAAAAACCTAAATGAAATGGAGGACTTTCTGACATCACACAGCCTCCCAAGATTAAAACAAGAAGACATTGAGGCACTAAATAAACCAATAACAACCCAGGAAATTGACTTCATCATTAAAAACCAACCTACCCCTCCCAAAAAAGGCCTTGGGCGAGATGGCTTTCCAGAGGTATTCAAAAAACATACAAGGAAGAGCTAATACCTATCTTATTGAAAGTATTCCAGGCAATGGTGAAAGACAGAAGTCTCCCCAAATTATTTTAAGAAGGTCACATACACTGATACCAAAACTGGGTAAAGATCCAACACACAAAAAAAGAGCACTACAGGTCAATATCCCTAATGAACACAGATACAAAAATTCTCAAGAAGATTCTAGCAAATCAGATCCAACAACACATCTCAAAAATCATCCACCATGACCAAGTAGGCTTGATCCCCAGGATACAGGTCTGGTTTAACATCCACAAGACCATAAATGTAATTAAATACATCAATAGATGTAAAAACATACACCACATGATTATATCATTAGATGAAGAAAAACCTTTTTATAAAATCCAGCATCCTTTCTTGATAAAAACCCTCAAACATCTGGGCATAGAAGAAACATAACTCAAAATAATAAGCACCATCTACAGTAAACCCACGTCCAAAATATTGCTAAATGGACAGAAACTGGTCTTTGATGCATTTAGAGCTGATTTTTGTGATAGGTAGGGGTTCTGTTTCCATCTTCTTCATGTGATCAGCCAGTTTTTCCAGCACAATTTACCGAATAGCTCCTCCTCTCCCCAGTGGTTGTTGGGGGGAGGCTTTGTTGAAGATGACTTGGTTGAGAAATTGTTGATTCTTCCTATCCATGAACATGGAACATTTTTGCATTCATTTATGTCTTCTTGGATTTCTTAGAGTAGTGTTTTGTAGTTTATTATAAGGGTTTTTTACTTTTCTATTTAGGAAAATGTCGAGGTATTTCATTTTTTTGTGGTTACTGTAAATAGGATTGTGGTTTTTATTTGGTTTTCAACCTGCTTGTTGGTATATAAGAATGTGACTGTCTATTGTACATTTATTTTGTACCCTGAGACTTTGCCAAAGTCCTTTATCAGTGCAGGTAGGTTTTTGACAGATTCTTTTGGGTTTTTAAGGTATAGGATTATATCATGAGCAATGAGAGATAACTTAATTTCCTCTTTTCCTATTTGTATATCACTGATTTCCTTTTCTTGTCTAGTTGCTTTAGCTAAGACAGCCAACACAATGTTGAACAAGAGGAGTGAGTGAGGGCAGTCTTGTCTTTCAATTTTCAGGAGAAGTATTCCCAGTTTCTGTCCATTTAACAATATGCTGGCTGTGGGTTTATCGTAGATGCCACTTATTTTCAGGTATGTTGCTTCTATGCCTAGGTGTTTGAAGGTTTTTAACAAGAAGAGATGCTGTATTTTAGTAAAAGCTTTTTCTTATGATGTAATCAAGTGATTCTTGTTTTTATATCTGTTGATGTATTTAATTACATTTATGATCTTGCAGATGTTAAACCAGTCCTGCATCCTGGAGGCGAAGCCTACTTGGTTATAGTGGATAATCTTTGGGATGTGTTGTTGGATCCAGTTTAATAAAATCTTGTTGAGAATTTTTGCATCTTATATTTATTGGGGATATTGGACTGTAGTTGTCTTTTTTTTTTTAAAATCTTTACCCAGTTTGGGTATCAGTGTGATGTTAGCTTTGCAAAATGACTTGGGAAGAATTTCACTTTTCTCAATTGCCTAGAATTTTTTTCAATAAGATTGGTAGCAGCTTCTCCTTGTACGTTTTGTAAAATTCTACTGGAAAACCGTCCGATCCAGGGCTTTTTTTGGTAAGTAGTTTTCTTATGACAGAGTTGATTTTCTGGGTTGTAATTGGCCTATTTAATGTCTCAGTGTCTTCTGATTTCAACTTTTGGAGGTTGTGTGATGTCAGAAATTCCTCCATTTATTTAATGTTATCAAATTTGTGTCTATAGTAATCTCTGATAATCTTTTGTATTTCTTCAGTTGTGATTTGATCTTTTGCATTTCTGATTGTGCTTATTTAGACTTTTTCTCTCTTTTTCTTGGTAATTCTGGTTAGAGATCCATCAATTTTTGTTAATTCTTTCAAAGAACCAGCTTTTGTTTTGTTAATTCTTCCTATGATATTTTTGTCTTCTATGTCCCATATTTAAGCTTTTAGTTTGGAGGTCTGGATTCTTCTGCTAAAGCTAAGGTTTTGGTGGTCTTGTCTTTCCAGCTCCCTTAGGTGATTTATTAGGCTACTAAATTGTGATCTTTCCATTTTCTAGAAATGTGTTGGCAGAAGTATAAATTCCTCTCTTAGAACTGATTTCATGGCATCCCAGAGGTTTTTGTAAGATGTTTTTTTCATTTTCATTTGTTTTCGGGAATATTTTAATTTCCGTGTTGACTGAGGAGTTGTTCAGCATCATGCTGTTTAGTGTCCATGTCCTTGTGGGGTTTTGGGGAATTTTGCTGGTATTTATATTTATTTTTATAAAATATCAACTGTGGTATGAGAAGATGTATGGCAGTATTTTGATCTTATGAAATTTGTTTATGCTTGACTTATGGCCAAGGATGTGATCAATCTTGGAGTACATTCCATATGGTGATGAGTAGAAAATATATTCTGGATTATTGGGTAGAATATTCTGTCAATATCTATTAAGTCTATTAGGTCAAGTGTCAAGTTGAAGTTTTAAATCTCTTTGTGGATTTTTGCCTCAATGATCTATCTAGGGTTGTTAGTGGGATATTTAAGTCCCCAGCTATAATAGTGTTAGAGTCATTATCTTTTGTTAGTATAGGTCAATAGTTGCTTTATAAATGCTGGCTCTTCTGTGTTTGGTACTTATATGTTTAGAATAGATATTCTTTTGATGGATTGAACTTTTTATCATTATGTAATGTCCTTTTGTGTCGTTTTTAAATTTTTGATAGCTTAAAATTGTTTTGTTTTGTTTTGTTTTTTGATATTAAGATTGTGACTTCTGCCTGCTTTTGTGATCCTTTTGCCTGGAAACTCATTTTCCTTCTTCTGACTTTCAGTCTGTGTGCATCCTTTGTGGTGAGATGCATTTCCTGGATGCAGCAAATAATTGAGTTATAGTTTTTCATCCAGTTTGCCATTCTGTGTCTTTTCAGCGGTGCATTTAGTTCATTAACATTCAGGTTGATTATTGAAATGTGATTATTTATCCCTGTAATGAGGTTTTTATAAAGTTTATTTTCTTTTTTTGTTTATTTTGTTTTCTTTTAGATTTGGGGTTGATATATGCATGTGTTTTCAGGTTTGCTGTTATGATGTCTTCTCTGTTAGTTCTGAGTTCTGCTGTTCTCTTGGAAAGTGCATGGCCATTTTTTTTTTTTTTTTTTTTTTTTTTTGTCCTTGCTTAATAACTTTTTAAGCATCTCCTGTAGAGCTGGTCTGCAGGCTGTATAATCTCTTAGGGATCAGATGTCTGGGAAGGATTTTAACTCTTTATGCTGATGAAGCTGAGCTTGGCTTAGTAGGAAATTCTTGGTTGAAATTTTTATCTTTGAAAATTTTGTATATTGGACTCCAGTTCCTTCTAACTTGCAGTGTTTTTGCTGATAAATTTGTTGCTGTTCTGATTGGCTTTCCCCAGTAGGTAGTCTGACCTTTCTCTCATGTTGTCTTAGAATTTTTTCTTTTGTACTTACTTTTGTAGGTGAATTACTATGTGTCTAGGGGTTGGTCTTCTCATTTGCTGTCTTGCAGGGCTTCTCTCTATCCCTTGTGTTTGGATGGTCACATCTCTGGTGTGACATGGAAAGTGTTCTTCAATAACCTCCTGGAATACTTGCTCCAGGAGTTCTCCATTTCCCTTTCTTCTTCCAGGAAACCAATCAGGCATAGGCTTGACCTCTTGATATAATTGCTCATCTCTTGTAGACATTGTCTTTTCTTTCTTAGTTTTCTCTCCATGTTTTTTAAAGATCATGTTAATTTCATGTTTTGGTCTTCAAATTCTGAGATTCTTTCTTCTGCTTGATTAATTCTGCTTTTTATGCTTGTCATTTTTTAATTCATTTCCTGGATAAAATTTTCATGGTCAAAATCTCTGTGACAAATTCTTTGAATGTTACATCTTATCTTTCTTGATTCTTGTCCACTCTTTCCATCTATTTCCTAATCCCTGTTGTGTTCTGGGACAGTCATTGGTGACTTCCATTGTTTTGGCTCCAAGGTCTGATTTTCCAGGTGTTTTCTCCTTGTTATATTGAAAATTACCTGTATTCTTCAGTTGGATTTTCCTCATTTGTAATCGATCTCTTACTTTTCTCTTTAGTTCTAATATTCAGTGGTAGTGGGAGAAGCTTTCACTTCTGATGTTTGCTCAGTCCTCTATTCTTCCTTGATCAGGGCTCTGGAATTGTTCTGTTTTGAAACAAAAAAGTTTTTTCTGTCTCTTATAGTTTTGAGAATCAAATAAGTTGGAGGATGGTGAGCACTGATCTTTTTGGAGGTTCTCCTTATCCTTTTCTGGCTACACCCTTTGTCCTGTGACTGAATCAAGGGGTAGGGTGCCTGAAACTCAGCACTCATTCTGTCCCTCCAGAGTTTGTGCTTTCAGGATATTTCCTCTGGATCACAATCAACACCTGAGTAGTTAATCCACCAGTCACAGAGATTGGGTCTGTTTCTCCATGGTGAGCAAGATAGATCACTTTCCTACCCCATTTTTAAGAGGATGGTAGGGTGCCTCTTTCATCTTTTCTAATGGGGCTCTGTCTTTGGGCTTCCTCCACAGTCTTTGCTGTCAGTATTCAACCAGGCACTGCAATGGTTAGGCAGATCCTGGAGCTGGCAGTCTCTTCTGAAGCAGTTTCTTCCCAGGAAGGCTTTTATTGGCTAAAAAAAAAAAAAAATGACACTCAGCTTGTGTGACCCAGGAAGTGCTAGGGACCAAGCAGACTAACTGTAGCACCAGCTGCTTCACCAGGAGAGCCCTGGCCACTTGCTCACAAGCCCCCACTCAGTCAGTCTTTCCTGGTAGCTTCTTCCCAGGAAGGTCTGTGTTGGTTTCACTTTAAAAAAAAAAAAGGTGCTTGGTTTTTGCACACTGGGAAGCTCTAGGAACCAAGCAGAGCAACTGTGGCCCCAGCTGCTTCACCAGGAGAAAGCCCTGACCACTTGCTCCTGAGCCCCTACTCAGTCAGTCTATCCCAGCAACTTCTTCCTAGGAAGGCTTTATTTATTAAAAAAAAAGGGGGGGGGGAAATGACACTTGTCTCTGCATCCCGGAAATCACTATGGTCCAAACTGAGCAGATGTGTTGCCAGCGGCTTCACCAGGAAAGCATGGACACTTACTTCCAAGAACTTGCTCAGTCAGTCACTCACACTGGGACTTAGCAACACATACACAAAACTTTCCACGCACTCACTCATTCACACTGGGACTCCCATAGTCTGACTGGCTCAGCTGCCATCTTCCTCAGGGATCAGATCTGTGTTTTAAACCTTCATATCAAAGTTTTCAATGAAATATCCTATGAAGTATTCTATGTTTGTGTGTTTCATGATTATGTAAGTGACTTGCCTCTATTTAAGTCAAAATTATAGACATAAATAATATGTTGAGGAAGATAGGGAGTGAATGATCGTTAAATCTTCATCAATTTCATCATCATATAAAAAAAAAAATGAAACCTAAGTAAAAACAGTGTTCTTGATACACAACCGTATCTTTAAAAATTTTTTTCAGAAATCTCCCCTTCTTTTAGAGATTGCTTCCTTTAAACTATCATACACACAATACATATATAATGAAATTATTTGATACATATAATATATCATAATTTAACTAAGTCAGGTAATCCCAGCACGCTGGGAGGCCTAGGCTAGTGGATTTCCTGAGCCCACAGGTTCGAGACCAGCCTGGGCAACTTGGTGAGACCTCATCTCTACAATAAATAAAAAATTAGTCAGGCGTGGTAGCATGCACTTGTAGTTCTGGCTACTTGGAAGGCTGAGGTGGTAAGATCACCAGAGCCCAGCAAGTTGATGCTGGGGTGGTCATGAGTGTGCCACTGCACTCCAGTCTGGGCGATAGAGTGAGACTCCAAGTCAAAATAATAATAATAATAATTTAACATATCTAATATATATTTTAGATATAATAGATAATAATTTAAATGTTTACACCTCAGAAATAAGATTATACTCTCGTGTATGGGTGTGTGTGTGTCAGGGAGAGAAAGAGTGAGAGAGAGGAGAGAATTTTTGCAATGGAGTATATGACCATTAAAGAGGAGATTAAAGAAGTTTATAAATGCTGTAAAAATGATGAGGAAAAAGGAGTGTTTTTCCACAAAATCAAGGCAAAGTTTATTGATACCTCCAATTATTTAAGAAAAGAGAGGAAGAAAGTTGTAAACTAAGGAATTAGGGTAAAGAAATTAAGAGGACCAAATAGGGAAGTGACAAACTGAAGAGTTTTATTTTTAAGGATAATTAAATTTTTTTTAACGAAAAGAACAAGTAAAATGTATCAGAACAAGAAATATAATCTGAGAAGAAAAATAATAATTTAGAAACAGAAAAAGTGAGTATCATTTTTTCAAACAAGCTTTTGAAAGTAATTTACTGCCGGGCTCGGTGGCTCAGCCTGTAATCCCACGCCTTTGGGAGGCTGAGGTGAGTGGATTGCCTGAGCCTGCGGGTTCAAGACCCGCCTGGGCAGGCGAGACCTCATCTCTACAGTAAAATCCAAAAATTAGCCGGGCGTGGTAGCACGTGCCTGTAATTCGTAATTCCGGCTATTCGGAAGGGTGAGGTAGAAGGATCGCTGGAGCCCAGCAGGTCGAGGCTACGGTGGCCGGGAGTGGCCATTGAACTCCAGTCTGGGCGACAGAGTGAGACTTCAACTCAAAAAAAAAAAAAAGAAAAAAGAAAGTAACTTACTGGTTTTTTTTGTTTGTTTTTTGTTTGGTTTGGTTTGGTTTTTGAGATGGCAGGATTTTTTGAGGACAGAAAAGCTTCTGCAGTGAGAGGGAACCTGAAGGGGTTGCTCCGTAATTTACTGATTTTAAACTAACTGATACTTTTTCAGTAGCATGAGAGATAGATGAGAATTGAACAGCAAAGTGAAAAACAGAAACAAACAACATTGTCATTTTATATGTATATAAATGTATAAAATGTATCTGTACATATCTCTTGATATATACATATATATGTGTATTTGTGTATATAAAAAGAATAGAAAGAGAGCATAGAAGACCATGTGAGCCATTCTTATCCTTCTTTTAAATGAACTCCATAGAAAATTTATTTCTTTTGCAGAGTTCTTGCTATAAGGACCAATATGTAAGAAGCAGAAACTGTATGCTAATAACTGATGAAAAAGTCAACTATTGCTACAAATAGGGATTGAGAAGGAAATTTCCCAAGTGAAAGTCATAAAGTTTTTGATCAAACAACTGATTATTCTCATTTTAAAACTATATAAATATCATTTAGTGTGAAGCATGTAGAAAGAGTTGATACTAGTTTATTGCTGTATTAATAGTAAAGGAACAAGAGGTTACTAAGTGTTGAAATGGGATATAATGTCACAACTAAAAAAATCAAGGACCTAGAAATGGAACTGTCATAGAGTTCTAATTAGTTACTTACTATTTAGGGGAACCAATAAATACATCTAAACATTATTTTATACTATATTAAATGAAATGATATACTAGTGCTATTTATAAACTATTAGAATAGGTGACATATATTTATATAATTTTTACTTTTATTATAACCAATGTTGCAAAGAACACTTGTAAAATTATATTTGCCTTCCTGCCTATTTCCTTAGGATAGATTATAAGAAATTATACAGCTTGGTTAAAGAAATTATGCTACTTGGCTAGCTGGGCTCAGTGGCTCAACCTGTAATCCCGCGCCTTGGGAGGCTGAGGTGAGTGGATTGCCTGAGCCCGCGGGTTCGAGACCCCCTGGGCAACTTGTTGAGACCTCATCTCTACAATAAATCAAAAAATTAGCCGGGTGTGGTAGCGCTTACCTGGAGTTCCAGCTACTTGGAAGGCTGAGGTGGAGCCCAGTAGGTCGATGCTGCGGTGGCCGGGAGCGGCCACTGCACTCCAGTCTGGGTGACAGAGTGAGACTCCGACTCAAAAAAAAAAGAAATTATGCTACTTGGTTAAAGTTAATTATATAATATAATATAAACTGGCATATAGCCTGACAAAAAAATAATAGTTGAAAATATGATTTCACCTTGATCAGTAAAGAAAAATGATACAGAAATGCAAATTGAACACAGACCACTTTATTTTTTTTTTCAGTGAAGGATTAAGCTCACTTAACAGGCTGTCGACAAGTTCTAAGACCGTCAGTTTTTTTAGCTTACTTTGCTTTTATGTGAAAAGTCCAAATTTGAAAATTTCCACTAGACTTTATGGCATTCTGTTACACACTTTCTAATTTAGTCATTTTGCCTTATAATGCCTTACAATCAGCTACTACATCCCTTGAGGAAATGTAAAATTTAAAGAGACATTAAACTCAAATACCTTCCCTGCTTATCAGAGAAATGACAGAGAAATACTGTTTCACATCATGTCATTTTATGACACTTGTGATTAAGAACATACATATGATGAATGCTAAAGAACTGGCAATGTACACATATTCTCAAATTTTTAGGTGAAGAAAGGATAGTTAAAATAAATTATATGGTAAAAATAAAGTTGTAGGTGGTATCAACTTTAGAAAACTGTGTTTTCAGTGCTGATAGGAGAATTCTTCAAACTTTAAAATACATTTTACATAGAACAATGCTATCATTGTGGATAAGATAGCAGAATATCCTACAGTAGATTATTTCAACCAAAATGAGACCTGCATATAAATCTTGTAATATGGGTTTGAAATCTGTAGACTACAGACAGCAGAGAATAAAAGGGAAATAAAAAGACAAGTTTTTTTGGATACCACTCTGAGAAAAAAATTAAAATGCTCAAAATATTTTTTGGTACATATGTACCTAATCTGGGTCATTTTTCTCTTCACAGTATCATTTTCTTTATATTCTCATGTGCCTCAGGTGCACACTTGGCTGTAAATTACTTCCCAGATCAAATTGTCAATCTATTCTTTGTAACCTAAACCTGTCTACTGCACCTTCCTCCATATTTGGAAACTACCTCTCTCACAACAGCTAACCTCAGTTTTATATTAGATACATTATCTTATGAAACTAATGTAATGTTTCAAACTTGACTGATGATAATAATGATCTGGATTACACATTAAATACTAGTAACTGTCATGTCACATCCCAGACCAGTTGATTGATCTGTTTCAATTAATCCATGCTAACCAATGTATGTATGTCTACTTTATTTATGTATGTATGCTTATGTTTATATCTATAGCTACAACTATCATATTATATTTAGTATACATTTTACTTATAGCACACTAATATATATTGATATATAATTACCTACAATATGGCATACATTATAATAGTAAATAATATAAATCTATATTTTATGGCAAGGCATAAAATGTACCTATTAATTAAGTGAAGGGCATTTAGATTATTTTATGTTTTGTAAATGTATTAGCAAAACAACACATGAACATTTTTATAAATAAATTTATTTTTGCATTTTTGACTGTTGATTTAGCATAATTTTCAATGTACAGCTATAGGAAAGCCATAGGAAATAATATGCCATTAAATGTTTTAGAAAAACATGACATGGTATTTGTCTTTCATATTTATTTGCTTGTTTGTTTTTATTTTAAATTTGGGAAATATACAGCATGCACAGATTTGCTGCAGACATGCAAATATATATTGCATGACAGTGAGGTTTGGGCTTCTATTGAACCCGTCACCCAGACATGGCACCCAGTGAATAGTTTTTAACATTTCATTCCCCTGCTTATCTTTCCCTTTTAGAAGTTTTCTTTGTTTTTCTCATCTTTGTGTCCCCAGTATTTAGCTCTCAGTTATAGGTGAAAATATGCTGTACTTAGTTTTCTGTTTCTACAGTAATTTACTTTAGATAATGACCAGCAGCTACTTCTATATTACTACAAAGCACATGATTTTGTTATTTTTATGGCAGCATAGTATTCCATGTTGCATATGTATCACATTTTCTTTATTTAGCTCACCATGGGTAGACACTGAGGATGGTTTCTTGTCTTTGTTATTATGAATAATGCCGCAGTAAACATATGACTGCAAATATCTTTTTGGTATAAGAATTTATGCTTTTGGGGATATATTCCCAGTAATGGGATTGCTGATATGAGTGGTAACTTTATTTTTAGTTCTTTGGGAATTCTACAAACTGCTTTCCACAGTGGCTAAATTAGTTTGCATTCCCATCAGCAATGTATGAGTGCTTCCTTTTCTTCAAAACCTTGCCAACATGTTTTTTGTTTTTGTTTTTTAATAATAGCCATTTTGACTGGTGTGAGATGGTATTTCATTGTGGTTTTGATCTGCATTTCTCCGATGATCAGTGATGTTGAGCATTTTTTCCTGTTTGTTGACCATTTGCATGTCTTATTTCAAGAAGTGTCTGTTCATGTCCTTTCCCCACTTTTTAAGGATATTTTATTTTCTTTCTTTTTTCTCTGTTTTTTTTTTTTTTTTTTTTAGTTCAAGTTTCATTCTATTACCCAGGCTAGAGTACAGCAAGCAGCATGCTCTTGGCTACTGCGGCCCCAATCTGCTGGATTTAGATGATCCTTCTACCTCAGCCTTCCAAGTAGCTGGAACTACAGGTGCATGTCACCATGCCTAGCTAATTTTTTGATTTATTGTAGAGACAACGTCTCATCAAGTTGCCCAGACTGGTCTTGAACTCCTGAGCTCAGGCAGTCCTCTCACCTTTGCCTCCCAAAGTTTTGGGATTGCAGGTGTGAGCCACCATGCTTGGCCTTTTTTTTTTTCTATTCTATTTTTCTTTTTTCTTTTTCTTTTTTGCTTATTTATTTATTTTTGAGCTGGATTCTCACTCTGTCACTCAGACTGGGGTGCAGTGGCCACTCTCAGCCACCGCAGCCTTGACCCGCTGGGCGCCAGCGATCCCTCTGCCTCAGCCTTCCAAGTAGCTGGAACTACAGGCGCGCGCTACCACACCTGCCTCATTTTCTGATTTATTGTAGAGATGAGGTCTTACCAAGTTGCCCAGGAGGGTCTCAAACCCGCGGGCTCAGGGCAATCCATACCTCAGCCTCCCAAAGCTCTGGGATTACAGACTGAGTCACCGAGCCCAACTTTTTTTTCTTTTCAATCTATTTAAGTTCCCTATAAATTCTGATTATTAGTCCTTCATCAGATGCATAGTTCAAAAATATGTATTTTTTTATTCTGTAGGTTGTTTATTAACTCTGTTGACAGTTTCTCATGCAGAAGCTCTTTAGTTTAATTAGGTCCTAATTGTCAATTTTTGTTTTGGCTGCATTTTCTTTTGAAAACAAGAAGAATGTTTCCTAGATTTTCTTCTAAGATTTTTACAGCTTGCAGTCTTAATTTTAGTCTTTAATCCATCTTGAGTTCATATTTGTATCTGGTGAAAAATAGGACCTATCTTTCATCTTTTGTATATGGTTAGTCAGTTTTCCCAGCACCACTTATTGAATAAAGTGTCTTTTCTTCAATATTTATTTTTGTGGACTTTGCGAAGAGTTAGTTGTAGGTTACTCACTTATTTCTGGTTTATTTATTTGTTTTATTGGATTATGTGTCCATATTTGTACCAAAACCATGCTATTTTGGTTACTGTAGCCATGTAAAGTTTCAAGACAGGTAATGTGATAACTCCAGCTTTGTCCTTTGTGTTTAGAATTGCTTTGACTATTTGTGCTCTTTTTGTTTCCATGTGGATTTAAGAATTGCTTTTTCTAATTTTGTAAAAACAATAACACCAGTAATTTGACAGAGATTGTGTTTTAATCTGTAGATTGCTTTGGGCAGTGTGAATATTTTAATGATATCATTTTTCAATCCATGAGCATTAAATGTTTTTCCATTTGTTCATGTATAATCTTTTATTTCTTTTAACAGTGTTTTGTAGTTCTTGTTGTAGAGATCTTTCACCTCATAGGCTAAATCAATTTACAGGCATTTTATTTTTTGTGGCTATTTTAAATGGAATTGTGTTCTTAATTTGGTTCTTAGATTAAACATTTTTTGTGTATAAAAATTCTACTGATTTTTGAACATTGATTTTGTATCCTGAGATTTTACCAAAGTCATTTATCAGATTTTTAGTTTCCTAGAATAGAATAGAATCATGAATCATGAATAAAATCACGTCATCTGAAAAGAGTGATAATTCGACTTCCTCTTTTCCTATTTGGATAATTATATTTATTTCTCTTGCCCGATACTCTGGCTAGGACTTCCAGTATTATGTTAAATAAGATTGATTAGAGTGGACATCCTTGTCTTGTTTTAATTCTTAAGGGGAAATGCTTCCAACTTTGCCCATTCAGTGTGTTGTTGGCTGTGATTTTGTTATATGTGGCTCTTATTATTTTGAGGTATGTTCCTTCGATAGCTCCTTGGTTGTGGGTTTTTAACATGAAGAGATGGTAGGTATTATTAAATACTTTTTCTTCATCTGTTGAAATGATCAAAAGGTTTTTGTTTTTAATTCTGTTTATGTGATAGATCATGTGTATTGCTTTGCATATGTTAAGTTACCCTTGTATCCAAGAAATAAAGTCCGCTTGATCATGTTGAATGAGCCATCTGATGCACTGCTGGATGTTATTTTTAGTATTTTGTTGAGGATTTTTGCATGTTTATCAGGGATATGAACCTGCAGTTTCTGTTGTTGTTGTTGTGTCTCTGCAAGACTTTGGTATCTACATGTTATTGGCTTTGTAGAATGAATTAACGAGGAATCAATTAGTCTCATTTTTTTTTACAATGGTTTCAGTAGGATTGGTACTAGTTGTTTCAGTAGGATTGGTACTAGTAGGATACAAAATCAATGTTCAAAAATCAGTAGAATTTTTATACACAAAAAATGTTTAATCCAAGAACCAAATTAAGAACACAATTCCATTTAAAATAGCCACAAAAAATAAAATGCCTGTAAATTGATTTAGCCTATGAGGTGAAAGATCTCTACAACAAGAACTACAAATAGTTTCAGTAGGATTGGTACTGTGAATTTGACTATGAATCAATCTGGCTCAGGGCCTTTTTTTGGTTGGTAGTTTTTTGTTTGTTTGGTTTTATTTTGTTACTGATTTGATTTTATGACTTGTTATTGTTCTGTTCAAGATTTCCTTTCCTTTTCCATCTTGGGAAGTTGTGTGTTTCCAGGAACTTATCTATTTTCTCTAGATTTTTTAGTTTAGTACATACAGATGCTGATAGCAGTCTTTGAGAATCTTTTGTATTTCTAAGTAATGGTTATAATATTACCTTTTTTATTTGTAATTGTACTTATTTGAATCTTCTCTCTCTTTTTATTATTAATCTGGCCATCAGACAAAAATCCTTCCCTCTTTCCTCTCTGTACTTGTTTGCTTGGGCTGCCATAACCAAATGCCATAGACTGGATGACTTAAACAACAGAAATTTATGTCTTATAGTTCTGGAGATGAGGAATTCCATGATCAAGGTGCTGGCAAGGGAGGTTTCATGCTGTGGGATCTTTTGTTTATACATGGCCGCAATTCCTATATGTGCTCATATGACTTTTTTTTTTAAATGAATTCAGAGAAAAAGATCTTTGGTGTCATATAGAAAATACAATTTTGCAATATAAATAATAGTTAAGAAATACAAAAAGCCACAGGTTTACGTTGACACTTTCCTAGTTTTAGAGTACAGAAAGCAATAGGTGTTAAAAATAAAATAAATTTTATACTAAAATCATAACTTAGTTAGAACAAGACTCTCCTTACCTCATTCCTTTATTCTTATCATCTGTGTAGGCCATAGAATTAATAAAGTCTGTTTAAAATGATTGAAAAGATGAACAAAGATATCAAATACATGTGACAATAATAATATACCATGAAAATAAGAACAGGAAGATTTTTAATAAAAATCATATAGAACTTCTAGAAATAAAAACATTGGCATAGAAATTAAAAATTCATTGTGTGTGCTAAAATCAGATTAGACACAGCAGGAGAGAGAATTTATTAACCGGAGGATACATCTGAAGAAATTATCCAGCATAAAGAAAAAAAGATAAATAATGAAAACTATAGAAGACTAGTTAAGAACTGTAAATGACAAAATAAAAAAATCTAATATATGCCCAACGTAAATCCAATATATGTTCAAAAATATGTGGAGAGAAAATACAGAAAATCTTGAGAGGCAATGCTCAAGGATAATAGGTAAGAATTTACCAAAATATTTAAAAGAATTGAGTACTCAGATATAAACAGTACAGTTGGCTCTTGAGCAACATGGGCTTGAACTAATTGAGCCTATTATATGTGCATTTTGTTTCACCTCTGCCACCTCTGAGACAGCAAGACCAACACTTCACTTTTCTTTTTCTCCTCAGCTTATTCATTAAGAAGATGATGAGAATGAAGACCCTTTGATTATTCACTTTCACTTGATAAATAGTAAATATATATTTTTAAATTATGTTCTTAAAATATTTTATTTTCTCTAGCTTTATCATAAGAATACAGCATACAATACATATAACATACAAAATATATGTTAGTCTACTGTTTATGTCATTGTTGAGGTTTCTAGGTCAGCAGTAAGCTATTAGTAGTAAAGTTTTGGAGGAGTCAAAAGTTATACACAAATATTTATGCAGAGAGTTGGCACTCTTATCCTCTGCATTGTTCAAGGGTAAATTGTATTATATTTTTAAGTCTTGCTCTATTTCGTCATTGTTGTCCTTTTTCTTTTGAGTCTAAACTGAATCACAATTTTTATTTTATTTAGAATCGCCTAGAGTCACTCAGAATGATCAGTGTACTATTCTAGTGACAAATTAATTTCTAAACTCAACACATTCTAAGTATTAATTTTACTTAGTGAACATTGAGGCTTTAATCCTGGCATCATTTCATTTTACTTTCATATTGGCCCTAGGTAAAGCTATGTTTTCATTTTACATGATAAGACTATAACTTCTGTTGATGAGTGAAACCTTATTCCAGAATTTTACTTTCTTCATTGGAAAGCCACATCTAACTTGTATTTAATAAGCAGAGTAAATTTGAAAGAATACAGTATAATTTAAGGGAGACCAAAAACTAGCCAGAAGGAATTGCTAAAGAAAATTTTCAATTTTGGATGGAATTCAAAACAGGATAAAGTGAAACAATTTATATTACAAATCTAGCACCAACTATCAGAGCCTGAATCCAGTAACTATCAGGCCAATATTGCACATTTAAATTGCTGAAAACATAGGAGTGATTTAAGGTGTGTCCCATCCAAAAACCATATAGTAGAAAGGACTATGGCTTTTAAGACTTTACCTATTTATAACATGTTAACTGTGTTTGCAAATAACTTAGAGAATTGTAAAATATTTCCCCACATTAGAACTACATGTATTTTTGTTTAAATAAATCTAGTTACAAAAGAAAAGACCCGTTGCACTCTGATTCTGTTTTCTTTGTTAGCTTTACTTTTACTTTTAATAGGTTTGTATAATTTTTCTCTTTTTAAATGTAAGTTAAAGAATATGTCTACATTATAATGTTTTTATTTATTTTACATGGATACATGTTTTTTTAATCTTCAGACTACATCTTCATTCAAATACAAGAGTGTATTCTTTTTAAAATTTGTTTTGGAAATAATTTTGTTATGCATAATTCATGCAAATAAAAGAATAAAATGTTCATATGAAGTATAAAGAATAATGTTGAACTAAATACTCATGTAACAACCACCTAGTTTGGGAACATAACATTAATAGTACATTGGAAGACACTGTAATAAAATTGCATTCTCTGAAATAATTACTATTCTAAAACTAGCATTCATAATTAATTTATATTTTAATGTTTTAGCCACATATGTATGCATTCATAGTTTTTAACTTTATATGAATGGAATACTCATGAATTCAATATGCTAATATCTGCTGTTTTTTTCAATCTTATTTTTGTAGTAATGTTCAATGAAGAGGTGCATCACCCTATTTGTATGATGTTCTTTCACTATAAGCATATGTTTCTATTTATTTCTACATTTCAATATTGGCCAGATTTTAGTGTTTTGTTGTCATAAACAATGTTTCTATAAATGTTATTTCATATAGCTTCCTGTGTAACATGCAAGATTTCACTAGGGCATGTATTTAGGATGTTGTATATCTTTTTATGTTTATTAACTATTCATGTTTCCTTTAAGTGAAATTTCTGTTCCCTTTTTTGATTACTCTGTTTTCTCAATTGATTCTTAAAATCACTGCATAATGCCTTTTGCTTAATTCTAGTCTAATTGATATGAATATGACTATACAGATTCATTTAGTGTATTTATGTAATAAAAATGTATCCATATATATTCATATATGCTATGTATATATACTTACAAAACTTTTTTTAATAACTTGTGTTGTTTTCAGTAGTCTATATAGACATTCATATTTACAAATCATGACAGTTTTTATTTTTCAGCATATCTTACCTCTTTTTTCTTCTTAGTTTTACTCTGGTGATTAAAATTGCAATGAAATATAGAATCAAAATGGGTGAAAAGAAGCATTTATGTCTTATTTCTAACTTTAATGAAGATAAGTTTAACATTTCAATATTGGGATGATATATGATACAAGACTTTGGAAGATGCATTTTTCAGATGAAAGAATTTCTCTTCTATTGCTAGCTTTCTAATAATTGGTTTCTGTTTTGCTTGTTTATCATAAATTGATATTTCTTTGTCCAAATGTTTTTCCCTGCATCTTTTACAATGAAATTATTATTTTTTCTTTGAAATGGTTAAGATGGAGGATTCAGTTGATAACTTATATAATGGTAAAACCAATTTGCATTTTCTGGACATTCTTATATTGTTCATATATTTTACGCATTGATAGATTTCATTTGCTCATACTTTATAATTTTTACAGTATCATGGTTGATACTGGCCTATGATTTGTCTTTCTCATATGTTTCTGGTTTGATTCTAGTTTCTATGTTATACATGCCAGACATATTTTCTGTATTTGTTTATTTGGGAAAATGTTCTTTCTTTTATTGCATTAAAAAATATTTTATTTATTTTGGCATTAACTACATTTGGAATTGCTTAATTAATGTTTGGTTACATCACTGTAAAATCTTCTGGATTTCTGTATGTGCTGATTTTAATTACTGTTTTAAGACTTTTAAGAACTATGGAACCATTCAGATATTTTACTTCTTCTTGGGTCTGTATTGGAAAGCTATATTTTGATAGAAATACGAGAAGTTAGCCTGCATTTTCAAATTTCTACTTTATTGGCATAAATGTTATTTATAGTATTTTTCTATTGTCTTCTTAAATCTTTATTACATATTTGCCTACTTTCTTCATTCAAATTTTGTTTATTTGGATCTCCTCTTTTTTTCATTTTAATAAGTCTTTCTGGAGATTTGACAGCTGTAGTATTCTATTCAAATAATGTATTTTGGTCTATTAGATCATGCTAATTATTTTGTTTCTTATGTCAATTCCATTTGTAACTTTTTATCTTTATTTCTTTTATCCTCCTGTTTATTTGACTTTTTTATTATTATCTAAATGTCAGTGCTGAGCTCATTTGTGTGTATATCCTTTCTTCTTTTGTAATATAAATATCTTAAGGCTACAAAATTTCCGCTGTGAACAACTTTAGTTATATCTACTAAGTATTGATTTAGGAATTTTTTATTCATTTTAGGTATTGTCTAATTTCATTTTAGACAGTAGTCATTTGAGGTTTTCTTTTTAAGATATTTTTCTTTTTCTTAAAATATATATTTTAAGTTGCTTAATTTGGGTTTGAAAGTTATTCGATTTCTTAAGAAAGAAAAATGTGGGAATACACAATCCTTGCAGAAATTAAGAATCCTGGAAAAGTAGATACTTAGAAAAGCATGATATCAAATTCAGACACTATGACTTTGAGATAGCAGAATCTTAGACAAGTGGAAAGGTAAAGAAGGCAGGTGGAACACACAGGGCAGTATAGGCCAGACTTAAATTTTAAAATAATTGACTTAGAGATTGACTTAAACCCCACAGGACTTGATGTGATACTCTATGGAGAGGGTGAATAATTAGACCATGAAAGGGCCCAGGGTCAAAGCAAATGAACCCCAGCATCCAGAAATCAGAAATTGTCAAGTGATAAAGTTGTAGCAGCTTAGCTGATAAAGTAGAGGAGTTTATTTGATAAGGTAGAGAAATTTAGTTGTTAAGCAGAGTAGAGAAATAGCTTGGTAAATTGACAGGACATTTAGTCAAAATTCTTTTTTTTTTTTTTGCTTTTTTTTCAAAAAGGAAAATACTAAAGCATGTGGAAGGCTGATAAAAAAGGTTCCCAGAGAAAGAGAGTGGGTAAAGACATGAAAGAGAAGGAGAAAAAAAATCTAGAGAAATAAAAATGAAACGGAAACTGAAATTAAAAAAAAAAAAAAACAGATAATACTGGGAATTGTCAAGGAGGTGAAAAAACCAGAATTTTTATTTCTTGTTGGTGGAAATATACAATGGCACAATCTCTTTGTAAAAAGGTCAGTCAGTTTCATATAAAAACATTGTATACCTACTCTATTAGCACTTCCAGTCATAGATATTTATCCAAAGGAAATAGAATTATATCTCCAAAAATAAAATGTCCATAGCAGCTTTATGCATAACTAAAGGCTAGAAAAAACTGACTGTCAACCAATAGCAGGATAAACAACCTGCAATATATTTAGAGAATGCAAAACTATTCAGACATAAGAAAAAACAAATTTCTGATACATTTAACACCATGGATGAATCTCAAAAAATGTTTGCAGAGTGAAAGAAGACACACACAAAGTAGAACATACTATATTATTACATTTTAGATGTAATTCTTAAACAGGCAAAACTAATCTATGTTGGAAAACATAGAATATCACTTTCATCCATTGTTATGGAAATAGAACATTGATTAAGAAGGTGATTTTCTAGGGTGCAGGTAGTGACCTGTGTGTTGACAGGGGATTGGGTTATACATTTATGGGTATGCTTTTATCAAAACTCAGCAAGCACATGTTTTTTGTATGTAAAATTTACTTCAAGAGAAAGTAATGGTAATCAAATATTAACCTCTAGTTAATGATAGGTATGCTGGCATATTTAGGAGAAGCACAATGTTACCTTTAATTTACTAAGAAATATATTAAAAATTAGTTGGATTGATGGGCGAAAGATTAGATCTGTGATAAAAAAATATTTTTGGTAAGCTATCAATGGTAGAATCTAGCTCATGGCTGCATGCATATTCCTCTTTTATGTGCTTGGAATTTTTTATAAGAAAATGTTGGAAAAATAGGCAGTAGACAAATGGTGTCTGGAGATTTTTTATTGGATTTTTTAAAATGCCACTGCAAGAATTTCCACAGTGAAAGGGAATCAGAGATGTGCTGATGCTGAAATGAATCAACCTTGATAAAAAGAGAAGAAATAAACATAACTAAGACATTTTGGTAGAAGAAAACTCCTCAGACAGTCCAGCTACAGATTATAAGAAATTTATGCACAGTTTTTGTTGTCCAACTGCTCATTGGTTTGGAAGATTCTTAAGGACCTAGCCAACATATTTTTTTCTTTTACGTACTTGGCACATAGTGACCATTACCTTCAGTTAATCAAGTGTTTCTCTTTTTTCTTCTATTATATTCCTGGGCCATGAAAAGGGTTAAAAATCATATTCTTGCATACAGTATCTCCATTTCCATGTTTTCAGGTAATTTAAAATCTTCACTATTCTACTTAAAAATCTTTTCTGTTGCTCTCTCAATGCTTGGGAGTCAAATGCATCTTTACTTCCTTTTTTGCATCTCCCTCTGACAGCTGATGCGAGCTGGCAGAAGATGAAAGGTATTTGGAGTGTGGCAGCAGGGCTCAGTTCATATAAAAAAGCCATTCTCTTTTTGGATACACTCTTGATCATTCTGAGCTGTGCTTAGGTTAAACAAGTCCAATCTCTCTACAGTACCTCATATAAGACTTGAATTTTCCTTAGAGGGCCTTGCCCCCATTTATTTGTTTGCATGTTTCATTTTTTGTGGCAAGAAAAAATAAAAGACAAATGAAAGGTGAGGGTTATCTCTAATGGAGAAATGTTGGTGTAGACTAATCTGAAATGTACTGTTCTGGGCATCAAGGGAAACCCAAGCATCTTCTGTGGAAAAGGAAAGCACCACACAGAAGAAACACTGCCATTCCAAGACACTCCCTGACCCAGCCTGCTATATAAAGACTGGATCCAGAAATTAAAAGTACAACAAATCTTTTTGTTCTATTCTTCAAATGACAGAAAGATTAAGTAAAGTTCTACTACTCCAAGTTGGGGGGAGAAAAGTAAAGCAAATGAATGGGAAAGTAGCATGTACATTCAAAATTTAAATTTCTTGCCAGTTCAGCAATGTAAGATGTCATGAGTAACACAGGGAATACTTATTTAAATTTTTCATATACTCTCAGACTGAATCAAGATTAAAATGAGGAAGTGCACATAAAAGCAAACAAAAAAAAAAGAAGAAGCAAAATCTCAAAACTTTTTGCTAGGTGAAAGATTAGTCACCTAAGGCCTTCAAATCTAAAAAGAAAAACAGCAACTGCTATATTTGTTTGCTTTAGGAATACATTTGTTAAAAATAGTTCTCTAGATATTTCTACTCTGTAAGATATCTAACATACACTGTTTAAGAAACCATCCTTTTCTCTACTCCTTATAAAAAAATAAGGAACTTTGTAATAGCAAATACATCTGATTTGATCATACATGAGTAGACATATAAACTCTGGTTTAAGTAACCTGACATATCCAAATAGTTTTAAAAGCATAGAATTTTCAGTAAAACTCATATTGGGGAGTTTTATTTGTATTTTTGGTATTGGTAGCTCTTTTACAAAGTAGGTTAGTGTATACTCTAATTATCAAAACACAAAAAGAAATGAAAAAAGGTCTTTATTTCAAATTTCAATTGTTTCTTTCCAACGCTAGCTGTTACTAGTATTAGACACAGTGACACATAGAAAGATAAAGGAAAAGACAAAGATAAAGCAAACAAAATTTGAACAAAACACAGCAAGATGACATTTACAATGCAGCTGACAAAGCCAGTCACTTCACTTTAAATAATGTGGCAGGCAGCAAAACTATAGCAATTACTAGAATTTCATTTTCATTAACTAATAAACCAAGGAAAACAATTTAAGTATCTGAATGTCATTTTTCAAATGAAAATAAACTGTAAACATTTGAATAACATCACAGCAGGGATAATATACCTAAGGAAATCCATTGAAATATGCTAGTGAATTCATCCTCTTCTATCACATTAAAACTGCAATTGACTGTAAACCTCCTACCACTCTCCACTGAGACTTTAATTGTAAAGATTCCTGTTACATATCATATTAGAATTTAGTTAAAATTGTAGAACACATTATTTCCAATCAGACAGCCAACCATCACTCACAAAGATTTTTAAAAAGGTGATTAATAATTCATCTCAGATAAGGAAAAGATCTATATTTATACCATCTTCTCAGCCACCATAAACTACCTGACAATTGTTCAGTAATGATGCCCAGTAAATTCTTTAAAATGGTAATTTGTCATTCTGTCACTTCATTTGTGACCTAAAATTCCTCACTTGAGGCATCATCAAATAAATTAATCACTTTCCAGGATCCATTTCTCTGTTCTGCACGTTATTATGCCCGGGCTCTCTTGTGTTTCTCTTCATTTACATATATTTAATGGCTGAGCCGTGGTTCACGATGGCACATAACGCACACATCTCATTACAGGTGAAATATTCTAACTGCCACTATCACTGGGAAAGAAAATAACTCTCCCAATTTAATTTTCCTGATGTAACAAAACCATGATTCTTCACTATGAAATGTTGATGCCATCCATCAGTCACAATCAATAAAATCATCATGGAAGTACGCCTTCTTCAGCATCTTTCCTTCATACCGGTATTATTTGAAGAAGGTAATTAAACTCATAATATGTAATGAATGTAAATGAAGTAAAAATCCTCATGTTAGCTCTCTAACTATGCTTATTTTACAGCTTTGATTTAAAATATCCCTCCCCACATACAAACACATAAGGCCAAAATAGAGAACTATCAGCAGCAAAAATGATATTCATCAACAAATAGGACAAATTTTTAGAGGAACACTTTTAATGTAAAAGTACCAACTGTTATTTATTTATATATTTTTATACAGCTGTTATTATTTATACATTTTTGCTTAAAATAATATATTATTTTGGGGTCTATATATTTTAGGGCTTTCCCAAAATGTAGCTAGTAGTTTGGAAATATGAGCTACCATATTACAAAATGAGTGATTGCTTCTAGTAACCTGGTCTACTTGATTCCTGCCATTGAGGAGCTGCAGATACAATCTATTCTTAAGTACAAAGTGATCTTGTTGAACTTGCATTCTTGCCCATCTCTGCCTGAAGAAACCTACGAAAATATAGATCTAAGAAGCAGGTCATTTTGCAAACAGTAGTTTAGGGATTAGCACTTCAGAACTATTTCCACCTACTGTAAATATTCATCTCAAATTGCTATCGTATTATTTTTGTAAAGGTCAATAGGGAGTGTTTTAAAGTAAACTAGTGTCACATAAACATCACCTTGTCTCTAAGTATGTTACAACTTAATTTAGCATTCATTAACTGGTTCTCCCTACATACTTAGAAACATTAATTTCAGGGGAATGGCGCCTTTCAGAAGTCCATTTGGAATGAAGATTCCCTTCATTATAAATTTATCATCAAAGAATGGCAGCTTTCTTTATCTCGGAAGTGGTCCCTGTTTGCCTCTTTAAAATAATGCCTGAAAGAGTGTCTAAAATAAAAAGTGAAATATTAATTCTACATCTCTGTAACAAAAGAGAATGTAGGTGAATATCACTGCTCCACAGATGAATGACCTAACTACAATATTGACAAACTGTCTACATGGTACTACCTTCTTTCCTCATTAATTATCATATAGTTATTTTTAATGGGCACTTATTTAAGAAAAAAAAAGACTGTGTGTGCAGTTTGCATTAAACTGCAGCAGTCTGTTAACCTAAAGCAACACCCCTAGCACACAAACCCTCACAGACTAAGCTGGAAAATAATGGTTGACCACTTTCTCGAGTTCTTTTGGGGCAGCCTAAGGTGTATCTGAATTTTGAGTGTTATCAGTTCAGACAAAAGCAAAAGCTGGGAGATTTTTATGGGTGTTCCAACATGAGACTGGATGGGACCCCAGATGATCTCCTAGTATGGAAAATGGCAGATTAAATCTTCAAATGCACATGAAAGTGACATAGAATGACTCAATTTAGAGATGGTGCTTGGATAGAAAATGAGCTTCTTCCATTATTTAACAAAATAGATACAACTCAAGTCCTATAGAAAATAGGATTAGGATACAGTGTTGTGAATTAGAAAAGTTAAGCCTATAAGACTACTGGAAAATTTCAGGAAAACTGTAGCAAAGTAGTGCTAAACATTTGTACTAAGACAAAGACATTAAACAAAATAGATTCAGGTATTTTAAATAATAGCAAATAAAAATAAAGAAAAATATTATTTATGAAACATGAATGAACACTATACTTTTTAGCTAATGTGGTACTTTGAATATTTAATGAACTAAAGTATATTTTAAACACAGATGCAATTTTCTAGTAAAGAAAAGAAGGATGAAGGTGAATAAGGTCTGTAGCATGAACAAAGAGGAAAGAGTCTTACAAATACAAATGCCTATACTACTTATGTTAAATGTACCACAGAAACTAGTAATTGTCTACATTGTGGAAGAATGCACTTAACAAGACCAAACCTTTAATGGGAGTGGGGGACCTTAATTTATTATTTAAATAATAATCTCCTCTTTTGCACAAGACAAATTCTCTCTTCCAGTTACCTTTACAATTACACTAATAAAATCTATCTAAACAGAGATCCCGTGATATTTCACTCATAGAAACCTGGCCATTAATGTGTACCCTACTAATAGAACCAGAAAATATTTTTGCTACAATTGGCTGCTTCAAATGTTGTTTTCCAAGACCACAGAAAATGTGAGATCCTAGTCAAACCCCAAGCTGCAATTGCTAAATTAACCGCTTGATGTGAATTTCCAAGTAAATTGAAGTTTCTGAGGGGCAAATCTTCCTAAATCCAAGGAAGAAAGCTTAGTTCAGCCAAGGGCCAAAGGCCAATGCTTATAGACTTAAATTACCAGTTTCACCTGAAACAAATCATTATTGAAAATTTGGATTATCCAGGGAGGAAAAGTAAACACTATACTCAGGCTCAGACAGAATGAACTTGGTTTACTAGTTAGTTAACTATATAACTTTGCATATTACTTTTCTTCTTGAGAATTTTTTTCTACAGATTTGTAAAATGTGAATTAAGCCAGGCTCGGTGGCTCAGCCTGTAATCCCGCGCCTTTGGGAGGCTGAGGTGAGTGAATTGCCTGAGCCCACGGGTTCGAGACCCGCCTGGGCAGCGAGACCTCATCTCTACAATAAATCAAAAAATCAGCCGGGCGTGGTAGCTCATGCCTGCAATTCCGGCTACTTGGAAGGCTGAGGCGGAAGGATCGCCGGAGCCCAGAAGGTCGAGGCTGCGGTGGCCGGGAGCGGCCACTGCACTCCAGTCTGGGCGACAGAGTGAGACTCCGACTCAAAAAAAAAAAAAGAATTAAAACAAAGCAAAAACATAATTTACAAGCTATCAAAACCAATAAGCAAATGGATGAAAGTGAGTTATAAGGCTTTAAATATTAGCCTAAGTTATATTTCTTTTTCCTTGGTGTTGTATTAGTTTGCTAGGGCTACCATAATAAATTACCCAGACTGGTGACTTAAACAACAGAAATTTATTTTCTCACTGTTCTGGAGGCTAGAAGTCCAAGAATCAGGAACTGGCAGGATTGGTTTATTCTGATGCCCCTCTCCTTGAGTAGCAGACAACCACCGTTATGCTTTATCCTCTTGTGGCCTTTTAGTCTGTGAGCTCAATCCCTGGTGTTGCTTTATTTTCTTAGAAGGATTCAATTATTGGACTAGGATCCCACTTTATGACCTTATTTAATATCAATTACCTTTTTAAAGACTCATCTCCAAATAGTCACACTGGGGGTAAGAGTTTAAACATATGAATCTGGGGAGTGGGACACAGTTCACAATTCATTCATTAAAAGAATGTATTTATTAATAATTCATCAAAATTGTTAAGGAAGATTTCTTAGGATAACTGTGGTAAACACTGCAATTGCTTACTCATATCCAATTCTTTCTCCCCTGAAGCATTTGGGGCAGATTAAATGTCCCATCCGTTCGCAGTTGATAGGAATTTATAACTAGTTTTGGCTACTTAGCCATGAATCTACATGATAATTGTAACTCTTGATATGAGGCTCTTCAGCACTCTATTTTTCTGTCACGTTGATCTGATCTCGAATTGAGATGAAGCATCACAAGATTGAGGCAGTCTAGACAGCTGGGTCTCCACATGGAAGAAAGTTGCCCTGCAGTAGCACAAAATGGCAGTAACATTGCATATATAAGAAATAAACCCTTGTTTTATTAAACCACTGTAGCAGGCATATCGTAAAGTGAACCCTAATGAGTCACGCCTTTGAATTATTGATTTCACTTGGGTGTGGGTAACCTATGACTTGTCCTACCAATAGAATACGGCAAAGATAGCAGGACATTCTACTCCTTGAATAGATTGTTGCATGGAACAGATAATGGAAAGCCACACCCATAGCTGTGTTATGTTATGACAGTCTCTGTCTTACCAGACTGCATGAGAGAGACTTTCTTATTCTTGAAAAAAGAAGCTACTATGATATGCACTGCCCAAGGAAAAGAATATGGGCAAGAAATATCTCCAGGTCCTTAGGGCATCCTTCAGGCAACAGCCAGCAAAATAGCTGGACCCTCAGTTTTACTATATCAAGAAACTGCATTCTACCAATAACTGAAAGAGGACCTCAACCTCTGGGAAGGAATGCAGACTGGTCACATCTTGTGTGCAGTCTCATGCGATCCTAAACAGAAGACTCGGATAAGCTATGCCTAGACTTCTGATGTATTAAAGTTGTGCAATAAATGTATGCCATTTTAAGTTAATGAATTGTCAATACTTTATAGGCAGTAGTAGAAACCAAATACAACCACTGAGATTTTTAAGCTGTTTGTCCTCACAGCCTAATGGCCTGTTCTGACTAACAATGGGGCTAATTGCTAAAGCAGTTGGATGGATGTTAGTTTAAACAATCATAACCAATGTGAGTACAGAAGAATAGACTGATACCACTCAGAAGGGTATCATACACACTGCTCGCTCCCATCTGTGCCCATTGAGTGGTGGGAAGAGACATATTTCTTGAATTTCAAGACATCACAAAGTTTAAAGAGTTATCAAAAACACTGGATTTTAGAAATAGAATCACAGAATGCCTGTAAATGATACATTTAACAAATGTTAATTAAAATGTAATGTAAGTTAGTGTTTTTGTTACCAAATCCAGCCTTGAACTCAACAACTACAACTATTTAATTTGCATATCGTGATCTCAATTGTCACTTTTCTTACAAATACGAGAGGAACAGAACCTTGAAGCAATGTTTATTCTGAGAATATTTACCCACATTTAATTTGGTGTCATTATTCTTCTCCTCCTCAATATCTTCACCAAGAAACATAAAGACCATGCTGGCTTATGTACAGAATAAATAAGAGACACAATTCCTACATATAGGAAACTTTACATCTAAAATACTTATCTGCATTCATTAAAAAGAGGAGATAGAAATGGTTGAAATATAGCCATGAGCTGCATAACTATCTTTTGATCAACAATGAACAGTATATACAACTGTGGTCCCATACGATTATAATACTGTGGTTTTGCTGCACATTTTCTATGTTTAGATATGTTTAGATACACAAATACTATTGTGTTACAATCATCTACAATATTCAGTACAGTAACATGCTGTATATGTTTGTAACCTAGGAGCAATAGGCTATACCATATATTCCAGGTATGTAGTAGGCTATACCATCTAGGTTTGTGAAAATACATTCTAGTATGTTTGCACAATGACAAAAATCACCTAATGATGCATTTCTCAGAATGGATACTTGTCATTAAGGAGCACTTGACTATAGTTAAATACACAGTCTTTAGGTATGCAGAGAACTAAATTCTCTAATGCTTACAACGGTTGACTAATGAATCACACAAAGGAATCCTAAAGCATGGCAAATTCAAAGAGAAGTTTGTGAAACAGTCTTTGTTGTTTTTTGTTTGGGGTTTAGAGCATCAAACAAAACATCGAAAACAGTCCTCCTTACTTTAAAAGCCAGCATTGCAACAGAAATAATAAAGTAAAATATTTTCTCTACAGTATGCAGAACATCAATAAATACATTAAGTAAATATGTTTCTTGCACACCTTGCCACTGGAATTCATGATAAGAGTGCTCATGGTATCTCTTTGTGTATAGATTTAAAATTGGATCATATTGTCTACTGTTCGGTAGGATATAAACACAAACATGGCAGTGAAATTAGTAGTCTTTAATTTTTGGTTTCTGGTGGATTTTCTAACACATCATTCAAAATTACCCAAGTGGCTCCTTTTTTTTTTCTTTTATGATTGAAATAGGTACATTGAGTTCTATACCAGATTCTAGGTTATCTTTATTGAAACGTTTGAAAGGGAGTTGTTCATTGTGAGTAATGCTGTTGCAGTTCAGATGGGCAGTGGGTATGTAGACTTCAGCATTTTCAGTGAAACAATGCCCATTAAATATATGAGCCTTGTTCCACCTCTGTATATTTTGCAAAATTAGGTGGAATGTAACTGACAAGTACAACTAACTCATTCCAAAGTGTCTACTGATTTAGTAATCTCCATTGAAGAGAAGAAAACCAAACTCCTGACATGTGTTTTCTCTGTTTTTCTTGTTGCACAATATATGAAGGTTTTTTTTTTTAAATTATTAACATAACCATTTGCTGTTTTGGTTTTCTGTGGTACTCAGTTTCAATGACAACAATCAGTAGTAGATGTGAATTTGTTCTTCAATGCAGGGAATTAAATTTTTTTATAAGCACATCCTGTTTTCAGTAATTGAATATACCACTAAGGAGTAAAACAAAAGATGAAACACCCTTCAAAAGAAGACAAATGGAATTAATATTTCATTGGGTAATTACAATCCATGAGTCTAGACATTTTCTGTCCTTTCCTTTTCAGTCCTAGATTATTGTGCAACATGGTTCTGTTATACTTAAAGCCCACTTTCTTATGCCACACACAAAAATGCTTTATAAGTTTGGGTTAAAATAATTTATTCTAATGTTCAGAGTGGTTAGCTCTTTGACTTCTTTGGAATTTTCTGGTGCAATACAGCAACCAAACAGATTTTTCTTTGTGTTCTTGCTGCTCCCATTTTAATTTAAGGTTGAAATAGTATGACCATAATCATGACAAAATGTAACATATATTAGATTTCTTTTGCTGAAAAGAAGTGTGAAATTGATGTTGAAAGTATGGACTCAGGAGTCAAATAGCCTTGGTTGAAATATTTATAATGCCATTTGTTAATAGTATGAAGCATAACCTAGGATAAGTTACTTAAACGTTCAATATTTTAGTTTTCTTCTATGTACAATAATAATAGTCCCTATCTTACTGTATATAATAATAGTAGTTAATACTTGTGTAGCATTAAATATGCATCAAGCACACTTCTAAATGCTGTATACACATATTGAGTCAGTGCAGTATAAGCCACCTAGAATAGTTTCTGGCATATACAGAGTTCTCAAAAATGTGAGCAATAATAATGGTAATTATTAGTATTAGTAGCAACCCTACTACTAGAAACAGATGTAGATTTTTTATCTCTTTTTTGTGACTCCTTTTATTGATACAGATTTCAAATCAAGCTTTTTACCTAAAGAGTGTTTCCAAGGTCCTATTTCAGTTCTAGTAAAAAAAAAAAGTAAGAGGATATATGATGAGTATCTGTCAAGAATGATGAAAATTTCACATTATATCCTTAATATTTTCAAACTGTCTTAAAAATACAGTATGTAATGCCACAAAGAAAGTTTCATTTAGATAAGTACAGTAAAACAATCAGGAGAAAACATGGATTAAAATACCAGTTTCATAAATTAATAGAGCGTAATTGAAATACTGAAGTCATGGGTCAACTTTCACCTTTTCTATTAAAAACACAGCTTATATGGAGATGAGAAGGTGATGAATGTAGAAATTAAAATTTGAAATGTTAGAATGCCCCTCTTCCTTATGTCTGTCACAACTCCTCTATCTTCGGATCCCAAATGCTCTACATCTTTTAAGTGGGAATAAAGTAAGAAGCAACATCTCACATGCTTACATTTTTCTTGGCTGTGCACACATACATCCACCGCACTCCTGAGTACCTGCATTCCCTTATTCACTCATTCTCTGAATATAAAATGTACTGGAATAAAATTTAATACTAAACACCAACTCTCTTTTGAAATTATTTGAGGATATAAATACTTATAAATTATGACATCTATAAAAGTTGAGTCAAAATTTTGTTGCTTTTGGATATTTTTAAGGTGTCAAATAAACACATGTTCTTTGTTTAAAAAAATAAAAAGTAAACAAAGCAGTATGATGTAGAGAAAAGTGCTAAATTGCACGATTCTACTTCTTTAAAGGAACCCTTGTTGATAGGTTGGTTTACATTCCTGCAGGTCCTTTCTAAACAAAAATAAATACATTCGTGTATATACAGATTTTTTTTTCTTACAAATTGAAGATATATAAACACATCATTCTATGATTTTCTTTTTTCTCTTAACATATCATGGCTATCTTTTCATGACGGTACTGATAAGTCTCTTTTAAAATATTTTAGGATGCATTTTAAAACAAGACAAAATCTGGATCTGACATTAGGTAGGGTGAACAAGAAAGTAGGAGGAAGTCAGGAAGACAGCAACCGAGCCAGTAGAGCTATGTGAGTCCCAGTGTGAGTTAGTATGTGTATGGAAAATTTTGTGTATGTGCTGGTGAGTAAGTGGGCATTTGAGTGACTGACTGAGTGAGGAATAGGGAGCTAGCGACCAAGGTTCTCCTGGTGCAGTGACTGGTGCTGCAACTGCTCAGCTTGGACCCTAGCAATTCCCAGGTTGCAGAAGCAGAGTGCCATTGTTTTTTTTTTTTCTTTTTAATCAACAAAACATTTCCTGGGAAGAAAATGCATGGAGATACTAAGTGGGGGCTCATGAACAAGTGACAAAGGTCCTCCTGGTGCAACAACTGGTACTGCAGCTTCTCTGCTTGGTCCCTGGCTCTTCCTAGGTCTCAGAATCTGAGCATCATTTTTTTAAAACAAAGTTTTCTGTGAAGAAGCAGTGGGGAGAGACTACCGCCCAAGGCTCCAAGGCTCCACCTCACAATTGCAGCGTGAGAGACTGCAGAGTCCAGGCTTTGCCTCACCACTTCAGGGTCTGGCCAGGTACTGGCAGTAGAGACTGCAAAAGGAGTCCAGAGGCACAGTACCACCACAGTGGACAAGAGAGGCACCCCACTACCATCTTGAAGGTGGGGCAGGAAAGTGCCCTGAGGAGCAACAGACCCGATCTCTATGACTGGCAGATCAACTACTCAGGGGCTGATCATGACCCAAGGGGAATATTCTGAAAGCACAAACTTCAGAGGGACCTGACCAATGCTGAGTCCCAAGCACCCCACCTCCTACACCGATCCAGTGGAGACAAAGGGTATGACCAGAAAAGAATGAGGAAGAACTCCAAACAGATCAGTGGTAAGTCTGGAGCTGATCTAAAAACCTCCTCCCCAGCAGTCCTCTGAACATCAGACCCACACAGCTGAGCCACTACTGAGAGAGACAAACTAAAGTATAGCCTTAATATCTGTCACAAAAGGAGAACTCCATTCCAGGGTATCCTGACTGGGGCACCCCCCCCCCATGAGTACATACCTGGGGAAGTGACAATCTCACACCTCCCCACCTGAGGAGATCTCCCTGACCATATGAGAGTGGGAGGGGAGGACTACAGCCCCACCCACCTCCACTACCCCTCCTCCTTCCCTGCTCTGGACAATGAGGAGAGAGTGAAAGAGGAGAGAGCAGGAGAGAGCTGACTAGAGGAACAATTACAGAGCCTGCCACAAGAAAGGAGAAGTTTTCTAAAATTCTTAATTAAAAAAAAATTTTTAACTTTTGCCTGTTTGTTATTTCATCTATTTTTAAAATATTTTTTCTTGGTGCATGAATGTGTATGTGAGGGTTTGATCTGCATCCCCCCTTTTTCTTCTCTTTTTCTGTTTCTTCTTTTGTTTGTTGTTTTTTGTTTATGTGTGTGTGTGAATGACTGAGTGCTCATCTTTCAATTTTTCTGTTGTTGTTGGTTTGTTTTTGCTCTTCTGTTTATTTTTATTGTATTTTATCTTTTAGTTTAGAGTGTGTTTTAATATATGTGTGAGGGTTCAATCTGAATTCTTTTTTTAAAATTTTTCTTCTCCATTCATTTTGTGCTAGGAGTGTGTGTGTATGTTTAGTTTTCTTGGGTTTTGTTGTTGTTGTTGTTGTTGTTTGTTTTGTTTCAGTTTGTTGTTATCCCGGTTTGTTTTAGGGTGTGTGTGTATGTCTGTGTGTGCTCAATTGTTTTTTGCTTTTGTTTCTGTTTTCATTGTTCTGTGTTTTTATTTATTTATTTATCTATTTAGTTATTTATTTTAAATTCTTGTTCATCTTATTTCATTCCATTTTTGTCTGTACTCCTCATTGCTATCACTGTATCACAGATGCAGAGGGTACACACACATACCGATTTCATCATCATATAATGTGGTGGTGGGGAGTGAGCCTCAGGGAACACATACCACAATCAATGAATATTGTAATTTGCAAATAGTTTCTGAATCCTAGCTCTGCATCCTCTACCTTATTTGACTTTCAAAACTACAAGAGAACAAAGATCCCCACCCAAGTCCTATTTCAAAATAGAACAAATCCAAGGCCCAGATCAAGGAAGAATAGAGGGCTGCACAAACATCAGAAAGGAAAGCATCTTCCACTGAATAACAGAACTAAAGAGAAAAACAAGATATTTGTCACAAATGAGGAAAACCAAAGGAAGACAGCAGGTAATTTCAAGTGTTCCAAAGAGAAAACTCCTGAAAAATCAGACCTTGGTACCTAAACAATGGAAGTCACCAATGACTGCCCCCAGAATACAACACAGATTAGGGAATGGATGGAAAGAGTGAATAAGTCTCAAGAAAGACAAGATGCAACACTGAAAGAACTTGTAACAGAGATTTTGGCAATAAAAAAATTTATCCAGGAAATAAGTAACAAGATGACAAACATGGACAGAATTAATCTAGCTGAAGAAAGAATCTCAGAACTTGAAGACCAGAACATGGAATTAACCTGATCTGTAAAAAACATGGAAAGAAGACTCAGAAAAAGAGCAAAGACTACAAGAGAGGTGTGATTATATTAAGAGGCTTAACCTACATATGATCGGTATCCCAGAAGAAGAAAGGGAAATACAAAACAACTTAGAGCAAGTATTCCAGGAGGTAATCCAAGAAAAGTTTCCCCATCTCACCAGAGATACAGACAAGCCAAACACAAGAGATACAGAGAACACCCACAAGACATAAAATGACCAACCCCAAGACACATAATATTTCACCTACACAAAGTAGACACAAAAGAAAAAATCCTAAAGGCAGCAAGAGAGAAAAGTCAGACTACCTACTGGGGAAAACCAATTAGAAAAGCAGCAGACCTAGCAGCAGAAACACTACAGGCAAGAAGGGACTGGAGTCTAATATTCAAGGTCTTCAAAGACAATTTCAACCAAGAATTTCATACCCAGCCAAATTCAGCTTATTCAATGATAAAGAATTAAAATCCTTTCCAGACATCCAATCCCTAAGAGATTATGTAGCTTCCAGACCAGTTCTGTCAGAGACATTTCAAAAGATATTAGGCACAGAAAAAAGAAAAAAAAAAAAAAAGATTGACCACACACTTCTCAAGAGAACAGCAGAGCACAGAAGCAACAGAGGATACAGTGTAACAAAATTGAAAACATACATACATCAACTCCAAAGCCAAAAGAAAACAAGCAAAGAAAAAACTTTATAAGATCCTCATTACAGGGATAAACAATCACATTTCAATAATCAGCCTGAATGTGAACGGACTAAATGCACAACCAAAAAAGACACAGAATGGCAAACTGGATAACAACCCATGACCCAACTATTTGCTGCATGCAGGAAACTCAACTCACTAAAAGGGACACACAGACTGAAAGTTAAAGGATGGAAAATGAGTTTCCATCCTTTAACTGAATGGATTCCAGATGGATCTCAAAAGAAGATAGGAGCTGTGATCTTAATATCAGACAAAACAACCTTTAAGCTACCAAAACTTTAAAAAGATACAAGAGGACACTACATAATGATAAAAGGTTCAATCCAATAACGAGAAATATCTATCCAATATATATATGCACCCAACACAGGAGACTCAGCATTTACAAAGTAACTACTAAGTAAACTAAAAAAAGATATTGACTCTAACACTGTTAGAGCAGGAGACTTGAATATCACACTAATAACCCTAGATAGATCATTGAGGCAAAAAAATCAACAAGGAGAGCCAGAACCTAAACTTGACACTCGACCAAATGGACTTAATAGATACCTACAGATTATTCCACCCAACAACCACAGAATATACATTCTATTCATCACTACATGGAACATACTCTAAGATGGATCACATACTTGGCCATAAATCAAGCATAAACAAATTCCACAAGGTTGAAATATTGCCATGCACCTTCTCAGACCACAGTAAAATAAAAATAAATATCAACACCAACAAAAATTCCCCAAAGCCCACAAAGATATGGACACTAAAAAGCATGATGCTGAAAAACTACTGGGTCAACACTGAAATCAAAGCAGAAAGAAAAAGATTCCTGAAAACAAGGTGGAAATGAAGAAACATCTTACCAAAGCCTCTGGGATGCTATGAAAGCAGTTCTCAGTGAGGAATTTATATCTCAATTAGTACACATCATGAAAATGGAAAAAAATTGAAGCTGAAAGCCTAACAAATCGCCTAGGAGAGCTGGAAAGAGAAGATCACCCAAACCCCAACTCTAGGAGAAGAATTCAAATCATCAAAATAAAAACCCAAATATAGGACATAGAAGGCAAAAATATTATAAAAAACATCAACGAAACAAAAGCTGATTCTTTGAAAGAATTAACAAGATTGATGGACTCCTAGCCAGAATGATCAAGAAAAAGAGAGAAAAACCCAAAGAAACAAAATCAGAACACAAAAGTTCAAATCACAACTGATCCCGAGAAATCCAAAAGATTATCAGAGATTACTAAGGGCAATTGTTACCTATATGGAAACAAACTTGAATACCTAAATGAAATGAAGGACTTTCTAACATCACACAATCTCCCCAGTTTGAAACAAGAAGACATTGAGACACTAAATAGACCAATAAAAACCTAGGGTGTTGGCTCTCTCATACAAAAACTACCTACAAAAAAAAAAAAAGCCCTGGACCGGATGGCTTCCAGCACAATTCAACAAAACTTATAAGGAGGAGCTGATACCAATCCTATCAAAAGTGTTCTAGGCAATTGAGAAAGATGGAATTATCCCCAAATCATTTTATGGGCTAACATCACACTAGTAACCATACCAGGTAAAGATCTAACACAAAAAAGAGAACTGAGCCAATATCCCTTATGAACATAGATGCAAAAATCCTCAACAAGATTCTAGGAAATTGGCTGCAACAACACATCTCAAAAATCATCCACCATGACCAAGTAGGCTTCATTCCCTGGATGCAGGGCTGGTTCAACATTCACAAGACCATAAATGTAATTAAATAAATCAACAGATGTAAAAACAAGAACCACATGATTATATAATTACATGCAGAAAAAGCTTTTGATAAAATCCAGCATCCTTTCTTGATAAAAACCCTCAAACACCTAGATATAGAAGGAACATATCTCAAAATAGTAAGTAGTATCTATGATATACCCACAGCTGAATATTGATAAATGGACAGAAACTAGAAACACGTTCCCTGAAAATTGGAGCAAGACAAGTCTGCCCACTCTTATCCCTCTTGTTCAGCATTGTGTTGGATGTCCTAGCTAGAGCAATCAGACAACAGAAGGAAATCAAGGGTATCCAAATAGGAAAAGAGAAAGTCAAGTTATTCCTCTTTAGTGATGATATGATCCTATACCCTGAAAATCTAAGGAAATCTGTCAAAAACCTGCTTGCACTGTTAAAGGACTTTGGCAAAGTCTCAGGGTACTAAATAAATGTGCAAAGGCAGTTGTGTTCCTATACACCAACAACAACCTGGCAGAGACACAAATAAAAAGCATAATCCCATTCACAATAGCCACAAAAAAAAGAAAGAAAGAAAGAAAGAAAGAAAGAAAGAAAGAAAGAAAGAACTTGGCATCTTCCTAACCAGAGAAGTGAAAGAACCTTACACTGAGAACTACAAAACGCTGCTCAAAGAAATCCAAGAAGACACAAAGAAATGGAAAAATATTCCATGTTCATGAATAGGAAGAATCAACATTGTTAAAATGTACAAACTACCAAAGGGAATCTGCAGATTCAACATAATACCCATTAAATTACCAACATTACTCTTCTCAGACCTGGAAATAACAATACAGAAATCCATAAGGAAGCATAACCATGAATAGTCAAAACAATCCTTAGCAAAAGAAATAAAGCAGGAGATATCACACTTCCAGACTTCAAACTTTACTATAAGGCTACTGTAATCAAAACAGCCTGGTAATGATACAAGAACAGGCATATAGACCAATGGAACAAGATAGTAATTCCGGAAGCAAAGCCTCAATTTCTCAGCCAACTCATCTTTGACAAAGCCTCCAACAACAACCACTTGGGAGAGGAGAACCTATTCAGTAAATGGTGCTGGGAAAACTGGCTGACCACGTGCAGAAGATTGAAACAGGGCCCCTACCTATCACCATACACAAAAGTTAACACTAAATGGATCAAAGACCTAAACATAAAACCTCGAACTATAAGAATCTTAGAAAATGCAGGAGATAGCCTTATGGCAATTGGAACTGGCCATTAATTCCTGATCAGAACCCTAAATGTCCAGACCATAAGAGATAAAATATACAAGTGGGACCGCATCAAACTGACCAGTTTATGCAAAGCAAATGAAACTGTCAAAAGAGCAGGGAGACAGCCCACAGAATGGGAAAAAATATTTGCCAACTGTATATCTGACAAAGGTCTAACATCTAGGATCTACAAGGAACTAAAATGTGCCCAAAGGAAAAAAAGTGGGCAAAAGCCGGGCTCGGTGGCTCAGCCTGTAATCCCGCACCTTGGGAGGCTGAGGGAGTGGTTTGCCTGAGCCTGTGGGTTCGAGACTCGCCAGGGCAACTTGGTGAGACCTCATCTCTAGAATAAATCAAAAAATTAGCCAAGCATGGCAGCTCACACCTGTAGTTCCGGCTACTTGGAAGGCTGAGGCGGAAGGATCGCCTGAGCCCAGCAGGTCGAGGCTGCAGTGGCCGGGAGTGGCCACTGCACTCCAGTCTGGGCAACAGAGTGAGACTCCAACTCAAAAAAAAAAAAAGTGGGCAAAAGACGTGAATAGCCACTTCTCAAAAGAAGATATACAGACAGCCAACAGACACATGAAAAAGTGCTCAGTCTTACTCATCATCAGAGAAATGCAAATCAAAAACACATTGAGATACCACCTAACCCCAGTAAGAATGGCCATTATTAACAAAACAAATAACAATGGATGCTTGTAAAGATGTGGATAAACAGGAATGCTTCTACACTGCTAGTGAGAATGCAAACTAGTGCAACCTCTCTGGAAGACAGTGTGGCAATTTCTGAAAGAACTAGAAATTGACCTTCCATATGACCCAGCAATTCCCCTACTGAGAATATACCCAGAGGAACTCAAATCATTCTACAAAAAAGATACCTGCACACAAATGTTTGTTGCAGCTTTATTCACAATAGCAAAAAACATGGAACCAACCATGCTTACCATCGATGCTGGACTGGATTTTAAAAATGTGGTACATATGCACAATGGAATATTATGCAGCCATAAAGAAGGACAAACATATGGACTTTGCAGCAACTTGGATGGGTTTAGAGTTGATCATACTCAGTGATCTATCTCAGAAACAAAGAACAGAACATATGTTCTCACTCATAAGCGGATCTTGAACAATTATCATAGTACTATAAGAAAGGGATTGGCAGTAGTGGGAAACTATGAGGGGTGGTTGACAGTTGGGGGAAACTGCTAGGAGAGGGAGGGGCACATTTCATCAACAAGGGTATCTACATAATCAACGTTTGTATACCTAACCTTGAATTGTACCCCACATCTTTAAAAAAAATTTTTTTTTAAAGTAGAAGGGGATATATGAACAAAGGACTGAAGATATATGTCATCATGCAATCTCAATGAATTAATTTATTGTTAGGACTCATAGGTTGGTTCCATATCTTCACAGTTTCAAGGATCTGAATGGTCTTGTGTCATATAAATGCTGTATACTTGTGTGAGTTTTTCCATCATAAAGATATAAAGATATCTGAATGCACATATAAAATATTAAATTTTTCAAATTACCTTCTAGTCTAGTTTTATCAAAGTGCCCTGACACCAAAACTGTGTTTCTATTCCCCTCAAGCTTTGACAACCCTGTAGACTGTCACATTTGTTTACTCTTCTCTAAACTTACTAGTGAGAAATGACACTTCCCCTTCCATTTCTCTGATTACTAGTGAGTTTATAGATCTTTTCATGTATGTCTTGACAATTATCATTGCTTTTTCTTCTAACTTCCTATTTACATATGTATTGTGGATCTTTTCCTGAGGGATGTGTAAGAACTCTTTGTGTGTGTGTGCGTGTGTGTGTGTGCGCGCGTGCGTGTGTGTGTGTGTGTGTGTGTGTTTTACTTTGGAAAATATCATTTATTTAGAAAGTAGATTAGAGAAAAAGAGAAAAGATTCACCTCCCCAAGGTAGGGGAGGGGACCAAAGCTTACAAAAGCAGGGCAGTCATAGCTTAAAGAGCACATGGCCTGTACAGAGCTTCATAAGAGCAATGGCTTCTTCGTATATTAAATCACCCTTTTTAATCACAGAGGTTGAAAAATTTATTCAGGTTAATGTTTTTTTCTATGTTGTTTTTATTAAATTTTTTACAAGGTTTTATATAGTCAAAAATTATTAGGCCAGGCACAGTAGCTCATGTCTGTAGTCCCAATACTTTGGGAGGCGAAGGTGAAGGAATTGCTTGATCCCACAGATTCGAGACCAGGCTGGACAACTTGGTGAGACCTTGTCTCTATAATAAATCAAAAAAACTAGCTGGACATGGTGGCTCATGCCTGTGATTCCAGCTACTTGGAAAGCTGAGGTGGAAGGATCACCTCAGCCCAGCAGGTCGAGGCTGTGGTGGCCGTGAGCAGCGTGCAACTGCACTCGAGCCTGGGTGACAGAATGAGATTCCAACTCAAAAAAAAATATTATCTTTTCCATCTCTATTCATCAAAGAGTGCTAGTCTCCACCAAACTTTCTCATACAAGCCAAAGATATAGGATGTAAAACAACACTTATAATTTACTGGAGGGAGATAGACCCCAAAAATGTATAAATATGAAGTGATTCCTATATTATGCAAAGATAGACAGGAGAGAGTCAAAAAGTGTTTGGGAGAGGGGTTACCTTTTTATATAAAGCAGTCAAGGGATGACTTTTCTGAAAGGATGACATTTATTCAGACTTTAAAAGGAAGCAAGTGAATAAACCACCTAGGGAAGGGCCTTCCAATCAGAAAAACAGTGTATGAAACAGGATCCTACTATGTGTACATGAAGAATAGCACAGAGGTCAAAGGCTGAGTGAATCAGTGAATGCTAGACTGTGATGTGAGAAGACATTGGGAGATTTTGAGCAGGGAGATGAAATAATTTAAAGCATTATTCTGGCTGCACCACAAGGAATAGACCACAGGGGATGAGAAGGAAGGCTGAAGCAGGGAGAACATTGATGAGGATATTGCAATAATCTAGATAAGTGATGCTGAGAGCTTCTGAGCATTTTGACATGCTTATAAAATATTTGTTTTCTTTAGAAGTACAAAGACAAAACTTACATATATTTTCTTTACAAACTTAAGTTTAAAATTATGTTTACCATTAGAAATTTTTTATCACATGCAAGTTATTTTAGAGTAAAAGGTAGAATGGAATTTCAGGGTTTTTCCCACATTTACCCATGTATTTCAAGAACTGTTAGGATTGAATGTTTTACATATAGACTTTTTCATGCTCCCGGCCACCACAGCCTTGCCCTTCTGGGCTCCGGTGATCCTTCCGCCTCAGCCTTCCAAGTAGCTGGAACTACAGGCATGTGCTACCACGCCTGGCTAGTTTTTGATTTATTGCAGAGACAAGGTCTCACCAAGTTGCCCGGGCGGGTCTCGAACTCGCAGGCTCAGGCAATCCACTCACTTCGGCCTCCCAAAGATTACAAGCTGAACCACCTAACCCGGCCCATTTAGACTTTTTAATCCACCAAGAATCTAATTTGTAAGTGACAAGTTAGATATTAAGCTTTACGGATATTTTTCTCAAAATGTTTTTATTCTAACAATTATTTCAAAATTTATATTTTCCCCACTGGTATGACATGCTCTATTCCTATATGTACAGTCATGTATTGCTTAATACTAGGATATGTACTATAAAATTAGGCCATTCATTATCATGCAAACATAACAGAGAGTGCTTACACAACTCTAGGTGGTATAGTCTACTATGTACTTAGGATATGTGGTACAGCCTATTGCTCCTAAAATACAAACATGTACACCATATTATTGTGCTGAATATTGCAGGCAATTGTACTACATTAATTATTAGTGTATCAAAACATAGAAAAGGTACAGAAAAATATGACATAAAATATGGTATAAAAGCAAAATATGGCATAAAAGATAAAATAGTAAAAAATAGTATAGGGTACTTACCATGAATGGACACTTGTTGAGTCAGTGAGTGAGTGGTGAGAAAATGTGAAGGCCTAGGACATTACTGTGTGCTACGGTAGACTTTATAAATACCACAGTTGCACTACAACATTATGACTACGAGAGAGAAAATTTCCAGCTCCATTATATTACACAACCACAATCATATTCACATTTGTCATTGACCAAAATGTCATTATGCAGTGCCTGACTGTACTTGAATATATTTCTGAACTATGAATTCATTGATCTGTCTCTTGATTTTTGTGCCAGTACAATGCTATTCTAACTATTATTGCTTTTTAATATATTTAATATATTTTAAGATTCAGTAAAGGCAATTGACATTAACTACAGTCACCCTTCTATAAATCTACTTAGGATAATTTATTTTCTCTAGCATCATTGCAAACAGAAAAAAAATCAGAAGATAGGAAGAGCAAAGAAAGTTAAAGTTTTGAAACATTACTTACATTTCAGAATTTTTTCTTGGCTATCGTCACAATTATCCAAAGCAGAATCCTTTCTCTGTTCTCTGTGTTACTTCATTCTCTTTTTATGAGCTTCTATAATCCTATATGAAAACAATTATTTCCTTATGCTTGGTATTATGTCCAGTTGCTTTGGCATCCAAATCTGCAGACCATCAGATGCTTGAGGACAAAAATACTACATCTTAGATTCAAACAGTTTAGATACTTAGTGTAGTTGGAATAAATAAGTTTTCAAAATTTTGATGAAGTCCAATTTACCTATTTTTTATTTTGTTATTCATACTTTTTTCTCTTGTGACTCATCTTTTGATGTCATGTATAAGAATCCACTGTCAGATCTGAGGTCATACAGATTTACCCCTATCTTTATTCTGAGAGTTTTATAGTTTTAGCACTAACATTTAAATATTTGAAAGACTTTTGCATTGTATTTTATGTATGGTATGATAAGGTCCAAGTTCATTCTTCTGCATATGGATATACAGTTTCCCAATACCATTCAACAAAAGTAGAATTTTTCCCCACTGAATGGTCTTGGCACCTTTGTTAAAAGTAAACTGACCACAAATATATGGTTTATTTCTGGTCTCTGGAGTCTATTCAACTGATAAATGTCAATCTGTATGCCCATATTATCACAGTATCTTTTTTTAATTTTAAAGATGTGAAGTACAATTCAGGAGCAGGCAGATAAGTGATCAGTACAGATAAAGTTTAGGCCTCCCTTTGGTCCCCACTTCACCTGATTTGATGTTAAGTGTTCCCTCCTCCCTCCCCTGCCAGTGTCCTGTTACTACCAAACTCTTTCTTATAGTATTATGATAAGTGTTCAGGGTCCACTTAAAAGTAAGAACTTGTAATACTCAGTTCATCATTTCTCTGATAGATCACCGAGTATAACAGACTCTAAATCCGTTCAAGTTACTGCGAAGTCCATAATTTTGTCCATTATGGCTGCATAATATTCTAATACACACACACACACACACACACACACACACATATATATATATATATATATATATACACACACACATACCACATTTTTTAAATCCTGCACACTTTCAATGAGCAGCACAGTTGGTTCCATGTTTGTGCTATTGTGAATAATGCTGCAAAAGCATGCATGTGTAGGTATCTTTTTTATAGAATGATTTGAGTTATTCTGGATATATTCCCAGAAAGGGGATTAGTGGGCTGTATGGAGGGCCAATTTTTAGATCTTTTAGATATCGTTACAGTTTTCCACAAATGTTGCATCAGTTTACATTCCTACCAACAGTATGGAAGCATTCCCTTTTCCCTGCATCCTCTCCAGTATCTGTTGTTTTTTAAGTTATTGATGATGGCCATCCTGGCTGTAGTTAGATGGTATCTAGTGTGGTTTTAATTTGCATTTCTTTGATGATTAGTTAGGAGGAGCATTTTTTCATGTATCTGTTGTCTACACTTTTTTTTTTTTTTAGTTGGACTCTCATTCTGTCGCCTAGGCTGGAGTGCAGTGGCATGCTCCTGGACTCTGCATCCTCGACCTGCTGGGTTCAGGTGATCCTTCCACCTCAGCCTTCTAAGTAGCTGGAACTACAGGTGCGTGCTACCATGCCTGGCTAATTGTTTGATTTATTGTAGAGATGAGGTCTCACCTTGTTGCCCAGGCTGTTCTTGAACCCCCAGACTCAGGTAATCCTCTTGCCTCAGCTTCCCAAAGTGCTGGGATTACAGGCTTGAGACACTGCACCTGGCCCATATGTCTTCTTTTGAGAAGTGTCTATTCATAAATTTTGCCCACTTTTTAATAGGGCTGTTTGTTTTTTTTTTTTTTTTTCTTTCACCACATTTGAGTTCCTTGTACATCCTGAATGTTAGGCCTTTGTCAGATACACAGTTAGCATATTTTTTTCTCCTTTTGTGGGCTGTCTTCCCACTCTCTTGATGGTTTATTTTGCTTTGCAGAGGCTTTTCAGTTTGATGAGGACCCACTTGTCTATCTTATCTCTTATGGCATGGACATCTGGGGTTTTTATCACAAAGTAGTAGACTAGTTCAATTTCTGGAAGAGTGTCTCCTTCATTTTCTAAGATTCTTATAATTTGAGGTTTTGCATTGTGATCTTTGATTCATTTCGATTTGGTTTTTGTATTGTGATAGGTAGGGTCCTGTTTTGTTCTTCTGCATGCAGTCAGCCAGTTTTCCCAGCACCATTTACTGAATAAGTTCTCCTCTCCCCAGTTGGTGAAGGCTTTACCAAAGATGAGTTGGTTGAGAAATTGAGGTTTTGCTTCTTGAATCTCTATCCTGTTCCATTAGTCAATATGTCTATTCTTATACCAGTACCAGACTGTTTTGATTATTGTAGCCTTATAGTAAAGTTTAAAGTCTGAAAATGTGATACCTCCCACTTTGTTTCTTTTACTAGGAATTGTTTGGGGTATTAGTGGTCTTTTATATTTCCATATGAATTTCTGTATTGTCATTTCCAGGTCTGAGAAGAATGATGTTGGTAATTTAATGGGTATTGTGTTGAATCAGTAAATAGCCTTTGGAAGGATGGACATCTTAACAATGTCGATTCTTCCAACCCATGAGCACAGAATATTTTTTCCATTTATGTCTCCTTTGATTTGTTGTTGTTGTTGTTGTTGCTGTTTGTTTTTTTGTCTGTTTGGTTGGATTTTTTTATGGGGTTTTTTTTGACTATTGTGAATGGGACTGTGCTTTTTATTTGGTTTTTCTGTCTGTTTCTTGTTAGTATATAAGAGTGCAATTCTCTTTTGCATATTGATTTTGCACCCTGAGACTTTGCCAAATCCTTTATCAGTGTAAGGAGGTTTTTGACAGATTATTTGGAGTTTTCAAGGGATAGACTTATATCATCAACAAAGAGGGATAACTTAAATTCCTCTTTTTCTATTTGGATACCCTTGATTTCCTTCTGTTGTCTGATTGCTGTAACTAGGATTTCCAACACTATGTTGAACAGGAGGAGTGGGAGTCAGCCTTGTCTTGTTCCAGTTTTCAGGAGAAGTGCTTCCAATCTCTGCCCATTTTGCAGTATGTTGACTGTGGGTTTATTGTAGATGGTGCTTACTGTTTTGAGGTACGTTTCCTCTGTGCCTAAGTGTTCAAGTGTTTTTATCAAAAAGGGATGTTGGATTTTTACAAAATATTTTCTGTGTCTAATTATATAATCATATGGTTCTTGTGTTTACATCTGCTGATAAAATTTAATTGCATTTATGGTCTTGAGGATGTTGAAACAGCCCTCACATCCTGAGGATGAAGCCTACTTGATCATGGTGGATGATTTTTGAGATGTGTTGTTGGATCCGATTTGCTAGAATCTTGTTGAGAATTTTTGCATCTATGTTCATCAGGGATATTGGCCTGTAGTTTTTTTTAATTTACTGGATCTTTACCAGGTTTGGGTATAAATGTGATGTTGGCTTCATAAAATGATTTAGGGAGAGTGCCATCTTTCTTGATTGCTTGGAATGCTTTCTAAAAGATGTTATCAGCTCCTCCTTGTATATTTTGTAGAATTCTGCTAGACAGTAGTCTGGCCCAGGGCTTTGTTTTTTTCTGTAGGTAGTTTTCTCATGACAGAGTCAATTTCTTGGTTGTTAATGGTCTATTTAGGGTCTCAATGTCTTCTTGTTTCAACCTTTGGAGGTTGTGTGATGTCAGAAAGCCCACCACTTTATTTAGGTTTTTGAGTTAGTTTCCATAGAGGTATTTATAATAATCTCTGATAATATTTCTTCATGGTAATTTGTGACTTGATCTTTTGTGTTTCTCATTGTGATTATTTGGGCCTTTTCTAGGACAATCTGGTTAAGGTTCCATCAGTCTTGTTTATCCTTTCAAAGAGCCAGTTTTTTGTTTTACTGATTTTCTTTCTATGATGTTTTTGTCTTTGCTGCCCTATATATAGCCCTTTACTTTGGTGATTTGAATTCTTTTACTGAAGTTAGAGTTTTGGTGATCTTGCCTTTCCATCTCCCTTAGGTGACTTGTTAGACTATCAACTTGTGGTCTTTCCATTTTCTTGATGTGTGATCGTAGACATATAAATCCCCCCTTAGTACTGTTTTTATGACATCTTTTAGGTTTTGGTGAGATGTTTCTTCATTTTCATTTGTTTCCAATAATCTTTTAGTCTGTTTTGATTTTTGTGTTGACCCAGGAGTCGTTCAGCATCATGCTCATTAGTGTTCAAGTCTTTGTGGGTTTTGGGGGAATTTTGTTGGTGGTGATATTTACTTTTAATACACTGTGGTCTGAAAAGGTGCATGGCAGGGTTTTGATCTTATGAAATTTGTTTATCCTTGATTTATGACCAGGTATGTTGCTAATCTCAGAGTTTTTCCATGCAATGATGAGTAGAATGTATATTCTGTGGTTATTGGGTGGAGTGTTCTGTAAGTATCTATTAAGTCCATTTGGTTAAGCATAAAGTTGAAGTTCCAGATCTCTATATTGATTTTTTGGCTTCATGTTCTATCTAAGGTTGTCAATGGGGTGTTTAGTTCCCACCTTCGATAGTGTCAGAGTCAATATCTTTTTTTAGTTTACTTAATATCTCTTTAATAAAAGTTGGTGCCCCTGTGTTGGGTGGAAATATATTTAGGACAGATATTTCTTGTTGATGGATTGAACCTTTTATCATTATGTAGTGTCCTTCTGTATCATTTTTAATTTTTGATAGTTTAAAGATTGTTTTGTCTGATATTAAGATAATGACTTCTGTCTTCTTTTGTGTTCCACTCAATATAAAATTTGTTTTCCATCCTCTAACTTTGAGTCTGTGAGAGTCCTTTGGGTTGAGATGTACTTCCTGGAAGCAGAAAATTGTTGGGTCTCATTTTTTTTCTCCCAAATTTCCATGCAGTTTTTTCAGTGATGCATTTAGTCCATTCACATTCAGGCTGATTTTTGAGATGTGAGAGTTTATTTCTGTCATAATGCTCTTACAAAGTTATTTGTTGTTGTTGCTGTTTGTTGGTTTTCTTTTGATTTGGGGGTTGATATATCTGCTGTTTTCAACTATGTTGATGCTGTTTTCCTGCATTCTTGAGAAGAGCATGGTCATTCTTCTTTTCTTTCTTCTGTGCTTAATGCCTTCTTAAATGTCTCTTATAGAGCTGCTCTGGAAGCAGCATAAATTCTTAGGGATTGAATGCCTGGGAACACTTTTAATTTCCCATCACTGATGATGTTTAGCTTTGCTGAGTAGGAAATTCTTGGTTGGAATTGTTTATCCTTGAGAACTTTAAAATTGGGCTCCAGTCTCTTCTAGCCTATAGTGTTTCTATAGATAATTCTGCTGCTATTCTTGTTGGTCTTCCACAGTAAGTAATATGACCTTTCTTTCTCGCTGCCTTTAGGATTATTTCTTTTATACCTACTTTCTGTAAATGAATTAGTTTGTGTCTAGGAGTTGGTCTTATGATTTTATGCTTTGTGGGTGTTATCTGAGTCTCTTGTGTTTGGATGGTTACATCTCCAATGAGATGAGGGGTGTTTTCTTGGATAAACTCACGGAATGCTTGCTCCACTGTGGTTTCTCTCTCCCTTTCTGCCTCAGGAATGCCAATGAGGCATAATTTCAGCCTCTTAATATAATCACATATGTCTTGGAGGCTTTGTCCCAGCTTTTTAAGCTTCCTGTTTATGTTTATAACAGTTTGACTTAGTTCTAGATTTCGATCTTCAAGCTCTGAGATTCTTTCCTCTGTTTGGGTAATACTGCTTTCCATGCCTGTCAGATTGTTATTTATTTTGTGCACTGTATTCTTTATAGCCAACATCTCACTTATCAACTCTTTCATTCCTTCTTCTTTCCTTTCTTTGTTTTCATTCATCTGTATCTTGATGAACAATTTGTGGTTTGAGATCAGTCATCCTAGGGGCTCTTTATTATTTGAATTCCAAAGTCTATATTCTCAGGCACTGTCTTCCCGGGAGCCTGGGGATTACCTGTGTTCTTCCATTGATTCTTCTTCATTTGTGATAAATCCCCCCCCCTTAAATCCATTGCTCAGAGATAGGGGGGATAGGATTAACTTCTGTTTGCTCAATCCCTTATCCTTCCTTAGGTAGAGTCTTTAGATTTATTCAATTTTGAAGCCAGGCTGGAGGTGGAGGAACTCTACTGTCTTTTTGTGGTTTTGAGATTTGATTACGGTGTAATGGGGGAAGCTATGGTTCAGAAGCTACCTGCAGATCACAGTATCTGCTGACAGGTGTGTGGACCCCTGGAATCTGCTTCCCATCACCTTACAATAGGCCTATTTACTGGAGGAGTATGTATGCCCCCTGAAATCAAAATGAGATAACAAAAGGGAAAAGAACAGAGAAAGGAAAAAGGGATACGAAAGGAAGATGAAGAGGAAGATGAGAAGAAGGAAAACAGTCAGGCAAGCAAACAGATAAACAAACAAACAAAAATAAACACACAAAAAATTGAAGATACATGCTCCCTTAAATATATTCGCATACAAAAAAAAGAAAGAGGGAGAAAAAGGTAAATCAAATCAGAAGACAGAAAGATGTATGGAGAGAGGTCAAAAAATAAATAAATAAAAGGAGCGCCCTCTTGTGGCTTCTTCTGGAACTTCAGGTTTTTTGGGGTTTTTGCTTTTTTGTTTTTAACTGGCATGTCCCCAGCTCCGCTGCTTTTGGCTCTCCCACAGTTGGGAGAGGTCTGGTCTCTAGACCCTCCCCTCTGCTCTCAATTCAGGCCTATCAGGCAGCTCTCCACGCGGGTCAGTTGACCCATGGACTGCTGTGGGAGAGGGAATGAATCAGATCAGGACTTACCCCAGCTCATCTACTGCTAGATCTGCCACTCTGACTGTGTGGTGATTGTACCTGTCTGTGTTCGATCCAGCATAGGGGGTGGGGCATCTGTCTTTCCAGTATTGTGCACTCGAAGTATCCTTTCTGGGCAAACAATGGTCAGTCCCAGAGAAGTGCCGCGGATCATCTCTGGGTCTCAGGATTCAGGCTGCTCAGAACTGTGCAAGCTGGAGCAAGTGTCTGCCCAGTTCTGGGACAAGGAAAATGGCCTCCGCTCACGTCTTATCTGTTGGTGGGGCTCAGCTCTAGATTTCCTCACCACTTTCTCCACAATCCCGGCTGCCGGTGTCTGGCCTGTCGCCGCAGGTGGTCGTGTGGGCCAGGTGCCAGAGGTGGCTGATCTTTGCTGTCTTTTCCTGAGAGATGCCCCTAAAATGGCAGATTTTTCTGCACACAGGTGCAGGATTTGGAGCAGTGGTAAACTGCAGCTGCTTTTGCAGGGGAGGCCCAGGTGCTTCAACCTGTGTCTCCCCTCAGTTGGACATTCACTTACCCACTTGCATATACACACACACAAAAATGTGGATTCATCCTTATGTACACTCATCCACGCAAAGACTCACTACTGCAACTGGTTTCGCCACCACCATTTTACCCCTCCCCCATCACACTATCTTGATTGTTACTGCTTTGCCATATGTTTTGAAATTGACTCATGACAGTAACGGGAAACTGTGGGGGGCGCCGTGGGAGGGGGTGGGGAGGTGGAAGTGGCAGCAGTGGGAAACTGCCTGGGGGAGGGAGGCCACACGTCATCAAATAGGGTACCTGCACAATGAATATTTGTATACCTAACCCTGAATTGTACCCCATAATTTTAAAATTTTAAAAAAGAAAATTTTAGAGAGTTGTATAATTTTAAAAAAGAAAAGAAATTGACTCCAACTTTGTTCTTCTTTTTCAGTATTCTTTTGCCTCTTTGCATCACTTACAATCTCAAATAATTTTTAGAATCAACTTGCCAAATTCTGCAAAGAAGCCAGCTGACATTCTACAGGATTGCATTGAATTTGGAGTTCAATTTGGGGAGTTTTGTCATCTTAACAGTATTTTCACTTGACATTGGTGGCTCACACCTGTAATCCCAGCATTTTGGGAGGCAGAGGCGAGAGGATTGGCAGATCCTAGGAGTTAGAGACCAGCCTGGCAACTTGGCAAGACCTCGTCTGTACAATAAACCAAAAAAATTAACCAGGCATGATAGTGCAGGCACACTTGTGGTTCCAGTTACTTGGAAGGCTGAGTTAGAAGGATCGCCTAGGCTCAGCAGGCAGAGACTGTGGTGGACATGAGCATGCTACTGCACTCCAGCCTGGGTAACAGAGTGAGACTCTGACTCAAAAAAAAAAAAAACCCAAAATTAAAAAAAGAATTGTCTTCCAATTCCTGGACATATGATTTTTAAAATTTATTTAATCTTCTTTTGTTTCTTCCCACAATGCATTGCAGTTTTCAGAGTATAAAATTTGCACTTCTTTTGTTAACGTTATCTTTAAATATTTTATTTTTTCTGATATTATTTTAAATGATTTTTTTATTTCATTTTCAGATTGTTTATTGCAAATATACAGAAATGCAATTGACTTTACATGCATTGATCTTGTATCTTGCAAATTTTCTGAATTTATCAAAAATCAAAATTTTTTTAGTGGATTTTCTTCAGATTATCTATAAACAAGATCATGTCATCTGTTAATTGCAAAGGTTTTATTATTTCTTAATTTCAATCTGAATGCCGTTTATTTTTTGTCCTTTGCCTAACTGGCCTGGCTAATACCTCTAATATATTGACTAAAGGTGATAAAAGTGAACATCCATCTCTTATTCTTGATCTCACACAAACAGCATTCATCCTTTCATTATTATGTATGACATTTGCTATGGAGTTTTTATACTTACTCTTTTTTTATTATAAAGATGTGGGGTACAATTCAGGGTTTGGTATACAAATTATGCAAGTACCCTTGTTGATGAGGTATGCCCCTCCCTCCCCTAGCAGTTTCTCTCAACTGCCAGTCCCACCCCCATTACCTGACAGTTTCCCATTACTGCCAAATGCCCCCTTATGGTATTATAATTGTTCAAGGTCCACTTATGAGTGAGAACATATGGTACTTTGTTCTTTGTTTCTGTAATAGATCACTGAGTATAATTGACTCCAAATCCATCCAAGTTGCTGCGAAGTCCATATATTTGTCCTTCTTTATTGCTGCATAATATTCCATTGGGTATATGTACCACATTTTCTTTATCCAGTCCAGTCTCAGATTGAGAAAGTTCCCTTTTCTTCCTAAACTATTGTATATTTTTTCATGAGTGTTAGAATTTGTCAAAAGCTTTATCTGTATGTTTTTGCATGTCATATCTATTAAGATGAACACTTTTAAAAATTATATTGATATGGTATGTTATTGCATTAGTTTATTTTCAGATGTTGAGCCAAACTTACAGCCCTGAGATAAATCCCACTTGGTCATGGTATACATATCTTTTTATATGTTGTTGATCTGGCTTACTATTATTTTATTGAAGTTTTTGCAGCCATATTATAAGAAACATTGCTCTGTAGTTTTCTTATGAAGTGTTTGTCTGGCTTTGGCATCAAGGTAATATTGGCCTCGTAGAATAAGATGGAAAGTGTTACACTTCTTTTATTTGTGGGAGAGTCTGTGAAAATTTGTAATTAATTCTTCTTAAGATTAATTCCTCTATGAAGCCATTTGAAATTTCTTTATGGGAATTTTTTTTTATTACTACATCTATCACTTTACTAGGTATAAGCCTATATATATTTTCTATTTCTTCTTGAGTCAGTTTTGCTTCTTTCCAAGAATTTGGCTAGTTCATCTAAATTATCAAATATATTAGCATAAAATTGTTTATAGTATTTCTTATTGTTTTTCTTTGTAAAGTCATTAGTACTACCTTCTCTTTCACTTCTGCTGTAGTAATTTGAGTCTTCTCTCTTCTTTTCTTGGCCAATATAGCTAAAGGTTTGTCAATCATGTAGTCTTTTCACAAAGAATAAAGTTTTTCTTTTATTAGCTATCATTTGCTTTATTTTCAATTTCATTGCTTTCCACACTAATATTTTTTCCCTCTTCCTTGCTTTACATTTGGCTTTCTCTTCTTTTTGCACTGCTTTAAGAAAGAATATAAAATTACTGGCTTGAGATTTTTCTTTTTTAAAAAATTTAGTCCTACCCGGGCTTGGTGGCTCAGCCTGTAATCCCTCGCTTTGGATGGCTGAGGTGAGTGGATTGCCTGAACCCGCGGGTTCGAGACCCGCCTAGGCAACTTGGCGAAACCTCATCTCTACAATAAATCAAAAAATTAGCCGGCTGTGGTAACGCGTGCCTGTAGTTCCAGCTACTTGGAAGGCTGAGGCAGAAGGATTGCCGGAGCCCAGCAGGTCGAGACTGCGGTGGCCAGGAACAGCCACTGCAATCCAGTCTGGGTGACAGAGTGAGACTCCAACTCAAAAAAAAAAAAAAAAATTTAGTCCTTTATTGCCATAAACTTATCTGTAAGCTCTGCTTAAACTTCATCTCATACATTTTGTTGTGCTGTGGCTTCATTTTTATTCATTACAAAATATTTTTAAATTTCTCTTTGGATGTCTTCTTTGACCCACTGTTTAGTTATTTAGGAGTATATTGTTGAATATATATATATATATGTGTGTGTGTGTGTGTGTGTGTGTGTGTGTGTGTGTATTAACACACACATATATATTCCATTTCTGATTTCATTTCACTGCATTTAGAAAACATACTTTATGTTATTTCTATCCTTTAAATTTATTGAGTTTTTTTAATAACATTGAAGTTTGTTTATCTAGGATAATGTTCTACATGTACTTGAGAAGAATATATATTGCAGCTGTGGAGTGAACTGTTCTATAAATGTCTGTTAGGTCTTATTTCTTTATAGTGTTGTTAAAGTATTTGTGTTGTTGTTGATCTTCTCTCTGTTTGGTCTGTTACGGAAAGTGGGGTATTGACTTCTCTATTAATAAATTATCAATTTCTCCTTTCATTTCTGTTGAGATTTTCTTTATGTACTTTGGGGCCTGTTATTAGGTGCATATATGTGTGCTGCATCTTCCTGATGGATTTATTATTTATTATTATAAATGTCCTCCTTTATGTCTAGTAATATTATTTGTAGAAAAGTCGACCTTGTCTATTATTAATATAGCCACCTCAACTTTCTTGTGGTCATTGTTTGCATAATGTACATTTCCTTATTCTATAATTATAAAAATCTATTTTTACTTTTAAATTTCAAGGTGTATCTTATGAACAGCATAGAGTTAGATCATGTTTTGTTTCTTTTTTAATCCTATCTGAGAAATTCTGCTTTTTGATTGGAATATTTAATTTGTTTGCATTTAATGCTATTGACATGGATATCTTGTTTTTTAATCTCATATGATAATCCTTAATTTTTGATTAGAATATTTAATCTATTCACATTTAATGTTATTACTCATATAGTTGATTTACATATGCTACTTTGAATTTTGTTTTCTATGTCTTTTTCTCGTTTACTGCTTTGCTAATTTTTTTTTGCATTAAGTAAACATTTGCTCATGGAGTGTTTTAATTTATTTAATAAATTTTTTACTTTATTTTTAAAGTTATTTCCTTAGTGTCTGCTTTCAGGCTTATCGTATGCATATTAACTTAAAAGAAACACCTTTATATTTATACAAACTTAAATCCATTGTGATAGTAAAATATTATTTCTATATTGCTCATCATTCTCTTCTCCACAGTCTTCTGGACTCAGGCAATCTTTCTGCCTCAGCTTCTCAAGTAGCTAAGACTTCAGGTGTGAACCACATTTTGATCTTTTGTAGAAGCAAGCGTTTGCTATGTTGCTTAGGCCGGTCTTGAACTCCTGGGTTCAAGTAATTCTCCCATCCTGCCTCTCAAAGTGCTGGTACTAACAGACATGAGCCACTACACTCAACCTTATTATTCTTAAACATATTACATCTATAATTGCCATAAACCCAGTGGTGCATTATTAGAATAATTATTTATAGTATCTTATGTCTTATTGAAACTAAGAAAAAAGGTGAGCAAATATATATATATATAGCTTTTTCTTACATTAACCTTCTCATTTATCATTTGCAGTTGTCTTCATTTATTCATATGGATTTAAATTTCTATCTGTAAGTCATTTCCTTAGCCCAGTACAGTTGGCATCCACCCACTTGTTTTGTGTTATTATTGACCAATATATTACATGTATATGTTAGAGAGCCAATAATACTGTATATACAGAGATATATCGTATTGTTATAGTAGATACAACATAGTATGCTACATTATATGTGTAAAAGGGATACTCCCTCAAAGCGGAATTATTATTTGGAGTGTGACCCCTTTGTAGTGCAGGCTTCCCATGCTAGTTACTTGTTCTAGGCACCCTTTGGCATCAGTGTACCAACTAAGGTTGTGGTGCGAGGCTATATTTGGCTTCAGTGAATTTTGGGGGGAAATTCTTTCAGTGCATTTGCCCATTTCATGATAAGTGCTGACCACATCACACTTAGTATTCAGCCATTTTTGACCAAAAATGGCATGACCCTTTTGCCCCCACACTACCTATTCATTCAACCTCACCCTGAGACACTTTTTGTTTGTTTGTTTCCCTAGATGAAAAAAATCCTCAAAGTGAAATGTTTTGCCGATGTGGAAGAGGTGAAACAAAAAATGGCAGAAGCACTAACAGGCATCAAAATGGGAGAGTTCAAAAAATGTTTTGAGTGGTGGAAAAAGTGTGTCAATATGTGTATCACATCAAAAAGAGAGTACTTGAATGTGACCGAAGTTTAAGCATGTAAGAATAAATACACAATTTTTATAAAATAAATTCCACGTTTTTGGCTCCCCCTCATATATTGTATGTATAGTATTGTAAATTTATATTTATATGTGCATGTGTATGTACATATACAAGTTGTGTATTCCCAATTTGAAAATCAAAATTTTGAAATGCTTCAAAATCCAAAGTTTCAGCACCAATATGGTGCCACAAGTGAAAAACCTGTGATAGGTCACAGTTAAAACACAGGCACATAACACACAGTTCATTTAGAATCCCAAGGGGGGGGGTTACAGTTTGTTAATTAAGACACATCGGTGTCGGGGGAAATTGAAAGCCTGCTGTGATTTTGTTGTTGCTTTTGTTTAACAGCTGATACAGATATCCTGATGCTGCTACTGTGCTGCAGTAGCCGGAACTACAGGTGTGTGCTACCATGCCCGGCTAATTTTTGATTTATTGTAGACGGGGTCTCACCAAGTTGCCAGGGCTAGTCTCGAACCCACAGACTCAGGCAATCCACTCACCTCAGCCTCCCAAAGTGCTGGGAGTACTGGTTGAGCCACTGAGCCTGGCCTTCCCATTGCTTTTCAATAAACTAGTTGGTCTACAGATGAGCCTATATTTCCCATGAATCTTTTTATTGCCTGTCAATTGCCTTTAACCTAAATTCCACTGTTTTTTTGGAGTTCTTTTAGAGCTAACACTTTTACATTGTGTTGCGAATTAAGTGTCTTTCTTTGAAGAGGGATTTTAAGTTATCTGTTCTACAGCTTCCCTGTTTTCCCAGGCAAAATCTCAAGCTACATGTTTGGTGCTGGGAACAGGGACCATAGTGAGCTTGTCTCTGACACCTCAGTTGAGGAACTGAGCACTCAGTGAAAGGGAAGGGGTCCCTAGGTATCCTTGGCTTGCCTTCCTTGGGCCAGGGCAAGTGGTATTCTTAGACACCACTCCCAAGGTAGACCCTCTGTCTCACAAGTGGGGGCTGGGCAGGAAAAGGGGCCCTCCATCTCTTAACTACGCTCATCTGGAACTTAGACTCAGCAAAAATAAGAAATGCTGATGTCCAGCACCTCTGATGTCTTCCCAACTGGGAGCCAGAGGGAGAGGCAGGCTTGTGTTCTTGACTGTTCAAGTTTGGAGTAGAGTTTCTGTCTAGCTGAGCTGGGAGGAGGGGCGTGAAGGACATGGGTCTTAACTCAAGTTCCACAGGCCCTTGTAGTTTTTACTGAGTAAGTGTTAAGCAGTGGGCTGAGCCAATGCTGCAGGTATGCAAATAAATGCATAGAAATTAGATTAGAAAAGAAAGTTTATTTGGAAAGTAGATTAGAAAAAAGTGGATTCACTTCTCAAGAGAGAAAAGGGGCCAGGCACTTGAAGGAAGTATGGTGAAGGATGCTTGAGATGAGAGGTTTTTAAAGCTTCTTTTTGGGGTCATAGGCAAACATTTACAGGAGCTGATGTCATAGTGATGGGTTTTGTTTCTGGTATCTCTGACAACTAGATAGATGGGTGGGTCAGTTATGGGTGGTTAATCACATACACAAGGACTGGGTTGGTAACTGAAAGACAAATTTGGGGGGATGTTGATCTTAATGTCTTGTGATTCACCCAGGGTTCCAGGAAAGAATTATTGTTGTGTGAGTGCAAGGAGACCAGAGAAACTCCATTTTAGGTTCTGTCCTTTCATTCCCTCCTCTGGTTGTTTTGAAATATTTTTTATTTAATACAGGGGACTGTGCATGCTGGTCTGTCTTCTGTAGCTATTTCCTACTGAACTGGGGCACAGCGCTGTTCCTACCTGCTTATAGTAGAAGAAGAGATGAGGAGACAGGAATCAATGGAGTTGTTAGAGTATTTTTAGTGTTTGCAAACAAAACACTGTGTAAAAGCTTATACTACTAGAAGTAATAATAGTATAATAAGAGCCATTATGACTGCTGTTATGACTTATTAAGGCATTGTTGTTTGGTAAGACATATTAATAGTTACCCCAATGAACTTGGCACCCACTCTAGGGATCCTGGTAGTTCCCACTGTTGTACCAAGACTCCTTAGCCCATATTTGAATTTATTCACAGCTTGCCTCTGAATTTCTTTGGGTTTTGTGATGAAAGTTTATAAACAGTTATGTGAGTTGTTTTTAAAGGAAAAGATTTAGGAAAGTTAGGACCATTTTTGTTTTACATATACAGAGAATATCATAAATGTTGGGAAGCAGAGAAAAATAAGTCTGGACAAAAGAAAAACAGTATAAGGTAACTACTAAGATAATGACTTTAACAAGGAAATATAGCGACTTTGAGAAAGTTTGAAGATGTTAGTTTGGAGACAGGTAGTTATAATGCAGCCTAAATTGTAGAAAACAATAATGAATAAGAAAATTTTAAAACATTCCTTTTCAATATTTTTGAAACATAATTTCCTCTCTCCAGTCTCCTATTTTTTATTAAAGGTAAATTATAGTGGACCAATTTATTTGTAAAGTAAGTTTTAGACTTATTTGCGTGAGTGTAGTAAGAATAATTATTTGCATAAAGCTCTTTTGAATTGGCTTTGTTGGATCCCTTTTCATAAGGAATTTTAGATTGGATTCTACAGGAGCCTTTGAGTTAGCCAAAGATTTGTTGTATAGACCTGTATGGACTGGGCCAGACTTTCTGGGGGCTTTTATTGTTGACTCTTTATAGATTTTAATCTTAATTCCTCAAAGCATTTTGTTCTGAAACAGTATTTTAGTTAGTCTTGATAAAACAATTAGTATTTAAATCAAATTTAGTTACAAAAGAAAATAGGGTCTTATTAAATTTATGCAAAAACCATAGTATTATAAAGTAATTGTGTCCCAATTCTGGAGAAATTAGAGAGAGAGAAAGATATATGCCCCAAATTTAGCTTATAAGAACATACTTTACTTATTTGTGAAACCAAATAACTTTAAGACATGTTTTTTTTTCTTTTTTTTTTATCAACTCTGAGTAATATTTTAAAGGTTTACAAAAAGGTTTACTAAAGAGCATTTGTCAGAGTCCTGTAGCTGATTAAAAACTATTGTGGGTGACTGAGGCCTGTGTAGGCAAAGTTTGAGAAAGATCTCAGATACCATTTTAGGTTTCACAATAGATGTTGTTTACAATACAATGTATCTGGTCTGCAGGTACCACCTGAGCCATGATGGAGGCAGTTCAGAAGGAGGACATGGGGGTGGTGTGGTTCCTGAAGCCGCTGTTTGCTTCCTACTCCATCCTAGAGAGACTGGATTAAGAAACTGAAACTTTACGTGTTGAAAATGTTGTTAAGTATTAAAGCTTTTAAAAACATAATTTTATAACACAGAATTACAGGTCACTGTTAAAGTTATTTAGCCAAAGATCTTGAGAAGTCAAAATCTCACTTTTTGATTGAGATTTATTTTATTAAACAACAAACTGAATTTATTTCTTCCTCCCTGTAGAAGAAATTCTCTTATGGGTTTGAAAGAGCCAGGGCTGGGGCTTGAGTAAGAGCCATTTTAATGGTGTTAAAGGCAGTATATATTGGGGATTGTCAGTGAAGGGGCTCATGTTTTGGTCTCTGAGTAGCCTCACAGAGAAGCTTGGGATCTAGATTTTTAAATGTTCAGTAAGCCCTCTCCCCCTAAAAAAACATGAAGTTTCTTTTCTTTTCTTTTTTTTACCTTTTTATAATTAACTTTTTAAGTCTATAATTTGAATTAACCTTTTAGTAACTTTTGATTAAGACAAGGCTATATATTCTAACATGGATTGCCAGGACCACATGGCTGATACCTGTGTTAATTAAGAAATTAATTTGGGTTCCAATGCTCTAATATTCACATGAGATTATTAGGGTGATGGTATTAAGTTGGTGGTACTGGACACTTTAGAAGGTTTTCAAGCCTTCTCAGTGGTCACCATTTCCTGAGCCAGGTGTTCCCCCTTCCCTCTGGAAAAGGGTGCAACTGCTTCCCAGTGGCTCTTTGACCTGAACAGTGGACAAGGTCCTAGAGGTTTAGGCCTCTTTGGCGAAACTGTGCTTCAAGTGCTCAACTCTACAGATTGTACCCATAGCAATGGACACCATCCTCCCTAGCAAGTTTGTGTAGTGGCCGAAAGTTCAATCCGAGAGACCACCAAGAGCCAATTCCGATGAAAGTTCAAGAGGGTCTTTATTTACAAGCTTGAGCCTGGACCTCTGTCAACAACCGACACAGTGGAGTACATTCAGAGGCTCTGATTTCCGTAAGCAGATGCCTTTTATGCTTTTACACAAAGGGAGGAGGAGTTTGGGGGGCTTTCCAGTTTTGTTACCATTTAATTGGGTAGTTCCTCTGGTGGCCAGCTTAATCGTGGAGGATTGGCTAGCCTGTCTCGGGCTGACCTTGGTCCACTAGCTAGGGAGGTTGCAGAGACATCTGGAAACTTAGGTGATTACCCCCTGGCACCTGATTGGTTGTTGCTAAGGGGAAAGTGAGATAAGGGAAGAATAAATGGAGCTTTGCAGTTTTTTCCCATAACTGGAACTTTAAACAGTTACAGGTTATGTTTTAAGACAGAAAACTAAAAACTAAAAATGACTGTGCTATTGTCCACAAACCGATTACATATTTATTGGGTTATAGCATGCTCCTAACCTAAGTCTATGGTATACTCTATTACGGTCCTCTCAGTTTGTTCTTACCAAGTTTTTGTAGAGCTGTTTTTGTCTAAGCTTTTTTGCTTAGACAACTGCCAATTGGGATACCTGTCTTTAGTCTCTGGTTTTTCTGTCCTCCATGTTGAGACCCTTTTGCTTTTTCCATATCTAGGCTGTTAAAAAGAAAACTCAAAAATTATTTTTGTAATTGGAAGCTTGGTACTCTTAGTTTTAAGTCTAGCTTCTGGAACTGGGAATCTAATGCCCTGTAAGATATAATCCTGTTTGTAAAGTAAATTTAAATTTGTAAATTATAAAATTTTTTAAATGTCTGTACATATGAAATTTCTGACCATTTTTCAGTTTGAAATGATCTGATATAGAAACTTTTTAGAGTAAACAGACCACATGGATGTGAAATGATCTGTCCCTATTTATTTTCAATTGTGAACAGGCAGATTTGTTAAGACCTTTCATAAATTACTAAATTACAGACTAGGAGATACTGGAGGTTGGCATGAAGCTTTTGAAATAAAATAATAGTGAGGTGTGGACAATTAAGTAAGAGTAATCAGTTATCATGCCTCATCGTGCCACAAAGAGAGTATCAGTATTTTGCCCATCCTGCAGGAGCAGGAGAAATATCGGACTCAGCAAAGTAATCCAGCAATTATGTGAGAATGGCCAGTGCTCATACCCCTTTGTGTTACACCAAGAGTATCTAGCACTTAAAGCTTTACTTGTCCTGCAGGTAGGGAACTAGTCGGGTGCAGTAAGGACTCAACATTTTTCCAAAAGATGACCCTAGAGAACCCTGCATAATAAACACTGGCAGTGTCTAGCACTAAAGTTTTATTACATGGTAAAGTCATGGGAAGTAAGATTTTACTAGATAGAAATTTGGTTTGGAAAAGTAGATTAGAATGACAATAGGTTGTGTTTTCCTGTGCATTAACGTAATCTGTTAGCCAATGCGTGTTTCCTCTGTTTTTGTCCAGGAGGATTAATAGTCCCAGTTTAGATTTAATTTGAGAGCGATCTATCATAGAAAAAAAGGAACATGAACTTAATAATACCTCCTGGTCCTGCCACTTCTCAAAAGGGAAGCCAATGAACAGGGAAAGTTGAGAGCTTTAAAGGGATGTCCAGAGTGAATGTGGGCAGGAGAAGGGAAATGAGAGTGGGTAGGAGAAGGAGCCAGAGCACATGGCTTGATTTTTGCTATAGCTACTAAGGTTGCTGCCAGGATGTTATTGGATAGTGAGAGAGGAAGCAGAAAGTGGGGGAAAAGAGCGGGGGGAGGATTGGTCAGCTGGATTTGAATCTTTTGAGAGTGAACAAGAGGAAGACAAATTAGCCTGAGAAGTTAGAAGGAGTATGCACCAGGAAGAACAAGGGACCAAGCAGCGTACCATTTTGAGAAAAGCTGGTGCATAAGGAACCTTGAACCATTTGCCTTTGTGGTGGCAATACAGGTTAAGTTGAAGGAGAGTATTAGAAGCAAGAGACCAGCCTTGGACACCACCTTCTGGTTCCCTAGCTGGTATTGAGAAAAAATGGAGATGCTTAGGGCAGATGTCCTTCTCTAGTGAGAGGGTCCTGAGACCTTTTAGAATGCATTTCAATACGGAACCCTTGGCTACTTCAGATTGAGGGCTCCCCATTTTAAGCCCTAAAGAAAAAAAGGCGTTGGTCCTGGGAGTGGTCTCGAAAAGAGAAAAACTCATCCACAGTCTCAATTAATGTCCCAAGAGAGAATCAGTGGAATCAGCACATGTGTGTGCATATCAAGTGAGAAGGGGCATCCCCTTGTTCTCCCCAAAACCACCAAACGTGGTTCTTCCTCCAGTGGCAAGGCTGTTGCTACACATGCTTGGAAGACTTGGTACCAAGATTTATGAGGAGGGGACTGGATCCCCAGTGAGAGAAAGCTTCCAAACAGAAAAAATAGCTTTTTGAGTCTTTACCAGACCTTCTAATGGAGGGAAAAAGTTGATAACATATGGACTCACCAGTCAATGGTGTTGGAATTTTGTACCAGATAAAGCCGAGACGACAGGGAGGTCTGGCCAAAGTGGCCATCAGTTGTCTCTGAATTCCAGCACAGTACACAGAGAGACTTGAGTTTAAAAAGAGAATGACAGAAAGAGTGCTGTAGTGACTTCACAGTCCCTGTAAGGGACCACTAAAAATGATAGGTCAGCAGGTTGAGCAGGTGCCATGGGTATGCAAAGAATTTTGCAGAAATTATATTAGAGAAGAAAGTTTATTTAGAAAGTAGATTTGACAATAATGGATTCACTTCCCAAGGTAGAGAAGAGATCATATGCTTGAAGAAAATGTGGCAGCAAATGCTTGAGACTGAGGGTTTTTAAAGTTTCTTTGGTGGGGGAGGGCAGGCAAACATTCACAGGACTTGACATCATGGTGATGGTTTGTCTCCTGTATCTCTGACAATAGGTAGGTCAGTCATGGGTGATTAACCACTAGATGAGAAGGGCTGGGCTGGTAACTGAAAGACAAATTCCTGGGAGATGTTAATCTTAATGGCTTGTGACTCCAGGGTTCCAGAAAAGGGAAGACCAGAGAAACTCTATTTTGGGCTCTGTCCTTTCAATAAGTATAATAGATTTTCATGAATAAATATTTCTTCATATGGTGTATGCAGTTTCTTGAAACTTTATTGTTTTTATTTACAATTTTTACTAGTTTTACTATGGAGTGGGACCATGGAGCTCCTCACAGTTATACCAGAAATAAAAATCTCATTTTGCTTGTTATTTAACTGAATATAAAATTATAAGATTACTTTTGTTATGTCTGCTTCTTTTACTCAATATGACACTTCTGAGATACAATTACATTGTTATATGTAGCAATAATGTCTTCATTTTGTATAATATTTCATGCTGTGAATACACTACAATTAGTTATGCCCTCTTGAATATTATTTGGATCATTTTTCATTTAAGAATTTTATAAATAAATCTCCTATAAAGATTCTCATAAGCTTTTAACTTATGTATGGTTAACTTTACCATACATATACTTGCCAATTATTCAGAATGCAGTTCCAAGATACAATACCACCAGCAATAAATGGGAGTTTTTGTTGTTCTGTAACCTGTCCAAACTTTGGTGCTGACTAGTCTGTTTAATTTTAGTCCTTCTAGTGATATCTCCTTCAAATTATAATTTACATTTCCATGATAAATAATAATGTTAAGTATCTTTCCATATGTTGGACAATTGGATAGTGTTTTTTGGGTGCCATTTCAAGTTGTTTGCCCATTTAAAAAAAATACTGGTTTGGCTGTCTTTTTCTGTTTTATTTTTAGAAGTTCTTTATATATTATGTTAGATGAATGCATTGCTTATCTTCTCTCAGAATGTGGCCTGCCTCTTCACTCTTTTAATGATGTTTTCTGATGAGCAAAAGTAATTATTTCAATGAATTCCGGTATAGCAATCTCTTCTTTTATGGCTAATTTTTTGCTGCACTTTTAAAGAAATCTTTGCCTCCACCAAGTTCATAAATATATTGTCTTTTGTTTTTTCTGGAAACTTAGTAATTTTACATTTCATACTTACAGCTATAAGCTACCTTAAACTACTCTTTGTATATAGTATAGAATTGATTTTAAAGTTAATTTTTATTCATAGAGATATACAGCAGTTGACCCAGAATCATTTATTTTAAAAGGTTTGTCCTCACAAAACTGGAATAGCATAAGCAGGCCTACTTTTAAATTCTTTACTTGTTGCTTTAGCACTTTAATCTATAACTGCATTGCTACCACACTGTCTTCATCACTAAAACTTTATAGTACATCTTAAAATTTGGTAGTGTAAGTTCCTAATCTTTGTTCTTAGTCCATAGCTACTAATGATCCTTTGCATTTTCATATAAATTTAGAATAAGTTTTTTTTTTTTTTAAGTTGTGCACGCCTGCGCGCGCACGTGCACGCGCGCGCACACACACGCACACACAGGACCTCAAAGTCCAATCAGTTCAAATCAGATAGTCTATTTTATCCATAAGTAAAAATATATACAAGGGATTTCTTCATAAATGTTTTAGAGAACAATAGTTAGGAATATGCTAAAAGAATAGAAGAGATGTTTTAGTGTGATGTATTCTTATCTGTAGAGTAATATAAAAGATTTTAGTAAAGCTAAGTAACAAACTACCACTTAGTACATTTATATTCAAATCATGCTTTTGGGTAAGCAACCCCAGTTCAACTCTATTATACAGCATATAACTATTCCTTAATTGTTTTGTGCATGTGAGTCTTATTTCTCACGTGAGTTATGAGTAAGAGTTCTCTAAGGGCAGAGGACTTTGAGATTTCTTTCCAACCGTCATGGTGTGGTAACTCGTAGTAACATAGTAAAATGCTCAAAATGTTAAAACATTCAATAAGTGTCTCTTGATAGATTGGTCATTGACTGGAGAGCCTGTCAGTTGCCTGCTATCTTGTTGCTTGGCGTTTTCTGTGCACTCCCCACTTAGCTTTGGTGATGATGCTCCACAGAGACAGATTTCTTTGCAAATAATTGTAGTCTCCTTGAAGTCCAATGGTCATCTGTGTCAGAAATCTATATTAACACAAGAACCATGTCTGGGGGAAGAAAGGTTTCCTGCTGGCAAAATAAAATCTTTGAATGGACTGTAGCAAGTAAGAGAAAAGTAGTCCATAGGCGAAGACACCTTTGGATTCCCTCATACCTATTTGATCTTCTAATCATACGCTGTAGAATACTAACCACAAAACAGACATATTGTGATTATCGGTAAACATTAGAGGATATAGCATCGAGCTGTATTGCCTCCACCAGGACTCTAAGCCGTAAACTTGTAAGTACATTAGAAGCCGACACTCTTAGCAGACTTTGCTGAATTGCTGGCAGCATCAACATCTGATCGATATGCATGTTCACCAGCCAAGCTGACTAGTACATCTGTTCTGTGAAGAAACATACATTCTGCCTCTAGTACAATCAGTGTAATTAAAAATTAACATGCATTAATTGTTAGAGCTGATGTAAACAGCTGATGTTCCACTTAGCACTGTCTTCTGTACATATCATTAGGCAAAGCCAAATATTGTTAAGTAAACAGGCAGCGCTTACAAAAAGGAGAGAAATAGAAAACTAATTCCAACTAAATAAACTGACACTGTATTAAAAGTCAAATGAAATGATTAACCAGAGCCAGATTAGGCTCTAGATCTTCAGAGGAAAACAATTATAAAAGTCACATTTAATTATTTGAATCTCATTTTGGTAAATGTATTTAGGCTCAGTCTGAAATAGAGTGTGCATGCGTGATACACTAGGATTTCAGATGAGTAGAAAAGAACTCCAGGAAAAGTAAGATTCAGGATTGATTTATGGCTGAAACATTCTGTAAGAATGCATCACTCACAGCCATGCCAGTAACCAGCATTCTCTGGGGAAACCCAAATCTGATATTAAATGTTAAAGGGGCCTATTTTCTTCTGCCTGCGTCTGCATAACTGCTGTCAGCGTAGGTGGGTGATTCAGGCACATACTGAGAAGAGGATAAACACCTCACAACCTAAGCCTTGCCTGATTTCTTCTTTTTTTATATATAATGTCATAGCAAAATGATTTCTCCATCTTGACTCAAAACCAAGAAAAGAACAAAAATCTTCAACAAGCAAATCTGTCCAGTGAGATGCACTCCTAGCAGAAGTTCAGAGAGCAGTTCTGCAGTTACAGATTGCCTGAGGCACTCAGCTGTTTAGGGCTGCAGGCTCTTCCCTGCCGAGGTTGTCCCTGCAAGTAAGCTGCCTGTCACTCTCAAGTCTTATTTAAAAATAGTGTGAATCTAAATTTTGAGAACGATTTCTTAGGCTATTTCTCATGAAAGTTCAACTAAGTTTCAAAATAACAAAAGTCCCAATAAATGTGGTTTTTGAAACAAAATAAAAATCACAGAATGCTAGAGGTCAAGAGAGAAATGGACTGATCCAGAAATCACTAGGAAAAACATTTCCATTCAATTAGTATTCACTCAGGTCCAACCATTTTTTGGTTTTTGTCATCATAGTAAAATCGTTATAAGAGAATAACTATGAAAATTCCCTTAGCATATAGGCATGAAATGTCAAATTTCATTGTAACTATTAAGCAATATATTTGAAATAGTGCTATATTATTTATTCATAATTCTGTTAAATTTGACTACAAACTGAATTAGTTCATGTATTTAAAGAAGGTATAAAAATATCGAAACTACTCATAACAAATAACATTAGATGTGTCAAGAGTCACAGGAACCAGCCGGGCTCGGTGGCTCAGCCTGTAATCCCGCGCCTTTGGGAGGCTGAGGTGAGTGGATTGCCTGAGCCCGCGGGTTCGAGACCCGCCTGGGCAGCGAGACCTCATCTCTACAATAAATCAAAAAATCAGCCGGGCGTGGTAGCGCATGCCTGTAATTCCGGCTACTTGGAAGGCTGAGGCGGAAGGATTGCCGGAGCCCAGTAGGTCGAGGCTGCGGTGGCCGGGAGCGGCCACTGCACTCCAGTCTGGGTGACAGAGTGAGACTCCAACTCAAAAAAAAAAAAAAAAAGAATCACAATGAAGTTATAAAAGTTAAATAAGTTACATAAATTTAGGACATGAGTATAAAAGCTAGCTTATGAATGTCTAAGTTTTCTGTTTGCTCTTCAAAACCACCATAGATCTGAATACTTTAAACATAAAACAAAATTGCTAGTTATAGAGTAACTATTTTTAAGAATTTAAGCTAAATTCCTAAAATATATCATTATTATTATAAAAATGCCTGATGTTTACAAAATAGTAAGGCTTTAACATTGTCAATTTATTATCACAGTTCACAAAACTTCTGGCATAATATTGAATATATTTTTTCTTTATTTAAAAAAAATCATAAAAAATGCTGTTGGATAAATTGCCATTTAAGCAAAATAATTTGAAAATGATGTTCTAGTTAATTAAAAGTTAACATACATCCAATGCATAAATTATTGATCAAGAAAGAAGTAAAATATACTTTCCATAGAATCTATATTAAATATTAAACATTTATTTGATCTTTTAAATTACTCAGAAAATCTTGATAATCTTATGATTCCCCAAACTCATGACAATCTCTGAGCAGTAACTTGTGAAGTATTATAGGTATTGATGGCTTATATAATTAGGTTAAACTTACTCTTTACCTTAAAAATTACTTTAAAAAATACCTCTCATGTCAGTTTTTCTGACATTTACTATATATATGTTCTTTTTCATATATATTTATATATACACATATATAACATATATATACATATATACGTATTTACATATATATGTATATGTAAATATTCATATTATACATATATGTAAATATTCATAGTATACACATATGCACATATTACATATATATGCATGTATAAATATATACACAATTCTGGAAAATGCTGCCTCACTGCAGTTTCCTGTGTCTGTACTGTACAGTTCCTAGACAAGAATTTGCTATAATAATATGTATACGTCTTTTGTTAAAAACTGAAAACAGTAAAGGCATCTTCCTTTTCAAAGAAAGGCAAAATGAAGATAAATATTCTGTTGATGTAAGTAATAATACACTTTCTATAGTATCTATGAGGAACTCACATATAATATATAATAATGATTCTTAAGTACTCAGTGTACTTGCAAATACACATTTCTTCAAGGAAGGAAGTGTGAATTTATGTCATTTTAAATGCTTTACATTTTTTTAGGAGACTTTCATAAATGTATTAACAACCGAATAAGTGATTTTTTTTTTACAAAGGAATGGAGAATGGAAAATATGGAAAGACCATTTGTGATGCTAAAAGTTCCACTAATACAGGATAGTTTTTCTACTACTGCTTGTTGGAAAGTAATGAATATGATTAGAATTATCTACTAATTATTATTATTTTCTATGTTATTTCATTTGGGAACACCTCTGTCATCCTCTTCTTCATTCTGTGAACAGATCAAGTCTGTTTTTCATATTTGTGCCTTCAGGCGATGGAATTTTCAGCAAATGCTATGTATAATTGCTCTGGGGAAAAGTCTCCCAAATAGTCTTTTTTCTTCTGCTCTCGTTCCACCACCACAATAGTCAACAACACGGAAGAAATCTTCTGTGGCCAAATATGGAGGTTTCTCCCCACCACCAAGCAGCAGACACCAACGAGGTGTCCTCTAATTCACTTCCAACTCTATCTACCTGGAGATTGTGTTACATCCCACAGGGAAGTGCTCAGTTCCACAAAACTTCCCCCCACCCTAGACATCATTTACAAGTCTTGACCTCCAGAACTTCTGACTGACTGACTGACTGGCTTCCTCTGACTTCTCTCTTTAGGTTTGATTAATTTGTGGGAGCAACTCACAGAACTCAGAGAAACACTTAAATTTACCAGTTTATTGTAAAGGAAATTGCAAAAGATATAGATGAAGAAGATGCATAGGGTGAGGTATGGGGGATGAGGTGCGGAGTTTCCATGCCTTCCCTCGACACACCACCCTCCAGGAACATCCACATGTTCAGCTATCCAGAAGCTCACCAAACCCAATCCTCTTGGATTTTTATGGAAGCTTCATGACATCAGCATTCCTTTCCCCAGAGTAGAGAGCCCTCTGGAGAGAGTCTTAAGACTCACAATCAGAAAGCAAGGGAAGATTAAAGAACTACCATGAGACAGGAGAAAGTACAACAGGAGAAAGTCTGAGAGATTCTGTTTCTGAGGCCTTCCCTGAGGCCCAACACACTCAACATTATAACAAAAGACGGTAACAAGGGCTATGGGAATTATGAATCAGGGACAATGAGTGAAAAACAATATATAACACCACAATAATTAACCGTTAAAAATACATTTGTACTCTACAAAATTTTATAGCATGCCAATACCAACAATCTTGTCAATGGAATTTTTAAAATACAATGAGGAAACTGATATTTACTTTTTTCTGTGTGCAATACAGCAATACCCAATGTTAATGTCACAGCTAGTCATATTGTCTTTTTATTTATCTCCTAAGAAATAAAACTCACAGTTATCTCTGAATCTTGTTATCATCAATTTGCTGCTAATTGTTGCTTTTGTGTGTGTGTGTGGCATACATTAGACCTTCACTTCTTGTCTTCATTCCTTTATCCAAAACTACAAATGTGTCTTATGAAACTATAATTACAGACACAACAGTGTATCTTGAGGCTACCAGTGTGGTGAAATATTACTCCTCATGTGCTGTCTTTAGATTTCCATTACTTAGGAGCAGAGAGGCTAGATGGCAGATACAACACAGGGAATGGGTCCACCCAGAGGCCAAGAATGCCTCAAAGTAGGTATGTATGCACTGGGGAGGTGAGCAAAGTTCAAGAATTATCTTTTAATTGTTTTAGTTCTTTTGACTTGTATTAGTCAAGAACTAGAAATCAGGCAGCATTTTTCATACTAAAGTCAAGGAATCTTTCTAGTACTAATAAGTGAACTCTTTTCCAGGATCCTTAAAGGAGCCAGAAATCTTCAAGCAACTGCCACTCTAGTTCAAAATCTCAGAGAAATGCTTTCACGCAAGTTGTCCAAACAGTAAAGAATGTGACAGGGATGTACTCAGAACAATGTCTAAAAACAGGGAAATTGAAATTGAACCCTCAACCTTCTATCACCTTATAACAAAATTCATTCATTTCAGTTCATTTAAGAAAGGAAAAAGCAATCAACCAAATTCACCTTGGCCTTTGAATCTGCCCTAAAATACTATTGTGTTTCTTAGTTTGCCATCTCTCTAATGCTTTACATCGTAGGAAACACCTGTCTATTTCAGACTTTCCTCCCTCACATCCCCAACATTCCCCTTCACTCTCAAAGGATACCTAATTCACAGAATACAAAGAAACTAAGAAGTTAAAATTGCCTTAGGATTTTGCCACTAAACATACAAAATTATTTGCATCTTTGTCCTCTTTTTCTCTCCATTTGTGTAGAAATGAAAAGATTCTTTGTTTGCTAAGGGTATCCTTTCTGCTGGCCTCCAAATTCTACCCTTTTTGACTTCTCAGAGAACCTGTTGTTCTCATTTAATGATCGATCTCTCCTTCCTCATAACCACACTTCTGGCAAATATCAGTTGAATGAAAATGTCTCTAGTTTTCACTCATATTAATTCCTGTGTCTTTAACTATTTTCTGTTGCTTACAACAGCACACATAGAATTGCATAATTTATGAAAGAAAGGAAATTATTTCTTACAGATATGAAAGCTAAGAAGTCCGTGGTTGAGGAACTACATCTAATGATGGCCCTCTTGCTGGGGAAGTCTCTGCAGAGACTCAAGGGGACAGCATGAGAAATCACATGGCGTGGACAAGTATGCTAGCTCAGGTCTCACTTTCTCTTCTTATAAAGCCAGAGTCACATGCCCATCATAACTCATTAATTTATTAACTCATTAATTCATTAAACCATGAATGGATTAATTCATTTCTTACGGTAGAACACTCATTGCCCAATCACCTCTGAAATGTCCCCGCCTCTCAATACTGCCACACTGGGGATTAAATTTCAACATGAATTTTGGAAGGGACAAATATAGCACTCAGCATTAGTTTACATTTTTAGAGGAGCAGATACCAAGAAAAGATTAAATGTGCAAAGAGAAATGTTTTGGGGATAATCTTGCAAAAGAGAAAGGGGAGGGAGCATGAATAGGTGTGGAGAGCTTTCACGCTGTTCTGAGGATTTCTGTGAAGAAGAGTTTGAAGGAAGAAGGATTGGCAAGGAAGTGTCTCAAGACAGTAGCACAGGTCTAAGATAATGTATCCAGGAGATGACACATGAAGGGAAAGATTATTTTAGAGTTTTGAGATTTAATATCTGTCCTGCTGGGTTTTGCACTTGCTCTGGGCCAATTATTCCTTTCTTCCTGTGTATCACTTCCTTTTGGAAAGGAAATGTTTACCCTATGACTGTTTTGTCATCATATTTTGGAAGTAGATAACTTGTTGATTTTATGAGAACACAGTTAGAAAGAGTTTGCCTTGAGTCTCAAATGAGGCTTTGGACTTTTGAGTTAGTATTTGATGGGGTGGAGTTAAAATTTTGGGGATATTGAGATGGAATGATTGCATTTTGCATATGAAAAGCACAGGAGTTTTGGGGGATCTTGTGGAATGCCATGGTTTGGATGTGGCTTGTCTCCACCAAAACTCATAATGAAATTTAATTGCCAATATAACAGTGTTGGAAAGTGGGAAGTGGGATATTTAAGAGGTGATTATGTTGTTACAATAGACTAATGTCTTTCTTAAAAGACTAGGGATTCTCACAAGACTGGATTAATTTTCATGGAAATAGATTAGTTCTTGGGAGAGCTGGTTGCTACAAAACAAGTCAGCCTTCTTGTCCTCTCTCTCGCATACTCTCCCGCTATGTGATGTCATCCACCATTTTATGATACAATCAGGAGACACCCACCAGATACCAGTGCCATGCTTCTGGAACTTTTCAATCTCCAGAACTATGAGCCAAAATAAACCTCTTTTCTTTATAAATTACCCAGTCTTTAGTATTCTTTTATAGCAACAGAAATGAACTAAGACACCCCTTGTGTTCAATCGTTGCTGTAATTTTTCTCTTAAGCCTCTGACCATTTCTCATCAATTTCTTCCTCTGAAAATCATAGTTAAAATATTCATTCCACTGTTTCTAGAATTGGTAAATGTTACTATTGTTATGTACCTAAGTAAATATAAGGTACAAACTATAAAGCTTAGCATTGGCTTTGATTTTTACACCTTGCTGTCTCACCATTCATATCATACATAATCAGCACAGTATTTACCATTTGACCCCTTAAACATCTCATATCTGCTCATTCCTCTCCATCTGCATGTGCTTTCCAAAGCTTCAAGTTACTTTTCTTCTCACCTGGATTATTGCTAAATCTCTCTTGCATCAGTTTATTTGTCATGAGTCTATTCAAACTACAGACTGGATGATTTTGCTGTAATTTAAAACTGATAAATGCAACTTTATTGTTAAAAGAAAAAAAAACCCTTTAGGATGTGTGAGATAAAGTTCAACCATCTTACTATTCCATGGAACATTCTTTAATTCCTGGCCCCTTCCTACCCTTTTAGCCTCATCTTCGCTACTTCGTATTAGACTCTGCATTCAAGTAAAACAACACTTTCTTAAACATTGCTCCCCTGTGCAATGCACTCTTTTTAGGTCTAGTTGAATTTTTTTCTTTAATTTTTTATTTGATCAACCTTATTCATTTTTTGGAGACCATTTTGGAAAACTTTCTCAAATCTTTGAGTTCATATATAGCACTTGTTCTCCTTGATCCAAAAGTACCCTCTTCTGGTACAACTGAACACCAGGAACACATTCCACCCTAGTGGATTCCTACAACCATGGACAATATAAAATCCTATGTATACTATGGTTTTTCCTATACATGCGTACCTATGATAAGGTTTAATATACAAATTAGACAAGTAAGATGAACAATAACTAATTAATAAAAATAAAACAACTGTAACAATACACTTAATAAAAGGTATGTTTGTGTGGTCTCTCCTTCTCCTAAAATGTCTATTGTACTATACTCATCATTCTTCTTGCAATGATGTGAGATGAAAAAATACCTTCATAATGAGATGAAGTGAGATGAATGACATAGGCATTGTGACATAGTGTTAAACTATTATTGACCTTCTGATGATACATCAGAAGGAATGTTCTCTCTTTCAGGTGATCTTGGATCACTGAGTCATGACAATGTCACTTGAATGCCAGGAGCAGATGATGCTCATAACTAACAGATAAGAAGTATATAGACTGTGGGTAAGCTGGAAAAGGAATAATTTACATTCCAGGTGGGAAGATTGGGTCCGTGAGAGATTTCATCATGCTACTCAGAACAGCATACAGTTTAAAATTTATGAACTCTTTATTTCTGAAATTGTCTGCTCAATATTTTCAGACCACAGTTAACTGTGGAAAAGTGAAACTGCAGAAAGTGAACAAGGGGAGACTACTGTATTATAACTGATTTGTTTTCTTCACTAGCCACGGGACCCATGAACTTTGGAGTTACATCTGTTTTGTGCATTATCATGCTTGATACATAAAAGTTAGTCATTCAACATCACCAGGATGCATTTTAACAGCATTGTCTCAGAGACATTGTCTTCTCCTTTCTATTGCTCTTCACACATATATTCAATTATTTGATCTGAGAATCAGAACAGCTGAGTCAGAGCCCTCACACTACCGTTGGTTATCTGTGAAGTCTCAAGCTAATCTCTTTAGCCCTGTTTCTTCATCCCAGGATGTGTCCTGCGTGTGAGTGTTGTCTTTCATGTGAGTTTCTATCAGAAAAATGTTGAGTTCCACTGGAATAAGTGACCTTTAAGATCCTCTTCAGTTCTAAAATGTTGTTTCTGGATCTACAAACTATTGAGTTGAGGTAGAGGAAAAGTATAATATAACACAATTTTATTAAATAATCTTTATTAGAATTTCCTTTTTGTGTAGTCTTTTTAATTAATACAACAATTAGTAATTTTTTCACTATTTCTCAGTATTTTCTTATGCGCTGACTTCATATCTATAGGTTAAGTCTTTCTGTACCTTCAGCCTCAGTTACCAACTCTTCTCAGAGTCATCTGGCTTACCCACTGCCCAGTGTTCTTAAGATCTACTTATAGTATCTAACTTCTCTCTTCCTCAGTTTCTGCCTCTATAAAATGGGTATAATAATAATACTTATAAAGATTTTTAATAAAAAAATTAAATGAGTTAATTTTCTTAAAGAGTCTGGCATACAGTAAGCATTAGATAGTGCTATCAATTATTATCATGGTAAGGAATCAGATACTTTTCCATTTACCCTGATCTGAACCTGGCATTGATCATCCATCTTCAGGAGCATCATGACCTTTCAATTGTTTCTCTTTTTTTTGTCTTGAAGCTTTTAAATATTTTTCTAGTTTGTTAGAAACCACAAAAAAGTCCTCTTTTGTTTAATAATATTGGTAGGGTTTTTCTTAATGTAAGCCATTTTAGTTACCAAGACAAAACAAAACAAAAAACAAATCTGAATTCCCTTCCCTTGCTTCCAATGTTTGTCCTTTTTAGAGTCCTTCTTACACCTCACTTTTCTTCTCACTCTTTGGCCTGGAGTGTCATATAAATTAAATAAAATATAGTAAGTATTTAGAGAAACTGTCATTTATGTTCTTGTATCTCCATTGCAATGGGCATGGTCCCAAACCAACTGAACTCTCCAGATTCATTACAACTTTAAGGGAGGGAGAGTTCCATGTTAAAAATATGTACTAAACATGATATGGGACAGGTAGTACTCTCAGGAGCAAGATATAAATCATCCTTCTGAAAAACTCTCCTGCCAACAGGTTCCACAAAGCCCAATTCTTCCTCTAAGATAAGAACTACAGTATTTAACATTTCAGGAATGAAAGAAAAAAGAAAAGCTTCTTTTAGATCATATCTAGCTTGTAGAAGTATAAGAAGTTAGCAGAGAAGACCAGATAGGTTTAATACTCCCTTCTACACTAACCTAAGCCTGTCCTTACTTCCATTGCCGCCCCAGGCAATATGGCATGAAAAGGCTCAGCAAGAAATATTCATTTGTAAAAGAAAAACAAATCATTATAGCAACACTCACTGGTCATTCTGTAGCAAATGTGCAATGCTCAGATTTTGTATTTTCCTGAAATAACATGCACATTTTAGGCATGAAATTATGATTGTTTGACTGTGAAATACTGCACCCAAACACCATGTGGCTTTTAGCAGCATATCATCATATCAAGAACTATTTTTACCCTTTGGCGATTTTTCCTGCTTTGGCTCTGAGAGCTAGTCCATACGGTATTTGTATGTGGCATCAGTGGCAAAGATTTTTTAGAAGAGTAGATTTCTTCATTTAAACAGCATCACTGTGTAGTACCATGTACCAATGAGAGCACAGAATCTAAGCTAGAAATTAAAATTGTGTGCTTTCAGGTTCAACTGGCAAGAAATAAAGTCATAGTGAGTATGAACAAGGGGATGAACAAAGATGAGAAAGGACTTGGAACTTGTCTCTTCTTTTGATTTTCTTAAAAAATGATTTATGTACATAGTAAGCTTTAGAATATCAGAAGAATGATAGCATATTTAAAATACACATTCTTCATTTTTCCCCCAATGACTTTGAATCCTGGTGGCAATGAACTTTGTCCAGCATCTCATTTGATAAAAGCAGACAGCAAGCCTTACAACTTCCATGTATTTACTGCCTTTCAGAAGCCTGGGCAGAAGAAAAGAGCAACTTCTTGAAGGATTTAAGCACATATTGGTCCCCTTCCAGGACACAGACATGAAGCCATATAAGAAATATTTTGAAAAGACGACCAAAATTAGCTAAACTCTTTAAACTTTCAAAATGCTTGGAGCAAAAGTCTGTTTTAGTTTAATCCAAATTAGTTTGCAGACTTAACTAGAAAGAGAAGCTATAGGAAAATATGAGCTGGCTTAACGTGTGTGGCTCGTCTATAACTACAAAGTTGGCTTTTGTTTCTTGAAGAGACAAATCTGGTTATGGGGTTTTCCAAACCTGTGATGACATAAAAGTGTAGTGCATGTGATGCTGAACATGGATTCTTAGATTCAAAAATTCAGTTTACATTGAAAATAAAATAAAATTATGCCAATTTATTTAAATTTCTCTGGCCCTATCTTTTCTTAAAAAAAAAAAAAACAGTGTCCAAAAGATTAGTTAAATCAGCATTATATTATACTCACTCAATATCTATTCCTGTTTTGGTAGGTAGATGATTCCAAAGCTTGCAGAAATCTCTCTTAAGTTCTACTAGGTTAATCATATATCTTCTCATAGTTACTCCTGCAGTTACTTCTTTAAGTAGCTTCCCAGAACTATTACTTTATAACAAAACGTGCCAGAGTTTTTTTATATAAACTGAAGCTCAACTTGTCCATGCAACCTAACTTGTTGCATATGTATTGCAAAGAAATTCCATTTTGTCAGTTGATTTATTGTTGTATCAGAAGAAATAAACTCTTGAACCCTGGGGGAAAGAATTATGCTGGCTCAGTCTACTTATGTCATTTCAACATAGGCCAATAAATAATGGGGTTTATTTTCTCCAGTGAGCAGACTGAAATTATTTTTTAAAAGTTAAAAATGTTTGTCAAAATCAGTGTTTTTATACTTCTAATTGTAAGAATTGCTCTTTTTCTAACAGTTCTCAAGCTCTATTTTATGTTTGTCTTTTTTAGAAAAATATTGCTAAACCATTAGTTTTCTTAAAATTTGTCATATAAATTAGGAAGGAGGATGCTAGATAAAGAAGAAAATATATGAAGCAACTAATTTCTTTCCAGCTAATCCTTTTAGTGAAATATATGCTTGATGGTTAGACTTGGTCAAAGCAGTATAACTATTCCTGCTATTTTTGATCATATATGTCAAAAGTTCTATACAACAAAATTAGCAGCAGCAACAAAATTAAGAATAACAATTATTAAGTACTTATAGGTTTGTGCAAATGTTAAAATAAAATAAAGCAACATTCAAAGGTCTCAGTTTGAACTCATAGGAACTATGATCATCCCATTTTAGAGACGATGAGTCTGAGGCTTAGAGGATTAGTTTGCCTCGGGTCACAAATCTTGTATGTGGCAGTCAGGACATTAAAGCAATTCAGTTGACTTTAAAGCTTATGTATAAATTGCTCACATTCTTGTGTTCCTTTTCTCCTGCACAAAAAACTAGCCAACTTGGTACTCAGTGAGCTAGATTACCAAAACTACCTTTATGATTTTCTTTCAAGCTGTCATTCTTTCCCACTTTTCTCCTCCACCCTCCCATCACCACATGGGGGAGGGCAAATATTGCCGTTAAAAATGCAAGGTGGCTTTCAAAAAGGGTATTTTCATGACTAGCAAGGCTAATAGAAGTCTGTTTGAGTTACTGTAGCCGATTAACTCTTTACTATGGTTGTCAAACAAAAGAAAGGGATAAGGAATATCAAATGGATTATCAGTTTCTCCAAATGTGACATACAAGGAGAGTTCTCTAATGAAGAAAAACACAGCAGTTCTCTCAAACAGAATGGTGGTACTCGAAGCTGTTTCAATGTTATTCAGCTTTCTGCTGTGAAGCAACTTAACAGTACTCCAATTGTTTACTCACTCAGCTACATGTAAAATGTGTACTTAGGAATGTTTTATAATAAGATATTCAACAAAGTCTGTCTTATTTAACTGCACTGATTCGAAGGGGCAAGCATTTCATTTTGGCACAGTGTAGCTCACTACCTCACTTCATCCTGTTTAAAATATTACTCAGAGTTCAGAATGCCAAGCTTTGAACAGAGAAGAACAATGTGTGGTTTAAAAAATCAAATCAAATCAAATAACAATAGTGATGATGAAAAGAGAATGAAATAATGCAATCCTTGATTTTGTCGAATGGTAACTAGTTTGAGGGTAGGGGAGAAGCAAGTCCCATGATGTTGCCATAACAGAATCCTAAAAACAACAACAAGAAAAAAAAAACCCTGAGATTACAAAAGAAACAAAGTTTAAATCTACCCTGTAGGAGTGTGGGTCACCAAAGCACTGGGTGACTAAATGAGAAAGACTCGAACAAAATGTCTGTGAGAAGAGCTACTGGTGAGGAGGAGAAAAGAATTGCTAGGCAGCCTGAAAACAAACCTGACCTTAATGGTGACTATTTTCAAAGTATAACAGAAAACCTCCTTGAGCAAAGTCATGGCAGTGGGGGAGGAGAGGAAGCTATATGCAGTTGCTTAAGCTTTTTTTTTTTTTTTAATTATCTAATAGCAATAACATGTTTGGTTGGTGACCTCTGAGACTTGTTGCTGTCCACTTATGTAAGTTCCAGATTTCGCTACAAAAGGAAGGATATTTATCCTCTATACATATAGAATGAGATGTTTTATCTGAAGATAAAAGTTTGTAAGAAAATTGTAATCTATTGTTTCACCCCATCACCTTGAGGTGAAGAAACTGAAGTCCAAAAAACCAAATGATTACTCATTTTCATTAGCATAGTCACTGGTCCATACTGTACTCGCAGTATGTGTGTGTGTGTGTGTGTGTGTGTGTGTGTGTGTGTGTGTGTGTGTGTGCGCGCGCGCGCGCGCGGGCGTGCGCACGCACGCGCGTGCACACATGTGGACTACAGCAAGGGAAATCACGTTTTAATCTTTTCATTCAAAATCATTTGTTTATTTTCCCAATATTTTTACTATTATGAAATGTGGGTGCATTTATAATTAATGTGTCCAGTTAAAAAAACCATGTTTTATGTCTTTCCTTCTTTCCTTCCTTCCTTTCCTCCTTTCATTCATCCTTCCTTCCCTTCTTCCTTTCTCTCTCTCATCTTTGCTTCCCTCTTTAATTTTCCCCTCTAAAAAAAGCTGTGGTTAAATCTATCATTCAATTGACATTCTTGCCTCTGTTGGACAAGTAACTTCCAGATTGAGATCTAAGGCAATAACACAGAATGTCCAAAAACAGATCATGGGTATGCAGGAACTTTTGAGGGAATACCTTAACAAGCACAGCGGAAAGTTTTTCCTTGTTTAATTATTTCAGACCCACTGAAGCATTAGGTACACAATGACTAGAACACATCTATTCTAATTATAAAGTGTTTTCTTTACTCTATCACATTTGCTATTTTAATTATTGCTTCCATTCAGTGACAATGATTTTAAGTTACCGAAAATTATGATGTTTCTCTCACCTCTAAGCTTCTGGTCTGCACAAAAGCAGAATTGAGGATGATTCAATAGTTTGTGAATTTCCTCAGTGCAGACAATTCATATTTCATGAATATTGGACTTGTGTAGAAAGTTGCTTTAAAATCATTGCATTGATTTAGTCGATAATACATCATTTTAATTAGTATATCATAGAGTAAGCCTCAAACAGGTTTCATATACAATTGCAAAAGATCCATAAAGTATGAGCAGATATTATCTCTGTGGGCTAAATTTAAAAGGCAATGAAATAAGGTTAAGTTAGCAAAGAAACCATATGATCTACATAGCTAAAAAAAATTAGATTCTTTTATTAGTGTGTCCATATGATACAAATCCTTTCTGGAAATCATCTCAAAACAACTCCCTAAGATGCCTTATCATATGAAATGTAGTTTAGGGAAGGAAGAAACCAGCACTGACCATTTGTTTTTGTTTCTTTTTCTTCTGTATTAGCATTCATATTTTATGAGTTTACACTTCCGTTGAAAATTGCTACTGGTTTGGTTTGCAACCATTTTAACGATGAAGCCTGCCTTTTACTCATTGACTTTTACAACCATTAGTACAAGACTGAATTTTTAGCAGCTTTGTTGGAAAATAATCATCCTCTCTCTTTTCCTGATTCTAACAGTCAGGGACTATTGATTTATTAAAATATCAATTCTAGATCCAAATAGTACTGGTCCAAGAAAAAGTATAACATTGAGAAACTTACAGGAAATTTATCTTACTTCTAAAGAGAAATCTGTACCTCAGAATTTTTCAGGTGGGTATAAGATGAAACTTTTTTGATGAACGGTTACCTTTTTGCTCGCTTTATGTTCCAGATTTAAAGAAAGAATGTACTCACAACCACTCTTCATACTTACCAGACACCTCATTTCTCCAAACATTCTTCCAAATGAAGCAATACAGATCTATTAGTGTAATTATTGCATAAGGTCATTTACCACTTTGTAATTGCTGCAGGTTGTGAATGATGTATGAAATGAAAGCATCTGCAGTGCAAATAGAACATAGGCAAGAATGTGCCATGTGCTAATTAGGTATCCATCTCATGATAAGACCCTAGGGAAATACAATATAGCAAAATCCCACAGTGCTCTGCAGTCGCAAGGCAACAAAACATTCCTAAGGAGTTCAAAAATATATCCATTATTAAGTATAAACCTTTCCTCTCCTCATACTCTCTGAACTCTGTTCCTTGGATGCACATACCCCTTCTGTGTACTTCATCCTGTGCAAAGCTAATCAGGCCCTGAAAGTCAAAAACCATTTGATTGTTATGAGAACGGTTTTATTTATTTGTATTAAATATTGAGGACTCAACCTTTTACTGAAGAGTCTTGATAAGTTTTGGTATTTTGTTATGTTTTCCCGGACCTTCTATTGGCCTTTATGTTTCAACAGTGGCATATTGCTAAGTAAGGGTTTCAAGGCTCAGTCATTATAGCCTCAATTTATTAGCATGAAATGAATAAAGTTCATGTGACTTAAAGTAATATTCTTTATGCAACAATCTAACAGATTTAGATCAAGCAAAATACATGGGCCAAAAAACAAAAATGTTTAACAAGCTGAGGTCTTAATTAATTCTTAAATATTTAACTGAGTATTTGATATGGACAAACTACAAATTTCAAGAGTTTGATTGAAATTGAACACCTGACACCAAATATACTGAACAATTTGATGAAATTACCCAGTTCAATGTTCCTTCTTTTCTGTTTTCACAATGTACTACTGAAAATATCTGTTTAATTGCCTGATGTCCCCATTTGAGTAGAGAGCATTTAATTTTATAAAGTTACCTACCAAAATGCATAACCAAATAATCCAGAATATCAACAATGGCAAAACCTTTTATTGTGATGTGTTTGCTATTTATATAATATTTTCTCCCCATATCTTGCTTTCTTCTTGAGCTCAACATAATGCACTTCTTATGATGTCACCCTGTCATTTCCCATTGCTACTCCAGTACAACAGGGTTATTATGAACTTGTCTTCAGTGACAACATTTGACCTTGTGGTTAGTTTCTTGCCTTTCTATTTACTGCCACTTGTGACTCAAAAATATTGCTAATAAAATTTGTCTACATGCTTCACACAACAGGTTCAGATCTTTACTAAACTATTCTAGTCTGAAACTCATCTATATTGATTTTTTCCTTTCAATCTTCTAACTGATGAACTCCTTGTCTTGATGAATTTTCTCTAGCTTCTTGCTCCTTCATGGTTACTTATATAAGCAGAGCTTCGTGCTTACTGCTTTTCATTTCTGTATCAATTTTTAGATTTTGAATGTGGTTTCCCAGATGTAGCTGCTAATGAAGATAGGATAAACTTATTTCTAAACTATGTTTTTATGTGTCTGCTAATAAGACTTAACCATTTTTTAATTAAAAAATATGTACTAAATGCCTACTATGTGACAGAAATAAACATAGATTCTCAGACATAGGGGAAAACAAGCAGAGAATGTCATTATCATCAAATTTGCACTAGAGGTGGAAGAAAATCAACAAGCAAATAACCAAGAAGATTCTCAGGTAGTACAAGTATTTGGTAGAAAATTAAGAGTGCAGTACAATAGTGAATGCAAATTTAGACTGAGGATTTAAGAAGATATCTCTGAGGATGTGATATTTATGCAAAGATCTGAATGACACAAAGGAGCTATTCGTGATAAAATCTATGGGAAGAACATTTCAAGTCAAAGAAAGAGTTAGTGAAAAGGTCAAAAGACAGAAATAAGCTTAGTTCCATTCGAAGTTCCTAGAAGGTCTTAAGCCTGGAAGTATGTGTACAGTGTAGGGTTTCAAAGTATCTCTCAGGCTGTGGTGGGAAGAATTGAAGAATCAGGGCATAAATAACAGGATTGTTAGTTAATTTGCTGCAGTAGTTCAGGAAAGAGAAGAGGGTGACTTGAACTAGCGAAGAGATTATGAAAATGAAAATATTTGAATGAATTTGGAATATGGAAGTAGAAGTTACTGAATATGCTTATAGAAGAGATAGCAAGATAACTATTAGAAAGAGAGTAAAAAAGGATAATTCCAAGAATTTTGGTGAACAGCAAGGTAGATATCAGGTTCACTTACACAGGGATAGGGAAAAATAAGAAAGGAGTCTGTTCTTTGAGAAGTAGGCAATAAAAGTTTTGTTTAAGACATGTTTTGACCTATTCAGCCTTAGTCATGTCTATAGGAATGCTGAATTAACAGTGGAGAAACTTTGAGATTCATTGGAACTCATCTAAGGAATTTAACAAGACAGACAATATAAAAGAAAGCAGAGTCATGTCTGAGTCATCAAGTGTTAGAGATGGAAGAGAGAAAACAGAGGAGACTGAGAAGGAAAGGCCAGTGAAGTAGAAAATACTACGGTGTTGTGGTATCCCTGAAGCCAGATAAAGAAAAACAGTTCAAGAGAGAAGAAAGGATTTGTTATGTGGAATATCTGTGAGAGATTAAGAAAAGAAAATAGGAGTAACAATGTAATTTGAAACACTGATTTATTTATGACCTTGATAAGGGCAATCTCAACAGAGTAATGGCAGCCAATACGCAGCTGGGGTGTGTTGGAAAGAAAACATGTGGTAAGGAAGTGATCTGAGTTAATCATTTTAACAAATATTTTCTGTGAAGTTTTATGGGAAAATAGGACAGTAGGTGAAGAACAATAGAGGTGCATATAGTCTTTTGCCATTCGAGATATTGCATATTTGTGTGCAAATAGAAGAGATCCATAAAAGGGAAAATGGATGGTGTTGGGAAGAGACAGAACTGACTGTAATGACATCTTGAGGATTCTATAATTTTTGTCACTTATACAGATTAAACTATTTTAGGTGAATTTAAAACTTCAGTCCATATTTGATTCAATGATCTCCCTTTTCCTTTTTCTGATTACTAGAAGGACATAAAGAAATTGAAGGAATGGAACTAGTATTTGGGTTTTTCTGTCATGCTTACCTCTCTTTCGTGTCTGGTGCCTCTGAGGTTGGAAGTAAGGAGGAGAGGTAGGTAAAAAGGAGGGAGGATGTCATTGTTGGGGGTATCTCAAGGTTTCTTCTGGATCTTTTTGAAGCCTGTGTCCTGTATTCATTCATACAAGGTTTTCTTGAAAATGGTCATCCACAGAGGATGACCTTAGAGTGGGGCAATCCTGGATTACTTCAACCCCCTCGGTTCTCCATAACCCACACTTTCTCTCCAGAAAGGTTTTACTGAATGCATGAGGACCCTACATAATGTCCATGTCCTCTCATGTCTCACTTCATTCACAGGGAACCATAAAACCTGACAATTTTCTCTTCTTTATACTGAAGAGCTGAGGAGAAGTAGGCTGAGTGGAATTTGCTCCCTTCTTCTAGGGCATACTACATCATATTTGTCTTCAGAAATATCTAGATAAGGAGCAGGGATCAGGTCTAAATTCAAATTCTCCTTTGATCACCAGAGAATATATTTCAACTCTCCTTTCAAAAATAGTCATAATTTATGCTTTGATGGATAAAACAGAAAGAACTATAAATTTTATAACTTAAAAAACAGTCAAGAAAGTAGATTTGTTTCCTTTTCTTTAGTCACCTATCATCTCTATGAATGAGTCTCTTAAAGTGCCATTTTTTTTCTTTTTCCCTTGGCTTGCGTAGAGAGAAGTGCTTTACCACATAAATAATGCACTTTTAGAAAAACTTCTTCCCCTTCTCCCCAGTCATCTCACAAAGAGAAGAGAGAAAGGTGGGATGGTGACTGAGTGCTAGTGGCAGTAGGATAAAATATCCAGAAATTACCAAGTTTTCTGACTAAATTGTTGGAAACCTCCTGTGGATTTTTGTGCAGAAAAGTGCCTAAGAGTAGGGACTGAAATCTAATCTTTGCAGTACTCAGGAAACCTCAAGCTAAAGAGCAGAGCTGCATTTATCCGAAGAATGCCTTCTCTAATTCACTGTAGGTGTGTATGAGTTAGTGCTGCCATGGTAATAATTTTTATTTTCATCCATGGGCCAATATATTTCAGAACAACAGGAAACATACCTATCAAAATCATCCTACACTATGCATATGCATACACAATGACTTTAGTGTTTACCAAGCTATTTTGAAGGGTCTTCTTTAAGTATCATTTTTTATTAGGGAGGTAAATATAATTTAATACCAGAGAAGAATTAACCTGTAAATAAGTAAAAATCCCCCCTTTCAACTGAAACCGATTCTTCAAAATAGTTGAAAAATCCTGTTATAAAAAAACAACAGCAACAAAAAAATATGCATTCACAAGAATCAGGCAGATCTGGGTAGAAACTCTAGTTATGCTGATTACTTACTGGGTTAGCTTAGACTCTTAATTTCTTTGAATTTTAGCGTGCTCATGTACAAAGTGAAGCTCTTAATGGTTATTTCATGAGGTTAATTTCAGGATTATTAAAGTAATTATGTAAAGCATCTAGTATAATCTCTGGCTATATGATACATGCATGAATATGATATATGATATGATGCATGAATATGATATATGATATATGAATTCATGATATGTGATCATGATATGATATGATTCATATGATATATGAATATGAATGATATGAATATTTTAACTAACATTCACTTTATTTAGTGAAGCTATAAAAATCATACATGTGTATTCAATTTTGTTAAACTGTAAGTTATATTATGGCAAGAATCATCCTTTATTTACTTACAATACCTGTCACTTAGCAGGAACTCTATAAAAAGTAAGAACTCTATAAATATCTGCTGAAGTACACTGAACAGAATTCTTGGATGAAACTTAAAATTAGCAGGGTCAAAGCACAACCAAATAATCAGTTATTCATTTTTCCATAACAATTGCTATATAATAAACCATCTCAAAACTTAGATGATTAAAACAGCACAATATTTACTATGCTTACAAATTACAGTTTGGGCAGACCTCTGTTGGGACTGCCTATTATGAGGGGGGACCACCTTCCAACATGCAGAATTTAATTATAGAAAAATGTGTATTTATATTAACATGTTTAAACTTCAGTCACCTTCAATAAATAGTCTTCATTTAATACAATGCACCTATCGAGACACTTTTTTCCACTGTTCAAAATAGTTTTCAACTCATCAATTTTGATGCCTTTTAGTGTTTCTGCCAATTTTTTTATTTTACTTCTTTCATATATCGAACACTTCCCTCTGAGGACTTTTTTAACCCAGGGAGACAAACAAACAAAAATCACTTGGGGTGAGATCAGGTGAATCGAGAGGGTGGGGCATAGGGGTCATGACATTTTGGGTCAAAACTGTTAAGCACTCAGTGCAGTGTGGGCAGGTGTGTTTGTAAATCACTCATCATGAAATGGGCAAATATGTTGAAAGAATCTCCAAAAAAAAATTCACTGAAGCCAAATGCAACCTCTCATGACAATGCTAGTTGGTACTCTAATACCAGTGGGTTCCCAGAATACTTACCCACCGGAGAAAGCCTGTACAACAAGGGGTCTGTCTGCTCTCCAAAAGATAATTCTGGTTTGGGGGGGATTCAGCTGGAGTTACTGAAAACTGGGGGCTTCAAAAATCTTTTTAAGACTCACAAATTTATAAGTTGATGCCAGGGCTGGAAAGACTTAACTTGATGGGAGCTGGAATAGCTGGAACAACATTGTCATTTCTCCCTAATTCTATGTGGTCTTTCCAGCCTGGTGACTTCAGGGTAGACAGATTTCTTCAATACTCGCAAGGCATACCAATGTGTCTTACTTTTCCATTTCTTTCAGAAAGCTTCTCTCTCTAAATTTCTTGGTCAATTTAGGTGCTTCCACTTTCCTATACCTGCAGGCCTCTGCCAGAATCAAGATCCACTGGTTCAGATTGCATTACACATTATGAATTAATTGTTTATGCAACAATAACAACAATCCCAAAACTGAAGTGGAGGCATGAAAATTATTTACAGTAATGGACGTGAATGGGACCTTGATGTGAATAAACAAATTACAAGGAAGAAAAAGTAAGATAATCGAGAAAATTTAACTCTGATTCAATATTTGACAATTCTAAGAAATTTCTATTTTTTTGTTATAATAATAGTATTATATGTTTAAATTATAAGATCTTTGGCTGGGTACAGTGACTCATGCCTGTAATCCCAGCACTTTGGGAGGCTGAGGTGTAAGGTCTGCTTGAACTCAGGAGTTTGAGACTAGTCGGGGTAAGACCTTCTCTCTACAAAAGAAATCAAAGCAAATTAGTCAGACTGAGGCAGAAGGATCACCTGAGCCCAGGAGTTTGAGGCTGTGGTGAGCCATGATTCTGCCACTGCATTTCAACCTGGGTGATTGAGTGAGACCTCCACTCAAAAAAAAAAAAAAAAGAGATTATAAGAGCTTATACTTTAGAAATAAATATTCATTGAATGATATGAATGAGATGATGTTTAAGACTTTTTCAAAACAATCCAGGATACAAGAAATGGAGATACAGATCAGAGCCCCCCAACTCCCAGTTTCCAACAGGTGCTGGTCTGGGGCCTTTTAGGAACCAGGCTATAAAGGAGAAGGTGAGCAGAGGGTGAGCAGAGCTCTGCCTGCTATCAGATCAGCAGCAGCATTAGAATCTTACAGGAGCCAAACACAATTGTGAACTCCATGCAAGGGATCTAGGTTGCATACTCCTTATCAGAATCTGAAGCCTAATGACCCCCCACATACCTTTCTTCCATCCCTACCCCCTCCCTGTCTATGAAAAGATTGTCTTCCATGAAATCGGTCCCTGATACCAAAAGGGCTGGGAATCGTTGATATAGATGAGATGAAATGCGCATACTTTAATAATTATTGCATATGAGTGATGGGTATAGGAGAGACTTATTGTTATTCTACTTTGACTATGTTTGAAAGTTGTTGCTGTTATGATTTAGAGCTGAAAATTACATCAGTCTGGTCTTAATCCTATCAGTGTTTACCTGATGCCTTATTTTTCTCAGACCTACTCATGTGGGCTTCCTACTTTTTTTTCAGCATGGAGTAGAGATTAGCCACCCAAACAAAATTCTTGACTATACTCATCATTGTTTCTCAACTGTCCAGTTTACTATAAGCATTGTGAATACTGACCATATGCTCTTGGAATTGCCAAAAAGTTTAACTTTTGTATTCTTTTCCCAGTCTAACAAGCTTCTGATTAATTTTGGGCTAGATTGTATTACTGTTCAAAATATTTATTGCCCTTTTTTGTAAGAGAATTATCTACCCCTGCCCTATTAGTGTCAGATTTGGCCATATAACTTGCTTTGCCCAGTAGAATGTGAGAAAGGTAATGTGTGACACTTCAAAGTGTGATTTTAATATTCTTTTTTCCCTGCCACAAGACCAGCAATGTCCCAGGTAGCATCTGCTATCTTTAACCTGGATTCCAGAACAAATATGATTCAGAAAAAGTCATAGCCATAAAGCATATGTAGTACAAGTGAGTAATGAACTTGTAAGTCATTTACTTTGAGACTGTTTGCTACTACAACATAACTTAGTCGAAACTGCCTGACACAAACTCAGTCTAGTCAGCATTTGTTATGACTACTTCAGTCCTGGATAAAGATTTTTTTATCTACAACAATCTACTGTCCATAAACTAACCTGATTAAATTTAGATGTTATATATAAAATGAGATCCTATTTTCATAATTGCAAAATCATCATCATCTAGATGGCTTCATCTGTGATGTCAAAAAGATTACAGATTAATATGCCTGTCTCTGTATATTCATAACTGACACTAATCTCTGCAAGAAATTGTTATGTGATTATTAGAATTATGTATTAAATTGAAAAAACTGGGGGGTCAGTTTATTATATGTACTTAAATATATGGAACAAGTATTAGAATACTGGAAAAAAGCCAAGTGAACTGTAACAGCATATATTATCTCCCAAGTTTCCATCCTTTTAGTACAAGCACAGTGATAGTCCATTAAAATGAGTAATGTGCTATTTCTCTTTAAGGTAAGAATGCCAGTATTAGTTGTGCATGAAAAACAAAGTAGTACTTTGTATTAGTCAAGACAGACTAGGTAATAGACAACCTCAAAATCTCAGTGGCTTGGCACCCGTAATTTATATCTGGTTCACACAAAGTGTACTATAGCAGGGGTCCCCAGTGCCCAGGCCACGAGCTATTAGGAACCGGGTGCACAGCAGGAAGTGAGCAACTGAGAGCTCTACCTCCTGTCAGATCAGCCAGCAGTGGCCTGACCATTTTTTTTTTAAATCACTTCTGTGTGTACTTTTTTTTTTTTTTTGTAAAACAGTGAGTTGTATATTTTTTTCATTATCTATTACAATGTAATAATAAGAGAAATAAAGTGCACAATAAATGTTATGTGCTTAAATCATCCAGAAATCATCCCCTTCCCCCATGGAAAAATAGTCTTCCACAAAACCAGTCCCTGATGCCAAAAAGATTGGGAACCACTGTGTAATAGGATAGGTCCCCCTCTTGGACAGTTGTCCTCTGTTTGGAAAACAACAACCTAAACTCTTTCAATATTGCTGTTCACCCTCTCAACAAACAATTTCCATTATTAGAATTGAAGGACTTATAGACTAGATAACATTGCTCCGGGGGCTTTTCATTGTTTCCACCTGGAATTGACACATTCATTGGCCAATGATTCACATGGCCTTACTGAGCTCAGTGGTTCAGTGGGCTCAGAAAAAAAAGAAAAGAAATATTGATAAGCAATAGGGTTGTCTATCACATGTTCCTTTCATGTTTTTAATAATATGAAAAAATGGTGTAATAAGGGATGGTTACATTGATAAAAAGAGAGAAAGGAAGAACAAAAATTTAATTCTACGGTTATTGAATTTTCACTATATGGAAAATAAAATAGTGAAAGAAGTGTTTTACTATTAATGTAGTAAAATTCCCCCAAATTAAACCGTAACATCTCCCATCATTGTATTTCTTTTAATATATAGCAGGATGATCACTGTAGAAAAAGCATTGGCAATGGTAACAATAACAGTGATATTGTTAGCTAACATTTATTGAGGACTTAATTCTGTGCCAGGCACTTTTTAAAGAGTTCTATAGGAACTATATTATGTAAAATGTCCTACTCAGAGAAGATGTAAAAAGCACTTGTTATTGACCCAGAAAAGTATATTTAGAATCTTTTATTAGTAATTAATATAGTCAAAATCGTGTCAAAGAAAATATGAATGACTGATACCAAAGAATTATGATCTTAATGACAATATCTCATTCTATATGGTAGTTTTCATATTTCTTTACATTCCCTTATGATTTGGCAGTAGTTCAAAGATAACATATGTGCATTCCAATGCTCCAAGTATTTTTGAGTCTGTGCTAACATAAAATGTGCTTTCACCTCACCAACTTTGTGCTATAATACCAACTGGAAAATATTCTCATGTATGTCAATCAGACATAGGGTAGACACAAGAAATCTGAATCCTGTCTTAGGTCAGCCTGGGAGTGGGGAGGAAAACTTAAACAAAGAAATTTCAAGGTTACCTAAGTTCTTATGAAAAATAAAGGAATAAGCATACAAAATTCAGGAGAGTGGGTAGAGGAAGATGTGATAGAGAGGACACATAAGCAACTGTATAAGGGTTAAATAAACTTTTACTTCTTAAACCGAATTTGGAGTATATAGGCATTCATTCTTATTGTTTTAAATGCAGATATACTACACACATTTGCATAGTATAATTTCATAAGTAGAAAAAGTTTGCTGGGGAAAAAAATAGACACAAAATCACAACTCCTCAAATCATCTAACAAATTTGACTCCTCCAATCACCTTACAAATTTATTTTTGCTATAAAGAACAATGAATTTCAAGGGAAAATGATAATAAAGGCAATAGTGACCATTTTCATTGATAGGTAGTTATACACAGTGGTAATGTCTCAAAATTAGACTGGATTGACAATCATTGCAATACTAAATTATCAGGAACAGATTTTCTGATTGAAAGTACCCTTGTGACTTCCAACAGGTCTGTGTGTGTCTACTGACTGTGCATCAGATGCTTCCTCAATACTGATGCAAGTGAATCTTTAAAAAGTGCAAATCTGGTATCTGATTTCTGCTAAATGTCCTCCAAGTTTAATTGAATTTCCATGGAGTAGTATCAGGGTCCTTACTTACTTTTTAAGCTTCATTTTCCACTACTTTCATCTTGTGATTAAAAAGTATACTCAGTCACGTGCAGTCCTTCTCCCATGCTATGCTCTTTCTCAACTTTCTGCTTTTGCATATGCTGGACTCCTCCAAAAATGTCCTTCACCTTTTCTGCCTGGCAAACTGTTACTCATCTTTTAAAATTCAGCTCAAATCTCACCTCTTCTTGGAAATTCTCCTGACTTTTCTATGAGAAATTTAATACTTATTTCTTAAACTCTCACAGCACTTATCTGTTCTTCCATAGATGCATTTAATGTATTATTGTTTGTTTATGAATATATCACTAGAAAGAAGGTTGAACTCTATTTTATTCATCTTTATACACTTAAGAGTTTGGAATAGTAACTGAAACATAGTGAGCATTTAGTAGATCGTTATTAAATGAAGTACTAAAAATGGATGAAGGCAAGAAATTTGGAGGCCAAACATACTAAATTCTCAATACAACTGAATCTAATTTCTTTCAGTTTTGATCAAGTAATCAACAAATGAGTCGCATTACTTTCTTCTAAACATGATAATGACCTTCTATTTATACTTTACCAAATAATTTATATAATAGCTTACATCAATTTCTTATGTCATGAACCCAACACTATGTTGGTGCTTCACATGTCTTCTCTATTGTTTTCACATCAATCCTTCTAAGATGAGTATTATTATCACCATTTCATGGAAAAATTCTAAATTTCTTAATAATTAAGTAACTAGTTCAAAGTAAGATAGCTAAAAAGTGGCAAATTCAGCCTCTAGGTATGTCCCAAATGGGACTATTCTACTACATAAGAAAAAGCATCAGAGATTATACAGGTATGAAGATTCTTCAATCAACATACTGACAGTAATACAAGGCCACTAGCAAGCCTGGTGACTGACACCAAGATAACCCATTCTCAGACAACAAGGATCGCTATGTGGCCACTCCCTATATACATAGTGGAAGTATCTGATGATCTTGCATCTAGAGGCAGGAAAACCCTCCCTCTTTAAAGACTGTATTTCTGAATTATAGAAAAGAAGGAAAGTTTTAGTAAACTCATTTTGAGAATTTTCCTTTATGCCATCAGTCTGGGCAAACACTTTTGTTCTGGTTACAAATATCTGTTGTCATTTCTCACAAGAAGTTCAGAAATCTAAAACTTCTGGCTTTCTACGTAACACCTGAGTAAAAAAAAAAAAACAGCCTAAGTTTTGTCTAAGTTGATTCTTAGCTTGGAGATACAGAGCCACAACTTTATAATTTTTTTTTTTTTTTTTTTGAGTTGGAGTCTCACTCTGTCACCCAGACTGGAGTGCAGTGGCCGCTCCCGGCCACCGCAGCCTCGACCTGCTGGGCTCCGGCGATCCTTCCGCCTCAGCCTTCCAAGTAGCCAGAATTACAGGCATGCACTACCACACCCGGCTGATTTTTTGATTTATTGTAGAGATGAGGTCTTGCTGCCCAGGTGGGTCTCGAACCCGCGGGCTCAGGCAATCCACTCACCTCAGCCTCCCAAAGGCGCGGGATTACAGGCTGAGCCACCGAGCCCGGCTTTTATAATTTTTTTAAGTAAGATTGTTTCCATTTGTCTAATTATTTTTCAAAACCATATCTGGTTCATTCTAGTTCTAATAAAAAAAATTTTAGCACTGCTGACAATTCTGAATGATCTACGCAACTTTGCTTTTTACCTATGTTTAATCCTACAGGAGTAATCTATTTAAACTTTATCTTTGATTTCCTTTAAGAAAACAATGAGAAACAACTTATTTTTTTTAATGGGTAGTCTTTTGTGTGTTGACTGGAAAGGTAATTACCAAATCAACTGGTCGTTTAGTTTATTGAATGTCGGTGGTTGGTTTATGAAATATTGTATTTTAAATACATAATTAAAAGATATTCACAAGTAAGATATCCAGAGCAAATCTCCTTAACCAAAATAGAAGACCAGTCTGTAACTTGAGGGTATAAATCCAATAAAAGACTATGTGCTCCAAATGTGGCTATATTCATGCATGAAATGCTTAATGAAATATGCTATTTCTAGTACAAATAATTGCTTTTGTTTTCATCATCTTGCCTGGTGCATCGTAGCAGGCTACAGAATAGTGTACGTTTTATCCTGATCTACAATCAGACAGTTCATAAAACTAATGGAAATGAAGATTTTGCTGTTTGAAGTGGTCAAATTTCCATTTTCAAACACATCACAGCTTATAAGTACTGATGGCATTTGGGTTTGCTTTTGAGTTTTAGGATAATAGCACATTATAGAGAAAAATATACCAATTCTTTGTCAGTTGAGTCATGAGAGGAAAAGACCTGTTATCTGCCTGGAAGAAAAGCAAACCTACATGATGTTTTTAAATGAAAGATATATATTTGTTTGTAGCTGTATGCTATTTGTAAATTTGAGATCATTAGTTCCTGCTTAAGAAAACAGAGAGTTTGTATTACTAGAAAAAAAAAAATCTTTCTTCTCTTACTTTTAAATCCGTTTTAGGAATACAGAGAAGAATTCGAAAAAGAGAAAAAGAAAAAAGCAATGTGAGATAGCACTCTTTTTCTTCCTATGTCAGTGGTCTGTGATCCATAAAATCTAAGACGTTGTTTAGAACAATCTAACCTGAATGGATATGTGTTTTTAAATACCTTTGCCTTTCTAATACTTTTTCTTCTGAGAATTCCTTCCACCTATCTTACTCTGTACCTAACTGAAACCCCCAAAGCCTTCCCACTTCCACACACATCCCATTTCTCCTGTGAGTACTTTATTTGGGCCACCTAACCCTGTGATCTCATTCACTCAACAAATATTTTAGGAGAGTCAGTTTAAAGAGTATTCTCTCTAACCTCTACCCAAGTTAGGAAAAATCTGCTACAAAATTCCTGATATATTTGACTGTTGGTTAAATCATTGAAACTGTGGGCAGCTGATTACTTTGTGAAGCAGCAGTTCCTACATCTTCCCCATAGTTAAACAAAAATATATCTGCCTGTTATCTTCACGCATTGGTACCTCTTCTGCCTCTTAAGAATGAGTTAAAGGAATTTAATCCCTCTTTCAAATGATGGTCCTTTGAATATTGGAATAGCTGAAGAAAGGTGTCATGTTTCACCCCATATTACCTCCAAGTCAAAAGGAACTTAAAAACAGATATGGACTTTTTTTCCTGAGTTTTAGGAAGATATTATAAGACTTTAAACAGCAGAATTATATGGTCCAAAATATAAATTTTACAAAGATTACTTCATTTGATGTGTGCATAATAGATTGCTGATGGAGAAATGAAAACATCAACACAAATATGGAACAAAGTTAAACTTGGACTCCAATACTTGAGACTCTCCTTAGGTTAAGATATGCTCCTTCATCACTACACTTTAAATAGAGTTATAAAGCATGTGGTCTCAAAAGTGTAAAGCATACACTATTTGAGTATGCAAAGTGATTTTTTGAAATAAGAGAATTCTAATTATATTTATCTCATGCATTAAAATATTCTGAGATGTTTGTACCTATTTCATAATATATATAACTATTTATATTATGTATGTAGTATAATACATTAGTCCACATTATATACATTAATATACTACATGTAGTATAATACATTATCCATATGTATATTATACATAAGCCAACGAATAATAGAAGTGCTTAAAAAATTATGCTGATATTAATTCAACCAGCTGACATTTTATTTAAACCATTATCCAGCATGTGTGTGTGTGTGTGTGTGTGTGCATGTGTGTGTGTATGTGTGTGTGGGTATGTGTGTGTGATCCATATTTGCTTGAGCTGTACTCTTTCAAGTAGCATGACTATAATGAGTTTTGTATTATAAACTCTCTAGAAAAAAAATTATTACAAAAGCTTAAGTGTTACCTAAAAGTAAATTGTCATACACTCCTTCTTAAAATTCAAGAAAACTATAGGACAAGCAGGAAACTTAAAAAAATTTAGCTTAAATTAAAATAATAAAATTATTTATAATTACTCAAAAGGCAAAATAACTACTTCTGTGTAAATAAGTACAGGAGGTATATGTTGCAAATTACATAATTCTGATGAAAGGATGAAAGTAAATGTAGACATGCCATTATCAGAGATTGGAGTTTCAACATAAGTCAGTTCTGCATAAATTGATCTGTAAGTTTACTGCAGATCTTATCAAAATTCTAGCAAGATTTTAGTAAGTAGAGTGCGAAATCATTGTATTACATGTAAAGGTTTATAGGTAGCTAATAATCAGTACTATGCAATATTGACAGAGATACACAGATCAATGAAACAACAGAGAGTCTCAAAATAGACAAATAATACAAATACTAAACTGATTTTAACAAAGGTGCAAAAGCAATCCAATGTAGGAAAATTAGGCGTTTCAACAAGTGGGGCTGGAACAATTGGATATTTATGGTCAATAAAATGAATCTCAACTTAAAGTTCACATTTTATATGCAAATTGACTCATAATGAATCATAAATTTTAAAAAGTTAAGAAAAAATACTTAAAAACAATAAAGTCTGAGATCTATGCCAGGCAAGCAGTTTTCAGAATGAGAAAAAAAGTTTAATTTATAAGAGAAAAAAATAATAAATTGGACATCATCAAAATTATAAATTTTGCTCTGTGAAATCTCATATGAAAAGGATAAAGAGATAGACTATGGACTGAAAGAAAATATATGCAAACCACATATCTGACTAAAGACAAGGAACTAAAATATATAAAATATACAAGACTCTCAAAACTCAATAATTTGAAAAAAATTAGAAAGTGGGTAAAACACATGAAGTGAATTTCACCAAAAGGATAGGCAAATGGTAGATAAGCACATGAAAAAAATGTTCAACATCATTAGCCATCAAGAAAATGCAGATTAAAACCACAATAAATATTACTATACATCTATCATAATGGATAGGGAAAAAAGTAGTGACAACATCAAATGCTGGTGAGAATTTGGAGAACCTGGATCATTTATACATTGGCAGTGACTATGCAAAAATTTATATCAAATATTCACAGCAATTTACTCATGATAGCTAAAAAAATGAAAGACTCCTGATATCCTTCAATGAGTGAATGGTTAAACAAACTGTGGTACAACAATGGAAGGCTACATACATAGCAATTTAAAAAAACTGTTAATACACACAATTTGGATAAATTATTAGGAATTATGCTAATTAGGAAAATTATGCTAATTAGGAAAAGCATCAATCCCAAAAGGTTACATATTACTTTATTACATTTATACAGTCATCCTCCCATATCCACAGCAGGTTGGTTCCAGGACCTCTCTGGGTACCAAAATCCACAGATGCTCAAGTTCCATATACAAAATGGAATAGTATTTGCATATAACCTATGCACATCCTCTCAAATATGTTATATTTCTAGATTATTTATAATATGCTATAAATGTTATGTAAATATTTGTTATACTGTATTGTGTTTTTATTTGTATTACTTTTATTGTATTTATTTTATTTTTCTGAATATTTTCAATCTGCAGTTGGATAAATCATAAATATGAAACCAGCAAATGGAGAGAAACAACTACATAGCATGTTCAAAAGGCAAAAATTATAAAAACAGGGAAGTAGTAGGAGAGGAAGTGAGTGTAGCAACAGGAGAGATTCATTTAATGATTAACTGTTCTGTATATTTACTGTATCATTGTCAATGTTTTGATAGGATATGATACTACTTTAGTTTTGCAAGATGGTCATCTTTTATGCTAATGAGTACTTTATAAAGGTTTGGTAATTTTAATAAATTCAGAAGCAGAAATTAGGCTGGTAAGAGGTGGACTGAAAACCTGGTACTGTTTATATTCAAGCCATATATATACATGTACTTAAGAATTATTGTTTAGCACCATAATTACAACATAAATAACATACATAGGACAAAATGGAAAGAAATTCTTTCCATATGATTAGTGATGATATTGGAATGAGTATGGCATATACACAGGACTCCTTTGTGCATCATGGCAGACATCAGTAATCAATTATAGATACCATGGCACAATGTTTTCAAAGAATCTTTCTCAAGCTGCTGTCTTAGAGTCATTACAAATACGCAAAATTTTGCAGTCAAATTAAAATATTTTTAATCCCTTTGTGAGAAAATAAATTATGAATTCTTTTAAAAAAATTTCCTATATTCTATTACATTTTTATAAATATTGTTATTGTACTAAATAATTTAAAATCTGTAGGCTAGTACCAGAACTATCCAAAATAAATAAATTCCTTATCCCAAGAAGACTTGCCTAACTAGGATTTTTTTTACTATCAAAATAAGATAATTAAATATTTAAACCTTCTATGAAAGATTAATTTCAATGTTAGGGAGATGCCAGAATTGTCCCATAAACTAAAAATGTTGCCTACACAAGTGTATATGCTGAGAGTTTGCAGTCACGTAATTTTTTTCTTCATATAATTTTTACTTTAATGTTTTAATTGACAAGTGAAAATTGTATATATTTATGTCTTATAGCATGATGTTTTGTTATATGTATACATTCAGAATGACTAAATCAAGCAAATTAACAAACACATTTCCTTACATACTTATCATTTTTTTGTTGTAAGAACATTTTAAATTTACCCACTTAGCAATTTTTAGGTATACAATACATTGCTATTAACTATAGTCACCATATTATACAATAGATCTCCTGAGCTTTCTTTTCCTAACTAAGACTTTTGTCTTTGACCAATATCTCTCCAATCTCCCACTCCCTCCAGTCCCTGGTAACCCCCATCTTACTCCCTGCTTCCATGTGTTTGACTTTTTTTAGATTGCACGTGTAAGTGAGATTATGCAGTATTTGTCTTTCTGCAGTGAGAATTAATTGTTCATTGATCATGTTCCTGTGGCACTTTGCATATTTCATGACTAGGACATTTACCAGGTGACATTGAATTAACTGGTTCTTAAAAAATAAGATGACGTTCTTCAAGTATACAAATTAGAGAAGATTATGAACAGGTAAAAGCATCAAGTAGTGAATTTTCTTATCCTTCTACCCTTTCTTCCAGTCAGGACCTTTTAACTCTGACAGAACCTGAAACTTCAGTTAGCAACCTTGGGGTGTAGGGACACCACTTGGTGGCAAAATAGCACATCGCCATGTCCTGCCCACTACAAGTACCAGCCCTTGTCAGTGTGATAAAATAGAGGTTGGAAAAGGATGTTATATTAAATTAACATCCTTTAGTTTTGCAAAAATTTTGATATTTTTTGCGACTGAAACTTTTCAATCAGAGAATTAAAACTGAATATTAAACTTAAGGTAACAATAGATCACTTTTCTTGTACTTAAAAGTTTAGAAGAAACTACAAGGCCTGAGAGAATGTTCCTCAAAAAGAAAGGTAAGAATTATCACCTCAAAGGGTTTAAAGGAACAGTGAGACAACTAAATAAAGTTGATTTTATGATTACTCTCATTAAGTCCTGCCTATTCAGTATGCTAATAACTCAATCATTTGCTAGTAATACTCTATAGAATGTATACATACATTATACAATATACAAAGTTGGTTCTCCCCTAAAATTGAACTTCAAAGTAGTTCATAGCAATTGAACAGCTACTAGGAATCAATGACCTATCTCAATGCTTTGACTGTATAATCTCACTTTGTCCTTGTTCAGTCCAAGGACACATATGTGGTAAATAAGCAGTGGATCCTGTATTTTACCCAAACAGTCTGAAACAAGCACCCTTGCTTGAAACATTAAAATATGCCTTCTAAAACTCTAGAACCTCAAGTTCAAATAAACAATAAATTTCAAATTGGAAACACCTTATTCTGATGGCATAATATTATTAGGCTTCTAACCTGGCCATTTTATTTATTAATCTGATTTAAAATAGTGCTTTTCAGCATAAATGCATGTAGAAAAAAGAGTTCATTTCAGTGAGACTACAGGACAGACACAAACAATTAAGTAAACAAGAAAAGCATGCTTTTGGTAGGGGCTTTGTGAAAAGTAGTGCTAAAATCTCATACTAATCAGCTTTTAGACTTCTGGACATGAGAGTACCTTTCCTTAATGGAGACAAGAAAAGGCTTACAAATAAATAACAGATTTCGAGGCATTCAAATGTGGTTCACTAACATCAGTTTTTCTAAGCCTTTAATGATATGCAGGCAAGAATTATTTAATGATACCTAAAACCGTATCATTAGAGTCCAGGTGCATAGAAATTTTTTATTAATCTTTTTACTTATTTAATTTGCCTGAAAACTGATAGTTGAATAAAATATTTAACAGCTAAATTTTTTTAAAGACTCTTAATGTGAAATTACAAAAAGAAAAAAAATGTTCAAAAGGTTACAAAAATTGATGTATGTAAAAATGTCCATCTAAAAATGACACAACCTCAAAAAGTTGCTATTTTTTTTAACAAGTGTGTTCCAAAAGAATATGGCCACATTTCAGAGAGACATTTCTTCTCCCAACACCATGACAAGTGTTGATATCACTAAAAGGATTCTGAAAATGAATTCAAAGCAACATCATTTTTTTTTAATGTTGGAGAAAGTAAAATGACTGGTATGGTATGTCTTGTAAAGATCTTACTTTTTTAGACTCTTAACTCAGTTCTCTTAATATTCAAAAGAACTATTTGGCCTGTTATATGGATCTTTCTCATAAACTTTCTCCAAGCACTCACCTTCTCACACATAGACACACACACACAAACTACATTTTTTTAAGTGAGCAAATCATTTTATTTGTGGTTTCACATTTTTTTTTTTTGCCTTGCAATATATTTTGATCTCTACCAAATTATAGGAAAACAACTATTGGTAGCTCACGCTCTTATAAGGAGAATTGGTAGAATTTTCTGCAAGTACTCTCCAAGCTCTGGGTAATTTTTCCAAATGGTCTGTAAATTCTCTGTAAATTAAGCACTGGCATTTCACTTTCCTTCTGCTAATCACGTCAGGCTACCTAATTCCTAACTGTAAAATCAAATGTCTTACTGACTTTCTCCTAGCTGAGTCTTCTCGAATAGCCGCTAGTATTAAGGATTCAATGGCTGTGCTTTAAATGAACCCGTTTCACTGGCAGGTGCCTGCTGGTTTCTAGGTTTTAAACGGTACCATTACTATCATTTATAAGGATAACATCACAATTAAGAATGTATGAATAATTTAAAATTGAGTAGCATTCAGTTTCACAGTCTGTCTGGCACAAAGGTTTGAAAGTGCAAGGTCTTTATTTTATTACAAAACACTGGCTGTCTGGGTAAAAGGAGATGAAAAGTTACTAATTTCAGGCTTTACTTCAAACCCTTTAATCTTGCAAATCAGTGCCTTCGGTGAGGACTTTGTTATCTCCTAAAGCCTAGCCAGAATTGTTCATGCTTTGTCTTTTCCCAAGGTCTTTACCTTATCCTAGGTGAGCCAAATGAGACAAAAGGGAATCCACAGGAGGAAGTTATTATTTAATAGAGATTTTCTTTTTGAACCCTAACTTGTGCTGTTGGCAAATGTTATGAAACACAATCATTTCATTGCCATAAATAATGTTATATAATTAAAATTCCATTCTGTGGTTGGGAACAGTGTGATAAACTGTTTGTGAATTGGTAATTCTATTTATTAAAAACAGAGGCATTAATTTTGACACATTGAATTATAAAACAGACAAACAGATTTTGTGTTTTAATTAAATGCTCTATTTGATGAGCTTTTTTACTCTAAGATTTAATACCAGATCCTACAATTCGCATGGTATAGAGCAGAGGACAAACTCAGCAGGGAATACAGAGAAAAGCTCTGTTAAGATTCAAAAGGCACAGAGCATAGTTCCTTGGACCTCTCTCTTAAGCACCCCTCTTTGTGTTGGGTCCAGTACCAGGACTGGTTTGTTAAGGCCTCTCAAAGCTGTTTTTCCTTCCAAAGCTTCCAGCAAAACTTCCAGGCCAGTAATGCATTACTTATTTTCTAATCATGAAGCGGGACTGAATATTTTTTAAATAAATAAATAACAACCAAACTGCTTTGAGCTTTCTTTCACATTAAGCTACATTTAATATTCATTTCACATTTTTTTTCTATTAATTAAAAGTAAACCGTGTATTGTATGGTACATTATCCCTCTAACAGCCCCATGTGGAGATCATGAAGTGGAAGACTAATGGTGTAGACTTTAGCATTTAGTTTTAACCAGAATAATTTACATATCTGTGAGAAGAGTCCAAGGCATGTGTAAATAAGCAGAACTCTGAGATACCAAGACCCTTGCTCAGTTTACTATGGACTGCCGAGCTATGGGCTGTGTATTTATTCCATCAGTCAGGTAATTTAATGAGACTTACACAGCATCTATTTCTGCAGAAGAGACAAAAGTTATTATTAAGGAGAGGCATGTGGCAGTAAGAAAAATGTGTTTGCTTGTTTTATTTTATTCTATTACCCCAAGTAGCAAAGGTGATCCTATTCAATGTTCATTAAAGTTTACCTTTATAATTTATCAAAGGGGACCCACATCAACAGTTTTTTGCTGAGACTTCAAAATTGGGAACATTAAAATTTGATACAAAATGCCAGATATTTAGGAAGACTTTTCATTAGAAAAATAACTCCATGGCTTTAGTCTATGGATTTTTATTAATGTACAACTCTATAAAGTAAATAGAAGAAAGTACATTAGAGAAAAGTCATCAACTCTGAAAGGGCATATTAACTTCCAATTGTCAGACTTTTGGATCAGTATTAAAGAAGGAAACATGTTTCTAGAAGAACTGGGAAATTTGAAAAACTGATCACAAAAACATAATTTCTAGTGAATTTGTCTGGGAAGAGTTACACTGTTTTATGAATACTGTTAAGTATTCACTAGAAGACAGATTATTTTAAGAAAACGCTCTGTTTCTTTGATAAAATTTAAGCCGAATGACATCAGGCTTTAGTAGTCAAACCGATCTAAGTAATAGGCTCTTAAAATATGCCTTGTATAAAATAGTTTTCTCTGTTAGGGAATCATTGTAAAGGCTACAAAATTCAATGAGAACTATGACTATATGATGCCAACATTCCTAAGAAAAGTGAAAAATTCAATTACCAAGGATGTTTCCAAATATTCATAATTTTTGGCATCAGTGTGGCCAAATGGAAATGAAGAATCAAAGCTAGTCTTGTCCTAATGATAATTCTTTTTTAACTGAGATATTTAGATCAATGCAAAGACTACTTGTGTCATTTAAGTTAACTGGAAATCTATCCCAAAATTTCATTTAATTTTACCAAAATTGAAATTAATATAAAAATATTTAGACTTAGTTGAATTGATGCTGTTCCTTTAAAAAAAAATCACAATCTTTTGTAACCCAAACCAACAGTACGAGAGCACAAATGTTCAGACATAGACACTGCATTTTTACATGGCCTCTTGAGTGTTCACACTCCTACAAAGGCTGTCAGACCTGCTAAATGGCATAGCCAAATTTCTCTTGAATCTTTTTATAATACAATGATGCATAAGTGTAAGTCAACATAGCATTTGACTCTTCAAATACCACACCAAAAAGTCCTTTAAATATGAAATGCAATCCATAGGATAAATTTGAGCCAATTTCACAAAAATATCTATAACTTTATATACCCTTTTCATATTACAATCTACACATAATTCTTCCTGCTGTGAAAGCTCATGTTAAAATTCTCCAATTTAAGAGAGGATCTACCTTATAAAAATCATGAACTTTGACTTATTAAGCAAAAATAAGTCAGTATGATGCATATCCTTATAAATACTGACAACAAATTCCCTCTATTTGCATTCCAAAATGATTATTTCAAAGAATATGGAAATTATTTTGAAAACACTTACTATATATAATGAAAAATGCAACTGATAATAGAAGACAGAAAGGCTCAGAAAAGCAGAGTTCTTCATTGCTATAAATTTCTTGTCACTATACATTTTAATCCTTTGTTTTTGTCACTTTCTCCTCTAGATTGTGAGTTCCTTAAATCAGGGACTATAGTTCAGCCGTCTGTCCTCAGCATCATTTATACTGCCTAGTGTATAAAACATATTTTTTCAAAACATCTGTATTGAATGTTGAATGAGCAAAACTTTTCCAGAAGTCTTTTCTAGAATTTCAAATAGTTTGGCTGCTGGCTGGGTTTTGAGACTAAGAAGTAAAAAGCAAATTGCTTTGAATAAGAAAAGTTATACATAAATAATTGAAAATATATTTTTAAATAGCAGAGATGGTCATTCTTTCTGAAAGATGACTAATTTCTTCATCAAATATTGGTGGGAATGATAAATATGCCACATATTTTTTAAGCTTAACAAAAGGAGGATCCATTCTTATTTTATTTCCTCATAGGTTTTATACAGTATTTCAATAATTCAGATTTAGACTGCCCATTTTATGTTTTTAATACATAACTTAGCATTTAAAAATATTGTACTTTCCTTGCTCTTCCAGTAAAGTGTGATAATATAGTAATATGTGTCAATTAAACGATTGCTTGCTGCATCATTTGCTGGCAGAGATTCAATGGAGTTTCCCAGAAAAGTGAAGCTTGAAGCATTTGCCATCCTTTTATTGTAGAGTCTTTTCTATTTTTCTGTCATTACATTTCTTTGGACAGAAATTAAAGCATAGTTATTTTCTATTAAATTACTCAGCTAACCATTCGTGGTTCTGAATTTCCAGTGTCATTTTTCAAAATACACAAGTTCATGCCCATGTCTCTCCTTTATTGGTTTTTATTTTAAAATTCTGGCATTGGTCCTGCGTATCTCTATGTAGCATTCACTAAAATAATTCTGAGTTTTCCCTCATGCTTAAGAACCAGTGCTGGCTTCCATGACATCAAACTTTCTGTGTTATATCAGATGTGAACTTCATTTTAAAAAAATAATATATGATGTAGTAATACTATATGACTAAACCACTAAAATGTGTGAACAAAGATACCAATTTTATGATCTTTCAAGACCGTTTTAATAAAGCAATATTTTTAAAGTACTGACTACTTGGAAATTTTTCAGTTTAGATGAAATTCTTCAGATGAGCTTTCAAAAGATCTTTTGCTTTTATTTTCTGCTTCTTGGTATTTGAAGGCATACATAAATATATTTTAAAATACATTTAATTCCTCTTTAAATCATACCAAGTTTAAAAATGACTTCAAAGTTATAAATGTACTGATGATGATAACACTATTGAAATTTACAGAGGGAAAAATCTCTTTCCTATGACATGAAGAATTTTATGACAGAGTCATATGATTATATAGCTAATGCTTGCTTGAGACAATAGGAACTGGATTGCTATGGCATGGAATCTTGTTCCTTATGTATTAATAACTGCCTTCTGAGCACACATATTCACTTTCAGATTTTTAAGCAATTAGTTTGCAGATGTCACTAAATAAATGGCATTCATTCCTTAAGCAGGAACCATACCTGTTAACCATCTCAGCCTATTCTAGCTTTAAAGCTGGGCTTGATGTGCACAGCATGCTCAAAAACTGTACTCACAGTTCAAATGAGCTGGATTACAGACCATGACCACTGAGACCCTCACATGACAAAGCCTTTGTGTAATTAATATGCAGGGTAAAATGCTCCCTGGACTGCTGCTAAAGCGATTTAAATCATGCACATAAAAAATGTAATCACAAATTTAGCATGGTGGACAGAGTAGTCACACTGGGCTTGATTGCATAGAAGGTTCCAAGTGTGTTTTAAATGTCCTTTAAGATTGAGATTAGGACTTGTACTTACAAGATGCATATTAATCTAAAACTCAACATTTTTCAGTGTGGGATCACAGTAGGAGAACATTATGGGCAATAGAGGTTCATTCTAATCCCAGTAGGTAATTACACTTTGAAATAATATTCTTTAATTAAATCTTGTTTGCAGTTGATTGATTTAAACACTAAATCTAAGAACCTAAATTTGAGTTTTTTATCAATTTTTGATGCTTATTGCACACAACTTGGGCTTTAATTGATGTTTCTGAAGTTTTAAAGCCCTTGTCCACCATATCCTGGTTTAGAATTTAGTATAATTATCAACATCATTCTTTAATACTCTTCCCGTGGAAGCTCAATAAGTTTGAACACTTTTACAATTTTAATATATACCTGAAAGGTATTTAATATGTCACAGTGCCAATATTTACTTGCATGGTTCTTCTATCACACCTTTAGTGGACACATAATTTAATCCCTTTTCTGAAATACTGACAGAATTCTTTTTCCAAAATATTTACCATCTGGAAGTTTACAGCATAAAAATCAGGCCATAACTCGAATAATAGACAAGGTACAAAGAAAAAAAAATGTTTCTAAATTTCAGAGTCATGTGTACCTTTTTCAAATTTGAAGTGATATGTCATTAAATGACAAAAAATACTGCTTCCATGTATTCACAAAGGGAAGTGGTTCAAATATATATATATATATACATATATATATATATACATACACATATATATATCACCTTTTATGTTTATATCTCTATCACCACTTGGCAAAGCTTACAAAAACATGATTAAAAGATGTATTTTAATCATCTAATATTAACTACTTTTATATTCAATAATCTATATGGCATCAAATCTGTGTAATAACTGCCAAAAGGAATGTGTTTTACTGTTACCATTGTGAAGGAAGACTGACAGATAACATTAATATCTAATTGAATTTTAGTCTTGTAGAATTTGGAACTCTTACAATTCCTCACTCTTCTGACATAGGGTATTTTCTGAAAGAAAGTTGTGAAAAATTTTATATTTTATGATCCACAGAATGGAACTTTGACATATGTCCTAATTTGGCACATGATATTATCTGTCAGGGATGATCAAAGATCTTCATAATTTGTTGCAAATTCGCAAATTACTATGAGACCATCTTAATAGAGATCCATATAACCAACTGTTTTTACAGTTGCAGATTTATATCTGGAAACACAAAATTAGGTCGGTGGCCTAAGCATTGTGATTTAAAGATGCTGTTCAGCAGTGTTTATATTTAAATTTATATGAACAAGGATTGGCTTGGTTTCAGCTTCAGCAGTGCCATATAGCAGCATCTTGCAGATGTAGCTCAGTAAATTACATTCATGATGCCATATTTAATAACTGAAAATTCACATTTTACTACAATTGCATTTGTCACTGCTGAAAAACAAACTAGTATGTGGAATGTTTTATTACAATGACTACATTCTTGTGAGAAATGATTAAGTCACTATAAGAGAAAAGTAAGGCCAAAAGACCTCATTCACCATAACGCAAATATTAATCACACATAAATAATACAGGTGTCTTACAGTAAGCCACATTCCCCTAAAATATAGATTACACATCCTAGGGGCAAATAGTAGCACAACAGACTTGAAATAAATCCCTCAAGCCATGGTGGCCAAAAGGAAATCATTTATGTTTTGACAGTTTAATATACTTTTTGGTTATGCATAACAGATGAAAATATTTACACCAATATAAGACAGTGAAAGAAAAATTAAATCTGACTAATCGACCTGTTCAAAGTATGATTTTTAATTTCAAGGATTTTTTTTATAACTACTCCAAATAATAAATATGCTTCCTACAATTCAACCGTATCCATTCATTTTTAATTATTTCACAGCAGCTAAAAAATAAACCAGTCTCTCAAATCAAAAAGAAGTTTCCCAGGTATGCACACACAGCCTGTCTTGAGGAAAAGAGGGCTGACTGCCAACCCAGAACATTGCATACTGAGATGAACATCACCAGGAGACATGCACAGGAAGTGGAACTATAATGCTTTCGGGGATGGGATCAGAATATTGGGGGAGATTGTGACATCTACTTGCCACAGCTTCCAATTTTGTACTGAATGACTTTTTAAAGCTTATATATATATATTTTTTTTCAACAAAATAATCTGAAAAAGGAATAAGTCAACAATATAGAAGCTGACAATTCTTAGACATATATTTCACTTCCAATTTTCTATAAGCATTTATTAAGAATTTACTATACCTGCTGCACTGTATTAAGCACTAAAAAAAGAGTTAGGGAATTAGAAATAAGCTAGCTCCTTGACTTTAAAGTGTTTAAAACTCACTTATCTGATAAAATGAGTGTCAAGAAAGAACATATTTAATAAAACGTGATATAATATGATTCATACAAAAACATTTGAGGAAAAAATATTAGAATACTCAGGTAGGTAGAGATGAAGATAAGGATGAATAGATAGTCTTTGATGGGAATACAGACACTCTAATAATGTAAGAAGTCTTCAAGATAAATTATAGAATTCTGAGATTGGCAAATCCATGTAGAAATGATTTGCAGTAAATTAAGTAACTGGAAGAGCTTCAAGATGGTTGACTAGATGCATTTGGTACTCCCCTCTTCCATGCAGAAGAACCAAAATAGCAAGAAAATAATCACACTTTGAATAAATCATCTACGAGAGAGCACTGCAATTCAACAGAGAAGTGATGAGAAGCACTGACAGCAAGGAAAGAGAGGGAAGCAAGGCAGACTATTTGGCCAGGATCTGCTGGAGTCTGGAAAGTTTCCTTAACATAGGGAAAGAGTAAGTAAGAGAACCCCAGTGGTCCATATTTTTGCTATGGATTTTTAAAATTCTAGCCATGGGAGAACCCCTTGACCCTAGAAGTCTGAGACTAACATAGGAAACTGCCTGGAAACCACAAGACAGCATGGCTCCCAAGAAAGCACAAACATTTGAGTCCTAAGCAGCTGCAGTATGGTGCTATTTTGATAGCCAAGCCCCCACTGGACTATATCCTGCCTTGTGCCCAGGATGAAGGCAGGAGCCACAAGCAACATTTTCCACCCTACCACCACCACCCTCTAGCTAAGGGACAACCTCAAATTACCATGCACCTCAGGAAAAATTCCACTACTCACAATTGCCACTGCTGTAATATGAGCAAAGCTTGAACTACCCAGCTTCCTGACTATGGCTGTTTCCAGGGAATGCAACCCTGCCCTCCCCAATACTAGGGCCATAGTATAGCTACTGTAGCCCTCACCTGGGCATTCCACTAGTGGCCTGGCAATTACACTGCTCCTGCCTACCACAGTCAGCACCTGTCCACACCACTGGAGGATCTGAGAAAAGGTTTGCTTGGCCTGGGTTCACCCCCAAGTATCTAAGCACAATGAGGGTCTTCTTCTCTGAGAGTCTAAAGTCAGAACCACTCAACCTGCCACTACCACCATAACTGACAAAAACCCACAAGTGCCACCTGCAAGACTTGGGAGCAGCCGACCCAACTCATCGAAGGCACTGACAACTTCAGCACAGACCACTTAGATCCCAGAGGGTCATCCACTACTGCTACTGCCATCATTCACACCACTCTCTGCCTGAGGCTCAAGAACCTACCCACCTGCTAAATTAACTTCTGCAATTCCCAGCACCTGAGCAAGTTACTTGAAGGCCCAAGAGTCAGACTGGCTGGAGATTCTAACATCGATGATATCATACACTGCTCTGAGGCACAAGAGCAGGCACTTTCAACTTACCACTGCCACCACTAGAACTCAAAGACTGACCCATCTGACATCACAGACCCCAGTAAAACTTCAGCACCTCCTCAATTATCAATTGCACCTGAAGCCATCAAGGAACTCACAGACACCACTGACACTGTTAACAGCTGAAAAAACTCATTTAGAGTCCATGCTACTGAACACACCCAGTGTCAAAGCCAAGTATCCTACCCAATCAACACTATAGACACATCTTCAAGAGAAAGTCCTCCTCTACAAAAAAGCAATTTAAAAAAATTAGAAGCTACTATTACACATATCAATATAAGAACAGAAAAAATATGGGAAGGCATGGAAATACAACATTTCCAGAGAACACAACAATTCTCTAGTAAGATATCTCAATAAAAAAAAAGAAATTTATGAAATCTTAGAAAAGGAATTCAAATTATTGATTATAAAGAAGTTTAGTAAGATACAAGAGAATTCTGAAAAACAGTACAAAGATTTTTTTAATTTGAGAATATAAATGAGAAATTAACCAAAGATATAGATATTATTATAAAGAACAAAACAGAAATTCTGAAACTAAAAAAATAATTCAATAAAATACAAAATACACTCAAAAGCTACAATAGACTAGATCAAGCAGAAAGAAGAATTTCAGAACCTGAAGACAGGTCTTTTGAAATAACCCAGAAAAAATAAAGTCTAAAAAATAATGATAAAGGCCTTTGTGACATATGAGACACCATAAAGTAATAACATATTCTGATTTTCAGTATCCCAGAGGACAAAGAGAAAACCAAAGGTTTACAAACCTATTTAACAAACTGTAGATGAAAACTTCTCAAATCTAGCAAAAACATTTAGACATTCAGACACAGGAGCTCAAAAATTTTCAAATAAAAGCAATTCAAAGAAGTCTTCTCTGCAGCACATTGTAGTCAAACTGTTAAAAGTCAAAGGCAAAGAGAAAATGGCAAGAGAAAAGTAATTAGACAACTATAAGGAGAATCCTATGAAACTAACAGAAAATTTCTCAGCAGAAACCTTATGTGCCATGAGAGAATTGAATAATATATTCAAAGTATTGAAAAGAAAAACAAAAGAACACTAAGGGATACTATACCCAGCAAAATTATCCTTCATAAAGAGGAAATAAAGTCTTTCCCATACAAGCAAAAGTTGAGGGAATTCATCACCACTAGACTTGCCCTACAGGAATGCTTAAGACAGTCCTACACCCAGAAGTGAAAATATGTTATATACTATCATGAAAACACATAAAAATAAAAAAACCACTGGTAGAAAAACATACAAGGAAAAGACTCAAATGTTATCACGACAGAATACAACCAAAATTATTAAAAAAAGAAAAAACAAAACAAAAACAAAGGATATACAAAACAACCAGAAATCAATTAATAAAATGACAAGAATAATCTCTCACATATAAATAATAATCCTGAATGTAAATGGACTAAACTTTCCCCTTAAAATATATAGATAGGCTGAATGGGTTAAAAAAAAAAAAAAAAGACATGACCCAACTATATGCTGCCTACGAGAAACTCATCTCACCTGTAAAAACACACATAGATTAAAAATAAAGGGATGAAAAATGATATACTTTGCAAATAGAAACCAAAGAAGACCACATAAAGCAGATACTGAGCCAAAAGCAGTTAAGAGAGAAAAAGAAGGTGATTATATAATTATAAAGGTATCAATCCACAATAGCATATAACAATTTTAAATATAACGCTGCCAACACAAGAGCACCCAGAATATAAAGCAAATATTATTAGATCTAAAGGGAAAGAGAGACTCCATTACAAAAACAATTGGGAATTTCAACACTCTCAGCATTAGATAGATTATAAACTAATGAACATAAAATTAACAAAGAAACATTGGATTTGAACAATACACTAGACTTAACTGATCTAAAAAATATTTCCAGAACATTTTATTTAAAAACTCATTCTACAAGGCCAGCATTGCCTTGATTAAAAAACCCAGAAATGAATACAATAATAGAAAACTAGGGGTCAATATACCTTATGAACATAGATGAAAAAATTCTCAACCAAATACTAGCAAACTGAATCCAACATCACATCACAAAAAATAAAACACCATAATCAAGTAGGACTTATCCCAGTGATGCAAGGATGGTTTACCATATACAAATCAACCAATGTGATACATCCCATCAGCAAAATGAAGTACAAAAACTATTTGCTCATCTTAATAAATACAGAAAAAAAATCAGATAAAATTTAACACTCATTTATGAGTAAAACTTCCAACAAGCTAGGCATAGAAGGAACATACCTCAACTTAATAAAGACCGTATATGACAAACCCACAGTTAACATTATACTCAATGAAAAAAAGCTGAAAGTCTTTCTCCTAAGAACAAGAACAAGATAACGTTGCCCACTTTCACCACTCCTATTCAACATAGTATAGTACTGTAATTCTTAGCTAGATCAAGGAAAAAAAAAAGATTAAAAAATAAAAGGCGAGCCCGCGGGTTCGTGACCCGCCTGGGCAGCGAGACCTCATCTCTACAATAAATCAAAAAAATCAGCGGGCGTGGTAGCGCTGCCTGTAGTTCTGGCTACTCGGAAGGCTGAGGCGGAAGGATCGCCCGAGCCCAGTGGGTCGAGGCTGCGGTGGCCGGGAGCGGCCACTGCACTCAAGTCTGGGCGACAGAGTGAGACTCCAACTCAATAAATAAATAAATAAATAAATAAATAAATAAATAAATAAATAAATAAATAAATAAATAAATAAATAAACAAACAAACAAACAAACAAATGGCATTCAAAATCTAAACTAGAAAAGAAAGAATCAGCCGGGCTCGGTGGCTCAGCCTGTAATCCCGCGCCTTTGGGAGGCTGAGGTGAGTGGATTGCCTGAGCCCGCGGGTTCGAGACCTGCCTGGGCAGTGAGACCTCATCTCTACAATAAGTCAAAAAATCAGCTGGGCGTGGTAGCGCATGCCTGTAATTCCAGCTACTTGGAAGACTGAGGCGGAAGGATCGCCGGAGCCCAGCGGGTCGAGGCTGCAGTGGCTGGGAGCAGCCACTGCACTCCAGTCTGGGCGACAGTGTGAGACTCCAACTCAAAAAAAAAAAAAAAAGAAAAAGAAAGAATCAGATTATCCCTCTTTGCTCTTGATACAATCTTATATCTGAAAAACCTTAAAGACATCACCAAAAAACTTTTAAATCAATTTAAATTTAATAAATTTGCAGGAAGCAAAATCAACATTCAAAAAATCAATTTCATTTATCTACAACAGTAATGAAATAGTCAAAAAAGAAACCAAGGGGGCAATCCTATTCACAAAAGCTACAAAAATAAAATTGAAGAGAAAAAAACTAGCAAAAAGGTAACCATTAAGGTGAACTGTCTCTATAAGGAAAACCATAAAAAACTGATGAAAGAAATTGAAAAGGACATGAACAAATAGAAAGACATGGCTTGCTCTTGAAAAGAAGAATTAGTATTGTTAAAACAATGATACTGCCCAAAGCAATCTATAGATTTAACGTATCAAAATACCCATTTCATTTTTCACAGAAAAAGAAATCCTAAAATTTATCTGGAACCTGAAAAAAGCCCAAAGCCAAAGCAATCCTGAACAAAAAGAGCAAATCTGGAGCTTTCACACTACATGACTTCAAAATATACTACAAGGGTATATAGTACTCAAAACAGCATGGTATCAGTATAAAAATAGACACAGACCAATGGAACAGATTTCAGAATCCAGAAGTAAATCATGTATTTACAGCAAACTGATTTTTTGACACAGGTATCAATAACACACATTGGGGCAAGGACACTTTCTTCAATAAATGGTTCGGGGAAAGTTTGATATTCATATGCAAAAGAATGAAACCAGGCCTCTATCTCTTACTATAAAAAAAGTAAATTAAGATAAATTGACTACTTAAACATAATACCCAAAACTATGAACTGCTAGAAGAAAACATAGAGAAAACACTTTAGAACATTGCTCTAGGAAAAAAAAAATTATGGCTAAGACTTCAAAAGTACAGAAAACAAAAACCAGACAAATAGGAGTATATTAAACTAAAAACTTCTGCATAGCAAAGGAGACTATCAACAGAGTAAAGAGACAATTTTGTTGAACAGGAGAAAATATTTACAAATTATTTGTGCAACAAGAAACTATATCCAGAATATACAAGGAACTCAAACAATTCAAAAGAGAATAATAATATTATTAAAGAGTAGGCAATGCACATGAATAGACATTTCTCAAAAGAATACATACAAATGGCCAACAGGTATATAAAAAAATGCTCGACATCATTGATCATCAGAAAAATACAAATCAAAACCAAATACAAATCAAAGTTGCTGGCAATGATACAGAGAAAAGAGAACCCGTATACACTGTTGATAGGAATGTAAATTAGTATAGTCACTATGGAAAATAGTATGGAAATTTCTTTAAAAACTGAAATAGAACTACCATATAATCTAGCAATTTCAGTACTGGCTATTTATTTTTAAAAAGCAATATATCATGGTGACACCTGCACTTGTATGTTTATTGCAACACTATTGGCAATAGGAAAGATATAGCATCAATCTAAAGATCCATCAGAAGATACATGAATAAAGAAAATATGGCACACAGTGAAATATATACATAGAAATACTGTTTGGCTATATAAAAGAATGAAATTGTGTCATTTGTAGTAACGTTGATGAAACCATAGGTAGTTATGTTAAGTGAAATAAGGCTGACATAGAAAGGCAAATACTGCATGATCTCATACATATGGTTCTCTTAAACAGTTACTATACTCATGGCAGTATAGAGTATAATAATAGATACTAGAGACTTGAGAGGGTGTGTGAGTGAGAAACAGAATAAAGAGAGATTGTTCAATGGATACAAAAAGTTAGACGGTATAAGTTATAATATTTGATAGTAGAGTAGGGTAACTGTAGTTAGCTACAATGTATTGTATATTTGGCTGGGAGAGAATGAATAGAAAGGGAGATAGAACTTTTGAGGATGATGAAAATGTTTTGTATCTTGATTTTTGTGGTACTTATATATGTGAACACAATTTTCAGTACTCATCAAATTAAGCAGTTAAACGATCTACATTTTATTTTATGAGAAATATATCTCAATATAGAAAAAGGAAAAAATTAATGATCATTTTCCTTTATTATTAAAATATTTTTGGAATAAAGTTAGTATAATTACATATTTGATTTTTAAAGTTGAGCTTATAATGATAAATATAGCTTATTTCCTGCCATCAAAGATCTTAAAGTTCATCTTTTTTTTTTCTATAACAAAAGGAAAGTCTATAGCATCTGGAGTGATTCTTAAGCTCTTTGGTTGATAAGGAATAAAGTCTTATTCCAATGACCTCGAGAAATAAGGATTTATTGTGAACATGCATACTGACTTAATCTCATGAAAACTCAGAAACAGTCATGGGTTAGACCTCTGGAATTTGCAGCAGGTCAAAAAATGGAGAAGTTAGCTGGGTTCGGTGGCTCAGCCTGTAATCCCACGCTTTGGGAGGCTGAGGTGAGTGGATTGCCTGAGCCCGCGGGTTCGAAACCTGCCTGGGCAACTCGGTGAGACCTCGTCTCTACAATAGATCAAAAATTAGCTGGGCGTGGTAGCACGCACCTGTAGTTCCAGCTATTTGGAAGGTTGAGGCAGAAGGATCGCCGGAGCCCAGCAGGTCGAGGCTGCGGTGGCCGGGAGTGTGCCACTGCACTCCAGTCTGAGCGACAGAGTGAGACTTCAACTCAAAAAAAAAAAAAATGTAGAAGTCAAAGCAAGTATGAGATCTAGTCATTTCAAGAAAAGGACTTAGTCCCTTCTGCTCTAGCCAATACAAAGCCAACTAGCTACATTCTGTGCTGTATGTCTTTTGCCTTCCTCTTATACACGATTTCTATTAGCTCATGGCTCCTACCTACTTGTGACTTCTGCTCACTCAACCTTACAGTAGCTAGTAAAACAACTCTCCTTTTCTCCATGTGTCTTTGGTAAAATGTCTCTAAATTGAAAATGTGAACTGGTCTAAATAATTGACATTATATGTGTTCTGACAAAACTTTTGTGCAAAATTACCACCTATACCATTCACCAGACAACCTACAGACTAGTTGTACTGAGGCAGTTATCCTTCCTTGGTCAACCAGCCAAGACATGAAAATAGGGTAAGGTAATGCCATCATAGCAAGATATGAGTTAAGAAACTAAACTGGGCTTTTATCTAAACAGAGGTCTGCCTATAAGCATAGCAATCACCTTTAGATGGTGTAACAATTTATAAGAACTATAACTGCCCTGTCTTGTATGTTGTTACACCTTAATAATGAAAATACATATATTAAGTCCATGGTAGCTTTATTTTTTTTGTAATAAGGTGGGTGGCAGAGATTGGCAGAAAGGTACCAGACCTTGGACATGATTCTTAATTTGCATTAAATACCCTAAAACTAAAACTAAAAAAAAAAAAAAAAAAGACAAAAATTAGTGTCTAGGTTTTAGATGTTTTAAATAAAACACATAGGCATGTGATATTTGCACCAAAATGGTGATTTATTCATAATCACAAAATAAGATAAGGTGATCTGATGCACAAATATCAGTATTCAAATAAATACTCTTTTTGTAAAGTTACAAGTTAAAAGACTACAAAAATCCACATAAAAGATGATAAACTAAGCAGGATCTATTCTTTCTTATTTGATTTGCTTTCAATCTGTTTCTGTCTTTTTGACTAGTTAGGATTTCTCTTCAAATAATATCATTTTCTTTCACCAACATCTATATCAGAAGGACTTCTTTATTGTTTTGCCACCAAAATGATCAATCAGTCAACATCCTAGGCTCTGCTGTCCACTTGTTACTAGGAATGAAGCATCCTACTGCTTTTTAATGGCAAATCCATCAATTTATATCCTGTATCCTTCCTTCTTCCTACCCATTGCATTAATGAGAACATTGGTCATAAATTATTTCTTATAGCTCCTATGTTATCAGTTCCTTTCTCCTTTCAATATTATTTCTATAAGTGTACAAAGATGCTAAATCTTATCTTTTAAAAGAAAGAGGAAGGAAGAAAAGACGGCAAGAGAGGAGGAGACGAGAGGGAAAGTGTGAGGAGGGGTAGGGAAAGGAAGGAAAATAACTCTCTTTTTTCTTTTTTTTAAAGCCCAGTTCCATTTGCACTGTCTTCTTCACATCATATTTCTTGAAATGATGGCATATAATAAGTTCACCTTCTCTGAATCCTCTCCTACCACTCTAATCTCAATCTAATCCAACCATGCTATCATTCTCAGTCACTGAAACTGCTTTTGTTAAGGTCACCATATTTTTAAATCCAGTGATCCATCTCTATTCTTATTTAATTTACACCCTTTATAAGAACTTAACACAGTTGGTCTCTCCACCTTTCTAAAAATATTTTCATTTCTTGACCTCAGTATTCCTTCTTTCTTATTTTGTTTCTGTTTCACTGATGGCCATTTTTTGATATTATTTGCTGTATACAGCTTATCTTCTAAATTTTGAAGACCTACAAACTATCTTATATCTCCTTCTCTTTTGTCAACACCTTCTACCTGGTTGACTTCATCCAGTCTGAAAACTCTAAATTCCAACTTTAAGGCTTAATCTTTTCTTTTTTTTCTTTTGAGTCGAAGTCTTACTCTGTCGCCCAGACTGGAGTGCAGCGGCACACTCCCGGCCACCGCAACCTCGACCCGCTAGGCTCCGGTGATCCTTTCGCCTCAACCTTCCAAGTAGCTGGAGCTACAGGCGTGCGCTACTAATTTTTTTGATTATTTGCAGCTAATTTTTTTTTATTTATTGCAGAGATGAGGTCTCGCCAAGTTGCCCAGGCAGATCTTGAACCCACGGACTCAGGCAATCCGCTCACCTCGGCCTCCCAAAGTGAGGGATTACAGGCTGAGCCACTTGAGCCTGGCCAAGGCTTAATCTTTATCTTTCCAAAACTCATATGCAACAGTTTACTTCACTATGCTTCTTGAACAGGGAAACAAATGTAGCATAGTAAGTAATGAAAAGTCACTTTTTATTCCCTCTTGCCAAAGTTTCTCCTTCTTTATCTTTCCTCACTCAGGCAACCTTCCGCCCAGGCAAAAATTTTTCAAGCCAAAAATTTAGGTTGTCTTTCTCATTTTCAAAATGGGAATTATATGTGAAAAAATGTCTCTCCCTCTAAGAATTGAATCCATGGAGCATGTTCACTGTGCATGGGTTACTCATCTGAGTTTGATGAGACAGATCATCCTCACATGCAAATTACAGGAAGAAAGTTTTTTACTTATAGATAGGCAGCAAGGGATTCATTGCCAAATGTCCTCCAAGGCTTAAGAAAGCATCACTGGGATGGATAAAATTTTGATCACGCATACCCCAATTGCACCACAGTTGACAGACCCTGGAAAGCAGTCCACCGTAGATTTTACAATCTTGCGAACTACAAGTGAGAAGAGAAGTTCTGCACAATAATGAATAATGCTTTCTGAATGATGCTCTTCATGGTTATTTATTTGCAATGCTCCATGTAATCTGACCCTTTGCACTTATCTGATTGTCTTCCTTCGTGCTCCCCCCACCCCCCTTTACTTTGCTCCAGTCACATAGGCTGTTTTTCATTTTTTGAATATCATATGTTAAATTAACTTCTAGACTGGTCAATGCAATGTAGCCATCAATATTTTTTAACCCCTCATTCTTTTATCATTTTCTATATTGAAATTATCACCATTTGATATTTTCTTCTTGATTTATTTATTATCACATTAGAATGTGAATGCTATGAAAGTAGAAACTTTACCTGTCTGTTCTTCACTTTCTTCCCAGAGTCTAGAATAGACTAGTTCGCAGTAGACATTCCAACAACTTTCATAGAATTGTGATGAAAATTCAGAAAGTACATTTGAATAGAGTGTGGCCCAATATACATAAAGTATTTCTTTAAATATTTTTTTCACTGTTATCATTGTTTATATTAATATGAACAGTATAAATAGATCTAGGTAAGAATCATATATACAATGTGTATATGCATTAGGAAGAAGGTAGCTGTTTGTTGAAGTACTGACATAATAGCGGCCTATGCTTTATTCCACTGTGTGAGGCTAGTCTTCACTGGCAACTAGTAAATGCTTGGATATGGTAAAGAAGAACAATCATTGACTTTACACTGCCATGAGTAAAGTAGTATAAAACAGCCGCCTGGAACAGGTCCCAAATTAAAGGGAGTTCAGCCATGTGAAAAGGGTGTCACACCCAGGTCTGGACTACCACCACATGGCCCTCTCTTACCCTGTGCTTCCAGTTGAGAGGCTTGCTTGGTGCTTTCAGCCTCAGAGCATCTCCTCAACCTTTCCCCAAGGAAAGTCTTTAATAGCCCCCAGGAGTGTCTTCACCACTATTGGTGAAAAGACTTTAGAAAATGAAAGAGGCTCCTCCCACAAAATACACAAAGATACATCAGGAAACATAATGATTACCTTTAGAGATTTTTTTCAGCTCAAAAAGAAAATATTTTATTTTGTTCCAGAAACCTTAGGTGACACCTGTATCTCAAGGTTTTTGATGATGATGATGATGATGATGACGATGATGATGATGACGACTTGAGTTGGGGTTTCACTGTGTCCCCCAGGCTGGAGTGTAGTGGCACCACCATGACTCACCAAGCCTTGCCCTTCTGGGGTCAGGCAATCCTCTCACCACAACTTCCTGCATAGCTGGGACTATAAGTGCTCACCATCACACCAAGCTAATATTTTGATGTTTTGTGGAGATGAGGTCTTGCTATGTTGCCCAGATTGGTCTCAAACTCCTGGGATCAAATGTCTCTCCTGCCTCAGCTCCCAAAGTGCTAGGATTACAGAAGTGAGCAACTGCTCCTGACTTTAAAGTTTATTTTTTAAAGAAATAGTTTTTTTTGTTTACTTGGACTCAATAAATTGTGTAGATGCTAAACACTTTTGCTTTTGTGAACACTTTTCTCCACAAAAATTATCAAAAATATATCTTTGACTATATTAATTGACATAAAATGAATATGTTAATTAATATTAAAATATTTTTCTTTACCTAAAAATCACAGTCTTCCTAACACACATACATATTGTATATACTAATTTTACCTAAAGCTACTTATATCACTGTTCATACTAATAATGATACCAGTGGGGGGATAATTATTGCTTTTCTTTCAGATTTTAAAATAAGTTAAAACATTTTCATAGTCACTTTAAGGTATAAGGGGTCCAATTGCTTTGCTTATCATGCCCAATAAATAAGTTGGCCCTGCTCAAATGAAATAGAGAAAAATATTTTGAATGCAGTTTGTCTCTCAAATAGCTAAATGACTCTTCAAACAAAGCACTACATTTTCATATCACACAGTTTTTATAGTATTCCGTATCACTAAATAATCATTCAACATTTATATGGGGAACTTAAAACACATAAGGCAGTAAGCACAAAGACTATGGTTGCCCAGGTTATTATGGAGTTAAATTGAATATATTTGTCTAATTCAAATTAAAGCAAAAATTTTGAATCATCAAACATGTTGTTATTTAATATTTCTGAACATATGGATTCAAAAGAGGATACATTCAATTTCTGTATGATCTTTATAAGCTAGATAGATCTACATCAGGGTAAAAGTGTATTTTAGTTCATTAAAAACCTTGAATATGGAATTAGTTAAACCAAAAAATTTATTATAATTAATCATTCTTTTTCCTTCTTTTCCTAAAATTATTCAGAAAATATTTTATACATATTTTCTATATCCTTTTCCTGATTTCACCCTGGAGAGGATAGCTATACATTCTAATGAGCCTGGGAAATTTCCTCTTTATACTTTTGACCCAGTATCTCTCTTTCACTCTTACAAGTGTTCTGGGTTGAACAATGAATCATAGTCATTTTATCTATAGTAACTCTAGAGCTGATTGTTCATTCAATTCTATTTATACTCTTGTCAAATTAAACTACTTTAACAGCAGAGAAAGATAAGAAGCTATCTGTACCAGATTAAATTCCTTAAAACATAGGTCTGGCTCTGCAAATTCCAAATGCAAAAGTTATCATTCACTTTCCATTGGCTATATAATATGGTTCAATATAAGATTCTCCATAATCTGATCTCAGCCTCTGAATACTCAGTGCTTTCTCCTATCTCATCTTTTCACTGCTCCCCACCTGCTTTTCATTATACTCTGGCTCTTCTTATTCTTCCCATTCATAGCTGCTTCTGGTGGAATATTTTGTCCATCCCAGGCCCAGTTCTGAAGAGCCAAATCTTAAGAGCTGACTTATCTAAATGCAAATAGCCCAAGCAGATCATTCTCTTCCTTTCTGTCTTCCTACTATGAAGGGGTATTAACTGATAATGACATATTTTTTTTTCTCAGCATTGATAATCTGCATTGTAGGTAGACAGTATAGTTGCTCATTTATGTAGTTTTTTTAGCAATGTACTTGTGTTTAAATATGTCGTCTACTTCCTGAAATATTGCTGGAGCGTCATCAAAGATTTTATCACCTCAATTGGAGTGTAGTGGTGCATTCATAGCTCACTATAACTTCCAACTCCTAGGCTCAAATGATCATCCTACCTCAGCCTCCCAAGTAACTGGGACAACAGGCAAGTGAAACCATGATTGGCTAATTTTTTTTTAGATACAGAATATGGTTATATTGCCCAAACCGGTCTTGAATTCCTGGGCTCAAGCAATCCTCCTTCTTTGACACTCTAAAGTGCTGGGATTATAGGTATGAGCCACAGTGCTCAGCCCAGTTTTTCTTTTTAATTAGCATTCAAATGCCTTTGGGAAGATAATTTTAAAAGATTTGTCAATAATTTATATTCTAGTGTAAGTTAAAATTTTGAAAACTGACTTTAATAAGCAGAATAAGGGGAAAATGGAGGCTCAGGATAAAGGCAGAGAAAAATGGTAACTTGCCAAGAGCAATGCATTAAAATTTCTGGTTCAGCTAGCTCGACAGCTCATCAAATCTTCTGCTGCTAGAATAGGCTTTGAACCCAATCAAAAATATTCCTTTGTGGTGGAAGCATCATAGTATATTAAAATATTGTTCTACAGCATATTTGAAATTTGGACACAAACATTGATTCTGTTATTTGCTTACTGTAAAACCTCATGTTAAGAAACTTCTCTAAGCTTTAAATTACTTAATCTGTAAAAGATAATAATTCTTAGCTAATATCATTGTCATAAATATTTGTGAACATAAACATTACCATAGTGCCTAGTCTACCCTGAATTTCAGTGAAAAAATAAGGATCCTTTTCTTTGCCACTTTTCAAATAAAGCAAGACATCATACAGGCGTGTATCAACATTACAAGAAAAGGAAGACATTCAAAATCACAACAATTGACAGGACAAAGTATCTAACTAAAAATAGGCAGTTTAGATAATAGATATCCCAGTTCCCACCTGCACAATCCAGCACGTATTTTCTACATTCCTACCACATGGGAATTTTAATCTCTGGAGAAAAGAAAAATAACATAAAACAAACAAAAACAAGACGCAAGGATGTTGAATTCAGGGACACCAAATACACAAGATGGGAAAGGCACCACCTTGCAAATATGGGACTAAATAAAAGTCTGTATACTTAAGAGCAAGACCTTCCACCCTCTCTTCACTTCACTTTCAGTACCTACAGCTAGGTTTATAGTGCCCTACATAGACTAAAAACAGTTAGGCTGCCTAGTAGGTTGTGCACTGCAGAGTAAAGTATGCCTGATAATCACCAGATATTTGCAAGAAGATCTCAAAGGAAAGGGAGGAGAAAATAAGCAGAAAATAGAGATACCAGTGATATAAAGAAAACTGTGGGGGGAAATGTCATCATTATACTTAGAAAAATAATAGAAGATACTGCACTTATAAAACATACAGTGCTATTGAAAAATATCCGAAAATAAGAGTGGACCATAGAAATTATAAAATACAAAAATATTTTAAATTTAATATTAGAGTTGAATATAAGCTCAAGGAAACATCTTAGAAAAGAACATGATAAATTGGATGAGAAAGGATAAGAAAATTACAGAATCAAATCAGACTCTAACATCTGATTTAATAGAAAGTATAGATGTTGAAAGGAAAATTAATAAGAAAAAAAGTAAGAAATTCTTTCTAACTAAAAATTATGCATTTCTAGATTTGTTTCCAGTATGAAGAATAACAGACTCATGTCAAGGCATAAAATTTCAAAATATGACACACTAAAATTAGATTCTAGCTGCCTTCCAAGAAAAAAATAAAACATGCCCCCTTAAAAAAAAGTTAATAAACAGAGATCAAAAATCAGGAATATCATACTTCTCTGAAGAAACACTGAGAACCAGCAAGTAATGGAACAAGTAAGGGTAAGATATAGATACATACATTTCAGACAGAGCTCAAACAACTTACCTTTCAAGAATCTTTTCTCAGAAAGCATAATAAGGGATTTATCCACCTAACTAAAAGAGTAAAGCAAGAGAGAAATAAGGAGAATTTCAGAAGAAAAGTATTAAGTATTTGTAGACCTAGATTAAAAGTCATCAAACCAGATTTGAGACAAGAAGCCTTCTGGGAGAGTAAGAACCAGGAAATGAAGTTAACAAATCCAGTAATTTAAATGCATGAAAAGTTGTACTAAATATTTGAAGGTTATGAAGAGATTTAGCTGTGAGTGTAAAATAAGTAAATAAATAAATAAATAAATCTATCATTTCAAGAATAACCGTCAAAAGCTACATAAGAAAATAACTATGCCAGCTAAGTTGGTTTGTTTCCATTCACCTTGGAACCAAGAGTTCTGCACTCTGAGCTGGAGGATAATGAGAATTACCTGTCCAACAGGAATTTTTAAGGTATAGTTGTCCTTCTTAAACCATTTTCAGTTCATTCCAGCCTTATTTAGCCTTTGCCTTCTGAGAGAAAATGGGGCCCTGTTTGAGAGCATATAGAAATCTCATAAAGTCACTCTTGTCTCTGTTTTCAACTAACTGTCTTTCTCTACCATTAGCATGCTGTTCCATCTTCATTATAACTAATTCAATGTGGATGATTGTGTGCCTTTCAGTGGTGGGAGACCAAGTCTTTTGTGTTTTTATTTTTATAATTTCCCTTTATCTTTATGTATTTTCTTATAAATGTGGAGAGAAGCAAAAGAAAAATTCTGTGACTAATGAGTCCTCATCTGATGCTTTGTACCTTGGAAGAATAAATTACTTCAAGAATACATACCTAGATTTGTGAGAGCTGGTTAAATGGGGCTCATTTCCAGGTAGTTTTCATTATTTCAGGCATCCTTTCATTCTTATTTTATGGTTTTTTTTTTATTTTCCTGTGGAACTAGTGCTGGGTAGTTACTAAAATCCTTCTCTAACATTAAGTCACTGTGTGAATAAAATGGGAGAAAACTAGTCCAATATTTATAAGTTCAACTGGGATAAGGTTGGACTAAAATGGGAAACAAGAATGTGCAATGTGAAAGAAATTAAGAGCCTTATTCTTGATGTTCTTCTAACAACATGAGGGAGAAACACATGAACATTTACAAGTGGGAATCTCCCCAAAATCAGAATTTATTTATAAAAAATTGTGTATTTATTTTTTCGTGTTTACACTTCAGTCACCTTCAAAATATTCATCATTTGATGCAATACACCTATCAAGATGCTTTTTTCACTGCTCAAAGCAGTGTTTGAACTTGTCAATTTTGATGCCTTTTAGTGCTTCTGCTATTCTTTTGTTTCACCTCTTCCACATCAGAAAAACATTTCCCTTGGAGACTTTTGCCACCCAGGGGGGAAAAAAAGTCACTCAGGGAAAGATCAGATAAATAGGGAGGGTGGAGGGTGAGGGTCATGCCATTTGGGGCCAAAAATTGCTAAACACTCAGTGTAGTGTGGGCAGGTACATTATGATAAAAGAACCAGTTACCTGTTTGCCACAATTTGGGATGTTTCTTCTGCAAATCGTGATACAACCTCCTCAAAATTTCCAGATAAAAACTTTGATTGACTGATCCAGAGACACAAATTCCAAGTGTACTGCAAGGGAGCCATCCTAGTATAGCAACTGCAGTAGACAGTGAAAAAAAAAATGTCAGTGAGTCCCGTATCCAAATATCAATCTGATGCTGTAATGAATAGGACAAATAAGTCCTGGTCCCTTTCCATTTGCTAGTTGCATCCCTTACCTTATTATGAATCCTCTCCCATTGCACTGCTCTCCTTACTAGTCAATTTGCTATTTTCTTGCAAGCTAGTCTCAAAACACCAAACACAGTGATCTCAGTAAATTGCACTGACTGTCTCAATGGATGTTTCTGGAAGAATACTATCATCAGGTTGCAGCTAGATTTTGCATCCACTAAGTCTGTGGTAAATGTAATAAGAATCCATAGAGAAGTGAACATAGGCTCCCAGGCACCACATTATTAAATCTTTACTATAGACAAGTGTGCTACAAGAATCCACTGGTGGCCCCGTAGTGGGTGACTTGCTGAATGGGCACTACCATCTGCACATCCAGATAGACACTTGACACGTATTGCCCTCAAATTCCTGTGAAGTTGACTGCGACACAGCAGGTGCCATGGAATAACTTGTGCTTCTTAAATTCATAGCATGTTCAATGTTCAAGGAGTTAATTAAAAAATACTCTTCAGATTTACACATTTTCTCAGAGTAGATCAAAAGAGGGTTTGGAAATACAAGCCTAAAGTAAATAAGACCAACTGCTGATTTTTCAATTAGGTTATGTTTCAAGGATACAAAATTACATATTCCTTTCCTATCCACGTCCCCTGCACTTTTTAAACACAGAGCAACCCATTATTAAGCTATTAATCACCTCTTCCAATTAATTGCTAGAAAATGACCCAGGTTTTAGTCGTAGTGTTGCAATTGAAAAGCTCTTTGATATTTGGCAAGGTAAAGTTACAGGCAGTAGTAATTCGAGACAGTGAAGCTATTAGATGCTGTTTAGAATCTCAATTACTTTAAAGATAGATAATTACAAATAAAATAAACTTGTTCTCCTACATTAGTAAGTGCTTCTATTTTGTTTTACAAAAATTATGAGTGATTTTTTTCAACCACTAAATATAATTTTCATGTGAAAAACTGACCTTAACAGTTTGAAGTATAGCTACAAGGAAAAGCCGTGTTTTCATCTAAGAGAATAAATGCATTTCCTGAACTCTGGCGGTTAAAGCTAATTGATTTATTGGCTCTCAATACAGTGTACTATTGTCTTTATGCTCTTGGGATATGGAAGCTCTTCAGAAAAGAGCTAAATTCTGCCACGTCAATATGACAGTTGGAACACATCTCTCCTTTCTTCAAGTGCAGGGTTTCTTGGATCTTAATAATAAGAAAGAAAAAGAAAATCTCTTTCCAGGATTGGTTGGAATTAACTGAATGCTGCTGCATCCCTCAGTTTATGGAATGTGTACTTTCACTGCTTTAATGTTCCTGAGCAGTTAATAATGTGGGGGTTCTTTTCTTTTTAATCATATTCCTTTCATAGTAAAATATTTATTCAAGCAAATGTAAAGTACTTGTCAAAATATGAGAATATGAAATTCCCATTTTTAGGTTTCTTAAACACAGAAGTGATACAAAATATAAAGTGATGCATTTTCCCCCAGGGCTAGTTTTTAAATTCATAAAATTGCCAAATATGTTTTTGTTTTATTTCCCTTCTACCTTTTGGTTGTTATATAAATTAGTATATATAATGAGAGAAGTTTCTCAGCTGCAGTTGATCTCAACATTGTACAATCATCTCCACAAAAAGCTATAAAGGAAAACAAAGTGAAAAAACACAAATACTGAAATGATTCTACCTAACGTTCCCTTAACTTGAGATAGGGTCAACAGATTTGATGATGTCTTTAGGAAGAATCTCAGTTCAGAAAGCAAAACAAGGATGAGTGTTTTACAGTATATGCACACCTATCAGGCTGACACCAAAGGGGATGGAATACAGATGAGATGATTCCAATTTGGAGATATCCTATGCCACCTGCAGGTCTTCAGGCCTTCAATGAGACATTCTCATCTTGCCTTGCTCCAACTGTGCCCTATATACAACTGTTGATTTGGGTTGGTTGGAAAGATAGGATGATAGATTTTCGTTTTTTCTCAAAAGTTTTTTTTAGCCCCAAGAATATACATATAATAGTATTCTGTATAAAAATATAATGCACAAAGGACATTTTTCTCTCAAAGTAAGAGCCCGGATATATGATTTGCCAACGTTAACACGTTTGGCCCACATGTTGATTAAATCCATATGCTGACTACAGTCAGAAGCAGAAAAAGAAAGAGAACTTAGATTATTCAAAGGATGTTGATATAACAAATTTTTCTCACTTGTCAAAAAAGTCTAAAGAATATCTGGAAAATAGGTTAATTTGTCTACGAAAATAGAATTTCTCCTCTTTTAGACACATATCTTTTGGGGTTATTTCTCTATTCTCTGTCTCTTCTATTTGTTACCCCACCAATTTTCTCAGATAAACTCTTCCACAACATGTAATTGTTGTCTTTTTCTTAGTAGCACACTTTTAAAGCAAACCAGCAGAATGTTGCTACCAAGTTTAAAAGAAAGAAATATTACTAAGTGATTCACAAATTGAAATTGTCTTTATGAATGTGGAAGGCTATGCAACCTTCATTTGGGATCAACATTTTTAGGGCAGAGGAAGTTTAGAATTTCAATTAATTTAACTTCAACAAAATAGCTTAATTTGTGTGTTGAGACAAGGAAAAAAGATTTCTTCTGAAATAGATAGCTTTTCATCAATAGGTTACAAATGTTTTCTGAAAGATCATTGATAATAGTGGGTATGGACATAAAAGATACTTTTTAAGAAAAGGTATAGTCTCTATATCAAAATTTATATAATCCAATAGTAAATATTAAAATACATACATACACACGGATATATATTCATGCAACTATTCCCAAATATTATGGCAAGGTAAGTGGTCATTTTTTGCAGAATGGTTGAAGTGAGAAAGCTTATACTGCATTCATAGATATTCTATATTCCATGTATATTCTGTGTCACATGGATAGGTAATTCTATCTTTTAATATCCATCATAATGCTGGCTCAAAAAGTCAGAGATAGAGTGAGATACCTGCCCTGTGATGAGTACTACCTAAATCTGAATTTGCAGTATTTCAACATTTATTGACCCTAGTGTTTCATTGTATCTTCTACATCTTTGCATCTATAGTAACTTCCAGTGTCCAATGCACTTAAGTACCTAAGTAAACAGGCAATGGCTGAGTGGGTAAGCAAATAAGTCTCAGCATTTTGTTGCAATAAGTACTGAGCACAAACTGGGATGAATTATAGACTTTTCTGAGATTATGCCTTGTTACACATATAGGAACCGTTGCTTCACCCACCAATGGAGAAGATACACCTGCAGAGGCTCTACCATTCTCTGATTGTGTCTGTGTACCGGTATGTGTTACACACACACATACACACACACACACACACACACACACTCGAGAATACACTGCAAAAGCATAACACTTGTAGAAAAAAATTAGCCTCTGTCCTGAGTTAGAGTCCTTTTCTGGGTTTTTCTGGTCTTGTAATGTTCATGATATTATTTGGCATTGACGATCTATACACCTTATATCTACCAGTTACTTTTTACTTGTGATGATGATGATGATTTTACTGTTGTTTTACTATGTTGCACAGGCTCATCTGGAATTCATGGGCTCAAGTAATCCTCCCACTTCAGGCTTCTTAGTAGCGTGGGATTATATGCCATTGTGGCCAGCAAAGACTCCTACTTACGATCTTTTCCAGGTGGCTACACAGTGTTCCCACAAAGCTTGTAGGTTAATATTAATTTAATCAGTGGAAAAAGATGAATTGATCATATCTCTGAGTCCATATCTTTGAGGTCTGTATCCATTAGAATCATCATTCTGAAAAAATATATATATAGACAACTTTCTCAAAATAAGAATTAACAGTCTTGCAGATACAACTAAAAACTAATTTAATCACTGGAACTCTAAACTTGACTGCCTTCATACCTCCATAGATAGTAAGACAACATTTTAATTTATGAATTACCTAAGCAGTTAGACTCTACTGATGAATGAGTGAGGAAATGCAGGGCAAAGTTTTTGTAATGTAACTATGGCAATCCAAATTAATTACATTTACAATGCTACTCTTCTTTTTCACTAACTGTTCATTCTTGGTGGGACAAACAAATCAGGGCATATGCAAGCCCAACTTAATGATAAATACTAAGCAGCACACAGAAGCCTGAAGATTAAGAAAAAATAAGTGTATGACAAAGCAGAACACTTCAAATCTTCTAAAATAATATTTAAAGTTCTTCCCTGATCATACATGGTCAAAATTATGTTAACCTAATAATACATGATAATATGCAAGTTCTTACCTAACTGTACATGGGCAAGGCCCCTCCCATAACAAAGATCATTTTTTCAGGATATGTGTAGGCAATAATTAAAATTTTCAAAGACATAGCAACTAGGGGGAAAAAAAAGGCATCCATTATACTACTTTGAGCAGTGGTGACTCTTTGCTATCCACTTGTGTCAGAATTCTTAAACAAATCTTAGTATTGTTATAGAGACACAGGGAGCCTGCTTGTTCACTTGTCTCATCCCTTCCCCACAAATTCAGTAATGAAGTCTGTGCCCATTGGTATAGCACTTAGACAATAAAATGTTCAACCAAGTGAACCAGAAGGAGATATCGCATGAGCCTGAGAAATGATTATTCTCCAATCACTTAACTAAATTTCATCTTTTTGTTTTGTTAGGAAGACTAAAACAGGTCTTAATATCCACATATTATAGGAGAGGAAGAGGAAGAACAAGATGCAAAGAATCAGCATCATTTATGAGAAAGATCAAGATCAACCCTGACTGTATGTTGTATCTGCCCACAGTCCATTGCCTTATCTACTCTTCTACTCAGGCCATATTCCTTTAAAACCCAACCTCAAGGCAGGTTACAAAAATACAAAATTAGAAAAATGAGAAATATCAGGGGGAAAAAAACAAGAATTGCTTCGCCAAATTGTACACATTTTTTAGAGTGTCAAGGATGAATGAAAGGAGACTTTTTTAAAAAAAATCCTATTTCATTTACCTGTTCCTTCAGTGTAAAAGAAAATAGCAATCCAGGGCATAAATGTCCTTCCTAGCATTCTTATGTGTTATAAAGCCCTTTATAAGATCTGATACCCAACTGAGTACTTCCTTTCACCATCAACTCCTTAAACCATGAATATTTAAAGCAAACAAAGTTTAAACCCCTGACTCTTTTCACAGTTAGTATCTATAATCCTTTTTTCCAGACTAGGTATTTCTAAATCGTGTTAAATCTTTCATCTTCCTTCTGGTCAATTTCAAGGTTTTTATTGAATCAAATGCAATTTTTTTATACTAGCTTTTCTTTTGCTTTCAGACACTTCTACTGGCTTAGCAAGAGCTGTTCAAATTAGGTGATTATCCTATATATGCAGTACATTGATTTAAGCAGTCATTATTAGGCAATAATTTCTAGGTGAATCATTTTTTTAATCTACTTACTTTTAATTCATGATACAATTAAAATTAATCCTGAATAATTGAGGATATGTTCCCTTTGTGAACCTGGAAAAAACTTTGATTTTTTAATTTTAGCAAACAACCCAAACTCTGCTTTCAATAATCCTAAAAGTTAGAAAGGCAATAAACAGATCTGCAATTAGATATTACATTTTATTCTGATAAGTTGCTAGAGGGATACACTAAAAGCAATATAGTTGACTAATAAGCACAGAGCTTCTGTAACAGGGTTGTCTTCACCATCTTAATAATTTTATGTCCTAAAAAGTTAGAAAAGATTGTGTATCAGACTTTGTTATTTATTTCCCTAAAATTATAAAACTGAAGAAAAGGTAAAGAGGAAGAGCAGTTAACCTCTGGTGACCAAAGGTGCACTTGATCTGTTATTTTGTATTCTATACTCTTCAAAAGAGCAATATAAACAGAATTATTTATGCCCAGCAAAATGTTGCTTAATTACTTATGCACCACTGTTTGCTTGTATTTTAAGCTCTCTCTACCACCCACAGGCAGACGTTAAACAGCTGCTAAAAGCTAGCTTTAGTCTTGCCTGTTTGAAATTAGCATACTTGAGCTTTGAAAAAACTTTGTTACCAATTTACATATGCATAGAGACTGATATTTAGACTCACCATATGATATGTCCCTCAAGAGCTTTTCTTATTGCCTCCATCCTCAGGTCTCAACCTAGAGACTGTAAATCTAGCAGGTGATTAATTCTATACCCTTGAGAAACTAGCAATTAGCACTTGCAACCAGTAAAAAATTGTCATTTCAAAACCCTGTTTACTATGCCCATGTATTTTCTATGAACTCACAGTTAACTCTAAATAGATGTGTATGGCAATAGATCTGCAGACATTTCTGTCTCTTTATGTAAAATATAATATTGCTACCAGCTAATCAACCTATTAAATATATATAATTGACATTCCCGTTTTAATATAAAATAGCAAGATGTAGCAAGCATGGAACACTATACATGATGTTTTATGTTACTAAACCTTAATCAGTTCATTTCAACATGATGACTTTGTAGGGTTTACCTGTTCTGTGTCAATTCTTATCTCTGATAGCTGAAATTACCGTACTTCCAGATGTTCTTATGCATTATTGAGGTCTTCTGCAGTAGATGCTGGAAAAGGTAAGATAAGGTTTTATTTCTTTGTAGTAGTCACAACACTGAGATCAAAGACGGTAAAGTGCAGTGCTTAGTATTGAAAACTATGATGAACCTAACATTTATTTCCAAGTCGCAAACCTATCATAAAAACTGCTCATCAATCTTTAGTTAACCATTTCATGTGTAATCTGTGAGTGGAGCAAAAAAATACTTTGAAAGATTTAAAAATACATATTTGACCCTACAACAAACTAATGCTAATTATGCAAGTATATAACAATGTATTAGAAGCTCTATTTTGTGAGACAAGAGTGAAAATATAAAGAAAAGAGAGATATATTAAAATTATTTTATAGCAAACTTGCATTAAATAATTCATTGGTCAGGTTTAAGAATCTGTTAAAGAAGAATTTATATATATACACACACACACACATACACACATGCACATATATTTTTAAATGGTTTCTGATAAAATCTGCCAGTGCTCGAGAGAGTGCTAACTGAAGTGAAAACAGAGTAATTTCATTTTCTGAAATGTTTTCAGTTCAGTTCAATGAAAAGAAGATAGGTGAAAATAGCTAACATGCATGCTACTCGCAGTGTGTTAACTTACTATAACCAAAACATTTCATTTTGAATTATATGTTACACATTTTTATGACTACAAGAGTAAAAAGGAAAAAAGAAACTACCATGTAGAATATCTTGATTCTTAACTTGAGTAATCTTTAGTTAACAGACAGCATTACTTTAAAAACATTAAATATCCAGAAAACCCATGCAGGAACAATTTCATTCCCAATATTAGAACACTAAGGACAATGAATCTTCTTCATTCAGAAGTGCAAAGTTAGGAGCAAATTCAGAAAAGATCTTGTAGAAAAGTGGGCCTTATTTTCTGCAGTTGCACGGTCATTAGAGGGTCTGCTAAAACAGCCTGCTAGACTTTCAACTAATTACATCATCGGATCATCATACGGTTAAAATCAGTTGCAGAGCACTCATACACAACTAAATTCCTGCTTCTAATTACTATTTTAGTCTCTTTTTCCTTCTGACATGTTGGTGATAGATCATTATTTTTTCAGCAATTTGTTCGCATTTATATGCAATATAATTGGATCTGATTAATTATTATGATTAATGACTGCAGAATTTCCTTGCAAAGCTATTAATACTGGTAGTATCAAATGAAAGACATGGACAAATTAAACCAAAGGATTCCTGTTGCTCGTACTTGCGCGTCTGGGTGAAGTAACCCTTTGCTGTTCCCCAGCAAACAGAAAGTGATTGCAAACCTGAGCTCTTTGAATGGTTCTCAGAAGCTCATAATGTATGAAGTGTTTCAAACGCTTTTAGGCTTATTTAAGTGCATTGTAAATGAGTAATCTGGCAGGTCTATGTACCAAAGGAGCACATAGCATTACTGATTTGAGGTTGTAAGAAAATGTGTAGCATTAAAAATATGTAGAAAGCTATTAAGAAATAATTGTCTTGAAGGATATTTATATTTTCTTCATTTTCCTTGACAAACATGATATAAGGTACTTATTTAACTTCTATTAAATGTCAGATTACAAAATTTCTAAAGGACATATTTATGTTGAGTGTGTTTTGTATTTTAAATTATATTCTGGCTTAGAAGTAGGATATTACATGTAAAAAAAGCAAACAATGACTGAGTAGCTTAGGGGATCGACTTTCCTGTTACCTCTGGGACCTGACTTTAAATCTGGCTTTGAGCAAACTGAAGAAAAATCATTTCAATCTAATGGCAGCAGCAAATAAAAAAATCAGATAGTTTGAGTTCCTTGAAGGTGGCAGCACGCTTTTTGCTTTATGAAGTGTCCAGAATTCTAGGCTTTAAGGGAAAAATTGGATTTGGAGGATGTGTGCCTGATTATAAATTGTAAAATACAAGAGATGTTGAGTATAATTTGCATCTGTCATAAACAGTACCAGCCCAGCTCATAGCATGAGTCCTAACAGGGGGCATGAAGGCTTGAATCTTGCTGAGAAAATGGATTCATTCTGTCTGACCCAGAATTGGTAGTGGTGCCTGCATTAACATCAAGATTCTAAAAAGATTTTAAATATAGCTTTTCAGTTAGAACTGGATACAGGTATCTCATGATGTTCAATGTGACATTGCTAGGTATTGAAAACAATAAACAGTGCTTGCTAGCCAGCCCAATATATAACTGCAAAGAGATGAATTTGTTTTATAAACAGCTGCAATTTTTCTTTGATGATTCCTATAAAATTAAACTCACCAAAAGGAGAAAGAAGGTAGACTAAAGAAATCATTGTGTGCAAGTAAATAGCAAAACATTTAAAATACACATGACTCTTAGTCACTTTAGATTTTTATCAAAGATAGTGAATTCCTGTGAAGCTTTCACATGATTATTGACATTGTAATGTAAATTTCTTCATTCAAATTCTCACATTTTTAAGAGTTTCTGGTCTATGTTTATTATGGAAATAATGAAAACTAATTCAGTAACCTCATTAAAAATCTTCTACCCATACCAGAATAAATAATTTGTCCTATCAGAGTACTTAAATAAGCCACCAATACTACCACCTCATTCCCCTGCTGAATGGCTTTGTATAAATTATTTATATAAGGATAATGCTAGTTTTTCTTCTGAGAGTAGAAAAACGGGATTAATGTGAAGATCAACACTGAAGCTATTTTCATGGGCTCCTTGTATATATAAACTATGCTTATGGCAATTATTTTAGATATTAGGTCTGGCCTTCACCCCAGGTGAGAGTGAGAGTTGTGTTGAAAGGCAGGAATCCTGTTAAAGGATTTAACTTCTTTTCCTAAATAAGCATCACCACCCAGGAGAGAGAGGGCACTCACACACCTGATAAATAACATTGGGTGTTCACTGCTACTAATATGAGAAAGGTAATGAAATAATTAGTAATGGAGTCATTAATAATATTATTAAATATACCTTGTATGAACTGCCATTAAGAAAATTGGTTTTGAAGTATATTTTGTGTGGAAATACAACATAAAGCAAATAAAACTACATGTCATCCAGGACCTAAATAAAAATAGTCCTGGGCACTGGATATTTACAATTAAAGAAGATGACCTATCTGTCATTATGAGATAACAGCCTTCCATTCTCATCTTAGTTTGATTTCATGTATCACTTTGGACTTAATTAAAAAAAATCATAACTCATTAATAACTGTTTTGCCTTGTAGCAACACATACCCAAGTGTTTTGCAGCTTTTGTTGGAGAGGCTTTATACATGACATATTTATTGTTATTAGAAAGACATAGAGAGCCTGGGGTTGTATTTGGTACATACAAACCAAAGACTCCCCAAAAGAAGCCCATTTTAATTTTAATCAAGCTAAATACAAAATTGTTAGAATCACTTATTCCCATGTTACCATTTTAGATGATCAATTTATTTGTCAGTTCTTCATCTAACAGTTCAGAGCCAGTAAAAAATTATCCAGCAAACTAGGGGAAGAATCAGGAGTAAACAATAAGTCCTTGAATCCATCCTATGCCACAGACAGACAGCTAACTCTAAGTATCCTATGTCAACTCAGTGCATCCTCTAAGGGACAGAATCTCTAGAAGCTGCTCCTTGGTACACCACAGTCTACACAGTCTGTCCTAATTCAATTCTAACATCAAGAATCTACCCAAACAATGAAGACTCTGAGAAAATCCGATCAATCCAAGACTGACAAAGGGACAGAAACTCTTCTTCTACCCATGATTGAATTAAACTTCTGTGTCCGAGTATAGTGACACAATATTATCAAGACTGGGTTCTCCCAAATTTATCTATAGTATAGAGTATGGGATAAGGAATGAGTAAAATATAAGCATGCAAAGGAGTATAAATTCTGACTGTTCTTCAAAGCCTAATTTATTTGCTTTATGTTGTATTTCCATCAGCTTTTCTTACCACATATTCAGCAATCTAAAATGGTGGATGACTATTTATTTTTCTCTGAAATCCTCACCCTACCTAGCCAGTGATGGGTTCAAAGCTTTTTATAATTATAGCATAGAATATTCTATTTAGAGTATTTGAACTCTTTTAAAACTATTTACTTTATATCCATCATTTTGTAGATGGGAAGACAGGCTCAAAGAAGTTAGTTACCCTAATGCCATATAGTTAATAAGTGACAGGGTTCAAAAAAGACCAAGTCTCTTGGCTGTAAATATAGGCTGTTTTACTATAACGCATAGTTGCTGACAGATATTTAAAAATTATATTTAAAATACAGCATAACATTTAGATCTTACTTTTTAAAAATTTTGACTTTAGCCAATTATAATTCCCTATAAGATTTGTGTTTTTCAACTCAAAAACCAATAGTCTGGCTTAAGTAAAGTATATCTTTTACAACTACTCCTCTAGAAAGCGAATTAAGATTGGGGGAAACAACCTAAACATTCCCTTATAGAGAAATAGTTCAATAAATGATGACGTATTCATATCATAAAATGTTGATAGGTCATTTCAAAGAATGAAGTGCCTCTTCTTTTCATGTACAGGCATAAAAAAATTCATTATATATGGTTAAATATTCAAAAAGCAAGTTGCAGAAAAGTATGTACAGAATGATCCAATTTTTAAAACTTTTTTTATTTGGTTATATAAGAAAAGAATGTCTGCCATAAAACACACCAGGTGTTTAATAGTGGGTATCTCTAGGGATAGAAATGGAGGGAATTAGCGAGATAATTTCATGATGCATACATACATATATTCCTGGGCTATCTGATTTTTAAAAAGGACATATTTGTTTCTATAGTTAAAAATTAAAAGATATAACTAAAGAAATTGCATTAAATATAATTCTAAATGTTGTAGGCTTGTGTGGCATTTATAAAGATCATCTCTATGTGTTTTTTTCCTTCTCCCAAAGTTTTATCACATTTCTGAGGTGCAGATATTTTTGGTAAGCAGATATTTTTGGTAAGTGTTTAGAAATTTTTCTTAATTTTTAGTTTTTAAATGCTTTACTAAACATTTACTGTCTTTTTCTTCAAGAGGAATATGATAAGTAATGATATATGGTTACAAAATAAGTTATAGAATCTTATATTTTTATTGATTAGCAAAATATTATTGCATTTTATTATAATTAATACAATGTTATTTTATGCAGAGGTAAGTATTTTACATACATCTCTGAAAAAAAATCTCATGATGAGAGTGAAGCAAACCAACTAAGGTTTTTGTTTTGTTTTGTTTGCAGCTCTTTAATATTCCTTCCAAGGATGTTGGTGCACATTTTTTAATGGAAAGATTCAAAAGACAAAGCAACTTAATTGTTTGGCAACTTTGAATAATCCTGCTATGATATTTTAACATATAATATTTCACCCCGTTTTCCACATATTCAGTATATTCTTGGAATAAAAAGAAGTAACCTCATGTGGATTTTGTAAAATCATAATTGCTAGGAATTTGAAATCCCTCAAAAGAAGACGTTCTATAAATATTACATTTGAAGAACCCCAGAATTGTCTATTTAACATACAAAACAGAGTATCAGAACATCAGCTTTTGAATCCTATTCTCATCCAAATGTCTGTGCTAAGATTTTTGAAAAATTTTAATATAAACCACATTATTTTTGCTAAAATCTCTAACAACAAAACAAGATTCTCAATGTTGCAATTTAGAAAACACATAACATGCTTTACAAATAAAAATTTCTAAGGTAAAATTTAGGTCTATAAATAAAAGAACACTACTGATAAGAGGGTGGTGAATACATATGTTCTGTTCTTGATGCTAAGAAGTAAAAGAGGGTGGTTTTATATATTTGTTATAGAAAATAGTACAATCATTTTAATTTTAACAATTCTACATAGTAACACCGTTTCTGCTTGAATATTCGGGCCCTAAGAATTATTTGAAGGGAAGGACAGACTGCTTTTATTTCTGATGAAAAATTGTACCTAAAGGTTCTGTTGCTTCCCTAAATCACAAAGCAAAAAATAAAACTCCAAATCACTAACGTAAGTACAGTCAATGCATTGCTGATCTCCAGTACTTTACTTTGAAAATCATTTACATGTTTTGATGTTTTGAATTCTAGCATTTTAGATAAATATCTTCTAGAAAATGCACATCTTCTGATCAAATATTTACAATAATTACCAGTTATATAGAGGTTACAGTGCTATTTGTATTTGTTCATCTAAAATATTGATAATAGTACATTATAAAGAATTGAATAAAATCAGCAGCAACATTAAGAGCCAGAAATAGGTTTCCAGATATTCTTGTTTCTCTGAATTTTTTTAATCCCAGAAGAAACATATTCCAAATAATAAACATGCATTAGAAATTGAACTTTGTAAATCAAATGTTTAGAATTCAAGATTGAGAATATCAAAGAAGAAGGTCAAATAGCATACTGTTGTCACAAAGCTTTATGACCACTAAATATGTGGCAAATTACACATTAAGATACAAATAAATGCAATTCACTAATGATCATCTCGAGTGATGGTATATGGCTTTGCAAGTTTACTGCTTGCATGCAGATTCAGAAAAATAACAGTGATTTGCCATTTTACTGCTAATAGTTGCCCTGCATGCTAGTTCTATCACTGTTTTTAAAGCTTTTTTTGATAAAAGGAAGGTGGGTCATCTTGTATTGTTGAGAGAGACTAAAGTCTGTTCTGTTAGATCAAAAATAGCAGAGATCAATTTATTCAGTATTGTCAGGAAGCACCATTGCAGAGAAACTGGAAAACAAGAAAGGCTAAGAGGAGGAAGCTGTAAAACAGTGGTGGGGGAGACAGAGAGTAAGAAGAATAGGCAAATAACATCTAGAAGTGAATAAGAAGGAAGATACTTTAATAATGGAAGCCCCGGGAAAGAGAATTTTATGATCACACAATGAGAATCGATAAAATTTTCTCATGCAACTGGCAATACTTGCCTAATAAAATCATATGGCTTGTGATCAGAAAGTACATTAACACACTTTTCCTTCCTTCCTTCCTTCCTTCCTTCCTTCCTTCCTTCCTTCCTTCCTTCCTTCCTTCCTTCCTTCCTTCCTTCCTTCCTTCTTTTTTTTGAGTTGGAGTCTCACTCTGTCTCCCAGGATGGAATGCAGTGGCACAATCACGGCTCACCACAACCTCAACTTCCTGAGCTCAGGAGATTCTTCCATCTCAGCCTCTCAGGTAGCTGAGACAACAGGCATGCACCACCACCATGCCTGGCTAATTTCTTGTAGAGACAAGGTCTCACTATGTTGCTCAGGCTGGTCTCAAACTCCTGAGCTCAAGTAATCCTCCTACCTCAGCCTCCCAAAGTGCTGGTATTATCAGCATGAGCCACCACATCCAGCTCACTTTTTTCCTTTTGTTCTTTTTAATTTTATTTTAGATTCAAAGAGTACAAGTATGAGTTTGCTACATGGGTATATTGTGTATGAGTAGTCTCCTAGTGCACTCCTACTGTACTTATTACCCAAATAGTGAAAACTGTACCTGATATGTACTTTTTCAACCTTCACCCATTCATTATTTTTCAAAGATGTATACAAAATCTGTGCAGTCAGAGAAGATTGTGCATTTTTTTTTCTGGTGAATGATCTGCCTATTGACTAAATCAAGAATCTGGTCACTTCTCTGAATCCCATCAAAAATATGCCTCCCAAGTTATTGCAAGATTAGATGGGTGCAAAGAAGCACTTGCTATTTTTTAAAGAACAGAAAAAAATTGGAGCCAATAGTGCAATGATAACAAGAAACACATTTGCTAAAGTGATGCTATAGTTCATGATTTCTCTACCTGTCTGCTTTTATGCCAAACTGTTCTTGGGCAAAGACCCTAAACATCTGTATTAGTTTTTTAAGGCTGCTACAATAAAATACCACCAACTGGGTGGCATACACAACAGCAATTTAATCTTCACTGCTCTGGAGGTTGTGGTATCCTAGATCGAATGGCCTCAGGGTTGGTTTCTTCTGAGGTCTCTGTTCTTGACTTTGCAGATGGTCACCTTCTTGCTATATTCTCACATGGTCTTTCTTTGTGCCGATGCAATCCTGGAGTCTCTTTTTGTTTCCAATATCCTCTGCCTATAAAATAATGGCCAGATTGGAGTAGAGTCCACCCTAATGGCCTCATTGTAATTTAACATTCTCTTTAAGGGCTCATCTCCAAATGCTATCACATTCTGAAATATGGGAGATTGGAGCTTCATCAAATGAATTTTGAGGATACCATTCAGTCCATAACAGCATCTTTTGTAGTCTTTCCTAAACATCAGTTGGAGTGTATCACAGTAATCTAATCTGTAGAGGAAGTTATTTCATCTTTCTGAATCCCTCAGGGTAACATGAAGATATTGCACTAGACAGATTTTTTTTAGTTGTGATCCTCAGAGCCCTCACATTCTATAGTCAGTAGTAAGAGATGAATTAATAAATGTTAAACAATGGTTTTCTGGAAGACACACTAGAAACCCTGACTTGCAGTCTTTACTGGTTATCATGGTATAAATACTCCCACCAAAACAAATTACAATCTACTAATCACTGAATGCCAGTTTGCACAGATGAACATAACTAGAGCTCATGAGTCAATATGAGCTGATTCCAGCACACTGCTCTCAGGTGCTTTCAGGGTTTCAGGGAGGTTAAACTTCACCGCTCCATCTCGTTAGCAGAATAGTGCTAATTTTTATTTGGTTCAAATCATTTTTAATTAAAAGTTTTAATTGTACATGTACAATATAATGTATGGTGATCAGATCAGAGTCATTAGACATATCATCTCAAATAGTTATCATTTCAATATGTTGGGGACATTCAATATCTTGGTATCCTTTTTTTTTTTTTGAGTTGGAGTCTCACTCTGTTGCCCAGACTGGAGTGCAGTGGCCGCTCCCAGGCACCACAGACTCGACCTGCTGGGCTCCAGCGATCCTTCCACCTCTGTCTTCCAAGTAGCAGGAACTATAGGCGCGCGCTACCACACCCGGCTAATTTTTTTATTTACTGTAGAGATGAGGTCTCACCAAGTTGCCCAGGCGGGTCTCGAACCCGCGGGCTCAGGCAATCCATTCACCTCAGCCTCCCAAAGCACGGGATTACAGGCTGAGCCACCAAGCCTGGCTGGTATCCATTTTTTTTTAAGTGGTTGGTTGATCCCACAAAAAGGTCACAAAGTATCTAATTACCTAATATTCAAAATGTTCTCACACTAAAAATGTTATTCTTTACTAAGTTACCATTTTATTTTTGATAGACTCTAATTTTTAAAAAATATAATATTTTAAAATTGCTTCTTGATTTGATATGTGACTTTTAAAACACTCCTAGAAATTTTCTGCAAAAATGTGTTGCAGCCTTCATCCACATGATGCCAGAACAATTGGTCAGCATCCCAAATGAGTCCATATTGTTACAATATTTATCTTTAATCTCTGAAAGGTATAATAGTAATTTGTTTGTTACTTAGGTATTTTCGTAAATAGCAGCAAATATAAAATAATTTTGAGAAGAGAAATGCAACTAGTCACAGAACTTTGACAACTTGAATAAATTTTCCATTTTAATTTAGTAACTGTTCTATGCTGCAACTCCATTCTGAAAAACCCTCATTTAAGCAATAATCATTTTGATTAATAAGTGTGTTTGCATTTCTATCTTTTCCAACACTCGGAAAGTATTTTAGCCTTTATACCTATAATATCTGCAGTCTGTTGTACACATGATAAATATTTGTGGATTTAGTGATTATTAACCATAGAAAAATTATTATTGTTTAGTAGAATAATCAATAATAGAATAAATAATTAATAATTACACATGATTTGGTGACCAGAAAAAAGTAGTTAAAAAATATTATTTTCAGACTGGAAGCCCTTCTATATTTATAATAACCTATGTAATTTCTCACTTCAGAATAAATTTTCAGCAAATGTTTCTTAAGAAATCTGTTATGAAAAGGTAAATTTATGAATTTATTTAGCTGCATGAAAATGTTTTAATAAGCAAAGATTGCTGGTTACTTACAAGAAAACCTCAGAGCAATAATAAATTTTAATTCTAGTAGAGAATAATTTGCATTATTAGGTATAATGAATTTTGAATAATCAATAAAAAAGCCACTACAATACTTGCAAAATTTCTTAATTTTAACCACATCATTTTTAATATTTGAAAACATTATAAATACTGCCATTATGAAATAGTTACACAATATTCTTGAAGTCCCAAAATGTATACACCATATAACCCAAAAACTATGTATAATAATGATTCTCAAAAATCAGCCACAGCCGGATTCAGTGGCTCAGCCTGTAATCCCGCGCCTTTGGGAGGCTGAGGTGAGTGGATTGCCTGAGCCCGCGGGTTCGAGACCCGCCTGGGCAGCGAGACCTCACCTCTACAATAAATCAAAAAATTAGCCGGGCGTGGTAGCGCATGCCTGTAATTCCGGCTACTCGGAAAGCTGAGGCGGAAGGATCGCCGGAACCTGGCAGGTGGAGGCTGCGGTGGCCGGCAGCAGCCACTGCACTCCAGTCTGGGCGACAGAGTGAGACTCCAACTCAAAAAAAAAAAAAAAAAAATTAGCCACATGATTTAGCTCTCAAATGTATACAATAGATTATATATATTAATAGCATCCCATTGGTCTCTCTGTGTCTCACTGACTTCAATGCACACATAGAGCACAGGATCATAAAGAACACACATGTATTCACTTGCATTGTCTTCACATAAGAGATACAGTTTGACTGGCCACTATCCCCTATAACATAAGAGACCAGATCCAGTTATTTCACCCTAAAAATAATCACTAATTACCTCTAATTGATTACCTGAATATGTTTACTTTCTTTTTAAAATTCTGAGCCAAGAGAGCACTTAAGGAAAAAAAGCAACCGAAGTATTTGTAGCTGGATTGTATTTCTCAGAATATAAAAACCCAGAGGTTTGAAATCTTCACAGTCACCCTGTATATTCATAACCACAGGATTCCAGTCAAAGCAAACAAACAAACTATGCAAGTAACTTTAACAAAATTATCCAAAATAGTCTTCCTTTTTCTAGTAAGAGGCAGCAAGTTTCTATATTTTTAATTTTTTACCCTCCTTCAGGTATCACACAAGTCAGTCAACTTTGTGTGTGTGTGTGTAACTTTCTCATTTCCTCAATGTCTCAAGAAATGTACAATAGAATTATATGGTAAACTTGAGTTGAAATGGCCAAATAAGGTTATAAAAATTCAACTGAAATTCAAACTGATATTTTATATAGCATAAAAAGTTAGCTCCCCCACAAATGTAAAGCAACATTTATATCTTCTTTGTTTAAATAAGCGTCCTCTGATTCTGTATCTTTGTATCAATAAGATAAAATTTGTAGCGGAGAAAAACACAGAAGTATGATTTTAAAACTTTGAAATTGAATGGGATTCCATTAACAGTTTAGAAAAACAATAGAATCTGTAGAGCCTAAAGTTCAGCTCACCCAAAGGAAGTGATCATTAAATACCATGGCACCAACATAATAAAGGAATTAGGATGTATGATTTAATAGAAATTTGCTTACCTGTTTTAATTGTATTCCCTATAAATGTTCAATCTGTTTAAAGGTCACCCAACACTTAGAAATAGGAAAATGCCTAGCAACCTGTTGGGAAACCTAAGAAAATCCACAATATCACTCTTTTTAAAACACCAGCATACAAGAATTGTAATTTAGAAGCTGTAAAATAAGCAATACTCTCCTAAAATAGTCTTTTTTTGGCATGATTTTTTTATACGACACCAATGTATTGTCTTGATTTCAATGAACCAGTTTTCCTTCCTCAAATGACCACAAACTTTAAAAGGAAGAACTTGATTTTTAAGCATGTGTATCTCAAATCTAATAACTATGTGTCTGGCTGAGGTGGGAGTTAGAAGAGTTTCTTTATCTTTAAACCAAAGAAATTTGAATTACAATATTGAAAATATTGTTTATCTTTTTCCAATTTGTTCAAGAGACCTTCTTTATAATTAAGGTGGTTTCTGTCAATGACAGATCAGTGAAGATATCAGTTTGAAAATGTAATTTAGGAGGTATGCATTAGTAGGAAAGGCAAGAATGTGGTTCATAATCTGTTAGTGCCTTTGTATTGTATTAGCAAAATACCATATCATCAATCTCCTTTCTTTTTCTGTGTCTGACTCTGCCACCTTCTTGGCTTGCACACCCGGAGGAGCATAATTATAGGCATGTAACATATACATTGTGACTCTGAAAGTATAGAATTTAAATTACTTCAGTACATTAATCACCCTTACCCTATAAGTCCATTTTACTGTGCAAATGAGGAAATCTACTGCTTGTTTACCATACTTTGGAAAACTTAAAAAAAACTGTACATTGCATAATTATTTGATTTGTAAAAACATTTTTTGATCAAATAAAATGGGCATGTAGTTTGTTCAAAGCTACTTTCCATAATCCATTACACAGCATAAATTTCATATAACTGCTCACATAGCAACTTGTAAATACACCCGTATATTTTCCTTCACTTTGGCATCAAGGTGGAAAAGTGATTAAAGATGTATCGCGCAAGACTCTTTTACTTACAGCTTTTCGTTTGAGTTAAAATTTACAAACTATAGGAATTAACCCAATAAACCTGCAACAAACATATACGTGTGACAATATTTCTCTTCCCTTTTCTGCTTCATTAATATTAGCAGACGGAAAGGTTAGGTGGCTGGTAAATACTACAAATTTAACAAGATGTAAATATGCTAGCATTCTTCCAAAACCTGAAGTAGACATCTATTACATTCCAAAAACCTAACACAAACAGAAGTTCAAATACTTAATCTTACCCTAAATTAAGATAAGAGAAGCCTGAAAAACAATGCAATGTTCTCTGGGGCATGAACAACTAAGGAAGATGAGAGTTTAGTAAGAGATTCCATTTATTTTCTTCTACCAATTTACATGAGGAAAATATATGAGTTCTGAGGAGAAAATAACCAAAACCAATGAATACATGCCTTGTTGTTCATATAATTCTGATGGTGCTGGTCTTACTCCATCATTCATTGGATCCCAGGTGCTAAAGCACTTTATTTTCAATCTTAAGATAATTATAAAACATTAAATAGTTAATGTTAAAATGAATTTCTGTACTGAAAATCATACTACACTTGAGGAAAAAAAATTCTTTTCCCCTCACTCAGAAATTGTCAGTTCTGCTCATTGAAAGGTGAATCCTGATTCTAGAAAATGCACCTTAAAATCTATAATTTTCATCAATTTTATAAAATTTCATTTTCCCAAGAAGCATTAAGATAAAAAAATGTAATAGGATCAAAATAAAAATAAATGATCAAGATTATACAAAGTAGCCCTGTCTAATAGAAATATAATGAAAGATGCATGTGTAATTTTAAATTTTCAAGTGGCCACATTCAAACAGTAAAAAATCATGGATGAAATTAATTTGAAATACTTTTACTTAGCCCAATATATTCAAAATGTTATCATTTTACTATATAATGCATATAAAATACTATTAATGAAATATATTACATTTTTCAAACTAAATTTTAGAAATCTAGTGTGTGTTTTACACTTAACCACATCTTGATTTGTATATTAAATTTCACTGGAAATACACAGTCTGTATATAGATTTAGTGGACTTTACAATTCAAAAAGTAGATTCACATGCTCATTTCCAAATATATTTTTAAAACTTTCAATATTTGAGCCAAATAACAGTTTTTAAATTTAAATTTATTAAAATAAAATAAAAATAAACCTATTTTCATAATCAAACTACCTATATTTTAATTTGTTCAATATCTACATGTGTCTAATAGCTGCTACAATTGACAGAGCATATTAGAGAAATAATAAGAATAACTATAACCTTAATTAGAAACATTAATGCCTTTATTATCTAATTAAATATCTAATGCCACATTTTATCAATTTATGTTTTACTTGTAAGTTATAGATTAGTAATTAGCCAAATTGTTATATATGTAAGCACTAAGTAAACCTATTGATATTTTAAATCTCCAGTTGACTAGTAATTTCTACCCTATCTTTTGGTGGTTGCATTTTGAAATTGGTAAAAATATTTAATATGATTGTCACTTAAAACATCAAAGTTAGGGATTTTTGAACTTAACCTAATGCAAGTAAACACTGAAGCAAAAATCTTCTTCATAGAAATGTGAATGCTTGGAAAGTAGGTCAACTATTTTATTTATATAGTAAACAACATTTATTATATCGCTGAGTAATTTAGGAATGAAAGGGTTTTTTTTGAACTTTTTGGTATCGAAATCAAAATCAAGTACAGAAACATTAACAGTTCTTAATGTTGTTCCACAAGATTGGATAAAGTAGTTCATATTGATTAATAAAACTGTGACTAGAAGGAAATAAAAGTCTGTCACATGTTAAAAATGTATTTTCTTTATATTCATTACTAAATTAAAAAAAAAACCCACTATGTATTAGGCATTATCATACCCTTTTTACTGATAAGGACATAATCATCAAGGTTTGGAAAGGTTCAGGAAATGGCTGAAATCAAATAGTTATTAAGTGCTAAAACTGGACTTTAAATTTGGAACTGCTTTATTACCCCGGTAAGTTTGTTACCGCCACACAATATTATTTAATATCTTTCATAACTTGCACTTTCACATATTTTATAATGCTTGATTCATTCTGCATTTTTCCGTAAATGATTGTACATATGATCTGCCCACTGGATTATGAATTTTCTTAGCCACGTCTATGTCTTCTTTGAATTTTGTTCTTCATGTAGAAAGACTTCAATAAATTCTCATTTAACTTAATTGTCCTGAAACTTGAGCTCAAGTTTCCTACTCTATTATTAATTAATGGTTTTTCCTTGCTAATCACTAGTAATATAGGCAGGTTTTTCAGTCTCTCTGAATTCCCATTTCCTCATATATATGAGTGTGTGTGTGTGTGTGTGTGTGTGTGTATGTGTGTATACTATATTATGTTATATATTATATATAATTAGATTATATTCATGAATTTTAAAATTTTATTTTAACATAATCCACTCTTTCAAATAATTATTATGTGGAATCTTGATACACAAAATAGATGAAAACCAGTATATGTGACTATTTAACTTCCTTCCCCACCTTGGTGGCCTCAGAGGAAAAGTACAGGGCTAGACAAAACCATAAATTAAACCACAAGAAGCAAATTAAACCACCATGAATGCATTTATATTCTGTGGACTTCTCTTAGAATAATACTTTTTTAAAATATAAAATTTAAAGGAAACTAGTCATATTGATATACAAATTGACCTGGAGACTTCTTGGGGAGGTCTATTTAACTCAGGCTAATAACACCATCGACTGATTTTTAAGGTTGTTACAGAAATTAGATTCATGGATGCTGTAAGTATAATGCACATATAAAAGGTTAAAAATTAAATAATATTTTATCAAGACATATTTTTTGTTTATACTAAGTGCCAAGCATAGTATAAACACTAACAGTGAAATAGACAATAGGAACTCTTTTCCCATGTAACTTACCTTCTCTACAGAAGTAGATTTATAATAAAATCACAAATATATAAAATTATCAGAAATAGGAGTTTTGATATCATTCTAATAGTAACAGGAAGATATTTGAATATTTTAATCAAAGACATAATAGTATCGACCTACTATCTTGTTGTGGAGAACAAACTGCAGGTAAAGCAAAACAGAGGTGCGAGATGATGGAAAGTATTTCAATAGTATAACCGATAGGTCTTGCTCATGCATGAGGTGAAGAAAGAAAGTGAGAAATTAATTAGGGTTTTTTTGGTAACTAGTTGAATGGGTGGGGTGTTGCTAGCTGAAAAGAAGAAAGGGAATGGTGTACATACAAAAAGAATAATTTTAAATCTACTATTGCTCTGAGAGGATTGTTGGGTGGAAAGTTGGCTACAGAGTCCATAGTAAAGGCAAATGGCTAAAGCTGAAGACGTACATTTGGAAGGCATAATTGAGGCTTAGCATCTTATACATTATATTTAAAATGAGATCTATCTAAAAATGTCTAGGTAATGAAACGATGTGTGCCCTGGAAAACCCTCAGGAACTTTAGCCTTAAAAACTCGAATAGAGAACAAAGAATGAACAACAGAGGACTGAAAAGAAATGACCAACTAAGTGAGATAGGAAGAAAAGTGAGAATACCACCAAAAACAAGCAAGGACTTGCTCTGCATTGTGAGAAGCCCATTGAGTACCATGACCGAGATGTCACTACTGACTTTGATTAGACTAGTTTCAGAGAAGTTGTGAAAACTGGTGTGAGCTCAAGAGAAAATGGAGAATAATTATGTTTGGAAAGTGGTGATAACTACCTTTGACAACAGTTTGACAGGTTTTGCTATTATGGAAAGCAGGCAAATGGGATAGTAAATAAAAGGATGGTAGGTGGGACTAGTAGAGTTTTGGGGGATAGGTAATGGTAAAGGCACATTTGCATGATTGCAGTCTTTTAGTCACCTTTTTTCTTAGTAAAATTCTACTTTTCATATTAAAAAGACTTTTCAAAAACATCATTTTAATGACCTGAACTAAGATCTGAGTTGAAGTTCCTCATTTCACTAGAGAGGGATGGAGAGAGACAGAGAGAATAAGGAAGAAGAAAAGAAAGACAGTTAAACGCAGTAGAATCTGAATAGACAAGAGAATGAAATAATGAATACAAGAAGAGAGTTTGACACTGGATAGGCTCAGAAGTATTTACATATTTCGCTATAACAACACATAAGGCAAATTTTGTGGATATAGATGCATGCTGACATGGTATTTGGCAGTGGGAAGACAAGAGAATTTATGTCCTATTGTGTTACTACTATACATGTAAGTCTGAATAAATAGAAATAACATGTTTAGGGTACTTGGGAAATATTAAATGATCTTGAACCACATGCGTCTTTGACCAACATGCCATTTGGAAATAACCTCTAATATATTTTCTAGTTTTAAATCCCAGTGATAGTGATTTGTATCTTTGCTTACTTCAGTTTCAAATTTGGGAATAATTTGCATCTGCCGCCGGGCTCGGTGGCTCAGCCTGTAATCCCACGCCTTTGGGAGGCTGAGGTGAATGGATTGCCTGATCCCGCGGGTTTGAGACCCGCCTGGGCAGCGAGACCTCATCTCTACAATAAATCAAAAAAAAAAAAAAAAAAATCAGCCGGGCGTGGTAGTGCATGCCTGTAATTCCGGCTACTCGGAAGGCTGAGGCGGAAGGATCGCCGGAGCCCAGCAGGTCGAGGCTGCGGTGGCCGGGAGCGACCACTACACTCCAGTCTGGGCGACAGAGTGAGACTCCAATGCAAATAAATAAATGAATAAATAAATAAAAATAACTTACATCTGCCAAATACAGTGGAGACTATATAGAATATAGTGATTAAGCCTACTCTGAAACTTTATTTGGGTAGGTCTATACTGCATGGCCTTAGGCAAGTCACTTATTCTCTGTATTTCAGTTGCCTTCTGTAAAGGGCAATTGCGAAATCCATATTATAATAACAGTGTCCACTTTGTAGGTTAGTATGAATTTTATTAAAATAATGCATGTAAAACACTTTAGAAAAATACTGTCATAGCCAGGCCCGGTTGCTCTGCCTGTAATCCCAGCTCTTTGGGAGCCTGAGGCGAGTGGATTGCCTGAGCCCAGGGTTCGAGACCCGCCTGGGCAAATGGCGAGACCTCATCTCTACAATAAATCAAAAATTAACTGGGCGTGGTAGCGCGTGCCTGTAGTTCCAGCTACTGGGAAGGCTGAGGCGGAAGGATCGCCAGAGCCCAGCAGGCTGAGGCTGCAGTAGCCGGGAGCGGCCACTGCACTCCAGTCTGGGTGACAGAGTGAGACTCCAACTCAAAAAAAAAAGAAACAAAAATACCTGTCATTCTGAAAGCCATACATAAATGTTAGTTACTTAGGGAAGTAGTCTGAGCTTGTCTACAAAGAAAAAAATTATATATATATAATATATGCATACATATATATACACATGCATACATATATATGCATGTGTATACATATATATGCACATTTATATGTATATATATGCACACATACATACATATACTGAGGGTGCCAAAAAATGTATACACATTTTAAGAGATGTTATCCATGTATTACTTTTAATTCACTGTAATCAGAAGTATCTCGATACTAATGGGTAATCACTTTTGAGCACCTCTTGTAATGCAGATGTCAAAAGTGACTTTATTCATCTTTCATTTTAGGTACATGTTATTACAATTTTAATACACTTTTTCCTTTCTTAAGATGTGTATACATTTTTGGCATCCTCTGTATATGCACATACAAATAACATATATATATATATATATATATATATATATATATATAATCATGTACATTTTCAGTATACAGACAGCCTTCTGTATCTGTGGTTTCTGCATTGGTAGATTCAACCAAGTATGGGTCAAAAATATTTGAAAAAAAATTGCAACAGCACTGAACATGTACAGATCTTTTTTTTCCTCATCATTATTCTGTAACAATACAGTATAGCAACTATATATATAGCATTGACATTGTATTAGATAGTTTAAATAATTTAAAAATAAAGTATATGAGAGGATATGAATTGGTTATATGCAGATAAGATATCATTTTATCTTAGAGATTTGAGCATCCTTGGATTTTGTCCTCCTTGGGAGGTCCTGGAACCAATTCATATGGATACCAAGAGGCAACTATAACAATATTTTCAAGCTTTCCAAATATTTTAATGTAAATTTTATTAATGAAATTGTGAAAGTTTTATTACACACTCAATTCTAGGAATAAGAGTTTTAGAAAATCATTCTTTGCTGATATTTATTTATCTTTTATTTTCTAAAATTAGGCACCTTTACAATTATATAATAATTCATATATTTCTAACTACTAAATAAGACCGTCCATTTAGATCATTCATTTATGTTTTTCTTAGAATTAATTGTTCTTCCTTTTCTTGTAGTTGATAAGTTGAATGTGTTTTCTACCACTCTCTGAAATATTACAGTTATTCACATTTCTTTTTAGTTCCAAAGTCTATCACAAATTTTTCAATGTCTCATAACATCTTCCAACTACTTACACTTGTGGATTACCTTATTTTTAAGAAAATTTTGTTACACATCTATTTTAACTCTGTAAACATAACAAAGTTCATGTTTGCTACTTAATAATGATGCCAAATAATGAATTAGCTTTAATTATGAATACTACATTCTTTATATTTTGACAGTCATTTCCCAACTTTCAAGAATTCCCTCCCTCTACAACTGCAGAAATTACATTCAAGATATTATAGAACTTTTCTGTACTGATAAAATTAAACAGCAATTTAAAAATTTGTGTGAAGTACATGAAAATATTTATACTTTTATGTATCAGCTCTCTGAAAGAATTTTAGAATGCAAACAGTGGAAAATTTTTACCTGTATATTTGCTTTTCATTGCTTTCCAAACCCTATTAAAATGACAAACTATTTAAAATATTAGAAAGTATGTAATAGTAATGTAAATATGTTGATTAAAAGTAAAATCAACTGCTAAGAGAATGGAAGTAAAATGCAAAACTTCTAAAAAGATAAACAGAAAAACAGAAGCCATAAGCATTCAAGTTAACAAAAGAAAAGAAGGAAAAAAGAAAACAACTGTAAAATATAAAGCAGAAAACATAAATTATGATAACACCAATATTACTTAATATGTAGCTACCAATACATATGTGAGTTAAATTATCACATTCAGTGTTTATAAAGTATACCAGCTAATGTAGTAAATGAGAAATACAATATAGCTTTTAAAAATAAACCTTTTTAGAGAAGTGCTATGTTCACAGCAAAACTGAGCAAAACATACAAAGATTCCCATATACCCCCTGCTGCCACGCATGTGTTGCTTCCTCCACCATCAACTCTTTTCCACCATAGTGGTACTCGTTACAATTGATGTACCTACATTAAGACATTGTTATCACCAAAGTCTATTGTGTACTTTTGGGTTCACTCGGTGTTTTACATTCTGTGGATTTTGACAAATGTGTAATGACATGCATCCACCATTATAATATCATACAAAATAGTTTTAACTGCCACAAAGACCTTCTGTGCTCTACTTATTCATCCTTCCCTCACCACTAACCTCAGGCAACCACTGATCTTTTTACTATTTCTATAGTTTTGCCTTTTTGAGAATGTTATATAGTTGTAATCAAATAGTATATAGCCTTTTCAGATTGGCTTCTTTCACTTAGTAATGTTCATTTAAGATTCCTTCATGTCTTTTCATGAATTATAAATGTTTTTCTTAATTAAAGCCACAGCTAAATAAAAATAACCTGAAATATGAATAGAATATACATTTTTCATTGCTACATAACAAATTAGCCCAAACTTAATAAATTAATTTTAAAAACTGTATGAAGGAGACTTTATTTCTAGGAAAATTTAAACAATCAAAATTGACTTGAGTAGTACAAGAAATGTAAATAAAAATAAATATAAAAGAAGTGGAAAATATTGCCATTTATTAAACTTTAAGAATTCATTACACATAGAAGGATATTATTGAAGGGTTTATAAAATTTTCAAGGAACAAATAATTCTTAGATTTTGCAATGTATTCAAACATATAACATGATTCAGTAATATTAAATATATAATTCAATGAGTGTTGACAAATATATAGATTTGTGTAACCACCACCATAATCATTAATTTAGAAAATTTCCAGTTTCCTCGGTAGCTTTTTGCTGGTTTGTTTTTTTGCCCTTTGCAGTCAATTTCTTCTACCATGCCTGGTCATTACCAGTGTTCTGCATTCTGTCACTATAAGTTTGTCTTTTCTGGAATTTCATGTGAATGGAACCACAATATGCAGTTTTATGTGTCTACTTTTTTTATTTAGCACTTGAGATTCATTCCTGTTGTTGTGGGAATGTATAGTTTGTTATTTTTTATTGCTGAATAAAATTCTATGCTATGTGTACAAATTAATAAACAATTCGTTTATTTATTTTCTTATTGATATACATTTGAGTTGTTTCCAATTTGGAGCTCTTATGAGGAAACTGTGATATGCAATTGTGTACAAATATTTTTGTGGATATCATTTCTTCAGTTAAATACTTGAGAATAAAAGTGCTGGGTAGTATAGTAATAAGTGTTTGACTTATGAAAAGCTTCCCATTACTTTCCAAAATGCTATATTATTTTGCATTCCCATAAGCTATAATGAGAATTTTAGCTGGTACACATCCTCACCAATATTGATCTTATTTCTTGTTGTTGTTTTAGCCATTTTAGTGGGTATATATTGATATATTATTTTGACTTTATTAGCATTTCCGATGGATACTGATGCTGAGCATATTTTCATGTGTTTCTTGGCCATTTGTATTTCTTCTTTTGTGAATCATGGATTTAAATATTTTGATTAAATTGTTTAATATTATATAATTGATTATAAAAGTTATCTGTATGTCCTGGATTACAATTTATTTGTCAGCTATATGTTTTGGTAATATTTTATCCCATTTAGTGGCTTGCACTTTCATCTTCTTAATAGCTTTTGAAGAAGAGGAGTTTTTTAATTTAAGTTTCTATTTATCATATTTATCCCTGCATAGTTAATGTTTTTTGAATTATTTTAAATAAATCTTTGCCTAATTCAAAGTCACAAAGATTTTATTTTCTATTTTATTTTTAGAATTATTAGTTTTATGTTCTACATTTCAAACTATGATTCATTTTGAATTAATTTTTACAGACAATGTGCCATAAGAATATACCTTTTTTTGGCATGTAGATATCTAATTGTTGCTGTACAATTTGTTGAAAAGATGCCCTTTGCCTCATTGAATTGTCTCTGCATGTTTGTCAAAATCAATATATGGATTGTTCTAATTTGGGACTCTCTGTTCTGGTTCCATCAACCTATTTGTGTACCCTAATTCCACACTGTCTTAAATTATTGCAGTTTAAGTCTTGAAATAAAGAGTCTACATCCTCCTTTTTCCCCTTATTTTTCAAAACTCATTTTCCTCTTTCAAAACGTAGGCATTTCTGATAGAATATGCAGGTTAGACTAGCAAAACTTCAGGGCCTAGGGAAAATTCCAGGCTCATTGATGTCTGCAGAGGCTGGTGCAGAACCCTGCATACAAACAAATGACCTAGTAATAGGAATTCATAACCATCTGTTAGGCCCTTATCAGATACACCTACCCCACTGAATTCCACAGCACTGTGTTTCACCTATTTAGGACGTTGTGGTTAGCAAACCACCAAGGTAGGAACTAGTTAGAGACTTCCAGAGCATGCACATCAATAGCCAAGGTTGACCTAAGATAATCATAAACTTTTATTGTAATGCAATTAACATAAAATTACCCGAGGGGAACCTTCTGTTCCCATCCTGCACCTGATGCCATGAGGGTACTGGTATGACACTGATAAGGGCTAAAACTCCCCCACCCCACATGAGGGAAGAAATAACAGAGACCCAACCCTAAGGACCACCCATTTCTGTGAAAAGCCCACCCCAAAACCCACTCCTCAATACCCTTGAAAATAAAAGTTATAGCTCAACAGTACTTGGGGGCAGAAGCAGTAGCTTTCTGTAGGTTGTTTCTGCCCACTCTACTCTCTTGAGAGAGTTCTTTTCTTTGCTTAATAAAGCTACTTGCTTGTCCTGCTTCTCTGTATGTCTGTTTGCTAACTCATTCTAAACTTAAACACAAGAACTTGTTGTAAACCTGTTTCACACAAGGAGTAGCACCCTTTCTCCTGGTAACATTTCCATATAAGCTTAAAAATAATTGACAATTTCTCTCAATAAATCTCACAAGAATTTTGATTCCAATCACTACATATCTACAGATCAATTTGCAGAGAATCGATATATTTAAAATATCGTTTTCTAATTTATGAATATGGCAATATTGTTCCATTTATTTAGGTACTTTTTAACTTTTTAGCTCATTTTTATTTTTAAAAGATAGATTGATGATATATTTCTAATATCTATAATTGTTATATTTTTCATAAGATTATTTTTTAAAGTTCATTGTTTAGTTTGCAATTGCTAGTATATAGAAAAACTATTGATTTTTGTATACTGAACTTGAAATGCTGAATTCACTATGACTTCTAGTAGCTATTTTTTATTTTTAGATTTCTCAATTTAATAATAGCATATATAAAAGGCTTTAGCTATTAATTCAATTTCTCTAATGAATGTAGAGCAATTCAGTTTACTTTTTCTCAAGTGAATGTTGGTAGTTTGAGTCTTTCAAGAAATGTGTTCACTTTATCTAAGTCATCTATTTAGTGACATGAAGTTGCTTATAGTATTTTCTTGTTTTCTTTTTAACTTTGTAAGATCTACAGTGTCGTTCCTTCTTTCAGTGTTGATGTGTTGATACTTGTAATTTATGTCTCCAGTTTTATATATATACACTTTTTTTTAAGCACCAGCTTTTCATTTCATTGATTTTTTTTCTATTGTTGTTGGTATTGTTTGTCTGCCTTATTGAATTCTGCTGTTATATTTATTATTTCATTTGCTTACCTTGAGAGTAGTATTATACTTTTTCTTTTGTAGTTTCTTAAGTGGAAGCTTAGGTTATTGTTTTGAGACATTTCTTGTTGCCTTTTATGGAAATCTATTTAGTGTAGTCATTTCAGCTTACATATGCTTATTGTTTGCATTGACTATCTACTTCTAGTCTTTAAACTTTGGCCTATTTGTGTCTTTATATTTAAAATGCTTTTCCCGTAGAATACATATAACTGAGATAAATATATCTAGATAAATTTATACTTATATAGAGAAATAGATATATTTATAAATATATTATAAATATTATATTTACATATATAGATAGATTGACAATATCTGCCTATTAGTGGAGTGTTTAGTTCATTTACACTTAACTCAATTTTTTTTGATAGAAGTCCTGTTATTTTATTTAATTTTTCTTTTTTAACATGAACTGAGATTGGTAGTTTACTTTTACATATCCAAATTTTTTTTTTTATCAGTATTTTTTTTATTATCGTTTTGTGGGATACAGTTAAGGGTTAGGTGTACAATTACGTTTCATTCAGGTACCCTGTTGATAAGAGGTGTTTTCCCAGTTCCAGATAGATATTAGCTACTGTTAATCCCATCCCCCTCCCCCCCATAATTTCCCAGTACCGTCAGTCATTTTCTTATAGTATTACATTGGATGTTCAAGGTCCATTATATGAGTGAGAACATGTGATATTCTGATCTTTGTTTCTGTGAGAGGTCACTCAGTATTATAGACTCTAGTTCCATCCAGGTTGCTTTAACTTAATTTTTGATGGCATAATATTATGTCTACCATTACACTGTGCATTTTTGTTCTTATGCTTCTCCATTTCCATATTTTTTGTGTTAATCGTGTGTTTTGTATTATTTTATTTTAAGATTTCTGTTGATTTCCAGCTATATCTCTTTTCATTGTGATTTTAATGGTAGTATTAATAATGCTATGATTTTTAACTATATTAATATACCAAGAATTAATAGTAAATTACTTCACATAAAATATAAATATGCCGGGCTCGGTGGCTCAGCCTGTAATCCCAGCACTTTGGGAGGCCGAGGTGAGTGGATTGCCTGAGCCCGCGGGTTCGAGACCCGCCTGGGCAACTTGGCGAGACCTCATCTCTACAATAAATCAAAAATTAGCTGGGCGTGGTAGCGCACGCCTATAGTTCCAGCTGCTTGGAAGGCTGAGGCGGAAGGATCACCGGAGCCCAGAAGGTGGAGGTTGTGGTGACCGGAAGCAGCCACTGCACTCCAGTCTGGCGACAGAGTTAGACACCAACTCAAAAAAAAAAAAACCCCAAAAAATAAAAAATAAATAAATATTTTGCGACAGCTTATTTCCATTTGTTCTCTCAATTTTAGTGACAGAGTTGTTATACATATATAGTACTATACATTATAAATATACATGCTATAATTTTTATTGTCTTTGTTTTCAGTTAAGAGAAAAAGTTTTTTTAATATTTACTTTCTTTAGTGTTCTTCATTTCTTCTTATAGATCCAATTTCCTAACTAGTGTCATTTCCTTTTGGACTGAAAATTTTATTTAAAATTTTTTGTAGTTCAGTTAGTGAGAAACAAATTCTCTAATATTGTTAACTTAAAAATACTTTGTTTTACCTTCATTTTCACAACTTTTTTTTTTGGTAAGATAGATGTACAATGAACTTTGCACATTTAAAATGTATAAATTGATGTTTTCACACACAGATATGTATATTTTTATATATGGGTTTATACATAAATGTATATATATGAAATTATCACCAAAATCAAGATAGCAAGCAAGTCCATCACTTTCCAAAGTTTCCTAGTACCTCATTGTTCCACCTACAGTCATTTTCCACCTTAGTCCTCAAGCAACCATTTTCTAACCCTACAAATAAGTTTGCATTTTGAAATTTTATTATAAGTGGATTCAAACAATTTCCTCACTTTTGAATGATAAATTCACTTGATATAGAAATGGTGATTGACTTTTTTTATTTCTTCAGAATTTTTGAAAATGTCAAGCCAGTGTCTTTTGGTTTTTACATATTTTATGAGAAACAAACCATTACAATTATTGTGGTTCTTCTTCGCAATTGCTTTCAAATTTTGACTTTAACAATATGTAATTTAGCTGTTATTTGCCTAAAATTGGATTTTTTCATTTTTCAGTCTGTTTGGGGTTCAGTTTAATTCTTTAAATTTATATTTTGCATCAAATATGGAAAGTTTTTTACTTGTTTATTTACTTATTTGTAACTTTCTCTGGCTTCCTTTTTTTCTGGAATTTCAGTTGCATGCGTGATGGACTGCTTCATGTATTACCACGGATCTCTGAGGCTGTATTCATTCTTCTGCATTCTTTTGCCAAGTTTTGAATTGAGAAATTTTTATCAATCTATATTCAAGTAACTGCTTCTTTTTTCTGCCATCTTCACATAGTTGTCCATCTTTTTATTTCAATAATTGTAATTTTCAACTATAAAACTCCATTTGATATTGTTTGTATTTTGGTGTTAAAATTGTTCATCTGTTAAGTTATTGATGCTATATTTGCTTTTAAATGTTTGTATAAATTCTAATTAAATTCTTTGAACATTTTTAGAATGGTATTTCAAATCTTTCTTTTATAATTTTAATATCTGGACCTACTCTGAATTGGATTGTATTGACTGAATCTTTTAAATTTTTTAACTTTTGCCTGCATATGGATCACACTTTTTTATTTCTTTGTATATCTACTGATTTTTGGTTGGTATTTGCACATTTTAGATAATTTACTGTAATGACAGCAGATTCTCCTAAACATCATTACATTTTTGTTCTGGTTTACAACCATATTGCCTAGAGTCAAACTGTGAACTTCTTCCACTCCAAGTTTTGTAGCTACTTAAATATTTGCCCTGTTCTTTTGCTTTTCCATCACTGCATCTTTATTTGAACTGGTCCCTTTGGGACTCTTTTTTATCTACAAAATTTGGCAGGTTTCCTTGTTTTTAAGGACACCCTTAATTTCCTGCTACTCTGCTGGGTTTGGGCTCTGTAAATTTATACTTCAGACTTCTGCAGTCCAAGATATTTAAAATTAGGGAATTCATTTAAGGAAAGTATCAAATTCATATTTCCGGCTCCTTATTGCACTAAATTTCAAGAATACTTGTCCCTCTGGTGTCTGCTTTTCTTTTTGGTATGCCCCTTGTCTATTTTGCACAAGCAACATTTAACTGTCAGCCTGGAACCTGAATGAAGTATGTTCCAAAATGGTCCACTCTTTAAGGATTTCCCTTCTAAGTTTCCAAATGATTATCAAACCTGAATGCTAATTTCTGGAATCTTTCACTGATAAAGTTGTGGTTTTCCTATTACAATGTCTGATTTCCCAATGCTGTTTCCTTCAGTGACAGTCTTGGGGATTTGGCAACACACAGGCCAGGAAGTTACAAAATTTCTCCCAGCTCTGCTACTGGACAATTTATATGCCCTTAAATATGTATTTTAAAATTTTTTCTCTGTATTTTTAATAATTGTTTATATATTAAAAGTTCATAGTACCATTTCATTTCTCTGCCTTATCAGTAGCTGAAATTCTAATGTAATTATTTTTATATAACTCATTAGCTAGATCTAGGGGTTCTAATCATCTGCTCAGTGCTTACAAAGTTTGATCTGAAAACAAGTGTTCCACAGGTAGTATTATTAATTGTTTTCTATCATAAACCGGATAATGACATATTTATGATGTTTTCAAAACTAGATACATATCTTTGATCACTAAAAAAAAAATAGCCTCTTAATTTTGATGAGTCTGTTTTTTTGGTATTGTACTTATCAGAGATGAGAATTGAAAGAAACCCTGCAGAGGAAGAGTCAGGAAGTTCAAATCAACTTTAGATTTAGTCACACTAATCTACATATTCAAACACCAACATTTTAAAAGCATTTGTTTTCTGTTATAATAGCTATAGAACCAAAAACATTAGTCAATAGAAAATTCCTGGAGAATTCAACATACTGAGAAAAAGCTCACTACTTTTTTGTGGGGATTTTACATTAAAAAGCAATACAAAATTAGAGGAACTATCTATCAAAGCAGAAAATAAAATAAGTAACTATGCTGTTTTTCTTGCTAGGGATGTAGAATATATCCCTGAGCACAAATAAGTGAATTGGTTTCTATTTTCCCAATACTTAACCCAATTCTTGTATGGTGAAACATGAGGTTCACTGGCAACACTGAAATATCACACTTAAGAAGCATTTGTGATATTGTACTATGAAGTTCAGTGTGAGATTTTAAATATATGGATTAGTACTATGTTTTAAGTGCATGGAAAAACAATTTTAAATGACTTTTTGTGCATTAAGAAAAAATGAAAAAGATGTATTTTTCATCTTTTATGAGAATGAAAAAATGTTTTAAAGCCCTTAAAATATTTTTGCATAGTCGTCATGCTCAGCCAAATTTCTTGAATCTTGGCTATTTACTTCTATAGTCCTGAGCTGCAAGTGACCTATTTTTTGACTGTCAATTTTTTCTCCAGAAGTTTGTTTTACATTCAACACTTCTGATATTTTTACACCAGTTTAGCTCCAACTTGGCATACGTAGTGATGCTCTCACACCATTCTATCTTAGAACTAGAATTTCACAAAGAAAAATGTAAGTAGAAACTTCCTGTTTCTCTAAAGAAGTAAGAAAGAATTGGTGGTGTGGTAAGCAGATGTTAAGACTATGGAAAAAAGGAAAAATAATTCACATATTTAATAGTCCATCAATTTAAGCAAGTTATTAACTTCTCCTTCAGCATAATAATCTTAATTTATTTATAATAAAGTCCAATGTATTGAGAGGGCAGAAGACTTTGGACTGAGTGGATTCACAGAATAACAAATTGACATCACTGATGGCAAACTCAGCCACACTGCCTAGTGTTACTTCTGGTCTAAGAAGAGTCCTAGAGTCAGGGAAGTAAAACCACTGTGATTGTGCAGGTAGGGTAATGATATAATTTATTATCTAAACAGGATACCTTTAAGAGAGCAACACTGTTAATAATTACACAAGACAAAGAATATAATCCAAGACACTACTGTGCAGAGCAAACTGTATGTATAGTCTTCTTAGTGAAAGGTAAATGTTAACACAGAGGAGTCACTTAGAGTACCCAAGAACTGGTCACAGCAACAAAGAATAGTCCTTGATAGATATTGCTCTACTTTGATATCTGACTAAAATCTCATACATTCTGCAATTCATTATTGCAAGTCAACTAAAAACCTGTACCAAGTGTGTCATGGAAGAGATCGATACTGGTTTTCAATCAAATTATTTTACCTTTCTACATCAAAATGAGGAATCACATATTCTAACCCAGTTTTTCCCAAAGCTTCTTCTAAGAAACACTAGAACTGGGAGACATAAAATGTTACTGTAGATAAAAACGACACCATTGTTAAATAAATGTGAATAATTATGGTTTAAGCAAGTTACCAAAATCTGTGATTAAAGAACATGACAGTCTCTACTATGCAAAATTCACTGGCTCCAAGAGTGGGCTTTAATACGTAGTTTTTCCCTTAATATATTTGTCTTAAGACAGATTCCCTACTAGCAGAGCTTGAAACAGGTATTCTAGTGCAAACGATTTATTGAAAAAATACTCTCAGGAGCAAAATACTGTCTCAGCTGGAGATAGCTTTAGTTGGTTCACCCCAAAGAGCACAAATAGCTCCACAAATTTAATCTAGCTTTCTGGCAAGATGGCTAGCCTTTTTGCATCCCTTGTCAATCTTTGATCATGTGTTACCTAGATTGGGAGTGTAGGGACATTTGACCTCTTATGTCAGATAGCTTCTGTTTAACAAAAGAGAGGGTGCTTTTCCAGAAGAAGAAAGAAAAAGGAGGGGCAGTGGTAGGCTATTGGTAACCAATGTACACAGTAGCTGAAAAATGAATACACCTGACAGTAAAGGAGATCCTAGGAGAGTATTCATCTGACCAAGTAATTGTGGGTTTTGCAATGTGTTGAATAAGAGAAGTACTCTTTTAACACACTTGAAAGACCACTGCTCTGAGGATATCATGCATTATACAGAGTTTCTGTATCTATTTTGTATTCTGTTATGCTAAACTCTGGGAAATCTGGCAGGGAAATCCCAAACTTTTAATCATCAGATAGTCTCCAGACAAATAAAACCACAAGCCCCTGGGGCAGGAATCTTGGCATCAGGGGTGTTGACTAAAATTAATGAAAAAACAATCCACAATTTGTAAAATCTGCATTTTCAGATAAGATAGAATTGTTATTTGGAATTTTTGTTTATTGAAAGGGGCTATAGACATCCAACATATTCCAGGACAACTTTTGCATTGGAAGTTTTAGGAAGATATAAGTCTCTTACTTTGAATATTAATAATTAGAACTACTTCTTGAAATAAATTAATAAGTCAATAAATAAAATATTCTCAAAGTGAGTAATGATGTATTGATAATCTAATGAGAAATACTTTTAATTTTAGCATAATCCACAACCTGATAGTGCTTTTATCAACTGAAAAAATCAAAATGGTATTTCAATATTTTTCATTGCCCTTTCAATACCCCAAATTTAAAGACTAGGATTAAACAACAAAATTTCTAGAAGATAGAAATGATAATTGATCAAAGAATTTTAAATTTTCAAATGCAATTTAGAATGATATTGTTATTAACTCACCTATATAGATAATTAAACAACATTCAATAATTATAAACATAATCATGTAATTTTTAAAATATTGCCCTCCTCTACACTAAGAACCAAAAAAGTTAACTTGAGAATGCTAAAACTTAGAATTGTCAAAGATACTAAATTTTATGTGTATACAAAATAAAAACAATAATTATAATTTTTTGTCTTTTATCAAATATGTAGTTAAAAAGAGTGTATTCTCAATCTATTAAAAATTTTGTGAAATTGAACTTTATTAGAATTTAGTATTTCTGTGATTAAAAATAGTACTAAAACCGTAAAGCAATCAGACACAAAATGGAAGAGAGTGTTTGTAAGCAAATATCTGATAAATTACATTATCCACAATATAGAAAGAACTCTTAAAACACAATAATAAGAAAACATAAAATCTGATTTAAAAACAGAGAAAACATTTGAACAGTTTACTAAAGAAATCCAAAGAGCAAATAAACACATGAAAGAAGGTCAGTATTGTTAGTCCTTAGGGCAATGCCATTCCAAACCTATTATAATGGATGATATTTAAATAACAATAATAATACCAATAATGATAATGCCAAAACATGGTAAGAATATGCCATTGGTGAGAATGTGGAGCAACTGGAGCAGTCATGCATTGCTGATGGAAATGTGGCACAGTACAGCACTTTTGGAAAACAGGGGAACTTTCTTATAAACATATATTCACCTTATAATTCCATCATCCTAACCCTAGGAACTAACCCAGTGAAACAAAAGTTAATGTTCACACAAAACATGATGTGAATATTTGAAATGGCTTTCTTTATAATTACCAAAAACTAGAAAAAAATACTCATGTGGGGAATCCATAATATAAAATGAAATATTACTCAGCAGTGATAATGTAAAAACTGTTGATAAAACAGCATGGATAAATCTCAAATACATTATGCCAAGTGAAAAAAGCCAGAATCAAAAGGCCTCACACTACTTTATTTCATCTATAATATATTCTAGAAAAGACCAAACTCTTAGGGATAGATCATTGGTTACCAGAGGCTGGGTTGAGGGAAAATGTTGACTAAAAAAAGACATGGGGGAAGTTTACAAGATGATAAAATGTGTTCTATTTCTTAAATCTGTATGTGTTTATCAAAATACACAGAATTGTACAACAAAAGGGGTGAATTTTATTGTATGTACATTAATCTTAATTTTTTTAATGGAAAGAAAGTAATGTGTATTTAATTGAATGATTTTTCTTATCAGAATATTGTAGTGGTATAATTAACTTTGTTGTGATCTTCTAGGTTGAGGAAAAACTGCATGCCACTTGCCACACTGTGCCATTTGTGAGAAAATGCATTACCTTCCTAAGATGAATCAATAAGGAATCTTCCAAACCAATCTTGCTTTAGTTAGCCAATTAGTGAGACTTTAGAAGTTCAGTCATTTATTAAGAATGTACCATAATCTAAATGTCCTAATTACATGTGAATTTTAAAAAAATGGTCCAATTGATTCTAATATCTGAATATGATTGTCATGTTTAAATAACTTTTCTTAATTTTTTTAAAAAATGAGTTTTGCTCCTTAAGAAACAAATCCATCTACATTAGAGGACCTAAAAATGAATAGATATTTATTCCAAGTATTTCTACACAAAATAATGTTAAATTTTGACAAATAGAAATTACACTTAAAACCTAAATTTAGTTACTAATGATATTTTCACTGCTTCATGGGTTTCACTGAGCTTATCAAAATCTATCTCAAAGAGAAAAAAGACAAATAAAGAATTCAAAATGATTACTTATATAAAATTCAGCTTGAGCATTCACTAATTCTTTGTCAATTAGACTCCATATAAAGGGAAAAATCTGAAAGTGTCCCCAGCGTGTGGTTCATGGCCTTTAGTAATCTGCACTGGTTTTATAAATGAGAAATCTTGTCATCTTTTCATAGAGTTCCAGAAAATTGTAGTAAACTTTATTTGCTAAATGAACCTTAATAGCCACAACTTTAACTTCAAGAAAATTATCCTTGGAAAAATTTCAAAGTTCTGCAGGTTGCTGAGGATATAAAATTTTCCCCTCTCTGAGTTATTAACCCTCATAACAGATTCCCTGAGACCTTAACAGTAGCAGTTCAAAAACATTCAATTATAATAATCACATTTTTAATTTCTTTTATAAAATTAGGTCTTCCAGATTTTTCATAGCAAAACAAGCTCTGGTCAAAAAGCATTAACAATTTATTCAGTTTTCAGCTACCTAGTTCTTTTTATGAAATTGCTACTTTATTGACACTGTGGAGTCAACCGTCAGGAAATGCTTTTCAGGGTACACTTTAGATTTAAAGAAATGTGACTCTGAAAATGTTCTTGGAATATTTTACAGAATTCATATAGAAATAATAGAAGAAATGTTTATCCAGAAGGCTAGCACTGTTCTTTAAAAACAGCTCCCCAAATTGTTTTTGTTGGAAGGTTATGTTTTTTAAGTTTGAAGTTTGAACTTCTGGGAAGCTATTCCGGGAGCTTATATACTAAGGAGAAGCAGCAGTCTCCACAGATACTCTCCATCTAGCTTGCTAAATCCTCAGCGAATTATCTGGCTATAGAAAATGCAAGATATCCTCATGCAATATCCATAAGCAAAATAAAATCCAGACTCATCAGACTGATATTAGTTGCAACATCCCAATCTCTTTCAATGAATTTTCTCCCACCCTATAATCCAGGCAACTGAATAATTTCCTTTCACACCTCTTGATGTATCTTCTTTGAGCATTTGTTCAAACAGTTCATCTACCTTGAATGTCCTGCCTCCCTATCTCACTGTGCCAAACCTCATTCCATCTGCAAAGGTCTTGTGAAATGTGCATACACTCTCATCATGAGGCTTTCCTTGACCACTCAGCACCTGAATAGTTTTTTGTTTTTTGTTTTTTGAGTTGGAGTCTCACTCTGTCACCCAGACTGGAGTGCAGTGGCCGCTTCCGGCCACCACAACCTCGACCTGCTGGGCTCCGGCAATCTTTCTGCCTCAGCCTTCCAAGTTGCCGGAATTACAGGCATGTGCTACCACGCCCGGCTGATTTTTTGATTTATTGTAGAGATGAGATCTCGCTGCCCAGGCGGGTCTCGAACCCGCGGGCTCAGGCAATCCACTCACCTCAGCCTCCCAAAGGCGCGGGATTACAGGCTGAGCCACTGAGCCCGGCTACACCTGAATAGTTAATCACATCCTTTTTTTATTCGAATCCCTTTTGCACACTATTTATACCTAATGACACAATATTTTGTATTATAATAGGGCAACTGGTATACACGTTGTTATATTTATTATATCCATTACTCGATTATAATATCTTTAAAGAAACAAAAAATTTCGGATTCATTTTTAATCTCCCCCAGACTATGCCTTGCTTAGAACATATCAAACTCTCAATAAATATTTGACCAAATGGAAGAAGAGAAGATAAACAATTCTCAGTTCAAATAACAATGAGCTTAAGAAGTATGTATGTTCTTCATAACCATTAAAATAAAACAAGTATCTCTTTTACCGTTTCTTTTTTTTTTTTTTTTTTTTTAGTTTTCTACTTTTTCTCGTTTGTTGTTTAAATATGATTGTTAGTTTATTAGATGTGACATCAAATTTAGGGATTGGGCAATAAAATAAGATTTTTTTCTTTTTCTATTTTCTTAAAGATGTGGGGTACAATTCAGGGTTAAGTATACAAATGCTTATTATGCAGGTATCTTTGTTGATAAGGTGTATCCCCCCATCCCTAGGCAGATTCCCACTACTGCCAATTCATCTTCCCTGCCCCCCTCCCAGTAGTTTCCCGCTACTTCCCTTTTCTTATAGTATTATGATCACTGTTCAGGGTCCACTTATGAGTGAGAATATGTGATACTCAGTTCTTAGTTTCTGTGATACATCACTCAGTATTATAGACACTAAGTCCATCCAGGTTGCTGTAAAGTTCATGATTTTGTTCTTCTTTATGGTTGCATAATATTCCATCATGTATATGTACCACATTTATTTTTTAATCCTGCCTTCTTTTGATGGACAGCACAGTTGGTTCCATGTTCTTGCTACCATGAGCAATGTTGCAATAAACGTACATGTGCAGGTATCTTTTTTGTAGCGTGATCTGATTTTTTCCGGATATATTCCCAGAGAGGGGATTGGGGGTTGTATGAAAGGTTGATTTTTAGATCTTTTAGGAATTGCCACAGTTTTCCACAGACGCTGTGCTAGTTTACTTTCTCACCAGCAGTGTAGGAATGTTCCCTTTTCACCACTTGGAAGGCTGAGGTGGAAGGATCGCCGGAGCCCAGCAGGTCGAGGCTGCGGTGGCTGGGAGCAGCCACTGCACTCCAGTCTGGGCGACAGAGTGAGACTCCAACTCAAAAAAAATCAAATAAAAAATAAAACAGCAATGCCATGTAAAATGTGAGGGACCCGGGGAGACCAAGGAGAGGCTAGCTGGTGAATCCCTCAATTTTCTTTTTCTACCTGCCCTTCTTCCTCGACAAGGCAGGAACATTTTCAGGTCATTCTCTGGAGATACTGGTCAACAAATGATGTGACGCTTCATGGCCTAGCATGTGGCCAATTTGGCTGAAAATTTTGTGGTACTCAATATTCTGTTATGCTTGGGTGTAATGTACTTAAAAAGGTAAATTAGCTCAATTTGTTAATGTTATTCAAAACTTCTGTAACTGCTTGTTCTAAAAATTACTGAGATGCTATAAATCATAAACTATACTTGCGATTTGTCTACTTTTTTGTCTATTTTCTTGTTTTGCCTTCATAGATTTTAGAGTTAAGTTGTTAGTTGCCTATATACATTTAGGGATCCTAGGGATTCCTGTTGAATTGACCCATTTACCACTCTGATATATCTTCTATTATCTCTGATAATTCTCTTTGACTTAAAGTCCTCTTTATCCAGTATTTATATAGTTACCATTCTTAACCTTGAAATTATAACATATGTGTATTAAATTTGGGTCTTATTTTGTACTGCCTGATAATTTTTTTAACTGGAGCTTTTGTAATTTGTGTAGTTGAGTTTAAATATAGTCTGCTATTTGTTTTCTATTTGTCCCTCTACATGACTTCTATTTTCTTTCTTTTTTTGCTTTGAGTTGATCAAAAAAATATTTTAGAATTCCATCTTAAACCTCTACTGGGTTTTTAGTTACAATTTTTTGCATTTTTAATGAGCTACTCTAGAGATTACAATATGCATTTGTAACTAACTAAAGTCTACATCAAATTAGTGTTTTATTCCTTTACAAATAATGTAAGAACCATCATACTACTTCTATTTACTCTCTCCTCTTCTAAGTTGTGCTGTTGGATGCTATATTTTACCTCTATGTGTATGTCCAACAATGCATCATTCTTTGTATTGTGTTGAGAGTTAATTTCTTTTAAAGATTTTTAAATGTCTGTTATATTTACTCAAATATTTACTCATATTATTCCTGCAGCCCACACTTTTATCTAGAATATTTTCTTTCAACCTGAAAATGTTCCTATAGTATTTTCTATAATGTGGATCTTTGGGCCATGAATTCTCTTAGTTTTAAGCTTTCTTTAAAAGTCTTTATTTGCTTCCATTTTTCAGTGATATTTTCAATGGATATAGAATTCTAAGTTGGCAATTATTTGCCCCAGAACTTTAGGGCTCATATTCCATTGTAATTTTGGTTTCCATAATTTGTATTTAGAAATCAGCCTTTAACCAAGATTGCTTCTCTGAACATATTATGTCTTTTTTCTCTTGCTGCTTTTAAGATTTATCTTTGTCTCTGGTTTATAGCAATTTTACTATGATGTACCTATGAATTGATTTGTATTTACCTTACTCGGGGTTTACTAAAGCTTCTTGAATATGTAGACTGAATGTGTTTGATCAGTTTTAAAGAAATTCTTGATAATTACTTTATTATAATTGTTCTGGTTCTGTTTTTTCTTTCCTCTCTTTTTGGGTCATCAATTACACATGTTAGGTGTTTGTGACAATGTTCCACATGTCTCTCACACTTTGTTCTGTTGCTTTTTAGTTTTATTTCTATACTTCAGACTGAATATCTCTTTTTGAGTTCACCAGGAATCGCTTCTGCTGAATTCAATTGTTGTAAGCTTATCCAATTAATTGATTTCAGATGTTATATTCTTCATTTCTAGAATGTCCACACCTTCTTCTTCAAAATTCTAATACTATGTTTAATTTTTCCAACATTCCTTCATTTTGCATCTATTTTTTAAAATTTCCTATAACGTGTTTATGGTAGTTATTTTGAATTACTTGTCTACTGATTACAGTGCTTGCATCATGTGTTTCTATTTCTATTGAATAATTTTTCTCTGCATTGTATAGGTCACATGTTGTAGCATCTTTTCATATCTCATAGTTCTGATTATAAGCCACAAATTCTGTATTTTTTAAGATGATAGGTAATTTGACACATATTTTCCCCTAGACAAGGCATGTCCTTTTCTCATAAGGCATGTATATTGAGGGATTGATCACCTGGATGTAATTGAAAACTAACCTGTGTGAGGCTGGTTGCAGCTTTACTTAGTATCATTTTACCATACATTAAAATGTCTCGAGGGCAAGAACATTCTTGCCTTTATTACTGGGTCCCCATTGCCAGAAGAATTCTTTCCAACCATCATGATTCTGCAGGCGAGTTGTTTGCTTGTTTTTTTCCCTCTGCCTTTTCAGCCTAGACCCTAAGTCTTTCACCCCCATCGTTGTCTGTCTAGGGCAGACTGATGATGAGGAATGGGGGCATCATCAATGGGCTTAGGGTTCCTGAGATTCCAGTAGGTCACACCGACCTACATGCTCATTAAAATTTCACTGGTTGCTTCTTCTCATATACAGTCTCTCAGCCAGGGGGAACCCCACCTTCTGTTCACTTACATAACATCTGTCCCACATGACAAATACAACCAGCAAAAAACAGTGGCTACTGATATCCATTTATTAATTTGTCTTTTTCTATGAAATTTAGTTCCTTTAGGTTTCTTATAACCACAATTTCCTATGCCTTTTAACATATATTATATTGTAGTTTATCTGGTTTACCCTAGCTTTTAAAGTACAGATTTGCTAACCAGAAGGATACAGATATTCTATATCCCATAGGTAGTTTTATTTGCAGTCAAAATCTAATTTTAATAATTCAAAATAAGTAAGCATATGAATATGCTTACTTATTTTTTAAGAAAGAAAAAAAATTGTATTAAAATTGTTACACTCAATATATACCAGTAACTAAAGATGTATACAAGTCACGTTTGACTTCTGAAATTATAGGAGTGGTTACCATCACCGTCCAGACACTTCTGATTATGGCAAATTATGCAGGACTTGTTACTGTGTGAGGCATCCTGGGTCTTCCCTTGTGCATATCACACACAGTACCATGCATCTCACACTTATCCCAAATGTATGTCATTGTTAGGTGGGTTGGAGGTTCTTTTGAATACCCATGCCTCCATTGTCGCTGAACTTCCACATTTTAGAATTTCAAATACCACTTCAAGATAATTTTGTGCTCCTGAAACAACAACCATGTTTTTGCCATTTTTTTTGACTGCCCTGCTTGCCACATGGTGACGATGGCATTCATTTGATTAACGCCATCTTTTGAGTGAACGTCATACTACATATTCCTATCATAATTCAATTCAACTTCAAAAAGTAATACATAGATAATATCTCTTAAAATGTGCGTTTTTGGGGGGCACATATACATTTGTGAGTGTGTGTGCATGTGTGTGTGTGTGTGTGTGTGTGTGTGTGTGTGTGTGTTTCCTCCCTTCTCCCTTCCCCCACAACCAAATATGCCCATCCATCTCAGGGATGCCTAAAAGATTAATGTTTCTTAGCTAAGAACTAGAAAAAAAAATAGGGAACAAATTGAATGACTAGAGCATGTACAAATCTGTTCACCAGGCTCTAGAAAAATCCTTAAATTTGGTAGATATAAATTTAAGAAAGCATTTTTTTACATAGTTTAAAATGCTCATTGTTTCTGCTCTTTCTACCCCTTAAATAATAAGTAAAAATAATTAATAAGTGGCAGACTGTCAGTGAGTTCTAGAAAATGATGGGATTTCAAGAAGAGTAACTATGAAGTTGTGGTAATGAAGAGTCATGCTGTTCTACACACAGCTACTTGGGGCAATGGTCAAAGACAGGACACCAGGCTGGACTCTAGCTTTGGAGTCTGACTGCAACATAGCAATGATCTTTTTGCATCCTATGGTACAAAGCAGTATTTTTGTGTTTCTAGGTAATTTTTTTGGAAAATGAAAATGATCATATTTGCCTCTGCATGATGCTTGCAAAGAGAATGGCTCAATTTTGAGATAGCATTTTTATCACAATAAAAAGACCTTTTTAAAAATTGTCAAAAAAGAAAAAAAAAGCAAGCAAACAGCAGCAACCATACAACTTCAAATTCAAAGTATGGTAACAATTGTTTTCTAATGTGGTCATTCCACGTAAATCAAGAATAATTAAACAGTTGAACAAAGACATAAAGATAAATAGACAAATTTACTACAGTAAAGGTGACCTCTTGTACAGCTATGGACTCAAGGATACTAACAGACACACTTAAGAATTATACCAAGTAAAATCTTGCTTTTCTTTTCAAACTATAAAGATAGTATTATATTTACAAATCTTAGAAGTAAATTTTTTCTTGAAGCTAATTTGGGGTTAAAATTAAGAGAAACTTTTTTTTTTATTTTCTAAGATGTGTGTGTACGTGTATTCATATGTATATGTTATAAAGACAACTTCATTTTTCTCAAATTAAGTTATTAATAAATTATCACTTTTATTGTAGTACTTCCAGAGTACTTTTTTCTAAGCACATGAGTATAAAATTTTATTGTGCATCTTCTATTCCAAATAACAAAATCTATTTCACATGTCTATGACAGAATTTATCCTTTTAATCTTATTTTTAAAGTAAACATTTCCTTTGAATGGGTATTAGATTCAGTCTCCAAAAAAGGAGAGACAAGTTTGCTGTCTAAGATTTCCTCTTTTTCACAGCAGAATTATAGATTATAAATTGCCTTCCTTATTCAGATTTTAAATAACCATCTTCACTAAAGTTTTTTAAACTCTTCATTTTGTAAAGAAAATCTGTACTAAATGAACCCATTTCTAAATGTGTATGATTAGGGAAAAAAGAAATCTTTTGATAAGTTTAACATTCTGGGGACCTGCAAAACCAAATATTTGACTCAAAACATAAATTTAGAAAAATAATTCTTCTAAAAGATATACTTTGGTTTAGGCTCTTCTTATTCCTCCTGAATCAGTTTGGAGAATACAAATATTAACAGTACTTGACAGATGAGAAAGCAGTAATGACTGGTTGCCAAAAACTATTTAAGACAGATATGATGGGAGGTGATGAAGAGAAAGTTAACAATTTGATCAGTCCTCTTTGCACTATATTAGAATAGTATTAAACAATTGCATGTAGATTGCTCACTTTATACTCTGTTTCTTTAACTTCAGATATTTAAATGGATTCTATGTAAGTAAACAAAAATGTTGACTAAGTTACAAACAATACCTCCCACTTTTGCTTCTTTTTCTAAAAACATGTGTTATTTAAAAAATGTGTGGTGCAAGTCAGAGTGAGGTATACAAATGTTCATTATCAGGTACCGTTGTTGATGAGGAGAGCCCTCCTCTCCCCTGACAGTTTCCCACTACTGCCAATCCTTTTCTTAAAGTATTATGATAATTGTTCAAGGTCTGCTTATGAGTGAGAACATATGATATTCAGTTCTTTGTTTCTGTGATAGATCACTCAGTATTATAGACTCTAAGTCCATCCAAGTTGCTGTGACGTTCATAATTTTCTCCTTCCTTATGGCTGTGTAATATTCCATCGTGTATATGTGCCACATTTTTTTTTATCCAGTTCTCTTTCGATGGGCAGCACTGTTGGTTCCATATTTTTACTATTGTAAACAATGCTGCAATGAACATGCATGTGCATGTCTCTTTTTCATAGAGTGACTTGAGTCCCTCTGAGTATATTTCTAGTAGGGAGATTGTGGGATCATATAGAAGGTCAATTTTTAGATCTTTAAGGAGTCGCCAAACTGTTTTCCACAGAGGTTGTATTAGTTTACACTCCCACCAACAGTGTGGGAGTGTTCCCTTTTCCCCGACATCATCTCAGGCATCATTTGTTTTTCAGTTATTGGTGATGGCCATCCTGACTGGAGTTAGGTGGTATCTCAGTGCAGTTTTAATTTGCATTTCTTTGATGACTAGTAAGGCTGGGCGTTTTTTCACGTATCTTTTGACTGATCCTATATTTTCTTTTGAAAAGTATCTATTCATATCTTTTGTCCATTTTGATGGGGCTGTGTGTTTTTTCTTTTCAGTACATTTGTGTTCCTTGTAGATTCTGCATGTTAGGCCTTTGTTAGACATACAGTTGGCAAATATTTTTTCCCAGGCTGTGAACTGTCTTCTTGCTCTCTTGGTTGTTTCTTGGTTTTACAGAAGCTTGTCAGTTTGATAAGGTCCCATTTGTGTATCTTATCTCTTATGGCATGGGCACTTGGGGTTTTGATCAGGAATTGGCTGCCAGTTCTAATTTCCATAAGGGTGTCTCTTGCATTTTCCAAGTGTCTTTTATTTAGCGGTTTTATGGTCTTTGATCCATTTAGAGTTGATTTTTGTGTATGATGATAGGTAGGGGTTTTGTTTTAATCTTCTGTGTGTGGTCAGTCAGTTTTCCCAGCACCATTTTCTGAACAGGTTCTCCTCTACCCGGTCGTTGGTGGTGGAGGCTTTGTCGAAGATGAGTTAGTTGAGAAATTGAGGTTGTGCTCCTGGAATTTCTATTCTGTTCCATCGGTCTATACACCTCTTCTTGTACCAATACCAGGCTGTTTTGATTATTGTAGTTTTAAAATAGTGTTTAAAGTCTGGGAGTATGATACCTCCGGCTTTGTTTTTTTGTTTGTTTGTTTGTTCGGTTGATTGGTTGGTTTTGCTGAGGATTGTTTTGGCTATTCGAGGTTGTTTGTTTCCATATAAATTCCTGTATTGTCATTTTCAGGTATGAGACAAATGATGTTGGCAATTTAATGGGTATTGCATTAAATCTGTAGATTGCCTTGGATAGGATGGGTATCTTAAAAATGTTGATTCTTCTAATACATGAGCATGGAATATTTTTCCATTTGTTTATGTCATCTTTGATATCTTTGGATAGTGTTTTGTAGTTTTCATTGTAAAGGTCTTTCACATCTCTGGTTAGGAAAATGCCAAGGCTTTTCATTTTTGTGTGGCTATTATGAATGGGATTATGCTTTTTATATGGGTTACTGTTTGTTTATTGTTGATGTATAGAAATGCTACTGTCTTTTGTACATTTATTTTATACCCTGATACTTTGCCCAAGTCCTTTATCAGTGCTAGGAGGTTTTTGACAGATTCTCTTGGGTTTTTGAGGTATAAGACCATGTCATCTACAAAGAGGGATAAGTTGACTTCCTCTCTTCCTAACTGGATACCCCTGATCTCCTTCTCTTGTCTTATTGCTCTGGCTAGGACTTCCAAAACTATGTTGAAAAGAAGAGGGTGGCATCCTTATTTTATCTGGTTTTCAGAGGAAATGGTTCCAATTTCAATTTCTTTAGAAGTATGCTGGCTGTGGGTTTATTGTAGATGGCTCTTACTATTTTGAGGTATGTCCCATCTATGCCTAGATGTTGGAGCATTTTCATCAAGAAGCAGAGCTAGATTTTATCAAAGGCTTTTTCCTAGTCTAATGATATAATCATTTGGTTTTTGTTTTTACATCTGTTGATGTACTTAATTACTTTTATGGTCTTGCAACTGGTGAACCAGTCCTGCATCCCAGGGACAAAGCCTACTTGGTCGTGATGGATGATTTTTGAGATGTGTTGTTGGATCCAGTTTGCTAGGATCTTGCTGAGAATTTTAGCATCTATGTTCATCAAGGATGTATAATTTTAACATCTTTGTTCATCAAGGTATCTTTTTCTTTGTTGAATCTTTACCTGGCTTGGGTATCAATGTGATGTTAGTTTCATAAAATGATTTGGGGAGAGTTCTCTTTCTCAATTGCCTGGAATATTTTCAATAGAATGGGTATCCTTTAATGTTTTGTGGAATTTTACTGGAAAGCGATCTGGTCCAGGTAGTTTTCTTATCACATAGTCAATTTCCTCGATTGTTATTGGTCTATTCAGGATCTCGATTTCTTTTTCCTTCAACCTGGGAGGTTGTGTGATATCAGAAAGTCCTCCATTTCCTTTAGGTTTTCAAGTTTGTTTCCATACAAGTGTACATGATAGTCTCTGATAATCTTTTGTATTTCTTCAGGGTCAGTTGTGGCTTGATCTTTTGTGTTCCTGATTGTGTTTACTTGGGCTTTTTCTCCCTTTTTCTTGTTCAGTCTAGTTAGGGGTCCACCAATCTTGTTTATCCTTTCAAAGAACCAGCTTTTTGTTTCATTGATTTTTTTGCATTACCTTTTGTCTTCTATGTCTTGAATTAGGACTTTATTTTGGTGATCTGGATTCTTCTGCTAAGTTAGGGTTTTGGTGGTCTTGCTTTTCTAGCTTCCTTAGGTTGTTTGTGAGACTGTTGAATTGTGATCTTTCCACTTTCTTCATGTGTGTTCATAGAGATATGAATTCCTCTCTTAGTACTTTTTCATGGCATCCCAGAGGTTCTGGTAAGATGTTTCTTAGTTTTCCTTTGTTCCCAGGTATTTTTTAATCTCTGTTTTGATTTCCATGTAGACCCAGGGGTTGTTTAACATTATGCTATTTAGTGTGCATGTCTTTGTGTGTTTTGGGGGAATTTTGTTGGTGTTGTTATTTTTATTCCACTGTGTTATGAGAAGGTACAGGGTAGTACTTCAATCTTATGGAATTTGATTATACTTGATTTATGGCCGAGGATGTGGTCAATCTTAGAGTATGTTCCATGTGGTGATGAGTAGAATGTTTATTCCATGTTTGTTGATTGGAGTGTTCTGTAGATATCAATTAAGTCCATTTGGTCAAGTGTCACATTGAGTTTTCAGATCTCCTTGTTGATTTTTTTGTCTTGATGATCTTTCTAGGGTTGTGAGTGGGATAGTTAAGTCCCCAGTTTACATTTCCTTCTTAATCCAAAGGATTAATATTATATTACAAAAAAACTCAAGATAGTCCACATTTGAAAATTCTAAAATATGACTCTCAAAATCTAGCTGCAATCATTTAATGATGATATATGCCACTAAATAAATACTTTAACTTGGAATTTTAAAGGTAATCTCAGAAAGAAGACTTTATGTTTCTTTTTGCATAACTCATGATGAACCTGACCTTTATTATTGAATCTTTCACAATTTTAAATATCTGGTGCTATACCCCCACTTGTATGTTTATCACAGCACTATTCACAATAACAAATTATGGGACCAACTTAAAAGCCCATCAATGGTTGACTGTGTAAAAAAAATGTGGTATTTATGCACCATGGAATACTATATACAGTCAAAAAAATGAAATCATGTCCTTTGCAACACATGAGTAAAGCTGGAGGCCAGTACTTAAGTCTACTAACTCAGAAACAGAAAAATCAAATACCACATTTTCTCATTTATATATAGGAGCTAAAAAATGGATATACATGGACAGAGTGATGAAAATAATGACACTGGGGACTCCAAAAAAGGAGGGAATAGGAGGATGATGAGGGTTGAAAAATTACTTTTTGTATGCAGTGTTCACTATTTCAGTGATGGGTATACTAGAAGTTTAATCTCCACCATTATGCAATATATACATGTATCCTCTGAATCTAAAATTAAATTAAATAATATATATGGTGCAGTAAATGAATATTTTCTCATATAATTAAAGTGACATAAGAATTAATAATATCATATCATTGATCAATACATACAAAACACTTGTCTTGAAAGATGATTCAAGGACATTTTTTATCATAATAGCTAACTACTTCCTATGATGTTATTGTCTTGAAATAAATCCTGAAACTGTGTTGCCCAATATTTTTATGTACAATTTTACTTCTGATCTTCTAGACTCTATCTTTTAATTCTATACTACTTCTCAACATTAAGAGCCTATAACTACCCTATGCAAACATAGTAGCATAGAAATAATACTAACTACAGTAACGAATGTGTAATTAGATGTGCCATTTAACTTCATAATGTGTTTTTTTATTGTCTGTAAATTAGAGAGCTTGTTGGACTGAAAAGTATCTATGGGAATGGATCCTTCTAACACTGCTTGTAGGAATTTGTGTGTTATCCTGCTGCTGATGAGAGTTTCCCATTCATAATATAATGTATTACTTTGGTTTAAACTCCCAGTTTCACAGTTTCTCTCTACTTCAGCTTTGTCACATCTGCATGAACTGTTATGCTTTTGTGTCTGAAGATAAGCATTTCACTGATTTCCACCCCCAAATCCTCTCACACCAAGCACTTGGTGATATTAGTAGGCTTTACTGATTTGGGAAGGAAGGGCAATAACATCTTCAGATCCTCTGCGGGGGGCCAGCCCCTGCAAGTTTTGGGGAGTCCCTTGGAAGATGTGGTGGCGTCGGCGAATCTGTAGGGATAGATATTAAAAGAAAGAAAGATGGAAGGATAGATATAAATAGGAAGAAAGAGAAAGAAAGAAAGTGGACAACTGTTCAGTGAAATGAGCAGAAACCGTTTATTGAAAGTTACAGCAGGTATTTATCCCCAAATTTTACACAGGCAGTCTCACAAGTCTTTCACGTGAACACAAAGCCAGGTGTGGGGGGGGGCATCCCCCACCCACCAGATGCTTAGGTGTGAGGAGGAACAAACCCCAGGATTGTCTCATTGTTCCCTTTCCTAGTTAATGTTCTTCAAAAGCAGTGTAACAATCCTTACTAGCCTAATGATACTCTGATAATCAATAACTTCTAGAGCTCACATAAAACCCATGATGACTATGTTAAACTTTACTACTTACACAATGCTACGGAAGCTCTTAATTATAGCTTAAGCCAATTTCCTAAAGAACATGGCCCAGTCCAAAGATCACACTGGGCCCTACAGGATGTGGCCCAGTCCAAGGTCCACGGTCGGCCACCTTTTGGAACAATAGACTACAATCTTTTAACAAAATGGCTATTCCAAAGTCCTATATATCTATCCTAATTTCTATGAAAGTTTCCAATTCTTAATTCTAATATATAAAGCTGATTAGCAGCAGCAAAGCTTTTAAAACCTAAATGTAAACTGTAAATGTATACATTTACAGGCCAAAACTTCAATAGTAGAAAGTGGAGACAATGAAAATTCTTAAAATTAACTATATTCTTATTAAACCTAAAAATATTATGATTGATTATGTTTGAACTAACATGATTCGTAGCATGACCTATTATACAATACCTTCTATGAATAAAATAAATTCAATTTCTATAATAGGTAGAAAAAAGACCTTACACTAACTATAGCTAAAGCCGGCCCAAAAGAATGCGGCCCAGTCCAAAGTACGCGCTGGGCTCTCAGGAATGTGGCCCAGCCCAAACTCTGTGCTGGGCCACTCTTGATAGTCATCTACACCATTGAAAAGCTGCAACAGCTCTCCATAAGTATATACTAATTCTACAAATATTCTTTTAAATCTTATAAAGTAGCTTGTACCATGTAAAAGGCTCCCAAATGTGACCTGAATTTGAATTATATCTAATACCTAAGCCGAAACTACAGTTTATGGAAACAGGAACAATGGGTATCTAGAGTGAGCTATGCCTGTCACAGTCACAGAGCCTTCAGCTTAGGCCAGCAGAGTTCCTTTAGATTGTTTTTGTGCTGCATGGCAAAAGGGGGAGGAAAATGGGGTCTACGGCTCCCGAACACGTCCTAGCGGTCTTGGAGTCCACGGCCCTCCCTGATCCCTAACACTCAGTGGGCCTCTGTGGCCAGCTCCCAACAATCCTCTTTCCATCACATTTTTGTCCTAGGTTTGTCTCCAAAAAAATAAACATGTTTTTCTTTCTCCCCACCTCTCCTCAGCCCTCAACTTGGAAATAACACTAAACATTTCCCCCTTGACCTGAAGCCCTCATTATTTTACTTTCCACTTCTAGAGCTTTGGGCTAGTATCAAAGCATAAAAACATTTATTTCCAAAAGAGACACAGCTCACTTCCTAAGAAGAAGTATAGTAATAAAAATTTATTTTATTTTATTATTATTTGATTTGACATAAACTTCCTTTCCCTATAAGCCCAGTTTTATTTCCAGAGGTTATGTCTAAAAATAATCATCTCTTGCATTCTCATGATTTTGTCTTTTTTCCCCTCAACTTTTATCTCTCCAGTCTCTATTACATATATGCTTAGGAAAATTCTTCAGTCCTTTATTTCCAAGATTGAAGTTTTATTAAATTATTTTTGATCTGCTGTCTTGAGACTCTGACACAACATTTGGTCATTATGGTTCCAGTTTCTCTGAACAAAATAAGCTCACTTGTCCTTCTTGAATATAACTAATACAAATAAATCAGAATAGAAAGAGATAATCTGTCATAATCAGGACTTGGAAAAAATATTTCCTTAAAACCAGTACCTTTCTAAGCCACTATTGTGAAACAAGTACACTGAAGTATTGAAATCAGGTCACCAAATGGTTCAGGTTTGCAACTTTAAGCAAATGGAAGATTTTTTAGCCTATTTAGCATATTTTATTTTTGCAAAGGATGTTTGAACACCTTACATGGTTTAGAAAAAATGTATGAAGTGATCTAATACTGCAAAATAAAATATAATGCAACCATAATTTATTGTTCTAGGCAAAAGTGGGTTAAGATTTGTGATGTATACCTTCAATGTCAACATAAAAATGTAAAGCTTTTTTTTTTTGCTCAGAAACAAGCAAGTATAAATTCACAGTATAAAGATTGCATAGGCATCTATAATAGCTTTTAAACGATCCCTACAAAGCTGCTCTACCAGATATAGATTGAAAGAATCCATTATTAAAAGAGGGATCAAAACAGACTGCAATCATGCCCAGTTAATCCCCTCAAAACAGTGTGGTATTTTTTCACCAGAGTAATTATTTGCACAGGACAAAAAAATAACAACCATATAGAACAAATTAAAACTTTACCTTCAGATGCTACCTCAATTGTTATGCAGATTCTACTCTGTACATTCAGTGACAAGCAAGAGAATTTTAAAAATAAGATTTTTCTTTTTAAATAAATATATTTTAATATTAATTATTCCCCAAATAGTTGAAAATGGTTATAACATTTCATAGATTCCCTCTTTTACAGTACCGTATACTTTTGAGCACACTCAAAGGATGTCTTTAAATGCCCATGTATTAAAAGGGTGAGCAAATACATCAAGCATCCTTAGAATTTCTGTAGTCTGCACCTGAATGCATGTGCAAACACACATCAAATGACCACTGCCGTGTACAAACTGCTTGTTTAGGCTTTTTTAAATACGACGATCACATGTTTAAATGTCATGCTGGGATTTAGTTAACTAAGGTGGCAGGTTCTTAAGATGGAGAATTTATTATGTTGAAATTTTCCCAATGCAAGACTGAAAAGGGAAAAAATATGTCAACTTTTATTTATTTCCTATATAAATACAGGCAATTTAGTTCTTCCCCCAAATACAGGCAGATTAGATGAGTTAGACAGTAGTCAATTCATTTTGCATAGGAATGGCTCATTAAAAAAAAGGGGGGCCCTGCATTTGTATTAAGCTCTGATTGGACAGAGTACAAAATGAATTTACAGTGTCACTCAGAGATGTAGCAGGACTAATGAGGGAGGAATGGTGCAGCATAGGGTGGGTAAGTCTGTAGTATGTTCATTCATTCCTTCAGCTGGTATTGCTCATGAAACTGAGATTTCCCTCATTATGCATGTATCCCAGGGGCATTCTTTAATATTTTAATAAATAACAACATCAGCCCAACAAAAAATTAATGAATAGTATCATTAATAATGAGCTGGAGTCTTGTAGTGATGGGACAGATATTAAATTGAACTACTGTGGTGCTATCTCTAGAGACTTGGGATATTTCCAGTGGCAAACAAGGCGTCTGAATGAAGCAACCAGCTCTCTGTGCCAACAGCTTTTACAACAGGTTGGGAGTAATAAAAGAGGATTTTCTGCACGATAAAGTTAAGCCCTAGAAAATCTGCTGGTGTAGATCGGTGTGAAAAGTACTGCCAAACGTGATCCTTAATTAAACTTTAATTAAGATAAAGCTTTTATTTTTTTTCTCTTCCAAGAAAAGTAGCAGCCAAATGGGCCCTGGCTATTTTCTACCAAAATCAAACCTAAATCATTTTGTATTATAGCACAAAAATTATGCTCAAACGATATTAAGGTCCTGACTTAAATCCACCAAATGAGAATGTTATTAGGAATAGCTGAAATAGTATAATTTCTCACCACAGCAGTAAGAGCATGTGCACAAATCTGGAGTTGTGGAACAATGAAGGGATTCCCTTTTTCAAATTTTTTATTCTCTATTGTCTTTATATTAAAATTACTTTAAAATATTTCAATTTTTTAATAATATTGAGAATATTTTTGCCTTGAAAACAAAGATATGTGTTATATAACTTTTCAATTATTCTTGAGTATCATATTACTTTGGATTGTATAAATTGCTTATTACTTTAATAATTCTCATCATTAAAAAAACTGTTTCAGACACTAAAAAATTCTTAACTTTAGTTTTTATTCCTCTAATTGCATGACAAATTATTGCCAGTTTTATTTATGTTAATAATTGTTTTGTGTATTTTTGTCAACCAAGGTGGTATAAATTGACTCCAGCTTCTCATATAAACTGTACATTTTACAGATCTGGTATGCTGATAACTAAATACAAGTTTCAAAATAATTATCAATGACTGTTTTATTCAATCAGTTTACATAAAGTATTTAATATTATTGTCATAGGGTTTTTATTTTCTCCCTGTCTAATTTTTTCTATACTGGAAATATCTAAAATAGGTGATTTTAAAATTATTTTTAAGGAAACTTGAATGTTCATTTTTAACACAGAAACCTACATTTAAAAATTTTTTAAATGAAATCTATCTCTTTGGTCACTTTCTCACTCATATAATGAATGGTTTTTCTGAATTCTTTGTATTATTTTTCTGTGATCTCTTGTATCTCACAAAACTCTTTAAATATCATTATTTTGAATTCTTTTTCCAGGAACTTATAAATTTCTTTTTCATTGGACTCTGTTGTTGGAGAATTACTGTGTTTCTTTGGAGGTTTTACATTTCCTTGCTTTTTCGTATTTCTTATGTCCTTACATGGATATCTGCACATCTGGTGTAACAGTTGCTTCTCTCAATTTTTTGGATTTGCTTTCATAGGGGAGGACTTTTTTCTGAAGTTGTTGTCTATGGTGTTGGTTGGGCAGGGCACTCTGGCTTTGATTCTGGATGCCTGCAAGTGTAATCTCCATATAATTTCTTCAACCTTTCTCCACACCGGGGAGCTTCTTCAGGCTACCACTTGATCCCCAACTGAGCAAGCTGTCTTTCTCCCTTCTTTTCTTGTATTATGTGTTTCTTGTCACCTCTCTGTTAAATTCCAGTGTTCTTTCTTAGATGAACTATTTGAAGCGTGATTATCTACTGCTATTTTGGTCCTCCTTTATGGAGGAGGAAATACCAGGTGCCTTTAGTCAGCCATCTTGAAGCTCTCCCCTACATTTGGTATTTTAACAGAATAAGATGGTTGCAAGGTATACACATTGCTGAAGGGCTCTGTGGTTTTTATCTGTATGCAATTATATGCCTTATCACACAGTGACAGATTTTAAACAGTTTGCTCTTCAGTAGACAATTTTCAAAATTATAAGAATTATCATATTAAATGATTTGAATATAATCTATGCAATTTTATTATATTTTTGCTGTTTATTGCTGCATTTTTTTACATAATATAATATTGATAGCTATCGCTTGTTTAAGGAGTGATCTTTTGATTTTTTTACAGTCTAATTCTGTTAACCAAGAACAAATATTACAATAGAAAGCATCCAGACTTTTATCCATCATATGACCTTTGGCTAGCAGAGGCATGAAACTATTCAGAACAAACGCAAATCTACCTCTAAGAAAACTTTTTGAAGTAGATCCAGATATTCGCTTTGATCATTTTCTTCATGTTTGCCCTTTTTTTATTGTTTCTGGGAAAGTTTAGGAAACAAAAATCCCTCAACTTCAATTGGTGGCAATTGGATAGGGTTCACTAACTAATTATTTGAAAAAAGCGCTATTATAAGTGTTCATTTTTATGGCAGGTACTATGTCATTAAAAATAGTCTAAAAATGATGGAGTACTTCTTGTCAATGAACAATGGCTATAGGGATTAGGGTATGAAGAAAGTAGAGTTCCTTTCTTGTTAATTCTTTCTGATTTGCTTGTCAATAGTGACAAGGTGTTGCCGAGAGGAAGGCTGGCCAGTAAATGAGAAGAGATCAAGAGCTCAGGCTCTCAAATTTAGCAAAAAGAAAGTGATTCATGGTCCTATGTATCTCATTCTATTTGATCTGAATCAAGTTAATTATGCCTCCTTTTTACAGCACACATACGAAGATCTAAGTCAAATAAACATTTAAATTATAGTTCTATTCTAGAGAACTTTGAGCCATTTCTAGCTTACAGATTATATTCTTCACATAAGGAAACTTAACTTTTCAAATTGAGTTTTTTCATAATTTGTGTCAATAGGACTTTTTGACCTGAGAGCTAAAATAATTTACAGTATTTTAAAATAAAAATATTAAAGCTGCATTGCACTAAATGTCTTTATGGTTGCAGTAGCGTAGTGTCTCTAGCATAACATAATGTAAATAGCATAACACTTTTGACAAAAACATGGTCTAATTGTGCAGTTGAGACACTATAATGTACACATTTTCAGAGTATAACCTTAGCATATATGTATTATTTGTACTCTCCATTTTCATGCCAGTGATTCATGTGAATCATGATTGGACCTTCCTATAAATGAAAAACTCTAAGTACAAAGATGTTCACCACAGAATTATTTATAAAAGAAAACATTTACGACTATGCACAAATTACAACGGTGAACTGATTAAGTAAAATATACTGTATTAAGTCAATAGACTATAGGGTAAAAATTTGATTGTAAAAGTTACTATTTTAAAATTTATTTAGTAAGATCATAAATGCTTATTTTATAAAAGAGTTTTAAAGTTAAATTCAAAGTTAAGACAAGTAAATAAAGACATGTATAAGAATATTCACAGAAGAATTGTTCACAGTAATAAAGACTGGAAGAGTTCAAAAGTTTATCAGAGGAAAGAATAAATATATAAACTTGCATATTTTCATATTAGGCTATTATAGAGTAGTCGAAATGATTATACAGCAACATGCAACAATATGTTGGATCTGAGCAACTGTTAAATGAGACAAGAAAAACTAAAAGATTAGATTCAGCATGATAACTTTTGAACGATGCTAAAAATCGCGCACATACACATACAAACATCACACAAATGCAACAAGAATATATAAAAAGGAAATCAAAGTAATTATAAATATAGCTTAAGGGTGACAGACTGGGGCAGAGTTTATAGATAAGGATTGTTGTTAAATTGTAAGCTGTGTGGCACATTCAGGTTTTTATTAAATAATGCCGATCCATTGATATGGTGAAGATAAACAGAGGATTAAGATAGTTCAATGATTGATAGATAAATTTTTAAAAATAGAAGACTAGTGATCACTGAATATTTTGATTAATCAATTTCTATTCTATGTGCCTAAATCCTGAGATAGAATGTGAAAATGGCAATATGTTGTAGTGGTTAGGAGCATAAACTTTTCAATCAAGTAGATTTAGGTGTGAATCCCAATCTGACTACTTAATAGATATTTGAATAGAAGAAGAATTTGTTAAACTCTTCAAGCCTCAGGTTTTTCATATGTAACTGGGTCAATTTTCACTATTCTTCAAACTGTTGTAAAGCATGTTACATATAAAGCACTTAAACAAAAAGTCTAGTATGTAGTGTATCTTCACAATAAATGTTAGGATGATTAAATATATATTAAAATAGGATGATTAAATATATATTAAAATAATATTGAAATAATTGAAAGAAAATTAGCATAAGGAAATATGAGGATAAAATATTTCAAAATCTTGACAGTGTCTCTTTTTAAACAGGAGCATAGTTTTGCTTTCATTTCCAATATACGCTAATTTTTCTGTAATGAATATGCACCATAGATGTCTAATATCAGAGCATTTATCCTTGCAGAAATAATCTTGAGACATCACAATTGAGTAGGACATTCCAAGGTAGGTATGCCAAGAACCAAATGAGTGAGGAAATTGTCACACTACAGACTTCAGAAGGATGCACAAACAACTACCTGATGTGCAATGCTAACAGAGGAGATGGGTATTAGAGAAAAACATATAATTTAGCCAAAAGAGAGAAGCAGGCCTAAATTCTAGGTAGATACATTGATTTGAAGAAATGGCATATGACCTGTTACATTTTTTAAATAATTAGTAAACCATTTGGTTAAAAAAATAGTTTGATAGGAGAAAATGGAGGAAGAGTATATGCAGTGACAGGCTGTAGAGCGTCATAATTTCCAAAGCAAAGAGTGTGCATTTTGCCTTGTGGCAGAACTATGGAGCTAACTGATAAAAAAAAAAAAAGTTCAGAAAGATAAAATTTTTGTAGCACATTGTCTTAGATTGGGCGTCTCTAAAAGTAAATACTGAGACTATGTGGTTTGGTACTTTATTTGAAGGAAGTCTCATGAAACATAAGTGATGGATGGATGAAGTGGACAGGGAAGGAAGAAGAGCATTAAAAGTGTATTAATGAATGGAATATCACTGTGGGCAACTAGGCCTCAGCATTGCTAGATAGCCTGTGAGAAACCATAAACACATCTTGTAATTATCCTACAAATGCCTCGGCATGTCCATGCCCAGGATGGGCTGGCTGAGGCACTTATCCAACCATTTCCATTTCTTATTGATTGAAGGTTGCACCTGAGAGTGTTGACTTCTTAGTGTTTTCACATGGCCCTGCCAAGCTTTTCTCAAGAAAGCTCTTAGCCAGAGATGGAGAAAGCCACAGGCACCTGAGCAAACCTAAAACAGTCTACCACATCTAAAGGTGAATTCAGAAAGACCAAGAGGAAATGAAACAAGACACCACAGACAGATGTACTGGAAAAAAACAAAATTGGGGGAAGCGAAACATTTACCACAACATTAAGTATTTGCAAATCTATATCAAAATTCCCTTTAAAATGATTGTATTCTGTGCCTTCCAGTTCCATTTTTAATATCTAGTGTAAGATAATGAAATATAAATAAAATTGTGCAAAGACACAATTACAATACACAATATAAAAGCACTATTTATATTGACAAATTTAGAGGTCATTTTTACCTGAAGAGGATGATGGTGGTGGTGATGATGATGATAACGATGATAATGATTATGCAGATGATGATGGTAATAGATGATGATGTAATAATAATATCAAAATGATAATAATAATAACTAACATTATTAAGCATTAAGAGGACACTTGGGAGTGACTACATTTGTTCCATCTCTGTTATCTCATTTGTTTTTCATAATAATCCTCTGGTGTTAGTTTCCCCACTTTATAAGAAGAAACTGGCAAAGAAAGATTAAGTGCCTTATCCAAAATATTAAAACTATGAAAGAATCAGAGCCAAGAACCAAATTCAGACATTCTAACACTTAAACACAGAATATTGTGCTTAAGAAAAAAATGGAAAATGAGATTTTAAAAGAATTTGTTGTCTTGTGAGAAGTGCTTATAACGGAATCTTAAGTGAAACTACAGAGTGTAAAATTGTGTATACGTAGTTATGAATTTAGGTTCTAGAGAATTTTGAACTGAGTCTATGTAGCATTCTCTCAAATTGCAAGTACATAGAAATACTTGAGTAGATAATCCCTAAATATACTAAAAAGAAAAACTTCTGGATGCCAGAAGAGAACATGAAGTTTAAAATAGATTACTACTATTACAAACCTTTGTTGAAGCAGCCTCTATGAAATTACTCCAAGATTTGGGACCTATAATTAAGGAATGCAACTTTAATCCTCCATAAGGAATTTTAAAAAATCTATTGGGTCAGGAAGGACTCAGGCATTATCTATTCCCAGAACGTGTAGATAGAAAAATAAAAAGCCTTCATGAGGAAAAAATCAAAAGCAGAAGCTTGTAATCATCATGGATTTGTATTCAAAATTGTATCTGCATTCATTCATTCAGCAATTAAAATGTAAAATTTACACAATTATAATAATGATAACCAGCATCTGGTGGCATTAAAAATAAAGTAAAACTATAACATAAGACAGATAAGGAAATGATAATCTAAGGAAGAAGTTTCAGGTAAGGTATGCTGATAGTTTGGTATGGAGAGGGCAGACATGCTGATGAACTTATTAGGTAAAGTATGCATGCTAGAAACTCAAGGGTAACCATTAAAAGAGAGATATATATATATATATAGAGAGAGAGAGAGAGAGCGCACTGGGGGAAGGGAAGATGGGGCCAAAAAGTCAATAAATTCAAGAAAAAACAATAGAGGAGAAATAGAAAAAAATATTGCAATCAAAACTCACAAAATAAGATAATAGAGCCATAGTCCAAATATATCAGTTATCCTAATGAATATAAATCAATACAACATTTTCTTTAAGTTTCTCAGTTTAGCTTATACAAATCTGTCTGCATGCTCTTTGTAAGAGACACATCTAAATCCAGGCAAATAATAACCAGAAACACATGGTATAGCAATATTAGTATTAGACAAATTAGGCTTTAAAGAATAAGTGATTTAGGAGCGAAGGAGGTCATTAAATTATAATAAAAAGAACAATTCATCAGAAAGATAGAATAATACTAAACTTGCTTGAACCTACAAACATAGTCTCAAAATACGGTGGCTCAGCCTGTAATCCCAGCACTTTGGGAGGTCGAAGTGAGTGGATTGCCCGAGCCCGAGGGTTCGAGACCCGGCTGGGCAACTTTGCGAAACCTCATCTCTACAACAAATCAAAAATTAGCCCGGCGTGGTAGCGCTTGCCTGTAATTTCAGCTACTTGGAAGGCTGAGGCGGAAGGATCGCCGGAGCCCAGCAGGTCGAGGCTGCGGTGGCCGGGAGCGGCCACTGCACTCCAGTCTGGGCGACAGAGTGAGACTCCAACTAAAAAAAAAAACAAAAAACTATCATAAGAATTTAAAACACATTTATAGTGGGAAATTTAAACTTACTACTTTGCGGATATAATGGAATGAGCAGAAAAAATATGTTTGAGTTTGCATATTTGAATAACTACATTATCATTAAAATGATACTAGTGAGATTAACAAAAATTCTGAAAATATCATATATTTCTTTATAAGGAATCGCATAGCTCAGAGATTTGGTCTGTCCAAAAAAAAAAAAAAAGCTCAGTTGCAGTACACTTTATATAAATATTATTTTCATATATTTTCTGAACATATATGGTAGCCCTTAACTTAGCTAATGGTTCTTGGGCAATTGTCAGATAACAACTCTACAGACTGGAAGTTCCTTGTGAGGATATTTCTTTATTCTGGTGTAAAACATTAAAAAGAAGAGTAAGGTAATGAATCCTGTGTGATTCAGTTTAACTTTACTAAATATATTGCTAAAATTTCTTTCTTTAAAGCAAGGATCATAATACTATTATAGGTTGCTATCTTTTTCTGAGTACTTTGTGTATATGTGTGTGTGTGTGTGTGTGTGTGTACACACATTTTAAAAATATACATTGTTAAAAAGTATGTTGATGCATATGATAGTGAATCTAGTATATTATAGGCATTTTAAATACATTGCTTATCTCTAGAAGAATATACAAGAACTAGGGGAAGTTATTGCTTCTGAGGACTTAAAGGCTGGGACACAGAAGAGGCAAGTTAATGTGCACAGCACACCTTGTGTTCCTTTTGAGTTTCAAGTATGTTTCATTTATTGAAGTAATTAAAATTTACCCTCAATATGAACATTTTTGTAATAATTTTGAATCATAGGATACATGTGTGGATTTGTTACACGAAGGTGAGGCTTCTGATGAGCCCGCCCCGCCCACGCACTGCTTGCTGGTGGTGAGCCTGATATCCAGTGGGTGATTTTGTATCTTTTATCCCCACTTCCTCTCTCCCTCTGTTAGCAGTGTCCAGCATTTGTTGTTCCTATCTTTTTGCTCATGTGACCAGGGCTCACTTAGGAGTGAAAACGTGTGGTATTCTGTTTTTTGTTCTGTGATAGTTCGCTTAGGATGATGGTCTCCAGCCTGCGTCCATGTCCCCACAAAGGACATGATTTCATTCTTTTTTATGGTTACATAGTATTCCATAGTGTATATGTACTTCATTCTCTTTATCCAGTTCACCATCAATGATATGTGGGTGGATTCCATTTTTTTGCTATTGTGAATAGTCAAAATGCACTTATTAAGTGAGATGTTAGTCACAGTAAATAATTTGCAGAGTCTAAAATTATTTTCTGAAAAATGGACAATAATAACAATAATGCCATTGCAGATATAACAGGATGCCAGTGAAGTGCAAGATATACTTAGAAAAACAAATCTATGCAAATGTATTAACAATAGCATAATCTGAGTGATGAAATACTGGGATTTTGTCAATCTTTTATTTTTTATGAACTTGTGTTTCATATTGAATGTGTAATTTATTAAAAATCAAAAAGAATATTCTCTACAAGGAATGTCATCATAATTATGAGCTTGAGTATTAGGAGTAGAATTGCAAAAGACACATATGAAAGAGGTTTTTTTCAAGTGTTTGGATATTGGCAGACAATTAAAAAAGGGGTTAGAGGATGATTATAAAGCTTGGTTTGACCAAGTAGTAGTTATTAACAGGGACAGAGAAATTAAGAGAAATGGAAGATATTTGAGTTTAAAATGATGAAAAGACACAAAGTAGAAATGTCCAGCAATTTTTTGTAGAGTGTTAAGAATAAATTTTAAAAATAGACCCTCTAACAGAGTTAATGAGCTGTTGTTTGGATTTCAAGGCCTGTTATTAACTGGCCCTATTCTACTTCTGCCGGTTAAAATCCTAGACAGCAGTAAAATATTCAATAGTAAAATATCGAAATAAGTGAATGACAAGTTACAAACTGATTTATTACACATTAGCCCATTCACACTATGACAAAGTAAAAAACTATTATTATATTATCTATTTTGCAATGAAGAAACTGAGGTCAAATAAAGTCATTGAGTACTTTGCCCTAGGAACTAGAATTCAGATTTGTGACTCTGTCCAGAATTTTGGGTGATGTTTGCATGGGGTCAGGCCAAGTCTATTCAAATAAAGTTACTTTCTAAATAGTTGCTAGGTACAGGTATGCATTAAATTTAAATCTCTATAAATTGTATTTTTATGTTTTAAATTACTTAACTATTGCAGCAGTTGTCATTGATTTTTTTTTCCTGTTTCAAAATACGAATTTAAATGTTATATAATTTTTAATTGTTAGCTAATTTGGTTATTTTGAAAATACCTTACAAACTGTAGAAAAAATATTAGGAATTTGGAAAGGAAAACCTCATTACTTTTATGTTTTATAATCTCACATATTATTGCCATGAGCATAGTATCAACATTCTTGAAATAGAATCATTAACTCATCTGAATCTATTTCACAAAAGTATAACTGAATCAACATGGAGTGGTAGGTAAATAATTTTGTCCATTTTGTATTTTCTCTTTTCATCCACTTCTGATGCTAGTATTGAATAGTCCTGATTCCTGTTTTTAACACTGCAGAATGCAAACAAAAAAATGAATGCCAAACACCACTATTTTTAGAAATATTAAAGAAGAAAAGTCAATTTTATAAATGATAACATACACTCCCAGCATGTTGATGAATAGGAAAACTTGCTCTCAGTCCTTTTTGTATGAACAGATCTGTTAAAATGGTAGTATTTGAGAACATCTGATGATTTTGTTCTCAGCTTCGCTATACTGCTAGTCTTTCCTTGGTTATAGATGGTGAAAAGGCATCTAAATATATAAAAGAAATGCCCATTTAAGGAATCTATTGTCTGCCATTTGACTGTTACTTCTTTTACCTTTGAGTTATAATTCTATTCCCTACCTTGCTTTAGGCAGGAGTACACTTACATCTTCATTTTTTAATACATTTTGTTACTGAGCAAGAATATTTGTGCTTTTTGAATTCACAAACTGGCTAATGAAGAATTCGTTGACACTGACAGCTAGATTTTGGAAGAGATTTCCACTAGACCTTTGACTTGTGAAATTTTTACCAAGAAGTTTGGCACCTAGAATTGTACTGGGGCAAAAACTGCACAGAGGATATAGAAACTGTAAGCACTTACACAAGCATACCTTGCTTTTATGTATGTCACTTTATTGTGCTATGCAGACACTGTGTTATTTTAATAAATTGAAGATCTGTGACAACCCCTACATAGAACAAGTCTATTGGGACCATTTTTCCAATAACATGTGCTCATGTCATGTTTCTGTGCCACATTTTGATCATTCTCCCAATGTTTCAAACTTTTTATTATACCTGTTATGGTGATCTGTGATAAGTGACCTTTGATGTTACTGTTGTAATAGTTTTGGGGCACCATGAACTGCACCCATATGAAATGGTGAACTCAATAAAAATTGCTCCATCAACTGGCTGTTCCCTCTTCTATCTTCTTATCCAATCTCTCCATCCCCAGAGAGACAACAATAATGAAGTTAGGCAAATTAATTACCCTACAATGACGTCTAAGTGTTCAAATGGAAGAAAAAGTCACATGTCTCTCAATTTAAATCAAAAGCTAGAAATAATTGAACCTAGTGAGAAAGGCATGTAAGAAGTCAAAATAAGCCAAAAACTAGACTTCTTAAACCAACCAGTTAACCAAGTTGTGAATGTAAAGGAAACGTTCCTGAAGGAAATTAAAAGTGCTACTTAGCAAGCACACAAATAATAAGAAAGTGAAGCAAACTTATTGCTGATATGGAGAAAGTTTAAGTAACCTAGGTAGAAGGTCAAACCAGTCACAACATTTCCTTAAGCCAAAGTCTAATCCAGAGCAAGACCCTAATTCTCTTCAATTATATGAAATTTGAGAGAGGTGAGGAAACTGGAGAAGAAAAGTTTGAAGTTAGCAGAGGTTAGTTCATAAGGTTGAAGAAAAGAAGCCATTGCCACAAAATAAGTAAACATAACTATTATATGCACTAGAAAACAACAACAACAAAATGTGTGAGACTTTATTACAATATGTGTGTTATTGGATGGTCTGGAACAAAACCTGCAATGTCCATACCTTGAAAATGGGGTCAGATGGCTAATGGGGCTGGCAAGTGGCCATGTGTTGGCATAACTACCTAACTTCAGCATGGTTATCTGTTTTTGTAATTTGTGGCCCAAAATAATTGAGGCCACAATGGAGACTGAGACAGGCAGATACATTTTCAGATTTGACTCTATATCCCTTCTATCAACTAAATAGTCTCCCTATTCTCTCTCAATTAGGATGCTTATTTTATTCTAGTAGTAAGTATTGGGGAAGATAGTCAACATGTTGATAAATTATGTAGTAAGGAAATTATTTTTATTGAAGTGTATTATTAATTAAGGCATAATGAAATAGTTAGGTGGCCTTTTCAATTGACAGCTAGGAGTTAAAATTTGAGAGAGTTGTTTATTATAGTACAAATAGCATCAAGACCCCAAAGTAGAGTACGGGGAAGGTATGCCTCTATACACAATAAATGCTCTTATTTCTGGTGACTCTCATACAGTTACAATGCACTAGCCACCAAAAATCTTTTTTGATAATTTTCCCTTAGCTTTTCATTTCCTGTGTGTGGAAAAGATAGTAGAAAGTCCTCCATTTATCTAATTACATTTCTCTGATACAAGTCAGTCTACACTAAAGTAATATGATAAAATTATAGCGGTGATCTATGCAAAAGTCGCGATGTGTTTAAATGACAATTTCTTCTTTTGTGTCCCTATCCAAAAAAATTGGGGGATTGATTCACATATTCATGGACTATTTTATGATACGGTAAGAAAGAGCAAGTGCTATGACTGTGTCTATACCTATAACCATGTGGCTATAACTTTATACCTCTGTTCATTTAAAGATGTAGGTAGCTGCAATTCTGTGTGTTTATACACAATGGAGAATGTTATTTAGGTCTTTAAATGATTCTTCCCTGCCCTTAATCTGTATTTAATCAGGAAACCATTCTGTAATGAGAAAACTGTTCATTTTAGTCTTTTATGTTTGTGATCCCAAGGTTCCTCCTTAGTGATTACGTTTAGTAACTCCCTTTCGCTGTCTGAAAGCACAGGCAGTTTTTCCATAATAAAAACTGGATTAGCATGTATCAGGAAGAGACACCACCAGCTGTCACTTTGAAATCAGACCACTCAGCCCTATTTGAGACGACAATGGATAAACCGCTAAGTGACAGGCAGTTTTCCTATATTTATCTAGTAAGTGGCTAATGAAGTCCAACACTTTCTGTAATAAAGGTTAAAAAAAGGGCCAAAGCAGAAAAAAAGCTCCATTTGAATATGATAAATATTATTGGCAGAGAAAAATCAACTGTGGAAAATTGTATTATTTATTTTATTCAGTTGCGCTGTTATAATTGTCATTAATATTTTTGCTTATTTCTGTTGTGATCTCATTTGATAATATTCAGAATTATATTAAATTTGCTGTGCAAATTCAAGAATATATCTGTTTAAAGACAAAATTCATAACGACTAAAACTTTATGAAATACCTTCTTCTCTTCTAAGAATTCCTTCAAATCATGATATTTCAGAGAATTCTTTGTAACTGAAATCAGCTAATGGATTTTATTTCTCACTATATTTGACAAGTAGTATGCCTCAGACAGACTTCAAATATTGCTATACTGTTAAGCTAATTCAGATACAGGTGAATTAAGGAAAAGTACGTATGAGCAATATGTACCAATAAGAGATTTGAGGAACACAATGTATTGATAATGGCTATCAGTAATCCCTAGAAAATTAGGAGTTTGCAATACTCTGATAATCGCCATTCAGAATAATGGTCTTGGAAATTTAAATGACTATTGGATTTAGGTTCTTTAGTTAAATAATTTGTTTTTAATTTTTCTTCATTTATTGCTTAAATTACAAAACAGTACATTCTTTTTTTAAGTATTGAAAAAGTATATATCAAGAAAAAGCGAAGAATCCTCTCCATCACCTCCCACATATCAACTGCCTGAGCTAATCAATATTATCAGACTAGTATCTGCCTTTACATGACTTTCTCCATGCTGCATCATCCCCATTTTAGAGGTTATGAGACTGGTACAGAGAGATTATGTAACTTGCAAAAGATACAGAACTAGTAAAAGATAAACCTGGGTTTTAAAAAGGCTGTCCACCTGCAACACTGGCATCAAAACTATTATGCTACAAGACTGCTTTTGTTAGATTTTATGACTGACAGAATGAATTAATTAATGAAGGAAGGAAGGAAGTGAGATAAAAGTTACAGTTGATTCTCATGCTCCATTTTGAGTGAGTAGTACAATCATTAACAGATATTGGTTGCAAAGGGAAAGGAGATTTGGAATAGAAGTGATATAAATTTATTTTAATGAGTTTAGTTATATTTTAAAGGACATTTGAGCTGTAGATGCTTGTAAGATTTCCACTTACGTATGTCCAGCAGGCACAACAGCAAACAAAAGTTGCCTGGACTGGATATACAGAATTAAGAGTATCAGCATAGAAATAGTGCTTAAAGTTATGTATGATGGAAGGTCACTCGATGATGCCACATAAAGTGTGAAGTAGAGAAAACTAAAAAGAAAAGACTGCAAAAGTGTAATCAGAAAGCTAAGGCCAAATAAGAAAAAGTGGAGTCACAGACGCCAAGAAGTTGAGGGAGTTGAGAGTACTAAAAACAGAGAGTAGTCAAAAATGTCCATCACTTCAGAGAGGTAAATTAACAGAACACTAAAAAGAAAACATTGGATATGGAATTAGAAAATAATTCTACAGTTTTTGTGGGATTTTTTTTTTTTTGGTTTGTTTGTTTTTTGCCAGAACAATTAGTGAAGAAGTAAATAAATTGAGATTGTGAAAGTAGAAGACATTTTCATAGAGTTAGCAACCAAAGCACAGAGATTGTTAGGCCAGGGGATTTAAGAATCAGTGTAGTTTTATTTATATTGTTTTGCATGGTTTAGTTTTACTTTAAGTAAGAGAGGTAGTAGAGTGTATTTACAAGTTGCAGAAAAAGTACCAGGGTGAGGGCAAGGAGACTGCAGAGGATAAAATCTGTCTTGTTCATCATTATATCTCTGGCATTTCCACAGAATCTTATACTAAGTGGGTGTTTGAACTCCTGAACTCTGATCTGAAGAATAAAAATGCACAAAATGTTTTTAAGGGAGTTTCACTTTCTGGAATTTTTACATAATGGTAGATATATTTTCTTCGTAAAATCAAAGAACTATATATGGCTAAGAATCTTAGAAAGGATTACAAAGTTGTTAACCTTACATGCTTTGGCTTTATTATCACACTCATCTTCCCTTTCTGAGACTAGAATGTCTGGTTCCTACAATTTCCGCCCAAGTCTAAAGGCCTCCTTCAGAGTCCTGGACCACTACCAGACCATTTAAACCCAGAGACCCTGTCCTCAACTCTGCCCCTTTCTTCATGTCGGAACATATGTGTGATGTTTCCTCAGTTAAAAAACTGAGGTGTTTTAGGAGTCTGTCAGCACACATGTTCCAAGGTACAGACATTACCCCATGCTCACCTAGACTTGGCCCTTGGCAAACACTGAGCAGGGTTAATGAGGCTGACATCCATCACTTTGCCCCAACTACCTGTGACTGAATGTTCCTAGACACTTCCTCAACTTCCCAAATTCTAAGAAACTGAAGTATTTTCATACTCAGGTTTATTTGTCTTGGTGCCAGAGTTTAGTCTCTTCAAGCTTCCTGGGGTTGCAGTGTCTCTGTCTCTCTCTTTCCCTCTCTTTCTCATATACACACACACACGCACACACACACACACACGTGTGTGTTTTTCCATATGTATTGCTATATTACATATAGGATTTGAGAAAACATGATTCTCAAAAGTTACTATCATGCAGAAATGTAGAAATTTGCCAGCTAAACACCAAAAAGCATAATTTGTTAATAATGCTATTGTACTTTCAACTTTCCAATTTAAAGTTTTAACCTTTAAATCTCATGGGTAATATTAAAGGTTTTTGGACATAAGATATGCTTAAGAGAGAGGAGGTTCAATGACTAGGATTACACACACTAAAAATACTGTGCGTTTTTAGTAAGAAAATAACTGAAAGAACTGTCTCAACTCTCACTTCAATGCTTATTCTGAATTTATGTTTAATTAAGTAGGCCCTTTTGGAGTCTCAAGCACTCTCACATATGAATATCTATTTTAAGAGATCAATGAACAATTTTCCAACATTATGCTTTGTTATTTTATATTCTCTTCGTGTGTGTTAGTTGGCCAGTTTCTTCTTGGTTACCTTAAAGTTTTTCTTTTTTTAAAAAGACTATAGATATAATCTTAGTCATTTTTGCCATTATTTATAAAACCCAAAAATAACATGAATAAGACCTTTTCCCGCTGCCATTGTTTCACTCAAATAAGTTTAAACTTAAGTGTCTAAATGTGGGAAACCTTAACTAAAATAGCTTCTCTAGGAAAAATAAGGAGGTTTTTTTCAAAAATTTGTGCGTAATTACTATAGTTCTGTACTTGGCCTGTTATTCCACTAACTTGTCTATTAAGATTTGATTTAGAACTGTCATGACTAGTGCGGGTAATAGATTATACTCCTGCCCCATAACACTATTGTATGTAAGTTCAAAATAAGTATTTTTATCATTCTGTTGCCATGTAATTAAAAGCATACAAAAGTACCCTTAAAATTACCAGAGACCTAGAAAACTCTATTTTTGATTATCCATTGTCCATTCACTTCTATTGTCTCTTGTGAGGAGAACCTAATTTTTTTGGTTATGGGGCAATCACATACATAAGATGAGACTGAAAATTTTTCTAGACCCAGTGGATGAGTCTCGATTAGCGAGGGTCAGACATGGGAAATCTTGTCTCCTTGATCATGGGGTTAAGTTTAAAAAGGGGCACGAAAGAAATTCTGATCACTGGGCTTTAGGAGAAGACAGAACTTGCTAAATCTCTTACAAAGTGATATCAGAAAACACATTTTCTCATTGAGGCTTTGGAATTGGGTGTGTGAGAGAATATGATGCTTAGAGCTTTTGAAGACATGAGTGTGATGAAATCAATCTGAAGTCTAAAGTCTACACAATGAAGATGTCAGAACTGAGGCAGGAAAAATACCTAGATCCTTGATTATATCAAATAATCGTGAATTAATCAGTCTTGAAATTTTCCTACCTCTTCAGTCCTTTTTCACTTCAAAAAAATAAGTTGGGGATTTCTGGCAAGATGGAGATGGGACAGGTCGGACTGTGAGAGTCTCCACAAAAGCAAGTGTCCATAAAGACTCCATGCGTGAGTGAGTGCGCGCTGGTGGGTGAGTGAAAGTCGGTTTAAGCAGAGACTTGGATTCACGTGCCCGGGGCTCTCCTCTGGAGATGACTGCAACCCCCCACACCCCTTAGATTAATGCCGCTAGTACAAAGACAGTCTGCTGCACTGGGGACTTTCCTGAGAAAAGCCTGCCGAATACAGCTGATTCTCATCACCTGGCACCCAGCCCACACCATCACCTGTGACAGCATGGTGGCTGGAGCCCTGGATCCATGGAGAGAGCTTGGGGAGAACTGGAGAGGAGTCCCACTCCCATTTTCTCTGTCCCAGGACCAGGCAGAGGCCTGTATTGCCCTGCCCAGTTCCACCCAGACTCCAACTTGGGCCCTAAGGTAATCTCATCAAACTCGGAGACACAGAAGCTCCTCCCCCATGCGGGATCAGACACAGACAGGTCAGATCTGAGTGGGAAACTTGACAGGAAGCAAGCAGGGTGAGTCCAGATCTGATCCACCCTCCACAGTAGGCCCGGGGCATCTGACCCATGCTGAGAGCAATCCTATCAGCCTATGCTGAGAGCAGAGGGGCGGGGCTAGAGATCAGAGTCATAAGGAATTTGGACTTACAGGAACAACTTCAGAATGAGTTTTTGTTTGTTTGCTTGTTTGTCTGTTGCTCGTTTTTTGTTTTAATATTTCTTTTCTCGCTCTCTTTCTGTTTTTGATTACGTTTTCATACTTGCTTTGCTTCTGGTTATGTTTTGCGATTTTTTAAGACTTTCTGTTTGTGTACTGGTATTTTTGAGGGAGAGTACATCAGCAGGGATTTTTTCATAGGTTTCTGTATTTGTATGATTGTGTTTTAGTTATTTTTAATGTTTTCTATCTTTGTGTTTTTTTCATTTGTTAGTTGGTATACCTGTTTGCTTTCCCTCTTAATATTCTCTCCACCTTCCTCTTGTCCCCCTTCTTCCTTTTTCCATTCTTTTCCTTTTTCTTACTGCATTTCATTTTCAGGAGGTAAACCTATAGCCCCACTGTATGGACAGATTATAAGGCAGTGGGAAGCATGTTCCAGGGGGCCCACACATCTGTCAGTGGATATTAGAACATGCAGATAGTTTCTGAATCACAGCTTCCCCCTCAATTAAATCTCAAAACAGCAAAAATGTACAGCCTCTCACCACAGTTCAGCTTCAGAATTGAACAAAGCCAGAGGATCCACATAAGGAAGAATAGGAGATTGAGGAAACAGAAGTAAATGCTACTCCCCCATCCCTGAACAACAGAATTAAAGAAAAGGGGGAGGGAGGAAAGAAAGAGGAAAATCTACACAAATGAAGAAAAACCAAAAGAAGAATATGGGTCTCACACAGACCCCTGAGGTCAGCCACTGAGAATACAGACTTCCAAATGCAAACAGTGAAGAGGCCAAAGAATGACTGGTCTCAAACCAAAAACCTACATATCAAGACATTAATAGAGAGAATAAATAGAATCGAGAAGAGACAAGAGGAAAGAATGAAGGAGTTGATAATTGAGATAACAGCAATAAAGAATACTGTAAATGAAATAAATAACAAACTGATAAGTATGGAAAACAGAATTAGCCAAGCAGAAGAAAGATTCTCAGAGCTTGAGGACCAAAATATAGAACTAACCCAAACTATCAAAAACAGAGAAGAAGCTTAAGAAGACAGAGCAAAACCTTCAAGAGATAAACGATTATTTGAAGAGGCCAAACATAAGATTAATTGAACTTCCTGAGGCAGAAAGAAAGACAGACCACCCTGGAACAAACATTCCATGAAATCATCCAAGAAAAAGTCGCTTATCTTATCAGTGAGGCAACCATTCAAACACAAGTGATTCAGAGAACACCTGCAAGACAACAAATTAGTAGACCAACTCCTAGACACATATTAATTCACCTACACAAAGCAAGAATAAAAGAAAAAAATCCTAAAGGCAGTAAGAGAAAAAGATCAGAATACCTACAGGGGAAGACCAATTAGAATAGCAGCAGACTTATCCACAGAAACACTTCAGTCAAAGAGAGATTGGAGCTTAATCTTCAAAATTCTCAAAGATAAACAATTTCACCCAAGAATTACCTACCCAGCTAAGCTACACTTCATCTGTGATAGAGAATTAAAATCTTTCCCAGACATTCAAGCCCTAAGAGTTTATGCTGCCTGCAAACCAGCTCTATAAAAACATAAGAAAGTATTAAACACAGAAGAAGGGGGGGGGAAGGAATGGCAATGCCCTTCCCAAGAATGCAGAAAAAAGATTGAAAATGCATGTGAATCAATCCAAAAAATTAAAAGAAAGAAAACAAACAGCAAAAACAACAACAAACTCTCTAAGAACCTTATGTCAGGGATAACTCACATTTCAATAATTAGCCTGAATATAATGAACTAAATGCACCATTGAAAAGACATAGAATGGCAAAATGGATAAAATATCATGAGACGGCAATATTTTGTCTCCAAGAAACTCATATCACCAGAAAGGATACTCACAGACTCAAAGTAAGTGGATGGGAAAGAAAATTTTAGGTGAATGGAACACAAAAGAAAGCAGGAGTCACAATCTTAGTATCAGACAAAATATCCTTTAAACTATCAAAAATTTAAAAAGATACAGAAGGTTACTACATAATGATAAAAGATTCAATCCATCAACAAGAATAGTCCATACTAAACATATATGCACCCAACATAGGAGCATCAATTTTCATAAAGCAGCTTCTAGGAAAACTTTAAAAAGATATTGATTCTAACAGTATCATATCTGGGGACTTAGATACCCCACTCATGATCCTAGACAGATCATAAAGCAACAAATCAAGAAGGAGATCCAGAATCTCAGTGTGATGCTTGACCAAATGTACTTAATTGATACCTGCAGAGCACTCCACCCACACAAAAACTATGGAATATACATGGAATATACATTCTACTCATCATAGCAGGGAATATACACTAAAATCGACCACATCCTGGACCATAAATCAAGCATAAACAAATTTCACAAAATTGATATCCTGCCATGCACCTTCTCAGACCACAGTGGAAAAAAAATAAATATCAATACCAACAAAGTTCCCCCCAAACCCACAAAGACATGGACACTAAACAGCATGATGCTAACCAACTCTTGGGTGGACATGGAAATAAAAACAGAAATTAAAATACACCTGGAAACAAAAGAAAATGGAGAAGCATCTTACCAAAATCTCTGGGAGGCCATGAAAACAGAACTAAGAGAGGAATTCATATCTCTATAAAAACACATGAAGATAATGGAAAGATCACAAGTCAACAGCCTAACAGATCACCTAAGGGAGGTGGAAAAGCAAGACCACCAAAACCCTAACTTCAGCAGAAGAATCCAGGGAACACTCCTACACTCTTGGTGGGAGCATAAACTAGTACAACCTCTGTGAAAAACAGTGTGGTGATTCCTAAAAGATCTATAAATCGACCTTCCATACAACCCTGTAATCCCCTTACTGGAAATACACCTGGAAGAACTCAAATCACTCTATAAAGAAGATACCTGCACACGTATGTTTATCACAGCATTATTCACAGTGGCAAGAACATTGAACCAACTGTGCTCCCCGTCAAAAGAGGGCTGGATTAAAAAATGTGGTACATATACATGATGGAATATTATGCAGCCATAAAGAAGAATAAAATCATGAACTACACAGCAACCTGGATGGACTTAGAGTCCATGATATTGAGTGATCTTTCACAGAAACAAAGAACTGAGTATCACATGTTCTCACTCAAAAGTGGGCCTTGAACAATTATCGTAATACTATAAGAAAAGATTTGGCAGTAGCAGAAAACTGCCAGAAGGTTGGGGGAAGCGGGATTGGCAGTAGAGGGAATCTGCCTAGTTAAGTGGGGATCACACCTCATCAACAAGGGTACCTGCATAATGAACATTTATATACCTAACCCTGAATTGTACCCCACATCTTTAAAATTTTAAAAAAGGAAAAAAAAAAAGAAAAGTCATGCTTTGAAGAGAGAGATGTATCTTCACTTTCTGCACCTGTATGTGTCTTTGGACGCAGCCTTTTTAAATCAACTACTAATTTTTGAAATGCTCTTTTAGGAGATTTGTACTACTAGCTTTCATTCAGTTACTGGCACTACACTTAGCAAAAAAATAAATAAAATAAGTTTAGTAAGGTCATATGATAAAAAGTTAATACAAAAAACTAGGGGCATTCCTATATACTAGCAACATAAAATTGAATTTCTTGAAAGCCATTAGATAAAATATTAGGGATAAGTTTAATAAGATATGCATAATATTTAAACAATGAAAACTACTGAAAGAAATGAAGCAAGTCCTAGACAAAGCGAATTACAGAGTTCAATGTAGTCTCACTCAAAATCCAACAAATTGTCAGGGAATTCTAAAATTTATGTGAATTGTAATGACCTAGAATAACCAAAATAATCCTTAAAAAGAAGAACAAAGATGAAGGACTTACACTGTCTTATTTCAAAACTTACAGTAAAGCTACACATTCAAGACATTGTGGATTTTGGCAAAAGAGAAACATTTCAATCAATGACATAGAATAGAGAGTTCAGAAATAGAATTAACACATGTATCATAAACTGATTTTTGACAAAAGTATCAAGGTAATTCAATGGAGAAAAATCATCTTTTCAAAAATAGTTCTGGAACAGTTGAGTATACAAAAAGAAAAAAAAATATGAAGCTTGACCCTTACTACACAGCTCAAAAGGTACCATAGATCTAAATGTGACAGTTGAACCTATAAAACTTCCAGAAGAAAAGAGAAAATCTTTGTGACCTTATGATAGTTAAAGATTTCCTACGTATTATTCTAAAAGCTAGATCTATATAAGAAAAAAATCAATTCATTGGACTTCAACCCAAATGAAAAACCTTTACGGTGTTAAAAAAAAAAAAGAAAGAAAAACTTTGATCCAGAACATGTGAAGCATTTTTCTTACAAATCAGTAATAGGAAGACAAAAAATCTCATTTTTAAATTCAGCAAAAAATGAGGAAAAAAATTTGAGTAGATATTTCTCTGGTGAATTTCAAATAAACACACAGAAAATGTCGACACCATAGTTTATTAGGAAAATGCAAATTCAGATCACAATGAGATACTCCTACATACTCGTTTGTCTTTGTCAACTAAGGATGCTAAAACAAAATACCATAAACTAGGTGGCTTAAATAACATATATTTAATTTCACAGTTCCAGAGGTTGGAAAGCCCCAGACACCAGATTTGATTCTTGATGAGGGCCTTCTCCCTGGCTAGCAAATGATCACTTCACTATATCCTTACAAGGCAGAGAGAAAAGTTCTGGTATCCCTTCCTCTTCTTTTAAGGGCATGGTACCATCATGGTGGCTCTACCTTTAGGATTGTATCTAAACTTAATTACCTCTCAAATTTCTACATGCTAATAACATGGGTATTAGGATTTCAATAAATAGGTTTTGGGGAGAAACAAACATTCAGTCCATAATATCACTTGAATGGCTAAAATTAAAAAGACTGACCACATCAAGTATTGGAGATATAGTGTCACTGGAATTCTAATACACTGATTGTGGGAATGCAAAGTGATAACAGCCACTTTAGGAAGGAATTTAATTATTTCTTTATTTCTTTTTGAGTCAGTGTCTCACTCTGTAGCCCAGGCAGGAGTGCAGTGACATGATCACAATGATCATGACTCATAGCACCCTTAATCTCCTGGTGCTCAGACAATCCTTCCGCCTCAGCATCCAGATTAGCTGGGAGTACAGGCACACACCACTATGCCCAGAAAATTTTTGTGATTTTTTTGTAGAGACGAAGTTTCACTATGTTGACCAGGTTGGTCTCAAGCAATCCACTTGCTTCAGCCTCCCAAAGTGCTGGAATTACAGGCATGAGTCACCACACTTGGCCAGAATTTAATAACATGAAGTTAAATATGCATTTACTCTAAAGTCCAGTAATTCTACTCCAAGGTATTTCCCTAGGAGAAATGAAAGCATATGTTCGCATAGAATCATGAGCTCAAATATTTATAAAACTGTATTAACAATAGACAAAAATTAAAATATTTCTCAATTAATGAATAAACAATCTGCTGAAAATAATGAAACACAATGTAGCAATGAAAAAAACTACTGATACATGCAACAACATAGATACATTTCAAAAGTATTATGTTAAATGAAAACAAGCCAGGAACAAAACACTACTTTATGATTCTATTTAAACAAAATTCTGAGAGGCAAACATTGAAATTATATCAACTGTTGCCAAGGGTTAGACTGCCGAGGACCAGTTCCAGCCGGGTTCAGGGTACCCCAAAGGTGGAGACAGTGTCGGCGATTGGGGGGAAGAAGAGAGAAAGAGAGAGAGAGAAAGAAAGAGACTGGTCTCCGGTCTAGTGCAGAAGCGATGTCTGTTATTGGGAATTACAACGGGTCTTTTATACACAAAGTCAGATGTGGGAGGGGCGTCCCTCACCCACCAGAAACCTTAATCCATGAAAACTTAATCAATGATTGCCTTTAAACCCTTTTCATATGATAATCTTAAAATCCCATAACAAAGGATAACCTAATCCGTGACTGACATATTCTATAAACCTTTTTCATCCTAAACTGATTGATTTATGCCAAGTTAAACAATTCTATAGAAGCTTAAGTATTTACTTTACAAACGAAAGTGGCCCATCCCAGAATGTTTGGAATGTGGCCCAGTCCAAAGTTCACAGTGGGCTACCTGCAAGTAACCCAGCTGCATTCTTTCAACAAAATGGCTGTCTTCTAAAACTATATTCTACAATTTACACCTTTAATAAATCCTAAGATCACGACCCAGAAGCCTGTGACCAATACTAAGGTTCTTAGATGTGACAAGAGTTTGAATTATAAGTTGTGTGAAAGCCAAAACTGCAGTTTGAGGAAGAATGGGAGCAATGAGCTTCTAAAGTTAGCTTGTGTTCATCCTGGTCTCAGAGTTTTTATGTTTTGAGCTCACAGGAGCTTAATCTGGTTAGTGCTGAGTAGAAAGGGGGAGGAAATGGGGTCAATAGCTCCCGAACGCATCCTAGTGGTCTCGGGGTCAACGGCCCTTCCTGATCCCTAACGCTCAGTGGGCCTCTGTGGCCGGCTCCCAACATTAGACTACAAAGAAACACAAGAGAACTTTTTTTGGGGGGTGATGGGAATGTTCTATATCATGATTATGGTGTGGATTATGCAACTCTATATATTTTTTAAAATCTGTGTAACTAAATTTGTGAATTTTATTTTATGTGGCATCTACATCAATAAAGCAGATAAAAATTAAGTGCACTTTGCTTGGTTTTACACCCTTTTACATCTTTATCACCTCCAACCAAGAAAAAAAATATCTAATCTGTGATCCTTTGAAACACTGATCACTTTGAAGAATGCAAGCACTTTGGAAAATGCTTCAATTTTTTTTTTTTTTGCCAATTTTGACTCTGAAAAATTGTATATGTGTCAAAATTTATATCTCCTTGGGATAAATCACTGGCATTACAAAGACTGTTTTGTTTCTTGTTGCAACAAACACAACATACAAGAGAGAACAGTATATGGTCAGTGTCCTCTCTCCTTATGCCCCCCCGTGATCATTTGCACTAGAATGCAGAATAAGGAATTAGCAATGGTCTTCATCTTCGACATTGCCTTCAGACTTTGATTAGACTATAAAAAAGATTACCAATAATGTTTGAGTCTATGTTTTCTCTCTTTCTCTCTAACAAACTATACAGTTTTTATATATAAATTCCATTTTTACTTCTTACAATTAAGAAAGTTTGCAGTGTTTAAAAGTGAATTAACTACAATCTTATTCTAAAATTCAAATTAAAATGTTTTCAAGATGTGGATATATTTAGTTAACTCTTTATTGCCACTTTTTTTGGCAGACTATGAAAAAAAACAGTATTTGTACAGCGTTTATAATTTTACTACAGCCAAGAAAAGTGAACAAATTTCTGACAAGAACTTCATCCTTATGCCTCAACAAAAGAGACTTAAATAAATCTCAGACCTTAATCTGAAATCTGAGATGATTAAACCAAGAAAATCACATTTGGTATTTAACTCTTTCTAGCTTTTCTTTTCTTTTCCCAATTTTATTGTGTATTGTAATCATTTTTTTCAGCAAATTTTATTTTCATACATTAAAATAAAATCTTACCATGGGAAACTAGGTGTTCAGCAACAACAGAAAGGTTTGAAAGACACAAGCTTGTATTTTCACTGTCTTCCTATTCTCTTCCTCTAGGCACTACCTTGAACAATTCTCTATTTTATTCTTTCTATTTTTTAAAATATAAATAGATAAAAATAGCTGGAATAGCTAATGTTCACATGGTAAGTCAGATCTTTTATGCATGATGGTCACAGACAGCATATTTATATTTTAAAATAAAACAATATTCTCTATATTTGTATACATAAAAATTTAGGCAGTTTTTAATGTATGTTTTGAGTTTCTTTATTTTCTTGGCATACCTTATTCTTTACAATAGATCAAACAATGGTCTCTGTTCTTTTAGAATGAAAGAGGAAAAGTCTTGTCTTCTAACTGCTGGACATTTTTTTAAAATTTGGACATACCAACCTTGTTTTTGGAAACTACACATATTATCAAACTATTTTAATTATTTCTTTAAAAATTTGAAAGTAAAGATAAGTAAACGTTAGGAAGGTGATGAATAAATAGATATGATATGTTGGGAATCACTGGATATTCTTTCTGGCATGTAAAATACAAAAATGTGAAGAAAAAACAAAAATCTAGGAAAATATTTGGAGTGTATTTTCTTGAAAACTGTCAACTTTAAGATTTCTTTTTTTCTTCTGTGTTCATGAGAAAATAAATTCCATGTTTTCTGGAACGGTTTTAAGATCACTTAGTAATAAGCTACAAACACTTTTAGCTGGTGGAAAATTTGGTCTCAGTGCAAACAATACTTCTTGGTTTGAGAAGAGGGGGAGCTAAAGGCCAAAGGGCAAATTCCACTTGTAACATGCTGCATATTTTTGTGGGCAGAATCGATGCTAGAATGGTCAACAGCCTTTACACCACCAGGCTGGCTTCTTGCTAATGGAATCAACCTCCTTTAGATATGATAGAAAAGACATGTTGAAAAACTAAATGTATTGATAAGTTGTGGCAAACTAACCCATGCCTTACTTTTCTTAGATGTGTGATTTCCACATTTGCTTCATAAAAATTTGCTTTGTGAGGTTTTTGTCTTTGTTTTGTGCAGCGTGTAGGAAGAGAAAGAGGGTGTGATGAAGAAAAAGTCTGTGAAAGAGTTTGTTTATAACATTTGTTCTTATTGTTTAGAAGAATTTTTAAGCCATTATGGAAAAGGCCAAAAATAAGGAGAAGGGATAATTATGAAGACAATATTTTAAGAATCTTTTTGAGAATAGGGGTAAAAAAATAAGCCAGTTACAAAGAATGTCTCCCCAAATCCAGGTTTCCTGTCTAATTAGATTCTGGCAGAAGTTACATTCTAAAGCGTTCTTCAAAACATTTGGGAATTTTTAAAAATCTCTCTACAGGGGATTGTATTGGCAAGCACAAGCCCAAAGAAAATGAAGGAATCAATAAGACATCCCAAGTCAAAAGAGGAGCATTCTTGTATTATACCTTCCCCAGGGAAATGTCTTTTACATATTAATTTGAAGAAATAAAACTTCAAAAGCAAACAAATAATTTACCAAATATGGCAAAATATATATTGTTTTCATTCATAGCAATTTTTAATTATTATGCTCAATAGTCATTAATGATGTTTACCTGTGGAAGTATAATATTTGGGGCAGCAGTCAAATGAGATCCTCTACTGTGAAAGTGTAAACTCAAAGGACATTGGTGGCAATTATTTATGTTCTTTTATTTCTGCATAGTTCAAAGCGATGAATAAGAAAAAGCCCTAACAATTATTTAATAATACCTTGCAAACACGTACCCAGGCCTAAAATGTTCATGTAGACTATAACCTGGAAGTTGTTATCTATCCAACAAACATGTTGATGACTCCTAGTGCAAAGTTTTATGACTGAAGATATTTGAATTCATGTGCCATCCATGTTACTAAGTACTTTGCAACTCTGGAGTTTGGCTTTCCCACCAGTAAAATAAAGGTTTCCTGATTTGCAAGATTTTCTCAAATTCTACCAATGATCCTGTCATCATCCTGTAGATGGTGTTAAGCACAAATTGTATGCCACCACTAATCTTCCTTACCTATTCTACATTAAGCCTTCTCAATTCCATTTAATTGCAGTTACTGTGACCAATAAATTCCACACTAAAGGGTTAAAAAGCAATAAAAATGAATTTTACTATATCTATCTTTTAGATAATTCTTAAAAAGAAAAAAAAATCAGAAGCATTAAGCTTAAAAAATGTTGAGAAATTTCAAGCAACTTTGTTGGTCCAAGGGAGAAAGTAATATTTTGTAATTCATGATTTTGCTTCTTCATTCTATCTATGCCGTTTCCCTTCCCCACCCAAGTTTTCTATCTTACATGATAATAAAAAAGACTGGGTTTCTTAAAAATCAAAAATGTGCTTTCTCACAGTTTAGAGGCAGAACAAGCAAGTCAGAGTTCCAATCTATTCCGTTTCTAGTTAGTACTCTCTAGTTTGCAAACTGCTACCTTCTCACTATGTCCTCACATGCCAGAAAGAGAAAGCTCTCATGTCTTTTGTAAACACACTCATCCTATACAATCAGGATCCTACCTTTATGATCTCATTTGACCTTAATTATTTCCATAAAGGCCCTACCTCCAAATACAATTAGAGATGGAGGTTTCAACACATAAATTCAGGAGGACCCAAGCCTTCAGTTCATAACAGATAGTATTAACATTTATTTTCTCAACTAGGTTGAAAATGGTCTGACTCCTTTCTTGCTGTATTGGTAGTTAACTGCAATTGAATTCTTCCTCCAAATATTTTTCACATTCTGCTTCTTCTTCATTCTTTGTAAATACTTCTTATTTTGTTGTGTTTTTCCAAACAGATAAACTTTACAAAACAAGAATATATTTCGAATTACCTAAGTAACAGTACTCAATGTGTACATATGAGTCTGTGTATGTGTGTGCATGTGCGTATATTTGTGTGTGTGTGTGTGTGTGTGTGTGTGTGTGTGTGTGTGTGTGTGTGTGTCTGGTAGATGAAAAGGTGTTGTGGGGGAAAGGGAGTAGAGATGAGTCAATTACATTCATAGAAGGACCTTTTTCAAAACACACTTTTTCTAGGAAGTTCTCTTCTTCACCTGTAAGTCCTTACGACACACATGCACACACACTCTATTTAACCATTCACAAGCATTAAACATCATCCTAGACCAGGGATTCTTAAACTTCTTGGTGCCAAGACTACTTTACATTTTGAACTATTATAAATAGCCCAAATATTTTTTTATGTGGGCCACATCTACTGATCTTTTATGGGCGTTACACCTACTGTATGTTAGTTACATCTATTTCTACACATATTAGAAATTAAAACTGTAAACTTCTTAAAACACAAGACTACATAGCATACATTCTATTAGTGTTCAGAGTGACAATACAAATATGAGTTGTGTAGCCTCTGGAAAACTGCATGGCACTCAAGAAAGAATGAGAGTAATGTATCCAAATAACATCTGGCATTATTATAAGAGGAGTTTAAACTCTGGTCTCAGAGAACCCCATGAGTTTCCAAACTGTGCTTCGTGAATCATTACTGTAGACTATTCATAATAATTAAGTATTGGTCTTGAAATATTTTGATCCTGAAATCATCTCATCCCTAATTTTATTTTTTTTCTGTAAGGTCTAGCTCAAATGTCAGTTTCTGTGAAGCATTTATTGACCTAGCTATTTCATAATGATGGAGATGGTGACAAAAATATCAGTAAAATCTTTATTACAGTAATTCCATTAAATAAAATATATTTATAATAAAATAACAAAGTAAATGACAGTATATTTATATTATAATTATATAAAAGCAATAAAATTTTAGGTAGTCTGGGAATACTTGCTGATGGGGTATAAAGAAAATAAAAGGCAAGTAATGTTAGCAAGATAGTAGGACAGGATGTAAACCTCTTATTACCTCCTCTCACAACAATAAGTATTATTCATTATTCATCTGTCCTCAAACAAAAGACTATAGGAGTCTCAAAATTCAGGTAGGATTGTAAAACCATGGTGGAGCCTAAGACCTAGGGAGGCTGTTTTGAGAGTATGGACCACCATTCAAGTAGCAGACTCATAGATTGTATTCTCAGATCAAACCTGGAAACAACCTCATCCCCCCAGAGAGCCTAGCTACAACTCCATTTGGTCTTGATCCTGCAACCAAAACTGTCTGCCAAAGGACCCAGAAGAAATCATGCACATTAGTGCCTCAGCAGAAAGACTTGCATGCCCTCTAATATTGATCTCTGCAGTGGATCTGAAAGTTACCCTGGAAATCAGCTCCAGGTCTTCTCAGCTGGGATGTCAGCTTATTACAGCTCACACAAGGACACAGAGGGACACTCATCCACATATCAATGTCTAGAAATTATCCATTTGTCTGACCCTTTGTGACAGACCCACTGCTTCACAGCAGTTCCTGAGGGACCCCAGTCTCAACTCTGGCCCCTCTTGCTACAGTTTGGGAATGCCCCTGTTTGTTAGTGCAGGATACTGCTGGGAAAAATACATGTCTAGAGTGGGCACATCAGCATCTGTCCCACAGTAGATTTAGAGGGAGCCTAGAGTCAGCTCCAGCTCCTCTTGCCAAAGTCAGAGAATTGTCCCACTAGTGCAGGGATCTTTCAGGAGACATGCACTCATCTGGGCCAACAGAAGAGGCATCTGGACTAAGGTTCCTGGCAAGCTTTTTAATACAGCCTGGGTAAGCTCCTTGGGTCTTTTCCAGGTCCATCCAGGCAGGAACATCACACCAACCTTGGAGCCCTCATGAGATTTCCAGGGAACCAGGACTTAGCGAAACCTCTAGTGCTGAAGTGGCTGCAGTGGTTACAGGTTTTGATACAATCAGTCTGCCCACTGATTGTATCAAGAAGGACCCCTGGACAGGCCCACAACGTTTGTATATCTTACCCCAAATTGTACCCCACGTCTTTAAAATAAACAAAATGAAAAAAGAATACTCAAAAGAAAGAAAGAAAGAAAGAAAGAAAGAAAGAAAGAAAGAAAGAAAGAAAGAAAGAAAGAAAGAAAGAAAAAAAGAACATAAACAAAGCCAGATGGTGATGACTGGAATAAATACCTAACTCATCAATGTGCAGACATTGACACATGCCCAAGTGCATCAAGAAAAGTTAGGGAATTATAACCTAATAGACAGAACAAGACACCAGTGATGGATCCTAAAACCATAAAGTTATGGATATATCAGAAAGAAATTCAAAATAACTGGGTTACAAAAGCTTAGTGAACTTCAAAAAAAAAAAAACAAATGAAAACAATTCAGAAATTTGTCAGAAAAAATTTAATAGATAGTTTGAAATAATTTTAAATATATGAAATTATTATATTGCATTATATAATAATCGCCTATGCTTAAAAGGCATCAGAGACTTAAAGTGAGAAGAGAAGGCACTAATAGTCATTTGGCAAGATGGGAGTATAAATGTTATGAAAATGTCAAATTCTTCGGCAACACTAAAGGTTCACTAGAACTTTGGAAGTCATAAAGTAAACATAGTCTGATAACAAGAACTGTCAGCGATTGCAGCTTTGGATCTATGCTGAAGGAATGTGTGGTCAAAAAACATTTCAATATAACTGATTATTTAAATAATCCTATGCATTATGATCATAAATATTAGTGTGTTTTTGCACGCATTTATAAAGAAATTACTGAAAAAGGTACAAGAAATTCACCAGACTGACAGAGCAGTTTATACCACACACAGAAAAGGTTAAAATGTTTGGTCTTTAGATAGTAGTCATAAAAGTCAGAGCGGAGGTCAGTTGGAGGACAAGAACATTGAGGAAGAATCTGACGCTTGCCTATAAAATCATACTATTCTGAGGAAGGACTTATTCTGAACAAGAATTTGCTAATATTTATTGAATAAATAAGTATACTCATCAGAAAACCTGGGCCACTCAATTTCGGAGGTAGAGCCTTAAATATTTTTTGATTTCCTTTATAAATATTGATCTATATAAGTATTCTAAAAACCTTCCTTCTTGATTTGTTTTAATTTTATATTTTATTCATCTATTCTTATGCTTCATCATCCATTTTATTCAGACTACCAAAACTATTGCTGTAAAAGTGTGTATGTTATTCCCATAAATATTTTAAACTCTACCTCATATCTGTAGTTAATTAGTTTGTTTGTTTGTTTGTTTGTTTTAGGGATAGGGTCTTGCTCTGTTGCTCAGGCTGGAGTACAGTGGCATGAAAATCAATTCACTGCAGTTTCAAACTCCTGACTTAAGTGATTCTCTCACCTCAGCCTCCAAAGCAACTGGTACTACAGGTGTGTTCTATGCCCAGCAAGTTTTTCAATTTTTTGTAGAGATGAAGTCTCACTATATTGCCCAGTCTGATCTCAAACTCCTGGCCTAAAGCAATCCTCCCACCCAAACTGCTGGGATTAAAGGTGTGACCCACCACACCCAGCAAATTTTATCCTTTTCTATTCCTAATGCTTATTTTTGCATTTTCTTTATTTTTCTATTTAATCAGACTTGCTATGAATTTGGTTGCTTTCCTTGGTCCTTTCATAAACAAAGTTTTAGAATTTAATGATGCAATCTAGATTTTTGTTTTTCTCCTAAATTATCAGTTCTGGGTTGAATAAATGACAACTTCACCAACTCACTAGCCTGGTGATATTAGGCAACTTATTTAAGCTTCTTGTGTATCACCTCTAATTTTACCATCAAATAATCAAATAAGGCCCAGAAAGAAACAAATGCCTAAGTGAGCATTTAAGAATTTGAATCATTTAGAAAAAAAATGGGCTGTAAATGACCATATAATAATTGGCCAGTTATTTGGAACATATAAAGTTCAATTCCATACGTGCATACTACATACCCCAAAGTATATTTCAGACAGGTAGAAAGACAAATGTAAAATTTTTTTAAATATTACACATTTGGGAAAAAATTAAAAATACTTTTATAATCTTCAAGTGAAAAAACTCTCCTAATGAATTGCAGATCTGAAATTTATAAAGGAAGTATTTGAGACTTAGTTAATTTTTAAACTTTTGTATTTTCAAAAATCTTATGACCAAAGATAAAAAGCAATGCACAGAGTAGGAAGAATATTTTCAACATGTAAAAGAGTCAAAATGTTTATGATCAAAATATGTACCTAGTTTCTACAAAGCAAAAGAAAAAAAAATGCAAAGGAAAATGAGAACGAATTTTAAAAAAGCAACTCAGAGAAGAAATATAATTAGCTAATAAATAAACAAAAATATTATCAACCTCACTAAGAACTGAACTAAGATAACTAAATTAAAAAATAAGATTTTCATGTTTTTCCTAATAAATGAAAATTAAAATTTTAGCCCGTCTCGTTGGCTCAGCCTGTGATCTTGCGCTTTGGGAGGCTGAGGTGAGTGGATTGCCCGAGCCCGCGGGTTCCAGACCCGCCTGGGCGGCGAGACCTCATCTCTGCAATAAATCAAAAAATTAGCCGGGTGTGATAGCGCACAGTTCCAGCTACTTGGAAGGTTGAGGCGGAAGGATCCCCGGAGCCCAGCAGGTTGAGGTTGTGGTGGCCGGAAGCGTGCCACTGCACTCCAGTCGGGGCGACAGAGTGAGATTCCAACTCAAAAAAAAAAAAAAATTTTTTTAAAGGTAAAATATTCAATGTTGATAAAAGTGGAAAAAATGGAAAAATTTCTATATTTTAGAGAGAAGGTTTTTCATGACAAAGTTATTCCACTTCTGGAAATCTATTTTAGAGAAATGCAAGCACATGTAAACAAAAAATATTATGGAAAACTATTCATTGCAGCATTGATTGCTTACTAAAAAAAAATTATTAAGCCATCTTGATGTTCCTCACTATGGAATGAGTAAATAATTTATGATTTTTTAATACAATAGCTTGCAGCTGTTTTAGAAGCATAAGCCATAACTAAATATACTGATATATAAAGACTTCTATAACATATTAAGAACACAATTCCATCTGCATTTTACAAATATATCATATATTTACTTTATTGTATAAAAGAGTGACACAAGTAAAGAAAGAGATAGAAAAAGTAAGAGAGAGGAAGAGAAGAGGAAAGAAAGGGTGGGAGAAAAGGAAGGAAGAGGAGAAGGAAATATATTTATGTATTCATGCAGAAAATATTTGTTAAACATCTACTATATGCCAGTCTTTTTTTCATGATCAAAACAGACAGGGTCCCTGCTCTCAAAGAACTCTTCTTTCAGAAGCTGACAAAGAAATGTAAGCAAGAAAATGAACAAATCAATAACTATGTAAAGAAATTATTCACACATTAAGAAGTGTTATAAAGAAAATACTGGGGAGTATCATAGAAAATAAAAGAGGGGCTGTGACACGTAATAAAACAGTGGTCAGGGAAGGACACATTTGAATTGAATCCCGATTGATGAGAAGGAGCAAACCAAGGAAGGGAAAAAAGAGTTTTAGGTACAGAGAATGGCGTCTGCAAAGGCTCTGAAGCAGAAATGAGGTTTAGAGTGCTTAATGGAGGAGAAAAAAAGACAACCAACATGACTGGTGAGTAGCAGTACAGATGGTCATGTGAGAACTAAAGTTGGAGATGTAAACAGAGACCAGGTCACACAGGACCCTGCTGGCTATAGCAAGAAGTCTGGATTTTATTAAAAGTGTATTGAGATGATTATTAGAGGGTTTTCATCAAGTAACAACTTGATTTGTGTTTATAATGTCACTTTTATCACCACAGATAGAATAAATTGCAGGAGGCAACAGTCAAGCAGAGAGACCGTTTAAGAACGTGTTACTGTGGTATAAGTGACAACTTATGGTGGTGTGCATAGGTAGTAGAGATGGAAAAAATTTAATGAATTTAGGATATAACTAGGAGAGAAAACGAGTCCTACTGATACAGAGAACATGAGAAAGAAATCAAGGAAGACTCCAAGGCTATGGATTTGAGGAACTAGGGTAGACGGTGAAGCAATTTATTAAGATGGAAAGACAAGGGAAGAAGCAGGTATAGAACCTGGAGGAATCAAGAGTTTGGTTTTGGTCATCATCAGCTTGAGTTGATATTAATATTAAAACCAACTCTTTTGTGGTACTTTGTATGTTTTAAGCACTTGTCATATAGTATTAACTCAATCTTCATAAAATCCTATCATGTTTATGTAGATTTTGAAACTTTTTAAATTTAACATTTTATTTATTTTTCCAATTGGTGATCTATAGATAATACATATAATAAATGATACTTCTACGTTAAATATATGTGTTCCTTATTCTGTTATTTTATGCACTTTTGAAAAACATGAATATCAACAATTGCAAATGAAGTTCAGAAAAAATTGCAAGGAAATTGGATGTTTTGGTTTATTAAATCTAAAAGAAATGTATTTTAAACATTTCTTCTTGACTCTGATTTCCAACTCTGAGAATTCAGACTCAGCAGAGAAGGGAAAGAAGAGAGAGAAATTACACTACAGTTTTCCCTCAGATTCTTTTATCAGCTAAGGCACAGTGACTATTGGTATATATCGTTCTCTGGCACTCCATTCCTTAAATGAAGACTAGTGAGAAATTAAATAAGTTACCATTTTAACTGAGTCTGAGAAAGTTTATAGCTATAAACTTAACTGGATAAAAATCTTGACATTCTATGGGTTTTCAGTTTTATTCAGCTCTTGAAAGAGAACTCTTGTCATCCTGTTTCTATATATATTTTAATTACACTTTGTTCTAAAGAACTACATTCATTCTACAGCAAATTGGAATGAGATGCATATGTTTGCTCACAAAATCTATAGCAGTCCTTAAAATGTAATCAATTTTCTCTAAAAAGACTGAATATTCATTCACAGTCCACCAAGCCACTGCTAGGATAAAGCGGTCAAATTTATCTTCTCCTAAGACCTTCACCACAACTAGTTTTTTGGGGTTTTTTTCCTGAACAAAAATAAGGAAAAACATTTCTTCACTTCCATAGTGCAGTCTGGAGAAATGTTTAATCAAAATCGCCTGACTGCAACTGTCTTCTTCCTCAGTTCATTGACAAATGCTTTGAAAAAGTATTATTGTAATCTGAAAAATCACTAGACAATGGACAAATGATGCCCCTCCATACAACACATCTTGAAATTTCTAATCAAATTTTTCTATATGGAATAGTTTGGGTTTGACAGAGGTTCCCATCATGAAATGCCAATGTTTATTCAATTGGCACCTTGTGCCTTTAGAAGAAGATCCTGGCTTTGTCTTCATGCAGGGAAGAGTGTGCTTTTACATTTCCAGACAGCATTTGACAAAGTTCCACATCAGAGATCAAGGTCTTGGTAGAGAGATTGAGGTCTAAAAAAGGAGGAAAACAGAACAGACATAAACGTACATAAAATGGATTGAATGTTGGCTAAAGGGCAGCTGAGGGTATGGTCATAAATAAAAACTTTTCATGGTAACAAAAGGTAGCTGGAGAGATATTACTGGATCAATGTGAGGATCCTGCCTGTGAATTAACTGTTAATGTGAATTTGGCAATTGAATTGAGAGGAAGACATCCGGTTCTTTAAACATAACTATGTTAAAGAAATGAAGAATAATCTTAAAGCTCTATTTCTGGAGGAAAAAAGCAACACTAAATCACATGATATAATGTATATTTTATAAATCCGTTCAAGAGAATAGGACTTCAGTTTGAAATGTCATCTACATGTTCATTGGGGTATTCTATCTCCCCACTATTATAAAGTGGAGGAGGTAAGCAAACTGTAAAGAGAATGGAAAGAACTGAAAGTGGAATCCATTAAATGAAATTGCAAAGAAGGATCTTTTTTCAACACAACCGAGAAATTAGGGACTTAGCACTTAGCTGTTATCCCTGTGAACTCCTTTTCCCTCTGACTCATCACCTTTTGCGTACCAAGTAAAATACAGATTTCCTAGTTAAGTTTGAAATTTAGATGAATAAGTATTTAAGTATGTCTCATACAATATTTATGTGATATAGTTATATTAAAATTATTTATTATAATAATCTGAAATTCAACTTTATTGAGTATCCTCTTTTGTTGCTGCTGTTATTTTTGCTGTTATTTTTCTAAGCCTTGCCTGATTCAAGGATAAGATAGCAACCAACAGTTCTGGACAATTGTAAGCCCTCTGGGAAAGGAATGGGACACTTAGACACATGGTGTGGAAGAAAAACTTAGCTGTGATGAAAGTGGAATCACACAGAACTAATAATACCATTAAATTAAATTTTGGGAGGAGTGTCCTCTGATTATGTCGTCTTTAACATAATCCTGCTTCCTGCTTTACATTCCTTGCCCTCCTCTTTATGAATAACATAATTTTAAATAAGTAATATTTTACTGTGGTTGATATCATAATACATTTTTTAGGTTACTTTGAGGTTTTCATTTAGGTTACTTGAGGTTACTTTGGTGTTTTCATTTCTTTTAATATAAAAAATTGTTTGAGGTTATTTGTAATATTTCACAGCAATTTTAGTCAGTTTGAACTTAAAATTGAGTTCTTCAAAGCCTCTATCAATACAGGGTAAAAGAAGAAAAAAAAAGTAACATGAAAGTGTCAGGCGGGAAAGGAAATACAGATTCTGCCTTTTCCAGTAGGTAGTATTGTACCTTTGGATAAGTCTATAACTTCCTTTGGCCTCTGGTTATTCACAATTTTTTAAAAATGTTGAAAAAAACAGTAGATTATATTAAATATAGTTCCCAAGTCTCAACACTTTAATAACACAAAAATTGGAAATTTAACAATTATATTACAAACTGAAATTTTATCAAATTTACCCATTTTTTGTGATGCAATCCTTCATTTTTTTAATCTATGAGGGGACCCCAAAAATGTAATTTTTCATAAAAAATTGTGCGTTTGTTCTTATGTTTAGACTTCAGTCACATTCAAAGTATTCTTTGATGCAATACACCTATCAAGATGCTTTTTTCACTGCTCAAAACAGTTTTTGAACTCGTCAGTTTTGATGCCTTTTGGTGCGTCTACCATTTCCCCCCACCCCCACCCCCGCCGCCACCTCATTTTGTTTCATCAGCAAAATGTTTCCCTTTGAGAACTTTTTCATCCAGGGAAACAAAGAAAAAAGACACTTGTGGCAAGAAATGGTGAATAGGGAGGGTGGAGCACAGAAGTCATGCTGTTTTGGGTCAAAATCTACTGAACACTCAGTATAGTGTGGGCAGATGTGCTGGTAAAAGCCTCATCATAAAATGGGCATACACATTGAAAGAATCTCCAAAAAGAACTCACTGAAGCTGAACGCAGTCTCTCAAAGGTTTACTGAATCTGATAGTTTCCTAAAACTCTTACCTAGGAAGGGAAGCCTGTACTATAAGGGACCTGCCCTCCAAAAGATAATTGTGGGGTTTTTTGGGTGCCCCCTCGTATAGTTACAGGGCCTAGGTGACCTGAAATTTCTGGCATAGCCCCGCTTTAAAATTCAGACCCAGGACTTGAGTTTTAAGCAATATGACTAACAATTATAAAAATGCCCTTGCTATGAAAAACTTATGTAAACAGCATAAAATATAACATAAAGACTTTTGTATGCTTATCTGAGCTCATAAGGCAGTAAGAGCCACCTCCGCTGGCTAAAACTGGAGAAAAAGTAAAAGCCTACCGGATATAGGTGTGACTGGAGGGACAGGCTGTGTTTACTGCTAGCCTTGGCAACCAAGAGGTTGACATTTTATGGACAAGAGATAGTAACCTGGATCCATGTGAGCTGAATTGTTGGAACCCATAGAAAGCCAGGATTCTCAAAATAATACACCCTCAATTGAATGGTAGGCTTCAAAACAAAACAAAACAAAACAAAAACAATACTTGCTGGCAAGAGAAACTGAAACTGAAGAATGTCTATTATAATCTTGACACTTAGAATAGCATCAAGTTTCATTTCAGAATTATACCAGGACCTATTCATACATATGTACACACAACACACACACACACACACACACACACACACACACACACATGCACACACGCACACACACACAGTCATGTGTCATATAATGATGCTTTGGTCAATGACAAATCACAAATACGACAGTGGTCCCACAAGATTATAATGAAGCTGAAAAATTCCCATTGCCTAGTGACATTGTAGCCGTTGTAATGTTGTATCACAGCACATTACTCATATGTCTGTGGTGATGGGTGATGCTGCTGTAAACAGACCTACTGCATTGTCAGCATAAAAAGTGTAGTTCATATAACTATGTATAGTACTTAATATTTGATGATGATGATAACAAAAAACTATGTTGCAGGTTTATGTATTTACTATACAATACTTTTGATTGTTATTTTAGAACATACTCCTTCTACTTAAGTGAACTCTAAAACAGCCTTAGACAAGTCCTTCAGGAGGTATTCCAGAAGAAGGTGCTATTACCATAGGGGATGGCAGCTCCATGTGTATTACTGTCCCCGAAGACCCACCAGTGAGACAAGATGTGGAGGTAGAAGACAGTAATATTTTTCATCTTGACCCTGTACATCTGAGTAGCATAGTGAAATCTCTCATCTTTTTGCTCTGTCCCACCTAAGCTAAAGTGTATGATTGTTTCTTAGTTTTTTAACAGTTTAAAAAGTAATAAATAAATAAATAAATAAACAAATAGAGAAAAGCTTATAGAGTAAGGATATAAAGAACAAAAATATTTTTGTACTGCTGCACAATGTTTGTGCTTTAAACTAAGTATTATTACAAAAGTCAGAAAGTAAAAAAAAATAAGTTTATAAGGTAAAAAAGTTACAGTAAATTAAGTTAAACATATTGAAGAGAGAAAAATATGCTTTTAAAAAATTTCGGTTTGCCTCAGTGTTCGCTGTTTATAATCTTTGATAGTGAACAGTAATGTCCTAGGCCTTTACATTCACTGATCCCTCACTAACTCATCCAGAGCAACTTCTAGTCCTGCCAGCTTATTCATGGTAAGTGTCCTATACAGGTGTACCATTTTTATCTTTTATAACACATTTTTTTGGTGTGTGTGTGTTTGAAATATTTATTTATTTATTATTTTATTATAAAGATGTGGGGTACAATACAGGGTTAGGTATACAAACGTTGATTATACAGGTGCCCTTGTTGATGAGGTGTGCCTCTTCCTCCCCAGCAGTTTCCCTCAACTATCAATCCCACCCCTCTTCCCCTGAAGTTTCCCACTACTGCCAATCCCTTTCTTTTTTTTTTCATCAATATTTTTTATTATGATATTGTGGGGTACAGTTAAGGGTTAGGTATACAAATATGCTTCGTTCAGGCACCCTTGTTGATAACAGGTGTCTCCCCATCCCCAGACAGATATTTACTACCGTTAATCCCATCTTCCTTCCCCTCCCCCCCCATAGTTTCCCACCACTGTCAGTCATTTTCTTATAGTATTACATTGGATGTTCAAGGTCCACTATATGAATGAGAACATGTGATACTCAGATCTTTGTTTCTGTGAGAGATCATTCAGTATTATAGACTCTAGTTCCATCCAGGTTGCTGCAAAATTCATGGTTTTGTTCTTTTTTATGGCTGTGTAGTATTCCATTGTGCATATGTACCACATTTTTTTAATCCAGTCCTCTTTTGATGGACAGCATGGTTGCTTCCAGGTTCTTGCTATTGCGAACAATGCTGTGATAAACATATGTGTGCAGGTATCTTTTTGATAGAGTGATTTGATTTCTTCAGGGTATATTCCCAGTAGGGGGATTGCGGGATCATATGGGAGGTCAATAGTTAGAGCTTTTAGGAATCGCCATACTGTTTTCCACAGAGGTTGTACTAGTTTGCACTCCCACCAACAGTGTAGAAGTGTTCCCTTTTCGCCACACCCTCTCCCGCAACTGTTATTTGTTCAAGGTCCTCTTATGAGTGAGAACATATGGTACTCTGTTTTTTGTTTCTGTGATGGATCACTGAGTATGATCGACTCTAAATCCTTCCAAGTTGCTGTGAAGTCCATATGTTGATGCTTCTTTATGGCTGATAATACTCCATTATGTATATATGCCACATTTTTTTTTATTCAGTCCAGCTTCAATGGGCAACATGGTTGGTTCCATGCTTTTGCTATTGTGAATAGAGCTGCAACAAACATATGTGTGACGACATCTGCTTTGTAGAATGATTTGAGTTCCTCTGGGTACATTCCCAACAGGGGAATTGCTGGGTCATATGGAAGATCAATTTCTAGTTTTCAGAAATCACTACATTGTCTTCCAAAGAGGTTGCACTAGTTTGCATTCCCACCAACAGGGTAGAAGCCTTCTTTTTGCTCCACATCCTTGTCAGCATCTGTTGTTGTTTGTTTTATTAATGATGGTCATTCTTTGGTGTTAGGTGGTATCTCAGTGTGGTTTCGATTTGCATTTCTCTGATGGTGAGTGAGTCTGAGCACTTTTTCATGTGTCTGTTGACTGCCTGTATATCTTCTTTTGAGAAGTGTCTACTCATGTCTTTTGCCCACTTTTTAACGGGTTTTTTTTTTTTTTCCTTTCAGCGTGTTTAAGTTCCTTGTAGATCCTAGATGTTAGGCCAATGCCACATTTTTTACTATACCTTTTCTGTGTTTAGATATGTTTCAATACATATACTTACCATTGTGTTACAATTGCCTGCAGCATTCAAGTACAATAAAATGCAGTACATGATTGTGACCTATGAACTATGGGCCTAGGTACCTAGTAGGCTTTACTATCTAGGCTTGTGGAAGTATAGTCTGATGTTGTTTGCACAATGATGAAATTGCCTTTGGATGCATTTCTCAGAATGTTTCCTTGTCGTTAAGCAATGCTTGATTTTATACACACACACACACACACACACACACACACACGGTCCTGGAAATTACACCATGCTTGTTGTGGATAGCATGAAGTTGTAAAGTCAACACACAGTAACATCATGAAATCTCACACCATCCTGCTCCATCTTGCCCAGGATGTGAATCATCCCTTTGTCCATTATCTCCACATGGTCACTCTCAATGCTTCCAGCCTGTTAGTCACTTAGTAGCCATTACTGTTATCACATCAACTGTTGCTTGTGTTTAAGTAACCCTTATTTTATGTACTACTGGCCCTAAAACACAAGAGTACTGATACAGGCAATTTGAATATGTCAAAGAGAAGCCAAATATATGACAAAGAAAAGTTAACTCTTACTGTGCCTGATTTACAAAACAATCTTTACCATAGGTACATGATCTGACAATTAAGTTTGCAAATGCCTCCTAGAAAAAGTGCTACATACGTCCTTGCTCAATATCACTATGGTCACCTTCGAAGTACTCCCCTTGAGAGTTATGCATTGATGCCAGTGGCTAGTCCACTCGTCAAAGCAAACTTGGAACTCTTTTTCTGGAATGGCCATCAGAGCTGTCCTTGTATTACCCCTGATGTCCTGAATGTCATCAAAATGTCTTCCTTTCAATATTTTCTTTATTTTGAAGTAAATAAAAAAGTCACTGGGAACCAGATCAGGTGAATAGGGAGGGTGTTTCAACATCTTTTTGTTTACTGGTCCAAAACTCCCTCATAGATAGTGCTGTGTGAGCTTGTGCATTGTTGTGATACAAGAGCTCCTTTGTGACCATTTTTGCACATATTTTTCTCATTCCAAAATTTTCAGTTAAGGTTTTCCTGTTTGTCTATCAGTGTTTATTTGATCTGCTATGCTTCTCACAGTCAGCTGACAATTTTGATGCACAGTTTGATGAATTTTTGCAATGTTTTTGTCACTTCTGCTTGTTACTGGCCATAATGACCTTTCTTCATCAGTGACACTTCTCTCCCCTCAGAAAAATGTTTAACCCATTAGTGCATTGTGTTTTCCTCGTAGCATTATCCCCATAAACTCAGACTAACATGTCGCTGATTTCATTTCCTCTCTTACCAAGTTTAACAAGAAATGTAATGTTTCTTCATTGCTCTAATTCAAACTCTGACATTCTTATGATGACCACTCTGATAGCCATATCAGAAAAAGAGATCCAAAATTGCCTTGAAAGGTGGACTAGATCCTGGTGTTGGTGCACAGCTTTCTAAGGGAAGTACTTCCGAGGTGACCATAGTGATATTTAGCGATGAGGTATGTAGCACTTTTTCTAGGGTGAGTTCACTAACTTAATTGTCATCACATATGTATGCATAGGACAAAACATAGTTTATACAGGATTTGGTACTGTTCATGGTTTTAGGCATTTATTAGGAGTCTTGGACATACACCCCACAGATGATAGGGGACAACTGTAGAATGTAAACTAGGAAGGTAGCATACCTGGGCCATCTAGCAAAAGCAAACAAAAGTCTCCAAATGGACAAATTATCACCCAAACCATGCAGGATTTCCAGAGACAAACTCCATCAAATGCACAATCCAAAAATATTAAGACATAATGGGAAATAATTTACCTGTGTAAAATTTAGCAGATCAGACAAATTTGGCAGCAAATAGTCAAATAAGATCACTAAGAATTATATGCTTATGAAATTTCCAGATATATTTTATAATGCTATATGTTTAAAATGTTTCAAAATAGTTTAAAAATCTAAGAATCAATCAGACACTAATAATAAAAAAGATATTTGAAAACCACCAATATATAACTTCTAGAAATAAATTATATATATAAATATATAACATTGACTTTTTAAAAGTTGTATATTAGACAGAGTGAAAGAGAGAAGTTTTGGCTAATAAATGTTATCTTAAAAAACCTCCTAAATGTCAGTGACTTTATGCAATAAAATTGTTTTCTCAGTATTATACATGGACCTTGTTGGTCAACAGCTTCTCCTTGGTTTCTCTCCTCTAAGCAATGTGTCAGGGACTGCAAATCTTTACACTTCCTGGTTCTCAGAATCCTCTTCATTCATCTCACAGGTGAGTAGAGACAAAATGTTAATTGAATGTTGGTTTTTATAAAATATTAGAAAAATTAGATAAGCTCAGGCAAGAATGTGCTGATTTGTAAGCAGAAATAAAAGGGCTTAAAGTGTGTTTGGAAATATGTAAGACTGCAGGTTGAGAAAAGCTGACTGCTTCTTGAACTAAGCAGTCTGAAATAAGACTAAGGCTACGTGGTGTTCTATTGTGTGTATGTACCACATTTTCTTTATCTAGTCTACTTTCAATGGGCATCTAGGGCTGATTCCATGTTTTTGCTATTGTGAACAGGGGAGCAATAAACATACGTATACAGGTGTCTTTTTGGTAGAGCAATTTGTGTTCTTCTGGGTCCATAAAGAACAAAATCATGTCCTAAGCAGCAACATGGATGCAGCTAGAGATCACTATTCTAAGTGAACTATGATAGAAACAAAAAACTTAATACCATATATTGTCACCCATAAGTGGTCCCCACACATTGGGCATGTGAATGAGATAGGAGATAGCTAGAGAAAGGCTATGCAGACAGATAGGCAGGTCCTCTGGTAACACCGTAGCAAACTCCCAGCAGTCCTCCTAGGCTCAGCATTGGTAAACAAGCTCCCTGCAAGCCTCTCAAGCTAGAGCTTAAGTACTAGCTGCTGGGATTGAAAAGCAACTAATTAGCTCACCATTAAGCCCCTACCTCCTGATGATTGGTCCTTAATACTGAGCAATCAGAACAGCTAAGTGCGAACCAATCACCTCACAACTAGTGCTAACCAATCAACTTGGACTTAGCTCTATATAAACACCAGGTTTCAGTCCCAGACTGACAATCCCTTCGGGTCCCCTCCCACTGTGGGAGATTTTCTGTCCTTTCTAAATCCTTCTTTCTCATTTTCCAGATGTCTGTGTCCTTCATTCTTCCTGGGCATGAGACAAGAACCTCGACCCTGAAGAGCTGCAATGTGAAGAGCTGCAGAAGATCATTGGAGTCAATGAGCCATGCACCCCAGAGACTGGCTTGCCAGCCAACAGAGCTGACTGAACCATGAGAGTTGCTGGAAGAAGGCGAGACTCTGAAGCTGAGACACTCTCAGGGCCTGGCTTGCCAGCTCATCAGAGCCAACACTTTGGGGGGGCTAGTCTTGCCAGCCGACTGAACCAGCAATACTCTCAGGGCTTGGCTTGCCATCCCATTAAAGCCAGCATGTCTGGGGCTAGGCTTAACTATTTGATTGCTATCACTCTGGAAAATTGGAAAGGCATGGCAGAAAGAGAAGTAAATTCTGATAGAAGTGAGGTTTGTGAAATACTGTGGCTCATAAGATATTATTGAAAGAAAAGTCTAGGGTCAGCCTTAAATGGGATAGTACTAGGAGGCCAAAAAAGAGAGTGCAGTTGTCAATCTGTATTTATTGGGTAACTAGTTTGAAAATAAGTGTGAGAGAGGAGAGACGAGTGTTCATTATTTTTTTTATTGAGCACATACTATCTTGAGAACTCTGTTTTAGATGCCAGAGACACATACACATTTCCCCCAGATTTAATTGGCTGAAGTTTAACTATATCTTCTGCAAGTGAAGCTAGAAAATGCAGTCAAACTGTGTGATAAAGAACAAAAGGAAACATATTTGGTGAACATATAGGCTACTATTGCCAAAGTCTTACCACGTCAATTAAGCAATTTGTTCAGACATAAATCATACATTCCCTACCGAAGAATTATAACTCTAAATCCAGTCAGGATCTCTAGGTGATATACATCTCTTTTAATCAAATATGAAAGTTGTTCATGGACTAAATTATCTACCCTTCTTCTTCTCTGCCTAGCAATATACAATTGGGGAGCAGGGATTTAAAAAAAACCCTATCATTAATACTCTTATTTGGAGAGAAAAACAAGAGACACATGATAGTTGCTGGCCCATAGCAATTATGAAATCCCTCTTATAATCATTGTGAAAGCTCCCTTCCTGGGAAGTTGCGGAAGTTCCTTGATTAACTTAATCTTGCTCTCTGGGAGAAATTCTTTTATCTATTGTTGTTCACAGTACTTGGCTCCAATCTTATAAATTATCTCTTTTCCATTATTTTCTTGGGCTATGTCTAAGATGAGTACACTTCTTAGGACAGTACAGTGTTTACAAGCTGTCTGTGCATACTTAAGAAACTGACATTATTTTAAATATCAGAAAAACGCTTTTAAAGTACAGGTGGATAACATTTTTTTTTAGTGGTATAATTCCTAAAAAAATATAGTAAATTTCTGATCTACTTAATTATTATCAGGCTCTTGATATCTGATAAAAACACAGTTGCAATGGAATTAGTTAAAACACCTCTTTGGAAAACAAAGGTTTCATGGTAGATTGAAAACAAAATTTAAGTTTTTTACATCTGAGATATTGTCACAAAAGTGGTACTGTTTGTCTTTCCTTGGTATAATCCAAAATTAGCTGTGAAATCTGAAAAGAATCCAAAAATGGTAAATATATGTGATCTTAGAAAACAAACAAACACTTTTTAGACATGACCAGTTGCTTAAACACACTATCAATCATTATAATGAAGACCTGAGTCTTTTACTAACACAGAAAGAGTAATCATTTTGGCTGTGACAAGGCCCTACCCCCCCTCCTTTTTTATGGTCTTTAAACATCACCCCCCTATACTTTTCTGTATATAGACTAATTAAGAGAATGATGTTACATTTTATTTTCCTATTTTTATCAAAAGTGATTATCTTTAACAAATTATTTAAATTGTTCTTCTTTTTGTATCAGTGATTAATGTGCCTGGTTCTTCTTGCCTGTTAATTGTTTTATACAAGTGGATGCTAATATAAGCAATAAGGTTTTATTAATGTCCCAATCAAATATATTGAAGCATATATGTGTTAAATACACGAGTGCTAAATAGGTGATCTTTCTTAAAAGAACATTAGGTTTTGAACATTGATCCATATGTATTAATTAATGTCTCTTTCAAAGCTTTTCTGTAAGATGATTAAAAATGTTTATATTTTATCACATAAAACAGTACATCTATTAACATATAGATTTATTTGCAAAGTATAAGTGAAACAACACCATCTGAAGACACAAACTTGAATACAGACAGATTAATAATTAAAAATGTTTTACATTTATTTCAACATATCTTCTATTATAAGTACCTTAAAGTCTTGCTCAGCCAATTTTTTGAAGCTACCTATTATTAAAGATTTAAAAGAATCTGTTGAAACTTTAAAAAGAGAAAAATATTAATTATGATACTCTGATTCTATCCAAAGTATAGTTTCTATTATCAAGAAACATTCTTAAGTTAGATTTGGTTTAAGCATTAGTTACAAAAACTCAGATACATTTATAAAAAGATTTAGCAGAGACAGAATGAAATATTGATGTCAATATAAACGTGATAATATCACGCTTAACTCTTTTTTCTCTCAACTATCTGAGAGCTGTTAACATGGAATCTTACCATAATGTTTTACTTGCTTAACCATCAAATTGAGTTGCTGTCTATGAATGATTTAAACCTGATCATTGAAAAATCTCTAAAAATGCAATTATTTAGTTAGTTTTACCTGTTTTTTTTTTAAATGTGAGTTTTAAAATTTCGAACACAGGATATGAAGATAAATATCCTATCTATTTTCAGCCTGTTCAAAATGATGTGTAAAAATCATAGGATACAATAATTAGGAAAGAGTTAGTAAAAATCAACAGAAAAAAGACAAACCTTCTGTGATAATTTTAAAACACTTGGCATAAACTCTTTGTTCCTTCTACCAATGAGAAATCAGGTCTAGGTACCCTCCCCTAGAATCTGGAGAGGCTTGTGATTGCTTTATCAATGAGGTATAGCAGATCCTGCATCATAAAGGGCAACATAGCTTCACCAGAACACTCTCATGTGGAGCCCTCAAACTCTGTGTAGGTAGTCCACCTATTCTGAAGACACTCTGCTATGAAATAGCCAAGCTACGTGGAGAAAATTTAACAGGTGCTCTGCTCAGCAGTCTTAGTCTTTGAGTCATCCCAACCCAGGTGCTAGATGTATGAGGAAATATGTTTGTGTGTGTATTAGTATTAAGTGTATATTAACACAGGGGTACATCAGTTTCTGCAATGGACCGATTGTATCCCCTTCACAATTCATATAGTGAAATCTTAATGTGATAGTACTTAAAGGTGGGACATTTGAGAGGCAATTAGTTCATGAGAGTGAAGCTCTCATGAATAGGATCAGTACCCTTGAAAAAATAGTTCAGAGATCTAGCTAGCTCTTTTTTTTTTTTCCTTGTGAGGACACAATAAGAGGTTGACATCTACAACCTGAGAGAAGGTGTTCTCCAGAATTTGACCATGCTGGCACCCTGATCTCAGGCTTCTAGCCTCCAGAACTGTGAGAGATAAGTTTCTGTTGTTTATAAGCCACCTAGTCTAAAATACTTTGTTATAGTATCCTGAGTTGACAGTTTTTCTATGCTGCTGTAAAAAATTACCACAAATTTAATGATGGAGACAACACAATTGTATCATCCTGGAATTCAGTTATTAGAAGTCCAAAGTAGGTCTCACTGAGCTAAAGTCAAGGTGTTAGCAGGATTGTATGTCTTCTGGAGGCTCTACAGCAAAATCTTTTTTCCTTGTCTTTTCCAGTTTCTAGAGGCTTGCATTTTTTAACTTGTAACCACTTCATCTTCAAAGCCAACAATGGCTAATTGAGTCTTTCTTGTATCACATCACTTTGACACTTACTTTCTTACCTCCCCTTTTTTCCTTGTGATTACATTGGTCCAGGCAGATAATCCAAAATATCTTCCTACCTCAAACTCCTTGATTTAGTCACACATGCAAAGCCCCTTTTGCACGTGTAACACATGCACAAGTTCTGGGGATTAGGCTGTGAGCACTTTAGGGGGTCTTTATTCTGCCTACCTTAAAGTAATACAGTGAGGACCAGCTTCATAATCTACAAGGCCTGGTGCAAAATGAAATGCAGGAATCTGTATTTCAGAAATTATTAAGAACTTCAAGATGGCCACAAAACAGCATTAAACCAAGCATGGAGCCCTTCCAAGTGCAGACCCTTGTCCAGCTATACAGGTTGCATACACAGAACTGGTTCTGAATACAGCTCAAAGTAAGCACATCAAGGTTTGTGGTACCCCTACTGTGCCCTTCTATATTTTCTGGCCCATAGAATATAGTAACACAATAAAATTATTGTTTTAAGTTGCTATATTTCAGTATAATTCAGTACACAGTAATAGCAATTGGAACACTAATAGAAATAATAATCCGTGCCAAAAGCATGCCATTTTCAGGAACAGGACTAAAAATAAACAATCAATACACATTAAAAAGGCATATCAACTTTATCATTAGTGAAAAAACCGCAAATTAAACAAAAAAATATTGGTCTGACTCCTTCATATTGTCAAAGCATTAAAACATCTCATTTTATCAAAGTAGTAAAAAAAATCCTGACATATTTATAAGTTTGTGCAAATATTGTATAAAGGCAAATTGTTAATATCCAACAACATTTAAAATAAACATGTCTTTTGACCCAATAATTCTACTTCAGGTATTTTCAGAGATCCCCTTGAGGTCTCTGGTATAAAGATTTTTCTGTATCATGATTTGAAACTGAAAGAGAAAGACAACTTAAATATATAATAATGAGAAAATGGTTGTATAATTGACAATACAGCACTATGAAATATGCCACAGCCAGTAAAGAAAGAGTTATTTCAGCAAGCATAAGTGGGAAAGTATATTTATGATATAATGTCAAATTTTAAAAATTGAATTTTCACAATAGTTTCCACTTAATCCTATTTTTGTGAAAATATGTATACATATGTATACTTAGAAAAATACCTAGACATTTATACTACTTAACAATTGTTCATTCAGAGGAGTGAGATTATGAAATAAGAAAGGTAATAGGTAAAGGATGATAGGATTGGCTCTGAGGGACAGTTCTAATTCCTCTGTGCTCCTGAAGTAATTATATGATTGTTAATTACTCTTATTAATTCTCAACTATATTCCAATTTGGTTAAGATGACCACCCTAGAAATAGAAACTCTCACTTTTCATTTTATGCACTGCTGTGTAGTTTGAATTTTCTAAAATGTGTATTTATTATTTGTCACACAACACACACTTTTTAAAGAGAAATTTGGCAATTGCTCCAAACATTTTAAATGTTTATTCATTTGATTGTTTTCTCCTCGAGAGAAGCAGAAAGTACAAAGATTTTCATCAGAGTACATTTTTTAAATAATGAAAAACTGGAAACAAACTAAATGTTCACTAAAAAGAAAACATAAAACCATACACAATCCAATGGAATACTAAGCAACCATCTTAAAAGAATAATTAAGTTGACAGGTCAATAATATACACACGAGACAACTGATAAAGAGACAGAGGGAGGCAGAAAGGGAAAGAAAAAGGGAAAGAAAGGGAAGGGGAAAGAAGATAGAAGAGAGGAATAATTGGAATAGCCAAAAATTTTAAAAATAAAATAAATGCTTAACAAGAATAATGACTAAGTAGAATATGATTCAGTTCCATAACATAAAACACCATAAAACCATCAACTGTGACCATAGGTATTAATATTTACTAGCATGGAAATCTATTTATAATAAATTCTTATGATATGATTCATTTTGTTTAAAAATAAATGAAAACTCAATGATGAATTGGATAAAGAAAATGTGTTTCATATACATCATTGTAATACTATGCAACCATGAAAAAGAATAAAATAATGTCCTTTGCAGCAGCATGAATTCAGCTGAAGTCCATTATTTTAAGCAAATTAACATAAAAATAGAAAATCAAATACCACATGTTCTCACTTATAAGTGGAAGCTAAACACTGAGTACACACAACCATAAAAATGCTAACAATAGATACTGAGGACCCTTAAAGTGGGAAAGGAGGGGCAGAGGTGAGCATTTGTAAACTACCTATTGGGTTTCATGCTCCCTATTTAGGTGATAGGTTCAGTAGAAGCCCAAACTTCACCATCATGTAATATACCCATGCAACAAACCTGCACATGTACTCCTTGAATAAAAAATAAAAAATAGAGGTGGAGGTAAAAAAAAAATAAAATAATAAAAATAAATGAAATCTAAATAGGTATAGAAAAAGTTATTAAAGAATCATCTATGGCAAAATTATAAATATTTAATTTTACATTTGTACTGGTGTTAAAAAATTTTTATTTACAAATAATTTATATTTTTATAATACATGTTTATTTTTAATTTTACAAACAATACAGATTATATCGTGGAATACAATTTTTTCCTTATTATCTGTGAAAACTCCACCTCTTTCCATGTTCATTGCTTTCATATTAGAGTCCAAGCCAACATATGTAGACTATTGCCATAACATAATTGTCTCTCCTCTGTCCTAATTGCCCTCAAACTAGACCTCACAAATCAGTCAAAGGAATATTTTTAGATGGTTATCTATTCTCAGTTTTTTCCATAAAGCATTTTGTTAGCTCCCCATAAAGCAAATGTCCACACGGTAAAGACCAAACCAGAACCTGTATAGCAGCAATCCCCAACCTTTTTGGCATCAGAAACTGGTTTCATGGAAGACAATTTTTTCATGGGGTGGAAGAAGAAGGGTTCTTCCACCAATGTCAATATGTATTTGCAGCCACTCTTCAATACTAGCATCACCATCTTAGCTCTACCTCAGATCATCAGGCAATAGATTCTCATAAGGAGTATGCAACCTAGATCCCTCACTTGGCAGTTCACAGTAGGGTTCAGGCTCCCATGAAAATCTAATGTTGCTCTTGTTTTGACAGAAAGCAGAGCTCAGGCAATAATTCTAGTCATGGAGAGTAAGCTGTAAATACAGCTTCATTTGCTTAATACCAATCCACAGCCAGATGGTTGGGGGACCCCTGCTCTATAGGACATGCCCACATGACTCACTCTAACTCAGATTCTCACCCTTTGTTTAATTCATCATTCATGTCTCAATTTAAATAACTTCTTTAATATTTTTCCTTCACATTCCCCTCAATATGCACACATCCCCTAAGTTAGGCTTTCTTGTTATCTGCTATCAGAATCTTTGCTTATTCTTTTTGTAACCATCATCACCTCTCTAATTACTTGCTTTCCCAGGTATACTGTAAACTTCAAAAGAGCATGTACTGGCCTTCCTAGTACATGGCGAGAATTTAGCACTTCATGAATACATAAATGAATAAATTAAAAAACTGATTGCTAGTGTTTATTTCCAGTTACCAGATGTTTTGATTGGTTTAAATACAATTTTTAAAAATTAGAGAATGCCAAGGCTAAATATTTTGTTGATTTTTGTCTTAAAAAAACTTCTTGTTTTCTCTCTACAGATCATTTTGATCTCTACAGATCGTTTTGATTAAAACGTTAATTATTGTAAAACACATATTTTATATGGGAAAAAACACAGTCATACATATATGGATAGCGTATTAGTCATAGAGTGAGCCAGAAACAGATGGCACATCATGGAGGAGAATGCAATAAAGAGATCTTTACCATAGTGTGGATGGGTGCAGAGAAACCTCCAAGAAACTCTGCAAAATTAGTAATCAGCAAGCTGGCCCTCACTCCTTCCTCTCTTTAATCTCCTGTTGGGTTTCCACTGGTGAACTCCCACTAGAAGTTAAAAGGCAAGGAACTTTGATGTATCCCAGGTCAATCTTCCAGGTCATAAAGGAGGTGGTGAAAAGTGGAGAACAGGTCTCCAGGAACAAACAGAACATGCAGCTCAGGGAAGGCAGGACATGGCTTATCTGCTTAACACAGGTTCCTTTATCCACCCCACAACTTTAACAGAAATATTCACTTTGGTAAAAATTATCAATTTTTTTTTCAGATAATGCAATAACAACAACAAAAAAAGTACTGACTATAGCAACTATCAGGGATAGAAATTTTTCCCTCTGTTAGCAAAATGAAAGCAACGTGGGGGTAACCATAAGAACTAATTTTCTTTTCTTTTCTTTTCTTTTCTTTTTTTTTTTTTGAGTCGGAGTCTCACTCTGTCGCCCAGACTGGAGTGCAGTGGCCGCTCCCGGTCACCGCAGCCTCGACCTGCTGGGCTCCGGCGATCCTTCCGCCTCAGCCTTCTGAGTAGCCGGAACTACAGGCATGCGCTACCACGCCCGGCTGATTTTTTGATTTATTGTAGAGATGAGGTCTTGCTGCCCAGGCGGGTCTCGAACCCGCGGGCTCAGGCAATCCACTCACCTCAGCCTCCCAAAGGCGCGGGATTACAGGCTGAGCCACCGAGCTCAGCAGAACTAATTTTCATAGAGAGGTTTTAATATAAGCCTGTTGCCCCATCTTAATTAATAACACTTCCTTTCACTTTCATGAGTGTCCTAGTTTGAATATCAAAATTTTTATAACCATACTACAATCAAAATAAATGAAACAAAAGTTTTAAAAATGAAACTAGGAATGAGCAGGAAAAAAATTAAAATATATGTTCTTACCATGTCATACTTAACCTTTGATCAAGCTAGTGTGCAATAGCTAAATAAAGAACTAGAGTGTTTAAATAATGTAATTTTTTAAAATCTTAGTTTTAAGTAAATTATACTTCACAGAACTTACCTTGCTGGTAGGGGTCAAAAATAAATGTATAATAAGATGCACAAAAGATCAATATGTTTCAAAACATGCAGAAAATTCTGAATATATTCTCTTATCCACTGTAGGGTTGAAAATGCATGATAACTTTCCTCATCAATCATAAGAGTCATGACAGACATTCTTATGACAAGTTAAGGCGAGAAAATAATGACAAAGTTGTTTAATCAAAGTTTTACATAACATGGGAGTCTTCAGAAGAAGATCCAAAGACCAAAGAAAAACATTAGTTTTTATTCTTAGGCTCAATGAAGAATAGACAACCATGTAGAAATGTGATTGGATAAAAGGATATGATCTAATACATTGAGAGTAGAGCCCAGCAAGGTCTGAATGTTGAGATTCTTTTTGGTCCTTCTGTGTGGCTTTTTGTTTTTCTCTAGGTGTAATGCAGGACACCTGTCACATGTCAAAAAAGAATAGAGAGGCGAGACGGTGAACTTTCTAGGTTTTCTAGTTTGACTTGAGGAAGAAATTTTCTGGATTCTATGATTGCTTTGTAAGAGGACAAGAGGGCAGAAGAAGGATTAAAAAAGACCTCATTTTAATGGCCCTTCCAATATTATTCAGTTCAAAATATTCAGCATATCAACGTCCCATTCTTGGAGGTATTGAGCCCTAATACCACAGTACCATAAACTAGAAACAAATAATAGTACTTAAACATTTTAAAAGCTTTGGAAATAAAATTATACTTATCCTAAAAAATTGTAGAGTCAATGAAGAAACAAAAATTACAGTTAACATCCTAATCCATCAAACACTAAAAATAAAAAACTGTACAATCAGGACTATGGAATTTATCATAAATAATGTTCACTGGTAAATTTATGACTGTAGGAATAAAAAAAGTAAATATGCAACTTTAGAAAACAGAAAAAGGGCAATTTAGCCCAAAAAAACTAAAAAAATTTAAAAAATTAAAGAGAAAAATTAATGAATTAATAGAAAAGTAATTTAATTATTAAGTATATCCAGTTCCTGATTCTGGTAAAATAGATATTCTATTGAAAATATAATTTTTAAAAGCTTGATATATTAGGTTTTCTCAAAAACAAAAAAGACAAAGAATATACCAGTTGGAAAATAATGAAAAAGTTAATTAAAAATTATTAGATGTTTTTTATGTCTGTTAAAATGCAAACTATATAAGCATTCATTTTAAGAGTTACAAGGAAAATTTTTGTTGTTTTGGACTTTTTGTTTGTTTGCTTGACTTTTTGGCTTTTTTTTCTTTGCTTCTTTACTTTCACTAAAATAACCTCGTTTTACTAGTGGACGCTTTCAAATTTTCAAGGAATAAATTTTTCCACTGCCCTCCCATATGTAGGCTGTATTATTCTTACTTTTATTACATTAACAAATCCATTTCAAAACATCAAAAATATGGAAAAAAGGAAAATGAAGTTGCTTTTACTTCTGCAGATAAGTACTACTGAATAAAATAAGAGTAATTAAATTTCAGCAGCATTAAATGGTGAATTCACCACAACCAAACAACATTTTTGCATAATTTTTATTTAACATTAAGGAATTTATTAACATATTGCATTAATTTTTAAAAAACAAAACATGTTATTGTTTAAACAATATTAATAGGGAGTTTAATTGCTATACTCATTTCTGCTTAGAATATAAATAAAATCTAGGTAAACTAAGAAAGATTTCTCAATTATATGACAAACATTTTATTGGTAAAAAAGGAGATAATTATTTGCAGATAGTATGATTGTCTTCTTTTAAAACAAAAGATAATTTTTTTACAGTAATTAATGTGAATAACAACACAGCAAAGTAGACAGTTATACCAATAAATGCAATCACTCTCTGTGTAGCTCTTGACAAGTTGCTGGTTATGTAAGCTATGGATTTAATGTTCAGTTTTACTATTCAACCAAAACCAAAATATATTACTTGTACAAGATTAAGTTAAATATTCCTATCATGTTTTTCATCAGTTTGAGGCCTGCTCTTGCCTACTGTTTTTACATTAAAATACAGTTTTATCTTTCATAATATTTATACTAGATTAGTATTAAAATGGCTCTCAAATTACTAATAAAGTGACAAGCACCAATCGGTACTTGATTCTTTGGGAATTATATATATTTTATTAATTTAACCCTACATCAACCCTGTCCGCTTAAATTACCTAGGATTGACATAAACCCCATCCCCATTCAGGGAGAAATCCAATGCTTTCCTCAGGATGTCTGCAGATCACAGGCCATGACGTAGATCTTGTCACTTCTGTCTGCTCTCTGTTATTTGGTTCTTCCCTCTTTCTTCGTATCACTATCTCGCTTTTCCTCATATTTGGCTTTTCCTGAGCCCAAATATCTCTTAATTTCTGACGTTGAAGGACTTAGCAATTCTCCTACAGTCTCTTTCTTCCCTCTTTAAACTTTCTATAACCAAAAAGCTTAACTCTGTTTCACTAAACAAACAAGCAAACAAATTTCCTTCTCTAAGGAGAATTCTGGTGTCTCCTGAAGTCAGTTTACCCACCAATGTGTGTAACTACACATGCCTATTATCAATACTACCAGCTTGTAAAATTTTGCCTAGAAGTTAAAAATAGTTGCAACACACTACTTTGGTCCTTAATTCAGAATTTCCCCCTTACTAGTTGTGTTGTCCACAAGAGAGCTGAATATTCTCTTCAAGATTTACTTTCCTCATCTATGAAAGAGAGGCCATAGAAGAACAAACTTAATAAATTATTGTGATGCTTATATGAGATAATCATTAAAAAATATTTACCATAGTGCTTGGCCCCACTGTAAGCCTAAAATTAATAATTTTATTAATAGTATCGTTAGCTTGATGTTTAAGTTCACTTTTTATTTAATAGAAACATTACAGTTTTTATGATAATTACAATGCTAAGTACGGACAACTTAGTGTGTATATATAGATACACATTTATAGTAATATGTAAGTCCACTTTAAAAATAAATATTTTTCTTTTTGCATATCAAAATCTATAGCAAAATTGGAATACTTCCCTTATAATAGTAACAAAAATATGAACTAAAGATAAGCCTAGTAACAAAAAATGTAGAGTACATAGAGGAAGGTATAGGTAAACAACCAGCCTGGGGATATTTCTCAATAAGAAGACAATATTGCCTAGATGGCCAGTCACTTAGAATGGACTCATAGTTCTAGAGTAATTCTAAGAAAAAATTAATAAAAAGTAATTCTAATGAAATATCATAGATTTATCTTTCTTTTTTAACTTTAGAAAATCATTCTAAAGTTCATCTAAAAGGCTAACATATATAACAATTCTTAATAAAATTGTCTTCCTCTTGAGAATGATTTGGTGAACATTAGAAAGTCTTAGTTCTTCTGTGATTAATATTTAGAAAATAAGTATGCTCATAACTGGGTCTGGCACCATAGCTCATGCTTATAACACCAGCAGTTTGGGAGACTGAGGTAGGAAGATTGCTTGAGCCCAGCCTAGGCAACTTGCCAAGACTTCGTCTCTACAAAAAATTTAAAAAATTACCTAGGCATGTTGACGTGCGCCTATAGTATCTGCTATTCAGGAGGCTGAGGAGACAGGTTAGGCTGACCCCAGGAGTACTACTGCACTTCAGCCTGGGTGACAGAGTGAGAATTTGAGAATCCAACTCAAAAAAAAAAAAAAAACAGATTACTTACAGTTAATAACATCACCATTCTTTTTTTCACTGAGTCTACAATTCCTGAATGTGTTGCTGCAATATTGTTGTTGTTTGTTTGTTTTTAGACAGTGAAGGAAAACAAGATATGAGGATTCCAGCAGTCTCTAACACAATTTCTCTACCAATCTCTTTACCTGAAAGTGTTGTCTTTTTCCTCTTCTATCCTCCTAACAAAGAATGTTAAGATCCTGAAATTTTAAAAAGACAGCACTTCTTAGTATTGGTGTCCTTGTATGACTGAACATTTCCAGGCAGGAGAAATGTATTCTATTCAAATTGCAACCCTTTTAAAAAAGATTTTGACATCAAAAGGCATTTGTGTTTTCTAAAGAAAATATGAAAAATGATAGGACCAGCTTTTTGCTGTTTCTCCTACTAGACAGAAGGTTCATTCTTGAGGGCACACATATGTTTTTCTTCCTTCCAAGGATGCCATTTTATTTTTTAATAAACAAGAAGTGAATGTTTTCTGAGTGGAGGAAGACATGGCCTCAGAGAATTCTAATGCTTCCAGGTTTTTTTTAATCTTCTAAGCAAAAATGTATTCATTGTTTTCTGAGTCTGCATTCAACTCGTGGTCTAAGTTTGAGAGGGAGAAAGAGAAAGAGAAAGGTAGGTAGACAGACAGGGAGAGAGAGAAAGAATTCGGTTAAGAGAGGAAATGAGAAACAACAAGAAGTAAAAAGTCTTGGGTCACTAGTTCTCTATTTTTTTTTTTTGGATTTGGAGTCTCACTGTCGCCCAGGCTGGAGTGCAGTGGCACACTCGTGGTCACCCCAGCGTCGACCTGCTGGGCTCTGCCGATCCAACCGCCTCAGCCTTCCAAGTAGCCAGATCTACAGGTGCACACTACAATGCACGGCTAATTTTGTTATTTATTGTAGAGACGAGGTCTAGCCAAGTTGCCCAGGCTAGTCTCGAAGCCTCAGGCTCAGGCAATCCACTGACCTCAGTCTTCCAAAGTGCTTGGATTACAGGCTAAGCCACCAAACCCAGCTGGGTCACCAGTTCTTAACAGCATCTTTTCTATTATGTAGAAATCACACAGGAAATAACTAAAATTTTTCAAAATGCTGTTCTATTCAGGCAGAGTGTTGCAAAGAAAATTTACCTATATGTGAATAAAGGGAGTTAAAAAAGAAAACCCAGTCTTAGTTTTCTCCCTCAGTCTTCAGCCTCTTTATCACCTCTTAATCTCAGACTAATTTAACTAATCTTTCTTGTAAATTCCCTGTCTTAGATTCTTTACCATGAGTAAGGCTATACTGGAATGACCTCATTTTATTCTGCCTTCTTAGAAATGAAACCATTTCCTAAAGTTCTGCCCTTAGGACTCTTCTTTTCCCTTTCTGCACTCTTCAGGAAATACAACCATTCCTGTTGCCTCGACTTCACTTAAGGAAATGACTCCCAAGTATCTCTCTGAATTCCTCATTCCAGTTCCCTAGTTGCTATAACAAACCCAACATTTTTATATTATGTATATAATATAAAATATCTAGGGCTTTTTTTTTCAGTCTCTTAACTCAAAAAGTCATTCATATTTTTCTTTTTTTACTCTCAATTTTATAACTAGTTCCCAAATCTCAATACCTTTTGCATTATACACCCTTCTTCCCATTCTTATCAAAGGTGACCCAGGTTCAGACCTTTTATATGCTCTACCTTGACTACAAGGACCACCACTCATAGCTTGTCTATTGCAGTTTTGTGAACTTTGAATTGAATTTCTGAAGAAAGCAGCTCACTTTTGCATTATGTGGAACCTGCCCAAAACAAAATCTCAGCAACCTGTAATTCCTCAGGCCACATTAAAGCCCAGCTCTAACGAAGAGAAATAACCTCTACTCCTCCTGTTTCTTGGCCTACTGTCACCAATGACTTTTTAAATGGCTGTAAAAGTCACAATTGTTCAACTCTCAGAAACAAAATGTACTGCTAAAATTAAGGGTGTAACTAGCTCATTTATATAGATTAGAAATATCAATATTCTTTAACACTATTTCTCATTTTGCCTTGTAGATGCAGCATTACCCAAAAGCTAGCAGCCCAAGAAAATTGCACCATTTTCTAGAATTTTCATGATGTAAAATTATTCTCGTATATCTAGCAATCTGAAAGATGGTTCATCTATAAAAAGAGCTTAACCCAAAAGTTAGCACATTTGGAATCCTTGGTCACAATGTTGAGCAACTTTCTTAACCTTATTTCCCACCACTTTGTTTTCCCTAAGAAGAAAGTATATTAATTTAAATTAGATATTCAAATTAAATATCCTAAGAGAAAAATATTTAGGTCAGACTGAGAGACCAGAGAGGTTGAGTAGAAGGAAAAGATTACTAAATCTTTTTGTGCACAGTATCAAAAAAAAAATCAAGCAATGTCAAATCCAGTGATGGCATGCTTCGTAACAGTGCTATCTCCCCTCACTTTAGTGAAAAGAAGTCTCTTCAGTTACTTAAATGGTTGGAGGCATGCATCTTTATGGCAAACAGGTTTTCAGCTGGAGATTTAAATATGGTAGATTTTTGGATCACGTCCAAGTCTGAAATAATCTAGAATGGACCAAAGCAGCATTTCTCAAATACTTTCTTATAGTTTATTTAATCTACTAATAAGATCTCCTTAGTTTTTCAAAAATCCCAAATATAGCCATGTCAAAAATTTGAATAGTTAATTCACTTCACAGATGAACATTTCTGAAAATATTTATAATATTTTAACAGAATAATCAGACTTTTGGTAAAAGATCCATAAGATACCATCAGACTTAAGTCCTAGAACATTTACTTAAAGAAATAAAGTTGAACTGAACTTCACTGTCAGTGGAATTCTTGCTTAAAAATAGGAAATACCTCTTTTTTCTTTTCTTTCTCTTTTAAAGTCCACTCTCAAGCCAGTTTGCTTTGTTAACTTTCATAGCATGTATTCTCACTACAGCCTTCAACACCTGAAAAATTAGTGGAAGAATTTGACTGATTATAGAGGCTGTTTTCCTTGTTCCACGGCTTGTTCTAAAAGGGATACTCAGCAGAACTTGCATTTTTTTTCTTTCATTTTGTGCTGTCTGCATGAGTAATTACCTCCCTGATTTCTGAGATGCAATTGAGTAGCTTCCACATTAGAAAAATCCAAAGATTGATAGAGCCATCGCTCCTAAAGGATTAGCCTGCTGCTGTAATTCCACGGAGTAGGTCATTCAAATAGCAACATGCTACAAAGTTTAATATCTCCAGTTTTTAAAAGCCAGATATTGTTAGGAATTCAAGGGAAACTGGTAAAGTCCCATAGGTTTTTTTGTACAGGTGATGATCTTTAAAATTTCCCTGTGGGTTTGCTTCCTGTCACTATGGAATGTTTCCTCTCAGAGAGTGCTTTTGAGATAGCTAAGGTACAGAGTTCACTTTCCTGATAAATAAAGCTTATGACAGTTAATTTAGCCATCTGTTAATTGCCGTTTTTAAATATCTGTGCTGATAGCTTTGAAGCAACCTGAAATCGACTATGTAAACCCCTTAGCAGTATTTGAATTTTGAAGAAGTTTTATAAACTGGTTCCATGATGAAAAATTACTTCTTTCAAAACAAGTGTCATTGGATGAAGTAGCCTGTCTTAGTCTCTCAAGCTGCCATAACAAAATACCATAGACTGGTGTCTTAAACAACAGGAGTTTATTTTTTCACGGTTCTGAAGGTGGGATGTCTAAGATCAGAGGATCAGGTTGGTCTGGTTCTGGGGAAGGATCTCTCCTTGGGTTGTAGACAACCACCTTTTCACTGCTTTCTGGTGGGGAGAGAGAGAGAGAAGTCCCTAGTGTGTCTGTCTCTTTTATAATGACACCAGTTCCATCAAATCAAGGCTTTCTCCTTTATGACCTCATTTAACTATAATCACCTCCTTAAGGGCCCTATCACCAACACACTTATATAGGGGGAGTTCAGGCTTCAACATACGAATTTTGGAGGGCCATAATTCAGTCCATAACACAGTCCGAAGAAAATGAAGATTTAGTAAGGATACACAATTCCAGTGCTCAAAATCTGCACTATTCCAAACTCATATTCCAAACTCATGCTATGTATGAAATCTGGGTTTGGACTTTGGTTCTGCTTCTTCTTCTTTTTTTTTCTTTTAACTAATCAGTCTGGGAGTCCCTTGCATCAGGCAGGTATCTGGGATGTATACTACAAAGACTGCAAAAACCATTACAAATAAAACTATTTGTAGCTAGCCAAAGAAAACTGAATCAAGTTTTGTTTATTCCCTAGTATTTTTCAAGTTAGCTTATTTATTATATTTACAAGTTTTTTTAATTTGTTGCAGATGTTTAGGGGAAGGTTTTGTAAGCATTCACTGTTAGAATGTTTTTTCATAAAATCCATTTTCCAAATGTCTCAGTAATGACAAAAGACCTCCTAACAGAATATTAAGCCAGGAAATTCATCTAAACATCACAACTGTAATCATAAGTGGTATAAGCTGTAGTTGCTGTCTGATTAATTTTGGCTCAGTATAATGTTGTTGGAATTATTATTCTTGACTCATTTTTTTCTCTTTAAATAAAAGTAAACAGAAAAGCAAAGAAGATATAGGAAGAAATGATAGCTTCTTAAACTAAATTATGAATGACAGCAGTGAGTTTAATTTTCAGATAATCTTACAAAGATGTGTTTTTTTTTCCCTTCAAGCAATATTGAAAATAGACTCATATTTTCTAGAAAAATTGACAGTGGTTTTTTTTGAGCTTTAAATATTTATTTTAACTCTATTTGTGTAGTTGGGTGCATTTGTTTTTTTACAAAGCATTTTTTTGTTGTTATACTACTTATTCTTGGCTTTTAAAATTAATTCTGCCCCATAGTCAGTTTAACTGAGAAGCAAGATCTTTGTAAGTTAGCTGCACATTTAATTAATTGAAATTCAACCTCCCAAGCCAAACCACAGATGCTGTACATATTTAGCAGGGTATTCTAACCAGCTGTACTAATCTGGGCAGTAACACTACCCTCTAGCTAAACATCTGGACAGAGCTAAAAACCAGAATAATAAATAGTTTCAGAATTCTTTCAGACAGATGCCTACAGGTGACATCACAAAACGTAAACATGAAAATAGAAACAAAAATATTTGTTGCCTAATACAGCATTATAACTTGAAAGACAAATCATGCAAATTTCACAATACTGCCCTCAACATATTTGACTTAAAGCAACACCATTTTCCATTTTATAACTAACTGTCAGATTGCATAGTATAAAATCTTAAGAGTTCAAACAGAGATGAAGTAGTACAGTTATAAAATTACACATTTTGAAGAGGTGAAGGCACTGACTCTCCTATGATTTGGTACTTAAGTCAGGAATAAATGTAATTTCTCTAGAAAGCATCATGTCAAAAAAATGCTCTTATGCCCTAACTCAGCCCACTTCAATAGAAAACCATTGAATCCACCATAAGACTTATGAGTACTGGTTGATTACTTTTAAAGGCAGAGAAGCATATTTTTCTATCCAGAATTTCATACAGTAGTTATTATTTCTTTTCATTTTTACACAGTTGAAAGTTGAAAGGACTTCTATATCACTCTTTTTAAGTGTCATGATCCAGGATAATCAAACAACTTTAGCATTATTGTTTTGGGGTGATTTAGACTCTTTTTAAATTGATGATACAAAGAAAGAATAAAGAATGTCTCATGCCTAACAGCAAATTTCCATTGTGATAGATGGGAATTTGGACTATGGTTATACAATAGACATATTTCTTCTAAAAAAGAATTAATTGAAAAAAAATCTTCCTCAATTTCCAATTATGAATTAAGAACGATCAAGGAGGAAGGGCACGCAAATGATTTGAGCCTAAAATAAATCTAACCAATGCATATAGGATAGGCTATTTTAAAACTTTAGTCTGATTTTGCAGGAAGACCAAACATTTGGAAAGCAGTTCTTATTCCCAAGGAAGTTTATAACTCATTCATTAAACTCTCTAGGTAATTTGAGACAAAATGCTATAAAACTTTAATTTTTTATTTAGATTTGTCATTCAGCAATTAGGCCTAAACATTCACAGTTCAGAGATCTTTTTTTACTCTTTCAATGTTATTTCAAATATATACAGAAAGTGACAGCATTAAAAGTTTTCTTGTGGATGAAAATTAGATGTGAAATTCATGGAGGACAATATTGTACTCCTGGTCTATTAGGCCAGAATTTTTTTTCATATTTTACCTTTCAGAAGATTTTGTTTTGTTTATACCCAGTTAGAAATGTTGTTTTTGTATGAAGTGTTTTTGAAATTTTTGTTATCTTTTCATTATAGACTAGAGCAGTCAAGTGCATGCTGTTAAGAAACACGTCATTGTAACTAAACACCAGAAATTTGTCATTTGACAATGAGGTAGACAAGGATACCCTAAACACCGGTGTTTTGCAGAGCATTATTTTCCCTTCAATAAGAAAAATACATTTATTCAAATGTATTTAAAAAGGTATCAAATGGGGAAAAAGATGTTCCCATTCTAATGTTCAATGTCTAGATTGAAAGGCAACCCAAGACTTGGGGAGTAGAAGAGTATAAAGAAACTCTGTCAGAGGACAATGGTCATGTATAAATAAGAACTGGGAAATTAAAATTACATAAGCATTATAATTATAACACCAGAACAAATAAACTGAACAAAGATTAAGGTATGAATAAAGGAATTAAGATTTCTTCACTTCATTTACAAACATATTTATGTGTATTTGTATATAACTATATAGCTGGAAAGGTAGGTAGATTGATAGCTATATACAGATGTCTGTCTATATCCACATATCTATGTATTTTTTTCAGGAGCTAAAGTGTAGTCTCTGGTTGAAATTAACACGGAATATTTTCTCTAGATCTCAAAAAACAAATCCTTCTTATACGAGCATAATACTTTGCTATTATTTTATTTTATATTTATTTCAAAATGCTTTATTGTAAATATATTATGTGGCAAACTCCCATACTAACACAACAATATGAAGGAAAACTGTCTTGTCAATTTACTCTGCATAACATATTTGACTCAAATTATAATTTGGAAACTATCTAGCCCAGATAACAATACATACAGTAGTATCTCCAACAATGTATTTATATATTTTGGAAGCATAATTGAAAAAGATTGATCCAAAATTACAGAATAAGGGCTATATATAGCATAATCAAAATATTATATAAAATATATACACATATATACTATTATGTATATGTATATAACATACGATATACAAACATATATGTGTTGTGCATATGTATTTATGTATTATATACGGTTATGTATTATATGGATACCTAAAATATATTTTAAAATAATATAAACTACACATATATATTGCTATTATACCAGACAGATTATAAAAATTAAAACTAAGGTTTGAATATGATGATGGCAAAGAGATCATCAAACATGCAGAGAACTGTAGTCAAGGTTGGGTATCCCTCATTCAGTTACCCTCTGATTGGCTTGAACACAGCCTCTATATTGCTGCCTTAAGCCACTGGACTTAGTTTCCTCTCTTTGCAATGTTCTTCCACCATATAGATGCACAGCTTTCTCTTTTAATTCCTTCAAATTTGTTTAGGTTTCAACTTGCCAATAAAAACTTCCCTATTTCAAATTGCCTCACTACACCCTCAATACCTGCACTTCCTGTCCCTTTATTTGTTCCAGGCTTTATTGCTGAGTTTTGATGTTGTGGTTGTGGTTGCCATTTTTGTTGCCTATTTCCACCTACCAAAAAATAAGCCCACTGAATATACTTTTCGAGTCCTTATACTTTTCAGATATTCTGAAAAAATATCTACTATAGCACTCTTGGTCACAAGAATGACGTCTCTCTCTACACACTAAGTTGCCATCTTTTCCGCCTTGCTGTTAGTTCATGGGGTAAAAAGAGTTATAGTTTAGTGGCGAGAACATCTTCCAGATGAATTCTAACTTCTGAAATATTCTCTTACCTAAAGCTCATATTCTATAATAGCTCTAATATAATAAAATCAAGCAACCTTCTCTGGTTACATCCAGCTGTGATTTGCTATCACACTATTTTATGTGTTTTTGTTTTTGTTTGTGTTTTTTCTATAGGCCATATACATAAGATGGAATTCTTCCATGAAAATAGGACACTTTTCTGGCCTGAGGCAGTGAGAGATTTAAAACAGAAATAGCATATCCTACTTTATAAAATGTAAATTCACTTCATTCTTTTAACAAAAAGTAACACTTCGCATTTCTACAGCACCTTATTTCATTGAGGACTTAGGGCAGATATCATTAGTCTGTTTTTAGATGAGGAAACAGGGGTTTAAATAAAGTAAGTTTCCTGTGGTCAAATTACTAGTAAGTGAAAGAACTGATGGCATAATATGTCTTCTGGTTTCTAATTCAATGCTGTTTTTTCTAAGTCATACTGCTACGCTTCCATCAAAGTCCAGGTCACAGCAACTCTGATTTACTGAGGAAACTAATGCCAATTTGAGGGCAACTTCAACCATTACTCATCTCAATTCATTTCTAATTTATTTTACTCTTTCTCCCCCAGTCCCAAATTTAATCATTTTCTCCAATAAAAGTAATAACCAAGATGAACTGGGAACATACTCTTGACCATCATCATACTAGTTTTTTTCATGCACTATTTTATTTATACCCTTTTGTATAAGAAACCCAGGAAGGGGAGAGAGAAAGAGAGATACAGATAGAGAAACAGAGAAAGAGAGAGAGACTGAAACTTTATTTATTCAGTCTTCTTCCAAGCATTCTAATAAACCAATAAACTGGTTAGGTTTCAGGTAATCACATTCCTATTCTTTTCAAATGCATCCAAAATGTGAATATGCTTGCTCTATATTAGGGAAGCCTGAAATCATTCCCCACATTTGCACTCAGGACAGGATTTCTTAAGCTTAACAGAAAAGTGTACATCATTCGTGTCCCTCATTTCACAGGACCTCTTAAAGTGTTAAGGTAATATTCTGTTCATTAAGCAGTAAGTCTGGGGTTAATGGGCAAAATTTCACTAAATCCTTCCACATCACTTACTGCTGGCAAGGATTTCTGTGCAAGAGAGCACATATTCTCTATCCTAGTGAAATGCCCTATACTGGCAAAAGTGCAGACCAAATTTCCTGAGTCTTAACTCCTGAGGTGAGTGCCACTCCCCATCTTATCACCTATAACCCTGCACTCAATTTCCTGGTCCAACTCCCTGCTGGACCTGGTTCATAAAGGATTAAGGAGAGGATAGAATAGAAGCATGCTGATCCCCAAAGGAGATGAATTTACTTCCTGCATACTAAAATTTTCCTGCCATGCTTTATTTTCTGAAGGAATTTTACCTCCAATAGCATCAAATAAGATTGGGAAACACTTTACAAGAAAGTGAAACTAGTTGTTAGCCTGTTAAATCACAAGTCACTAAAAAATTTGGTTATATTGCCTGCAACAAGCCCAAGAATATCACCAAGCTTCATCTCAACTACCTTGAATGGATGACCAAAGATACCCGGCCCAGGAGTCACTCCAATCATTTGTTCCTGGAGTTGGAATGTTGGAAGGGTAGATGCCTTTCCACCTATTTCTCAGATGCCTTCCACCTATAAAAAGGAAGTGAATAAAGAGGAAAAAAAAGAATTAAACAAAAAAAAACAACAAAAGCAAACATTGTAATAAAAGATAACAAATAAGTCATTTTCAATGCATATGTTTAAGCATTTTTAATCCATAGTTTTAGAGATTAAGAATTAATTAATTCTCTGATGCACCTCTCCCCCACAGTTTAATATCTCTAAAATCAGAATCCTAGTGATACATAAAGTAAAGTGAACCTTACAAAATAATTTACGTTGCTTTACTCTTATAAGTAAGAAAAATAATATTTATATGACTTGCCAAATTATTTTGAGGTTGCATTCAGCATATAAAGAAAAATTTAAACATCCTACATATCAGAAATTGACTCATAAAAAATATAAACAAAAATTAGTTTAGATAAAACATGTTTTATGCTAAAATTGTAATGAGAAAATTGAAGGCATTAGAATAGGAAGCAAAACCCAAGGGAAGTAATTAATGATTTAAAGTTTCTAGTTCAAGTGTAAGTGTTAATTCCACGTGCTGAAGCATCAAAATTATGCTTATGATGATGATGATATTGTACCAGAAAACAATAAATGTGTGAAGATTATGTTTTATAAGTATTCTAGATTAAATGTAAATATCACAGCACAATTGTCCATAGAATTCTTATCTTTAGATATTGAATAGAAGTCAGACCAAGCCCTATTGATGAGAAATCTCCTGACAAACCAACTTTGTTCTATAAAAATAAAATATTACTGGTACCAATATTACTAGAGCTTGTGCAATATCTACTGTATTATGTGTTCTGACCCAAAGTGTCAGTGATAGGGAACATGCTTTTGGAGATAATCATCTCCTCCAGAAACTAGCAAGGCAATTTTAAGAGACTCCAAGTTACTCTGAGGACATAGTATATTTGCCAGTAGACTCAGACTCAGGGATTCACACACAATGAATGAAGAATGTCTCTGGATTTATTCTCATATATAATTTTTAATATAACTATAGTCACTCCACTTAACAGCAAAGAACTAAAAGTGAAAGTGATTGATAGAGGAAATAAATGTAGAAAGGTTGTAATTGGTTGAATGGCAGTCTCCAAAAAGATGTCCATGTCCTATTCCCGGTACCAATGAATGAGAACTTCTTTGTAAATAATGGTCTTTGCAGATGTAATTAGGTTCAGAATATCCAGATGAAATCATTAGATTGGTCCCTCAACCCAATGCCTGGTATCCTTAGAAAAAAGAGGAGACTGAAGAAACAGATACACACAAAAGAAGAACATGTGAAGATAGAGGTAGGCAGACATTGAAATTATACATCTACAAGTCAAGGATTAGCCAAGGATTGCTGGCTGCCCCAGAAGAAAGAGGCATGGAACAGACTCTTCCTCAGAACCTTGAAAAAAAAATGGACCCCTGACTTACTTGATTTCAAAATTCTGGCTTCCAAAACTGTGAATAAGTACATTTCTGTTGCGCTAAGACAAGCTTGTGATAATAGGTTACAGCAGCTCCAGAAAACTAATACAGGAGTCGAAAGTAAAACTGCAAGGAAAGGACAAAATAGTGCAAGAAACAAAGTGTTGAGCAAATGAGATGAGCCAATAGACTATGAGCCATTATTCAGTCTGGAAATATTACAAGAAACGAAAGTGTAAATAGGTAGCTTTAACACTGGCTGTATTTTTTATGATAAAATAAGACTTTGTCAAGTGCTATCAGATGATGTGCTCTTCAGTTTTCATTTCCAAAATAATAGAAAGTATAGCAGAAAGTTTGAACAATATGGAGACTTAGGGCTAGTCTACCTACTTTCAAATCCTCCTCCATTGCTTAACTTGTGGTTTGTGTTTGTTTCCTCTGTAAAGTGGAGATGATAATACATATCTCACAGAATGTTTGAAAGGTTTAGATACCTTAATGAATATAAAGTGCTTAAAACACTATAAGTTCCACATATGTATTTACTTTGATTATTTAAGATAACATTACCATCAACACTTGTGAATTCTCTAATTTTAGCTCAATAATGTTACAAGTCTAATGCACAAATTTAATTTAGAAATGAGGAAATCATATCACAATAAAAATGAGAGTAGGCTATCTGGGAAATGGGCCTTTTGACACCCAATCTCCACCACTACACAAAATGTCCATGTACCAAACATGCATATATACCCCAGAATCTAAAATGCAAATGGAAAAAAATTTTTTTTAAGAAATGAGTGTAGGAGCTCCAAAAGAAATTCAGTAGATACTCTGCCTCTCAGCACTGAGAAAGGCTACCAGAAAGGAGCTAGGGTTAACCAGCACATACTGTTACTACTCAGGTCCATGGACTCCCTCCTACATGCTTTTTCTCTTTGTGTTTGTGATTTGGGATTATATCCCTTTTCCCCCCTGTTTAGATTTCTTATTGCTCCCTATGTTGAACTCTGCCATTTTGATCCATTTTCCTCTATCTTCTAATTATTTTGCATTTTGTAATTTCCTTTGCTCATTATCAATATTACTGATTTTAGTTCACTTAGCAACTGAATGATCATTTTCCCCTACTCCCTGAAATTGCTTAGAAGCAAATTTTTCTCATGTATCACATACATACATCTTGTACTTATGCCTTCACTTGTGAGTACCTTATGATAAAAATCTTTCCTGATTGTTTTCAAGTATTTTATTCTTTCATTGCATTGTATAAGGAGACAAGCTTCATTCACTGAAGCAAGAAATATTTTATCACATTTTTAAAAAGTGCATGTTTTGATAAATATCCCAAAGGCAGTACCATTTTCCCAGAAGTTTAATTATTTTGATCATGTCAACTACAGTACACTGAAGTGTTAATGTTAAAAGAGGCCATTAAGAAATCTTTTGAAAGCATTTTTGAACAAATGTAATGGAGCCCAAGTTAATTTTTTTATTAAACATTCATGAAAAAGAAAATGTGGAAAAGTTCAACCTTTTTTCACATGAAAACAAGATTTAAATAATTCAAAGTGATGATTAAACACAGGGATTAAATAGATTGCAATGTAGTAGCCAATTTTCAAGTAAATTCTAATTTTTTCACTACTAAATATCTCCCACAATTTCCACCCATCATCTCTTACCATAAGATAAGATATAGATAAAAAATATAATAATTATTTTCTAACAAAAAATTGGGTCATATTCATATCTGTAACTAAAGCTGGTTAAAGTTATGAACTGACAGGATCTCTAAGACTGATATTTCATGAGAATTTAACATTTGCACTAAAGCTTTCACTTTGGTTTACTCTTCAAAATTACCACATACTGTGGCATCTACCACTAATTTGCAATAGTGAAAATAAGGTAAGAAAAGAATAAAAGAAGGGAAAGAAGAGTGAAAAACAAGTTGCATTCATTTTCAGTTTGTGCTTATGTGTAATTCTACTATGGAAATTATTTTACCTGCTAATAGAAAATATTCAAAAGGCTGTTTATAATGTCACTTATTCATGAGTTCTTTGTGACACTATCACCATGTGTTGGCGGTGGGCAGAGTTGAAACCATTTTGTTCCACTGGGTTCATATTTAAGAAAACACATTAATTTAAACTTAGAAGAAGAGCTTCTTTTCAGATCCAGAGATGTATGCTATATCTGGGTCTCACTGCAATACTGCACCACAGTTCTGTTGTCCCTAGTTTTAAAAGAATGACAGCAGCTCCTGTGGACTTCCAAACCAGCTGACCATTCTGAGTGCTCTTCTTTCACACCTGAGTTTCAATTCCACACCTAAAAAGCTTGAGTTTCAAGCTCTTTAGAAAAGAGTTTGTTTTCTGAGGCATATCAGTTGTGTCCTTATGATCAAAATTCTGTTAAATCTTAAGAAGCAAAAAGGAATGTTACTCTGGCAAGGTTAGTATGCATCTTTCTTCTTGTAGATTTTCCTCCTTCTCACATCACAGATAGGCAGCCAGTTTTGTATGTTCTTACCTCAAGAAATTTGCCTTGTGCAATGGAGTCAAAGACAAAGAGATAATGGCAAGTGTCCATAATTGGGAACTTACAGGGAGTAGGATTTTGAAGTCAATGAAAATCTGTAAGACAGATAAGAAGACCTTTTTGTAATCTCTGAATTATCAGTGACCATTTAGATATGTATAAAACACATATCTGAGATCAGGTCTTAGTCACTGGGGTCCCAAATTTAATAAGGTCAATATGCCAAAATTTAATAAGGTCAATAAGGTGGTAAAGTAGTTGAAATGTCTCTGGGTTTGTTTATTTATTTGTTTATTCATTTATTTATTTACTTATTTATTGAGTCTCACTCTGTCACCAAGGCTGGAGTACAGTGGTACACTCATGGCCACCACAGCCTTGACCTGCTGGGCTCAGGCAATCCTTTCACTTCAGCCTTCCAAGCAGCTGGAAGTACAGGTGCGCACCACCACTTCTGGCTAATTTTTATTGATTTATTGTAGAGATGAGGTCACGCCAAGTTGCCCAGGCTATTCTTGAACCCATAGACTCAGGCAATCCTCTTGTCTTGGGCTCCCGAAGTGCTGGGATTATAGGCATGAGCCAGCATGCCTGGCCACAGTGCCTCTGGATTTAAATTGGCAGCTCTAAAGTTAACAGTGTGAACCAATGGCTGCCTCTAAAGATCTTCTCCTATATCTCAGTTCTATGGGTGATCATCATATAATCCTTAAAAGAGTCTTGAATATTATTCAGAATAGGTTTCCAGTCATGTACGAGGAGAATCCCATAGTCAGAATTGGATTGATTTTTAAGGAAAAAAAGAGAATTATTAGCTCCTGCATAGAGTTAGTGAGTTGAAACCTGATAAGCATTAAAGCAACACTTGCTGAGGAAAATCTAAAAGAAAACAGTGTCCTGTGGCTTTTGAAAGTTTAGGCAGAGATGACAGAAAAATAAACTATAGGACTAGAACAATGCCCTTGGGTAAGCCAGAATACAAAACAACCAGAAATTGAGAAAAGAATGATTTTTCTTGAGATAGATTTCAGAGACAACATTGTTTTGATAGTGAAAGGTGTACACCTCAATTTTATAAAAAAATCACGCTATAATTTTACATGCATGAAACATAAAGTCTCAAAAAGCAGGTTCCTTGAAAGAACTAACAATATTGATGGACCTCTAGCAAGAATGACCAAGAAAAAAAGAGAGAAAGCCCAGATAAACACAATCAGAAATATAAAAGATCAAATCACAACTAACCTCAAAGAAATACAAAAGACTTTCAGAGATTAATATGCATACCTGTATGGAAACAAACTTGATAACCTAAATAAAAGGGAGGACTTTCTGACATCACACAACTCTCCAGATTGAAACAAGACATTGAGATCAATAACAAATAGACCAATAACAACCCAGGAAAGTGACTTTGTCATAAGAAAACTACATACAAAAAAAAAAAAAATCCTGGACCAGACAGCTTTCCAGCAGAATTCTACAAAACATATAAAGAGGAGCTGATACCAATTTTATTGAAAGTATTCCATGCAATTGAGAAAGATGGAATTCTCCCCAAATCATTGTACAAAACTAGCATCACACTAATATCCAAACCGGGTAATGATCCAACAAAAAAAAGAGAACTACAGGCCAATATCCCTTATGAACATAGATACAAAAATCTTCAACAAGATTCTAGAAAGTTGGATCCAAAAACACATCTCAAAAATCATCTACCATGACCAAGTAGGCTTCATCCCCAGGATACAGGGCTGGTTCAACATCTGCAAGACCATAAATTTTATTAAATACATCCACAGATGTAAAAACAAGAACCACATGATTATATCATTAGATGCAGAAAAATCTTTTGATAAATTTCAGCATCCCTTCTTGATAAAAACCCTCAAGCACCTAGATGTAGAAGGAACATAACTCAAAATAGTAAGCACCATCTACAATAAACCCACAGCTAGCATACTGCTAAATGGACAGAAACTGGAAACATTTCCCCTGAAAACTGAAACAAGATAAGGCTGCCCACTCTCACCTCTCTTGTTCAATACTGTGTTGGTAGTCCTAGCTAGAGCAATTAGACAAGAGAAGGAAATCAGGGGTATACAAATAGGAAAAGAGAAAGTCAAGTTATACTTCTCTGTTGACAATATGATCCTATACCTTGAAAATACAAGACAATCTGTCAAAAACCTACTTGCACTGATAAAGGACTTTGGCAAAGTCTTGGGGGTACAAATAAATGTGCAAAAGACAATCGCACTCATACACCACCAACAAGCAAGTAGAGAACCAAATATAAAGCACAATCCCATTCACAATAGCCACACACACAAAAGAAATACCTTGGCATTTTCCTAACCAGAGAAGTGAAAGACCTTTACAATAAGGACTACAAAACACTGTTCAAAGAAATCCAAGAAGCCACAAACAAATGGAAAAATATTCCATGCTCATGGATAGGAAGAATCAGCATTGTTAAGATGTTCATTCTATCAAATGAAATCTACAAATTCAATGCAATGCCCATTAAATCACCAACATCATTCTTATCAGACCTGGAAATGACAATACAGGAATTTTCAAAGAAACATAAATGACCACAAATAGCCAAAACAATTCTTAGCAAAAGAACAAAGCAGGAGGTATCACACTTCCAGACTTCAAACTTTACTATAAGGCTACAATAATCAAAACAGCCTGGTATTGGTACAAGAACAGGCATACAGACCAATGGAACATGATAGACATTCCAGAAGCAAAGCTTCAATTTATCAACTAACTCATCTTTAACAAAGCCTCCAACAACAACGACTGGAGAGAGGAGAACCTATTCAGTAAGTGGTGCTGGGAAAACTGACTGATCACATGCAAAAGCTTGAAACAGGATGCCTACCCAACACCATACACAAAAGTTAACTATAAATGGCTCAAAGACCTAGATGTAAAACCTTAAACTGTAAGAATTTTAGTAAATGCAGGAGACTATGGAAGTTGGAACTAGTAACCTATTCCTGATCAAAACCTAAGTGTCCATACCATAAGAGATTAGATAGACAAATGGGAACTCATCAAACTGACGAGCTTCTGCAAAGCAAAATAACCTGCCATAGAGCAGAGAGACAGCACACAGAATAGAAAAAAAAATATTTGCCAACTGTATATCTGACACAGGCCTAACATCCAGGATTTACAAGGAACTCAAACACACCAAAAGGAAAAAAATGAACAGCTCTATTAAAAAGTGGGCGAAAGACATGAATAGACACTTCTCAAAAGAAGATATACAGGCAGCCAGTAGCATCACTCATCATCAGAGAAATGCAAATCAAAACCACACTGAGATACCACCTAACCCTAGTAAGAATGGCCTTCATTAATAAAACAAGCAACCATATATGCTAGCAAGGATGTAGAGAAAAAGGAATACTTTACACTGCTGGTGGGAATGCAAACTAGTGCAACCTCTTTGGAAGTCAGTATGGTGATTTCTGAAATAACTAGAAATTGACCTTCCATATGTCCCAGTATATTCCCTTATTGGGAATATACTTGGAGGAACCCAAGTCAGTCTGCCAAAAAGATACCTGCACACACATGTTTGTTGCAGCTCTATTCACAACAGCAAAAACATGGAACCAACCATGCTGCCCATCGAAGCTAGACTAAATTTGAAAAATGTGGTACATATGCACAATGGAATATTATGCAGCCATAAAGAAGGATAAACATATGGACTTTGTAACAACTTGGATGGATTTAGAGACTATCATACTCAGTGATCTATCACAGAAACAAAGAACAGAGTATCATATATTCTCACTCATAAGTGGGCCTTGAACAATCATCATAATACTATAAGAAAGTGGGAAACTGCCAAAGGGGAGAGTGGGATTGACAGTTGAGGGAAACTGCCAGGGGAGGGAGGAGCACACCTCATCAACAAGGATACCTGCATAATGAACATTTGTATACCTATATCTGAGTTGTACCCCACATTTTTAAAATAAAATTTTAACAAATTAATATGGAGTCTTTTGTATTATATAATTATTTTCAACAAAGTTTCCCATTATAATTACCATTACGTACAGTGAGAAATAGTCTACATCTAATAAAATGTTGATAGAATTATTTTGTCTCTAAGAAGAGATGTAGATTTTTAAATAAAATATTATAACAATAAATTACTCATTGACCTTATATGATCAGATGTCTATTGGTTTAATATAGTGGGATTTAAAAAAAGAGGGAGATGTGATCTTGTTCTTGGGACCTCACAATGTGTCTGGAAAAACAAAATCTATAAATAAATAATTTTAAAACAATACATCTATCCAATTGTAGCATATTTGCTAGATATTATAAATTAGTTCTGTAAACATTCAGAAAAGAAAAGACTGATATGACAGAGAAGTCTTCTCAAAGATAGGGAGAGAATAAAGAAGACATTTAAGACACTGAGAGAGTCTTCTAAATGTGTATTTTCTGTCAAACTTACTTTAACAATGGATAAGTAAATATCAGTGTATTCAAAATTAAGGTAAAAATAAAAATTAAACTAAGAATAATTGATGGGGTCTATACATCAATATTTGAAAAAACCAAGCTAAAAGCAATTATATCACATATATGTTTTATGCATTAAATTACATTGACACAATAAACATGAATGTCTAAATGTACTAATGCCCATGGACAAAATAATCAAGTCTCATTATTCTAAATTTTTTCTTTATTTTTTCCAGCTACATCCTGTCATTCATTTAAACACATGGTATTACTCTTCATTAAAAAAGCATATCCAAATTTAATGATTCCCAGCACTAGAGATCTCCCAAACCCTAAACTTTAGCTGTGAGAAAACAGCAATTGAACAGACTATACTCAGACGATCATGAGTCTCCTAGGTAAACTCTGAGGGTTTGGTAAAATGATAAAAATTCACTCCCCAGTGGGAAGTTTAGTTGACTACAATAGTTAGACATGGAACTCTAATCATTATTCAGCACATCTTGTAAAAAGGTCTAAAGTCATTGGAAAACTCTTTGTTTTTTTTTCTCACTTAAGTGGCACACAAGGAGGTGAAAGCCTACAAAAGCCATTTGACATACTTCTAACATAGTTAACATAGTTCATAACATAGCTCATAACATAGTTAACCAACATTAACTGCCTGCTCTGGGAATTGAGTCCTGGTTCTCAAAAGCAAATAATAAAAAGTAAATTTCATCGCACAGGGTTTTCTCTTTTTTTTGGTTGGGTTTACAAGTGTAGGAAAGAGATTAAACAAAATGATCTTAAAGGCCACAAATGTCCAACAGAGAAAGCTTGCTTACTAGGATTCAAATCTATTGCAAGAATTCCCTGTTTTTTCAGAGATCACTTTCTTTTGATTTGTATAAACTTGCAGCATTCCCCTATGCTCTCCTTGCACATCAACTTTTTGTGAACTTCCATTTATTCCATTGTTTATATACGTGACTAAAACTCTCTACCACTTCATTGCAGTGAAATCAGATAAACCATTCATGTTATTTTGATAATTAGCATATGTGATTTTTCAGCATTTATATGTGATATAGTAGAGAGATTTAGATAAGATGGTGAGTAGATGCATTCTGATGGACTCCTGATAATGTCAGTTCACAAATAAAATATCTATTTGGCATGTAGTATAATAACAAATATAAGATATAGTTGGCAATATTAGACTCCAAAAATGAACCACCAGAATAATTACTTTTATTCTTACTTCACAATTAACTACTTAATTATTGTGAGAAAGTTAATTACTCATGCCAACCAAATAGAAAGAAAGAGTAAGGCTAGACATATAATTCTCAACTTGGTTGAATGTACTTGTAATGCTCAGGGAACAAATTTTTCTGAACCAAATTTTAGCAATCTAGATTAGGTCTACCAAGCAAATTAATAAATGTACTCACATTCCTTTTCATCTTCCCTTACTATGTTCTGGTTCTATTTATCATCTAATTACCAAGTCTGAGGTTTTACAGAAATTAACTAACACTACTTTAGAAATAATAAGTTAGAAATACATAAACGAGAAGACATTACCTCATCTTTAAGCCCCAAGCTTCCATTTTGTCCTTCCTAGAAAGAACTCTTTTAAGTTCTAGATCTCACTACAGGAAAATACTTTAACTTTTTATAGAATCATCAAATATCTGTATTGATCTGAAGTTGCATTCCTTTATTATGCTCATAAAAATCTTAATAAGCAAAGTTGTCATTAAGCTTATTAGAAATTTCAAACTCAAAAGCCTGTTAAGGCCAGAAAGTTAATCAAATGAGTAAGACTGTCCAGTGGTGGACTGTTGTAAATGGACAAACATGACCTACTCATCTAGGAGTTGCTCAGCACCACTTAGCAACAGCTTATCGTTTTCAGAATATCATAGAGTTCGCAGCAGACAGATTTTTTTAACGGAACTAGAATTCTAAATGTTATGGAAGCATGTAATGATTTTAAAATACTAACATCAATTAATTTAAAAAACACAAAATGCAAGTTAAAAATAAATGCATATGCTGCCTGTATTAGGCCAGCTTGGAGCTTGATTAGATGATAATGTGCTATAATCTGAACAAAAGGTTATATTTGATCTTGAATGTCATTGTAGATGATGACTGTTCCTACCTCTTCCTCTTAGGAAGCTATTTTAATTTTATTTCCCTCAAATCCTTTTGTAATTTATATATCTTTTTATCCTTTAAATCAAAATTAACTATGAATGCATTAGGACTGAGGACAATGGTAAGGAGTGATCCTATGCCCCAAAATAAAAAGTAATTAAATATCCTCCCCATATTATCTTCTATTACATAAATGTAAATTTTCTACTCATACCCTAAGGTAAATTCACAAGGAAAATGAATATCCTACTGGCTCCTGTTACATGAGCAGAACTAAAGATAAGTGATAGAAGACAATTTAAAACACTCAGGATATCGGTTGGGAAACTTACGAATTCATAGTTTTACTATTACTGAGAACTTATATATGGAAATTCATAAATTAGTCAATGCATTCAATATACAAGGTACCCAGATGATAATCAAGCTTCCTGCACAGCTCTTTCTAGTGTCTGAGAAGACAGTAGATGGTGAAAGGGAAGGTCCTTCAGTAAATGTTTAGAAGTTTGATTACAAGGAATAAGAATATTTTTCTGATTCTCCCAATAAAGGGTAAGTGGAGGCATCACAATGAAAGAAGTTACAATTAAGTTTCTTGAGTTGTATTGTAATTTTTCATAACACATATGCCCAAACTGAGTCACTTAAGAAAAAACTGAATACCATTTTGTGGAAGGAATTATTGCTACTATCAAGAGCTAAGTGACACAAGAACTGAAATTATTCACCAAGAAACAGAAGTAATTGTACTTCTGCCAGGTCATCACCCATTATAATTAAGAAGTAGCGTACAATGTTCTCTGGCCAGACCTGACAAAGTGTGAGAACTTAATTAAAAATGGTTGATTTATAATAACAGGACATTATAGACTGCCATCCCTCATAAATATGGATATAAAGTTCTTGGTAAATTGTTAACAAATTAAATTCTATAATCCATAAAAAGATTAATGCATTATGACTAAGTACAGTTTCTCCCAGAAATGTTTGTTTAACATTGGAAAATGAATGTAATTTACTATATTAAAAAAACAAAAATTTTAAAACTATAAATAACATTTTCATAGATACAGAAAAAGCATTGGATGAAGTTCAACACCATTTCCTTTAATAATTCTCAGCATGCCAAGAATAAAAAAAATCTTTTACAACTTGATAAAAGGAATCTATTGTAATTTAATATTTGTAATGAATATTAAAATGTAATAATGTTGTAAAAAGCCTAAATGCTCATGCAGGGGCACCAATAGGATAAATTATAGTATATCCAATGAAGAAACAACTCTACTATACAAAGACACAAAAAAGTAGACAGTGAAAAAGATATGATGCAAGCATTACAAGATAAATTGAAGAAGCAAGGTACTATATCCTATCCAGAAAGTGGAGCATAATTAACCATCCCCCTTTTAATGTGAACCAGACATAGTGATTCACTTCCAAAGAATAGCATATGGAAAGGGAAAGTAGTAATTTTATAGTGGGGAAATCTGGCAAACACTACCAACTGAGTAAGGTTCACATCACTAGTGATAAGTCATGTTGATAACAAGTTCCTGTATAGTACATGATGAAAAGGACACTCTATCTCTATGGCATTCCTCTCCAAAGACCATAATCCCTGTCTAATCATGAGAAAAACATCATACAACTTGATGGATATTCTACCAAATACTCAACCAATACATCTCATATCAAGGTAATTAAAAAAAAAAGAAAAAACTGACCAACTTCCACAAACCAGGAGACTAAAAAGATATGACTTCAAGAACTTTTGTGGGACACTGGAACAGAAAAATGATGTTAGTAGAAAAACTTGTGAAATCCAGGTAAAGTCTGGAGTTTAGTAAATTTCAAGTTATCACTATTGGTTTCCTGATTTTGACAAATGTACCATAGTAAAGTAATATAATTTTGATGCTGGAAGAAACTGAATGAGAAGAAATCTCTACTATCTTTGCAACTGTGCTGAAAAATCTAACATTATTCCACAATGAAAATTTCTTTTTTAAAAAGCAAGGTGGAAAATGGTTTACATAATGTAATATCTGCTGTGAATAATAAAAAGTAAGAACATAAATATGTTTTTCCCATTTTTACAAAAGAAAACAAAGGAAAGAAAAGCTAGAAACTGATGATATTAATTTCCTATAAGTAAGTAGGATTGGAGTGGATAGGATATATAAAATTTCCCTGAATAAATCTTATTCTATAGTTTTGATTTTCGAAGCATGTACATGTTCTACATATTCAAAATATTAAAATATATCATAATCCCAGCACTTTGGGAGGCAGAGACAAGAGGATTGCCTCAGCTCAGGGGTTCGAGACCAGCCTGGACAAATTGGTGAGACCTCCTCTCTATAATAAATCAAAAATAGCTAGGCATGGTAGCACATGTCTGTAGTTCCAGCTACTTAGAAGGCTGAGTAGGAAGGACTGCCTGAGCTCAGCAGGTTGATGCTGCGGTGGCTGTAAGCATGTCATTGAACTCCACTCCATTTTGAGATATATTTACATATATCTCAAAAATAAAAGCATTGAATAAAAACAGAAATAAATGTTTCTAAAGGTGTTCTTACTGGATTTGATTGTACTAAACCTTGAATAAACAGGCAAATGTAGTATGTAGGACATCCTGCAGGAAAACTGACCTGGACTCTTTAAAGGATTCAAAGTCACAAAGGACAGAGCGAGGCTGATGGGGGAGGGATGAGTGTTCTCAGGACACTACAGAGATATAACAATTAAGTGCAATGCATAATCCTCTGTTAAAAGGGGGAAAGAACATTTTCTTTTTATTTTGAGTTGCAGTCTCACTCTGTCGCCCAGGCTGGAGTTCAGTGGCAACTCATGACCTGCTGGGCTCCGGTGATCCTTCTGCCTCAACCATTTAGATAGCCAGAACTACAGATGTGTGTGCTACCATGCCTGGCTAATTTTTTGTTTATTGTAAAGACAAGGTCTTGCCAAGTTGCCCGGGCTGGTCAGACAATTGTTCAGGCAATCCACTCATCTTGGTCTCCTAAAGTGCTGGGATTACAGGCTGAGCCAGTGAACCCAGTAGAAAACTACTTTCAGATGAGTTGAGAGAGAGAAATATTTGTCTATTTAAGAAAATAAATAAAGCAGGCTTGGAGGATTTTTATCAGTTGGTAAATCTAGGTATGGGATGCACTGGTATTCATTGTACTGTACTTTTAACCTTTCTATAAGTTTGAAATTTTTTCAAATAAAACGATTTTAAAAATCAATAAATGTGCATGTATCTTTTTCATAGAGTGATTTGAGTTCTGCTGGGTATATTCCCAGTAGGGGGATTGCTGGGTCTTATGGAAGGTTAATTTTTAGATCTTTTAGAAATTGCCACACTGTTTTCCACAGAGGTTGTACTAATTTACACTCCCACCAGCAGTCTAGAAATGTTCCCTTATCCCCGCATCCTCTCCAGCATCTGTTGTTTTTTGAGTTATTGATGATAGCCAGCCTGACTGGAGTTAGGTGGTATCTCCATGTGGTTTTAATTTACATTTCTTTAATAACTAGTGAGGCTGAGCATTTTTTCATGTATCTGTTGGCTGCTCATATGTCTTCTTTTGAGAAGTGTCTATTCATATATTTTGCCCATTTTTTAATAGGGCTGTTTTTTGGTTTTTTTTTTTTTCTTTTTGGCACATTGAGTTCCTTGTAGATCCTACATGTTAGGTCTTTTTCAGATATACAGTTGGCAAATATTTGTTCTCCTTCTGTAAGCAGTCTCTGCTCTCTTCATGGTTTCTTTTACCTTGCCAAAGCTTTTCAGTTTGTTGAGGTCCCACTTGTCTATCTTATCTCACATGAAACCAACTGTGCTGCCCATCTAAAGTGGACTGGAATTAAAACTGCAGTAAATATATATGATGAAATATTATGCAACCAAAAGAAGAACAAAATTATGAACTTCGCAGCAACTTGGATGGATTTAGAGACTATCATACTCAGTGATCTACCACAGAAACAAAGAACTGAGTACCACATGTTCTCACTCATAAGCGGACCCTGAACAGTTATCATAATACTATAAGAAAGGGATTAGCAGTAGTGGAAAACTGCTAGGGAAGGGAATGGGGGGCACACTTCATTAGTAAGGGTACCTGATTTCAAACCAAGTGAAGTGGGGACCAAAACGAGGCCCCAACTTTCTCTGTACAATGACCATTTGTATAACTAATCCTGAATTGTACCCTGCATCTTTAAAATAAAAATTTGTAAAAAAAGATTTTAAAGTCAGTTTGCTAACTTTTCCATTCATTCCTTCTGATGAACACTCTCCATCATGCAAGGCATTTTGTAGAGTTTATTTTTTTCATTAATCTTATTCTTTGAATCTGTAGTTACTGGCCTATTTGTGTCTTCCATTTCTCTGGTCAGTTTTGCTCATTTTTATTTTTAGAAGATCATCTATGTCATTCATATTCTGAAATTCTTTAGTATGCTACATATTAAAGAATCCATACATGGAGTGTTGTATAAATTATGGGCATCTAACCAGAAGGAGTTTCTTGGTTCCTTCCATATTTAAGTCATTTTATTTTTGACTTCTCACGTGGACACATCTAGGTTAGCTATAGAAACAACCACAAGCAATATAATTTGCCCAATGTCCACTAGGTTTGAAGGTAATAGTACTAGTTAGCTAAGAAAAAGTACTGGTCATTAACATTTGAATTTGATACTAGGAAAAGTGGGATTCAAAATTATTAACCATTAGACATGCTAATGTATATCTATTATTTCAACCTCTCTTGCTCTCACATACCTTCCTGTCTCTGATTTTTGAAAGGACAGAATACAGAGAGCCATAGCCACACGAGTTGGGCCCCAGGCCAGTGATACTGCTGAGGTTCCTGGCAGATACAAAGGCCAGAGTTATAATGAGGCAAGATTTCCTAAAATGCAAGATGTTTTCTATGTACAGGATGGAATTTTGAAAGACTTTTTTCTAATTGTATCTCTTCTCTCTTTTTTTTAATCAATATTTTTTATTATGATGTTGTGGGGTACAATTAAGGGTTAGGTATACAATTACGTTTCATTCAGGCACCTTGTTGATAAGAGGTGTTTCCCCGTTCCCAGACAGATATTTGCTACTGTTAATCCCATCTCCTCCCCTGCCATAGTTTCCGAGTACTGTCAGTCATTTTCTTATAGTATTACACTGGATATTCAAGGTCCATTATATGAGTGAGAACATGTGATACTCGGATCTTTGTTTCTATGAGAGGTCACTCAGTATTATAGACTCAAGTTCCATCCAGGTTGCTGCGAAATTCATGATTTTGTTCTTTTTCATGGCTGCAGAGTATTCCATCATGTATATGTACCACATTTTTTTAAAATCCAGCCCTCTTTTGATGGACAACATGGTTGATTCCAGGTTCTTGCTATTGTGAACAATGCTGCGATAAATATACGTGTGCAGGTATCTTTTTTATAAAGTGATTTGAGTTCTTCAGGATATATTCCCAGTAGGGGGATTATGGGGTCATATGGGAGGTTGATATTTAGAGCTTTTAGGAATCACCACACTGCTTTCCACAGGGGTTGCACTAGTTTACACTCCCACCAACAGTGTAGAAGTGTTCCCTTTTCACCACACCCTCTCCAGCAGCTGTTATTTTTTGAGTTGTTGATAATTGCCATTCTGACTGGAGTTAGGTGGTATCTCAGTGTGGTTTTGATTTGCATCTCCCTGATGATTAGTGAGGTTGAACATTTCTTCATGTGTCTGTTGGCTGGTTGAATGTCTTCCTTTGTGAAGTGTCTGTTCATATCTTTTGCCCATTTTATAATGGGGTTGTTTGTTTGTTTTTCTTTTCAGCACATCTGAGTTCCTTGTAGATCCAGGATGTTAAGTCTTTGTCTGACCTGGTGCTGGCAAATACTTTTTCCCAGTCTGTAGGCTGTCTCCCTGCTCTCTTGATAGTTTCTTTGGCTTTGCAGAAGCTTGTCAGTTTAATAAGGTCCCACTTGTCTATCTTCTCTCTTATGACCTGTGGGTTTCGAGTTTTGTTCAGGAATTGGATGCCAGTTCTGATTTCTATGAGGGTATTTCCTTCATTTTCTAAGGTTCTTATAGTTTGAGGTTTTACATTTAGGTCTCTGATCCATTTGGAGTCAACCTTCGTGTATGGGGATAGATAGGGATCCTGTTTCAATCTTCTGCATGTGATCAGCCAGTTTTCCCAGCACCATTTACTGAATAGGTTCTCCTCTCCCCAGTGGTAGGTGGTGGAGGCTTTGTTGAAGATGAGTTGGTTGAGAAATTGAGGTTTTGCTTCTGGAATCTCAATTCTATTCCATTGATCTATATGCCTGTTTCTATATCAATACCAAGCTATTTTGATGATTGTAGCTTTATGGTAAAGTTTGAAGTCTGGTAATGTGATACCACCTGCTTTGTTTTTTTTTTTTTTTTTTTGGCTGAGGATTGTTCTGGCTATTCTTGGACGTTTGTGTTTCCATATGAATACTTTTGTTGTGGTTTTTTTTCTAGGTCTGAGAAGAATGTTGCTGGTAATTTGATGGGTATTGCATTGAATTTGTAGATTGCCTTAGGTAATATGGATATCTTCACAATGTTGATTCTTCCAATCCATAAGCATGGGATATTTTTCCCCTTGTTTCTGTCATCTTTGATTTCTTTGAGCAATGTTTTGTAGTTTTCATTGTAAAGGTCTTTCACGTCTCTGGTTAGGAAGATGCCAAGGTATTTCATTTTTTTGTGGCTATTGTGAATGGAATTGTGTTTTTTATTTGGGTTTCTGTTTATTATTGGTGTAGAGAAATGAGATTGTCTTTTGTACATTTATTTTGTATCCTGAGACTTTGCCAAAGGCCTTTATCAGTGTAAGGAAGTTTTTGACAGATTCTCTTGGGTTTTCAAGGTACACAATCATATCATCTGCAAAGAGAGATAACTTGACTTCCTCTTTTCCTATTTGGATACCCCTGATTGCCTTCTCTTCTCTGATTGCTAGAGCCAGGACTTTCAATACTATGTGGAACAGGAGGGGTGAGAGTGGGCATCCTTGTCTTGTTCCAGTTTTCAGGGGAAATGGTTCCAATTTTTGTCCATTTAGAAGTATGCTGGCTGTGGGTTTCTCATAGATGGCTTTTACTATGTTGAGGTATGTTCCCCATATGCCTAGATGTTCAAGGGTTTTTATCAAGAAGGGGTGCTGGATTTTATCAAAAGCTTTTTCTGCATCTAATGATATAATCATGTGGAGTTTTTTTTTACATCTGTTGATGTATTTAATTACATTTATAGTTTTATGAATGTTGAACCAGCCTTGCATCCCTGGAATGAAGCCTAGTCATTAAGAAAGTACTAAATACAGAAGAAAAGGAAAAAAGAAAAACGTTCTTCATAAGAGTACAGGGAAAAGAATAAAGTATACATGAACCAACCCCAAAACCAAAAGAAAGACAAAAAAAAAAACCCAAGTGGAAGAACAATAACTCTATAAGAACTATATGATAGGGACAAACTCTCACATTTCAATAATTAGCCTGAATGTGAATGGACTAAACGCACCACTGAAAAGACATAGAATGGCAAAATGGATAAAATATCACCAGGCAACAATATACTGCCTTCAAGAAACCCATCTCACTAGAAAGGACATACACAGACTCAAAGTAAGAGGATGGGAAACAAATTTTCAGGCGAATGGAACAGAAAAGAAAGGAGGAGTCATGATCCTAATTTCAGACAAAATACCATTTAAGCTATCAAAAATTAAAAAAGATACAGAGGTCCACTACATAATGATAAAGTTTCACTCCATCAACAATATCTATCCTAAACATATATACACCCAACATAGGTGTGCCAACTTTCATAAAGCAACTTCTAGGAAAACTAAAGAAAGATATTGACTCTAACACCATCATAACTGGGGACTTTAATACCCCACTCACAACCCTAGACAGATCATCAGGACAAAAAATCAGCAAGGAGATCTGGAACCTCAATGTGACTCTGGACCAAATGGACTTAATTGATACCTACAGAACACTCCATCCAAAGACCACAGAATACACATTCTACTCATCACCACATGGAGTGTATTCTAAGATCGACCACATAATTGGCCATAAATCAAGCATAAGCAAATTTAAAAGGACCGAAATTCTACCATGCACCATCTCGGACCACAGTGGAATAAAAATAAACATTGACACCAACAAAGTCCCCCCAAAACCCACAAAGAAATGGACACTAAACAGCATGATGCTAAACAACTCCTGGGTCAATGATGAAATCAAAACAGAGATCAAAAGATACCTGGAAACAAATGAAAATGAAGAAACATCTTACCAAAAACTCTGGGACGCCTTGAAAGCTGTAGTAAGAGGGGAATTTACATCCCTACAAACACACATGAAGTAAATGGAAGGAACACAAATTAACAGCCTAACAAGCCACCTAAGGAAGCTGGAAAAGCAAGACCACAAAAACCCTAATTTCAGCAGAAGAATCCAGATCACCAAAATAAAAGCCCAAATCCAGGACATAGAAGACAAAAAGATAATACAAAAAATCAATGAAACAAAAAGCTGGTTCTTTGAAAGGATAAACAAGATCGATGGTCCCCTAGCTAGACTGACCAAGAAAAAACGAGAAAAAAACCAAATAAGCACAATCAGAAACACAAAAGATGAAGTCGTATCTGACCCTGAAGAAATACAAAAGATCATTAGAGACTACTACGTACACTTATGGAAACAAACATGAAAACCTTAAAGAAATGGAGAACTTTCTGACATCACACAACCTATCTAGGTTGGAACAAGAAGAAATTGAGACCCTAAATAGACCAATAACAATCAAGGAAATCGACTACATAATAAGAAAACTACCTACAAAAAAAAGCCCTGGTCCAGATGGCTTTCCAGCAGAATTCTACAAGACATTTAAGGAGGAGCTGATACCAATCCTACTGAAGGTATTCCAGGCGATTGAAAAAGATGGAACTCTCCCCAAATCATTTTATGAAGCCAACATCACATTGATACCCATACCAGGTAAAGATCCAACAAAGAAAGAGAACTACAGGCCAATATCTTTGATGAACATAGATGCTAAAATTCTCAACAAGATCCTAGCAAACCGGATTCAGCAATACATCTCAAAAAGTATCTCTTCTCTTGAAGTTAACTCTTCATAACATAAATATCAAAGACTTTCTGAGTTACAAAGAAATTGAGAAAATATTCCATACTTTCCAGTCTTAAAGTATTAAAATAAAAACTTTTAAAAAATACTTATTAATATGCACTTTGAGGCCACATCATACATTCATAAATAAATGATATAAAATGAATATTCACTCAGAGTTTTAATGTCTTAAATATGATTTTCTGAAAATTATCTCAAGATTATTCAAGAATTCAGAAAGCTGAATTGTAAAACAAGTAAATGTTTTTTTATATGTTAGCTCATTTTATTTTTAATAAACAAGGGTGATAATTTAATTAGTTCTAAATATGAAATCAGAAAGCTAAAATTTTATACTATGCTATATAGGTAAGTGCATGGACTTTCTGAATTCAAATCCTAACTCTGCAAATTAATAGCTGCATGGTGCTGGAAATGTCACTCTTCCTCACCTCTAGGTCAATTTGAGGAAATACCTACCTCATAGTACAGTAAGTCCGCTACGTACAAAATTTCAGGTTGCAAACCTTCAAAGATGCAAATTTCCATTCACATGTCCAATCATGTAAGTTATTTTATGTGTCTGGTGTACATTGTCACATGGAAGAAACTTTGCCTGTAGTTTGTTCACGTTTTCATGGATTTGAGAAGGTGAATGAGGAGTCCAAAGAGGTCTTCACCAACTTACTGAACCTCAGCAAGAAGCTGGAGCTAGATCTGAAAGGGGAAAACTTCTTTGAACTTGCTGTGCAACACGAGGAGCTTACGAATGAAGACCTGATAGAATTGGAGGCACAGAGAAAGGATGAAGAGAAACAAGAGGAAGAAGAAGCAACTGAAGAACTTAAGAGGTTCATGATGCAGGAAATGGCAAGGGGATCTTCTTTATTTGAGGAGATACTGTTAGTTTTTGAGGACCCGAACACAGAGTGGTACACGAAGGTTGCAGCAGATGTCACAATGCAATTCAGTGTTATCATATGATGACAAAGAAAGAGTTACTATTGAGACATCACTGAATCATTTTTTCAAGAGGGTAGATATAATTGAATCCAGCAAGGAACCAAAACCTGTGCCATCAGTGTCAGGTACGAGTGAAATTGCATTTTGCCCTTCATTTTATTGCTGACAATCCTTCAGCTCTAACATCTCCCGCTTCCCCTCCCTCCTCCAGTGAGTAACTCTTCTTGCTTGTTCACTCGTCGCCAGCCCTTGTATGCCAGCTGTTGTAGTGTACTGCACTACTGTACCTTTCAAGGTTCTATACTGTAAGATTAAAAACATATTCTTTATGTCTTGTATTTTTTTAACATATTATCTGTTAGAAAAGTACTCTACACCTATTACACTATAATACTAGGTAAACAATTGTGCTAGTTGGATATGCAGGCTGTGCTGTAATAAATATAAATTGAAGGCTAGAAACAAGGCAGACTAAATATTAAACAAATAATGCTGGAGAAACACAATATAGCAAAACTTACCTCTTAAGAAAAAAGGGAAAATCCCATAAGACAGGAACAAAGGGGAAAATGAGGCCATAGCAATATGCCAAGCCTGATTCTATGATAGCTATTGAGTGGGAAGATGAGACTATCAAAGTCAGTTATGACTCAGAGTTCAGGTTATATTGCCCATGCAGGGGAAGTTATGAGGTACTAGGACTACAAAATGCATGAAATTCTAAGTGGCATACCTTAATTACTGAGTTCCCTCAGAGGACTGCATTGTCAGTAAAAAGAAGATCTTCGGGATTAGTGGGGGAATCTGCCCACCCACTCAAGAAAAATAAAGTTTGTTTCTGTCTAGTCTCTAGATGAGGGGAAAAAGTCTCTACTGAGAATTTGAAAATCCAGACTGTGCCTTCCATGGATTTAGAATCTAAATATGCCACAGGTATAGTGTGGTAAAAATTCAAGCTGACTAGTTAAAAAGTGAGTGGGGCAAAATTTAAGGACATGAATTGACACAAAGTTAGTATCCCTTATGTTAGTATCCCTTAGTAGAGTAGATGCAGGAGCATAAAAGTGAATGGTTGTATTAATCCAATAAGAAATATGGTGGGAATGCAAACTAGTGCAACCTCTCTGGAAGACAATGTGGTAATTTCTGAAAGAACTAGAAATTGACCTTCCATATGAACCAACAGTTCCCCTATTGGAATATCCCTGGAGGAATTCAAATCATTCAACAAAAAAGATACCTGCACATATATGTTTGTTGTAGCTCTATTCACAATAGCAAAAACATGGAACCAACCATGACACCCATTGAAGCTGGACTGGATTTTTAAAATGTCATCTACAAACACAATGGAATATTATGTAGCCATAAAGAAGGACAAACATAAGGACTTCACAGCAACTTGGATGGATTTGGAATTGATCATACTCAGTGATCTATCACAGAAACAAAGAACAGAGTACCATATGTTCTCACTCATAAGCGGACCTTGAACAACTATAATACTATAAGAAAGCAGTTGGCAGTAATGGGAAACTGTCAGGGGAGGGGGTGGGTGGGATTGGCAGTTGAGGGAAACTGCTAGGGGAGGGAGGGGCATACCTCATCAACAAGGGTACCTGCATGATCAATCTTTGTAGACCTAATCCTGAATTGTATCCCATATCTTTATAACAAATAAAATAAAATAAAAAGAAATATGAAGAAGGACATGGAAAAGTGGATATTGATGGTTTTGAAAGAAAGGAAATCAGAACTTAAGCTGAAGATGGAAAGTGAAACTATTTGGTGCTGAGAGACAGAAAATGATAAAATGAGCACAAAAGCATTGGATATCACAATTATGTTGAAACAGGTGGGGGGGAGAGAGAGAGAGAGAGAGAGAAACCTCACAGGTTAAGTCTTCCTATTGAAAGATTAATACACCAAATTTAGTATGCTCTAATTTAAGATTGCTTTGATGGAGTAGGTTCAGGGTGAGGCCATGGGAGAGAATTCTGAACAGAAAATTAATAATGGTTATTACTATTAAAGAAGTCAGTGTTAGATTCAGAGTGTCAACCACCCTCTCCAGGATTCTGGCCAACAGAGTATGTACAAGGCTGATGGGGATTAAAATCTATTTATTAATAATAATGCAAGACTCTTCAAATGCACAGCTTTGTGATAAAGCTAAATATAATAATAATGCTGTCATGTGAGACCAAGTAAAGGCCGTCTACTGCCTGCCCCAGTCCAATCTTTGTGATCTACCTATTAGGAGTGTTAAGTCTACAAAACAGACTCTTACTTACCTACTTGTTTTGGATACCAAAGTGACCAATGAGCCGAATGGAAGGTAGAGGAAAGAGTGACATTCTGACTAGATTGTGTTTATCACATAGAAAAGGAAGTCAAAAAGATCCCAATTCATTTTATGCCAGTTGTTGAGGTAAACATAAGGAAGGGTGAGGGAGGAGAGATGAGGGTGTAAAAAAGAGAGAGAGAGAGGCAAAGACAGAAAGACTCACCCATTTTTGAAGCTAAATAAGAGCATACACCAGAAAAGGAAAACCTTGGTCCAGTGGATGTCATGATTTGTTCAATTTTACCAATATATAAGTTACAGTTTCTCTTTTATAGTCTAACTTACATGGGGGAACAGAAATATATAACTCCCCTCTAGTCATCATGTTCCACTTGAAGGGAGAAAAGAAAAAATGAGAAACACTGGTGAATTTCACAGTCCAAGAGCATGGACTCATCAAAAGACTAAGAATTAATCATAATACTATAAAATGCCCCCCACTCCTCTGCACCTTCCTTCTGCCACAAAAGGCCTGTTTACTTCAGGTCTTTTAACCCAATATATCATGTTCACCTTTTACAAAAATTTGCAAGGCATATTAAACAACAAAAAAAAAACACAGTTTGAAGAGACTGAACAAGCATCAGAACTATAATCAGATATGGAAAGGATATTGGAATTATCAGACCAGGACATTTTTTTAGAAACTATCATTAATATGTTAAGGGCTTTAGTTAAAAAAAAATAGAAGTATACAAGAAAAGATGCATAAAGTAAGTAGAGAGGTGAAAATTATGAGAAAGAATAAAAAAGGTATGCTAGAGATCAAAACACTGTAACAGAATTGAAGAATGTCCTTTCTGTACTCATTATAGGCTGAACACAACTGAGAAGAGAATCTCTAAGCTTAAGCATATGATAATTGAAACTTCCAAAACAGAAAAAAAGACTTAAAAAAAGCGGAACAAAATACCGAAGAACTGAGGAACAGTACAAAAGTATAACATATACACCATGGCAATACCAAAGAGAGAAGAAAGACAGAAAGGAACAAAAGCTATATTTAAAATAATAATGACTAGATTTTCCCAATTATTGTCAGACACCAAACCACACACCCAGAAAGTTCAGAAAATACTTAGTAGAATAAATGCCCCAAAACTATACATAGGCATATATATTATATTCAAACTTCAAAAAACCAAATGTAACAAACATTTTTTTTAAAGAGGCCAGAGGGAGAAAAAAACACTTTACTGATAAAGGAACAAAGACAAGAATTACATTTGACTTCTCTTCAGAAATTATGCAAGCAAGAAGAAAGTAGCATGAAATATTTAAAGTGTTGAGGAAAAAAAAAGTAAATACAGCAACTTAGAGTTCTATACTCCATGAAACTATCCTTCAAAAGTGAAGGAGAGGCCAGGCATAGTGGTTCACATCTGTAATCCCCATATTTCCAAGTTGGGAAGATGGCTTGAGACCAGGAGTTTGCGATCAGCCTGGGCAACATAGCGAAACTCATTGCTACCAAAAAAAATTAGCTGGGCATATTGGTGTGCACCTAGCTAAATGAGATGCTGAGGTAGGAAGATTCATCAAGCCCAGAAGTTTGAAGATTCCAGTAAGCTATGATCATGCTACTGCACTTCAGACTGGGTGACAGAGTGAGACAAAGGACAAAAGGGAGGAATTAGGAATTCTTTTTTTATGGTACTTACTCTCCCCGTGGGCAGTAGAGTATTATTTGAAAGTGGACTTTAATTAGTTATAAATGTATATTGCAAATTTTAGGGTAACCACTAAATAATGTTTTAAAAGATGTGTAATTGATACACTAAGAAAGGAAAGAAAATGGCTTAATTAAAACCACAAAACAGAAAAAGTGTGGAAGACAAAAATAGAAGAAAAGAACAAAGACATAAATATGGTAGCTATTAATCCATCTACATCAATAATCTACTTTAAATGTCAATAATCTAAATATGCCAATTAAAAGACACATTGTCAGAGTACATAAAAAAACTGTACATTGCCTTAAATATAAAGATATATAGATTAAAAGTAAAGAGATGAAAAATATAGTATGCTAGCAAAAGTAAAAGAAAGTAAGATTAGCTAAATTAATTTTAGCATAATTAAGAGCAAAAAAAGTCTTCAGAGATAAAGAGGGACATTACACAATGACTTACCTGTTAAATTTCCAAGAAAATATAGCAATTGTTAATGTATGTGTGCCTAAAAACAGATTGTCAAAATATGTAAGGCAAAAATTGATAGATTTCAAGGAGAAATAGATTAATACACTATTAGTCAGAGACTGTTAAAAAATAGACAGAATGGATAGATCCAGTAAGCAGAAAATAAATAGACCGTAGATGAACTCAATAGTAATCTAATAGATGCAATTGACATTTATAAACTATACCATTCAATAGATTACACATTATCCTCACACTTACATGGAACATTCACCGAGAGACCACAAACTGAGTAATAAAGCACACATTAACAAATTTTAAAAAGTAGAAACCTTACAACATTTGCTCTCAGATCACCATGGAATTAAAATAGCTCTCTGGAAAATCTCAAAATACTTAAAGACTAAACAACACACTTCTAAATAACACATGATCAGAGAAGAAATCTTAAGAGAAAATTTAAAATGTCATTAACTAAATAAAAATAAAATTTATCAAAATTTATGAAATGCAGTGAAAGCAGCTCTTGAAGGGAAATTTACATTGTTGAATACATAAAGTAGAAAAGAAGAAATATGTAAAATCAACAATCTAAGCTTTACTTTCAGAAATTAGAAAAAAACAGCAAATAAAATTCAAAGTAAACAAAAGAAAAGGAATAATATAAACTGGAGCAGAAATAAATAAAACTGAAAATAAGATATCAATAAAGAAAATCAACAAAATCAAAAGCTAGTTTTATGAAAAGGCCAATAAAATTGATTAGCTTCTAGTCAGGATATATAAGAAAAAAAGAAGACATAAATAAACTAACATTAGAAATGAAAGCTAGAAGAACACCATTATACTTCCTACTGACATTAAAAGGATAATAAATGAATATTATGAACGAACAACTCTATGCCAACAATTTGTTAACCTACATTAAATGGACTAATTCCTTGAAAACATAATCTGTCAAAACCCACATAAGAAGAAATAGACGATCTGGTTAGACCTATATGTATTAAGGAAATTGAATCAGTGATTAATAAGCTTTTAAATAAAAAAAAACCAGATTCAGATAGGGTCACTGGTGAATTGTAACAAATATTTAAGAAAAAATTATACTAATTCTTTCTACTTTCTTTCAGAAGATAGAAGCAAAAGGAATACTTCCTAACTTACTCTATGAGGTCAGCATTACCCTAATACTCAAACAAGACAAAATATTTTAAAAAAACTAAAGGCCAATATATCTCATGAACATAGATGCAAAAATCCTCAAAACTTTTAACAAATTGAATCTAACATATATAAAAGGAATAGTATACCTGAGCCCATCAAGTCGAGGCTGTGGTGGCCATGAATGTGCCACTGCACTCCAACCTGGGAAACAGAGTGAGACTCCGATTCAAAAAAATAAAAATAAAATTGTACAGCACAACCAAATGGGATTTATTCCAGGTATGCAAGGTCTAACATTCAAAAATCAATCAGTGTAATACATTATAGCAACAGACTAAAGAAGAAAAATCAAATGATCATATCAATAGATGCAAAAAAAATTTGATGAAATTCAATATCTATTTTTAACAAAAATTCCCAACAAACTAGAAATAGACAGGAACTTCCAACTTGAAAAATATTTAATACACAAAAGCCTACAGCTAGCATTATACTTAATGGTGAGATACTAAAGTCAGGAACAAAGCAAGAATGTCACCACTGCTTTTGAACATTATACCGGAAGTCTTGTCTTAACTGATACAATAAGAAAAGAAAATGAAATGAATGTTATGTACATTTGGAAGAAAAAAACAAATTTCTTTGTTCAAAGAGAACACGTTCTATACAGATAATCTGAAAGAATCAACAAAAAACTTCTGGACTGATGGAAAGTTATAACAAGGTTGCTATAGCCAGGTTGCGGTATGTGAGCTGAGTAAACAAGAATCAATCACTTTTCTATATGCAAGCAATAAAGAAGTGAAATTTGAAATTAAAAACATATTAACATTTACATTAGCACCCCCCAAAATGAAATACTTAGGTATAAGTTAACAAAATAGTTACAAGATTCATATGAAAAAACTACAAAACTTTGATGAGAGATATTAAAGAAGAACTAGATAGACAGTTAGACCGAGTTCATTAGTAGGAAAGCATAACATTGTCAAGATGTCAGTTCTTCCCAACTTGATATATAGAGTTAATAAAATTCTAGCAAAAGCCCAGCAATTTATTTTGTAGACATCAGCAAATTCTAGAGTTTATATGGAGAAGGAAAAGACCCAGTATAGCCAACAAAGGAGAATAGTCAGAGGACTAACACTACCCAATTTCAAGACTTAAAGCTAGAGTAATCAAGAAAGTGTGATGCTGGCAAAAATAATAAAGAAATAGATTAATAAAAAATAATAGAGAACCCAAAAAGAGATCTATACAGATATAGTCAACTAATCTTTGACAAGGGAGCAAAGGCAATAAAATTAAGCAAAGGTACTTTTTAAACAAATGATCTGGAACAAACACCCATAGAGGAGAAAGAGAGAAAATCTAAACACAGACTTTACACTCTTCACAAAAATTTAACTCTAAATGGATCATAGACCTAAATACAAAATGCAAAAATATAGAACCCTAGATGATAATATATAAAAACAACCTAAAAGCCCTGTGTATGGCAATGACTTTTATATATAAACCCAAAGATTTATTCCAAAAAAAAAGAATTGATTAACTTGATTTCATTAAAATGTAAAACTTCTGCTCTGTGAAAGACAAGAAAATGAGAAGACTAGTCACAAACTGGGAGAAAATATTTGCAAAAGACATATCCAACAAAAAACTGAAAACAAAAATATACAAAGAATTCTTAAAACTTAATTTAAAAAATTAATGATACAATTTAGACTAAAGTCAGGAACAAAGCAAGAATGTCACCACCAGCCAAATACATACCACCAAAGAAGATATACAGGTGGCAAATTAGCCTATGAAAAGATATTCAACATTATATGTTGTTAGGAAATTGAAAATTAAATCAATGAAATACTTCACCTATTAGAATAGACAAATTCTAGAACATAGAGCACAAACAATATTAAATGCTGGCTACGGTGTGGAGCAACAGGAACTCTCATTATTTACTGAGAAATGCAAAATGGTAGAGCTATTTTCAAAAACATTTTGACAGTTTCTTACAAATTCAAACATATTATTTTCCTCTCCTCCCCTTTGCAACAGGGACTCACTCTGTCACCCAGGCTGGAGTTCAGTGACACAGTCCCAGATCACTGCAACTTCAGCCTCCTGGGTTCAAATGATCCTTTTGCCTCTGCCTCCTCAGTAGCTGGGACTACTGGCTTGTTTCATCATGCCTGACTGATTTTTTTCATTTTTTATAGCAATGAGGTCTCACTGTGTTACTCAGGCTGGTAAACATATATATTTTTTTTAATTTTTAATTTTAAAGATATGGGGTACAATTTAGGGTTAGGTATACAAATGTTCATTATGCAAGTACCCTTGTTGATGAGGTGTGCACCACCACCTCCCCTGGCAGATTCCCACTATGGGGGCATATGCTGGTTTGTCATATGGATATATCGTTTAATGATGGAGTCTGGGCTTCTAGTTTACCCACCATTTAGTGACTATTGTATCCAGTAGGTAACTTTTCAACTCTCATCTGCCTCCCAATCTCTCCGTTTTTGAAATCCCTAGTATCTATTGTTTCCATCTTTTTACCCATATGTACCTACTGAAATCTAAACATATTCTTACTATTTCATATTTCTTGCTATTGCCCAGAGGAGTTTAAAGTCATGCCCATACAAAAATCTGCACACAACGTTTATAGAAACTTTATTAATACTTGCCAAAACACAGAAGCAACCATGATGCCCCTCAGTGACGACTGATCAATAAACTATGATATCTCCAGACAATGGGATATTATTCAGTGCTAAAATAAAACGAATTATCAAGTTATGAGAAAACAGAGGAAACTTAAATGCACATTACTAAGTGAAAGAAGTCGATCTGAAAAGGCTACATATTATATGCTTCCAGCTACACCATATGACATTCTGAAAAAGGCAGTAAAAAAATTAGGCATTGCCAGAAGTTGAAGAGAGGAGAGATAAATAGGCTGAACATAGAGAATTTTTATAATAGTGAAACTATGCTGCATAATACCACAATGGTGAATACATGTCATTAAACATTTGTCAAACTCATTTAATACCCAGTCCCAAGAGCAAGCCCTAATGTAAACCACTGACTTGGGGTGGTAATGACGTGTCAATATAAGATGATTGGTGGTTAAATTTTATCACTTTGTTGGAGAATGTAGACAATGGGGAAGGTTGTGCATATGTGGCAACAGAGGGTATGGAAACTCTCACTTCCCTCCCAACCTCTCCTTTTCAAATTTTCTGTGAACCTAAACCTACTCTAAAAAATACAGTTTATTGATTAAAAAAAAAAATCTCTTGCTTATTTTTTGCTGAGTGTCCGTCTCAGTACTCTGCTCTCTGGTATTTTGCCCACGTGCACAAATTTGCCTTTCAACTGTCTGGCCCATTTTTATGTTCACTATGCAGGCTATCACATTTTCATAGGCTGTGCTTGCCTTTTTCAACGATTACCAAACTCTAGTGCTTTCTTCCAAATCTGGAACACAGCCTAATGAGCCAAAATGTGTAGTGGTGAAGAAAGTTTATATAGGCTTTGATATGAAGTCAGACAAAACACATCTTTTGCACGTGACTCTACCAACTACTAGAAATATAATCATGTATAAAACTTTTTTTGTTCATTAGTTTCCTTATCTATTAAATAAATTTACTAATACTTGCATTTTAGGCTTGCTGTATGGAACAAATGATATAATATATGCAAATATTAAAATATCAATCTGTGCCTGGCATGCCGTAAGCACTCAGTAAATGTTAATTCACTTTTTAACAAAATTTGGCTACCATTTTTAAAAAATTGACAATTCCTGTCACCATATCTGGAAAGCTCTCCATGCTGGCTGTCTCAGCTATTTGTTTTTTTGAATAGAAAATATATTTTCTACATCACCTCTGCAAACTGCATTGTCAACTGACTGACAACTAAGTCCAACCAATGGGAGGCATTGATCAGAGATAGGAAGGCAGAAAGAAAGGAGAGGCCAGAGTATAGCTCACCTTCTCTCTCTTCCTCAAGCAACATCTCCAACAGCAGCAGCCCCTCTGAACAGGGTCCTTGTTCATGGCCCAAATCCCCTGGACAACCTCTGCCACACATCTACTTGCCATCAGGAGGTCCTAACTTTGGGACTCTGGCAATACTACATCCTCTCTTGGTTGTCCAGCCCCAGTTATGGTGGTGTTTCCTTCGTAATAAGAGTCCGAACTTCCTCACCAACATGTTTTTTGCTTTTCAACTCTCCCAAACATTTTGTAACTAGCTCCCTTTACTGATTTCCTCTATTATAGTACATGCCATGTGCTGTATTTTCCTGATGAAGCCAAGTCGGAGTTTTTCCGAATTAACAATGAGCTTTTCTTATATATTGGCCCAATGTGCATATGATTATTTGTAAGACATAACCCTTTAATCAAGCTTTATTCCTATAAATGAAATGCCTATGTTTGCAAAGCTCATATAGTTAGCAGAGAATAGAAAGAATTAAAATAGTTTGCAGGGCTTAGGGGCATTGCTGAGAACCATGATGCAATTCCTTGTTTTGACTTAAGCAAGTCCATTAGTCACACATATCATCTTTTCTATGGGTAGCCAAAGAGGCCATATTTTCAGGCTGCCATAATAAGTCATTTAACCAGCAGAAATTTATTGCCTTACAATTCTAGAAGGTAGGAACCTGAGATTAAAGTGTCGGCAGGGTTAATTCCTTCTGAGGTCTGTGAGGAAGAATTTGTTTCATACCTCTGGTGGTTTGCTTGGCTTGTAGAAGCATCACCTCAATTCCTGCCTTAACCCTGACATGATGTGCTCCCTGTGTTTGTGTCTGTATCCAAATTTTCCCTTTTTATATGTATACCAGTGATATTGGATTAGAGGCCCATTCTAGTCCAGTATGATCTCATCTTATCTAATTACATCTGTAGTGATCCTATTTCCAAATAAGGTCACATCCTGAGGTACTAGAGGTTAGAACTTCAGTGTAATAATTTGTAAGGACACAATTAAATCCACAACACATGCTAAGGTGCGCATCATGAGAACTTAATTTTTAAAAGGTTGCTGCAAAATCTAGACATCATCTTGAATGTAGTCTTCATTCCACCACAATAGAAAATATGCAAGAATGTTCATTTCTTTGTAGAGCATTTGGAAGAGAAAAGGGAGAAAATTCAAATATAATCAGGCTTTCCTTCATTCATAACCTTAGGTACTAAATGATTTGTGAAGATATCAGTTTATGTTTCAAACTTATGTATGGTATTGAATGATATAACTGTATATAATTTATGATGGCTCTTCCAATTAATCAGCTTCCTTAAAAAGTCAGGTCACCCAGAGACAGTCTGGAGGCATATTAATTAGAATCAAATAAGACAGACTGGCATTATATGCTACAACTATAAAAGGCACGGTAGAATTTGAGAAAGGAGAGATTTACTATATACTATTACAGAAAGAGTAGACATTCTATAGGAGGAAGGGAGGAGCAAAATAGGACAGAAATAAGCTGAAACTGACCCCCTGAAAACCAAAGAAGCAGATTAAGATATTATTGCTTAAGTCAGCCTTGAAAGTAGGAAAGAAATCAAATGTTATCAACACAGATATATTGCTTATAACCAAATGAGAATAAACTGATATATAGACCTCAAGAGCAAAGTTGTCATAACAAAGTATTTTTAATGTGTTCTTGCATTTTAATTAAAGCAAGGAGAGCACAAGCATTATATATGGGAAGGGTAAAGCATGTTGTCTACTGCCACTGCCATTTTCTCAAGGTCAAGGTCCTATAGATGGTATAGCTGCTTGGAAGACATAATTATACGGAAAAGACTGGTGAAAAGAAATATGAATTTCTTGAGTTCTGACCAAATTTGCCTCAAAAGTCTCTAAATTTTAAATGGAGATATGGGAACAGGAAATTACTTCCATTTTGAAGGCTCATAGTAGTACTATCTTTGAAAGAGGAATATACTTCAACTCATCTTTGGAGCACTTACTTTCTTTGATATTTAAAACCACCATAGTGGGGTTTTCTAGACATGGAAATACAAAACAAGGTTCTCTTCTGAAATTAAGGAGTTTGCTGGGCTCCAAGAAACTAACCTGCTCCGTATAATTATATGAGAATAGTGGGGGGTTTTTGTTGTTTTGTGGGGGGGTGGTATATCTCTAGATTTATGTATACTTCTGAGAAACATTTGGAATGATCATTTACATGGCAATAACTCTGGAGAATACAGCATGTTGGCATGTGTGTGTGTGTGTGTATGCATGTATTCTTGTTAAAGCAATTGACATCAGAATATTGGGAATTAATACCCTGGAGATTACAAAACCTCTGGTTCTCCTCAGCTAAAGGACACCATATAACAAATAGGTCTGCACTTGATGATGCCTAAATTAACTTTAAAGTTGTGGTCCAGTGAGGTTTTATGCCAAGCAGAATAACTCAGATCTTGGGCAATAAACTAATGTCAGATTATGCATTCTAATGTGACTGTACTGTTGTGAGACCAAAGACAATGACAACTTCTATGGGTAGGGAATGGGTAGGGAATAGATAATCCTGAAATTTAAATGATTTGGGGTCAGAATCTGAGATTGTGTCTCAAAAGTGGGAATGAGAAAGAGTCCTTCCACTATGAAAGCTTTAGATATATGCAGAAGGCTGACAATACTCAAACACGGATATGCTGAAGTCTTCCCAGAGTGGTGGTAAAAGATGCTGATCTTTATGATACACACAGAGCTTAAAGAGCCATACTAGTGCTGAAATCCAATTTGAAGTTTCTCTGTATCAGGTACCCTTAAGGACATCATTTTTTTATCCTCAAATCTTAAGGAATAATTTGTTAAATTGCTACAATCCGGTCTCATCTTTGCTTTGAGGAATTAGAAGAAAAGCCTATGTGCATGTTTGGGACAAAGTAGTATAGGGGAGATCATCCTAATTCTTTCACATAAGGTTGAATATTGAGAACATTACCTTCCCAAGAGAGGTCAATTTTTTCAGAACCACAGGAGATGGTAAGCAGTAAAGCAAGCAGGAGGTTTGACTAGGTGGTTATCCTTGTAAAATCAGGCAGAGGCAGAACATTGTTACAGATTAATTCTCCCAAATATTCTGGAAGGAAAAGGACACCTAAGAAGGATAGGAGTTTTAGGGTCAAATTTCCATTACTAAATAATTATATGGGAGTCACTGAGCACACAACAGATATCTTAATTATGTGTACTTAGAAGCCTCTATGTTTTGTTTGATTTTTCTGTATAGTATTGCATGATTCAGCTTTGATAAGTAATCCAATGCATGTCATTTGTATTTTACAATTTGTTTTTATTTGTTTGTTTGTTTGTTTTGAGTCGGAGTCTCACTCTGTCGCCCAGACTGGAGTGCAGTGGCCACTCCCGGCCACCGCAGCCTCGACCTGCTGGGCTCCAGCGATCCTTCCGCCTCAGCCTTCCAAGTAGCTGGAACTACAGGTGCGCGTTACCACGCCCAGCTAATTTTTGATTTATTGTAGAGATGAGGTCTCACCAAGTTTACAATTTGTTTTTAAAAGTAAAGGTAGCAGTACATTCATCTTCCCTTTGCCCTTGAAAAGATGAATATTCCTGAGTAATAAAAAAAATCTTATTTCAGCTTATGTTTTTTTTCTTTCTTTTCAACCACCTTCCTTACTCCCACACTTAAAAGTTTTAACCAGTCCTGAAAAAATGGTAGGAAATGCTGAGTTCCACCTCCTCTCCCTGCCCATTCTTTGATAAGCTTGTTAATGAGTAATGGAATAACCAAAAGGTGAGGAGAAAAAGGGAAAAGAAGAGAGGTTAAGGGGCCTGAATAATCAACATACTAATTAATCTCATCTGACTAATCCTTGATTCATAGAGGAACATGGAAAATGTCCCCAAATATTAACATCATTCTGACTAGATAGACCATTGACATTCTCACAAGGCAAAGAGGGGGGGAAAAACACCTTTGCTATAATTATCAAGTAGAAACGTGCAGGGAGTATATTTCAGGCATGAAGAGGAGAAATAGTCTAAAGTAAGTTCTTTCAGGTATCTTATGGCAGTAGCATGAATAGAAATGAACTTGGGTTGAGGGTCATTAAAAAGTCCATATTTCTGTCTCTTAACAAAACAAACCTTGCATTTTCAGCCTCACAATTGGAAACTTTACCAGAAAAAGTCATTATTTTGCTAGGTAAATACAGGTGGGACCCACATTTTTTTTCCAATAAATATGCTCTGTACAATGTGTACAAATCAAGTATTTTTAAAAACATACTCTATGAAATTCCTATCTAAAGAAGCTATGTAGTGTTTTGTTTGTAAAAGTAAATGTCATTTTAGGATTTTGTGTTTTTGAAATTAAAGCAAAAAGTGAGTTAATAGAATATATTTGTTCTACCTATGGCCCTCCTAAAAAGCAGAAAAGACCAAATTAGAAATTTTCTGGGCTGATAAATTTGTGATATTTATTGATAACATAGCTTACCATCCTGGACAGAGAATTTCAGTTTTTCTCAGTCACTAGTTCATTCCATGTTTTACCAGAAGGAATGTTTTATTTGACTTAAACGCTCCTTCTTATCAATGGTCACAGCTAATTAGCATCAGGGCTAGGTTTAGAACTTGCCCTTCATTTTTTTCGTTTAATGTTCTTTCAATTGTACTATGTTGTTTATCTTCAACACTGCTCTATTTTGAACCTGGGTTCTGAGCACTGCCTGGATTCAAACATTGCCTTCAGTTTGTCCACACCTTGTTCTACCTTCTACACTGGTTCTCCACATATTTTCCCGATTTGCTATTGTACACAGTACAGCTTGATAATGCCTCCTTCTCAAAGATAACCATCAAGAGAATGAATTAAGATTATTTTAAAAAATAGTAACCAATCATAACTTCGCCTTTCTTCAGGAAACAATAATAGCATTATTTTAAAGTAGTAAGTTCAGTTTATATGGGAAACAACACTGACATCAGTCCCCAAAGCAAGCAGTCCCAGGAAAGAAAAGTACTTCCTTGAGAACTCTAAATTATCTCAAAAAATTGAGAAGACTCCCAAAAAGAATTTTTAATACTTTTTTGGTTTGTTTTGCATTTTCATAGAACAAATTTAAAGAATCATATTAATTATATGTGCAACAAATAGATCTGACCTGATTAGTTTGTAAATTGTATAAATAAATTATGTTCCAATGAGTAAAAACCTTCTATGGCTAATTCTGCTCCTTTTATCAGAAAAAAAAAGAAGGAATGAGGGTAGGAAAAAAGGGAGAAAGGGACAGAAGGAAGAGAAAGGAAGGGAGAGAAGGAGAGAGGAAGAAGGAAGGTTATATTGAATAGAAACCTTAAAATTTATGGGAACTTTAATATTTAAAAGTGGGGGAATAATATATAGTTTTACAAAGAAACTTAATTATTAGACCTGCACTGCATTTTAATTTTTTATGTATACTCAAATATATGAGAGAATAAAAAATATTCAGATAGCAGGGTGTGTTTTAAGCACCTGGTCCAGGATAAAATAGATTCCACTTAACTAAAGAGAACTAGATTCTCTGGTTCTTGTAGGGAAAACATATTCAACTCCTCCATACCCCATACCAAGCAGAAAACCAAATTATTTCTCTGTAAAGAGGAATGGAAGAGCAGAAGGGAATGAAAAAACATTTGTCATGCTAGTCCTAGTCTAATGCTTTTTGGGACCTATTTATCTCTTGCTTATTATATACTCTATATAGAAGGGTATAGTCTCTAAAAGCTATCCTACAGCTCTGGAGAATAGTGAAAAGTCATATTCCATGGACCTCACAGAAAGAACGTTTTCCCCCTTGGAATTATGTATGGCTCCCCATGGCTACTCAACCTTAGAAACTTGTAGAGTGTCTACGGTCCAGGAACTACCAAGGTAATTTTGCTCTGGATAAAGCTCAGAGAGGAGCTGTTCTTCACATGCTATTGATCACAGATGGAAATATATCTTCCTTAACTGGGTATGCTGCCCTTTAAAGTCTCCCACTTCAACATAATGGGACAGATTGAATATTTTTCCATGTTAGTGGGTGGAAGTTTTTCCGATGCCACCCAGTTGCTCTTTTCTTACAGAAAGCAAAATACAGATTTCCTTTGGGTGCAACAGACATCAAGAAATAAAAAATAGCTGTCTCACATGCAATGCAAAATGACATCCAAAGAAATCACACATCAGAAATCGCACATGGCAGAAATAAGCTTCCTTTTTGAAATATTTTGGCACCTGACACAAGAGCAAAAGAATTGCACAGACCACCTGAAAAAAATTTGTTATAAAAAATTAATTAAATCATATATTCCTTACAGGCTTATCCTGAAAATATAGGCTGATGGCTTCCTATTCAAAAATAATACTTTTGGAAATATATTTTAATATTTAACAAACTAAGAAATAGCAATCAGACCTATAAAAACAAATTGTAGCTGGTTTGAGTGCCTACATAATACAGAACTGCTTTAGTTGATCATAATCTAAGTCAGCCAGTAACAAATAGACTCAGCCTAATATGAAGACTTTCTGGTTGGAATAATCCCCAAAACGGGGGGAAAAAAAAAAACCTCCTAAAAAGGGAAAGATTTCCTTAAATTCTAATTCAAGTGGTTCTAATTCATTTTATTAGAAATAAATTCATTTTATTAGATAAAGAGTTTCTGGGTTAATCATTTTTATTTTAAAAGCCATTGATTCCTTTTAAAAAGTATCTCGATGCTTCCTCCAAAGGTAATGAAATTGTCCCCAAAATAAGTTAGAAGGTGATGCCTGGAGGCACATTAAAGGAAAATGTGTGTCTCATTCCTTGAAAAGGTGCATTTTCATATGTCTGCAAATACTAAATATCAGAGAGCTTAAGAACTGAACTTCATATAATACACCTGTGTGAAATATTAATGAGACAAGTTCCCAACCTGCATGTAACTCAATGGAAGAGTTACCTAGGCAGAGAATTGGCTCAGGAACATCTAATATATTGGTTGAAATGTTAGAGGTGATGTTTGAAGTTTGTAGCCTGTCAGTGCAAGTAGGAATATGAGCTAGTTCACTTGCTGCAATAGCTTACATCTTTTTCTAGATTTTTCTTGATAGTTGGACAACTAAAATAATTTTAGCAGATAAAGTTCTCTAAATTATAGACCTGGTGTCATTGTGTGGTGCTTCCTGGTCTTTCTCCCAAGGTGAGAGAAATCTTTTGTTCTATGGATAATCTTACCTTGGGCAGAAAGCAAGTGATGAAGAAAATGTCCCAAAATTTTTTCCTCATTCTTTATTTTCATGCTGACTGCAGCATGGCCAGAGCCCTAGGTTTTTCTATAACACTTTGCTACAGATATTAAGGCGAACTTAAAAATTAAACTTACGGAGATATGACCTAAGTGTGTCAGCCACTGAAAAAGGTATTTTGTCATATTTTGGGAGGTCATGTATTTTGTCAAATTTTTGTTATTTCATTAAATTTTCATGCATATCAAGCACAAATTGCTTAACCCTAGAGGGAACACTAGGAACATAAAGTTTTTCCAGTGCTTTTACTTAGTCATTCCAAAAACATTTATTGAGCTCTTACTATATGGCAGGAATGGGGTTAGGCTCCAAAGATACATACAAAGGGCTGTGACAAAAATATAAACCAAATATCACAGCATAGAGGAGAAAGCATAATTCTGCCCAAAAGAGATTTTGAAGACTTCACTAAAAAGATGACATTTGAGCTGAATATGCAAAGAAATTTTCCTGTTGAAAAAAATAAATAAAACAGGAAAAGAACTTCAAATTTATGGAATTGCATGTGCAAAAGCAAAAAGTCCTAAAAGGGTCTAGCATAATCAGGAAATGACAAGTCCTTTCTGACTAGATATAGAGTAGAATATATGAAGAAAATGATGGGTTGGGGGCAGCATAGTTACAAATGAATGTAAATTATTCTCCAAATAGGAACATTGTGAATTCCTAAATTCCTGGGGTTTTTAAGGTGATTCTGTATGTGCCTAGCTCCAGCCTGCATGTCAACCTTGCCCAGAATTGCATCACATATATGCTGTGGGAAACTGTTAGTTGAATTGACAAAGAAAATTGATAGACTGCTTTCTTGAGCAGAGGGACTGTGTGCATATTAGTTAGAAAGGAAAATCCTGAAAATTGAATGAGAAAATAAAACAAAACCTATATCTACAAAAAGTCAACATTATAGAGAAAATTTAGGTAGAGAAAAGAAAAGTATTACCTGGGATGCATTGGATGAACTAACTTGAGACCACTAAACTGTGTCTGAACATAAAAAAGGGGGAATAGACAAAATAGCAGGTATTTGAGAAACGAAAGAAAATAACATAAGTGATGGTTTTTTTTCTTCCATATCTTGAACCTAAATAAAAAAACTATTGACTGTTTTTCTCCATTGTTTTGGAGGGGGAGATAATATAAACCCATATGATACATGTTATAGACTCCAAATATTTTATTCTAAGACTACTTAAACCATTCACTTAGTTTGGCTCAGTCATTAGGTAATTTCTCTGCAGGTGGGAAATTCCATAATAAATAGGATAATACAGGAGACTTTTAAACATAGGAATAAAGGAAGTAGTAGTAAAACCAGATTTGTTGCGGGACTCGGTGGCTCAGCCTGTAATCCCAGCGCTTTGGGAGACCGAGGTGAGTGAATTGCCTGAGTCTGCGGGTTCGAGACCCGCCTGGGAACTTGGCGAGACCTCATCGCTACAATAAATCAAAAATTAGATGGGCATGGTAGGGCGCACCTGCAGTTTCAGCTACTTGGAAGGCTGAGGAGAAAGAATCGCCGGAGCCCAACAGGTTGAGGCTGCGGTGGCCACGAGTGTGCCATTGCCCTCCAGTCTGGGTGACGGAGTGAGACTCCAACTCAAAAAAAAACCCCAAAAACCAGATTTTTTTTTTAAAAGATAAACCCTGTCAACAATTTAAAGAGAGGCCTAGAGTATAGAGAACTGCTAGATTCTATGATGCATAGAGAGAAAATGAAAAATAGCATAACTTAGATGATGATTTGTATAAGATAATGAATGAACAATTAATAACTTATCATTGCTGCTAGTGTTCCCAGCGTCAACGGGAAAGGAAGAATTAGCCTGAGACAACCATTGCAAGCCACTGTATCAGCGTGAACCATTGCTTTCACTATGCCCACCAGAATATGGTATGACTTAAGTGATGAGGGGACCTAGAGTAAGTCTAGTTAGTTAGTCTGGTCAGAAGAAAAAGTTTAGTTGTGCAATTTTGAAGGAAGTGTTCAGAAAGAAAGAACAGCAAAGCATTTTTTTTTAATTTTTATTTTTTAAAGACAGAGTCTTGATCTGTTGCCCAGGCTTGAATTCAGTGATATGATTGTAGCACACTGCAGTTTGGATGCCCAGGCTCAAGGGATCCTCCTGCTTCAACCTCCTGAGTAGTTGAAAAGACAGGCATGTACCACTACACCTGAATAATTTTGTATTTTTTGTAGAGAACGAACTTGCTATGTTATTGGTCTTGAACTCCTAGGCTCCCAAAGTCTGGGGTTATGGGTGTGAGCCACCACACTTGGCCAATTTTTATAGAAAGAAAGATGGCCTTCAAATAGTCCCAGACAAGTTGGTACCTGTTTTGGAATAATAATTATAGCCATAAACGAATGCCATTTTAGAAAGTCATTATATGATTGGAGAAAAAAAGGAACTCATATTCTTCATGAGTAGAGAACTTATTTGAGGAAAAATCACCTTGGCTTGGCCATTAGACTTTCCACTTCTTCCTTGGCTGGTAGTGATTAATCATTTTAATATAAATCAAGATCATTAAGAGTTTCTGAAATCACCTATTAAGATTCATCCTTTATGTAATAGATGTGTTCCTTAGATATTCTTTGAACATCAAAAATTTTAAATGCGGTACTTTTAAATGTCCTAAAAGGAAACTATTTAAAGATATTCTGAGATAAATGTTTGGTAAAGGAAGGATTCTTTGGTAGCGTGAATAATTCCCCCATATTTATTTTCATATACTGAATTATGCTTTCTTAAAGAGAGTATATCCTGACTGGCAATGATTTTATGTTCCAAAGTGTATATCTTATACTTATTTCAAATTTCAGTGCAAAATGAATGCAAACATTATTCCAATCACCTTTTTACCATAAATATGCCAAAATATCTTAGCCAATGAAAAACTTCCCATTGCTAAATACATGTTTTCATGAAAAACAAATTAGATACATTTTCCTAAGGAAAAGAATTTAAATGTATTCTTTGAATCATGCTCTACAATTTTTTTCTAAAGCAGCTTATGCTGTATCTTACAAAGTCAATGTTTACCAGTATATTTATATGATTTTCTTTCTTTTGTTTTCCCTCCATTTGGCAGAACACAGAGTACTATATAGGCATGTGTCTGAATATTTAGCCGTACTATGCCAGGAGTCCACACAATGCTTAGGACTGTTTAGTTTAACAAAGAATGTGTGTCTTTCACATGTGCTGGCACATTTATACGAGTGGCTCCAAAAATTCTACCAATGGCAGAACATACTTGTCACTTGAAATTTACAAAAGTGCAATGAGTTTAACCAAACTACCACCAACTTTGTAAATATGTCCTTTTTTAAACTTGATGCAAAAACTGTGATGAATATTGGAAGCATGGGGCAGGCAATGCTTCAAGATTGAGGGGAACAAACTCCAGGGCCACCTCTTTGTGGTTGCTTTTTTTAATTTGCCCACGTTCTTCTTCTGACATGGAAGTAATATGAAGCTCAAAATATGACCTATAATCTTTCACATAAATCACTTACAAATGCTGAAACAACCAAACATTTAATACCTAATTTGTGATAGTTTATATCTAATTTGTGATATTGAGTTGGGGCATTATGCTGTTAAATTAGGTAAACGTTTTAAAATTAGGTGATTACTGGCTTTAAACATAATAAACCAGTTTCTCTTTCATGAAGGAGAACTAATGGAAAACTAATTTTTCTACCTTTGAGTTTTTATGGAAAACAACAAGAATTTATAACATTGAGCAAGTGAAGCAAACCATTCACTGGTAGAAATAAGGTTGTAAATACAAAACAAGCTATTTTATCTGTAGTAAGAGGTTTGCTTTGTCATCTATACTAGTGCTTCTCAAGCTTTGATTAAACATCTGAAATTCTGTTAAAAATGCAAATCTTGATTCAGTAAATCTACATCGGTAGCCTAAGATTCTACGTTTCTGATAAGCCCCCATGTGACATTATGGCTGCTGGAACTGTATTTTGGAAGAAAAGATATAGATGGGTTCTACAATTTAAGGATCTATTCTATATCCTATATTTTATTTTGAGTCGGCAAGCTTTTCTGAGCTTTACTTTTACCCAATGCGATCAGTAGTCTTTGCAGACTTGCAGGGATAGAGCATAAAGACTAGATAGTCGTAAAGAAATAACTAAGATGTATTCCAAAGGCCTGTGTTTGAATCACAGTTCCTCTCTATCCAAATGTATAGTCTTTGTTCAGTTTCATCATTTCTCTAAGGCATAGCTTTCTCTTAGGTAATTTGGGAATATGTCATATTTATTCCTTAAGGATGTTGGAAAAATAAATGAGATAATATACATGAAAAGTATAGGTACTTTAAAGCACTATACGCATTTTAGTTGTTGAAGTTATTACTATTATATCATTGAGTTATTGGACAACATTAGCAGTCAACATTAATTATTATTCTGTGTTTTACACAGTGTTGTGGTGTATCTTGTATTCTCTTAATCATTATTCTGCATCTTCTGCCTTTCTTTTATTTATTTATTTTTATTTTTTTATTTTTTTTCTTGGAGTTGGAGTCTCACTCTGTCACCCAGACTGAAGTGCAGTGGCCGCTCCTGGCCACCGCGGCCTCGACCTGCTGGGCTCTGGTGATCCTTCTGCCTCAGCCTTCCAAGTAGCTGAAACTACAGGCGCGCGCTACCTTGCCCGGCTCATTTTTTATTTACTGTAGAGATGACAAGTTGCCCAGGTGGGTCTCAAACCCACGGGCTCAGGCAATCCTGCCTTTCTTTTGAGTATTAAAATTTGCCGGTCTGGAGTTGCAGGGTCTCTAATGTCTAGTCAATGATTTCTCCCCCACCTACAGAGGGCGGTATTGTGTAGTAAAAAAAATCATGACATCTGAAATCACTATTTTGTGTGTGTTACTAAGATATTTAGAAGCAGGCACATATACAGAATAGTGATCGCAGTGAACATACCACTGCACTCCAGCCAGGATGACAGGGCAGGCAGATAGATCTATTTTAAGAAAAACTACATACGGAGGTTGAGAATCTGGAATTTGGTTCTTTTGTTTGTTTGTTTGTTTGTTTGTTTGTTTGTTTTAAGTATCCATGACTCAGTACCTCTTGCAAGTTCTTTTATATACTTTCAGGGGTGTCCAAAGACCTCCATATCTGAAGACCCCTGACCTGGATTACCTTTTGTCTAAATTTATTTTTGCAAGTATTACCTACCCCACTATCAAGACTCACGTCCAAATGTACCATGAAGTTTTCCTAATCCATCTCAAACCCACTCTCTACCACAAAAACATACAGTCAGATGTGACTTTCCCTCTTTTGAGAGCTTATAATAAGAATTTCTTTTTTTAAGATCTTTTTTTACAGGACAGACCTGAGGTATGAGTATGAACATTGTTTTCTAATTCTCCCTTAATTAGTTAATTGTCTTAAAAAATCTGTCTTAAAATTTGTTTCCCAAGCCGGGCTCGGTGGCTCAGCCTGTAATCCCGCGCCTTTGGGAGGCTGAGGTGAGTGGATTGCCTGAGCCCGTGGGTTCGAGACCCGCCTGGGCAGCAAGACCTCATCTCTACAATAAATCAAAAAATCAGCCGGGCGTGGTAGCACATGCCTGTAATTCCGGCTACTCGGAAGGCTGAGGCGGAAGGATCGCCGGAGCCCAGCAGGTCGAGGCTGCGGTGGCCGGGAGCGGCTACTGCACTCCAGTATGGGCAACAGAGTGAGACTCCAACTCAAAAAAAAAAAAAAAAATTTGTTTTCCCTGAAATACTTAGCACATTGCTTTGAACATGATGGGTACTCATTTAATTATCTGAACTTACTGCTAAAAATTTTAAACTTTTATTCTCAGTACACATATATTTATAAATTTTACTTACAGTTACTATTAATATAACGTGCCAAAATTAAAAATTTAAAGGATAATGTCAGGCAAAATAAAAAATATAAATGCTAATATTTTCTTTCAAATGTACCCACTAAAGTTTGGAATTCTCAGTCTTGGAGAATATATACTGGATAAATATCAACCTTTCTGCTATATGACTATATATTCTAGTGTCAGTGTAATTCATTGAAATATTATTCTCAATGCTGTCTCTTCAATTTTACTTCTGAGTTTAGGAAACAGAAAAGGGAAAAAATCTGAATCAGGAGCTCCTCCTGCTTTCTGTGAACGCTAAATTCATTGGAAATATGAAATTTGGGGACATGGAGGAAGTTAGGAGAAAGAATGGGGAGAGGAAGCAAGCAGAAGGGAAGGCGAGAAGAGATTAAGGAGGACAAGGAGAGAAAGAAAAGGTACATTGGTAGATTAGTGGTATGGGAGGAGTGGGAAAGTCTGCTGGTTCCAAAATTAGTAAAGAATTGAGTCCTACTCTACTCTGTGTCAGATAAATGAGTTAGCAGGCTTCAGAAAGGATGCCTGGATAGTGGAAAACAGTGTTCCTATATCTGGCAAAGATTTTCCCAATGCTTCGGTGACAACAAAGCAGAAATCTTTGGGATTTCAAGGAACCACCTAGGATTAGGTCTGGGTATCAGCAATCCTATAACAATCTACCAGTTCTGATTACTAAACAGAGAGTACTCCCCTGTATTCTAAGGCTGTGATTAAGAAAAAAAAGAAGCCCTAATGATGACTGAGATGAAATTTCATGCCATCAAGGCTGGATGGGATAGCAAAATCAAAAGAAAGATGTTTTAAAACAAGGGTGTAATCATTCTTACATGAATCTATACACACTATTATTTATACTTGCCATATGTACTACCTTGACTCTACTGGTTTGAATAACTGTTTTGTTATCTCTTTTGATGATGCTTCTTGATTTTCTCATTTCTTATCAGTAGCATTTATAATAGTCCCTGCTATGTATTATGATCTGAGTAAATATGCTTTAGGATCAACTCCTTTATTAGAGAAGCTATTAGTATTATAATTTATAGATATTTATCTCTGAAATTTTTATTAGTCAGCATTTATATAACTCAGTTTTTTTTATTACAACTCACTACCTGATGCCCAACAACCTTAAAATGATCAAACCAAGAAAAGGTGGTAATATTCTCAGCAAAATTAAAAGTAAATTAGATGAAAATTTTAACATTAAATGTAAAAACTGATGGTGAAGCCAACTCATGGTGACCATAAATAGCAGGTGCTATCAGATAAAGGCTAAATGACAAGTGGTTAAAGTAATTACTATACAAGTAATTACCATGGAAATAGAACTCTATTTCATTATTACAAGGTGTTTTTTCTGTCTAAAGAAGTTATGATACGCTGTCCATGTTACCAAATGTCTTTGCTAATAATAAGATTAAATGTGTCTTTCAGTTTATCATTAAGTAAAACCATCTTCCTAGGTGAGATTATCACTAAAGAATCTAATTACTATTTTAATAGGAAGTGAGAATAGTAACATTGTACTTTGAAAAACTTGAAAATAAATTGATTACTGAATAATTACCCTCTATGTAAAGTTTTGCACATTCACATAGGTATCTCTAATCTAATATAGTAATTAAATCCTTCAACACAACTTGAATCTGAATCTACTCATTGCATACCCTCAATTTGTTGTAATATGCTGGCTTGCTCAAGACTTTTTAGCACAATTACATCTTCCCATCTAGAATCTAGTTCTTTTACTCTGGATGACAGAAGGGTGCTACCTTGGAAAGTCTTTTTCTTTTTTTTTTTTTACAATCAATTGAAAAATATTTATGGATTCCATATTCTATGCAAGAGACGGGGAATAATTGTGTAAAACAGGCCCCCTCCTCCAAGAAAACTGGTAATATTATTGAAGAGATATAAAGTCAGATATCTTAAATCTCTGATAACACATACTTACCAATTCCTATCTCATTCCACAAGCCCATAGTCATACTACTTACACATTTAATAGAAGTGAAATGGTACAAACCCACACCTTGTATACATCTACCACATTCTATTTGAAATCTATAACACCCTCTAATCCAGACACATCTTATAAAAGTGTCTTATATGAAAAACATGCACAAGACAGATGAAAAAGATAGTTCCTTGGTAACAGAAAAAAAGTTGAAAGATAACTAACAGGTTGCAGAGACAGTAAAAGCAATAGAAATGGCAATCTTCTCTTGCTTTTTTCTTATCCATCTGTCCTCTCCCTCTCACCAATATTTCCCATATTGTTTATCACATCATACATTATTAAGAGGAAAACAGAGAAGCATGAGAGAGTTCTCTCTAAGAGATATTTGTAATTATTATTCTTACATATGCTAAGAATATTTGAATTTGCATGGAGTTATTTTTATAATAAATGCATAAAAAATTAGCAAAGCTAAGTCACTTCTATAAAAAGCTTGATAACCCATAATCCTTTTATATGTTTTACCAGGAATTGGGTGATAATTTAATTTATATTCTAATTCATTAGACTAGCACATCATTTCATGCCATACAGTCTCACTAGATTACAGAAAAATCATTTTTAAGATGTTATTATAAACCCAATATATGATTGGATTGTTTATGTGTTTCCTAAAGCCAGAAGCAAGTAAATTTTGTCCAAAAGAACTTCTTGTGCTCTTGATCATTTTTTTCTCCAGTGGAATCCAGTATATTTTACACAGTAATATTTTAATAAAACACATCTATGAATTACAATTAAAAATTCAAATCTGGCAAAAATGTTATGTTAATGTTAAATCAAGTCAGAAACAAGCCCCCAGAAGAGTACTGGACTTGAGCTCATAAAGATATTTCTTTCTTGGACCACTTAAGCATGTACTGCAGGAGGCTGTAGCTTAAAGAAGAGATTTAATTTCTTTGCTTCAAAGGAGGATGTTAAAATCAGCTCCATCTTGGTTTGTATGGCTAATGGGATTATTTACCTGGCTGGCTTCATGGATAATAGGGTTAACCACCAATAGTTGTCACTGAGAAAGATAACATATAAATCTGTTTCAAAGAGTTTCATCATCTGAGTTTCACAGTTTGCAGGTCCACTGTGTTTGCAAATTCCTGAAGGATTAGAACCTTAAGACTCTATAACTAAGCTTGCATCAAATAATATGACCAAAGCCATGTGGATAATATGAAAAATTAAATGGTTCTGGACGTTAATTAAAAATCTTTTTGTTTACCTGTATTCCACTCCAATAATTAAACTGACCAAATATTGTTAGGCATTTACAATGATTACAACTGCATTGTTTTTCTCATTTGTTGTTTTTCTCATTGTTTTCTCTAAAACTCTTATAAACAGTAACTATAGCCCTTTTAGGATAGTATGCATAATTAATATATGTTTCAAAAATATAATATTTTATTCTATTAAATATTTGAAAAATATTTTGAGGAATATATAGAGCACACAACTTCTGGAGACTGTGTATTCTTAAAAAGATGCTTCCAATTTTCAAGACATCATGTAGAAATAATATTTTTTATAGTTTTTGAGGGTGCAGTTTTTTTACATGCATATATTGTATAGTGAAGTCTGGGCTTTTAGTGTAACTATCACCCAAATAGCATACATATACCTGTTAGTTAATTTCTCATCCCTCACCCTTCCACCTTTCTGAGTCTCCAGTGTCTATTATTCCACTCTGAAATATTACTGTTGTTATATAAAACAAATATAACTATCATAAGAAATAGCCTGATGATATCTTGGCATCTGTTTTCATGAGCTTATAAAGGCGAATAATAGTTTCAAAACACAACTTTGTGCAAAAGTGAACATCAAAAGCTACAATGCTTTTGTGATCCTGGGTAGGGAGGTGAAAAGAAACTGGCACAAAAAATTATCCAAGGAAGAGATAAAACTTAACCTGAGCCTAGGAGAATTATATAGAATTTAAAGTAGGTTTAAAAAGGTAGAAGAACATTCTCATTGAGGAAAATAGATATTCACAATTTCTATTTACCATCTAGAAAAAAGTGAGAGACTCACTAAGAAGCCATAAGGTGTTTAGGAACAGGGAGGAAATAACCTTCCCTCTGATGAGAACCACAAGTTATTTTCATCCACAAAAGGACTGTATCTTTTAATACTCTGCTTAGTAAGAAGAGAAAACTAGACAAATTCCATTAAAATAAAAGTTAAAAGATATGTCTATATCAAAGACATAATCAAGCATAGATCCAAAACATATTTGCTTCTTTTTGAAACAAGTGTTGAACAATAATTTACTTATATAAAAAGGTTAAAGTTGTAGTCAACAGGCATCATTATATGTAGAAACCAACAGAGAAAAAACAATACAAAATAATTGATTTTTGTAATGCCAGCAAAGATTAGCAATCTTTAAAAGTTTTTTTATAGATCTTCTACTTTCTTCTATAGACTATTTTTTAACTAATTTTTACATGGCTTGGATAAGGCTTTATGAAAGCTTTACTTGTTAGAATTATAATACTGTTTTTAGGTGTTTCTGACAAGTTTTTTACAGTGAATCAATATCAGTTCCCTCTTTTCATTGTTTGGAGTTTAATCTTTAAATATAGCAGCGAATGTTTATTTTTATTACTTAAATGCTTAATGCATAGTTTCATTTTTTTTTTACTTGGACTCTTAGATGATGCCACGTTTTATTAAGGTTTGCACAACTGTACTAGTATTAGTGCCAATTAGTATAAAATAAATCGATCCCTTCTCTCAAATTCCTAATGGGAATGTAACGCAGTATTCTGTCATACCAAGAAATGGACACAAACCATGCAGTGAGAATGAGATATAAATAAGCATTGCATGCTGTGAAAATACACAATCAGATTTGAAGGTGAGAATTTGGGTACATTTTTAGTATGATGCAACATCAAAGCTTGGATAATTTATTTCTTTTTCTCTCTTTTCTCCTATATTATTGCAAACCACAGCATTGACAGTAAATAGTATTTGTCAAATTTCACAACTAAAACATCTCTTGTCTTTCTGAATCAGTCTCGTATATTCAATGTCATTGGCTATATGCAAAGTACTTTGTACTCTTTGGAGGAACTTTAAATATATATGCCATATTAAAAGAAAGAGACAAAATTGATGTCACTTGTATCCGATAAAATCTGATCAGAAAGAACCCTCTTACTGCGTTTCTAATGGATGAACGTTTCCTTGTATTTCTGCTCATGGTACATTTCAACAAGTTTAATTTCTATTCCCTCTTCCTGAGCAAAAAGAATTACCCATTTTGCCTTTTGTAAGTGAATTACTTTGAGAATTTCAGTTGAGTGCTTTACCTAAACCCCACAGATGGATGCCATATAATTGTTGCCACATTCTTGATTATCATCAAGATACATGGCCGTGATAACTTGAAATCCTTGGCAAATTTAATGGACATTTTATATAGTGCATCTTGGCTTGAAAATGTCAAGCAAAAAAAGTCAAAGCAACACAGTCTATATAAGCTCTCCACTGAGTGTGAAGGGCTGCCTAAGACACGCAGCTTTGACTGCTGGGTTTCTAATCACTAAGCTAAATGACTCGGGTGTTATCAAACTTATTTCTTCCAAGTACTCAAGCACTAAAATGACAAATCATAGAGGTGGCTGTTAGCCTGAAGACACTTCTGTTCTATTATTTAAAGTCTGTTTTTTTTTAATGTCTAAGATTTCTATGTGGAAAAAATAATGAACTTTAAGAAATGTCACTTTTACTAACAGAAATTATGGCTTGAACACCTGAATATGAATATTAAATACAAAAAAGTACATTTAAATAATGTTAAGGTTGTGACACAAACTGACAAAAGCAGCAAAATTCAAAGTTAAGGATGACACTCCACCTTAACTCACCCTGTTAAGAGGGGGAAAAGGGCACCAGAGTGTACGTCTGGGAACGCTATGTTGGCCTTCATTCTCTGTCGCCTGATTGTGTCAGATAGTGTTTTACCCTCCATATTATTTAATTGGTTTTTGGCATTTGATTCTTTTTTTTTTGCTTAAGAGAATTTTTGGTGCCCATTTATAAAATGTCATTTGGAAACCTACACATATTGATACTATACTTTTGGAAGTGACTCTTGGAAGGGATATCATTTCAATTATTTTGAGTGCACACATGTGTGTGTGTGTGTGTGTGTGTGTGTGTGTGTGTGTGTGTGTGTGTAAAGGGAGAGGGACATTTATCAAGCCATGTATCTGGTTTAAGAAAAAGAACCACAAGCTAACAATTTTTGAATGTTTACTCTGTGCCAAGCATTATTTTCCATGTATACAGGCATTAACTTCTTCAATCCTCACAAACAAATCTATGAGAAAGTTACCACTATCATCATTACACTCACTTTACAGACTAGCAAACTGAGGCACAGTGACCTTGGCCAAGATCGCATAGTTAATAACCGCCAAAGTCAAGATTCAAACCTGGACTCCAAATAGTCAAATTATAAAGTACCAGAACCAACAGAAATAAAAATGACTAGGAATGTCATTCAGTCAGCATGTTCTAGGACAACAACTAGTACATGGCTATAGCCAATTAAGATTTTCTAGTATCAATCAAGCAACAAATATATGTTAAGCATCTATTATATGCAAAGCATTGAGGTATATGCTTTGGATACACAGAAGGAAGCAAGAGGAACTAACATTTATAAGGAACCAGATATATGCCTGAAGCTTCAGTGAGCACCATGCATATGATATCTCTCATACTTGTCTCAAAAGCACACTAATATTTGTCTTACAGTCTTGGTTTTAAATATGAGTAAATTGAGCTCTAAAAGATTAAATAACTTGGCGAAGACCACCCACAAATCCTGGTGTTGCTGTATATTAACTGTGTAAACTTTCACAAGATAACTAACTTCTCTGACTCTTGCCTTTCTCTTCATCAATATAGAGATAACATACGATTATTGTGGTTCACTCAATCTTGCATTTTCTAAAAGAATCCTACTACCAGTCTATAAGTCCACAAATACTTGCTTGAAATCAGCAAAGTGGCAACTACATTTTCTTGGGATTGAAAATTTTCAGGATAAATTAATGCTGGTCATGTTACATTACATAGACTATTGGTGAAAAAGGTGATTAGTGTCAGTGAGTTATCTCATATCCATCTCAATTAATGTCCAACCAATAATAAAGCAAATGTAATGTAAGAACATTGTATTATATTATTAAAAAGAATCATAGAGGTTATCTCAGCCAAGCTCCTTATTGGTGCATTTAACCTGAGTTTCTCCCACAATTATGTAGCCTGCTTGAACTAGATCAAGGATTCAAATTAAGGTCTGTGGCTCCCCATTGAATACATTTCTACTTCATCACTCTTTGTCATAATTTGTAGAAATTGTACACTATCTCCTGATCATTTTTATCCAAGTCTATCAAGGCAAAGTTGTCTGATATTGGTGAAAATAGTACCAGAAAAATAGTATGGCAATTAAGAAAAAAAACAGCCATCAAATTCAAAATAATTATAATTATTCTTAGCTCAGAAAAACATAAAGTCTTTTTTAAGTAATACATATAATGTACAGATGTAAAACTTTTCATGCATGACTAAGTCTTACTCCATCGACTAATGTATGGAAACAAGGATGCAGGTGACTAGACAGTACGTAAACCAATCACTGATGATAATAATTCGTACACTAGTAATTCAGTTTGCCATCACCCCCAGATCCACTTCCAACTTTTTCTGCCTGATTCTGGGTCACAGTACACTAACTCATGCCGACATAGGAAGGATGTGGGAGTCTCTGTTTCTATGCCTCTGTTGTAGCAATGCTTGCATCTCATCACATTTCCTCTCCTGCTGAACAGCAGCAGGGCTCTCAGCTCCAGGCTGCCCCGGCCTCCAGGAACTCTCTTTCCTCCCATGGCTTTTTCTGACCTGAGAGTGATGGGATAGATGGCATTATGTTTCACATATATCCAGGGCACCTCACTGTAGGTAAAACTCACTTCCTTCAAAACATCCTTTGGGAGAACCTTTAAAAGCCAGTCTCTACCATGCTCTCATTTATTTCTGTCACGCTGAGTAGTAATGTTCTCAACAGACATTGCATCATCAGCTTGGGTTCCAGAGGGAAGACAAAGGAGCAGAGCTGCCCATCCCTGATCCACAATAAACATGTACGAAATAAACATGTAGCATGTGCTGGAAATGTTTTGTTATTCATTTATTTGGAGTTGTTTATTCCCATTGCATGACCTAGCTCAGTGGTTTTTAAATATTTGGTATCTATCAGAATGACCTAGAATGCTCACTAGTCCCACAACCAGAATTTCTGATTCAGTGGGTCCAAGGTAAGACCTGAGAATTCCTGTTTCTAACAAGTGATACTGATGTTGATAGCCCAGGGACTAGACTCAGGATCACTGACTTAGTCTCTTCTGACTGATACATGTAATGTTTTCATGCTGTTTAGTCTCTTGTAGCCTCCAGTGCCTTGTTTCGCTTTATAAAGTCTTCCTACACCTCTCAACCAAGCAATCTTATTTGATTCTCTTTAGTTTGAGCCAGTTATGTCCAATCCACAACCCACAGGCTGCCTGCAGCCCAGGAGAGCTAGTAATGAGGCTCTACAAAACCTTTTAACATCATGTGGTTTTTAGCATTTTTTGTGTGTGTGACCCCACGAGTAGTTTCATTTTTGAAGTTCAATCACACCTTATTCATGACATCGTTTTCTGACAGCACATAAATTTGTAAGCAGCTGTTTTCAATGATGAGGCACATGAAAAGTGAAATTCAAACATTTCTGCTGAGCACCTTGAGAACTCACTAAGAATTGTGACTGCTTCCGTCGAACAAGACATTGATAGATTAGTTTTAGAAGACAAAGCTGAATTTCCCATTTGTTTTATATTGTTCTCACTTTTCTAAACTTTATACTAAAAATTAAAAGTCCTATTATCATAACACTGACTATATTATACACTGTATGAGCGGTCCAAGAGAATTCCTCTTTACTTGATGTGGTCCAGGAAAGCCAAAATGTTACTCAATAAGGCTCAGAGAAACCAAAAAGTTGCACAGCCCTTGTTTAAACTATCTAAGTAGGAACCTTCTTCATGCTATGAATCTGATTGATAAACCTTGTAATAAAATTGCTTTTGACATTGTCCTAAGACTATCAACATATTTTTATCTTTCATGATCCACACAACCACACTGAACACTAATAGGACAGATATAACTTAGCAAATGAGAATACTAAGTTTCGGACCAAATGAGTTTTAGCCCTCTTTGATGGTTAATTTGCTTCAATTATTAGATTGAGTTTAGGTAGCAGCTACTTCATATTCTTTTTGTGAAAACAGGCTATAGACAGTGTTGTAATATATTCTGAGTTTCTTTTAGTATTTCCTCATAACAGTTATTGAATTCCTAATTACATTTTACTTTTAAAATGATAGACTAGTTTCAATTTTCAGAGGGAACAACAACATACTATAAGCTTTCTAAAAGATGCACAAAAATAACATTGGTTCTTAAAACAAACTTAACTTGACCAATAGTGAACTCAGCAAAGAATGGCAAAGCCCTTAGCAATAGGATTTAACCATACCTAAATTAAGAGTAGTTTTCAGTCTCTGATCACCACAAACTAGACTCGAGGAAAATGCAGGAGGATGTTTAACTGTAATTAGAAGTTTCAATTATTAGTGCAATAATACTAAAGTCCTTCCATCAGGACCACTATTAACATATGTACAGTAAATTATGCACTTGAAAAATAAATCTTGAGACATTTCACTTTCATGGGAGAAAATGTAAAGATACATAAACTTACTGGATGTGCTTTATACTTTATGCAAATTCCAATATCAAACACTAGGGCTTATTACACAAGTACAAAAGTGTATGTAAAATGATTTTTGTAACAATGAAAAATAATCTGAATGTTTGTCAATAAATCACAGTACTTCTGTTTAATGGATATGTATGTTATATATGTAAATGTACATATATGTACACTCATATATGTACACTATATATGTAAATGAAAGAGTATATTGCAAAACGATATATATGGCGTGGCTTCATTGTTTTCAAAAAAATATATTTATGGGGAAGTGTGTATATACACAACTATACAATAAATATTGAAGAAAACTTAGCATACTTAGCAAAAGAAAATAAATTTTCATCTCAGGGTGGGTAATATACATGGTATTATTTCCTATATTACATTTTACATATTTCCTGATTTTTAAAATTTATAAAGAAAAAGTATTTAAATTTATAAGTTTTCTGAACCTTTGACAAGAAGATAATGCCCTTATATAACTTTTAAGATAAATAAAGTTTGAGTGCTATTTAAAAAAAAATTAAAGAAAGAGAAGCAGATGTCATAAAGAGCTAAAAGCAGAAATGCAAGAGTTGGTCCACAAGTTTAGAGACTAATCTATAATAATAATTAATTATAAGACATAGCATGCATAATTTTTAATTAACATTGTTTTTATGATAAAAATGATTTTTAAAATTGGCATAGAAGGAATGTACCTCAGTATAACAAAGGCCATTTAGGAAGGATAGCTATGACAGGACTATAGCTAACAATATACTCAATGATGAAAAATATAAAATTCTTTTCTCTAATATGAAGAGCAAGGCAAGCATGCTCACTTTCATTACTTCTATTCAACATTTACTTTTCTTAATATGTAGGAATTCTTTCAGAGTGTAAAAATTTTGCAAAATGCATAAAAGTTAAATATTAAATCACTACTAAAATTGTTTTTTGTGTATGTTTTTCATTAAAATTTGTAAATTTACATTTATTCATTAATAAATGTAAATATTTGTAAATGTAATTTAAAAACATAATTATAGAATTCAGGCATTTTTAGTTGAACAAATGTTCTTTCTGATAATGTTTAAAGGAACATATTGGAAAGAAAGATTCTATTCATATAACTGATAAGCTAGAATTGGACAAAAAGTTTAAAAACGTAAGGAATTACATCTCCAGAACACCAAAAGAAGAGGCAACTTTGCATCTCTTAAGAATTTCCCTTGGTTAATGCACTATCAGATTTTTTTAATGCAAAAGGAAGAGAAATTAGTCAATATGTAAAAATTGTTTTTTCTTAAGGTTTAGGTTTACTGTTTTACATAAGGAGAGCCAAAAGCTGCCGTTACCTAATCAGTGAAGGAAGTAGAGAAATATCACTAAGAGGAACAGAAGTAAAGCAATTAGGAATAAACTTCTAAGCAAAACTCTGAGTTTTCTATTTTTTGCTGTGCAATGAGTTCCATTCCAAAGTGTCTGATGAAAGCAATTGGCTTGTTCCTGCAGAAAGGCTGTCAGTGGTAGACACAGCTGTGCAGATCTGGCACACAGTGGTTTGGTTTGGTTTGGCTTTCTAGACTCACCAGCTTTCTAACATCCCTCAACCCACAGTTGTTGCTGAGTCTTCTCATTCTTCTTAGAAAACACAAGAACTAAACCTCAAGCCTGCCTCTCTCACCCTTGTTCCAAAGGGTAGCCTGCCATCAGAGACAATAAGATTATTTTATTTTCAAAAAGTGTCTGGAAAAAGTTGGAGAAAATACAGTATCAAAACTTCTTTGATCTCCACTTACATAAAACCCACCTCTACTGCTGCCTTTGAAATCTTGACTTTCATTAGGATTCACACAAGCTAATGTAATGCTGGAGAAAATACATGGGCCCCACTTCAAGAAAGAAGAATATTGGTTTTAGAACTCTACAGCATTTATCTAGATGTCAGGCATTGGCATAAGACTTTTAAAAGTACAATTCAAAAGCAACAATTAATGCCATTATAATGCTTTAACTACACGACAACTTAAATTGTGAGAAATTGCATATTTCTGAAATTGACTAAAGAGAAACCAATGACAAACTTAGCAAAGGAAGAGCTAGATTTTTCTATCTTGCAAACCACTAAATTTGTTGATGGAGAATAATAATAAAACGGTCAGTGTTGGTGAATATTTTTCATCAAACAAGTAGGAAAGATTTCCCTTTGATAATTTTATCCATTCATTCATTTGGTTAACAGATGTTTAAAGACTACCTGCCATGTGTCAGTAAGGTTCTGGGTACTTGAGACACAACAGTGAACAAAAAAATACCAAACCCCAAACAAATAAACATGCAAAAATTCTTGACCTCCTTCTAGTAAGGTGGATAGATGATAAACAATGTACATAATAACTAAACTATGTGAGAGTTAAGAAAATGATACATGCTATGCACAAAAATAAAGCAGAATGTGACAGATTAGAAGTTCTTATCAGGGAGTAGCAATTTAAAATAGTTGGTGAGAACAGTGTTTATTAGGAAACTGATATTTAAGCAATGTCTTTAAAGAGGTGAAGAAGTTAGTCATGCACTATTTTGAAGAAAGGCCATTTTATTCAGAGGGAATAGAAGGCAAGAAGATCAGAGTGGATGAATGAGAGGAAAAGAAGGAGAGATAGGAGATGAAAAGGAATGAAGATATCAAGCTATGTAGACATTCGCTGAACACTGTGAAGACCAGGAGTCCCAAACTCCTGGGCCATAGACCCAGGAATGGTCCTGCTAGAAAGCAGGCCGCACAGCAGGAGGTGAACAGTGGAGCTTCAACTGTATTTTCAGCCTCTTCCCATTGCTTGCATTACCACCAGAGTTCCACCTCCTGTCAGATTAGCACTGAAAAGCCTGCTTCCATTTCTAACATCCTGTCTTTGTGAAGCAGGGTTTTCTGCAGTGACAGCAACCAAAATGAGAATGTGGAGTAGACTGGACATAAGCAAGACACTTGAGGTTTCACTGTCTCCCATCACCCCTATATGGGACTGTTTAGTGGTAGGAAAACAAGCTCAGGGCTCCCACTGATTCTGCATTATGGTTAGTTGTATAATTATTTCATCATATATTACAATGTAATAATAATAGAAATAAAGTGCACAATAAATGTAAAGCTCTTAAATCATCCTGAAACCAATTTGACTGCCTTCCCCACTCCCATCCTCACCCATGGAAAAATTATCTTCCACGAAACTGTTTCCTGGTGCCAAAAAGGTTGAAGAGCTCTGGTAAGAACTTCAGTCATTTTTTTCTGAAATGGAAGTCCTGTGAGAGTTGTTTTATAAGGGTTGCTTTAGCTGTAAATTCCCTTTGGGGTTGGGAGTATGAACAGAAACACGGACACCAGTTATGAGGCTTTTGCAGTAATTTTGATGAAATAATACTCTGCCACCAGGGTGAAAGTAGTTTAAAATATCTTTTTTGCTGAATGAAAAAACTGTCTGGTCTGATTTGCAAGTCAGGTTTGTAACACGATTGCCAATTAAAAATCCTACCATTGTGAAAAAAAATCCTGCCATTTGAGCAGGGCAAGTTGGAGATGTAGGCCAAGTTTCCAAACACACATGCATCCTGGTAGTGGGGTTCTGAAATACTTTGTCTTTCCCCAAATGCCTCTCTAATGGTTTGTCATGGTGATTCAGTGATCCTACAAGGTCATTATGAATATACTCAGTACCTGGGAGGGAAGATAGGAACTTACTAACAATTTAGATCCTAAAAGTTTTAGAAGCTGTAACCAGCCTTCTAATCAATATACTGGTCATAGAAGGACTCAATAGAGTTATGTGGTTATTCTCAGAAAAGATCCCGCAAACATCTCCTCTGAAAGCCCAGTGAGGCAGGAGAATCTTCCTCTAATACACAGGAAAGTACTGAATTGCGTCAATGAGTGTCTAAATCTGTTTAGGCTGCTAACAAAATCCCATAAACTGAGTAACTTATAAACAACAGAAATTTATTTTTACAGTTCTAGAGTCTGGGAAGGCCATGATCAAGGTGCCAGCTGATTCCGTGTCTGACGAGGGCCTACTTTCCTGTTCACAGACAGTGCTTTCCTATGCTGTCCTCACATGTTGGAAGAGTCCAGGGATCTCTCATAAGCCTCCCTATCTCCTAATATCATCACCTTGGGGGGTTAGAATTTCAGCATATTAATTTTGGGAGAACACAAATATATAAATCATAGCAATGGGAGAGTTACTCAGATTTGAATGTGCAAAAAGAAAAGCAATAAATATTTTGATATTAGTAACACATTATTACAGTTGACAGCATTTAGCACATTGTAATTTTAGATTACTGAATTGTATGAGTCACCTAAAATCATCACTCGCCAAACTCCTTAAGATTAAAAAAAAAATAATGAAAGGAAAAGAAAATGAAAGCTTTTATTTTCTTTTCTTTTGATTTTGAACAGATGCATTTCAGAAAAGTGGTGGTGTCCTTTTGGTAAATCAGAATGTCAGCTGAGTATTTTTAAAAAGTAAAAAAAAAAAAAAATGTCCTGGACTTTCTTGGAAAGGTTAAAATGGTTTAAGTAAATTTAGTCAAAGTAAATGACATCTAGTGAAGAATACAAGGAAACTATATTTATTTATAAATGCTTTCACTTAAATTCTAAACAAGTAATTTACCAGTCTATAATTTCAAGAGTTTGTGATGTGATTCTGACAAAGAATATCAAGAATTTTAAATAGTAAAGAAATGATGGGTGTACAAAAGAACACAGGTTGATAAAAAGATTAATCTACAGTCTCAGGCACCTTAATGTTACAATCTATGGTTATGAGTAATCATTTGGAAACAAAAACTCCTCTAAGTGGCTCTTGTCCTTTTCCTGCCCTCACAATACCTAACCAGCTGTAGCTGACATCAATGCAGGAAGTAGTCACATTTCTGCAAATCAGAGGCTGTTAAGAGAGACATACATTGTCAGCCAATCAAGCAGTATTGAGATGTAAGATTTCTCAACACAGACAGGAGGCTAGTTTAGTCACAGTTTCAAATAATTATTTTATTTAGGAAAGCTGTACATTTAACTGAATAAAATGCAATTAAAATGGAACACAACAATAAAAAATTACAATGTAAGCTACTTGTTAAGAATTAACATTGAATGCATCCAAAACAGTGTGTTTCCAAACCTGTCTAACACGGTTTTCAATACCATAGACAGTGCAAGACTGGTCTGGTATAGGTCAAATAACTCATAACTATTCAGAGTTTTGCTTTAAGATAAGTGATTCCTTGGTTGTACTTTCAAATTTACTTAATCCTTAACAAAACATGCTTTGCCTTTGTATGTCATCCTAACAATACTCAAGTTCAGAATTCAGGATACTTGGAACTTACTGTGTGTTGTAAAAGAAGGATTGTTCTATCTCTCCTTTGTATAGTCATTCACTAACACCAGAGTCACCCTCCTTTCATTCCTTAATCACTTGAAGTCAAGTTTCACTGTCACTCTTCCCAGCATTGTACTGCAAGTCTTAGTAATGTCAGCATCTACATAGATGGTCCTTTCAACTCTCCGATCTCTCATTCCTTGACTTCCACTCCTAGACTTATTTTCCACTCTCCTCTGCTGACTTCAGTTCATGGACATACCCCAGAACAGGGGTAGGCAAATTATGCTCATTGGCCAGGCACTTTTTCATTTGGTTGATTTTGTCTTTAATAGACTTTGTTTTTTACAGCAGGTTTAGGTTCACAGCAAAATTAAATAGAAGGTATAGAAATGCCCTATGTAGTACCCCACCCCCATACACTAACACCCTCCCCCACATCGATGCTTCATTGCCACCTAAGCCATAGTGTACACTAAGCTTCAGTCTTCCTGTTGTACATTCTATGGGATTAGAAAATTTATAAGCCGGGCTCGGTGGCTCAGCCTGTAATCCCGCGCCTTTGGGAGGCTGAGGTGAGTGTATCGCCTGAGCCCGCGGGTTCGAGACCCGCCTGGGCAGCGAGACCGCATCTCTACAATAAATCAAAAAATCAGCCGGGCATGGTAGCTCACGCCTATAATTCCAGCTACTCGGAAGGCTGAGGCGGAAGGATCGCCGGAGCCCAGCAGGTCGAGGCTGCGGTGGCCGGGAGCGGCCACTGCACTCCAGTCTGGGTGACAGAGTGAGACTCCAACTCAAAAAAAACAAAAAACAAAAAAGAAAATTTATAATGACATATTCACCATGATCATATAATGCAGAGCAGTTTCACTGACCTTAAAATTCTCTGTACTCTGCCTATTCATCCCTCCCACATCGCCAACCCTGGGCCATCAATGATCTTTTTACTGTCTTCATAGTTTTGCCTTTTCCAGAATGTCACATAGTTGGAATTGTTCAATATATGGTCTTTTCAGATGATTTTTTTTTTCAATTAGTTATATGCACTTAAGTTTACTTCATGTCTTTCATGGCTTGGTAGCTCATTTATTTTAATCATTAAATAAAAGCATTGTCTGAATATAGCACAGTTTATTCATCCACCTGCTGAAGGACATCTTGGTTGTTTCCAACTTTTGGCAATTATTAATAAAAGAGCTATAAACATTAGTGTGCAGATATTTTAGGGGCCCTAAATTTTCAACTCCTTTGGTAAATGCCAAGGAGGGTGCTATGGACAGAATATGTGTGTTCCTCCAAAATTTATATGTTGAAATCTGAATTCCCAAGGAGATGATATTGGGATGTAGAGTCCTCGGGAGGTGATTAGGTCATAAGGATTGAGCCCTCATGAATGGGATTAATGCCTTTATAAAAAACACCCCAGGAAACTGTCTTGGTCCTTCTGTCATGTAAAACCACCTAAAAAAAGATGGTCATCTATGACCCAGAAGCAGTACTTTACACAGAACCTACTAGTGCCTTCCTCTTGAACGAAACAGCCTCCAAAACTGTAAGAAATAAATTTCTGTAGTTTATAAACAACGCAGCCTATGGTATTTTTACTATAGCAACCAGAGTGGACTAAAAGGACGTGATTGGTAGATTGTGTTGTAAGGGTCCATTTATTTCTGTAGGAAACTGCCAAATTATCTTCCATGTGGCTGTACCGTTTTACATTCCCACCAGCAATGAGAGTTCCTATTGCTCTATATTCTTGTCAGCGTTTAGTGTTATCAGTGTTCTAGATTTGGGCCATTCTAATAGTTTTGTAGTAGTATTTCAGTATCTTTTTAATTTGCATTTCCATGATGATATATTATGTTGAATATGTTTTCATATGCTTAATACTCATCTGTGAATTTTCTTTAGTGTCATGTATGTTAAGGTCTTTGTCCTATTTTTTATTGGGTTGTTCATTTTCTTTTTGTTTAGTTATGAGTGTTTTAGGGGTATATTTTGGGTGACAGTCTTTTATGAGATATGTTCTTTGAAAATATTTTTCTCTCAGACTGTAATTTGTCTTTTTATTCTCTTGACAGTGTCCTTCCCAGAGCAATTTTTTAATTTGTAATGATGTTTAGCTTTTTTTTTTTTTTGAGTTGGAGTCTCACTCTGTCACCCAGACTGGAGTTCAGTGGCCGCTCCCGGCCACCGCAGCCTCGACCTGCTGGGTTCTGGCGATCCTTTCATCTCAGCCTTCCAAGTAGCTGGAACTACAGGCACGCGCTATCACGTCCGACTGATTTTTGATTTATTGTAGAGATGAGGTCTCGCCAAGTTGCCCAGGCGGGTCTCGAACCCGCGGGCTAGGGCAATCCACTCACCCCAGCCTCCCAAGGCTCAGGATTACAGGCTGAGCCACCGAGCCTGACTATGATGTTTAGCTTTTATCAATTCCTTCTGTCATGATATCCCCAAATATGTTGCTGAGATTTTTACTGGAATTGCACTGAATCTATAGATCAAGTTGGGAAGAACTGACTTCTTGACAATGGAGTTTTTCTATTCATGAACATGCCATATCTCATGTCTTGGATGTTGTATCTAAAAAGTCATTGTTATACCTAAGGTCGTTTAGATTTTCTTTTATTTCTAAGAGTTTTGTAGCTTTGCATTTTACATTTAGGTCTATGATCTATTTAGAGTTAATTTTTGTGAAAGGTTTAAAGTCTGTGCCTAGATTAATATTTATATCATTATTATTACTATTATCAGCATTATTATTTTGCTTGTAAATGTCTAGGTCCAGCACCATTTACTGAATAGAATAGCTTCTCTCTCCATTGTATTGTCCTTGCCCCTTCAGCAAAAGTCAATGACTATATTTTTATTTGGATCTATTTCTGGGCTCTCTATTCTGTTCCATTGATCTATTCATCTATTCTTTGGTCAATACCACACTCATGATTATTGAAGATTTAGAGTAAAATTTTAAGTTTGATGGTGTCAGTCCTCTAACTTTGTTCTTCTCCTTCAATATTGTCTTAACTGTTCTGGGTCTTTTGTCTCTCCATATAAACTTTTGAGTCAGTTCATTGATATCCAAAAAATATGTTGCTGAGATTTTTACTGGGATTGCATTGAATTTATAGATCAAGTTGGGAAGAACTGACTTCTTGGCAATGTTGAGTTTTTCTGTTCATGAACATGCCATATCTCTCCATTCATTTACTTTTCTCTTTGTTTTCTTTCATAAGAGTTTTGTAGTTTTTCTCATATAGATCTTACACATATTTTGTTAATTTAAGATTTTTATATAGGGGGTGCTAATGTAAATGGCATTGTGATTTTAATTTTAAATTCCACTTACTCATTTCTAGTATATAGAAAAGTGATTGACTTTTGTATATTAACCTTGTATCCTAAAATTGTGTGACAAATACTTAGCCATTTGTTTTTATACATAAAGTTTTACTGGCACAATCATGCCCACTAGTATTGTCTATGAATGCTTTCTAGCTACAATAACAGAGTTGAATAAATGCAACAGAGATTTTATGGCCTGCAAGCTTGAAATATTTATGCTGCTAATAGTAATTGTACTCTTTCTCCATAAGTTTAATTGCAGGCATCTAACTCTCCTGACCACTACTTTCTATGTTTCCAGTTTACTTGCTCTAGATTCCTGACTCTAGCAATTCTATGACCTCCTTGGTGTTTTCAGCACATTGATCCAATACCCATTTCATTTTTACTGACTTCTTTCTTTCATTTCTAACCCAGCTTATATTTCATGATTCATCTTTGTAATCATTCTTTTTCATACATTCTCTTTCTTTTCATAATATTTACTTGGAAAAAATTTCAAGCCTGGATAAATGTAATTCTCCATCTGCTTTGTGCCTAAAACTCTGCAGTTGAATATAACTGGAGAAAAACACAGAACCATGTTCACTGGTTTCTCTTTCACTTCATGATAACAAAACTTAAATAAACTTTAAGTTAAAAAAAACTATTTTATTTCCCTAACAAATTCATTCTCTTCAATGCCTATTTCATACTTTCTGCATCCTCTTCAAACTATCATAACTCCCTCCCATGTCTGAACAAATGAGTGAAAATAGAAGTAATCAGAAAAGACATTCCACATACTCCTACAACATCTACCCACTTACCCAAATCTGAGCCCTTATACTGTTTTTTCTTTGCTTACCATAAATAAACTGGCTATGCTCCTATTTGAAAACTTATTCACTCAATTCCTTTCCTTCTATACTACTCAGATATATCATTACAGAAATCATCCCTTCTCTCTGTGCTACACCATTATTGCCTCCTCTCTTACTGGATCATTTTTACAAACATACAAGCATGTTGTAGTTTCTCTCATCTTGAAATAAAAGCATTCTCTTGACAACGTATTACCCTTCAATTACCTTTCCATTTTTCTGCTTCCTTCTACCACAGTCTATGTCTCTATTACCTCTATCATTAATATCCCTCCTTCATTTTCATTCTCTGTTTTCTTGAAGGAAATCTAATAAAACTTTCAACCCAAACATTTTTCTGAAACCAGTCTTCCCAAGGCCACTAATGCTAACTCTAATGGTCAAACACAGCCCTTACCATACTTGACTTTCAAGATCATAAGCTTGAGTTTTCCCCAATGCAAACACTAAGACAAGAGTCCAAAGGTATATAGTTGATTTACGAATTGCAGGAAACACTAATCGATGAGTGAGAAAGGGTACAGAAAAGAGAAGCTAAACAATGAAAGGTATATTATTAAAACAACTATCACTATAATTAAGTTCCATGAGGAATCAAATAGAAACAGCGTGAACATTCATATCAGCATTATTTTCTCTTAAGAATCTAGAGAGCTGGGCTATTTACATAGTGACTTCTTCCAGTCATTGGTTAAGGGCTCTAAATGAGGGGATTATATTAATAATTCCCCAGCACTTCTGACCTGGTTCATGCTTGGGCAGAGTGCTTTGCCTTGGCTTTGGAAACAGTCCTCAGGTACATAGATATGGGTATTGGCAGCTGAAAATTGATAGGAACATTCAGAATAGCAAGATCCAAAGGATGTGAGTGAGGCAGCTACAGCATCTGTTAATACATGCTTATCTCTCTCTTAGAATACTTTCTTCAGGTGGTTTCAGAAATAACAGACTCCTGGTTTTCCTTTTACCTCTCTCTCTCTCTCTGTGTGTGTGTGTGTGTGTGTGTGTGTGTGTGTGTGTGTGTGTGTGTGTTTGTGGTTTATTGGGGGGGGTCTTTTTTGCTTCTTCCTCCTCATCTACTCAACCACTGTTGGTTCTCTTTGTAAATCTACATACACTCCCAAGGTAATCTTACCTAGTTTCTATATGTTGATATCTTCAAAATGTACAGCTTTACACTTGGCCTTTTTTAAAAAAAACTCCAGGCCTACTTATCTAACCTGACATCTTCAGTTAGTTATCCAAGCGACACCTCAAAGGTATTATGTCCAGGACTTATATCTTCATGACTCATCTCATCATTTCTGAACAAATGTTTCTGCAACAGTAACTTTCCTATTAAAACAAAACAAACAAACAAAACTACCAATTACACCTCACTGTATTTTCTCTCCTCTTTACCTGTTTTAATAATCATATGCATATTTTACTGTATATTTTATTTACTTATGTGTTTTTACCCTCTTGAATGTAAGGGCTAAAAGTTTTTCTCTGTTTTTCACCACTATATCCCTAGACCCTAAAATAGTGCATGTCACAATGTTAGCACTCAAATAATTCTTGACAAATATATAAGTGAATAAAGAAGAATTGAAACTAACAATTAGCATTGTACCATGGACATACTCAGATTTCCTAATTATAGACAAATTGAAATATGAGGAAACTTTTCCATAACAGAATACTTGAAGAACTGGGACGAGTCTGAGATTTTACTCTGCTAACAAAATGAAAAGATTTTCTATTATTTTCCTCAATGTTGGTAGAATACACAAAACTCTAGATTGAGAGACAAAGGGCTTTATCACTCTCAGCACAGTAGGCAGTATAAGCTTCACATTCACACTGATGCTCCTTGGCCACTAGGTCCCATAAAAGTGTTATGATTTTGAACCAGGTAGATGCCATGCACATAGTGGGTTTGTGTCATAATGGAGGACTCTTCAGTGTAAGAAATCTCCAATTTTATAAGGGTATTGTTAGCAAATCTGCCCAAGCTTTGCCCAGAGGGATACACTATCTTTTTATTCTGTGTGGGAAATCAGTGTGCCCTCTACTATGGTCAGATATGTTCTATCTTTCAAGTTTGCTCACTATGGAAACATCTTTGACATGACAGTCTGGGACAAAGGTTATCGCAAAATGTTCAAAAATGTGACAGAATTGTCTTCAAAGTAGATATTTTGACTGTTGAATTTTACCAAACATTTGAGAAATAAATTGATACCAATTCTACACAATTTCTCCAAGGAAATAGAAGAGAATGGATTACATCTTGACCTATTATAAGTAGCCAGTATAAAACACAAAATAGACCAGAACAGTACAAGACACATAACTACTAGCAAATATTCCTTAAGAATATTTAAAACAAAAGTTATTGTGAAGACCAACACCTAGACACATAGTAATATGCCTAAACAAAGTAAGCACAAAAGAAAAAAATCCTAAAGGCAGCAAGAGAGAAAGGTCAGATTGCCTACTGGGAAAATCAATCAGAATAGCAGCAGATCTATCGGCTGAAACACTACAGGAAAGAAGGGACTGGAGTCCAATATTCAAAGTCCTCAAAGATAAACAACTCCAACCAAGAATTTCCTAACCCAGCTAACCTTTATCAGTGATGGAGAATTAAAATCCTTCCCAGACATCCAACCCCTAAGAGATTATGCAGCTTCCAGACCAGCTCTATAGGAAACACTTAAAAAGATATTAAGCACAGAAGAAAGGAAAAAAAGTATGACCACACACTACCCAAGACAACAGCAGAGCACAGAATCAAAAGAGAATACAGTGCAACAACAAACTTAAAAACACATACATACATCAACCACAAAGCCAAAAGAAAACAAGCAAACAAATAAACAAACAAACAAAACTTTATGAGAACCACATGACAGGGATAAACAATTACATTTCAAGAATCAGTTTAAATGTGAATGGACTAAATGCACCACTGAAAAGACACAGAATGGCAAACTGGATAAGAAACCATGACCCAATTATTTGCTGCATTCAGGAAACCACAAAGGACAAACACAGACTCAAAGTTAAAGGATGCAAAATGAGTTTCCAGGCAAATGGATCACAAAAGAAGGCAGGAGTAACAATCTTAATATCAAACAAAGCGACCTTTAAGCTATCAAAAATTTAAAGATACAAAAAGACACTACATAACGATAAAAGATTCAATCCATCAACAAGAAATATCCATCCTAAACATATATACACTCAACACAGGAGCACCAGCATTTATAAAGCAACTACTAAGCAAATTTTAAAAAGATATTGACTTTAACACTATTATAGCAGGAGACTTGAATACCCCACTAAAAGCCCTGGATTGATCATCGAAGCAAAAAATCAACAAGGATATCCAGAACCTAAACTTGACACTTGACCAAATGGACTTAATAGATACCTACAGATTACTCCACCCTACAACCACAGAATATTCATTCTACTCATCGTCACATGAAACATATCCAAGAACAATCACATCCTTGGCCATAAATCAAGCATAAACAAATTCCATAAGATTGAAACATTGCCATGTGCCTTCTCAAACCATAGTAGAATAAAAACAAATATCAAAACCAATAAAATTTCCCCCAAACCCACAAAGACATGGACAGTAAACAGCATGATGCTTAACAACTACTGGGTCAACTCTGAAATCAAAGCAGAAAGTAAAAGATTTCTGGAAACCAATGAAAATGAAGAAACATCTTACCAAAACCTCCAGGATGCCATGAAATCAGTTCTAAGAGGGGAATTTATATCACTATAGGCACACATCAAGAAAATGGAAAGATCACAAGTTAACAGCCTAATAAATCACCTAAGGGAGCTGGAAAGAGGTGACCACCAAAACCCCAACTTTAGCAGAAGAATTCAAATCACAAAAATAAGAGCCCAAATATGGGATATAGAAGGCAAAAATATCATAGAAAACATCAACAAAACAAACAGCTGTTTTTTGAAGGAATTAACAAGATTGATGGACCAAGAAAAAGAGAGAAAAAGCCCCAAAACACAATCAGAAATACAAAAGATCAAATCACAACTGACTCCGAAGAAATACAAACGATTATCAGAGATTACTATGTGGAAAGAAATTTGATAACCTGAATGAAATGGAGAGCTTTCTGACATCATACAACCTCCCCAGGTTGAAACAAGAAGAAATTGACTCTGTCATAAGAAAACTACCTACAAAAAAAGCCCTGAACCAGACAGCTTTCCAGTAGAATCAACAAAATGTACAAGGAGGAGCTGATACCAATGCTATTGAAAGTATTCCAGGCAATTGAGAAAGATGGAATTCTCCCCAAATCATTTTACAAACCCAACATCACACTGATACCCAAACCGGGTAAAGATAGAACAACAACAACAAAAAGAACTAGAGGTCAATATCCCTTATGAACATACATGCAAAATTCCTCAACAGGATTCCAGCAAATTGGATCCAAAAACACATCTCAAAAATCATTCATCATGACCAAATAGGCTTCATTTCCTGGATGCAGGCCTGGTTCAACATTCACAAGACCATAAATGTCATTAAATACATCAACAGATGTAAAAACAAGAACCACATGATTATCTCATTAGGTGCAGAAAAAAACTTTTGATAAAATCCAGCATCCCTTCTTGATAAAAACCCTCAAACACTCAGGTATGGAATAGAAGGAACATACCTCAAAATAGTAAGTGCCATCTACAATAAACCTACAGCTAACATATTGCTAAATGGACAGAAGCTGGAAACAGTTCACCTGAAAATTGGAACAAAACAAGGTTGCCCACTCTTACCCCTCTTGTTCAACATTGTGTTGGAAGTCCTAGCTTGGGCAAATAGACAAGCGAAGGAAATTACGGGTATCCAAATAGGAAAAGAGGAAGTCAAGTTATCCCTCTTTCCTGATGATATGATCCTATACCTTTAAAATGCAAAAGAATCTGTCAAAAAACTGCTTGAACTGATAAAGGACGTTAGCAAAGTCTCAGGATAGAAATAAATGTGCAAAAAACAGTTGGATTCCTGTACACCAACAACAAGCAGGCAGAGAACCAAATAAAAAGCACAATCCCATTCACAATAGACACACACAAAAAAAAGAAATACCTTGGCATCTTCCTAACCAGAGAAGTTAAAAACCTTTACAATGAGAACTAAAAAACACTGCTCAAAGAAATCCAAGAAGACACAAACAAATGGAAAAATACTCCATGCTCATGGATAGGAAGAATCAACATTGTTGAGATGTCCATCCTACCAAAGGCAACCTACAGATTCAATGCAATACCCATTTATTTACCAACATCATTCTTCTCAGACCTGGAAATGACAATACAGAAATTCATATGGAACATAAACAACCTCAAATAGCCAAAATAATCCTAAGCAAAAGAAACAAAGCAGAAGGTACCACACTTCCAGACTTCAAACTTTACTATAAGCAATCAAAACAGCCTGGTATTGGTACAAGAACAGGCATATAGACCATAGAACAGGATAGAGATTCCAGAAGCAAAGTCTCAGTTTCTCAACCAATTCATCTTTGACAAAGCCTCCAACAACAACTACTGGGGAGAGGAGAGCGTATCCAGTAAATGGTGTTGGGAAAACTGGCTGATCACATGCAGAAGATTGAAACAGGACCCCTACCTATCACCATATACAAAAATTAACTCTAAATGAATCAAAGACCTAAATGTAAAACCTCAAACTATAAGAATCTTAGAAAATGCAGGAAACACCCTTATGTAATTGGAACTGGCAACCAATTTCTGATCAAAACCCTAAGTGACCATACCATAAGAGATAAGATAGACAAGTGGGACTTTATCAAACTGACAAATTTCTATAAAGCAAAAGAAACCATCAAGAGAGCAGGGAGACAGCCCATAGACTGAAAAAAAAATTATTTGCCAATTGTATATCTGACAAAGGCCTGACATCTAGGATCTACAAGGAACTCAAATGTACCAAAAAAAAAAAAAGTGGGCAAAATACATGAATAGACATTTCTCAAAAGAAGATATACAGACAGGCAACAGACACAGGAAAAGGTGTTCAGCCTCACTCATCTTCAGAGAAATTCAAATCAAAAGCACATTGAGATACATCCTAACCCCAGTAAGAATGGCCATCATTAATAAAACAAACAACAGATGCTAGCAAGGATGTGTGGAAAAAGGAACTCTTCTACACTGCTGAAGGGAATGAAACTAGTGCATCCTCTTTGGAAAACAATGTGGCAATTTTTGAAAGAACTAGAAATTAACCTTCCATGTGACCCAGCAATCCCCCTATGGGGAATATTCCCAGAGCAACTCAAATCATTCTACAAAAAAGATACCTGCACATGCATGTTTATTGCAGCACTATTCACAATAGCAAAAACATGGAACTAACCATGCTGCCCATCAAAACTGTATTGGATTTTAAAAAGTGTGATACATATACGCAAAGGAATATTATGCAGCCATAGAGAAGGACAAACACAGGACTTCGCAGTAACTCGGATGAATTTGAGTCACTCATACTCAGTGATCTAGCATAGAACAAACAACAGAGTACCATATGTTCTCACTAATAAGCAGACCTTGAACAATTGTGATAACACTATAAGAAAGTGATTGGCATTAGTGGGAAACTGCCGGGGGGGCAGGGCACATCTCATCAACAAGGGTACCTGTGTAATGAACATTTGCATACCTAACCCTGAATTGTATCCCCACATCTTTAAAATTAAAACGTTATCAACAAAAAAAATAACTAATTAAATTTAGCAATAATACATCATGACCAAGTGAAGACTGTCTCAGGAATGCAAGGTTAGTTCAGTATGAATAATCAATTCTGGTAATTCACCATATTAATACACCAAAGAAGATAAACAAAGTGATCATATCAATTAGTGCAGAGAATTTTTTTTTTTTTTTTTTTTGAGAAAGCAGGATTTATTAAGAGGACAGAACAGCTGCCATGGTGGGAAGGGATCCTAAGGGATTGCCCGCAGAGAAAAATTTTACAAAAAATTCATGATAAAAACTTTCAGCAAATAAGGAATAAAAAGAAACTTCTTTAACCAGATAAAGGAAATCTAAAAACAAAAATAAAATGAAACAAAACCAACACAAATGCAACTAACATTATGCTTAGTAGCAAATGTTTTTACCTTAGGTCATCACAAGACAAAGATGTTCATTCTCATCACTCCTATTCAATATTTTATTGGAAGCCCCAGCCAGTGCAGCAAAAAAATAAAATAAAATAAAATGCACACAGCTTTAAAAAGAAGAGATAAAACTTTATCTATTGGTTGACATGATTACCTGGCCAGGCTAGGTGGCTCAGCCTGTAATCCCAGCACTTTGGGAGGTCAAGGCGAATGGATTGCCTGAGTCAATCAAGACATGATTACCTATGTAGAAATCCAAAGAAATAAAAAATATCCTGAGAACTAATAGGTTAACTGAGCGAGTTATCAAAAGAATGAAACACAACATTAAAAAAAAATAAAAACTTATGTTCACATAAAATCCTATACTTGAATGTTTATAACAATTCTGTTAATATCAGCCCAAACTTAAAACAAGTTAAATGTCCTTTAATGAACAAATGACAAAGTGTGATACATCCATACAATGTAATAGCATTCAGCAATAACAAGGAACAAAGTGTAGCTGTACACAACAACATGGATAAATCTTAAAGGCAGTTTGCTGAATTAAATAAAGTCAGTCTCAAGAGGTTATAAACTAAATGATTCTGTTAATATGACATGCTGTACTAGACAAAACCATGATTATGGAGAATACATTAGTGGCTGATAAAGGTTAGAAATAAAGGAAGTATTTGACTAAATGAGGTTTTAAAAGAATATTTCTGAGTGGTGGAACCATTCTGAATCCTGAATGTTGTGGTGATTACACAAATCTGAGTATTTGTTAAAGTCCATGGAATGGTATACCAAAAACTAAAATAAAAGTTAATTTACATATGTAAATTTTCAAATGATTTTTTTTTAATTAAAAATACTTTCAACCTATGATCCATCAGTTTTGCTCATAGATGTTTACCAAGATAAATCAAAATCTTACAAAAGTTTGTACTCAATCACCTTATTCATTGCAACCCAAAACTGGAAAAAGGCCCAAATAACAAAAACAAGAGAATGAATAAACAAACTGTGAAATATTATTCAGCAATAAAAAGTTATAACATGAATCGATCTTAAAAATGTTACTGAGTAAAAGAAGTCAGGGATAGAACATATACATTTATAAGAAGTCCAAAAACAAGCACAATTTTATATACAGAAAACTATATTCGAACAATGATTGACTATGTGCATTTGAAAAGGAGAGGAGTATGGAATTAGTTCAAAACGGATATAAGAGAAATTTCAGGGTGATAGGTATGTTCTACATATTGCTTTTGGTCATGACATATATGGGAATATGTAATTGTCAAAACTCATCAAACCAAACATTTATAGTGTGATATAATATCAAATCAAACCCAAAAAAAACCTACATAAATTTTGAAATTAAACTGAAGGTGCTATAATTGCTTCATTCCCACATTGACCACAAACAAAAATGAAGCACATGTGGGGAAATGAGTATCACAAAGTCAGCATTAGACATTACTTCCTCAGTAAGTTATTCACTCTCTAAATGTAGTTTGTCAAAATAACTAACCTTAATGAGTTTCAATGGCTTGGGCAATAGGTGCTGAGTTCTGTTTTGGACATCTAACAGTACCTTCCAAATTATATCTTAGATAAAGTCACTATAGGCATGTCCAGGTGACGACTCATAAAACGTGTCTTTTTTTTTTGGCTATTAGAAGGCAATCCTATATGAATTCTAAGAAAAATATTTCCTTTTCGTTCTCTTTCTTTAATTATAAGATTTTTATATAAAAATCCTTACAAAATATTTATGCCTCTAGGCATGAAATTTTTAATTTTCTTTATGTAAACCACATCTTTTCAAGGTACTTTCAGTTCCTTGAGTTATAAAGGAAATGAAAAGTATTTGGAAATAATCAATCTTTGTAATTTTGTTGTCTCCAGTAAATGGGGCAACTGCTCCATCGTGCCAGCAGTCTATGCTTCCTTTCCAGTGATGTTAATTGCCAATATCAGTGTTATGTTAGTAGAGCCAATGCAAATGCTGCCAATCCAAGAGTCACACTATTTCAATACCACCTTCATTACCCAGCAGAAATTCTCCTTAACTGTGAGAAGTTCTGCTGAGTAAACAGGAAAACCTAGCCGGGCCCGGTGGCTCAGCCTGTAATCCCGCACCTTTGGGAGGCTGAGGTGAGTGGATTGCCTGAGCCCGCGGGTTTGAGACTCACCTGGGCAGGCGAGACCTCATCTCTACAATAAATCAAAAAATTAGCCAGGCATGGTAGCGCGTGCCTATAATTCCGGCTATTGGGAAGGCTGAAGCATAAGGATTGCCGGAGCCCAGCAGGTCGAGGCTGCGGTGGCCGGGAGCAGCCACTGCACTCCAGTCTGGGCAACAGAGTGAGACTCCAACTCAAAAAAAAAAAAAACAGAGGAAAACCTATTCAGTAAATGGTGCTGGGAAAACTGAGTGACCACATGCTTCTGCATGTGGTCACAGGAAACAGGACACCTACCTATTACCATACACAAAAATCAACTCTAAATGGATTAAAACCTAAAACCTCAAACTTTACGAATCTTAGAAAACACAGGCGATACCCCTACGGAAATTGGAATAGGCAATCAATTCCTGATCATAATCCCAAAATTCCATGCCATAAGAGATAAGACAGACAAGTGGGACCTCATCAAATTAAAAAGCTTCTGCAAAGCCAGAGAAACCACCAAGAGAGTGGGGAGACAGCCCACAAAAGAAAAAATGTTTGTCAACTGCATATCTGACAAAGGCCTAACATCCAGGATCTACAAGGAACACAAGCATGCCACAAGGAAAAAACCAAACAGCTCTATTCAAAAGTGGGCAAAAGATATGAATAGACATTTCTCAAAAGAAGACATATGAGCAGCCAACAGATACATGGAAAAATGCTCAGCCACACTAATCATAAAAAATGCAAATTGAAACCACACTGAGATACCACCTAACTTCAGTAAGAATGGTCATCATTAATAACTCGAAAATAAACAGATGCTGGAGAGGATGCAGAGAAAAGGGAATGCTTCTACACTGTTCGTGGGAGTATAAATTAATACAACCTTTGTGGAAAACAGTGTGGTGATTTGTAAAAGATCTAAAAATCAACGTTTCATATGACCCAGCCATCCCCCTTCTGGGAATATACCCAGAAGAACTCAAATCGTTCTACAAAGAAGATACCTTCCCATTCATGCTTATTACAGCACTATTCACAATAGCAAAAACATGGAACCAACCATGCTGCCCATCAAAAGTGAACTGAATTTTTTTTTTGAAAATGTGGTACATATACATGATGGAATATTATGCAGTCATACAGAAGTACAAATTATGGACTTCACAGCAACTTGAATGGATTTAGAGTCTATCATACTCAGTGATCTATCACAGAAACAAAGAACTGAGTACCACATGTTCTCACTGATAAGTGGAGCCTGAATATTTATCATAATACTACAAGAAAGGGATGGGCAGTAGTGGGACACTGCCAGGGGAGTGATGGGCACATAATATCAATAAGTGTATCTGATCTCAAACTTCCCAAAGGCGAAGTGAGGATCAATGGGGAGCCCAAACTTCACCTGTACAATGACTGTTTATCTACCTAATCCTGAATTGTACCTCACATCTTTAAAATATATAAATAAATTTTAACAAATAAATATGACTTAGATCCCTTTGTAAAAAGTAAATAGTTAGAAAATAGCAGCCCATGCCGGGCTCAGTGGCTCATCCTATAATCCCGCACCTTTGGGAGGCTAAGGTAAGTGGATTGCCTGAGGCCACGGGTTTGAGACCCGCCTGGGCAACTAGACCTCATCTCTACAATAAATCAAAAAATTAGCCAGGCATGGTAGCGCATGCCTGTAATTCCAGCTACTTGGAAGGCTGAGGCGGAAGGATCGCTGGAGCCCAGCAGGTCGAAGCTGCGGTGGCCGGGAGCGGCCACTGCACTCCGGTCTGGGTCACAGAGTGAGACTCCAACTCAAAAAAAAAAAAAAAAGAAAATGGCAGCCCATGGGTCATGACTTCCCCATCCTGGATTGAAGGCAGTTATCACTAAACCTCTTTGTATTTGTTCCTTCTAAGTCTGGGTGGAAACTCAGAATCATCCTCCTTTCACAATGTCAGGAGAACACTACCAACTGGTCACAATTAGCATGCATGGAAAAATGTATTTATCATCCCATGAAAGTTTTATGTTAACTTTACAAGAAGAATTTCTGAAAGTTAGTCAACACCCCTATTGTTTATTGAAGAAAATTCTAGGAGGCATTTAAAGAATTGGTCCTCATGCATCTAGGTTATATAAGAAATGACTCCTGCAAAGACCAGATCAGATCCATTTGAAACCCAAGTGTACTGCCTTAAAAGGAATTTCCAAATTTCCTTGTAATAATGAAAACAATGCCTGTCTTCCACTCCTAACCGCGCCATGAACCTCACTCACACCCTTTCAGAATTTCTGTATTGTTCCAGTCAGCACAATAAAAATACAGAAAATACAATGTGGTTACTAAAGCTCCAGAACCAAGTATTAATAAAACTGCTCATTTAAAAGCAAACTTCTGCTCATACAGATTGCTCTGAATTGTGTATGGAGCCACTCCTATTGCCAGTAATGAAAGCTTTAATGTAGTCAAAGAGCAACGTGAAGAGTTTTACATAGAAACTTCAGTCATTTTAAGTCAACAATTTAAATTACAAGACTTTTTTTCTAGTTCTGAAAACAAAATATTCACTATGGCTTATGTATCCAGGTTTCTCAGGAAAATTCAGATTGATGTTATTTGTAAATGTTGAAATATTCTAATTTGAAAAAATCATAAGAGACATCAGTTGGATATGATGTAGGAAAGCAAAGGTTAGGTTCAATGAAAGATACACAAATTATAGTTTTAATTTCCAAACTACCACCAATCCATCATGCAGCATTTTCATCTCAGACACGCCAAGAAATTAAATATTATTCTTCTCTCTGCAATTACACAAAAGCACAGCTATTATAGAGTTATTGTTTTTCATGCATGTCATCTAGTTTTAAAGATTTTATTTATTTTGTGTTGTTTTTAAAGAAAAGGCATTATCTGCTCAATTGCCTAGCAAAAAGGTTTTACAAATTTCTCTCAAGTTTCCATAGAAATACATTGATTAGAGCATAATTTCTGTTAATATTTCCTTCTTCTCCAGACTCTTCTGCTTGCTAAACTAACAGTGCACCTGCCCCTTGCCATCGTTTTCATCTTTTGTTCGGCTCAGTAGGTTACCTAACTGGTGGATTTTATTGAGTTAAATCAAGCTGTCACTTCATCTGCCTGAAGGATGACTCAAATACTACACATAATAATAAAAGAAAAGTAGGATAAAATAATCTTGTCAAGCCAGAAAAACTGATTGCTTGAAGTTGTAGCATTCAATCAATACACTAATTCCACAATTTATACCTTTTTCAATTGGAAGGGAAAGAAACCCTGATATGGTATTTCTTGGCTCACTGACCAACTTTGACCTTCTATCTATGTGAATGTAGGATTAACAAGGGTTTTTGCTTAGTGAAATCACCTATGAAAATAAGAAAACAAATGTAAGCATCTGTGGCTCCAAGTAACTATTAATTTTCAGAAATACAAGTACAATGTTTGTTTGCTATGTATACTAAAATGAAGATTATATTTAGCTTAAATTGGATGGTCTTTCCTATTGAAAAATAATTTGAAGCTAGAATTGGTGGCACAAACACATAAAATTTGGCATGGTGCAATCCCCTAAAGATTTTTTCTGTTTGGTCTGTTCATTATAGTTTATGCAAAAGAATAGGTAACTAAGCAATATACCGTTCTTTCTTTCATTTTGTATACTTCTTTGGATTCTTGCAAAATCTGTCATCTAAGATAAAGAGTTATACCATTCTGTTGAGCCATAGCTATGATTTCATACAGAGTATAATGAACTATTTTTTTACCTATTATTATTGTTTAAAATAATCTATCATTTTCAAAAGCTCATGCTTGTTTGCAAATTGTAATTAATTTGCATGCCTTTTAAAATCAATAAAAACACTTCATTTCAAAATTCTGGACTCTCTTTAGCTGTCAGGTTTCTGCTTTCCTTTCATAATTTCTCCCCTGCAGGCACCAACCAGGAAATAAAAATTCTTTGTTTAGCAAGCCTTTTATATTTCACTGGACCACCTGCTTACCTTGAATTGTGGCATGCAATCAACCAGCATCCCAAAAACTAGTACTTTTCTTCTAGCTCATATCTTAAATGTATGTGTGTGAACATGTGCATGTGTATATACTACAAAGCAACCTATAAAACTGAGATATTAAAATTTTTGGTCAAAAATATTTTCAATTATAAAAACTAAGATGCACTTACCCAAACACTTTTGGCTTAAAATAAATTATCTAACATTGTCAAAGAACAATATTTTTATTAATGTGAAAGCAATAATTTACATATATATTATATGTATACTATATATGTATATATATATATTTTAACTATATGTATTTATTTCTGAAATAAGCTCTTTTAAACTCTGGCTGTTGTGGAAACACAAGACTATCTTTGTCCCTCCAATATGCTTAATCACATCTCACTGCCAGCTTCAGCTTCTAAAGCCCAGATTTGAACTTTTGAAAGAACTGTGTGAGACCATTCTGTCATGTAAACCATCTGAACAGGCTGGGATCATAGAATGCAGTTGAACACAGCAGATCTCCAAATGCTACTAGCCTTTAAATCAGAGTTTGGGATAGATGAACAAAGAGCTATTTTTTTTTCTCACAGCAAACATAAAAATACTTGCCTAACCCAGCCTTACTCTCAAACTAGACCATGTCCTCTTACTTCTGTGCCATTTAGATTCCTTATAAAGAGGAAGAAGAAGAAAAAAAATAAGAAAAAGACTAAAAATCCTAAGTGCTTCTCCCTACAATCACCTACACACACACACACACACACACACACACACACACACACACGCACACCACTCCTTCTTACCTCCAGTAAGAATTAAGCCAAGCCATCTCTTAGAAAGCTTATATTTACACATACAGAAACATATGTTCATTTTTAAATGGTGAAGAAGCACATTCAAACCAATACCAAAAATATGTAGCAAGTAAATTCCAGGATGCAATTAAAGGTCACCAGTGACTTCCTGTTTATGCAATCCAATGGACTTAACTCACTCTTCATCCTCTATAATATTTTTGTAGAGTTTCATTCAGTTGATTAATCTCTCCATGAAAATATTTACTCTCCTTTGTACACATCTACCTTTTTGTGTATTTTATTTCTTTTATATGCCCTTGTTCCTTTTCCCTATTTTGAGCATTCTACAAGGTTTGACTCAGGGACCTGTACTTACATCAGTATATATTTTCCCCCATTTGAGAATTCATTTAGTCTAAAGGCTTCCATCTTCTGACTGAGCTGTGGACAGCAATCAACCTAGGGTCCAGGTGTTAGTGCCTAAGAGTTACAAGGAGGTCAGGAATTAAGCAAAAGGTCAGGCCAAGCAGACAGTCTGGAATCAAGAAGAGTACAGAAGTCAGTAGTCAAAGATCAATTGGAATATCAGGGCTGAGTGAAATCAAAAGAAAGGGATCATGATCATGTCTCAGTCAGATGTCAAGATAGTATAATGTGTTTCAAACCCAGAAAAGTAGTGGAGACCAGAAACATGCAGAGTCTCATATACCAAACCCCTTAAAGAGGAAAATCTTGCCTCCTATATTCTCCATGGCAGGAAGAAATCATTGACCAGCATTCTTAAAGATGAAGACCAGAATATGAGTATCTTTACTGTTGTTATAAATTGAAACAATAAAAAAAACTCAAGACTTTTCTCCTCTATAAAAATATCTTCTAAACCTCTATCTCTAATCAGACCTCCTTATATTCTTATATTTTCAAAAGCCAGCTTTTCCTGGAAGCTCTGTTGTCACTTCAATTTGACAGATGCTAAATATCTCTTCACATCAGTTCTTTATTCTGTCCATCATTCATTTATATAACCAAATGTATCAAGTGATTATAATGTGAGAGATAGTATTCTGGGCAATAAATTAATAGCAAAAAATTTTTTAAAGGTGACAAAAATCTATACCCTGGTATAGCTTGCACTCTCAGGGGTAGAAGAGACATCAAAAAACTAAATGGAGTCTTCACCCCCCTCCCAAAAGGAAGTTTTTAAAAAAAATTTTCTTTTCTTTTTCTGTTTCTTTCTTCTTTTGTCATTTTCTGTTTTTGTGTGTATATCAATGATTGAGTGTTCATCGTTTGTTTTGTTGCAGTTGTAGGGTTTTGTTCTTTTGTTCTTCTGGGTATTTTTTATATTTTTTTTTATAGTTTAAGGGGAATGTCAATAGATGTGTGAGGGTTCGACCGGAATTCCATTTTTCCCCCATTCGGTTTTTCAGTTTTTCTTCTCTATTCATTTTGTGCTAGGTATGTGTGTGTGTGTTGTTTTCTTGGGGGTCTTTTTGTTGCTGATTGTTTTGTTTTGCTTTGTTGTTATTCCAGTTTGTTTTGGAGTATGTGTGTACATGTTCAATTGCTTTTGCATTGCTTTCAGCTTTGCATCATCAAATACAGTGGTAGTGGGGAGTAGGTCTCAGGGAACACATACCACAATAAGTGAACATTTTAATTTTCAAGTAGTATCTGATTCCTAGTGCCCCATCTCCCACTTTATTCAAATTTCAAAAACTTCAAGAGACAGCAAATCTTACCATCCATAATCCTATTTCAAAATAGAATACATCCAAAGCCTGGATCAGGGAAGAATAGAGGTCTGAACAAATGTCAGAAGGGAAAGCCTCCCCTCTTGACACTGAATAACAGGACTACAGGAAAAGCAAGAGATCTGTCACAAATGAAGAAAAGCCAAAGGAAGACCTCAGGCAATTTCAAGTATACCAAAAACAAAACTCCAGAAAAATCAGACTTTGTGCCCAAACAATGGAAGTCCCCAAAGACTATCCCCAGAACATGACAGGGATTAGGGAATGGTTAGAAAGAGTGAATAGGACTCAAGAAAGACAAGATGCAACACAAAGAACTTGTAACATAGATTTTAGCAATAAAAAATTTCATCCAGGAAATAAATAACAAGATGACAAGCATGGAAAGCAGAATTAATCTAGCTGAAGACCAGAACATGGAATCAACCCAATCTGTAAAAAACATAGAAAGAAGACTCAGAAAGAAAGAACAAAGCCCACAAGAGATGTGCGATTATATCAAGAGGCCAAACCTATGCATGATTGGTATCCCAGAAGATGAAAGGGAAATGGAGAACAAATTGGAACAAGTATTCCAGGAAGTAATCCAAGAAAACTTTCCCAATCTCACTAGAGATGTGACCAGTCAAGCATAAGAGATGCAGAGAACCCCCAAAAGACATCAAATGAGAAGACCAATGCCTAGACACATAGTAATTTGACTACACAAAGTAGGCACAAAAGAAAAAATCCTAAAGGCAACAAGAGAGAAAGGTCAAACTACCTACCAGGGAAAACCAATCAGAATAGCAGCAGACCTACCAGCAGAAACACTACAAGCAAGAAGGGACTGGAGCCCTATATTCAAAGTCCTCAAAGATAAATAATTTAAACCAAGAATTCCTTATTCATCCAAGCTCAGCTTCATCAGTGATGGAGAATTAAAATCCTTCCCAGACATCCAATCCCTAAGAGATTATGCAGTTTCCAGACCAGCTCTACAGGAGACACTTAAAAAGGTATTAAGCACAGAAGAAAGACAAAAAAGATTGACCACATACTTCCCAAGAGAATAGTAGAGCACAGAATCAGCAGAAAATACAGCTCAACAAGAAACTTGAAAACACACACATATATTAACCCCAAAGCCAAAAGAAAACAAGCAAACAAAGGAAAAGCTTTATAAGAATCTCATGACAAGGATAAACAATCATACTTCAATAATCATTCTGAATGTGAATGGACAAAATGCACCACTGAAAAGACACAGAATGGTGAACTGGATAAGAAACCATGGCCCAGTTATTTGCTGCATCCAGGAAACTCATCTCACTTCAAAGGATGTACACAGACTCAAAGTTAAAGGTTGGAAAATGAGTTTCCAGGCAAATGGATCACAAAAGAAGGCAGGAGTTACAACCTTAATATCAGACAAAACAATTTTTTTTTTTTTTGAGTTGGAGTCTCACTCTGTCGCCCAGACTGGAGTGCAGTGGCTGCTCCCGGCCACCGCAGCCTCGACCTGCTGGACTCCGGCGATCCTTCCACTTCAGCCTTCCAAGTAGCCGGAATTACAGGCATGTGCTACCACGTCCGGCTGATTTTTTGATTTACTGTAGAGATGAGGTCTCACTGCCCAGGCGGGTCTCAAACCCGCGGGCTCAGGCAATCCACTCACCTCAGCCTCCCAAAGGCATGGGATTACAGGCTGAGCCACCGAGCCCTGCTCCAAAACAACTTTTAAGCTATCAAAAATTTTTTAAAATGCGGACGGACACTACATAATGATAGAAGTTTCAATCCACCAACAAGGAATATCCATCCTAAACATATACACACCCAACACAGGAGCACCAGCATTTATAAAACAACTACTAAGTAAACTAAAAAAAGGTATTGTCTCTAACACTATTATAGCAGGAGACTTGAATACCACACTGACAATTCTAGATAGATCACTGAGGCAAAAAATGAACAAGGAGATCCAGAACCTAAACTTGACACTCAACCAAAAGGACTTAACAGATACCTACAGATTATTCCACCCAACAACCACAGAATCTACTCAGCACCACATGGAACATACTCCAAGATCAATCAGTCCTTGCCCATAAATCAAGCATAAACAAATTCCATAAGGTTAGAATCTTGCCATGCACATTCTCAGACGACAGTGGAATAAAAATAAATATCAACACCAACAACATTTCCCCAAGGCCACAAAGACATGGACACTAAATAGCAAGATGCTGAACAACTGCTGGGTCAACACTGAAATCAAAGTAAATTGAAAGATTCCTGGAAAACAAATGAAAATGAAGAAACATCTTACCCAAACTTCTGGGATGCCCTGAAAGCAGTTCTCAGAGGGGAATTTATAACTCTACAAGCACACAACAAGAAAATGGAAAGATCAGAAGTTGAGAATCTAACAAATCACCTAAGGGAGTTGGAAAGAGAAGACCACTAAAACCCCAACTTTAACAGAAGAATCCAAATCACAAAAATAAGAGCCCAAATATGGAACATAGAAGATAAAAAATATCATAGAAAACATCAACAATACAAAAAGCTGGCTCTTTGAATGAATTAACAAGATTGATAGGCCCCTAGCAAGAATGACAAAGAAAAAGAGAGAAAAAGCCCAAATAAACACAATCAGAAATACAAAATATCAAATCACAACTGACCCCGGAGAAATACAAAATATTATCAGAGATTACTATATATACCTGTACGGAAACAAACTTGATAATCTAAATGAAATGGAGGACTTTCTGACATCACACAACCTCCTCAGGTTGAAACAAGAAGACATTGAGACACTGAATAGACCCAGAAAATTGACCCTGTCATACGAAAACTACCTACCAAAAAAACCCTGTACCAGATGACTTGCCAGCAGAATTCTACAAAATGTACAAGGAAGAGCTGATGCCAATCCTACTGAAAGTATTCCAGGCAATTGAGAAAGATATAATTCTCTCCAAATCATTTTACGAAGCCAACATCACACTGATACCCAAATGGGTAAAGATGCAATAAAAAAGAGAACTACAGGCCAATATTCCTTATGAACATAGATGCAAAAGTCCTCAACAAGATTCTAGCAAATCAGATCTAAAAACTCATCTGAAAAATCATCCATCATGACCAAATAGGCTTCATCCCCAGGATGCAGTGTTGGTTCAGCATTTGAAAACCATAAATGTCATTAAGCACATCAACAGATGTAAAAACAAGAACTACATGATTATCTCATTAGATGCAGAAAAAGCTTTTGCTAAAATTCAGCATCCCTTCTTGACAAAAACCCTCAAACACCTAGGTATAGAAGGAACATACCTCAAAATAGTAAGTGCCATCTACGATAAACCCACAGCTAACATATTGCTAAATGGACAGAAGCTGGAAACAGTTCACCTGGAAACTGGAACAAGACAAGATTGCCCACTCTCACCCCTCTTGTTCAGCATTGTGTTGGAAGTTCTACCTTGGGCAATTAGACAAGAGAAAGAAATGAGGGGTATCCAAATAGGAAAGCAGGAAGCCAAGTTATCCCTCTTTGTTGATGATATGATCCTATACCTTGAAAATCCAAGAGAATCTTTCCAAAACCTGCTTACACTGATAAAGGACTTTGGCAAAGTCTCAGGGTACAAAATAAATATGCAAAAGACAGTTGCATTCTTATACACCAACAATAAGTGGCAGAGAACCAAATTAAGGGCACAATCCCATTCATAATAGCCACCAAAAAAAAATGAAATACCTCGGGATTTTACTAACCAGAGAAGAGAAAGACCTTTACAACGGGAACTACAAAACACTGCTCAAAGAAATCCAAAGAAGACATAAACAAATAGAAAAATATTCCATGCTCATGGATAGGAAAAATCAACATTGTTAGAATGTCCATCCTATCAAAGGCAATTTGCAGATTCAGTGCAATACCCATTAAATTACCAACATCATTCTTCTCAGACCTGGAAATTACAATACAGAAATTCATATGGAAACATAAATGACCATAAATAGCCAAAACAATTCTTAGCAAAAGAAACAAAGCAGGAAGTATCACACTTCCAGACTTCAAACTTTACTATAAGGCTACAGTAATCAAAACATCCTGGTATTGGTACAAGAACAGGCACATAGACCAATGGAGGGATAGAGAATCTGGAAGCAAAGCCTCAGTTACTCAACCAACTCATCGTTGACAAAGCCTCCAACAACAATCACTGGGAAGAGGAGAACCTGTTCAGTAAATAGTGCTGGGAAAACTGGCTGATAACATGCAGAAGATTGAAACAGGACCCTTACCTATCACCAAACACAAAAATTAACTCTAAATGAATCAAATACCTAAACGTAGAACCTCAAACTATAAGAATCTTAGAAAATGCAGGAGACACCCTTATGGAAATTGAAACTGGCAACCAATTCTTATTCAGATCCCTGAAAGCCAACACCTTAAGAAATAAGATAGACAAGTGGGATCTCATCAAACCAATGAGCTTCTGCAAAGCAAAATAAACCATCAAGAGAGCAGGTAGACAGTCCACAGACTGGGAAAAAATATTTGCCAACTGTATATCTGACAAAGGCCTAACATCTAGAATCTACAAGGAACTCAAATATCCCGAAAGGAAAAAGACAAACAGCCGCTTTAAAAAGTGGGCAAATACAAGAATAGACACTTCTCAGAAGAAGATATACAGGCAGCCAACAGACACATGAAAAAGTGCTCAGCCTCACTCTTCATCAGAGAAATGCAAATCAAAACAACATTGAGATACCACCTAACCCCAGTAAGAATGGCCATCATTAATAAAACAAACAACAACAGATGCTGGCAAGGATGTGGAGAACAAGGAACGCTTCTATACTGCTGGTGGGAATGCAAACTAGTGCAACCTCTTTGGAAGATAGTGTGACAATTTCTGAAAGAACTAGAAATTGACCTTCCATATGACCCGGCAATTCTCCTATTGGGAATATACCTGGAGGAACTCAAATCATTCTATATAAAAGATACCTGCATTCATATGTTTGTTGCAGCTCTTTTCACAATAGCAAAAACATGGAACCAACCATGTTGCCATTCGAAGCTGGACAGGATAAAGAAAAAGTGGTACATATACACAATGGAATATTATGCAGCCATAAAGAAGGACAAACATAGGGACTTTGCAGCAACTTGGATGAATTTGGAGTCGATCACTCAGTGATCTATCACAGAAACAAAGAACAATAGGCAAATAAAAATAGGCAAAAGACTTGAATGCACACCTCGTCAAAGATATATGGGTAACAAGCAAGCATATGAGAAGATGTTTCATATTGGATGTCATCAGGGGAGGGCAAATTAATAAGTACAAAGTCACAGTTCGATGGGGAGAATAAGTTTTGGTGTTTTATTACAGAGTATGATGGCTATAGTAAATAGCAAGGTATTGTATATTTACTTAAAGATAGCCAGAAGAGATTTTGGATTTGTTATTATCAAGAAATTATAAATGTTTAAAATACTAGATATGGTAATTACCCGATTTGATCATTATACAATGTATATATGCAGTGGAACATCACATTGTACCCCATAAATATGTACAATTATTGTGTCAATTATAAATTTTAAAATAAATTTTTTTAAAATGGTATACCACTACACATCTATTAGAATGACTAAAATCCAAAGCACTGTCAACACCAAATGCTGGCAATGATGTGAAGCAACAGGAAACCTCAAACATTGTTGGTGGGAATGCAAAATGGCATAGTCACTTTGGAAGACAGTTTGATACGTGTGTTACAAAAATAAACATACTGTTTCATACCATATGATCCAGCAGTTGTGCTCCTTGTGACCACCCAAAGGAGTTAAAAACTTATCTCCACACAAAAACCTGAACACAAATGTTTATAGCAGCTTTATTCATAAGTGCTAGAAGTTAAAAGCAACCAAGCTGTCCTCAGTAGGTTAGTGGATAAATAGACTGCGCTACATCCAGGCAATAGAATATTATTCAGAGTTAAAAATAACTGAGCTACCAAGCCATGAAAAGACATGGGGGAAAACTTGAATGCATATTACCAAGTGGAAAAAAGCTAATCCAAAAGACTACATACTATATGATTTCAACTCTATGATATTCTGGAAATGCCAAAACCATAAAGATGATAAAAAAATATTTATGGTTTGCCAGGAGCTGGAGAGAGGAAAAGATAAGCAGAACACAGAGCATTTTTAGGGTAGTGAAGCTAGAACTTAAAATTGTGAATAGATGTCATTATAAATTTGTACCAAAGAATGTACAACACCAAGAGTGAGGCCCAGTTGTAAACTATGGTTAGATTATAATGATGTATCAGTGTAGGTTCATGGATTATAACAAGTGTACCCCCTCTGGTGCAGGATGTTGATAGTGGAGGAGTGGGGTGGGAAGGTCTGGGCACCTGTAGAGGCAGAAAGTCAATTTAGCTGTGAACCTAAAATTACTCCAGAAAAAATAGTCCATTAAAAAACATTTACACAGAAAAAATCATCAACCAAAATATAAGCCATAATACTATAAAATTTCTAGAAGAAAAAGAGCAAAAAGAAATCTTTATGACTTTGAGTTAAGCAAAGTTTTCTTAGATACAACACCAAAAGTAGGACCATTAAATTTATAAATTTTATTCCATCCAAATATTACACTTCTGCTTTTCAAATGATGTTGTTAAAAGTAATGAAAATACAAGCCACCAATTGTAAGAAAATATTTGCCAGTAATATATCTGATAAATTACTTGTATCTAATATGCATTTGTTTAAAACTCTAAAAACTCAACAATAAGAAAACAATCACCGGGCTCGGTGGCTCAGCCTGTAATCCCATGCCTTGGGAGGCTGAGGCAAGTGGATTGCCCGAGCTTGCGGGTTCGTGACCCACCTGGGCATCTTGGTGAGACCTCATCTCTACAATAAATCAAAAAATTAGCCGGGCGTGGTAGCGCGCGCCTGTAGTTCCAGCTACTTGGAAGGCTGAGGCGGAAGGATCGCCGGAGCCCAGCAGGTCGAGGCTGCGGTGGCCAGGAGCAGCCACTGCACTCCAGTCTGGGCGACAGAGCGAGACTACAACTCAAAAAAAAAAAAAAAGAAAACAATCCAATGAGAAAAGGAGTGAAAGGTTTTAACTATACTTCACCAAAGAAGATAGAGGAATGACCAAGAAGCATATAAAATAATGGTCGACATCATTAGTTATTAGAAAAATGCAAATTAAAACTGCAATAAATACTATCTCAGATATATTAAGATGACTAAGATTAAATGACTGGCCATATCAAGTACATGTGAGAATATAGTGAACTGAAACTCTCATATGCTGCTGGTCTGTATGAAAAGTGGTAGAAACAATTTGGAAAACAGTATGTCCGTTTTATAAAAAGTAAAATATTCACCTTTCAAATGACCTAGCCATTGTACTCCTGGATAATTACCCAAAAGATATGAAAGCCTATAGCCATAGAAAGACTTGCAATGAGTGTCCATAGCAACTTTTATTTATCATTACCAAAAACCAGACACAGCTCAAATGTCCATCAACAAGTGAATGGAAAACCAAAAAAACAGTACATTCATAAAATGGAATAGTACTCAGCAATAAAAAGAAATGTACAATGGATACACAAAAAAAATAAATGAATCTCAAAACAAGTATGTTGGATAAAAGAAATAGGACTAAAAATAAATAAATAAGAAAGAGTGCATACTCTGTTTCTCCATTTATGTAAAATTCTAGAAAATCCAAAAACCTATAGTAATGAACAGCAGATCAGTGGTTGCCTGAGAAAGTGGTATGGCTGAAGGAAGAGCAGGGGAATGGAGTAAAAAGGTACAAGAAGAAACTTTGGGGGGTCATGACTGTCTTATTATCTTGATTGTGGTTACTGTGTCATGGGTGTATACATATGACAGCACTTACTAAATTATACTTTTTAAATAGGTGAAGTTTATTACATATCAATTACACCTCAATAAAGTTGTTAAAAATAAGTATGAGAAATGGACCATTAAAATAGAAAATATGCAAAGGTGAAAGAAATGTGACATGATATGACTACTTTAAATAAATCAGTCTTCTGAGAATAAACTATGGAGAGACAAGGATAGAAGTAAAGATGTTATGCAATAATCTAAGTATAATACAACTGTTGCTTGCATCAGGATTATAGAAGTATGGTGTAGAGAAGTGATTGAATTCGGTATATATTTTAGAAATAGAGTCAACACATTTTGCTCATGGATTAGATATATATGGTGAAAAAACGGTGACTCAATAATGACTCCAAGGTTTTGGACCTTAACAACTGAAATAATTGAATTGATAAAAATATGGAAGAAATAAGAATAAATTAAAAGCTCAAAACACAGTACTCTAGAAAACATCTACACTAATAGTTTGGAAAAGAAGAGCAGAATCAACAAAGGAGACGGAAAAGAAGTAACAAATGTGGTAGGAGAAAAACCAGGAGAATATGGTATTCTGAAAGAAAAGTGAAAGATGTATTTCAAAAAAGGAATAATAAGAAAGGAAGTACAAGTGATAAGATGAAGAGAGATGAGGACTGAAAATTGACCAGTGTAAATATACAAGCAACTCATAAAGTTTTGAGCTGCAGGAAGCCACTAAGTTACTTTTGTGATCAGTCTTAAGCCTGTGTTTAGCATGTCAATGTCAGGCCTTGTGTTATGCCCTGAAGGACATACAAAGTATATAACAGGAAAGGCCCTTAAAATTGGAGACTGAAGCTTTCAACAGGTAAGGAAAGGAAGGACTAAAAAGCAGAGAAAAATATCAATACAGAGTTCTCCTAGACCTCAAGTTACTCAAGAATGGTTTAAAATAAAATAAAAAAAGACTCAAAGACAGGTTTGAATTCAAGATATAAATACACACACAAATTAGCAGATTCAGTGACAGCAAAATCTTAGAACTTGAGAACCTAGCAGGGATTCACAGGGAAGCAAGGCAGAATTCTGCTCATTCATCCTCTCACAAAGCATTTATTAAGCATATAATAGATGCTGAAAACTAGAGACGCAAATCTACGCCTGGGTTCTATTATGCCATATCCACATAATATCGTTCCTACATTTTCTCCTTTTGTTCTTTAAATCAACTCACTTTAACAACAACAACAAAACTTTTTAAAAAATTCTTATATTATTAGCAGAATTAAAACCAGTAACACTTGCCAGTATACAAAATACATATCCAAGTAACGCATTGCAGAAAATAAGTTCCTCAGTGAAAAGAACAGAATCATTTATGATCAGTTGATAATGACTATTAACCATAACGTCACTTATTTTGTGATACAAGATTATGTCAATAAGATTTTTTACTTTTAGATTCCCTACTAATCAGTACCAAGAAATCCCAAATCTTGTGGATAAATGGGAGAAAGTGTTAAAAAAAATACTTACCATCTTTCTCTGAATGGTAGAATGCTGAGAATTAACCAAATTGTATGGCATTGCTCAATAAATTTTGTTTCATGAAGCCATCTAAAGTGAGTTCCAGAATTTTTCTTCTGAATATGTTAAAGAATTTGAAATAGTAAAATAGGGATGGGAAGGATTTTTTTGTTTTGTTTTGTTTTTTAATTCATATCTGTACGTATTTTCACTTGAAAAAGGTATTAAGATGAGCTTTTATCACATCTTTCAAGTGTATTCCTGGAATTTAAAATGCTTCTGATGAATATTTCAAATGTTTATATAGCCAGGAAGTTCTGACGATCCAAAACGTTTTCAGCATTTTTTGGTTGGCTGAATGGAAAAATAGGGTTCAAGGCCTCATTTCCAGTGTCCTGCATATGTGATACCTGAACACAACAATCATGCACAATTCACAGTGCTTACATACAATATCTTATTTAACTCTCATAAAAACCACATAATGTAGATCTTACTATTATCTCCAGTTAAAGCAAACTGGTTTGCGCGTAATAACCTGATTTGCCCAAGATTACATAGTATGTTGTTGAGCTATGACTCGAACAAAAAATCTGCTCCCAGGCTCTCTCTCTGCTGTCTGGAAACTGGAGGCTGCAGTTCTTCTGTCATCCTAGGGCACCTCGTTGCAGATTTTAAGCACCTGGTCTTGCATGCAGATCTCATTCTTTTCTTTAGATGGATACTCTGACTCTCAAGACTTCTCCAGTCCAGAAATCCCAAGTACAGCCTAAGAAAGGAGGAATGTATGGAAAGGAGAGATGGGAGGGGCAGCCATCACCACTAGTGGTCTATAACAAGAAAATGAAGAAATCACCACAGCAGTTGTTTGCTGTCTCAATTCACCACACCCTAATTTCTCTCTGCTCCATGTTCTTTCCCTTCCTCTTTCCCAAGTGCTCCCCAAAGCAAGTCTGCTTGTCCTTCCAGCCACATCTACTTCTTCTCTAGCTCTTGTACTAATTTAAAGAATTTCCAGTTCAGCAGGGGCTCAAGTAGTAAGAAAAATTTCAATACTTGGGCAATAACTCACCAATAGAAGGTGTCTGGGTCTGGTGGTATGTGGGGCTGACACATTAACATGCATGCTTTAACATGTTTTTATAAAATAACATTATTTGTATTCAGAGATTTTATACCCAACGTCCAGAAATTGACTCCCTTCAGTTTTATTTTGAAGGGGAAAAATTCTATAATTTTTAAAGATTCGGTTTGTTTAAAAGTGATTCAGATTGATTTGATTTTGTCCTGTGACTTTGAGATGTCTTTGCTTATATACAAACAGTCATTCCAGGTGTGTTTGAGAAAGCTCCCATCCACAGTCTGCTCTGCTTAGCCCAACTCTTACAAACTTTCTTATTTTATTTTATTTTATTTTTTTAGTCTTAATTTATTTTATTTTAAAGCTGTGTGGTACAATTCAGGATTAGGTATACAAGTAGTCATCATACAGGCAAAGTTTGAGCCTACCTTTGGTCCCCACTTTGCCTGGTTTGAGATAAGGTATTCTTATTAATGTTATTGCTTCCCACCCCTTCCCTGGTAGTTTCTGTCTACTGCCAATCTCTTTCTTTTAATATTATGGTAAATGTTCAGGCTCTGCTTATGAATGAAAACATATGATACTCAATTCTTTGTTTCTGTGATAAATCACTGATTATTATGGACTCTAAACCTATCCAAGCTGCTGTGAACTCCATAATTTTGTTCTTCTTTATGACTGTGTAATATTCCATTGTGTATACATACCTCATTTTTTTTTATCTAGTCCAGTTTGATGGGTGGCAAGATTGGCTCCATGTTTTTGCTATTATAAATAGTGCTGCAATAAACATGCGTGTGCAGGTATCTTTTTGTAGAGTGATTTGAGTTCCTCTGGATATATTCCCAGAAGGGGGATTGCTGGATGTATAGAAGATCAATTTCTAGTTCTTTCAGAAATCACCACATTGTTTTCCATAGAGTTTTAATTAGTTTGCATTCCCACCAACAATGTAGAAGCATTCCCTTTTCTCTGCATCCTCACCAGCATCTGTTTTCTTTGTTTTATTAATGATGGCCATTCTTACTGGAGTTAGGGTGTATCTCAATGTGGTTTTGATTTGTATTTCTCTGAGGATTAGTGAGGCTGAGCATTTTTTCATGTGTCTGTTGGCTGCTCGTGTCTTCTTTTGAGGTGTCTGTTCATTTTTCCCCACTTTTTAATGGGACTGTTTGGTTTTTGTCACTTTGGAGAATTTGAGTTCCTAATAGATCCTGGATGTTATGCCTTTGTCAGATATACAGTTGGCAAATATTTTTCCCCATTTTGTGGTCTGTCTCCCTGCTCTCTTGATGGTTTCTTTTGCTATGCAGAAGCTTTTCTGTTTGATGAGGTCTAACTTGTCTGTCTTATCTCTTATGGCATGGGCTTTTGGGATTTTGATCAGAAATTGGTTGCCTATTCTGATTTCCTTATGGGTGTCTCCTACATTTTCCAAGACTTAAAGTTTTGAGTTTTACATTTAGGGGTCTTTGATCTATTTAGAGTTGTTTTTGTGTCTGGTGATAGGTAGGGGTCCTGAACTTCTGCACATGATCAGCCAGTTTTCCCAGCACCATTTACTGAATAGGTTTTCCTGTCCCCAGAGGTTGTTGTTGGAGGCTTTGTCAAAGATTAATTGGTTGAGGTTTTGTTTCTGGAATCTCTATTCTGTTCCATTGGTCTATATGACTGTTCTTGTACCAATACCAGGTTGTTTTGATGATTGTAGCCTTATAATAAAGTTTAAAGTCTGGAAGTGTGATACCTTCCATTTTGTTTCTTTTGCTTAGGATTGTTTTGACTATCTGTGGTCACTTATGTTTCCATATAGAATTTCTATGTTGTTGTCTCCAGGTCTGAGAAGAATAGTGTTGGTAATTTAATGGGTATAGTGTTGAACATGTAGATTGTTTTTGGTAGGATACACATCTCAACCATTTTGATTCTTCCAATCCATGAGCATAGAATATGTTTCCACTTGTTTGTGTCATCTTTGACTTATTTGAGCAGTGTTTCGTAGTTTTCATTGTAAAGATCTTTCACTTCTCTGATTAGGAAGAGTCCAAGGTATTTCTTTCTTTCTTTCTTTCTTTTTGTGGCTATTGTGAATAGGATTGTTCTTTTTATTTGGTTCTCTGCCCATTTGTTCTTGGTGTGTAAGAATGTGACTGTCTTTTGCATGTTTATTTCATACCCTGACACTTTGCCAAAGCACTTTATCAGTGCAAGGAGATATTTTTTACAGATTTGCTTGCATTTTTGAGGTATAGGATCATATTATCAACAAAGAGGGATAACTTGTCTTCCCCTTCTTCTGTTTGAATGCCCCTGATTTTCTTCTCTTGTCTAGTTGCTCTAGCTAAGACTTACAACACTATGTTGAACAGGAAGGGTGACACTGGGTAGTCTTGTCCCAGTTTTTAGGGAAAATGCTTCCAATTTCTGTCCATTTAGCAGTGTGTTGGCTGTAGGTTTATCAGAGATGGTACTTACTATTTTGGGGTATGTTCTCTCTATGCCTGGTTGTTCAAGAGTTTTTATCAAGAAGGGATGCTTAAATTTATCAAAAGCTTTTTCCACATCTAATGATATTATTTTGTGGTTCTTGTTTTTACATCTGTTGAGGTATTTAATTACATTTATGATCTTGTGTATTTAATTACTTTTATAGCCCTGCATGCCAGGGATGAAACCTACTTGGTTATGGAGGATGATTTTTGAGATGTGTTGTTGGATCCAATTTGCTAGGAGATTATTGACAATATTTGCATCTATGTTCATCAGGGATATTGGCCTGTAGTTGTCTTTTTTTGTTGGCTCTTTACCCAATTTGGTTATCAGTGTGATAGCTTCATAAAGCGATCTGGGAGTGTCCCATCATTCTCAATAACCTGGAATACTTTCAATAGGATTGGTATCAGCAATTCCGTGTATGTTTTGTAGAATTCCACTGGAAAGCTGTCTGATCCAGGGCTTTTTTTTTTTTTTTCTTAAAGTAGTTTTCTTATGATGGAGTCAATTTCCTGGGTTGTTATTGGTCTTTTTAGTATCTCAATTTCTTCTTGTTTCAACCTTTGGAAGTTGTGTTATTTTAGAAAGTCATTTCATTTAGGTCATCGAGTTTGTTTCTATATAGGTGTACATAGTCATCTCTGATCATCTTTTTTATTTCTTAGGGGTCAGTTGTGACTTGATCTTTTGCATTTCTGATTGTGTTTATCTGGACTTTTTCTCACTTTTTCTTGGTCATTCTGACTTGGGGTTCATCAATCTTGTTTATCTTTTCAGAGAACCAGCTTTTTGTTTCGTTGATTTTTTTCTATGGTATTTTTGTCTTCTATGTCCTATATTTGAGCTTTTACTTTGGTGATCTGGATTCTTCTGCTGAAGTTAGGGTTTTGGTGGTCTTGTCTTTCTAGCCCCCTTAGGTGATTTGTTAGACTGTCAGCTTCTTATCTATTTTCTTGATGTGTGTTCATAGGGATATAAATTACCTTCTTAGTACTGATTTCATGGCATTCCAGATGTTTTGGTTAGGCATTTATTTGTTTTCATATGTTTTCAGGAATCTTTAATTTCTGTTTTGGTTTCTGTGTTGAACCAGGATTTGTTCAGCATTATGCTGTTTAATGTCCACATATTTGTGTGTTCTGGGAAAATTTTGTTGGTGTGATATTTATTTTTATTCCACTGTGATCTGAGAAGGTACATTGCAGTATTTCAATCTTGTGAAATTTGTTTATGCTTGATTTGTGGCTGAGGATGTGGTCGATCTTAGATTACGTTCCATGTGGTGATGAGAAGAATGTAGATTCTGTGGTTGTTGGGTAGAGTGTTCTATAGGTATCTACTAAGTTCTTTTGGTCAAGTGTCGAGTTGAGGCTCCAGATCTCTGTTGATTTTTTGCCTCAATGATCTATCTAGAGTTGTTAGTGGGGTATTTAAGTTTCCAGGTATGATAGTGTTAGAGTCAATATCTTTATTTACTCTTTGTTTACTTAGTAGCTGCTTTATAGAAGCTGGTACTCCTGTGTTGGGTGCATATATTTAGGATGGATATTTCTTATTGATAAATCAAAACTTTTATCATTATGTAGTGTTCCTTTGTATCTTTTAAATTTTTGATAGCTTAAAAGTTGTTTTATCTGATATTAAGATTGTGACTCCAGCCTTCTTTTGTGATCCATTCACCTGAAAATTCATTTTCTATTCTCTAACTTTGAGTCTGTGGGCATCCTTTGTGGTGAAATGAGTTTCTTGGAGGCAGCAAATTACTGGGTCATGTATTTTTATCAAGTTTGCCATTTTATGTCATTTCCTTGGAACATTTAATCCATTCATGTTCAGGCTGATTATTGAAATGTGATAGTGTGTCCCTGGCATAATGTTGTTTTGTTTTTGCTTAGCTTTTGTGTTCATATATGTGTGTGTTTCATTTTTGCAGGAATGCTGTATGTTCTGCTGCTTTTGTGTTTGTTTGTGAGCTTGTGAAGTTTATGGTCTTTATTTTGTTTCTTTTTTTCTTCTGTGCACAACACCTTTTCAAGCATCTCCTGTAGAGCTGGTCTCATAGCAGCATATTCTCTTAGGGACTGAATGTCTGGGAAGGATTTTAATTCTCCATCACTGATGAAGCTTAGCTTGATTGGGTAGGAAATTCTTGGATGAAATTATCTTTCAGAACATTAAAATTGGGGCACAATTCCTTTGGGCCTGTAGTGTTTCTGCAGTAATTCTGATTTGTCTCCCGTGGTTGGTGGTTTGACCTTTTTACCTTGCTGCCTTTAGGATTTTTTTCTCTTATATACACTTTGTATAGGTGAATTACTATGTGTCAGGAATTATTCTTCTTATAAGATGTATTATAGAGGATTTCTGGATCTTTTGTGCTTGTATAGTCATCTCTCTGTCCAGATGAGGGAAGTTTTCCTGAACGACAACATGGAATGTTTGTTCCAAGGTGTTTTCTGTTTCTCTTTCTATTTCAGGTATTCCAATCAGACATTGGTTTGGTTTCTTGATAAAACTGCATATCTCTTGGAAAGTTTCCTCTTTCTTTCTTTTTTTATTATAAAGTTGTAGGGTACAATTCAGGGTTAGGTATACAAATATTGATTATGCAGCTACCCTTGTTGATGAGGTATGCCCCTCCCTCCCCTAGCAGTTTCCCTCAACTGCCAATCACACCCCTCCTCCCCTGAGAGTTTCCCATTACTGCCTCTTAATAGATTAGGTTAATTCCATATTTTGGTCTTCTAGCTCTGAGGTTATGTCGTCTGCTTGGTCTATTCTGCTTCCCTGTTGGGAGCCAGCCACGGAGGCCCACTGAGCATTAGGGATCAGGAAGGGCCATTAACCCCGAGACCACTAGGATGCGTTTGGGAGCTATTGACCCCATTTCCTCCCCCTTTCTACTCAGCACTAACCAGATTAAACTCCTGTGAGCTCAAAACATAAAAACTCTGAGGCTGGGATGAACACAAGCTAACTGTAGAAGCTCATTGCTCCCATTCTTCTGCAAACTGCAGTTTTGGCTTTCACACAACTTATAATTCAAACTCATGTCACATCTAAGAGCCTTAGTATTGGTCACAGACTTCTGGGTCATGATCTTAGGATTTATTGAAGGTGTAAATTGTAGAATATAGTTTTAGAAGACAACCATTTTGTTGAAAGAATGCAGCTGGGTTACTTGTAGGTAGCCCACTGTGAACTTTGGACTGGGCCACATTGCAAACATTCTGGGATGGGCCACTTTCCTTTGTAAAGTAAATACTTAAGCTTCTATAGAATTGTTTAACTTGGCATAAATCAATCAGCTTAGGATGAAAAAGGTTTGTAGAATATGTCAGTCATGGATTAGGTTATCCTTTGTTATGGGATTTTAAGATTATCATATGAAAAGGATTTAAAGGCAATCATTGATTAAGTTTTCATGGATTAAGGTTTCTGGTGGGTGGGGTACATCCCTCCCACATCTGACTTTGTGTACAAAAGACCCGTTGTAATTCCCAATAACACTCACATCGCTTCTGCACTAGACTGGAGTCCAGTCTCTCTCTCTCTCACTCTCTCTCTCTCTGTCTCTCTCTCTCTCTCTCTCTTTCTACTTCCCCCCAATCGCCGACGCCATATCCACCTTTGGGGTACTCTGAACCTGGCTGGAGCTGGTCTCAGGCAAGTGGTGCCTGAATGTGGGACCTCAATGTAAGCTTTCTTTTTCTTTTTTGGGACAGATAGGACCTCACCCAGGGTGCCACAGATCCCTCTATAGAGACAGGCAGAGCAAGGAAGGGTGAGCAGTTTAAGAGCCGTGATAGAATCATGGGCCAGAGTGAATCTAAAGAAAGGAATATGTCTACTAGTATTTTGAACATATTGTCCGATAGAGGAACCAATTGGCTTGCCTTTTGCATTTTGTATGCCTTAGCTTTATGGAATATTATCCGAGATGCTTTAAATCCACAGCACAATTTCTCTAAAATTCTGGCCAAAAATAAAGACACTCCTCTGCTGGCCATAGCCTCGGCGCCTCCTTTAGACGATGAATTTTTCCCTGAGGAGGAAATGGAGTTGGAGGAGGAAGTGATTGAGTATCATAAGCAAAAAAAATCTTGCTAATGTTGCCAAGGCACCTCCTCCCATACCCTTTACTAGAAATAAGGTGAAAACACCAAAATTCACACCTGGGTATGTGTCTCCAGCTAATGTAGGTATGCAGGGAGCCAGAAAAAAGGCTGAGAAAGAGGGAGATTTTACCTTGTCTTCTTGCTTTCCAGTAATTTATATGGAAGAAGGCACAGTAAACGAGGCACCTCATTGGGAGCCGCTACCATATAAATTGACTAAAGAACTTAAAGAGGCGTGTACTTGGTATGGTCCTACGGCTCTTTATACTATTACTATTATGGAACAATTTGCCACTCAGTGGATGACACCACAAGATTGGCAACAACTTGCTAAAAGCTGTTTGTCAGGAGGAGCCTATTTACCATGGAAAACTGAATTTGAAGATCAGGTAAGGATCCAGAGGGCTGTTAACCAGCAGAGGGATCCAAATCAGTTTCATATTTCTAGCAATATGTTGTTAGGAAAAGGAATATATGAGTCAGTTGACAGTCAACTAATCTTACCCAAGGAAATTACGAACTCCAGACCTCTAAAAGATTTATATATTCAGGGATTTAAAATTAAAGGTCTGCTAGATACAGGGGCTAGCAGATGTTTCTTGTATTGCTGGGAAAGACTGGCCATCTTCCTGGCCAACACAAGTAGCCCCATCAGGACTCATTGGTATTGGTCAAGCACCCTCTGTAGCCAAAAGTTCTCAAATCTTAAATTGGACAGATAATGAAACTTTGGGAACCTTTTGTCCCTATATCATTCCTTCCATCCCCATTACACTTTGGGGATGTGATATTCTTGCTCAAATGGGCATGCTTCTGTATAGTCCAGATGACAGGGTATCAGCACAAATGCTACAAATAGGATGTGATACCTTAAAGGGACTTGGAAGGAACAGACAGGGCATAAAAGGACCTGTTCAGGTTGTAGATAGGAAAGACCGGTCTGGTATTGGCTAACCCAAAGACTGAGATGGGTGGCATGAATCCTGTTGAATCAAAGGAATAGACCAGAGAAAAATGTAAACAAAATAAGGGTTTTCACTTCCTTTGTCCTCTCCTATTCCTCCTACAACTCCAATTCCTGCCTTCCCTACTACTCTTGTTTCTTGTAATCTGTTAGTCCCTTCGCCTTTATCTGGGAAGGAAGGGCAGGCATCTACGGCTGTGGCACCTAGCTCTGACTTTCAGTCTTTCTCTTTTACCTTCGGAGAAGGGGCAGGTGCCAAAGGCCACGGCACCTGACCCCAGCCTCCAGTCTTTCTCTTTTACCTTCGGAGAAGGGGCAGGTGCCAAAGGCCACGGCACCTGACCCCAGCCTCCATTCTTTCTCTTTTACCTTTGGAGAAGGGGTGGGTGCCAAAGGTCATGGCACTTAACCCCAACCTCCAGACTTCTCACCCCCACCTTCTCAAGGGGATGGCTCAGACAAAAGGATGTTAAAAATTCTTCTTTGTTGTCTTCTTATGATAAATTTCTCTCAAGTTCAACTTTCCCAGACGGAAGTAAAGGAATCATATAAGTGAATCTTGTTAGCTAACTACAAAATAGGTGTTAATAAGCAGACTAGTCTGGAAGGACAAGTTCTTTTGGATGTATTTTATCTCTCAGTCAGCACTGGTGCAAACTCCAAAAATTAGAAAAGGGCCCACAAACCCCTCAACTATAACTATTGGACACAGCCTTTAAAGTCTTTAACAACTGGGAGGAGAAAAGAATGCAGGACCAAAAACATAAGACAAACTTACTGCGTGCAGTCCAAGACATTGAGGTGGGAGAAGAGCTCACCATCTGCTACCTGGATATGCTGATGACCAGTGAGGAGCACCAGAAGCAACTGAGGGACCAATACTGCTTGAAGTGTGACTGTATCCGATGCCAAACCCAGGACAAGGTGTTCTGCCACTCTTTCACCATCTGTACTGCAGAGATGCAGGAAGTGGGTGTTGGCCTGTATCCTAGTATGTCTTTGCTCAATCACAGCTGTGACCCTAACTGTTCAATTGTGTTTAATGGACACCACCTCTCAGCGTACCTGATTGCCCCTTCAATGATATGGAAAAGGGCTGGTCACTCATCCAGCGAGATACTGGCTTCCTGAAATGGAGAGACTGTGCTTATAACTCTAAGGTGGACTATACTGTACCTGGTGAAAGACTATATATTAGTGACTGGGGTTTTAATGGCTCTATGCTTGCTGCAACTAGAAGCCACTCCAATGAATGGGTACCAGACAAACCATTCAACCTCATTTGTGGAGAGCCCTCGCAGTCCTTCAACCAGTCAGCCTGTCTAGGCCTATTGGACAAACTTGGCAGTACCACATTAGGGATGCTTGCAGTTCTCTTACGTGTTTTTAGTATGAAATAAGTACTAAGTTGTTAAAATTGAGTATCATAGCAATGTTGATAAGGTGTCTTGTACTGGGTGTATTTTTAACTAATTGTTTAACTAATGCGTTTTACGAAGGTTTTGTTATTCTTGAGCAGCCATCTTATTTGATGATTCTTGTATAATTGTCATCTCGTTGGTATGATGCATATGGTTTACAGATATTGTATGAGGCTAATGCTCTTTTAGAAAGACAGAAAAGATTTTTGGCTACTTTTAATTTTAGGAGTTACAGCTTTAATAGCTACTTTTGAGCTGTAGCATTATCTAGGGAAGTTCATACAGCTACGTTTGCTGATCGGCTGTATAAAAATGTTTCTATTTCCATAGCTATTCAGAAAATCATAGACCAGAAGTTGGAAAGTAAGGTTAGTGCTTTGGAGGAAGTTTTAGCAGTAGGGCAAGAACTTGTGACCTTAAAAAAGAAATTGGCTTTCCAATGTCACTCTCAGTTTAAAACTGTCCATACTTGGGACAAAGTAACTTGGAATTTGGAACCATTCAGACCTGAGTATAGACCTTACTAAATTACATCAAGAAATTCAGGCATCATTTGCTAATCAAAAATCATTAACATCTATACTCATCAGTGTGGGAATTTGCGGAGCAGTGATTCTTTTGTTGCTGTGTTTACTCCCAATCATCTTCAGAGTGCCAAAGAAGAACAATACGGAGTTTCACGGTTTCGTGCTAAAAAATAAAAAAGGGGGAGATGTTGGGAGCCGGCCACGGAGGCCCACTGAGCATTGGGGATCAGGAAGGGCCATTGACCCCGAGACCACTAGGATGCGTTTGGGAGCTATTGACCCCATTTCCTTCCCCTTTCTACTCAGCACTAACCAGATTAAGCTCCTGTGAGCTCAAAACATAAAAACTCTGAGACCAGGATAAACACAAGCTAACTTTAGAAGCTCATTGCTCCCATTCTTCTGCAAACTGCAGTTTTGGCTTTCACACAACTTATAATTCAAACTCATGTCACATCTAAGAGCCTTAGTATTGGTCATAGGCTTCTGGGTCATGATCTTAGGATTTATTGAAGGTGTAAATTGTAGAATATAGTTTTAGAAGACAGCCATTTTGTTGAAAGAATGCGGCTGGGTTACTTGCAGGTAGCCCACTGTGAACTTTGGACTGGGCCACATTCCAAACATTCTGGGATGGGCCACTTTCCTTTGTAAAGTAAATACTTAAGCTTCTATAGAATTGTTTAACTTGGCATAAATCAATCAGCTTAGCATAAAAAAGGTTTATAGAATATGTTAGTCATGGATTAGGTTATCTTTTGTTATGGGATTTTAAGATTATCATATGAAAAGGGTTTAAAGGCAATCATTGATTAAGTTTTCATGGATTAAGGTTTCTGGTGGGTGGGGTACATCCCTCCCACATCTGACTTTGTGTATAAAAGACCCGTTGTAATTCCCAAAAACACTCACATCGCTTCTGCACTAGACCGGAGTCCAGTCTCTCTCTCTCTCTCTCTTTCTGTCTTTCTTCTTCCCCCCAATCTCTGATGCCATATCCACCTTTGGGGTACCCTGAACCCGGCAGGAGCTGGTCTCCGACCCTTCCCATGCTTGTCAGTTTTTTATTTATTTCTTGGATGAAGTTCTTTATTTCTGTTATTTCTAAGTATGTTTTTTTGAGCCTGACTAGCTCCATTGCAATTTCATTTAGTTTTAGCCCTTGCATTTCTTGATTTTTATTCATTTTATCCAACAATTCTCTGATCTCTGTAAATATCGTCTGGTTACTGTTGTTTTGGAAGATAGCCATAGTTTATGCCCCAGTAACTGATATTTCTAGCACTGACTCTTTGCTAGGACTCTGAAGGTTGCTGGCAATTTTTTGTTGGTTTTCCTTCATTTGTAGCAGTTCTCTTTTCTTTCTCTTTAATTCTGTTGCTCAGTATAAAATGGAGAAGCAGTTACTTCTGACATTTGCTCTACCTTTTGACTTCCTTGAGCTGGGGTTCCAGGTTTGTTTTGTCCAATTATGAAGTAAGAGTGGGGGTGGGGCACTGTGCTATCTCTTTACAATTTTGAGCACTAACTAGGGAGTGGGGAGGGTGCTCAAGGATTCTGAACCTATTGGCAGGTCATAATGTTTGCTATCTGGTGAGTGAGCCAGCTGGGACTCACTCTTCATCCCTGTACAATATGACTTTACAGTAGGTATGCTTCCATAGCCACTGAGTCCAAGACAGGATATAAGAGGGAAAAGAGAGAAAAAAGAGAAAGGAGGAGAAAGAGAGGAAAAGAGGAAAGAAAAATAGAGAAAGAAAGAAAAATAATTTTAAAAACAGAGAAAGGACAAAGAAAGAAATCAGAGAAGGAAAGAAAAGACAAAACCAGCCAACAAACAAAGCAGCCAAATGATATAATCAAACAAACAAACCAATACCACCCCCTTCCAAAAAAAAGTTGATAAAGAATAGTATGTCTCTTTGAGAAGGTGGGCTCTGTCTGATGGGTTCTGCTACTGCAGGGCTGTTACTGCAGGTTTCCTATTCACTGTTGGAACTTAAGTTGTTAGACACTTCACCCCTCGCTGCCTGCATTTGGTAACCTTTGCACACCACCCATGTGAGGGAAAGGGGCTGAAATAACTTGACACAGCATTTCTCAGGATCTCTCCTCCTTCCATTCTCTCCCAACTTTGTCACAGCTACCAGGGCATCCACTTCAAAGCTGGGGAATGGAGACTCCTGTCTCTGCTCTGCCCTTCTGATCTCTTTCACTAGTTGCTAATGGTGGAGGAAGAAGTCAGGCACTCCCAGACTCCTCCTTGGCAGGTCCACTGTCTGCTTCTATTGACCACCAACTGACTCAGGGTGGAAGGTGGATCATCCGGGGTTTCACATCTGCTTTTACCCACCAGGACTTGTGCACCAGGGGCAATGTTCTCCAAGGTCACAAAGAACAGCCCCAATACAACACAGAGATAGCACCTTGTCTCACGATACTGTTCTGTTGTTCCACAGAGACAGCTCTGGAACACTTCTCTAACCAGGTGTTAGAGAGTCTGGTCAGTTTCTCTGCTGGCTGCTGTTCCTGTCACCAATGGAGTTAATAGCTCCCTCTCCAGCAATTACCAGTTTCTGGATCTTAGGGCCCAGTGGCAAGGTTCCTCACTGTTTCCTTGGGACTTCCCCTCCATAGCCCTCACTGCCAGCATTCAGCCCGGCACTGTGGTATTGGAGCCGGCAATCACTCCAGCCATTATTCCTGGGAAAAGCTCTGCTGATTTTAGAAAATGACACTCAGCTTCTGAGATCCAGGAAGCATTAGAGTCCAAGCAGAACAGGTTCACACCATCGGCTTCACCAGGAAGGCCCTGGCCACTTGCTTTCAAGTCCCAACTCAGTCAGCCTCTCATACTCCCACTTACACACAGAAACACATGAAGAATTGTCCGTACAATCACTCGCACATAGAGGGACTTGTACTGTCTGACTGGTTATGCCACCATCTTCCCAGAAATCCTACAAAATTTTCTTTGGAACACTTTCTTTTTAAAGCTGAGAGTATGTGTAATCTAACACAAATCTAAAATGAAATACAAATATGAAAAATTAACTATCACAGATAAAATTTTTTGGCTCTACACAGTACACTTGAAGGGTCTGAAAGCATATTGTCAATGTTAGTTGAATGTTATAACAGTCTCATTGAGGTATAATTCACGTACCACCCAATTTATCCATCTAAAGTGTATAAGTCAGTGGTTTTTAGTATATTCATACAGATTACTACAACAAATTTTAGAACATTTTTGTCACCTCAGAGAGAAATCCCCAAAAATAAACTTTTAGCATCACTTTCCAATTCTCCTATATACCTCTGAACCCACACTCTAGCTCTAAGCAACTATGAATCTAGTTTCTATATCTATATATTTAATGCAAATGGAATAATATGAGATATTTTGATCTGATTTCTTTCACTTAGCATAATGTTTTCAAGGATCATTTATATTGTAGCCTGTATTATTGTTTCATTCCTTCTTTTTTTTTTTTTTTTTGAGTTGGAGTCTCACTCTGTCGCCCAGACTGGAGTGCAGTGGCCGCTTCCGGCCACCGCAGCCTCGCCTGCTGGGCTCCGGTGATCCTTCCGCCTCCGCCTTTCGAGAAGCCGGAATTACAGGCGCATGCTACCACGCCCAGCTGATTTTTTTTTTTTTTTTTATTGTAGAGATGAGGTCTCGCTGCCCAGGCGGGTCTCGAACCTGCGGGCTCGGGCAATCCACTCACCTCAGCCTCCCAAAGGTGCGGGATTACAGGCTGAGCCACCGAGCCCGGCTTTCATTCCTTCTTTATGGCATAATAATAGTCCATTATATTGATATAACAAATTTTGTTTTTCCATTTGTCAGTTGATAAACATTTGGGTTGTTTCCACATTTAGTCTATTTATGAGTAATGCTGTTATAAATATTCATGTACAAATTTTTGTGTGGACATATATTTTCATTTCTCTTTGGCATATATCTAGGAGTGAAATTGTTGATTCATATGGTGACTCTGTTTAAATTTTTGAAATACTGTCAGCCTATTTCTCAAAGAGACTATATCAATTTACATTCCCACCAAAGTGTATGAGCGTTCTTATCATTAACATCCTTGCCAACACTTATTATTAGTTGACATTTTGATTATAGGCATCCTAGTGAGAATGAACTGCTATCTCACTGGGGTTTCAATATGCATCTATAATGTCTTAATTATTTAATGTAATTTAATCATGATTTTGATTATTGTTTTAAGCAATAATTTAACTTTTTAGTTATTCCCTGATGGCTAATGATGTTACATGCATATTTCATATTGTGTGTATTAGTCATTTGCATATCTTCTTTGGTGACATACCTCTCCAAATCCTTTGCCTATTTTTAATTGAGTTATTTGTTTTTCATTAATGAGTTGCAAAATTTCATAATATATTTTAGATTAAGGTCTTTTTATCAGATGTATGATTTACAAACATTTTTGTCTCACTATATCGGTTGTCTTTTTACTTTAATATAATAGTGTCCTAGAACAGATATACAGACCAATGGAACAGAATAGAGATTCCAGAAGCAAAATCTCAATTTTTCAACCAACTCATCTTTGACAAGCCTCCAACAACAACCACTGGGGAGAGGAGAACCTATTCTGTAAATGGTACTGAGAAAACTGGCTGACCACATGCAGAAGATTGAAACAGGACCCCTATCTATCCCCATGCACAAAGGTTAACTCTAACTGGATCAAAGATCTAAACATAAAACCTCAAACTATAAGAATCTTGGAAAATGCAGGAGACACCCTTATGGAAATAAAACTCCAAGTGCCCATAGCATAAGATATAAGATACTCAAGTGGGACCTCATCAAACTAACAAGTTTCTGCAAAGTAAAAGAAATCATCAAGAGAACAGGGAGACAGCCCACAGAATGGGAAAAATATTTGCCAACTGTGTATCTGACAAAGGCCTAACATTTAGGATCCACAAGGAACTCAACCATGCCAAAAGGAAAAAAACAAACAGCTTCATTAAAAAATGGGCAAAAGACATGAATAGATACTTCTCAAAAGGAGGTATGCAGATGGCCAACAGACACATGAAAAAGCCTCACTAATCATCAGGGAAATGTAAATCAAAACCACATTGAGATCCACCTAACCCCAGTAGGAATGGTCATCATTAATAAAACAAACAACAAACGATGCTGGCAAGGACGCGGAGAAAAGGAAATGCTTCTACCCTGCTGGTGGGAATGCAAACTAGTGCAACGTCTTTGGAAAACAATGTGGTGCTTTCTGAAAGAACTAGAAATTGACCTTGCATATGACCTAGCAATCCCCTGCTTGGGAATATACCCAGAGGAATTCAAGTCATTCTACAAAAAAGATACCTGCACACGCATGTTTGTTGCAACTCTATTCACAATAGCAAAAACATGGAACCAACCATGTTGCCCACTGAAACTGAACTGAATTTCTAAAATGTGATATATATACACAATGGAATGTTATGCAGCCATAAATAAGGACAAACATACGGACTTTGCAGCAACTTGGATGGATTTAGAGTCTCTTACACTCATCGATCTATACAGAAACAAAGAACAGAGTACCATATGTTCTCACTCATAAGCGGACCTTGAACAATTATCATAATACTATAAGAAAGGGATTGGCAGTAGTTGGAAACTACCAGGGGAGAGTGGGTGGGATTGGCTGTTGAGGGAGGGGCACACCGCATCAACAAGGGTACCTGCATAATGAACATTTGTATACCTAACCCTGAATTGTACCCCACATCTTTAAAATAAAGAAAATAATAATAATAACAATAATAATAATAGTGTCCTTCGATGCATAAGCATTTTTAATTTTGAGTAAGTACAATTTATCTATTTTTATGTTTTTGCTTGTATTTTAGTTTTCTGTTGTCATGTTTATATGTTTATGGTTGGGATTTTTCCTGATATATTGGCCATGTAATCATCATAAAATTTCCTTCTTCATCTCCAGTAACATTTTTCATTTTAAAGTGTATTTTGTCTGATATTTGTATAGCCACACCAACTTCCTTAGTTAGTTTTTGCTACTGAGAAACAGATTAATTCTGGATAGTGAATACATTGAATTTGGTTTCCAAGCTTAATCATTATTTATTGCTCAACCTAAACAATAAAGGTCAGATTTTTCCCAAGTCTTTAATGTCCTATGGAACTTTGGGGGGGGGGAAAGCCAATTCTTTGGCCCTTGGATCAATGAACTCAGAATCTCAAGTAACAGGGTCTAATCACCTGCATATTACCAGATTCTTTTATTTCTACTATTATATGACAACAATCATGTTAAATTTTAAAGACATACATGTCCTTATTATGAAGTTTTTTTACTTGTGAGGGGTATACTTTTGTAATTTTTTGCTTGGAATCATTTAGTTAATCTCCCTCCCAGATTATAAATTCCCTTCAAGAACAGACCTATCTTCAGCAATTAGAGAGTATAAATGATTATCTGCCCACAACAAGTACTCAAGAATAATGAACAAAAGCTAAACAGCATTCCAAGCAGAGGCCTATTAGAAGTGTGAAACAGACTAGCTTGACTGGAGCACTGTAGTCAGTTAGATCATAAGATGAGTGCAGCAGACACAAAATATGTTGTAGAGATATTCAGGACCAGGTCATTGTATAACAAGCAAGAGAGTTTAGATGGTATCCTGTAAATAGTGCCTTTTAGAAAATTTATTTTACTGACAAATTTTTTGTTCGTCTGTCTATCTATCTATCTATCTATCTATCTATCTATCTATATTTTAAAGATGTAGGGTACAATTCAGAATTAAACATACAAGTAGTCATCATACAGATAAAATTTGGGCCTCCCTTTGGTCCCCACTTTGCCTGGTTTGAGATCAGGTACCCTTATTGATATTATATGCCCCCACCCTTCTCTCCTGGCAGTGTCCCACTACTGCCAATCCTTTTCTTATAGTATTATGGGAAATGTTCAGGGTTCACTTTGTGTAAGAGCATGTGGTATTTTACTGACAAATTGAAAACTTAAGTGTCTAAATATTCCACAGAATATCAGATAAGGGCTTGAATACAGACAGACCTGAAATACAGAAAGAAGGATAATTAATAAAGATTTTAAGGAATAAAATCAACCCAAGTGAATTGAAGATAAAATAAAAAAGAATTTATTACCATGATTTCATGGTTTCCTAAAATAATTTGTATAATGATAGATTCATTACTAAAATTTAAAGAAAAAAGCTAAGGCTCCCAAAACTAAGCTTAAAAATGTGTGTAAATCCACATTTGGATTAGTAAGAAACTAGAACTAACTTCTTTGATCTAGCTGCTGAGCCAAAATTAGATAGATTAATTTATAATCTTTATTTTTAAAAGTACTATGCAAATTTTATCATCTTTTTATGTGTAATAGGTATCTGCTGCTGTGAAACAAATTATCCTAAAATTTGTAACTTAAGTATTTTGAATCCCACAGGGTTCCTCTGGGTTAGGAATTCTGGAGAAGCTTAAATGAGTGACTCTATCTAGGGGACCCTCATGATATTTCAGTCAAGATATTGGCTGGGGCTACAGTTTTGTACCTGGGCTGGAGAATCCTCTTTCAAGGTGACTCATTCACATGACCAACCAGTTTACAGTGAGAGAACATAGTTATTACTTGCCATGTGGGCTCTCCATAGGACTGCTTGATCGTCCTCACAAGATATGTGCTAGCCTCTTCCAGAATGAATGATCTGTAAGAGAAAACCAAGTAGGAGCCATGACTTCTCAATGACCTACACTCGGTAGTTACATGACGTCCATCTCATTGCAATCTGTTTATTAAAAGCAAGTCACTAAAACAGACCTTTTTCAATTGAACAAGAGGAACATGGCATTTCATGCAAAAGTCTATTTGAGGTGTTAATTGGAATGGTTTGATTGAAAAACTAGTTAGAACACAGCCTGCACTATTTGAAGGAAGAAAGGTCAAAGAATTTGTGGGCGTATTTTAAAACCACCATACTATATATTTAGATTCCAAGTTTTTGGATTTTGTTTTTTTTTTGTTGTTTTTTTGTTTTTTTGAGTTGGAGTATCACTCAGTCGCCCAGACTGGAGTGTAATGGCCGCTCCCGGCCACCACAACCTCGACCAGCTGGGCTCCGGCGATCCTTCTGTCTCAGCCTTCCAAGTAGCTGGAACTACAGGTGTGCGCTACCACACCCGGCTAATTTTTTTTGATTTATTATAGAGATGAGGTCTCGCCAAGTTGCCCAGGCGGGTCTTGAACCCGCGGGCTCAGACAATTCACTCACCTCGGCCTCCCAAAGCACGGGATTACAGGCTGAGCCACCGAGCCCAGCTAGATTCCAAGTTTTAATACCTTACTTGAACAACCGAAAAATGTTGTACTGAGTGTAGTCCTTCCTCTCAAAGAACTTACACCACATGAGAGACATAGTGTGTTTTATTCCAGACCATAACAATAAAGCTGCTATCACAATAAAGTGAGTCACACAATTTTTTTGGTTTTCAGTGCATATAAATTTTATATCATACTGCAGTCTATAAGCGCACAATAGCATTATGTATAGGAAAATGCACATACCTTAGTTTAAAAATATTTATTACTAAAAAATATAAGCAAAGCAAGCACAAAATGGCACCAGTAGACTTGCTCCACACTGGGTTGCCACAAACCTTCAATTCAAAAAAGCCACAGTATCTGTGGAGTGCAATAAAACAAGGTATGCCTGCATATAATTCAAATGATTCTAAGCCTACTTACTTGAATTATGGACCAAAAAAAGTGGAAAATATACATGAAGGTGCTTACAGGAGTCTAAACATAGCATGACCAGGATTTGCTGATGGTTTGTTGATAGAAATGGAGCAAAAACACATTCCTACAAAATATTATGCACAGAATCATCAAAACTTCACTACTTTTGAAGCTTTTCTATACTGACCTCAACTGTATGATTTCTCCAATAATTCCATCACATATCATATTCTGCAGTTGAACTTTAATTACATAAACATTTATTTCATTGTGTATCAATTAACCTTGGCTGCTGACTTAGTGACTTAAAACAAAAACAGTTTTTTAGTTCTCACATATCTGTGGGTGACTTGGCAGTTATGGTCTGGGGTAGCTTTGTTGAGGGCTCAACGAACTAGTTTAGCCTCACTCTGATGTCTGGGACTGTGGCCAAGATGGCTGAAATGTTTCAACCTCTCTTTGCTTGCCATCTTTCATCTCCCTGGATGAAAGCTAGTTTTCGGCTTCCTGGAGGCTTTCATCACTTGAAGCACTCAGGATTCCCAGCTGTGAGAGAGGGTAAGTCCTAATGTACAAGGGCTTTTCAAGCCTTTACTTGAGTTGTTTGTTAATGTCCCATTGACCAAAGTAAGTTTCATAGGCAAGCCCAGATTCAATGGGTGGAGAAAAAATGTCCAGCACATGAGAGAATGAGCAAAGTCACATTGCAAAGAGGTCTATACACAGGAATGGAAGGAGTTTTTCATGATCTATCACACCACAGTTTCTGGCTTAGTATTTTTTACTAGTGAACATTATCTTGACTTTTAGCACTTTAGAGTTTAGGAAATGCCTGCAGCAATCCATGATGCAACTGTAACACTACAATGAGTCGGAATTCAAGAAATGTTCCCTGACTTGGTAACTTCCACAATTTTGTCTAGAGCTTTCTATGGGGATACAAATTTATTATCTACTAGTAGCACTCCTAAATATATGTCTTTTCTCCATCACACACTAAGCAGGCAGGTGAACTAATGATGAGCTTACTTGGTTATTTTCCATCCAGTGATCCACACTTCTTAGATTTATTTACCTACTCAGAATAATTAGTCCTCAAGTTTCCTACCTTGTATGCATACACATATGCATGTCCCTTTTTTAAAACTGTTTTGATGATAGGGTAATGCTGGCAAGTGTATGTGCACACTAGTCATTTAAGTGCTTTGAGCTTATTAATGAAATTGTATTTGATTTTTAATGGTAAGAATTTTAATTATATTATTTTCCCTTTTTGCTTCCAGCTTGTTTTGGCTAATAAAATTACCCACAGCTGCTTCAGATTGGTTCTTTCTTCTGGGAGGTCAACCATATGGAATGTTTAGAACAGGTGCTTGGTACTTGACCAGCTTCATTAGGTTAAACAAATTTGACCTGTGGCACCTGATGTTGGGGCAGCAGCTTACAGATGTGTTTCCAAGAACTGGAAAATTGCCTCTCATATTACAAGGATAGTGGATGGTGTCAAAAACTTTTGCTATCATGGAAGAATTTTCTCAGTTGACCACAGTGTGGTCAACTTGGAAATGAAGCTAGTATTTAAACTCTTAATTGGATAGGGAAGAAAACAGGTCTAGGGTCCCTCTGCCTTCATATTACCATATGCTTTAGGCATGCTGGGCATGTTACTCTGTCAACCAAAGAGCAAGGAATGGAATGGTTATTGTCCAGGAAAGCCTTCAGTAATGAATTTTTACATCCTTAAAAGAGGCACTTGGAAGAATTGAAAAATATCCAGAGAAAAGCAATTAGGGAGAAAAAAATTAATGCTGAAAGTTTTCAGAGGAATTAAGGCTACTTAGCCTAGAGGAGAAAATAAGTCTGAGAGGTTTCCACATTCATGAATTTAAATTATAAAGAAGGTGTTGAGAAATTTTTCTCCAACTCTGTAGAGTCCTGAACTAAATAAAAAATCATCTTGACAGGCAACAAGAGATGTATCAGTGAAACATAACCCAAAAATACTTGACTCTGAGTATTGTTATAGTAAATGATAGCAAATCCATTTAGTAAGCATCAAAGAGTAAAACAAAGAAATAAACTCTCTGGGTTTTATAGCATGTAATTCAGTTCCAAGGATGGTAGCTGGACTCTATTTATTGACCAAAATTGTTGCACCTCTACTGTGTGTCAGACACTGTGTGTCAAAATGAAAAGAAGGCATGGTCCCCTTCCTCAAGTTTCTCCTTAGAATGTCTTCTACACCCATGATGTAAAAAATCTCTTCCCAGGTTAAACATTTATCTGACTTCTTGGATAGAATATAATTTCAGGAACATATGCCCACATAGTCAAATGAAAAGTATGTAGAGAATTATCTGCAAAGCGCTGGTCTGTAGGCATGGTACGGTTTATGTTGCCATCAAAGAAATGCAAGGAAAAATAGAAGTTTTTTGTTTTCTTCTTTCTGAAATATTGATAAATGAGAATTGGCTCCTTTGTATTTTTGACTGCTCATTTCAATTACATTAATTCTCCTGAGCCCTGGAGAACAAAACTGCTGATTTCTTTCTCGGGGAGATCATTTGGTTTATAAATCTGTCCAGCAGCCTTTAGGTAGTGCTGGTCACTCAGAATTTTTAGTAAAAGAGAATGAGTGAATTTCCATACCCACCACCTCTCACTTAGCCCAAAATTTCTAGCAGAAATATAAGACAAAATATGAGAACGTTGATCAAAAATCATTAGGATTACATGAATCCACAAATCTAAAAACGTATCATGCTTTCTGTTAAATGAGTGGAACTACCCTCTATTTTCTCGTCAAGAGAGAATATCACCAAAGATAGTCTCAGATCAAGTTACAAACTCAAAAAATTTATGTTGTAATAACTTTTCCAAGACTTTTAATAAGGAGCCAATTTTAATAATTCCTTTATAGACTCTTTTTCAGAATTCTAATATAATTAATATATTATTTAGACTATAGTACAATCTATTAGTAAAAATATGTTTTTAATTGGTTGAGATTTATTCTTTCAATGACACTGAAAATAGACTATTGGTACTGAAAACACTTTGTACACAAATATCAATATCTTTCTTCAAAATAATTATGCAAAAAGTTCTATTGCTGATTTTCAAATAAAAAAATTATTTTATTGTTATTTGACAGGTGTTTCTCAAATTCTACCAAGTGATTACAGAAAACCACTGGGTCAATACTCTGAAATGTAAGGATGAATAAAGCATAGTCCTTATTTTCAGGTAGCTTCCAGTCTAACAGAGGAGCTAAGGAAGTTTCAAATTTATTATTCACTGTACAGATAAGAGTATGATTTTTTAAAAATTCCTGTCTTAGGAGAGAACATTGCATATGACTAAAACTGACTTAAGGGGGGGAAAGTGTTGGAAAGGGGAAGAATAGCTACAAGTTCCAAAGACATTAGTAGTTCCACACCCAACTAGGTCCAGACATTCAAATCATGTTGGCAGAAATCTGTCCTAGGCTAAGTCTTAGCTCCCTTTGATTAGTATTGTCTTAATTCACAGATAGGGTTTACTACCTGGAGGCAAAATGACCACCGCTAGTTCTGCCCTTACATGCTACCAGATTGTCAACCCCAGAGATAACCAAGTCTTTTTCCTAATAGTCACTGCAATAAACCTGGGCTGGTCACATTGATTTAGTCAGTCATTTGACAAATATTAAATACATGCTAAGTATTAGATAGTGTTCTAGGAGTAAAGGATATTGTAGAGAACAAAACACCCCGTCTTGTAAAATTTGTATTTTAGTGAGGAAAACATACATTAAACAGAGAAATGCATATTTTAAATTATTTATGATATGGCCTATAGATGAAACTAAAGCAGGGTAAGGTATAGAAAGTGGTTCACCTGCCCAGATTGCATCACTCATCTGTCTCTGAAGCATTTAATAGTATTAGTCGGGTCGGGCTCTGTGGCTCAGCCTGTAATACCACGCCTTGGGAGGCTGAGGTGAGTGGACTGCATGAGCCCGCGGGTTCGAGACCTGCCCGGGCAACTTGGTGAGACCTCATCTCTACAATAAAACAAAAAACTAGCTGGGTGTGGTAGCACGCACCTATAGTTCCAGCTACTTGGAAGGTGGAGGCAGAGGATCTCTGGAGCCCAGCAGGTCGAGGCTGCGGTGGCCGGAAGCGGCCACTGCACTCCAGTCTGGGTGACAGAGTGAGACTCCAACTCAAAAAAAAAAAAAATTGTATTAGTTGGGCTGACCTAGAACATATGACCATCTCTGTATTAAAAGAAATGCCCTCAACACCACCCAGTCATCTTGGAGAAGAATATAGAATAAACAACTCTTTATAGGCAAATTCACAATATTGCTACTAGAAAAAAGCATAGCTTCTTGACTAACAAAGCTAACTGGGTGGTAGTTAGTTGAAGTCCACTGGGTTGTAAAATGTAAAGCCTTCTCAGAGGCATGAGATAGTTCATGTGAACTGGAAATTGATAAAAATGATATGGCCTAGGTCTCAGTGTTACATGTGAAATGAGCCATGAAAAATGGCTAGGATTTAGACAAAAATTAGGGAGGATCAATAAGGAAACATTGAGCAAAAGAGTTTGTTGTTTGCATGAGTGTGCACAGTGATAGCATGCATACATTTACAAATAAAGATGTGAGCTGGGCTCAGTGGCTCAGCCTGTAATCCCGCACTTTTGGGAGGCTGAGGTGAGTGGATTGCCTGAGCCCACGGGTTCGAGACCCGCCTGGGCAAACTTGGCGAGACCTCATCTCTACAATAAATCCAAAAAAATGAGCTGGGCGTGGTAGCGCGTGCCTGTAGCTCCAGCTACTTGGAAGGCTGAGGCGGAAGGATCGCCGGAGCCCAGCAGGTCAAGGTTTTGGTGGCCGGAAGCGGCCACTGCACTCCAGTCTGGGTGCCAGAGTGAGACTCCAACTCAAAAAAGAAAAAAGAAAAAAAAAGAAAGATGTGGTTGCATTTGAAGAATCCTCAAAAAGTTTATTTGGTAGGCAGGAGGAGACATGGAAAAATTTGAGAAGAGAACAGCATTATTGATATCTGCTTTATAAAGGTTAAACTTCTTTTTTTTTTTTTTTGAGTTGGAGTCTCACTCTGTTGCCCAGACCGGAGTGCAGTGGCCGCTCCCGGCCACCGCAGCCTCAACCTGCTGGGCTCCGGCGATCCTTCCGCCTCAGCCTTCCGAGTAGCCGGAATTACAGGCGCGCGCTACCATGCCCAGCTGATTTTTTTGATTTATTGTAGAGATGAGGTCTACGCTGCCCAGGCGGGTCTCGAACCCGCGGGCTCAGGCAATCCACTCACCTCAGCCTCCCAAAGGCGCGGGATTACAGGCTGAGCCACCGAGCCCGGCAGGTTAAACTTCTAACTGTGAACAATATTAGCTTGAAGGGAAAACCAGAAGAAGCAGAAAATGGTTTGGAAACCTATTGCAGTGATTGGAGTAAGGGTTATGAGAGTATGAATTATGATGTAGTCAGGGTCAAGGAGGTGCTGCTGCCAGTATCAAAATACAGAAAGCAAAAGTGAGGACTGAACTAGACAAAGTGGTCAGCAGAGAATTAGCAACAGAGTATACTGAGTTGAAGGTTCTGCCAGAACCAGGGTATGATGTTAAAATGACAGTGAGAAATGCTTCAGTAATTACCTGAATAAAACTGATAATTACAGTCATCAGAATGCAATGAATCCATAATTACTTCTCAAACTCCTTTGCAGTCTCTCACTTCTGAAGGTTGAAATGTTCCAGGGCTCAGTCTTTGTGACTCTATTTCTAACCACAGCCTGGCGATCTCATTCAAATTTCACAGTATTAAATAGTACTGTGTTTTAATTGATGAGTTCAGACCACTCCTCTGAATGCTAGACTAGTATATCCAGCTACCAACTCGAACCCTCCTTGACACTCAGGTAGGTTTCCTAAACTTAATAATTCCAAAACTGAGTTCTTGATCTTCCCTAAAACCTACTCTTACGGTCCTCCTCATCCCAACAAATGACAACTCCATTTTTTCCGGTTGTTCAGACCAAAAATTTGGAGTCATCTTCACTCATCATTCTCTAACAGATCACATATAATCCACTATCAAATTCTATCACCTATTCTATAGATTATTCTGGATATTTTCTTTAAATTGAACTATATATGAGGTCTTTTGTGTCTGGTTTCTTTCACTTAGCATAACGTTTTCAAGAATCATCCACATTGCACTTCATTGCTTTTTATATCTGAATAATAATATTCCATTATACAGACTTAATACATGTTATTTATTCATTCATTCATTGATGGACATCTTGCTTGCTTCTACCTTTTGTCTACTATGAATAATGCTGCTATGAGCATTCACATACAAATTTTTGTTTGAACCTGTTTTCAATTATTTTGAGTATACACATCAGAATGGAATTTCTGGTTCTTATGGTAACTCCATACTTAACTTTTTGAGGAATTTCCAAACTGCTTTCCACAGTGGCTGCACAATGTTACATTTCCACTGGTAATATACAAGAGTATCAATTTCTCCACCTTTGCCCACACTTTTTTCTAATTTAAAAAAAAAAAATTAGCCGGGCTCAGTGGCTCAGCCTGTAATCCCGCGCCTTTGGGAGGCTGAGGTGAGTGGATTGCCTCAGCCCGTAGGTTCGAGAACCGCCTGGACAACTTGGCGAGACCTCATCTCTACAATAAATCAAAAATTAGCCGGGCGTGGTAGCGCACGCCTGTAGTTCCAGCTACTTGGAAGGCTGAGGCGGAAGGATTGCCGGAGCCCAGCAGGTCGAGGCTGCGGTGGCCGGGAGCGGCCACTGCGCTCCAGTCTGGGTTACAGAGTGAGACCCCAACTCAAAAAAAAAAAAAAAAAAAAAAAAATTATAGCTATTCTAGTGGTGTGAACTGATATCTTATTGTGATTTTTAATTTGCATTTTCCTAATGATGAATGATGTTGGTCATATTTTCATGTGATTTTCATGTGCTTGTTGGTTATTCGTATATCTTCTCTGGAAACATGTTTATTCAAGTCCTTTCCCCATTTTTTAACAGGGTTGTTTAACTTTTACATTGTTGAGTTGTAACAACGTTTTATATATTCTGCATATTAGGGCCTTATCAGATATATAATTTGTAACCATTTTTTCCCGTTTTTTTAGATTGTCTTTTTACTTTCTTGGTAATGTCCTTTGATGAATAAAATCTTTTAATATTTGTAAAATTCAATTTATCTATTTTTCTTTTGTTGCATGTACCTTTAGTGTCATATGTAAGAATGCACTACAAAATCCAAGGTTACAAAGATTTATTTCTTATTTTTCTCTAATAGTTTTATAGTTTTATTTCTTACATTTTAGTTCTCAGATCCATTCAGAGTTAAATTTTGTGTATAGTATAAGGTAAGAGTAACTCTAGTATATTTTGTAAATAAGCAGTTTGTGTCCCCACTAGAATGCAAGCTCCATCGGAGCAAAAAAAGTATTGTGTTTGCTACTCTGTTTCAAACCTTACCAACAGTGACTTGCACAAAGTTGGGGCATATTATTTTTAAAATAAATAAGTTATTGGACAAAGAATGTTCCAAAAGGCAGCTAAGAAGGTCTTACATTAATATATTACTATTTATATTATAATTCATCTGTAATGGAAAAAAGTCAAATAAATTTCATCACAGTTCTATAACAATATGCCATGAAAGAAATAGCTCATTTGATTTTTGTTTTATAAAAAAGTAAGACACTTGAATATTTTTTCAAGTTTTTTTCCTTTATCATTCAAAGAAAAACTCACATAACATATAGAGTTTACTTTTACAGAGTCTTACATCAAATTATATCTTGATCATCTTGGACCTTAAATTCCTCAAGAAGATCAACTTCCCAATAACGAAATCAGAATAGAACGTTCAGAGTCATAAAGCACAAATATGTAATTCTGGAATTTTACCCACTGTAATTTGACCATTTACCAAAAATGTGTCAGATACTGTACTAGGTGCTGGGGGGGGGGAATATGTGTCATAATTATCAAACTAATTGTTTAGAGAAGGGAAGAGAGACACACAATATTAAGTTATGCCATTAGTAGTAGAAAGAGTAAAAATGCACAGTCCATTGTACAAAAGTACTACTATTGGACAATTAAGAACACAGAGTGTCCAACAGATGATGCAATATAGTTATGCCTGCCAAGAGATGCCTGTCAGTCACACTGAGTCTGTTTCCTGTGGACATTAAGGAGCTCTTCCTTCTCTTATGTCTCCCCTCCTTGTCGCCCTAAATCTTTCCATATTTTATTCCCTGTGTTCCACCAGGGTTCTGAGTCTTCCTCCATAATGCTTTGGCTCAAATAGTTCACCATCTAGTAAGATAAGAAATGTGGAGAAATTTTCAGATTCTGGTGAAAGAGGTGAAGAAAAAGTGCTCTTCCCAGTCCCTACTCCATGAGAATTTATAACACAAACCAAGTTCTTTATTGCTGAGATTTATTATCTTACTCACATAATTTCTCTGTCATTATGCTACCAAAATATCCTTCTCTTTTCTCTGCCCTCCCAAACGAAGTAAAGAACAAATAAACCAAGTAACTCTAGTATCATCCTAGTTGTGTATGGCTCAGGACCACAGAAAAGAGGTGGATATGTTCTTTTTCACAGAAAAGTGAGTTGGGGTGCCAGAAAAATTCCATTTTTCATAATAATATTAACTTTAATATTACTAGTGTCAACTCCAATAAATGACAAATCAAGCTAAAACTAAACCAGGGTTGACAGTCTGCTGGCATAGGTCAGCAGAGCCATATTGGTTGGTTACAGTCCATAGTGACCCTGATTTATTGGTGATGAGACACAGAAATTGATAAACATTTTAAATGTCCCATGTAGCTAACCCCAGGAACAATCGTTAGAGGAGATTTTTCTAGAGCAAATAAGAAACAAAAAGTGAAGCCAAAGAGAAGAATTACAGCAAGGCTTTGAGCAAACTGAGTAATGTTTATCTTCTTCCCAGTTCTTTAATGTTTCTGCTTTATACCTCCAGAACAAAAAGGGTTTTTTCCCTCTATTATTTGAGTAAGAATTTATCCTGCATCATGACGTGTAATCTCCATGTATTATATAGTTTATAATAAGACACTAAGACATTCAAGTTTTGCTCTTGCTATATAAAGGCCGATTTTTGGAACTTAGAATGCCATTTTCTTTCTCAACAAAGCTTGGTTTTGAATACTTTTATCTTCTTTGTGTAACAAAATCACTTTTACAACTTAACTCTAAATAATGACATATTTGTTTTCTCTGAGTGGCCCATGTTTTCCAGGGATAGTGGAATTATAAAGCAAAAAGATTGATGGGATATAAAAATATGATAAGATGTTTAAATAATATGCATACATTTAAAAAATATTTATTATATAGGACCTTATACGTCTTAATAATAATGGCCTAGAGTATTACGCAGCTGTAAAGAAAGACAAAATTACAGACTTTACAGCAGTTTGAATGGATTTAGGGTCAATCATACTCATTGTTTTATCACAGAAGCAGAGAACTGAATACCACATGTTCTCACTCACAAGTGAGTCCTGAACATTCATTACAATACTACAAGAGAGGGATGCAGTATCAGGAAACTGCCAGGAAGGTGGGGGGGCACATAATATCACTAAATATACCTGATCCTAAACCAGGAGAAGTGAAGACCAGTTGGAGGCATAAATCAATCAATAAATAAAACATAAATCATAAATAAATCAAACTTCACCAGCATGCAGACTACCTATGTACCTAATCCTGACTTGTACCCCACGTTTTTACACTAAAATAAAGAAATAAAAAAGAATAGTGTCCTTGACAAATTTATTTTTATATTACCCAAGATACACTAGTGAAACCTGAATGAGTACTTGAGAAAGCCTGTCAACTAAAGAAGCATGTTTTTTCTTAACTAAATTCAGACTCCAACATCAATAAAGACTGAGTAAAGAAAGAAGTTACTTCTAATTTAAATGCTGCGGCACTGTAATGTGTATATCAATAAGAAAACTATGTGGATTAGAAAGGTTAAAAAGGTAAACTCCACGTGAAACCGAAATGAAGAGAACACACTCTGTGACGGCTAGTTTTGTGTGTCAAATTGATTGGGTTAAGAGATGCCAGATAGCTGGAATCATATGATTTCAGAGTATGTCTGTGATAGTGTTTCCACAGAGATTGGCATTTGAATTCATAGACTGAGTAAAGAAGATTTGTCCTTGCCAATATGAGTGGGCATCATCCAATCCACTGAGGACTTGAAAAGAACAAAAAAGACTATCTCTTTTGCTCTCTTCTGCTGGAACATCCATCTTCTCTTGCCCGTAATCATCAGAGCTCTTGTTTCCTGAACCTTCAGACTCTAGGACCAATAGTAGCAGTCCCTTAATTCTCAGGTCTTTGACCTTTGACGAAGAGTTACACTCTTAGCTCCCCTCGTTCTCAGACCTTTGAACTCAGACTGAATTATGCCAGCAGGTTTCCTGGTCCTCCAACTTGCAGATGGCAGATTATGGGACTTCTCACCTCCATAATCACATGAGTCAATCCCATAATAAATCCTGTTGTATATCCCAGAGAAGATGCAAAACTGAAAAATTGCACAAAACTCAAATATACAACTACTTGTTCTTCCTCTGATTTTGATATATCTCCAAGTGGACCAGGCTTTTGCAGGAGAAGGGATAAACTCACAATGTGGCTAGCAGGAGTTCCCTTTTCTTTTCATCAAACACACCAAATTTCTATTTTAGGAAATTTTCACTTGCAAGTTTTTGCAAAGTTTATTGCTATTTATCCTGTAAGTCTTCGCTCAGTTGGTGACTTCTCCAAAATCCTTCCCTGACCACCTGATGTATGATAATCCTGTATTTCTCTATCCTGACCCCATCACCCTGTTGCATCAACATTTTGATTTTTTTTTTTGCACAATCATTAATTTTTCATGTACTGGTTACTTGTTTGCTATACTTCAATCCTCCCCCAACCCCTACAAATATCCGTTCCTAACCAGGTGACCCTGGTAATGCAATATATCTGTGCCTAATCACTTCATTCTGTAAAATACAATGATAATAGTAACTATCTCAGAAGATTGTTTTGAAAGCTTAAATGAGATAATACATGCAATACAATTAGGACAACATCTGGCACATAGTAAACTTGAAAGACATTGGTAAATGAAAGAATGAACAGATAAAAAACCATTAGGCTATCTTCCAAAACTGTATGCAGTAACAATTGTAAAAAATCTTTGTATCACAAGCCAGTTTCAAACTTAAGTCTAGTCTACACGAAATGATATTTAAAAAGGCAAAATTGCAGTTTTTCTCTGTAATTAAACAGAATTTTCTTCTGCAAAGAACAGGGCTTGAGATCCAATTCTTCGCCCATCCCCTGTCTAGCCCCCATACCTTTACTGGCTTCAAATGTTAATGGCTCTATTAACAACCATATATGTTATCCTCTTCGCAAGACTTTCTAGGAATTATGAGTTAATGGCAAGGTGGTTCCCTTGATGGAATTACAGTGCTTGTTTCAGGAGACTGTGATTGAAGAAAGTTTTAGTAGGACCAGAGGGCCTTTTGGCTACCCCTCAACTATAACCCTAGATGCCTGCTCATAAGGTTGCTCCAGACTGAACTGCTTGGAAAATAATGAAAATAATTCATGATAAACTGAAATATAACGCCTTATCTAAAGCTCAACACAAGCCCTGTGGTATTGCCTTAATTCAATATATAAAAATCCAAAAACATGTCGATTTTGACCTGAGGTTATTTAAAAAATAATTTAAATTTTCAATAGGTTACTTGGTTTGGCACAATTTAGTACATCTTGATGACTTGCTGAAGAGAAATATTGTATACGTGTAATGGTAGAAAAGAAATTATAAAGACTTATTTGCAAAACAGATTTATACTTCTGAATCTGTTCGATCAAACCAAGAATACAGAGACTTCAATATAGTTCTAAAGTCTAAGGGACTGGGCACAGTGGCTCACTCTTGTAATTCATCACTTTCAGAAACCTAGGTAGAGAGATTGCTTGAGGTCAGGAATTCAAGACCAGCCTGGGCAATACAATGAGACCCTGTTTCTACAAAAAACAAAAAACATTAGACAGGCATGGTAGAGCAGACCTGTAGTCTCAGTCACTTGGGAAGCTGAGAAAGGAGGGATCACTTAAGCTGAGGAGTTCAAAGCTGCAGTGAGCCATAATGAGCCATAACTGTGTCATTTTACTCCAGTCTGGATAACAAACTGAGATCCTGTCTATAAAAATAAAATATAGTCTAAATATAGAAATTCTGGAACTTAAACTGAAAAATAAATAGTACTTAAATTTGTGATGTAAAAACATATTTTGCTAGAAAGAATGCAAATATAAAGAATAATTTATTCTTTCAACCATAGCTTCCAAAGGATAGAATAAAGTTCAATGAGATAAAGGTTCTGAACTAAAATATAAAGTAAAAAAGAAAGGATTTTAGTCACAAATTATATTACATTTAATTTATTCTAGACTCCAAAGCCATCATATGCTGCTTTTTACTTAACCTGTTAAGTCATTTTAAGACTCTAGAATAAAATGTGACTTAATACTGTTGATGAGATCTTATATCTGAATGTGATTTAGCTCATCTACTGAAATTCATCAAGGTGATCACTTTTCTCCTTTTCTATTGTCATTCAATAATGCATTTTTATTCTTGACATTAAAAATAGGGACAGTGGAATTAAAGATAGTGTTAGCAACCAGTATACACCCCTAACTGAAGAGGATCCTATATGGAGAAAATAAACTTCTTCGGCTCATCAGCTCTTCCCCAGCTTGTACTACTCTCAGTTGCCTTCAAACCTAGTCAGATTGAATTAAAACCAGGAGGTCCCATGAAAAACAAAATTATAGTCTTGTTCCCTTCTAGCCTGATCAATACCAAAAATACCTGTATTGACCACATTTCTCAATTATAACACTGACTATTCCAAAATATCTTGAAAGACTTTGGCATTTAGTAATCCTCTACAGTTTGGGGCATGGTAGTTAGATAAAGCTTATTTTTTAGAAGATATGAATTGTTTAGTAAATATAATTCCAGAGCTTCTATAGGTTTTTATTCTTTGTAATCCTTCTTCTGATATTTTTATTAATTCATCAATACTTCTCGCAAAGCACATATATTGTTCCTGTCTCTCCAAGATCCATTCTATTTCTTGTAGCAATGTATCTTGGCGTTTCCTAGAGAGGCAACTTCCTTCACTTACAGTTTTTGTGATTCAGTTCATATGACCTTACTCCTGAATTCAAGCATAGGCACAGCACTCATGATAGAGAACCACATCCCACAGGCAGCACAAACTGATTTGGAAAAATGCCTGTGATTAAGACATTTACAAATAGCATATTCCATTTGTCTGGACAGAGTGTTTGAGTCAAGGATGGGCAGAGGACCCAAGCAAGGCAATGAGGCTTAAATCCAAAACTTTTGGTGGGTGTACTGGAACAGAAAGTCTCTTGCCATTGGACTGAGGCATTTTTGTTGTTGTTGTTGTTGTTTATTTACTTTTTATAGAGCTGTGTGTTATAAGCGAGGGTGAATTACATAAGTAGGCTGCATGCAGGTGAAGTTTGGGCTTCTAAGTGGCCCTCCCTCACTCCCCTTGGTATTGGACCAGGTACCTTTTGTGTGCTCCCCACCCTCATCCCTCTCTACCTTCCTTAGCGGTGCCCAGCAACTGCCAATCCCACCTGTGTGCTAATATGCCTAGTGTCCAGCACCCAGTTATGAATGAGAACATGAAGTATTCAGTTCTTGTTTCTATGATAGTTCACTTAGTATGATGGTCTCCAACTCCATCTAAGTTGCTGTGAAGTCCATGATTCTGTTCTTCTTCATGATTATGTCATACTCCACTGTATATATGTATCATATTTTCTTTATTCAGTCCTCTTTTGATAGGCAGCATGGTTGGTACAATCCAGCAATTCCTCTCCTGGGAATATAACTGGAGGAACATGAATCACTCTACCAAAAAGACACCTGCATTCACATGTTTATCACCACACTATTCAAAATAGTGAAAACATGGAACCAACTCTGCTGCCCTTTGAAAGTGGACTGGATAAAGAAAATGTCATACATACACGTGTTATTGCTGTTGCTTTAAATTCAACCTCTCTTTGCTAAGAGACAGTTTAACTTCTTTGGGAAGAGCTATATGAGTAAGAAGCCAACACAGAAGAAGTTATAGCCAAGAGATAAAGAAAGTCTGAATTCTGATGACATTATTTGAGTGCCTGTATCTAGCTTTCCTCAAGACATTCTGCCAAATTTTCAGATACAGATATAAGCTAATATTTCTTTTTCTGTAGCATGTTGCAATTTGGGTTTATAGCACCTGAAGCTTAAAGATTTCTCTCAATATATAGCTCCAATGCTTCGCCAGAATGTCAGAGTCTATGCCATAATATTCAAGCAGATAAAAATAGAGATCACCGAATTATTTCAACAGAAAGTAGACTGGAAATTTGGCTTGTTAATCTAGAGATTACTCAGAAAAGAAGTACAGTAATCTAGTATGCTATGGCTCAGAAGAAAGTCTATTACAATCTTCCTGGATAACGTGACATATTTTAGTGACATTAATATAATTTTTTAAATGGTTATATATGATTAAGTCATGCACTTGTTCATCAAAGACAGACTTCCCATAAACTGAACCTGAATAATTCAGCAAGTTTCAATTAAGCACTGCAAGTATTTCCAGGTTTTAAAAATGCACAGTTCAGTCAACTCATAATTCAGTTACCTTTTCAAACCTCTGTTTATTCATTCATTTATTTAGAAAGTATCTATTGGGTATGAACTTTGGACCAGTCATTTTGCTACTTGCTGAGGGCACAATATCTACATAGACTAATAAGGACTTATTTTGTATCTCGACCCCAATGGGTTATTTTAGTATTCATTGGTACTTACTTTACAAGATGGATAAGAGGGGGAAAAAGAGATGAAAATCTTTTCAGTTAAATGTCATCACTTGTAAATGATTTTACTGGTGGCTGAGTGGAAAAGTACTTTTAAATGAATGAACAATGTGAAATTTGGAGATTATTTGTCATTTCCATTTCCCTCTAATTTCCTTCTCATTCATTCTAATAAATCATTGATAATTGGCCATATTCCAAGTAAATGGATTGTCAGAAAGTCCAGGTTATGAGGTTCATTATAAGTGTTTCAAAAATTGTCACCTTTCAAATATTTTTGTCTACACAGGAATTGGAAAGTGGACTTACAAAATTATCTGCATAATTCAAGTCAAGTATCCTAATTATTGATGCAGAGTGAAGTTTTTTATGATCATAACATTATAACAAGTCTTACTTTGAAAAATTTAGAAAAATCAAGCCAATTTTCAAGATTATATTATAAGCCATGGTTCTAAGAATCCAAAATTTGAATCTTCATAACTCGCCTCCAATCATTTGAAGGAGGGAGTTATTTAGTGCTAATGGTTGCAATCATTATGTTCTAAAGGCAAAGAAAAATACTGTAAACAAAGCAGGAAAATATTTTTGGTGTGTAGCATAAACACGCAAATAATTATCTTAAAATGTAATCTTCATGTGACTTATTAAAGTAGATTACATTTTAATGTGCATTGCAATTTGCACATTATAGAGAGCACTCTATATGCAGCGTTAACTGTGTGACCAGCCTGACAACCTGCACAACTGAAGATATAAAAAAAGAAAAAACCCTCTGCTATCTTTCTCTAAATGGATGTATTTGGTGTTGATAGTCAGATACAGTTTTCACCTTTATCCCAGCTTGTTTCTGACCCAGTGGGTTAGTGTTAATCACCACTGTAGGCACCAATAATTTCCCCATATGTGGAATTTGATAAGTTAGAGCACCCACTTCAATTCAAGAAGATTCCAGCTGACTATTCAGTTATCGCAATGGACAGCTTCAAGCACATCCATGGCTGGCCTTGTATTCTTAGCTTTATCAAGCGCTTTGCACTTTTTGTCTTTTATCTCTTAATTGAGACCTGACTGCAAAAAATGCCTATCTCTTCAACTGGGTTGCATTAAGTATTAACTTTAACTGCTTTGGGTACTTGAGGTACAGAAGAAAAAAAAAAGCCTTAAGAAGCTGTGTAGAGTGGAAAATCTTCCCAAATCTCTATTTATAAATTGTGTAAATGCTACAGCGTCTTTTAAAAAGTAAATAAATCTTTATCTCTTTTCCAGATTAAAAAAGTGTTTATATTACCAGCTGAAGGAAAGTTTATGAACCCTCCATCATATTTGGCAGTAATAATAATCTCACAATTCTGGCCAAAAGAGATAATATTTGGAAAGAATAAATAGTTCAGTGTAACAATAAATGAGAAAGAACTTTGTATTTTATGTGTCTGGAAAGTCTATGGACTGGCTCTTTTCTAATGAATATGAAAATACGCTTTTATTTGAGCAAAGAATATACAAATTCAAGGATTTAGGATAGCCTATATAGGTTCTAAGTCCTACAATTTCCTTTTTTAGACATTTCCCATTCCTAAATGTCACTGAATTTATAATATTTGTGATCTCATCGAGAGCTCTGTTTGCACCCTTTTCATCTCTTCATCCCAGTTTCTTCATCCCAGTTTCTATAGTAGACATTCAACTAATGTTCAGTGAATTGAATGGCATTCACTTGGAGTCTTGCTCAGCACTTGTCAAACCATCCTGTGACTCCCTAATTTGTTCATCTTTGAGAGATGCCAAATTCTGCCATCACTGCAACAGTTATAATAGATGTTTTTCCATGGTAATACAGAAATTATACTTGGAAAATATATGTCAATATACAAAACAAATAGCTTTAGACAGTAGCACTGAAAAGCCAAAACTCTAGAAAAACAGTAATTTGCTAGTGAAGGTCCTGAATGTCACCAACAGAAATGGTGCATTTCAATACACCAACATCTGAATACTGAGAATAAGTGCCAGATATTTGTGTTTAGATATCACTTCAGTCAAAATATCTTCAACTAATGCCGAGTCTAGACAAGAAACATCTCCCTAAGAATCAGATTTAAGAAGTAGCTCGTGGACATCATGATAGGCAAAGCTCTAAAATAAATTTAAGTCAGAAGATTAAAGAAATTGTAAATAAAAAAATATATATTATGACTTATTATAACACAAACAGTTATTAGTAGGGAAAGTAAATTTCCATATTGTGTGAATTTTTAATACCAGTTAAAAATTCAGTGAAGGATCATAAATTGAAGTGTAGACTTGTAAGAGGCATCTATACTAGGCACTAATTATGTTTTAATGTTTTGATATGTGGCAGTTGGTACTCAAGTTATTCCAACCAGAAGTATTGACTAGATCCAAGTAAAGTTAATTGTTACTAAAGAGCTATCTAGACCCGAGAAGGACATTAAAAGAAAAAACAATCAGAATTCTAAAGACAAACAAGATGTTAATTCCAAATGAGAAGAAATTCTATCTATCCACCACATGTCATGCAGTACCGGGCAGATAAGCTAATGTAACCCTTCCCTCACTCATTCATTCATTTCATGAGAATTTGAGGACATTCCATGTGGAGGCACCAGAGTAATAAAACAACTAGGCTATCCATGTTGCTCTCTAGGCATTGTAGGCAAAGAACACTGCTTATATTTAAAATTGGGAATCATCAAAATTTGAACCAAAGGAGTTTTAAAATAGTGTTAACTGATAGCAAATAATACAACCTATTCATCACCTATACCATCTACAATGGAATCTGTATTTTCCTTCAAGATTTCTAATTTGCTGCCTGGTCAGATGCATTTATCTTCTCTTGTACCCACCCACACCAAGCACTGAGCTCTACAAGAATTAAAGTGTAGCATCACTAACATTCACTAGTAAAACCTACGCTTATTATGAGAATCAATAATACTATTAATAAGGGCTTAAAAACTTTGTTTTTCTGTAGACGTTGGGGAATATATGAAAAGAAGTATATTTTTTGCTTTTTGCTTTTAGCTGCAAATTCTAAAAATCCCCTTTCCCGCCTAAAAAGAAAGACAAAATACTCTCATTTTATTGTTTTCTTATAGGCTCATAAAATTTTAGCTTTGTGTTACTTTTTCAAAGACTCTATTAAACTTGATACATGAGGCTAGTAGGCTGCCACAAACTCATAAAAAATCTTTTCAAAGAATTGCTGCCTAGCAGTGAAAATTGAATGGCAATTTCTAAGAATCAAGCTAATGGCTTAAGCTATAGAAAATGTGAAGCCTACTAATAGATAATTTAGGATTTCCTCTCTCCACCCCCCCACCACTGGAGAGAATGAACATGAGCTTGAATAAAATTGCACAAAGATCTTATTAATCTTCTGTCTGTAAAAGCTCAATTTTCCTAAGCAATGGGCTGTGGTACACATACCACATTAAAATCTATGCTTAAAATGTTCTCCATATTTTGGAGCTAAAAGTTCTGCACCTTTTAACTATGCGGACACTTGTAATATTGTCAGTTTCAAGAGTTAAATATTCCAGCAGGAATTTGTTACTACACAGCGGTACATAATGCCTGAAAACCCCCTGCACCAATATTGCTCTCAAATTGGCAGCAAGTGAACAAGGGACATGAAGGATGCTTCAGCACAGTAACCTATCCTTCCTTCTCTCCTGGGAGCCACTTGGCCAGCTTTCATCCTCATAATTATAATAAATTTGACATTTCATAGATAATATTGATTTCTGTATTTTAGCATTTCACCATAGGTGACAGTCTAGCGTCAAGAATGAAATTTCTATTGATCTCCTGCGCATTAATCTCTCATGTGTATGTGATCATTTTTATAAGACCTTTTACTGCACATAAATCAATATTTCATATTTCCAGCTATGCCAGAGGAGATGTCATATTTGTAAACTGTGAGTTGACACCTGCAATTCCTTCCTGTTCAGCTTCAACTGTTCAGTTACAGTCGATTCAGGGTTGGGAAAGGATCAAGCTCGAGAAACGAGGTAGATGAAAGACATGAATGTAGACTAGAGTAATTAGCTTAATGAACAAAGAAGCCAAGTAAGTGAAATACAGTGAAATAATGTTGTTCTATAAAAATTGCTTCCGTGAACATAAGCATTTGTAAAAGAGGTTGGCTTTCCATGCTTACCAAGGAGCTGATACTAGATCTAAATGTCTGTGTTAATAAGGAACATTGAAATACTTTAAATAATTGAACAAAAAGACCTATGAAATCTTATTAGATAAAAAAAGTCACCATAATTTCAAAAATGTAACATAGATGTATAGCCACAGCTCTAATAGAGTACAAACACGGATTAAGTAGTTTTCAGGACTGTGATGTTTCCTAACATAGCAATCAATGTACAAAGTAAGTAAATTTTCATATTTGATAATTTTCATATTTCAATAATAAGGTCTTTGTATTATATATAAATATCTTGATTAATCAGAAAAAAATAGTATTATGAAAGAAGACATAAATTCTTTAAAGAGATACTACTTGTAACTATTTAAGGATCTACTAATGTGTTCATTTTGCCAGCTTCAATGGCATGTAAAAATTTATTCTGCATTTGTATATACTCTTGATAATTTGTCTATGATTCATTATTTTCAAAATTGTTTTCTATCTCTTAAATAATTGGAGTGTATGATGTATTTTAATACCTTTGGGGAGAAACCAAACTATTGGACACAAGCTGATCTATGTGGATGTTTATGTTTCTATCTAGAAATTTTCCCTGACTATTCTTACACTTTCTGATAAAGGTCATTAAATGCAAAAGTCAATTTGGACATGGTCTAATATAACTGGAAAGGTATTGAAATAGAGTGCTATTTTGTGTAGCATTAACATTTATTCTTTACAAAATTGCTATTCCACATATTTAGAGAAGTTCAGAACTCCAAATCCTGTGCAATAAACATTTTCAGAATCTGACAAAGATGCTTTTAATTCAATAAAGTGTTTGCTAGCTTAAAAAGAACTACTTTTTTCCCCAGATAAAAGTGGACTTGGAAATGTCCACCTTCTAGCAATTTCTTATAGTCACTATTGACACTCTATTATTTCAAATTATATGTCGTTTCACTAGAAGGAAATGCTGCTCTTGCTTATTTTTTAAAGGCCAATCCTTTTTGCTGGTTTCTGAAACATGTTCATGGCCATAAAATATGTCAGCAAATGACTGTTTTAACGTGATGACAGACACATTATGGGAGTGTGACTGACTAGTGTATGAGTGACTATATTTCAACAGTTTTGTCAGTTTTTGACTGATGGAGCACAATTAAAAAAAAAAAACTAAACTGAATAGTAGAGTATTACTGAAGAAAAGTCAGCAGGTGAAATGTGTCTTTACAAATACTTTAGTTTCCTCAAGTGTAACAAAAATTAATAGTAATCTTTTAGCATTTTTAAATGTATTTTGTTTGAGAGCAAATTAACATTACAAAGAGAACTGGGCTCTGTGTACTCAAAACTTCAGAACTTCAACTTTTAATATCCAAGTTGACTATGTCTGGAGTTCTCCTTTTGACTTAACTAATTTTCATTGTACATTTTAGCAATTTATTTCAAGATGAAATTTTTTGATCCCTAAAACCCCAAAGCTGAAATGACCAGCTATATTTTTTGCTAATATCTCTTCCTCAAGTACGTTAAATGAAGAACTAGATTCAGTCTCTTAGGGAAAAAAATTCTTCCAGTTTTGTGAGCAGAAACTATTAGTTATGATAGGGTATAGAAAATAATGTTCTCTAAATCATGGAGGGCAATTTTTAAATAGTATTTTAATTTGTATCTGATAATTTTGTGATTTCTTTGCGTCACTGTCTCTCCTCGCACTTGTTAGTTAACTTTTATATTCCAGAATCCATAGAGATTTCTCCCAGACACAAAACATATTATATCTGCTCTTGTGCTTTCCCCTTCTGCTGCCTGGATATATTTAATATTCTCAGTAAGGCTGATTTGTACATTCACTTGGTTCCTATGGCCTCCATGGTATGTTTTGCCACTACTCTTAACTATACTGTGATTTTAAGAATTTGTATTTCTTCCTTTTCTGTAAATTGAGAAATTGTGTTTTCCTGCTAATATCCCTAAGGCACATAGTCTGTGTTTAGTAACTATTAGCCAAATATTTATGAGATAAATGAATAACACAGTCAGTGTCATATTAAACTATGATGCTTTAAAATAAGAGAGGTCAATAATTAAATGATGTGGATTATACAAAATAATTTTTTATTTATTTTTTATTTTAGCAATACTGTAAGTTTAATATTTTTAATGGCATTTTTTAAACTAAAATCTGCCTATCACTTAGTAGGGACTCAGTAAACAACCCAGACAGTATAGTATAAGAAAATTTTTGGCCTTAGTTTTTATATAGTTAATATTTTTAAATTTATAGATATTCCATAAGTTCAGTACTTTTGAAACAAGCCTATTATTAGTGTTTAAATATGAAAAGAAAGAAATATTCTGATGAATACATGTGGAATGTATTTCTAAGATCATATAATTCTAGAATAACACTGTAGTTTTATTTAGATGGGATATAAAATATCCCTTTTTATTTATTATATTAGCTTTTAAATGTAGATATTGACAGAACATTATACATTTCAGAGAAAATTTGGCTTAATATTTCAAATAACTTTCAATGATATAAAATCTTGTAATTTATGAGTCAAAATTCTAAGTTATAACTTAAAATTTTTAGAGAAAAAGTGAATACAGTATTAAAGTCAGGTAAAATTTCACAGTAAAATTTAGAAATTTCTAGGAACATTGATCACAGAAATTTAAAGCTAGAAACATTTTTTACTATTTAGAATCAATTAGTTCCCTTATGAATTACACATTTAGAGCAATTGGCAATAAACCAAAAGACTCCATTTTTAAAATGAATTTGTCCTAAAATTAAGAGACTGACATCAATGTTTATTATAAACAACTTCATTATAACCCCTACCACTCAAGAGATGTTATCTGCTCTATATTGATACAAACATTGAGAGAAAAATACTTTCCACCATGAAATTAGGAAGAATGAAATTATTGTTATGGTAGTTTTCATAATATAAAGACAACTAAAGCATTTCAAAATATATGACTTACAACAACAGAAAGTTATTGTTCATATTCTAATGAAATTCAAGAAATCAATATGCTGCAGCAATCAAAATTCCAAGGAGTAACATTTCATGATAGAATATCTAGAATTTCTTCATTCATATAAAAAGGAGTATATTTAATAAAAAGATTGAAATATACATAATACATAGGGTTCTATAAAAATCTTTTTACTTAAGGATTTTCATGGGGTACATTTATCCAAAAGTATCTTTCTTTGTTAAGTAATCAATATCAACCACATATGTTAAGGAAAATATTAGATTCCGATTTCCATGAGACTTTTTTTAATGTTTTAAAATTAAAATACTGAAACATGATAGAATTAAAAATAATTAATTAAAGAGAAAAATATATAATTAAGGGGTTCAACAGATACGTTTTATTGTTGTTTTTAATCAAGAATAAAAAGAAAATGTTTATAGTGCATAAAAATAGAAAGGAAATGATTCCATTGCTTCTTCAGAGCTAAAATTGTAAGTAAAAGAAAGAACATTTATTTTGATTACAATCAAAGCACACTGTGGAATACTATTGTTCATGTCTTACTAATAGAATCTTTTTTAAATTTCTCACATTGATTCTGGTCTCCCAAAATGTAAAAGAAAAGAAAATTATAGAACATGGAGGATTTATCAAAACAGGAACTAAACTTAAAAAATTCTTCTAGAGAGAATATGACAAAGTATATATTACCATATAAGCCTATATGCCAAAATATAATCTAAAGAGGTAGCCAAACCTTAAGAATACAAGACTATTAAAAAGAAATATCATTCTTTTTATGAACAATAATATCTACTTTCGTCATTTTAACTTAGCTCACTCCTATTTATTGTATTTTCTTAGGAACATGCTTTCTATCCATTCTCCTAATAAAGTCCTCTCTACTAAATTTTTGAAGAAAATTTTCTACAAGGAATCTGGGATATCTTTATTTTATTTTTCAGATCTACTTTACAAATTTCCTTATTCTAAAGTTAAAGTTATAACCAAGAAGGTTTTGTTAAAGAAAAACATTAAAAGGAAAAACTGATGGAGATCTCAAATCAATCAGTAAGATAAGAAACTATAACCCAACAAAAATGAATAATAGCAATTTACAATATATGGAAAACAAATGACAAACATTTAATATGTTCAAGTTCCTTCATAATTAATTTTAATTATATAATTAAAATGAGACGCAAATTTTTACCTAACAGATTGGCAATTCATTTTAATATTATTTATAACTAGGATGAGGGGAAATGGGACTTACATATTCTACTGGTGTACATATAAATCAGATTATTTTCTAGGAGTAACTTGACAAGATACTTCAAAGTTTAAAATGTATATACCACAATGTAGAAAGTGGACTACAAGAATTTGTAACAAGTTTATACAAAATGTACACACACAAACACATATATACACACACATAAAAGTGTGGCAGCTAATTTTGTAAAATCAAATACCAAAGACAAAATGTCAATCAATAAGAGACTGGTTAACTAGTATTTGTTATATCCATTAAATGGAGCTTGGGAACATACATTCATTTAAACCTGTATCTGTTATAGTGATTACTTCCCAATTATTTTTAAAAATCATTTAAATAAAGTATATCTGGTTTACAAAAAATCTATAACATTTGCTTAAACTTAATAAACCAGTCTTTCTAGAGGAGTATAAGTTTGAAGTTTGTGTTGAGGAAGAGGCAATGTTTTAATTTTTACTTTTTCCTTTCTGAACTCTTTTAATTTTCTAAACATATTTAATTATTATTTTTACAGTTTTTTGTGGAATAATCAATTATTTAGACAGAAATAATATTTCTTCTCTTTCACCTTTGAAAATCTGTCTAAAAGTCTTTTAAATTTATACATATTATACACATACATAAAGAATAAATGAAAACCAAAAAGATCATACACAAATATGGTCAAACATTTAAGTTTATAAAATAATATATATGTGTGGGGGATATCTATATCTATCTATCTATATACATCTCATATATATATACGATCGAGTGTGTGTATCAACATCCCTGGATCATGTGCTAGCAGAGCATGAAATTATAAAACTGTCATTTTCACAAAGTTATGCTTTTCCCATCAATAAATGCCTTAACTTACATTTCTCTCTTTATCCTGGAACTCAAAATATGTCCATTTCTCTTTTAATATTTAAGTTAATACATGCCCAAGCCCCCTCTCCTCAATTTGGAGAGGCACTATAGTACAGTGAGTTAAGAACACAGATTCTAAAGCCAGATTACCTGAGTTTTAGTCTGATTTCTGCCTCTTACTAGACACAAGACCTTGGTCAAGTCACTTAATTTCTTTATGTATATTTTTTTTCTCTTCTGTAAAATGAGCAAGATTTTCTACTTCTTGTTTTGGGTATTGTGAAAATAACCTGAGTTAATATAAGTACAATCCTTGGAGGAGTCAATTGCTTAACTAAGATTAACATTATCTCACCAGATGTTCTCCAAAACTCCTGGGGCTGTTTTTTAGTCCAGTTCAACCAGATCTTGTTATAATCTACAGAAAGTGTGGTCAGTCATCTAAATGAATCCATTTTCTGTTTTGCTGCTGTCACCATCACACAGTATTACTAACAAATATGGGCAGCCTGGGTGATAGAAAAATATATATATTCACTGGATAAATGTTTGCAGAATGCCTCCTATGTGCCAAGCGTTCTCCTAAGCAAGGAGAATACAATAGTCCCTGCTTTCGTGGAGCTTACATTTTCTTGCCAGGGTCATATTCAAAGCCCCAAATTTAGCAGTCTGAAACTGAAGTCACCAAGTAAGTTGATTTTTCCCAAATCATTATTATTTGTTAATGCTTTTGGAATAAGGAGCAACAGAACAGTGTTCTGGCAACTTTCCACCAAAAGAGTGCCTTATTTTACTTTAATTTCTATTGAAAATGCTTCATGCCGCAAAACCAAGAAAAGAATATGACATCTATAACTCTGTGTGTATTTGTGTACATTTGTGTGGGAAAACGTAGGACTGGCAGTATGTGTTAAGTGAAATTGTACTTGCAAGCAACAAAGTAAAAGAGCTTGACTTTAATTTAGTTTTTCTTTTATTTAAAATTTAACCTTAAATCCTTCAATTCTAGATTTTCACTCACAAGACACACCTTAAGAAACAAAAACACTCAAGTGCATTTAGTTATCAATGGAAAATTTTAAGCAAGGTAAATTTTGCAATCAACCCCAAAGCTGTAAACCTGAGCCGAAATGCATACATATACACAGTTTTCCTCTCAGGAAATGTAAACATATTTTACTCTTTTTCCATGACAGATATCCTTGAAAAACTGATTCTGCATGCCAGTGAAATAATTTCACAGAATCCAAGGGAGGAACAATTCTGATCAGCAACCTCCCACCCCAATACAACTCTAGCCCTGCCAAGTTATTTCATAATTTCATCACCAGAAAACAATGAAGAATACAAAATATCAATTCATGGCTATCCCTAATCATATTTGCATTCTTTGAAAAACAAAGTTTCTGTTTCATAAGTGAGAAAACCCCAAGAAATGAAAATGAGGAGTGCATACCTATTTGCTAAACTGAAAATTCTTTATGAGCACAATCAGATCAAGATTATTTACTTGTTCTTATAAACTCTTGCAATGTTTTTCCAAGTGGGATCAAATTTCCTGTATGAAAAGGGGAGAAACACAACTACATTTATTTGGAAAAATAGTATGCTATGATCGAATACAATCTACTGCCTGAGACAGGAGTTACTTCAACCTGCATTTGTTTATTGTACACATTTCAAATCAAGTGTTTTTCATACTCTATAATCAATGCTTTTGGGTTTGTTTTATGGTAAAAAAAATTAGCAACTGAAAGTTGAAATCATGTAAACTTTACTGTTTTTTAGTCCTAAAATTACATGTCTGTATAATATATATTCATTTATTCAAAATGTTATTGAACACCTATTATATAGCAAACTTGGTACTACATATAGCAATGTATAAACCACATGTAAGTCTTACCCTCATGTAGCTTGAAGTATCATAAAGTAGAACATAAACACACTAATAAATACCTAACTATGAATTATGATAGATGGGAAGAAAACAATAAAGATCCGTGAAGGAAGAGACTCACTTCAGACTGTATGGTCAAGGAAAGTGTCTAGGGGGAAGAGCATTTGAAAATAAGACCAGAATGATGAGCAGCTTTTCAGTAAACTGGGGAGATAAGGGCATGCGTGAAGGCTTTGGCTAAGAAATTATCTGACCAATTTGTGGAACTAAAACACCAATGGCTGACATTTAGAAATAAGGAGAACAACTCCAAGGGAAAATGGACAAAGAGGTAGGAGCCATTGTATTCCTATCTTAAATGAATTGTTTTAATCAGAGGAATGATATTTTTGAACTTATGATATGAAACAATCACACCAGAGAGAATTTTGAGGAGGGAAAAATAGAAGAAGGGAGAAAATTAGAAAATGATACCAGCAATGTACAAAAATGCTGTGAAAATCTTTTTTATTGTGCTGACAACTTTAGACACCAGTCTTGGGTTGTTTCTATACAAATTATAGAAATAAAAATTTATTTTATTTGAAAATCCTATTCTGAATTGTTGTCGACAATAAATGAAATCCACTGCCTGTCCATATTTCAAGTATATTATAGGTGTATATGGTCTGGCATGGGACCCAAACTGATATCTGTAACCATTTTATGTAGGGGGCATGTGTTTTCAAAACAAATAACCAATTTAAACATCATTTAAAAGTTACCCATGTGTCTCACTATAGCTTCACAACTATTCTGGGAAAGTGGAACAGTTATGTAAATTCATTATAGACCCCACATATCAGCATCTGACACATGAGAAAAGTGAAAACCAGAGAGAGGTCATTTAACTCTTTTAGAATGAGCAGTGATCCACCAACTAAGTTGTCGCTTTGGCTAAGCTGTGACACTAATTCTCTTGGATCCACTCCTACCATGCTCTTATTCTTGATCTTCCATTATGACTGAACTCCTTGCTGTAGGCTAGCCACAGACCTAAAAATGACCATTGTAGCATTAAGAGAGTACAAAATAGCAGATTCTTCAAAGATGATGCCGAAAGCAAGCACCAGCTTCTCATGCATACTGTGAAGCTAGGAATATCCAATTTTTCAGTGACACCTTGTATAGAAAGTACCACACAGCATCTTTTATGGAAAAGGAATATTATATACATTATCAAGGAGGGTCCTTTGAGTAACTACCGCCATCCCAGAGACACTCACCCCTAAAAACTCATTATCCATCTTTTACCAAAACTCTCAAGAATCTAAATCTCCCTAAGTGTGAACTCACATAACTACTATTACAGGTCCTAATTTTCTCTCTTCAAATATTCGATGAAGTCTTCTTCTCAGCATTACAGAAACTACTTGATTTCACAAAGAAGAAGTGGCAGACAAAAATTTAAAAGCACCGTTTTTGCTCATTTCTATTGCAGAGAATTATGTCAGAAACACAATGATGCTGTAAGAGCACAGCTACATAAAAAATGATGCAGAGGAAGACTGGGATGCCAACTGAATAAATGTTCAGGTGAGGTAGGAAAGACAGAAATAGCAAGCTAAATCCTGGGAAAGACAGGCCAGAAAGACAGGATGAGGATAAATGAAGAGTAAATCTAGAAGGAGCTATGACATGCAGTTGTTCTACACACAGCAATTTAGAGAGCTACCAGAATGTATCCATTAAGAGTCTTTTGTTTATTAAACCCAATTTAAAGTGGCTTAACCAAAATAATTTACTGGTTAACATGACTGAAAGGTCCAAGGGAGTATATTGGGCTTCAGATACAGCAGGAGTTCAGAAGTTAAAATGATGTCATTGAATCCCAAACACTTAGCTCTGCCTTCTAGTTTGCTGGCTTCAATCACCAGATACAACATGCTGACTTTTATTTTCAGGTTTTTCCTTGTGGTAGCAAAATGTTTAAATTTGATAGGAAAAAAGTAAGGGGCACTTTCCCAGGGTGTTCAGCAAGTGACTCACTGGCTCTGATTGGGTGCCATGCACAAACCCAATGCACTCACTGTGACGAGAGGAAAAGTTATGCTGAAGTTGCTGCACAGGATGAAGCTCCACCAAAGCAAGTGAGCTGAGAGTGGAGAAAGAGGGAGGACACCTGGGAAGATGTTGAAAGGGGTGCCGGGAAGAACACCATGTCGGCCTTCACTATGTATACAACAATTAAACTCTATATTAGAATATATACAGAAATAGAAAGCATTAGAAAGAAGAGAAATTTGGGGAATATGCTCTTTCTCTGCAAAGTTCTGGAATAGCAACGCACGATAAACCAAAATTTCAAAGGTTTACATCCAAATCAGAACATCAGCTTTGCTTTTGTATAAGTCCTATAAACATTTTCACAAAAAGACATCCCAACATTGAAGTCTTCCTCTGCAGCCACAACCTAATATTCGTTATGCTATCGCTTATTCAGATACCCTTGATGTCAAGATGTCCTGCAACAAAACATGAACATGTAAATAAGTTATATTGCATACTCTTCTGGAACACTCTTTTTTCACCTTGAGAATGATTTAGTGGGACCAAAATAGTTTCCAGGACCAATTAAAGCACACATTGAAGTGGAGGAAAGAAATCAAACTGAAAGAATTATACACTTTTGTTTGGATAAGTGAAGACTGGAAACATACAAGCAAAATCTATGAATTCAAAAGATATAATAGAGCAAATATAGATTTAATAGGCAAAAACTATAGGATTTCTTTAAAAATAGTGTATTTAGCATAAAAGAGGAGAAGTTAAGAATCTCTCTAATTTGAAAGATTAATTGGTAATAGTTACTGACAAGGAATATCTGTTGAAATGGAATATCATTAACTTCAGAACGAATAGAAAGAAACTGTATTTAGTAAATTATTAATTTAAACAACTCATAAGACCAGCACTGGTAAGCCTGAAAATCTAGATAGAGTCCAAAACATTTTTTATTATGAATTACAGAATCATTAAGTGAAAGTGGCATGGATAGAGCTTTAAGGATTTCATGAATAATAATCATGCCCATCAATATCTTTGTCATTATTTCACAAAGAAGCATATTCTATTATAAAACTCTGATGGTTAGAAAATCCTTCTTAAATTTGAGCATCTATCTTACCTATGTATCTAACCAATACAGACTAGAACAGAAACATGGCCTCCTTTTTTTCAGGACACACATCTTCTATTAATGCCCAAAGATCAAAACCCATGAGCTTTATTGACAACTTACTTTTACTGAACTCTGTATTGGATATTGATTGTTTTATAACCAGCATTCATTTGCACTTCCTTCTATGCCCTCCCCTATATTGCTGAGCTAAAATTCAAGTGGACTTCAATTTCCAGAATCTTATCAGTAGAGTTCAAAATTAGATCCTTTCCCTGTGAGGTAAGCTGAATAATATATATTTCTTCTCGTTTCAAGACATCCAGCTCTTGATTCCTGAAACTCATGAATGTTAACTTATATGACAATAAGAGCTTTTCAGATGTCATTAAATTAAGAATATTGAGATGGGAAAATATTCTGGATTATACAGGTTGACCCTAAATGTAATCATACTATCCTTATAAGAGGGAGTCAGAGGGAGATTTAAGATTGAAGGAGAAGAAGGCAGTGTGATGACAGAAACAGGAATAGGAAGAATGTGATATGATACAAGGCTCTGAACAAAGAATGGGGATATTCTCCAGAGGTTGGAAAAGGCAAGGAAATGGATTTGCCTCAAAAATCTCTGGAGCAAGCATGGCCCAACCATCACCTTGATTCAACACAGTAAATCCTATTTCAGACTTTGACCTCCACAACTCTTAGAGAATAATGTGTGTTTTTTAAGCCACCAAGTTTGTGACAATTTATTGCAACAGTAACAAGAAACTAATATACCCCTGCTTGGTGAGGAGCTTCCACATGAGATTTGGAAGATGGGAAAGAATTCAAACCATTATTATTCTTCCGGCAGCAATGCGCAGGCACAGGGATGACAGTGACCCCCAGGACTTCTCCTATGACTCACTCTCCCATTCATGCTTAAGGCAACTGATTCCATTGGCAGTGCGTATCTGCAATTTCTGATTTTCTGAAACCTAGAATAGCTTTTTATGACTTTCACACCCCCTCCCCAGATCTTCCAACTGATTTTAAGCTTCTGAATTTAAACCCTTCCTGTTTGAAACGCCTAAATTACTTTGTTTTCCTGGCCAAACCTTGACTAATAACATCCACACTCTAAACATCCAGTGGCTTGCTCAGAATAAATATAAAATATTTTCTTTACAAAAGCATCACATATTTCTCATTTCTTTAACTAGGAGTCATGGAAGAGTTAAATATTTTCCAAAGTATTATAATTGAATGTTCATAAAGAGAAAAATGTAACAATATTTACTTATTCTCTCATTCATTCAACAAATATTTATGGATTACCAACTTTGTGGGAGATGCAACACACAATATTGGAACTATAGTCTTGAGAAAGTTAGATGTAATTTCTACCAACACAGAGTTGATACCAAGAGGAGGAAAAAGGCAGATACATAGGCAATTGAATAGAGTATGACATTCTGTGAAAGGGTAAGAACTACGTGCTGCTGAAGTATACAAGATTGAGGAATACTTCCTGGAGGAAGTTACATTCAAGTTAAGATCCAACGTATCATAGGTATTATTGAGACATTATATAAATGGAAGAAGAAATAATCATTTTCTCTCCCCCTCGTCCCACCTTCCACGTGTCCATCTACTCACTCCTGCAGATTCCCACGTGACTCAAGTTGTCTTCCTTTTCTTTCCAACTCTTCTTACACATAGAAAATTATACAGCAGGTAAAAGAAAACATTACTGAAATTAAATGAGCATTTTCTCCAGTATGAGTTCCCAAAATAAAGATCCAGAAAGCAGAGTCATTTAAAGAGATAGTTTGGTATAAAGCAGGGACACTCCAAAGGTGGAAAACAGCTCCTACAACTGCTTTTTGCTCTTGGTGCTGCTGATGTTGTCACTGCTGTTGTTTGAAATGTATTATTAGTCAGAACAGAATGTAAAAAATTTCTGAAAGTAAATGTATTTATTTAGAAGTCTGCAATTTACCACAGTCTCTTGCCCTCCTTATTGTTTAGACTGAGTATTCTGTACATCTACATTTATCAACCCTCACAAAACAGTTCCTTATGAGCCCTAGCATAAAGGAAAGAATACACAGACTGAAGTCATACACACACGGTTTAGATCTAGTTCAACGCTTGTTGCATTGTAAGCTTGAACAAAGTATTCAAATTATCTGAGTCTTCCTTTCTTCATCTGTACAGTGAGTTAATATCTGCCTTGCATAGAAATACCTGTGAAACGCCCAGCTTGATAACTGGTCTGCTCTTTCTTTCTTCCTTTCTCTTTTTCTTTCTTTCTCTTTCTTTCTTACTTCCTCTCTCTCTCTCTCTCTCTCTCTCTCTCTCTCTCTCTCTCTGAGATAGTGCAGTATGTAATCATTATGGGCTAGTATCTTAGATAAACTTTTTTCAACCTGAATATTAGCTTATATCAGCAACATCTCAAGACTTTAAATTTAACACAATCTGACAAATGAATGAAATAAGTGGGGCCCTCTGCCCCCTATTACCCATTTTTTCATCCTTATAGAAAGGTCTTCTTATTTAACATTTTCTTATTTTGTGAATTATTAATGGTAACAAAAAAAAGTTTTTCCTAGTTATATTAGTAAACCCAATTTTCTAATGTGCTATTGTCCACTTAAAGTATTAAATCAAGCTCCAAATAATTATAGCACTCTATTAAAGTAATGAGCAAAGTAGTGTACATCCTACAAAATTCAAATAAGAATTAATTCTCAAAGAAAAATATTTTGAGTGATATTAGTTATTTCATTCTTATTATCTACTGGTAATAAAAAGAACTGCTCTCAAATCGTCTGATGGATTGGCCCCAGAAAAAGCAGTAAGAACTAATTCAATAAAACTTTGAAAAAATTCAAGGAACTGAGCAAATATACCTATTAAGAGGAATATGGAGTCATAAAGAAAGAGAAGGGGGAATTTTAGGAGGACACTAGGTCACATACAAATAAGGTATGTGGACTAGTGAATGAAACATTTGTTGAGAATAGGAGTCAGTAAGCTCATTTACTGTGTGACATTGCAGGAGACATTTGCTGCTCTGCTCATGTTCCAGGGTCTGAAAAGTAAAACTTAATATGAGTGAGTCATCAAGAAATGCATAGTGTACTCTAGAATTTTGTTGATACTATTAAAAATGACATAATCTGCCTTGTTTCAGAAGCACTTTTCTTTATCACTCTAGACTATGAGACTGCAAGAGCTTCCTCTCAAAAAAAAAAAACCATGCTCTAATAGATTTCCTGAAATTATGTTTTAAACAAATCATATACATATAAAATGGAAGGGAATCAAATCCAGAGATAAGTGCATGATTCCTAACATACCATTGTTAAACGACTTAAAGTTTTGTCAATTATCCATGTATTTAAAGCTTAATCATACAATGAAAACAAATTATAAACACCATAACTCTGTGGTATTTTGATCATTCTTCTCCACTGTGAGACTGGGGAAAATAGTAACTTTTGGGTTCTTCAGAAGCAATTGCTTCCACTCAAGTTAACATGAGACAGTCATCTAAAAGCAGCCAGAAAGCTAGATGAACCACCAGCACTCATTTCCCCCATATTAGCATTATTTTGTTTTTCAGATTCAGGAAATAGTATATATAATTGTGTGCCAAGTTATCAGACAACTTTGAAACTCCAGTCTATCAAAATATATAAATTATTTTTTAAGTACATGAGATTTTTTTAGGGCAGTAAAACTCATGTTTAGGATCCTGTAAATCTGTCCTAACCCATAGAATGTACAACATAAAGAGTGAACCCTAATGTAAACTGTGACCTCTGGGTGATAATGATGTGTCGATGTAGGTTCATCAATTGTAGCACATGTATCACTCTAATGGGGCATAAGGATAATAGGGGAGGTTGTGCATGTATCAAGACAGGGGGTGTATGGGAAATTCAGTACCTTCTAAACGTTTCTTTGGATCTAAAACTGCTCTTAAAAATATAGTCTACTTCGAAAAAATACATGGAAACATAGCTCTAGTCAAATTGTATGGTTAGGCTTTTTGTTATTTTATGTGACTATCTTCTTCACAAGAATTTCTTAAGAGAGGTTGATATATTCACCTTGTTTTTGCAACTCCTATCATGATGCTTAGCATATAGAAAATATTCAATAACCATTAGATGGATGGATGGGTAGGAAGATGAATGGATAAGTAGATATTCACGGATGAACTGTGGCAGTTACAGGTCCTTAGAAATGTCCTATGATTAAGATAAATTACTATGGTCATAGGTTCCCCAGCAAAAACTTTCTTGCTTGAAGAATGAAAAGTCCCAAAATATTTTCTTTATTGGAGGAAGGAGGGTTTTCTGACATCCACACTAACCAGAATGCATTAGAACAAGTCTATGAACTTAAATACCAAGACCTAAAGTACCAAGAGGAAAAGACTAGGTTATAGTGAAAACGTACAGTCTATGCAAATAAACTAAAAAATAGAAGAGTAATTTTACCAAGATTAAATGCAAAGTAATGGAATTAAAAATTCAAAGTGTAAATAAAAACATTAGGACCCCTGATTTGGGGCCTCAGTGCCACCCAAGCTGTCTCCTTCATCGGAACTCTTCAAGTCCATTGCCTCATACTAAGGGGGAAAAAAAAACACTAGGGTACAATATTTGGGTTTCGTAATTGTCCTTATGTGGGAGATACATGGTTTAGGTTTCATAGGAGACATGGTTTAGGTTTCTTAAAAGATGTATCCTCATTTCACCTTGGAAAAAAATCTTCCTAGAAAAATAAAGTTGGCCAGGTGCAATGGCTCATGCTTGTGATCCTAGCTGCTTGGGAAGCTGAGGCAGGAAGATCACTTGAGCCCAGGAGTTTGAGGCAATGAGCTATGATTGCACCACTACACTCCAGCCTGGACGACAGATTGAGACCCATCTCTAATAAATAAATAAATAAAGTTAGCAGAAAACTAAATGCTCAATATCTCATAAAAGAGAACATATAAAAATACATTGACCATTTAGATCTAACTGAAATGGGAACAACATCAAATTTTAGGCTTTTCAAGCACAAGATCATCAAATTATACTAAAGAAGTGACTATGTAAGTTTCTACTTATACATGTTTAAATATTCACTGTCATATGATCAAAGATGTATGTGTCACTTAGATCCATCTTGCTTAAACTTGCTAGCTAATTATGATAACATGCCAGAGACAATGAAGGAAGGAAATTATTCTAAAGAGCTAATCAAAATATAAAAGCCACATGTCATTAAAAATGCAAAATTAACACATAAATAGCTATTCTTAGAGTTGAAAAAAATTGTTCTAAAGATAATCATTTGCTTCACATTTCAAACAAATATTACCATGGCCATAGGAATGTCAGTAAAGAAATGTCTATGACACTAACACTAAAAACAAAACCATGCTTTTATTTCTCAGGTATAATTAATTATGGGTTAATCTATAAGATAACTATTTGAAGGGTTGATAAGGGCTGAAATCCACCCACTGGATACCATGTCCACCACCTGGGTGACAGACTCATTAGAAGCCCAAGCCTTACCATCATGCAATATTTCTATGTAACAAACCTGACATGTACCCTTTGAATCAAAATAAAAAATAAAAATCTCTAAGGTAACTATTTGAAATAATTTATTTCTTATCAGCCCTAAGTGGGTATTTCTTTTTTGGGAATACTGCATTCCGTTCAGAAACTTTTTTAATAGTTCATCATTGTTTGTTTGTTTATTGCTACAGAAACACATTTTTAAGAATTATTTTCCCTTAATATTGAATATAATCACTTTTCCTTTTATTTTAATGTTGAAATATATCCTCCTGTTGGTAAATGTGATACAGGAAAATGACTGACCTTTTCAAACAAAATTTATAATTTTAGAAATGTAAAACTTAACATTCTTTAGTAATCCAATATTAAAATACATTTAGGTTGATCTATAAAATGCTATGATTTCGACTATTCTTTTTTGAACGTGCAATAGAGAGACATTAACAATGCGTGTGGTTTAGAAAAATTCATTTATATAGCCGTTTGCCATGTCATGATGTATTTTAAACAAAAGAGGTACAGACAAAGGTATTGATTTTAGGGACTTAACTAAATAAACAGTATGTAAATTGTGTCTTTTTCTATAAAATTAGATCAGGACACACATATTACACTGCCTTTTTCTATAAGAATGACAGCTATTGAATTTGGCAGACATTGGAATTTGGTTAAAGAGTTACAGACCTTTGATCTTTGGATTACAATTAAATGAAACCATTGTAAAAGGACAGTAGTGGGCCAGCCAATTTCTCAAGCACACCACAGTAGCCAGGAGGCGTTATCGCTTAGTGCTGTCAAGAAATTCACTCTACATTCAGTTTTGTCTCTAAGTCTCATGTCTTCTGATAGATGATGAGGATGGTGATGATGTCCTCATTATAATACACAGTCACACACTGAGAACACACTATGCTATTTTTCCCTGTTACTTTTGACCATACATCCATGCTAATCTATTATTCTCCCAACTAATGATATAATGCCATGAGAAATACTTGGTTCATTTACACGCATTTTTCTTAAGCCCCCGTGTGTGGGATTATTGTTAAAGGAAGTAGAGAGTAAAACTAAATTTCAGATTTGAATTCATTGGTGTTTTAAAGAAAATAAATGCAGGGAAGGAACTTACAGTTAATATTGCTCTTGTTACTTCCTAATTTGTTGGAATTTTTATTTTGGTTTCTCTCTCTTTTTTTATTTTTGATAAGACTTTCTTAATCAATCTGGTCACTAATAGATTGACTTTCACAGTCATACTCAAGGGGACAATTCCCTTCAAATCTTTGTTTTTTAAGGTAAATTCTGCATGTTACAAATAGTTTTATTACATCATGATGACAACATTTGACCACCATTTTTAGAAAGAGATTTATTGATAACCTTGTGAATAAGGAATGTTTGATCCCCAAGTTCCCTATTAATACACATTCCTCCTGTATAATTATTACTAATTCCAACAAGAAGCACCCTAATAACCTTACAATAAACAGTGACTTAGCAAGTTTTCTTTAATCTAAAATTATACATTCATAGCAACAAATAGGCAAGTTAGATCTCTCTTAGGTCTTTTTATTCAGCCCACCAGATCTGTGTTCTTTTTTTAAAAAACCTTCTTTGTTATGTCATTCCGCAGACAGAGCTCAGGCTGTTTCCTGTCACCCACTGGAGCAAACTGCTCAACAGAAAGCACAGTTGGACAGCCCTTAATTAGTGCTACTTGGGATAGTCAGTGTGTGAGCCTGTGTCAGCATCTCACTTAAACAGGAATAGAGCAGTGAGGATCAGCTGACAGTTTGAAATGCAAGACACCAGGTCTTTCACTTCCACCTACAGTCATACAACGCATGCTGCACGCCCACAAATGTTATGAGAAATGTTGGAAATAATGTTCTTTATGTAAATTGGAGTCAAATTATTCCATCACGTTTTACAGGGTGTTTATTTCTTTAAGTTTTCCAAGTACATGCTCTCCAACCAAAATCTAATGTGCAAAAACACATAAAATGAATCTTGAAATAATTTATCTGATGATTAATTTTTAATTCACTAGACTTAGCATAATTTTTAATATTTTCAAAAGAACAGAGACTAGCATTTTAGAATTTGCTAAAAGAAGCAATAGAATGCATTTTATTTGAACTCAAATGAATTTGTGTTTTAGATTGGTATTAAATGTACTAAAATGACCACTGATTATTATGATATGAAAACCATACATATGACTTTTGAAATAGAAGCAAAATTACATTCAGTGTACTTTATAACAAACTTCTTAGAAGAAATATGAGCAGGAAGGGTGGGGGAGATGCCTTACAAACTTAAACTCTTTTAAATCCCGTGAACATAAAGGAAGATTTACAGCTTGATAAATCTTTCATGGGATAAAACTTGAACACAGAACTCTATCATCTACTCACTCCCTAAAGTTAAGGTGACTAGCTATTGTGATATCATGTCACAATTTAATCTCTAGAGCCAACAGAAAATTAAACACAGAGTTTGGCTCAGTTCTGAGAGGGTGGGATTTTCTTTGTTATAGGGCAGATACTGTTTAGTCTGGGTGAAAAGTGAGATCAATATATTCAAAACATGTAACTTATTGTAAACATAACCTCCCCCCAAAGTGTTTTAAATTAATATTTTGTAGTAGCTAATAGAGTCCCTTTGGGTTAAATGTGAAGGGAGTCTACAGTGTGTGTTTTCAAAGAGTAAACAGCCACCATCTCCTTTTTTCTCACCCATTTAGCCGGAAAGTAGCTATTGTGCTTTATATGGTAGAAATTTTTAGAAACTGTTTTTGCTTTCTGTTGTTGCGGTTCAGAGATAGAATGGCGTTTCAGGGCTGGTGGCAGTAGAGGCTTCTTTATAAGGATGAATGAAGATGAAAAGCAAGACAAATAGAAGGGAATAAGACACTGCTTTATGTGATTCATGAGAGCTTGCCGTAAGCCTGTTAGCCTCTGCCTGGCTTTCCTCTCTGAGAGAATTATGGATAGTTACAGTGTGTATAGTGACATTGTCAAACCATCAGGAATTGCTGATTATAGTGCTAAGTATTGATCTCTGCTTCACAAGTGTCAAAATTCTTTCTTCCCTTAATTAGAACTTCCCTAAGCACCATACAAGAACAAACTGAATATATCAGATCTCTGTGAAAGGGAGTGTGATACTAGAATATAATTGTGACCTCTTGTCTTCTCCTTTTCTCTTGAGTTCTGAGATGACTTCAGCTGTCTCTCCTGCCCTTCCCAGTACATGTGATCATCATGCTCATTTTTCCCAATCTAACCATAGGAAGATTTCTCCAAGCCTCTGCTTTTCATCATTCTGAACCACTAGGGTAGTAGTCAGATGGCAGTGAGACTTAAAGTGCCAGAAGGTGCCTTTTTCTATTTGTTTGTTTCATGGTACACCGCACCAGGCAATGACCTGTGGCAACAATGTCATACAAAACGGAGACAGGTTCACCCAATCAAAGAGAGGTTTAAAATTAATACAGATCCCTTCATTGCTTCATGCGAGATCTGGGAAGGGCAATTTCAGGGTGCCACGGGCTTCTTGGTTATCAGTCACATTCACTTAAAAGATATTTTTAAGAAACTTTTGTTATGGAAATAATCTTTTTTTACCACCAAATTTCACCATCAATGAAAGCAGAGTAAAGCTCCCTACTAATATGACCTTACCATTCAATCAACTTCCATATTCTGTACACTAGCAGTAATGTAATATAATGAAAGGTTGTGATACATGGTTCCAATTTACAACACAAACTGACCACTTAACTCATTCATCTTAGTTTACCTGTAATATATTGTTATTTTTTTAATCATGCCACCATGGTACATTTGCCTTTAGTTTGATGTGCTTGATAAAATCAATATTTCATTAAAAGATTTTTTAAACTGTTTGTTTCGGACACAGAGCCAGACCAATTTGGCAGCCAATTTCTTAAAAGTAACTTTTTTCCTGACTCTGCGCTTTAATGTCTCCATGAGTATCCATCACCCCCACAAACACCTTGCATGGGAGATCTTGGTTTGCAGTTACCTCCCTGGCAAATTCACAAGGTTCTTACTCATAATATGTGGTTCAGAGGGGCTATAAATAGAAAATTCCAATTTTGACCTTTTCATGATAAATCTGAAAGAGGATGATGAAGGGGAGGTTATTAAGTCTTCCCACTTTTTCTTTAAGCAATTCAGACAGTATTTTCTGTTCTCATATAGAGAAAGCTTCAAGCGTCCTGCATGAATGCAGGTTTCTTCTCATAGCTGCCCAAGTCATCTGGCTACATTGCACTACAGGTGATCTGTGTCAGTGGTAATGATCAGGTTAGCAAAGTGCAGAGAGCTAAACTTTAAATTGGACTAAAAAGACTTGGAGTGCAATGGGGAGGTGTCCGCATTTCCAACATTCTGGTGCAAAATCATGACACTAAATGCTTGTTTTAATGTGGCATAGTTTGCAAGTAGAGTCACTTACAAGAAAAATGTTAACTAATGGCAACTGTCCACTTTTTCTTCCCTGAATTAGGGATGTAAGAAGAAAAATGATCATTGGGCAACCTGGTTAAAACACACATTACCCATTTTCTTGAAGCTGTTCGGCTCACAGAAATAACACTTTTACATGTTTTCTCCTCTGTGTTACACATAAAATATATATTTATCATCATAAATCAATATCTAGCTATCTTCACAGGCTACATTATGTCCTTTGGAGATAAATGTAGAATATGATAACTGAAACCACTATAATATCTGGGAATACATATTTAACTATTCTATAAATACAAGGAGTGTAATGAAATATGTTTATATTTGTAGATTTAAATAAGTTTGTTGTATAAAAATAAAAGAAGAAAATGATCACTGATATAACTACACGTAATTATTGAATTATGTTCATTCTACTTTAAGATAACACATTTTGTGACTATCAAAGAATTGATGTCTTGGACAAGTACATTGACAACTATATAGATCTTTCCATCGAAAACTATTACTGTTGAAATGACTAAATTGTCTTCTCTTTCAGTCATAATTAGATGGAGCAAGATTTACAAGGGCAGGTGTACTTAATGCTTTATTAGCCAATAGCATCTAAAGACTCCTCACTTTTCCTTAATATCATCACAGTGTGTAGCACCTGAAATCTGGAATAAATTAGTCATTCTCCTATCCACAAGAAATATTCATGACAATTCACAGCTGAGGCAGATAGGATAGGATGAATAAAAGCCCACTAGTCTTTAGTACTTATGTCCTTCCATGAATCTTAACCAAAAGAAGTAATAAATAAGTGGCACATATGAATAGTACCTTTAAATAAGCAAGTGAGCCTTCTTCAGAAACAAGCAACATTCTCTGGATATCAAAAATAATAACTGGTTTTGCAGCAATGCAGCATGGAAACACAAGGGTATAAGATATACTGTACTTTAAGCTCTGTTTGATGAATCTGAGCACAGTTCCTGGGGGATAGATTACTTTAAACCATGCTCTTTTACTTTCTAATCCTGACTTGATTTGATTTGTACTTTAATACAGCTGCCTGGCAATTCAACAGCAAATAGAGACTATTTATGTAATCAGATTGTAAGTAGTGGGACAAGAAGAAACTCTCTAGAACCTTTTTGGAAAATAGTTTGTTGTACTTTTTATTTATTGAACAGCAGGGCTCCAGGCTTTCCAGTGCTCATTATAATTGGTTTTCTGCTTGAACTTTCAAAAACTGTCATGTCAATACTCAAACAGAATTTTTTTGCTTACTATATGGCTATGGGCTCTATTTTCTCATGTGCAACTTGACAAAGTTCTTGTAATACCTTAGAGGCAAAGTTCTAGAGTTTCTTTTGCTATTTAAGAAAGCTGGGAATCAGAAGTCCTTAGTGTATTGAATGCTTGTGTTCTGCTTTTGCAATTAAACGCCTTAAACTGAGATATTGTTTCCTTTTATGATACCCCTGCCTATTCATAAGTCTCTACTGTTCTGTAGGAGGAGTTTCTTTGCTTTTGTTTTACCATCCAACAATATGCTCTTAATTCCACTACCTCGAGGCACTCCCACTTGTAAAGTGGTTTTTCCATCGATATGTTCATAATCACACTTCATATTCCAGTTGTTACCATTTGATAAAGAATTTCCCCTTTCCCTAAAGGTGTGTTTTCTATATTGCTGCCAAAGTACAAATGTGAATTTTATATTCCCCAATCCTTTCCTTTCAGAAACCATAAAATTCCAACATCCACAATAGTAACCTCAAATAAATTTAGGACAAAATATAACATTCATCCAAAATGGAAATGAATTTTTAAACTTGAGTCCTGGAAAAGACCTCTTTTGAGCAATAGGAATATTTATATTTTCAAAGAGGTTAGCCTTACCAGTTTCTATATTTTAACTAGAGAGAAGTAATTCTTGCATTGTAAAATTATTTACAATAATTTTCTATGTGACCAGAATAGAAATATTTGCAAGACAAAAGATTTATGCTAGAAATTAATGTTCTATATCTTATTTCATTTCCTATTCTTTTTCATTTCTACCTGTCTAAAGCAATCATCTCTTAAGAACTATACCAAGACTGGATATTTTCTTCATGTTAAAAACACAGTACTAAAAATAAATAAAAGAAAACCATTAAATAACATCAAAATTTTAATAACAATTTTTAAGGTATAAAAACAACCTTTGCTTCAACTAAACAATAGAGTACATAGATTATACAGAATTTCAGATGAAAGTTGACCCCTTTCAATATTGTTGTTGATTATTTAGTGCTCTTCTTTAAAGATTTTTGAAGAAAGACATTGTGGTATTAAATTAAAACTTTACCTTTTATTTGGTTCTGTTTCACTGCCATCCTAATTTTTTTGTGGTGGTAGTTACATGTGTAATTATTAAGTTGAAACGAGTTTTCTCTCAAAACCAGCCCAAGTACTGTATTTTCAAAACTGAAGAGTTCACTGACAAAGCAGCAATCCACGAGCACAAGCTTGACTTTAAGTTCAATCAAAGAAATGCATCTGCAAGGAAAATATGCATCATTGACATGCTGTAGCTGCTGATCAAATTTACAACCATATTCTCAAGTATGATCCTTATGAAACTGGCCGGATAATACAAACTGCAGGTTACCTTTAGAACATATCTGTGCTCTTTTAACACTTGTGGAAAAACAAATGAGTACTTTTGGGGCTAGGTAGATCATGATGCAGTGGAATACAGTATATAGGTTTTATTATCATGCATTTAGAACTTTTCATATTCAGCATCCAGAAAAAGAGTTCCAAATTGGTGGGAATAAGGATGTAACTAAGAATAAAAGGATAGTTCAGCATAATAAAAGTATGATAAGAAATTTTTGAATATTTTAGAAGTGCAAGAAGTGGAAAAATATCTCCCAACAATGACTTGAAACAATAATATACACAGAGGATTTTTGCTGGACTCTATTATTTATTTCAAATATTTAACTGGAGTAGATTTGTATATTTATACAATCATATCTGTGAGGATAATCATGTTTAACCACAATATGACTTATAGTTTGATCCTAGAAATATAATTTTGCCATGCTTATAGTACAGGTTTAAGGTGACCATCAGAATCAAAGTATAAAATCCATTAAATTCTCAGAGCAAAATTCATTCTCAGGATCTCAAATAGGAAATTGCTTGTGTTTGGCAGCTTTTCGCTTTCATAATTTTATGTGTATGCTGTCTCTTGTGTGAGTAAATATATTATTTCTGTTATATGCAAACAAAAAAATCTATCTAAATTTTCTAGAAAAAATACATTGAAAAATATATGTACATATTTATACATATATATGCATGTATACATATATATAAACTAACAAATCTGTTTTACTGATTAGAAGAAAAAATTCATTTTATGTTTTCCTTATGGAATATGCTCATCTATTTCAAGGAGCTATATTATTGTATTACCTATCCTTTTATCTATTGTATTATCAGACCAAGGATATAAACTGGTGTATTTGTTTCATCACACAAAACAACTAGCTGAGATTTGCTGCCCTCCTTCCTAAACTCGGAAGACAGATCTAATTCTGTGGCTTTACCTCCCAAAACTACATCAAGACTACTCTTTTAGTCAACTTGAAAATTTATATACTATACACTAACCCTCCTTTAATATCCTCTCTCTCTTTCCTCTGGGCATTTATTGCTGTTCTTTCTAGTTCAGTAACCAGTGAGCAGAAGGTTCATTAAAACTAATTGAATTGGAAACTTGTCTGCCCTGGGAAATGTTAACTCTTTGTTGTTATCTGTAGGAAATTCCTTTTGTTATGTTCCTTTGAATTGAATTATCGGATCTTAATGTTACAAACCTGTGTTAAAAGCGATCTCCATCTTTTTGATGGTTTACACAGCAAATTTCAAGAAAATGTCCTTATATCGAGTTGGATTTTACCAAAATAAAGCAGCCTTTTATTCAATGATGTAAACAGCAATATTGTACACTGCTCAAAGACTAGAACGATGTTGCCCTGTTAACTCTTATAGTGCTTCTCGTCACTGCTACACTGACTGGAAATTTAAAAAAAAAAAAAAGATAAGAGATTTCTATTATGGCTCATTCTCACTTGGTAAAACAAATAACACAACGGCAGGTTAACAAGTCAATGTTAGTGGAATCTGGATTATCAAAGAACATTAACCCCACAATTGCGGTCATTCTAACCGTTGGAACAAATGTCAAAATGAAAGATTATAATTATTCTTAATAATATAGGGAAACTCACTTTAACTTGTCACTGGTAATCATTTGGAAATTATGCTGAAAAAAATACATTTGAAATAAGGTTTTAGCAGGCTGTATGTGTGTTCCGGAATTGTTCAGAGCAGAGAAATATTGACAAAATTGGGAACATTTGATAATAGTCACAGTGGTAGATTTTGCCAGCTTTAAAAATCAATTGGAAATAACAGGCAACCCACTGTTGCTAATAAAAGTAAATATTTATGACTGATTTGACTGTGCTTCGATATCAGTCAATCACTTTCTAAAGGATCTTTGCAATTCATTAACCTCTTTTTACTGGTCTTGTCCCTGTTGGTATTAGCCATTAAAAAAGAATAAGGGAGGGGGTTTTGATTTTTCTGTTCTCATCATTCATAGCTTATTTGTTCTTTTCTTTCATTCCCATACATAGCCACTAAATTGATTGTCTGTTTAGTCATATGAATGATAAAGTAGCAGTGCCAGCAAGATTGAAAGCCTCCATTAATTTCTAAGGAAGGTGAGTTCCTCTGCTTCAACCACAACCTACACCAAACATACTTCTCCCAGGGTCTTCTATCACTAGTAATTCTGCTTGTGATAGAGTCCACAGAACTGTCTGACTTCCCTTTTAAACTTCTCCCTGGGTGAACTTTAAGAGAACAGATATTTATTATCATCTCAAAATAGTCTGTCCTTCTGTGCTTTCCGCCTGGCCACAATATTTATGCACAAAAAGACAACAGCTGCAAGTTTCTATTTAAGCAACACTGAAAACAATGCTTAATAAGATCTTTAAAGATGTCACAAAATTCATTCATTCAGTAATCAACCCACTACAAGGCAAATCTTTCATGTAGTGAGAGACATCATCCTTTATTAAGAGAGCTTTTTAGAGCCCTTCCTGACACAGTTTTAGATTTCTGAGATTCATGTTTAAAAATAATAGCACTACACCTTACTGCTGTTTCTCTTTTACTTCTTAAAATATTCATAAAATCATAACCATCTAAAATTATCTATAGCAACTGTGTTTCCTTACAGAGGTATTCTGTGATGTATTACAGTGGTACTTTAAGTTGCTTTAATTGCCGTTGTAAGTACATATTTTGTCACTGAATAACAGACTGAACAGACGTGTAAAACCTGCATAACTTACCCATGTGTGTAAGTTAAAGCCACCTCTAGGCAGCCTTAAATTATAATCCTCTATGGAGATAGATTTTTTTTTAACTCTTTCAATGGTACATGTGTTTTATTTCCCCTATACTCTCATGGTACTTTGTTTGTAACAAGAACTAACATTTATTGTGCTATAAAGCCTTGCTGTAGAGCAAGCACTGTGTTTTCAAGAGAAAGAAACTTTAACATAAATTATCTTATTTAATCCCCTCACTGACTCTGTGAAGTAGATACTGCTGTAATTTTTCAAATGAGGAAACTGAGGCTGCAAGAGGTGAAATAATTTGTCTAAGATCGCATGCATGTTAAACATAAAAACTAAGTGGGCACAGCAGTCTGAAGCCAGAGCCCATGTTCTCAACGCATTACCTCACCTCTGTCGGCTCGTTCACCATGGTTTACCTTGCAAAGAAATACTTGTAAATTTTGCCTATTTCCCCACCCCAGATTATAGTATTCTACAAGGGCTGTGATATCGTATTCCTCCTTTAGACCCCAATTATACCTTAGCTTGACACTTTGCACATAGTGGATGCTTTTTAATTGCGAGCGTATACATACTATACAGGGACAAGTTCTAATGACTTAGCTTTCTTTCTTTGTAAGGGCTCCAGGCACTGTACAAAAAAAGGAAGAAAGAAAAGAAAAGAAAACTATTATTACAAAGACCAGTTTCAGAGAAACACATATACACACAGCACAGGAGGGAGGTGAGGAGTGTGGCACAGACAGTAATCGAGAAACACCAGTAATTTGAAGCCCTGTCTCTGAACCTACCCCAGCTATCTTCATATTGAGAATCCTGGGGGTTGCTGGCAGCATAAGATATGCGCTAAAGAGACTACTGTCTCTTCATAAAAAGAAAAAAGTCTAGATTATAGTTTTATCCACACTGGCATCCTGGCCTACCATACAGACCAAGATTTCTGAGGGCCTCATCATCAGCCTTTCTGTGGAAAGTCAACACATTGAAGTTCATTAGATAAGGGAATATGTTCGGTTTTTCTAATCTTAGATGGTAGGATTCAGTTCTTGGCAGTCCCAAGTTTGTAACCTCTTTTCAATAGATTGATATTCAAATTCATCTCAGTAGAGAAGAGTAATCTCAACAAGGGAGGCATGTAGCACATTGCCTTTTTTTTTTTAATCCTCTCACTGACTTTGTGAAGTAGATACAACCGTAATTTCTCAAATAAGGACACTGAGGCTGCTAGAGGTGAAATAATTTGTCTAAGATCACACACATGTTAAACATAAAAACTAAATGGGCACAGCAGTCTGAAGTCAGAGCCCATGTTTATGCTTCCAGTAGAGGCACTGCAAGTTCTTCCTTATAGCAGCTAATCCACAGCTTTGGACCTAACATGGAGATACTGGAGAAGAAGAAGATGACTTCAGAGAGGGTAATATAAACATCAGTAACAAAAGCACATCCCACTAGTGGCAGGAATGGAAAGAGGAGAGATTACTTCTTCCCTGAAAATGGACCTGAAGTCCATGGCCTTTACATGGCAGGCTTACATTTTTTTTTTCTCATAGTGTGCACTTATCTTTTCAAATACTATCCACTCTGTTAAAGAAAAAACAATACTTCCTTGGAGAAGGGTTTATTAAATGGTTACCAGAGTACTCAAAAAGTGAAAATGATAGAAACTACAAGGAGTTTTATCCACGCTGGCATAAACATCGCTGGCACATAAACTGGTACCACAAGGAGAAAAAGTTATTTTAAATGATGTTGCTTAGAAGAGAAAATTGCATTAAGAGGAAATACAACAAAGGCAAGAGACTTGAGTGTTCTGGTTCTCAGTTAGGGATTACAATGTTAACCAACAGCTCATGTGGTGTTTTCTTCTTTTTTGTAAGAGTACAAAAAATGAGTATAAAACAACCATTAAATTATAAGTATCATAAACTCTGCTGAAAATTTAATGTAAGGCTAAATTATTTCTCATTACTTTAAGAACATGTTTCTAATTATTAACAGAAAATATTCTAATGCTTAAGAAAATTAATATGTGACATCCAAGAGGAGGAATAACAAGTTCATGAAAGCTATATCTACTATTATTTTATTTATGTTAGCACTGAAATATTTTACTGGGAGATACAGTCACAGGTGCATCATTTACCTAAAAGAGTAACAACATTTTCCAAAATAGAAATCTATCATAACTCTATGATAAAGTTGAAAAGGAAACTTGAGAGGAGCAGCTCAGTAGACAGTCAAATCTTTGCATTAGGAACAAGGGCAAAGGGAAAGAAAGGAGGCCCAAAAGCAGTGATGAAAATATGTTGCTGATCAAAGATTTCATTGAGATTGCCTATTCATTCAGTTTCCTATATTAGTGGTTGTACAGAAAACCATTGTTCACTGGCAACCAGAAACCTCCTGAGGACCATTTTCCATCAAGCAGGTTTACAAAAAAATGTTAAGGCCACTGTAATGGCTGCCTTGAGCGAGTTTTATAACACTTCAGGATTCCAAGGCCAGATGCCTCTGCCTTCCAGTCTATTCATTCTTGCATGTTGACCCCAAGAAGATGTACCCATGTGGTTATCCTGAGAAACAAGTAACCTTTATCTTCATACTAGTCTACTTTACACTTGTCTTCATGCTCTGAGTACTTGAATCACTAAAGTCTCATTAAAGTTGGCTTGCACTAATTATATACTTAATTCTTCCTTTTAGAGGCTATACTTTTAAGTGAAAGACTATTTTTATTTTCATAACTTAGAATTGTATTCAAGCTAAGAAATTTTTTAAATGATGAGCTGGTTTATGTATTTAAAGATATTCAAATTCTCTTAAATCACACTTGCATTGACACTTGAATATCTGAAAATGATAGATAGTACCAAATTTCAATGCTTGTGACCAACATGTGAAACCAATTAATAATTTACTGCCCCAACTTCAGTAACTAACTCCCATTTCTTATATTGAAATTGCCAAGAGGATTTAAAAACATATCCTTAGGAAAGTCACCTAAACTCTTTAGATCTTAGTTTTATCCTCTGAAATGAAAAGGTTGAATGATTTGATCTCTAAATCCCTAACAATTTCAACCATTTTGACATAAGTTTCCAGGGAGAGGGAAGGAAGATGACTTGAGCTACCAAGTGGGCAGGTAAAAAGGGAAGATTGGAAAGGTCACGGATGACAAAATTCATAATTTGGTGCTAAGACTTGGCCTGGTAAGCAGTGCTGGGAACTGGTAAATGTTCTGAGCTTATCTTCGAGATTAGGAGACAGAGTCAATCAAAAGGATTAATTTTTGTAAGTTTGAAGGCCCCTAAAGAGAGGCAGGAAATTCGGTCCACTGATCTTGAGACCCCCTGCTGCCCTGTGATGGTATCTGTCTCAGATGAGGGGCCAACTCCGACCTTTTGTGGAGGAATCTTCCCTGCATGCTCCTCTCCTATATCCAGACCTTTGAATTTCAGGAGAAAAGGGACCTCTGGCCTTAAACAGGCCATCTTGAGAGCCCAGCCACAAATTTCTGCAGCATACAGCAACTTCTCACACAAAGAGTAAACCCCTCGATTATGCTTCTTTATACATGGCAAAGGCAAACTTGGTTTGAAATTTTTACAAAAGAGTAAATGGGAAACCTATTTTTTCTTAATCCTTCTTATCCCTTTAAACTCATAATATGGAAGTAAAGAACCTAGAGTTTGTGAAATGCACTCAAGAAGTAATAGAAATATAGCAACTCTTCAATCCATTCATAGATATACTAGAGAAACGTGTGTGACCTTTAACGCCTGGGAAGATTTTTGCCAAAGTCAAGGTCATCCAGAATTTCTCTCTGAAATATGTTTCATAAAGGTAATCTTGTTCTTCCACCTCTTCCCTTAACCTGCCACAGACCTTGCTATTTGGATCATCTTACATGTTTTTTGTGTTGTTTTTTTTTTTCCTCTTCCTTCATATTCCTAGAGAGGAAAGTATGGACATTGCAATAAAATTCATGCTCAGAAGATTTCTTCTTTAATAGACTCTGATGGGTTCTAGATAAATTTATGTCTTCATTTTTAATATATTATCCATTTCCCATCCCTATAATAAATAGATAGAACTATTACTTTATTATACAAGAAAATGTTCTCAGTTTTTTCCTTTTATATTCTCTGTTGTTGGAGATACTTATCAATATTTATTAAATGTTAAGACTGGAAATGACCTAAAACATCATAAATCATAACTCTTCATTTTCAGATGAAGAGAATGAACTCAAAGAAGTTAACTCACATCCAAGGTTGTTGATGACAAAAGGCTTGATCTTTTGACTCCTAGCCTAGGGTTGTTTCATTACAATAAAATGCCCCATTTTAGATAAAATGATAGATTGCTGAAGCTAATAGGTATTTTGAAGATGAACTATATCTTGCTTCTCCTCTCCCAGTAAGGAACTGAAATCCCTGGTGTCCAGTTCCCTCAGGGCCCCTTTGTCTCTTCATCCACCAAGATCCACCTAATGGGATGAGCAGATAAAACCTTGATGAGAACATGTGAATGCAAGATGACCAAAGGATACCTGTTCCATAATACATATCAGCCTGAACATCTCATAAATGCGTCTCCCCTAGGAGTACGTTTGCTTTTAAAAGAGTATTTAATGTAATTGCGGGAATTCTGGCATGGTATAGACCAACAGGGTAGTGATCTTTCAGATAAGTGATGCCTTGTCTTCAAGCCAACTCATATAAACCTGAATTTACTCAATCTCTGTGTATACAAACACAAATGCTTTCCCAACCCTGAGCCATGCCAAAAAATAAAAAGCAGCAGGATCAGTGCTAATACAGGATTCATGACTGCCTACAGGTAAATGGTTAAAGACAAAACTTAACTTTTCATTAGGTCATAGTATGAGTCTAATTTTCTTATTCTTCCTTTGTGACTGGAGTTACTTCCCTTCATTTGTTGAGGCAAGAAATATACATTAATTTTCCATATGCCACTAAGCTCAGTGGTAGGTCCTGGAGTAGAACTCTGAATAAGACAGGCATGATTCCTGACATATTTGTTAGAAACAGGAATTTCAGGTCAATGAGAAAGTTAAACTACTAAAGATTAAACTACTTCAAGAAAAAAGACTTCCTTGAAGAAACAACACTTAAACTGTAACTTTGAAAGAATTAATCGGTTAGCAGGTCACCACGCAGGAGGAAAAGTGTCCCTGAGAAATGGAACCGTATGTGCCAGAGTCCAGAGGCAAAAGAAACATGATGTGTTTAAGGAACAGAAAAGATCAGTGTGATTGCAACAGTAGAAATGACAATTAATACATCCATGAATTATAATTACCCAGGAGAATACTTTTTAAAAATAAAGGAAGATGTGCGATTGGAATCAACTTTGTTGATTTGTTTACAAGAAGCCTCTGAGTGGCCAGTGTACAGATGCTGGTGCTCCCTGTAGACATGGTTGAGTGCTTTGATGTAGCAAGGATGCAACTCATCCCCTCATCAGCTGATACCTTATATGGGAAACTTGCCCTGGTTTAACTTCTAGCCCAATGTGCAAGCTTCTACCCCTCTTTTTTGCAATAGAGTCTGCTCATTTGGTCCTCTTAGGTAGGTCTTCAGCCAATAGGATCACAACTGGCCACTTTACCCAGACTGCAGAGATCCAGAGGAACAAATCACGTCTCTGCAATACCAAGCAGTCTTTTTATAGGCTTCTCTGCTCTCTACCTAATATGTCTCTTCACCTGTCTTTTCTTCCTGCCCAAGAATTCAGAGATCAGATTAGCAGAAGTCTACCTGAAGACCAGGAAACCAATCTTTGTTTCATTCAGGCACCTCCAATTTCTACAAGTAATTATTTGGAAGATCCCTCCCTTAAGTTGGATGAAGAATACTTTCTTTCCCTCTCCTAGGAGGAGAGAGGAAAAAACAAACAAATGAACAAAACAAAAACCCTCAACCCTCTCCCTTCCCCAGATAAGATGAATGAATGATTTCATTTCCACAGATTTCACCTGTCCCCTCCTCCCTGTGCCCTCACTTCTCTATCTTCCTGCTCCCCCTAGTCTTTTGCTTATAAAGTAGAAAAGTAGTTAGGTTTATGCATATACAATACATAGAAGGGTAAGAAAAGTTCTCATCATAAAAATATATTTACTTCCTATTACCATTTCCCATTAGTCTATTATCAAAAGATGAATTTATCAAATATGTATTCTTAAATCCTTAAACTCTGCAGGAGGCAGACATGACAGTAGGCTGTGCCTTTAAGATCTCTTGCCCCCAAGGATCAGAGAGATCCATGCCCAGTCATTTTAAAGCAATCTTGATTCCAGAAGATGTTGACCACTGGAATTAGCTTCCTTTTAAATTTTCCTTCTTCTGCCCCCTCATTTGCCTCTAATGTTTCCTGGCTTTGATGTGTCTTCAGGATTCCAATTCTGGCATCCATGCCATTCTGCTCCTGGTGTCTTCTGTCCTGACACCCTGTAATTGAACTTGGCTTAACACTCCGACTTTTCTCCTGCCTCCCAGGCTTCATGCTGATCTCTTTCTCTGGTACTGGCCCCCAGAATATCTCTGATTTATATCTTGCTCTGGTTTATATCTTGATTCGTGATATTAATTTGGGGGATTAGAATACAATAAATTCTCCGGAATTATTAAACTCATAGCATTCTATATTTTTTCAATAATACTTTTTGGTAGAAATAAAAATGAGTGACCATAATAATAAATAGCAAATTATTTTTCTGCTGAAGTTTTCTATAAAATGTTCAGCAGTTTTCTATTTAAAAAATAAAAATTAAAAAAGTAATAATCTCGTGACTTATATTATGAAACAATATATATTATGACTCTAAATAACATAAACTAATCTCTACATAATATAAATATTTGATAATTAAACTTAAAGTTCAATAACAGAAATGATCTCTACACAATGTAAACAATAAAAAGAAACAAATAGTACAAAAATGCCAATTAAAAATAATTTTAAAATTTAAAAAACAATATTATAAAGATTTAATACTTGAAAATTGGTACTCTTAAAATGAAAATTTAAATACACATTAAACAAAGCAGGAGATTTAACACTTCCAGATTTCAAACTTTACTACAAGATTACAGTAATCAAAACAGCCAGGTATTGGTACAAGAACAGGCATATAGACCAATGGAACAGGATAGAGATTCTGGAAACAGAGTATCAATTTATCAAACAACTCATCTTGGACAAAGCCTCCAACAACAACCACTGGGGAGAGGAGAACCTATTCAGTAAATGGTGCTGGGAAAACTGGCTGACCACATGTAGAAGATTGAAACAGGAACCCTACCTATCACCATACACAAAAATTAACTCTAAATGTATCAAGGACCTACACATAAAACCTCAAACTATAATAATCTTAGAAAATGCAGGAGACCCTTGTGGAAATTGGAACTGGCAACCAATTCCTATTCAGAACCCTAAATGCCCATACCTTAAGAAATAAGATAAACAAGTGGGACCTCATCAAACTGACAAGCTTCTGCAAAGCAGAAGAATCCATCAAGAGAGCAAGGAGACAGCCCACAGAATGGGAAAAAATGTTTGCCAACTGTATATCTGACAAAGGTCTAGCATCTAGGATCTACAAGGAATTCAAACGCACTGAAAAGAAAGAAACAAACAGCCCCTTTAAAAAGTGGGCGGAAGACATAAATAGACACTTCTCACAAGAAGATATACGGGCAGCCGAGAGACACATGAAAAAGTGCTTGGCCTCACTCTTCATCAGAGAAATGCAAATCAAAACCACATCGAGATACCATCTAACCCCAGTAAAAAAGGCCATCATCAATAAAACAAACAATAACAATCCTGGTGAGGATGTGGAGAAAAAGGAACTCTTCTACTGTCTTCTACACTGTTGGTGGGAATGCAAACTAGTGCAACCTCTTTGGAAGACAGTATAGCGATTTCTGAAAAAACTAGAAATTGACCTTCCATATTACCCAGCAATCTCCCTATTGGGAATATACCCAGAGAAACTCAAATCATTCTACCAAAAAGATATCTGCACACGTATGTTTGTTGCAGCTTTATTCACAATAGCAAAAACATGGAACTAACCATGTTGCCCATCGAAGCTGAACTGGATGAAGAAAATGTGGTAAATATACACAATGGAATATCATGCAGCCATAAAGAAGGACAAACATATGAACTTCACAGCAACTTTGATGGATTTAGAGTCGATCATACTCAGTGATCTATCACAGAAACAAAGAACAGAATACCATATGTTTCCACTCATAAGCGGACCTTGAACAATTATCATAATACTATAAGAAAGGAATTGGCAGTAGTGGGAAACTGTCAGGGGAAGAGGGGTGGGATTGGCAGTTGAGGGAAACTGCTAGGGGAGGGAGGGGCATACTTCAACAAGGGTACCAGCATAATCAGCATTTGTATACTTAATCCTGAATTGTACCCCACATTTTTATAATAATAAATAGATAAATAAATAAATAAAATTTAAATAAATAAATAAATACACATAGCATTAATTGCTCTATCCAGTAGTCTTGACCTTTGTTCCATGACAAATATTCCAGACATATAAAAAACTTCTTTCATTTTGCATTGACTTGTTAAGAATGCACCCAAATTACATTCAAGCTGAGTGTTAGGGTGAAAGTTACTTCATATGAACCATTATTTTTTAATGACAAAGATATTTTGTCTGCTTGCTCTGATTTTGGTTTTGCTATTGAAATTGATATTGCTTTTGTCAATATAGATTTTAGATTCATTTTTTTACCTCTTGTATGAGCACTGAATCCACTTCTTTTCTTTGAATTTTTTTTTCTGTAAAATTCTTACAAGAACTATAGCCTCTAGTGAATAATCAAACACTGAAAAACTCTAGTGAACATTATTGTGTAGGATTCAAATAAGGTAACATTCAGATCTCTTAGCACATTATGAAATTTCCAATTTAAAGGGATAATTTTCTTCCACAACTAGTTGTCTCTTGGAATACCACTCATAAGACTTGTGGGAAATATACTATGTGCATGAACTTATTAATATGTGTTTTATTTGCAAGAATGGCTCAAAGTGTTAGCAATAGACAAGACCACAAACACGCACTAATAACCTGCATCAACAACAAGCAAGACTGGCTGATTAGGTGGCGACCACTTTTCTCCTCCTTGCTTTTGTTCCAGTTTCCAGAAATGTTGACTTTAACTTTAATTCTCTTGCCAGTTTCCTACTCTTACTTTTGACTTAATGTCAGTAGATTCCTTCAAACCAGGAACATCTCGATTGTTAAGCTTTCATTCCCACAAGAGAATTATATTGTCTTTTCCCATTTTCAATTCTCAGTGGACTTTTCTCAGGATTCAGGGTTCAAAAAACAAATTTCCTGAGAATGTCAGGAAGGAATTTCTGCATGGAAATACTAATTCTCATTATAGCACAACACGTAGTCAATGCATGTCAAGGGGTACATGATAAAAAGTCAAGGGTTTTGTTTACCAGTAAATAGAATTTGCTTAGCAGATACAATATTTTGCATATATAGTAAGATATATTTGTATATATATGTATATCTTGCATATGTATATATATCATCCATATGTATATGTACGGGTGTATGTACATATATACGCTTATACACACATAGCATATACACACACACATATATATACACATATATATATACATATACACACACACACATATTTTATTTGTTTTTGTTTTTTTTGTTGTTTGTTTGTTTGTTTTTGAGTTGGAGTCTCACTCGGTTGCCCAGACTGGAGTGCAGTGGCCGCTTCCGGCCACTGCAGCCTCGCCTGCTGGGCTCCGGTGATCCTTCCGCCTCAGCCTTCCAAGTAGCCGGAATTACAGGCATGCGCTACCACGCCCGGCTGATTTTTTTGATTTATTGTAGAGATGAGGTCTCGCTGCCCAGGCGGGTCTCGAACCCGCGGGCTCAGGCAATCCACTCACCTCAGCCTCCCAAAGGCGCGGGATTACAGGTTGAGCCACCGAGCCCAGCTCACACACATATTTTAAAACTCCAATTTTGGACAAGAAAATTTATGCCTTCCAAACTTTTTCATGTATTTGGACATATAGAAAGCATTCACATTTGTAGTACACATGAGGCACACAGAGGAGGCTACCCTGTATGACTTCTGCCTCCCTCGGGGCTTAGGAGATCAAAATCTCAGCATACCAGTCAGCCACCCTTGCCATGTGATATGGGCATTTTTCCATGGGCAATAAGACATGACGTCGATAAGTTCAAGTGACTAGACTAAGCTAGGTAGGCATCAAACACTCAGAATCGAGCTTGGGTCCCTGAGAAAAGGAGCCACAGAATGAGCAGGAAGAGAGGGTAGTGATTTCACAGAGAATTATTCCAAGATCAACTATCCATTTTCTTACTCATTAAAAATGCATGCTATTCAGGCATAATGAATTGCAAGGTTTTTATTTGTTTTGTGGAGTTTTTTTTTGGGGGGGGAAGGTTTACTTGTAGACTCACTATAGTGTTGTTAATAGTTTATGATGTTGACATATCATACCTATATGTTCAATTGGCCAGTAGATACTGGTCAGACTTTACCGCCAAAGGGGGCACTTGAGAAATAAATAGGTGGCCTGCATCCTGGGTTTACAGAAAGACATGTCTGCAAGTATGTGAATGAAGGGAAGGAGCCATCCCATGGATTCTTTTGTTTCTCTGTTCCAACTCTAAAACATATTGGAGTCCAATATGTTACTCTGTTAATGTTACTCTGTTCCTGGGAATCTGAAGCTCAAAGAATGGTTCCCTTGAGATAACCAAAGACTTTTGTTTGCCAGTGAATTTCTGGAGAGTTTTAACACTGACACCTGGGTTTCAAATTCTCCTATTCCTCGGTCTTTCTGATTTAATTAATCTAAAGTGGGACCAGGTTATCATTATTCTTTTAAAATATTCCTAGTGATTCTTTATATAGCCAGGATTAAGAACTGTCATGCTAAAACATATGGTCCTTACAAAAAGATGTTAGGTTTTTCTATTCCCTAGATAGCTACACTTATAGTAAAAACATTATACATTTTATCTTATACATTGGAGTAAGTACTAATATTACTAGTATGTGAGTACTAGTATTGCTCACATATTTAATGTATGTCAATGTGTCACACAGTCACATAAAGATGCTGCTTCTTTTCTCAAGAAACTAACAATATAAATAACAATATTTAATCAATGGCAAACTGAAGTCAACAACAGGTTCCAAAGCAGGGAACACTTAGATTTGATGTAGGATTTCTGGTCAGCAAGTTCTCTAAGATCTGGAATTCAAGAGCCCACGGAGACTTCTTTTCCAAAATTTTGGAATATCAGCTACAAGCAACTTTTCTGATTAAGGTTTAAGGTCAGGTCCACCTGAAGAACAAAGGCATGAAAAGTTCAAATGTGCAGCACTTTTTAGAATGATTGGTAATGGAAGTTTTTTCCTCCTAAAACATTTCAAAGCTGACCTGTGAATGTCCAAAGAAAGGTTTAAGTCTATGTCAGTACATTGCCAGATATCTTTATTTCTCTAATTAAGAGATCCTCACCCTTCAGATAGCAGAGCTCCTGAAGTTGTGGTTCTATGTAGAACACCATGAACCGCTAAACAACTTAAAATCAGTAGTACAATTTTGTGCTGAAAAGGACTTCATCACACACGATTCAAGCAAGAACAGCTGATTCAAGTTTAAGAAACATTTATGAAAAAAATGTAAACATGAAAAAGTTACATCGAAAAAAGAACTGAGTACTACATGTATTCACTCATAAGCAGAACTTGAGCATTTATTATAATACTGTAAGAAAGGGATTGGTAGTAGTGGGACACTGCCAAGGGGGGGTCACATAACATTAATAAGGGTACCCAAACTTTACCTGTATGATTACCACTTATGTACCCAACCCTGAATTGTACCCCACAACTTTAAAATAATAAATAAATAAATAAAAAGAAAAAGATTATATAGATGCTTCTTGACTTATGATTGAGTTATATTTCAATAAACACCATCCATTGTTAAGTTGAAATATTGTAAGTTGGTTGGGTGCAGTGGTGCATGCCTATAATCCCAGCACTTTGAGAGGCCGAGGTAAGAGGATTGCCTGAGCACAGGGGTTCGAGACCAGCTTGAGCAACTTGGTAAGTCCTCATCTCTGCAATAAATCAAAAAGAAAATTAGCCAGGTGCAGTGGCATGTGCCTATAGTTCCAGATACTTGGAAGACTAAGGTAGGAGGATCACCTGAGCCCAGCAGGTCGAGATTGTGGTGGCAATGAGCATGCCACTGCACTCCAGCCTAGGTGGCAGAGTGAGACTCCACCTCAGAAAAAAAAAAAGTCCTGAAAAAAGAAATATTGTAAGTTGAAAATGCATTTCATATAACTAACCTGCTGAACATCATAGCTTAGCCTAACCTACTTTAAACATGCTCAGAACACTTACATGTGCCTACAGTTGGGAAAAATCATGGGACATAAAGTCTATTTTATAGTAAAGTGTTGAATATCTCATAATTTATGAAATACAGTACTGAAAGTGAAAAACAAAATGATTGTATGGGTACTCAAAGTATGTTTTCACACCACGGTGAAATCAAAAGATCTTAAATCAAGCCATCTTCAGTTAGGAATCCTCTATACTTACCATTTTGCTGCTTAACTATTGATGGGAGAAAAATCTTGGGTTTATTGTGCATAAAAGCAGAGAAACACTGCAAATTTTGGTGTGGATATAAAAGCTTTAGTAAAGAATATGCATGAGTTCTGGAATAACACCACAGGTTTAAGGAATGAGGGACTTAACTTCATATCAAAATTAGGCTGGTACCACATCTAATGTGTTTCTGGTTTTATATATTCATTGGGCGAAAGAATTTATTGACATATTTTAAAAGGAATTAAGTTTACACAAATGATTTTTGAGAGGGAGACTCTCCAGACACTCCCCAGTTCTATGGCGCTATGGTCAACTCACATATATTTACATCACAGAATGGCCTGCAGAGGTAGAAGGAGTTCAGAAGTACAGAAATGTAATATTTAGTGTGAAAAAAGTGTAGACTTGATTCTGTGAAAGAGCCAACCAGCGACTGCAAGCCTAGTAAGAATGGATAGAAGCAGGCAGACAGTCCAGAGCCTTAGGTTTGGTAGAGACTGGTTGTGAGGGGCATAGTGGGGAGGATCAAGTCCCAGACTCATCAGCCCTAAGACTCTCATCAGAATTAGAGTACCAAGAACAAACTCAGGTTTTATGCAAAACAATACCTTGGCATTGCAGAAAAAGATAGAAAAGTGACTTTACCAGCAAGATGACAACAGAACAGGTTGAACTGTGAGAGTCTCTGCAAAAGTGAGTGTCCATAAAGACTCCCTGCAAGAGTGGATGTGTGCCAGTGGGTGAGTGAAAGTCCATCTAAGGAGAGACTTGGCTTCATGCACTTGAGGCTCTCCTCCGGAGATGACTGCAACCCCCACACCCTTGAGATTGGAGACCCGGGTATGCAGGATCATCTGCCATTCTCAGGGCTCTCTTGAGAGGAGGCAATAAAGAACAGTTGCCCCTCACCCCCTGGCACCAGGCCCATGCATTCACCTGCAGCAGCAATCCAGGCATAAGCAGCAGGAACCGTGGAGAAGGAAGGGCATGGAAACCTGGAGTAAAGCTCCAACACTGGTGACAGGATGCCCACAGGAGCTACCTTCTCAGTGCCACGAAACAGCAGAGACTTTCATTGCTCCATCCAACTCTGCCCAACCTCCATCTTAGGACCCAGAAGTTATACTCTTATTGGACTTGGAGAGACAGATGCCCCTCCCCCACCCCACACCCACTGGAACAGGCCCAGACGCATCAGATCTGAATGGAAGACTGGAGAGCAGCAGCAACAAGTAGGGTGAGTTCACATCTAATTCATCCTCCTCCCACAGTAGTCTGTGGGGCATCTGACCCAGGCTTAGAGCAACCCTATCAGCTTGCACTGAGAGTGAAGGGGAGGGGTTGGAGACCAGCACCTAAAGGAAAGAGTTATAGAAACAGCCACAGAGTGAGGTTTGGGGTTTTTTTTTTTTTCTTGTTGCTGTTTGGTTTTTGTTTTAGTTTTGGTATTTTTTTTTCTTCTCTCTTTCTTTTGGTTTTTTTTATGTTTTTGTACTTGCTTTGTTTCTGTTATTTAAATTTTTTTTTTAAATTTTCTGCTTGTGTACAGGTATTTTTGAGGGAGAGTACACCAACAGGGACTTTTTGTTTGTTTGTATATTTGTATGATTGTCTGTATATTTTTGCCTTTTTTGTTTTTTCTGTCTTTATTTGTTTCTCTGTTTATTCTTTAGTTGGTATGTCTGTCTGTTTTCCCTCTTCTTCTCTCTCGTTCTACCTTCCTATCTTCTCCCTTGTTCCTTTGTCCATTTTTTTCCCCTTTTCTTATGTCATTTTACTTTCATGGGGCAAAGAGACACCCCCAATGCATGAACATATTGTAATATAGTATAAAGTGAGTTCCAAAGGACCAACACACCTGTCAGTGGCTACTGGGATCTGCAGATAGCTTCAGAACCACAGCTCCCACCTTAATTTAATTTCAAAACTACAAAACCCACAGGCTCCCACACCCAGTCCAGTTTCAGAATTAAATAAAACAAAAGAATTTACATAAGGAGGAATAGGAAATTGAACAAACAGAAATAAAAACTATCCCCCATCACTGAACAACAGAATCAAAGAAGAGATGATAAAAAAAAAGGAGGGGGGATGAAAACCTACACAATTAGGAAAGCCAAAGAAAGAATATTAGTCTTGCACAGACTCCTGGGAGGTAAGAATGAGGAGAGATAAGAGGAAAGAATGAAGGAGTTGACAACTGAGATTACAGCAATAAAGAATACAGTGAATGAAACAAATAACAAAATGATAAGCATCAAAAACAGAATTAACCAAGCAGAAGAAAGAATCTCAGAGTTTGAGGACCAAAAAATGGAAATAACCCAACTGGTAAAAGCATAGAAAAGGAGCCACCCTCTTTCAGGTCTCCTCCCTCTTGGGAGCTTTTTTGTCTTCATAAGAAACTTCTGCTTTCTTATCCTCTGAAAAAAAAAGTAAAATAATAAATAAAATTTAAAAAATAGAAAAGAAGCATTAAAAGATAGAACAAAACCTCCAAGAGATGGGCGATTTTTTTCAAGAGGTCAAAACTAAGATTAATTGAAATCCCTGAGGCGGCTAGAGAGACAGAGCCCACCCTGGAACAAACATTCCATGAAATTATCCAAGAAAACTTCCCTCATCTCATCACTGAAGTGACCATTCAAACACCAGAGATTCTGAGAACCCCTGAAAGAAAACAAATGAGAAGACCAACTCCTAGACACATAGGAATTTGCCTACACAAAGTAGGTACAAAAGAGAAAATCCTGAAGACAGTAAGAGAGAAAGTCAGAATATCTACTGGGGAAGACCACTTAGAATAGCAGCAGACTTATCTACACAAACACTTCAGGCTAGGAGAGGTTGGGGCCCAATCTTCAAAGTTCTCAAAGATAAACAATTTCAACCAAGAATTATCTACATAGCTAAGCTAAACTTCATCAGTAATGGAGAGTTTAAATCCTTTCCAGACATTCAATCCCTGAGAGTTTATGCTGTCTCCAAACTAGCTTTATAAGGAACACTTAAGAAAATATTAAACACAGAAGAAAGGAAAAATAGACAATAATGAACTTCTCAAAAATGCAGAAAAAGATAAAATACACATGAATCAACCAAAAAATCAAAAGAAATACAACCAAGAAATAAACAAACAGCAGCAACAGCAACAAACTTTGTAAGAACCTCATAACAGAGATAAACTCTCTCATCTCAATAATAGTTTGAAGGTGAATACACCAAATGCACCACTGAAAATACACAGAATAGCAAAATGGATAAAACTTCATGAGGCCACAATATGTTGTCTCCAAGAGACTCATCTCACCAGAGAAGACACTCACAGACTCAAAGTAAGAAGATGGGAGGCAAAATTTCAGTTAACAAAACCCAAAGGAAAGCAGGAGCCATGATCTTAATATCACAAAAAATACCCTTTAAGCTATTAAAAATTTTTAAAAATCTGGAAGACCATTGCATAATGATAAAAGGTTCAATCAATCACTAAGAAATATCCATCCTAAACATATATGCACCCAACATAGGAGCATCAACTTTCATAAAGCAGTTTCTAGGTAAACTTAAAAGATATTGACTCTAACACTATCATAGCTGAGGACGTAAATAACCCACTCACAACTCTAGACAGATCATCAAGACAAAAAATCAATTAGAAGATCAGGAACCTCACTGTGATGCTTGACTAAATGGGCTTATTGATACCTACAGAACACTCCACTCAACAACCATGTAATATACATTCTACTCATCACCGCATTGAACTTTCTCTAAGATCAACCATATCCTCGACCATAAATCAAGCATAAACAAATTCTATAAGATTGATATATTGCCATGTACCTTCTCAGACCACAGTGGAATAAAAACAAATATCAATACCAACAAAGTTTCAACCAAACCCACAAAGACATGGACAGTAAATAGCATGATGCTAAACAACTCCTGGGTCAATATGGAAATCAAAGAAGAGATGAAAAGAAACTTGGAAAAAAATGAAAATGAAGAACCATCTTACCAAAAACTCTAGGATGTCATCAAAACAGTACTAAAAGGGGAAGTCGTATCTCTATGAACACACATGAAGACAATGGAAAGATTACAATTTAACAGCCTGACAAACCATCTAATGAAGTTGGAAAAAGAAGACCACCAAAACCGTAACTTCAGCAGAAGAATCCAGATCATCAAAACAAAAACCCAAATTTGGGAGATAGAAGACAAAAATATAATACAAAAAATTCAATGAAACAAAAACCTGGTTCTTTGAAAGGATAAACAAGATTGATGGACCCTAGTTAGACTGACCAAAAATAAGGGATTAAAAGCCCAAATAAACATAATCAGAAATGCAAAAGATCAAGTCACAACTGACCTCAAAAAATACAAAAGATTGTCAGAGATTACTATGTACACTTGTTTGGAAACAACCTTGAAAACCTAACGGAAATGGAGTACTTTCTGACATCACACAACCTCCACAGGTTGAAACAAGAAGAAATTGAGACTCTAAATAGACCAATAGCAAATTGACTCTGTCATAAGAAAAGCACCTACAAGAACAAAAGCCCTCAACCAGATGGCTTCCAGCAGAATTCCACAAAACATATAAGGAGGAACTGATATCAATCCTATTGAAAGTATTCCAGGCAATTGAGAAAGATGGAACTCTCCCCAAATCATTATATGAAGCTAACATCACATTGATACCAATAACAGGCAAAGGTCCAACAAAGAAAGAGAACTACAGGCCAATATCCCTGATGAACATAGATGTTAAAATTCTCAACACGATCCTAGCAAACCGGATCCAACAATACATCTCAAAAATCATCCACCACAACCAAATAGGCTTCATCCCTGGAATGCAGGACTGGTTCAACATTCACAAGACCATAAACATAACTAAATACATCAACGCACATAAAAAAAAAAAAAAACCACATGATTATATTATTAGACATGGAAAAAGTTTTTTATAAAATCCAACACCACTTCTTGATTAAAAAAACCCTTGAACATCTAGGCATAGATGAAACATACCTCAAAATAGTAAGAGTTATATACAAGAAACCCACAGTCAACATACGGCTAAACAAGCAGAAATTGGAACCATTTCCCCTGAAAACCAGAACAGGACAAGAATGCCCACTCTCACCCCTCCTTTTCAACATAGTTTTGGAAGCTCTAGCTAGAGCAATCAGACAAGAGAAGTAGATCAGGGGTATCTAAATAGGAAAGAGGAAGTTAAGTTTTCCCTCTTTGCAGACAACATAATTCTATACCTCAAAAACCCAGGAGAATCTGTCAAGAACTCCTTACACTGATAAAGGACTTTGGCAAAGTCTCAGGGTATAAAATAAACATACAAACGATAGTCGCATTTCTATACACCAACAATAAACAAACAGAAACCTAAATAAAAAGCACAATCTCATTCACAATGACCATTAAAAAAATGAAATACCTTGGGGTCTTCCTTACCAGAGACGTGAAAAATATTACAACAAAAACTGTGAAACACTGCCCAAAGATGACACAAACAAATGGAAAAATATTCCATGCTCATGGATTGTTAGAATCAACTTTGTTAAGATATTCATCACACCCAAGGCAATCTATAGACTTAATGCAATCACTTTAAATTACCAGCAGCATTCTTCTCAGACCTGAAAACAATACAGGAATTCATATGAAAACATAAGTGACCATAAATAGCCAAAAATAATTCTCACCAAAAAAAAAAAAAAAACAAAGCGAGTAGTAGCAGACTCCCAGTCTTTAAACTTTGTTATAAAGCTACAATAACCAAAGCAGCCTGGTATTGGTACATGAACAGACATTTAGACCAACAGAACAGGATAGAGATTCCAGAAGCAAAACCTCAACTTCTCAACCAACTCATCTTTGACAAAGCCTCAAAAACAACCTCTGAGGAGAGGAGGACCTATTTAGTAAACAGTGCTGAGAAAATTGGCTGGCCAATTGCAGAAGAATGGAACAAGACCTCTACCTATCACCATACACAAAAATCAACTCTAAATGGATCAAAAACCTAAATGTAAAACCCCAATCTATAAGAACCTTAGCAAATGCAGGAAACATCCTTCTGGAAATTGGAATTGGCAACCAATTCCTGGTAAAAACCCCAAGTGCCCATGCCATCAGAGATAAGATAGACAAGTGAGACCTCATGCCATAAGAGATAAGATAGATAATTGAGAAGCTTCTGCAAAGCCAAAGAAACCATCAAGAGACCAGGAAGACAGCCCACACAAACAGCAAGAAAATATTTGCCAACAAAGGTCTAACACTTGGGACCAACAAGTAAATCAAACGTGCCAAAAATAAAAAAACAAACTGCCCCAATACAAACTGGGCCAAAGATATGAATAGACACTTCTCAAAAGAAGACATATGAACAGCCAATGGATACATGAAAAAGGCTCAGTCTCATTAGTCATCAAAGAGACGAAAATTTAAATCACATTGAGATACCACCTCACCCCAGTTAGGATAGCTATCACCAATATCTCAGAAACAATAGATGCTGGAGAGGATGCAGTGAAAAGGAAACACTTCTATACTATTGGTGGGAGTATAAACTAGTACAACCCCTCTAGAAAACTGTTGGGCAATTCCTAAAAGATCTAAAATTCGACCTTCCATATGACTCCACAGTCCCCCTACTGGAAATATACCTGGAGGAATTCCAATCACTCTATGAAAAAGATACCTGCATATGTGTAAATCAAACATAAACAAATTCCATAAGATTGAAATACTGCCATGCACCTTCTCAGACCACAGTGGAATAAAAATAAATATCACTACCAACAAAGTCTCAACAAAACCCACAAAGACATGGACAGTAAATAGCATGATGCTAAACAACTCCTGGGTCAATATGGAAGTCAAAGAAGAGATGAAAAGAAACTTGGAAAAAAATGAAAATGAAGAACCATCTTACCAAAAACTCTGGGATGCCATCAAAACAGTACTAAAAGGGAAAGTCGTATCTCTATGAACACACATGAAGACAATGGAAAGATTACAATTTAACAGCCTGACAATATGTATGTATGTATGTTTATTACAGCATTGTTCACTATAGCAAATACATGGAACCAACCATGCTGCTCATCAAAAAAGGATGAAATTTAAAAAAAAATATGGTACATATACATGATGGAATATTATGCTGTCATAAAGGACAAATTATGAACTTCACAGCAACTTGGATGGAGTTAGAGTTTAACATACAGAGTGATCTAACACAGAAACAAAGAACTGGGTATCACATGTTCTCACTCATAAGCGGACCTTGAACAATTATCATAATACTATAAGAAAAAGGTTGACAGTAGTAGAAAACTGTTGGGGGTCGGGGGACAGGATTGGCAGTTGTGGCAATCTGCTGGGGATGGAGTGGGCACACCTCATCAACAAGGGTACTTGCATGATTTACTTTTGTATACCTAATCCTGAATTGTAACACCACATCTTTAAAATAATTTTTTTTTTAAAGTTGGTGTTATTATGTTGGGTGCATATATGTTTAAGATGGATATTTCTTGTTGATGGATTGAACCTTTTATCATTATGTAATGACCTTCCAGATTTTTTTTACTTTTTAATAGCTTAAAAGGTATTTTTTGTGATATTAAGACCATGACTCCTGCTTTCTTTTGTGTTTTGTTCACCTGAAATTTTGCTTCCCATCCTCTTACTTTGAGTCTGTGAGTGTCTTCTCTGGTGAGATGAGTCTCTTGGAGACAACATATTGTTGCCTCATGAATTTTTATCCATTTTGCCATTCTGTGTATTTTCAGTGGTGCATTTAGTGCATTCACATTCAAACTATTATTGAGATAAGAGAGTTTATCTCTGTCATGAGGTTCTTACAAAGTTTGTTGCTGTTGCTGCTGTTTGTTTATTTGTTGGTTGTATTTCTTTTGATTTTTTGGTTGATTCATGTGTATTTTTAATCTTTTTTGAGAAGGGCATTATTGTTCTATTTTTCCTTTCTTCTGTGTTTAAAATTTTCTTAAGTATTTCTTGTAAAGCTAATCTGGAGGCAGCATAAACTCTTAGGGACTGAATGTCTGGGAAGGATTTAAACTCTCCATTACTGATGAAGCTTAGCTTAGCTCTGTAAGTAATTCTTGGTTGAAATTGTTTATCTTTGAGAACTTTGAAGATTAGGGTCCAAACTCTCCTAGCCTAAAGTGTTTGTGTAGATAAGTCTGCTGCTATTCTAAGTGGTCTTCCCCAGTAGATATTCTGACCTTTCTCATTTGCTGCCTTCAGGATTTTCTCTTTTGTACCTACTTTGTTTAGGCAAATTCCTATGTGTCTAGGAGTTGGTCTTCTCATTTATTGTCTTTCAGGGGTTCTCTGAATCTCTTGTGTTTGAATGGTCTCTTCAGTGATGAGATGAGGGAAGTTTTCTTGGATAATTTCATGGAATGTTTGTTCCAGGGTGGGCTCTGTCTCTCTAGCTGCCTCAGGGATTCCAATTAATCTTAGTTTTGACCTCTTGAAAAAAATCACCCATCTCTTAGAGGTTTTGTTTTATCTTTTAATGCTTCTTTTCTATTTTTTAAATTTTATTTATCATTTTATTATTTTATTTTTTCAGAGGATAAGAAAGCAGAAGTTTCTTATGAAGACAAAAAAGCTCCCAAGAGGGAGGAGACCTGAAAAAGGGTGGCCCCTTTTCTATGCTTTTACCAGTTGGGGTTATTTCCAGTTTTTGGTCCTCAAGCTCTGAGATTCTTTCCCCTGCCTGGTTAATTCTGCTTTCTATGCTTATCATTTTGTTATTTGTTTCATTCACTGTATTCTTTATTGTTTAATCTCAGTTGTCAACTCCTTCATTCTTTCCTCTTATCTCTCTTCATATCTATTTATTCTCTCTATTAGTATTTTGATATCTGGGTTTGTGGTTTGAGACCAGTCATTCTGGGAGCTCTTTATTGTTTGACTTCCAAAGTCTGTATTCTCAGTGTTTAACCTCCCAGGGGTTGTATGAGACCCAAATTTCTCCTTTGGTTTTTCTTCATTTGTGTAGATTTTCCTCCCCCCCCCCCTTTTTTTTACCTGTTCTTTATTTCTGTTGTTCAGGGATGGGAGGTAGCTTTACTTCTGTTTGTTCAACCTCCTAGTCTTCCTTTTGTAGATCCTCTAGCTTTGTTCATTTCTGAAGCTGGACTGTGGGTGGGGGACTGTACCTTTTGCAGTTTTGAGATTTAATTGAGGGGGGAGTTGTGATTCAGAAGCTATCTGCTGATCCCAGTATCTGCTGACAGATGTGTGGGACCCCTGGAACCCACTTTCCACTGTCTTACAATCTATCCATGCAGTGGTGATATAGGTTTTCCCCCAGAAAGGAAAATGAGGTTAAAAAAAGAAAGAAAAGAAAAGGAAAGGAAAGGAAAAGAACTGAGCACGGAAAGAGGAGGATGAGAGGAAGGTGAACAGAGAGAAGAAGAGGGAAAACAGACAGGCATACTCACTAACAAATGAAAGAGACACATCCAAAGACAAAAAAGATTTTTCAAAAAAGACAAACTATCATACAAACACACAAACTGACAAAATAAACTCCCCTGTTGATGTACTCTCCCTCAAAAATACCCTTACACAAACAGGAAGTCTTTTTAAAAACATTAATATAACAGAAACAAAGCAACATAATCCATAACAGAAAGAAAGAGAGAAGAGGAAACAATTCTAAAACAAAAAAAAATCAAAAAACAAAAAAGAAAAACAAGCAAAAAACAAACAAAACTTGCTGAAGTCATTCCTGTAACTCCAACTTCCTTTCAGCTCTGATCTCCAGTCCCTCCTCTCCACTTTCAGCAGATCATCAAGACAAAAAGTCAACAAGGATATCTGGAACCTCAATGTGACACTTGACCAAATGGATTTAATTGATAACTACAGAACACTATATCCAGCAACCACAGAACACACATTCTACTCATTACCATGTGAAACTTACTCTAAGATCGACCATATCCTCAGTTATAAATCAAGCATGAACAAGTACCATAAGATTGATTCTGCCATGCACCTTCTCAGATCAAAGTGGAATAAAAATAAATACCAACACCAACAAAGTTGCAACAAAACCCACAAATACATGGCCACTAAACAGCATGATGCTCAACAACTCCTGGATCAACATGGAAATCAAAGCAGAGATTAACAGATAACTGGAAATAAATTAAAATGAAGAAACATCTTACCAAAAACTCTGGGATACCATCAAAACAGTACTAAGAGGAAAATTCATATATCTACGAACACACATGAAGACAATGGAAAGATCACAATTTAATAGCCTGACAAACCACCTAAGGAAGCTGGAAAAGCAAGACCACCAAAACCCTGAGTTCAGCAGAAGAATCCAGATCACCAAAATAAAAGCTCAAATTTGGGACATAGAAGACAAAAATATAATACAAAAAGTCAATGAAATAGAAAGTTGGTTCTTTGAAAGAATAAACAAGATTAATGGACCCCCTAGCTAGACCGACCAAGAAAAAAAGAGAGAAAAAGCCCAAATACAATCAGAAAAACACAACTGACCCTGAAGAAATATAAGATTATCAGAGACTACTATGTACACTTGTATGGAAACAAACTTGAAAATCGAAAGGAAATGGAGTACTTTCTGACATCCGACAACCACCCAGGTTGAAACAAGAAGTCGAGATGCTAAATAGACCAATAACAACCCAGGAAATTGACTATATCATAAGAAACCAACCCACAAAAAAAAAAAATCCTGGATTAGATGACTTTCCAGCAGAATTCTACAAAACATACAATGAGGAACTGATACCAATCCTATTGAAAGTATTTCAGGCAATTGAAAAGATGGAACTCCCCCAAATCATTTTATAAAACTAACATCACTTTGATACTCAAACCAAGTAAAGATTCAGCAAAGAAAGAGAACTACAGGCCAATATCCTTGATGAACATAGATGCTAAAATTCTCAACACAATTCTAGCAAACCGGATCCAACAACACATCTCAAAAATCATCCACTATAACCAAATAGGCTTCATCCCCAAGATGCAGGGTTGGTTCAACAACTGCAAGATCATAAACATAATTAAATATATCAACAGATGTAAAGACAAAAACCACATGATTAAATCATTAGATACAGAAAAAGCTTTCAATAAAATCCAGCAATCTTTCTTGATAAAAAACCTTCAAGCATCTAGGCATAGATGAAACATACCTCAAAATAGTAAGAGTCATTTATGAGAAACTCACGGCCAACATACTGTTAAACAGGCAAAAATTGGAACCATTTCCCCTGAAAACCAGAACAAGACAAGGATGCCTACTCTCATCCCTCCTGTTCAACACAGTATTGGAAGTCCTAGCAAGAGCGATCAGACAAAAGAAGAAGATCAGGGATATCCAAATAGGAAAAGAGGAAATTAAGTTATCCCCATTTTCAAACGCGACATGATGCTGTACCTCAAAAACTCAAGAGAATCTGTCAAAAACCTCTTTGCTCTAATAAAGGACTTTGGCAGTGTCTCAAGTATAAAATAAATGTGCAAAAGTCAGTCACATTCCTATACACTAACAATAAACAAACAGAAACCCAAACATAAAGCATAATCCCATTCACAATAGCCACAAAAAATGAAATATCTTGGACCTTCCTAACCAGAGATGTGAAAGACCTTTACAATGAAAACTACAAAACACTGTTCAGAGAAATCAAAGATGACACAAACAAATGGAAAAATATTCCATGCTCATAGATTGGAAAACTCAACATGGTTAAGATGTCCATCCTACCCAGTGCAATCTACAGATTTAACACAATGTACATTAAGTTACCAGCAGCATTCTTCTCAGACCTGGAAATGACAATACAGGAATTCATATGGAAATAAATGACCATGAATAGCCAAAACAATCCTCAGTAAAAAAAACTCAGGCTCCCACACTTTAAGCTTTATTATAAAGCTAAAATATTCAAACATCCTTGCACTGGTACAAGAACAGGCATATAGACCAATGGAACAGGATAGAGATTCCAGAAGCAAAACCTCCATTTCTCAACCAACTCATCTTCGACAAACCCTCCACCACCAACAACTGGGGAGAATCTTGTCTGTAAATGGTGCTGAGAAATTGACTGACCACATGCAGAAGATTAAAACAAGACCACTATCTTGTTTTTTGGTACCCTGAATTGTACCCCACATATTAAAAATAAAAAGTTTTTAAAAATAGAAAAGTTATGAAATTTGAATTTCGTATCTCTATCTTGTTCCATTAGTCTATATACCTGCTCTTGTAACAATACCAGGCCATTTTGATTATTGTAGTCTTATAATAAAGTTTACCACCTAACTCCAGTAAGAATGGCCATCCTTAACAAAAAAAACAACAGCTGCTGGTGAAGATGCAGAGAAAAGGGAATGCTTCTACACTGTTGGTGGGAATGCACACTAGTTAAACCTCTATGAATGACAGTGTGGTAATTTCTAAAAGAACTAGAAATTGCCCCTCCACACGATCCAGCAATTCCCCTTCTGGGTATACACCCAGAGGGACTTAAATCACTCTACAAAAAAGATACCTGCATATGCATGTTTATTGCAGTATTATTTACAATAGTAAAAATATAGAACCAACGGTGCTGCCCATCAAAACTGGAGTGGATTTTTAAAAGTGTGGTACCTATACATGGTGGAATAATAGCAGCCATAAATAATAAAATAATGGACTTCACAGCAACTTGGATGTATTTAGAGTCTATAATACTCAGTGATTTATCTCAGAAACAAAGAACTGAGTATCATATGTTCTCACTCATAAGTGGACCCTGAATATTTACCATAATACTATAAGAAAGGGATTGGCAGTAGCCAGAAATTGCCAGGGGAGGGAGGTCTACATAACATTAATAAGGGTGACTGATCTCAAATCAGGCAAAGTGGGGACATAAGGGAGGCCCAAACTTTACCTGTATGATGACTGCTTGTATACCTAATCCTGAATTGCAAGCCCACATCTTTAAAAGAAAATAAAATAGTAAAAGCAAATTAAATTTAAAATTTTGGGTTTCTTGAGAACCTAACCTATAAAATTTTGATGATAACAAATGCCTTCTTCTTACATTGCTATGGGACAGTCAGCATTAAAGAGTTATGTTTTGCCCATTTTATAATGGGGTTGTTTGTTTTTTTCTTTTCAGCACGTTTGAGTTCCTTGTAGATCCAGGATGTTAAGCCTGTGTCAGACCTGGTGTTGGCAAATACTTTTTCCCAGTCTGTAGGCTGTCTCCCTGCTCTCTTGATGGTTTCTTTGGCTTTGCAGAAGCTTGTCAGTTTAATAAGGTCCCACTTGTCTATCTTCTCTCTTATGACCTGTGGGTTTCGAGTTTTGTTCAGGAATTGGATGCCAGTTCCAATTTCCATGAGGGTATTTCCTTCATTTTCTAAGGTTCTTATGGTTTGAGGTTTTACATTTAGGTCTCTGATCCATTTGGAGTTAACCTTTGTGCATGGGGATAGATAGGTGTCCTGTTTCAATCTTCTGCATGTGGTCAGCCAGTTTTCCCAGCACCCTTTACTGAATAGGTTTTCCTCTCCCCAGTGGTAGGTGGTGGAGGCCTTGTCGAAGATGAGTTGGTTGAGAAAGTGAGGTTTTGCTTCTGGAATCTCAATTCTATTCCATCGATCTATATGCCTGTTCTTATACCAATACCAAGCTGTTTTGATGATTGTAGCTTTATAGTACGTAATTGTATACCTAACCCTTAACTGTATCCCACAACATCATAATAAAAAATATTGATAAAAAAGAGTTATGTTTATAGTGCTCTATACAGTTCTTAAAAATAAAATAATTGTAATATATTTATAATAATATATTATTAAAATTGTTTTATTTTAAAAATTAAAATATAACCAATGTTTAAGAGCAATTTTCAGTAATTCTTTTTTTAAAAATCTTCATATAATTCCCACAAAAGACATAATAATTTTTTTCTAGCAAACTAAAAACAAAATTCTCCTCTGCTTCCAAAATATGCACACACACACTCATTCCTATACATGCATACATACACATATATACATATCTTTACTTGATGAGGAGCAATCAGAAGAGGAAGAAGAAAGGCAATTTTTCCTTCAGAAGTTCCACCTCGCCGGTGGCTCAAGCCTGTAACCCCAGCACTTTGAGAGGCAGAAACAAGAGGATTGCCTGAGCTCATGGGTTCAAGACCAGTCTGGGCAACTTGATGAGACCTCGTCTCTACAATAAAAAATCAAGCAATATGCCTGGCATGGTAGCAAATGCCTGTAGTTCCAGCTACTTGGAAGGCTGAGGAGGAAGGATCACCTGAGCCCAGCAGGCTGAGGCCGCTGTGGCCGTGAGCGTGCCACTGCACTCCAGCCTGGGCAACAGAGTGAGACTCTAACTCCAAAAGAAAAAAGAAAAAAAGAAATTCCACCTCAAAGTTTAGCAGTGGAGATGGCCAGCTCAGCTCAGTTACAGAAACTTTAACAAATAAAATAAGATGTCTCAATATTTTAAACATCACCCTATGAATCTGTCTGGAAAAGTGTGGAACTATTGGGCTCAGAAATTCAGAGATTATTGGACCTTGTCACTCGTTGATTTCAAGCTTACCTTGACAAATAAGAAGAAAAAGTATCCTACAGAGGAACAAGGTCACAATAAATGACAGAAGTTTGTTTAATCAAAGACTCTTTCCACTAGCAACCTGCCATTATTCTGATGGAACTATGATTACCAAAATATATAGTGTATTTTAGTCTAAATTAAGTCTATGTTGTAAATCCCTCCTTGTGCATTTCCTTCTCAAACATTTGCCTGAGGAATTATAATGGAGCAAAGTTACATTAGAGACTAGAAATGCACTGGTGTCACATTTCTAAATGACATTGTTTTAAAAGGTGCCCTTTAATTTTATTTTGTCCATCATTAATTTTTATGGTGCCTCTCTTCCAAGGGGTAAAAGTTTTCAATATTATATCTTTTAGCCTTATGACACCACTCATCAGTAGGATGCTCTCACTTCTCTGAAATAATGAAATGCTTAATTCAACTTTGAATCACACACTGAGCCCAAGAAAGTGCTTTGTCCTTAATCAGTAAAAAACATACTCTTACTCTTTTTTAAAAAATTTTTAATTTTAAATACATGGGATACAATTCGGGGTTAAGTATACAAATATTCATTATGCAGGTACCTTTATTGATGAGTTGTGCCCTCCACCCCACCCCACCCCCCGGCAGTTTCCCATTACTGCCAATCCCTTTCTTATAGTATTACAATAGTTGTTCAAGGTCCACTTGTGAGTGAGAACATGTGATATTTGGTCCTTTGTTTCTGTGATAGATCACTTGGCATTATAACCTATAAGTCCTTCCAAGTTGCTGAGAAGTTCATAATTTTGTCGTTCTTTATGGCTGTGTAATATTCCATCGTGTGTATGAGCCACATTTTTTTAAATCAGTCCTCTTTTGATGGACAGCATGCAATTATCATTAAGAGACATCTGTGTTAGTGTGGGTTCTCCAAGAAACAGATGCCAAGATGTAAGGACTTTATTAGAAGAATTGCCTGTGACAGAATATGAGAAAGGAGTTCTCAGACCACAATGCAAGTCTGTGATCTCCAAATGAAAGAGAGGGAAGTTTGGGTGGAAGTGTCCTAGACCACCGTGCAGTGTAAGAAATGTTCGATAACACTGTCAAGGTGTCTTTGAGCCAAAATGACCCAATGAGGAGGCTGCTGTCTTCCAGCGGTGAACTTGCCCTAGTCTCTGTTTTACCTGGTCACTTGCTGCAAATAGCCTATTCACAGCTTACTACTAATACATTGGTTGAAATGGGAAGAATTAGAATTTCAGAAAAAGATAGGACAGTTATACATATTTAGATGTCAAAAGCTGTTGCTCTTGGTCAGTCATGCTCCCTGTAGCCTGAGGTCTAAAGATTGAATTCTGACCACTACTATGGTGTGATTGTTTGGGTCACCAGAAAATTTATATGTTGAAATCCTAACTCCTAGGGTGATGGCATTAAGAGGTGGGCCTATGGAGTGGGGATTAACTCATTAGGGTATACCTTATCAATGAGATTCACATCTTTGTAAAATACATCTCAGAGAGCTCTCACCCTCATTCTACAGCAAGGAGGCAGCAATCTTTGAACCAGAAAGTAGGCCATCACCAGACACAGAATCTGCCAGTGACCTAATCGTGGATTCCCAGCCTCCAAAACGATGAGAAATAAATTTCTCTTGTTTCTAAGTCATTTTGTCTATGGTACTTTGTACAACCCAAACAATCACTACTAAAACAGTCACTACAGCACCTATCATTTGGCAAACCCTGAATCAAGTCGTTTATATATGCATGTCTTCTGCATTACAACAACCTTGTCAGGTTGTATGATTCTCCCATTTCACATGAAGAAATTCATATTTAGTGAGGTTCACTAACTTTCCCAAATGAAAGCTAGCATGAAGTGGAACAAGGATTCAATTCCAGGTATATATGGAGCCAACGTTTATTTATTGAATGACTTAATTAATGCATAAATAAATGAAGAGGAGTCCCTTAGATATATGGGAGACTTAAAAAGACAAATTCATTTAGAGACTTAAAGCTGATGCACAGAGAAGTAAACCATAAAGTCACTCAGCCAGTAGGTAATAAACATGTATTTTTTTTTTTAGAAAGGCGGGTCACAGTGGTTCACGCCTGTAATCCCAGCACTTAGGGAGCCCAAGACAACAGGATCATTTGAGGCCAGGAGTTCAAGACCAGTCTGGGCAACATAGTGAGACTTGTCTCTACAAAATAATTTTTTTTTTAAATTAGCTGGGCATAGTGACACACGCCTAGGGTCCCAGCTACTCAGAAGACTGAGGTGGAAGGATTGCCTGAGCCCAGGAGGTCTAAGCTGTGGTAAGCCATGATCGTGACACTGCACTCCAGCCTGGGCAACAAAATGAATACATAAACAGATTTCTCCTCTGGGTTTTCTCTCTACTAAATTTCAGTGTTTTGGGGCAGTTTGAGTTTTTTTATATCAATATAGATATAGTTTATGAGGAAAAGTGATAGAAGTCTACCTCACAAGGAGCTCAACTTTGTTCTTATAAAACTGAATAATTAAAATTGTATGCAAATTCACCTGTGTACTTCAAGAGAGGAAGAGTTCCCTACAATGTGACCTATATTTGTTCAGCTCCATGGAAACCATTTCATTCCATTATCCACATACAATTTACATAAAACTAAGGGGGAAAAGGTAAGAGATGTGGAGTGGCACAACCTGAAAGGAAACAATAGGGCAGCATTCATTACTGAGAAGTGAAGGGGAGCCCAGAGGTACTTATCAAGCCTGAGCTGGTAGAAAACACGTCCATTTGTGATTGTGCATCTGTCTCTATCAGTGTAAGACACAGTGAAAAATAAAATTTACACTTCTTCATTCTAAAACAAACATCTGGACAACTCAAGTCTTCTTTATTAAGTTGTTGAATCTGGTTTACTCAAAAATAAGCTATGTCAAACTGGAGAATAATAATAACAATAACAATAATATATACACACACAAAAGCATATCATTTCACTTTTACTTATTCCACCAAAAGAAAACAGAAAAGGAAGAAAAATCTCAAATAGCTCAGGCTCTGACCCTCCTGCTGCTTGAAATACTGTGAGTAATTGAAGAAAAGTCAGCAAACATTGCTTGAATTATACAGGTACTTTCTTCAGTAGAAATCTGGCCATCCCCCAACAGGCTGCCAACACTATGTACTCATAAAGGTAAGCCATAACTGCCACTCTACCCACCCCATATTTGATTGTCCCATAGATACTTATTACATAACATCTTTTTTTAAAAAAAGTTCTTTGAACATTTTTTTCAGAGTTTACTGTTCTGAAGCATGAATGAGATCTATGCTTCATTCTGAACAAGGAAAACGGTTCTTGCGGTGGAATACAAAGAACACATATACCTGACCTTGAGAATATTTGCTCGGTGTGTGTATTCCACTTGAAGTAAAATGGTTTTGGATTTGGGTATCACTGAGTTGAGAAACACGGGCACACCGTGCCCTTAGAGTAAAGCTGATTTAGCTCTGACACTTCCCTATTTGCCAAGCCAAAGCTGTTGCACAAATCACATAGTCTCTAAGGGAGAAGGGAGAAAAACTGCTTTGTCCAGTTTTTTTGCTCAAGGGCTGAATCAGATACATCTCAGCTTCAATTGTAAACCTCTCCCAGGATGTGAACTCCCAACTGTGACATCAGCAACCTTGTCTAGGACAAGTACATTTTCAAGCAGTAACAACTTTAGGCAAATATTTCAACCCATTTGCCAAAAAGCATCGTGGATTAAATATTTCAAGTAATGTGATTTAGAGAGGAATTTCTTTCTAGGTTATATTTCTACTTTTGTCTGGTTAGGAAATTTGGTGGATAGGAGTATGCAAAAGTTGTTGAAGCAACAATTGTTGTCTTTCTAATTTTCCTCTACAAGCACCTGCTTTTGAAATAAACAGTATAATATCTATAAGCATTTTCTAGTTTTTGGATTAGTGGGTTTCTAAATGCCAGTACAGCAGTTACCAAAACCATAATTCATTCTAACTAGTGGGAAATGTGTCTTATTATGAGTATTACTTTTATTAATGTTAATTCTCCTGGAAAGACAGTGATCGTATCATCTTCAAATGACATAAAATGACCATATCATTTCATGTCAAATGAAAACAACCCTCCTAACTAGAGCCAAAAATGTTTTGTGTTTGTATATAAAAAGTAATTTAAATAGTATAGCAATAAAATGCGATTGCAGTTGAGGGAAAATTATAAGACTTTTTCATCTCAGCTGACAAACACTGAAGATCTATATTAAACTGACATCAATTTCAAATGAAATTCTATAACCAAAGAATTTGGATTCATAAAGTATTTCAAAACAAAATTATGGCACTCACTCTACATGAGAAAGAAGGAGAGCAAATAGTCATAGTCAACTCAAATTTTGTTTTCCTGATTTCACGGTGAGTTAGTTAATCTCTTAAGGATACTTAGGAAGCATTATTCCCTCCTACTGTAGCAAAAAAGGCTGACTTCAACGCCAAGCTAAAGGGTTTTCAATTATACCCAGTGTATAGGAAAAGTCCATTGATAGTTTTCGTGTGAAAAAATGATTTCAGAAATCTAATTTAGCCATAGTTTGAATGATGATTTTTAAGGAAAAGACTATAGCAGGCAGAAAAAGCATTTGGAAAACTAACAGAAATAGTACCAATTACAATTAAGAATGTGCCAAGACACATTCTCAGGACTTCTGGGGAATGGGTATCATGGGCCTGGTTACTCATACTAGCCAGAATAAAATATCTCAAAATATTTTTTTAATGGGCTAGGAGAAATGAAGAGGGTGATATAATAAAGGCAGTGGAAGTAAGATTTTCAGAACTTAGCAAATGATCAGAGACACAGGCTCAGGGAGTCAGGAACATAATGAGGAAGCTTGGGGAAACACAGAAGAAATTACAATTTTGTGTAGAACATACTACACTTCTAGATTCGCAGCAGAAAGTTGCCAGGATACAACAGAATCTCCAGTAAGATATAGAGTGTGGCAATAATGTCATCACTAATTATTCACTTAGAGGTAAGAGTTGAGTGTGCCTGATATTGTCAATATGCAGAAGTAGAGAGACTGGTGATAATCAAAGACTGAACCTTGGAAAACACCTACATTTGAAAAATTAGAAGAGAAAAAAAAGGTTGAACAAGTGTGTGAAAAACCTAAAATAACACCATCTACAACTTGTTTCGCAAGAAACTAAGAAATCATTAAAAGTTAAGGTGTTGGAAATTACAAACTGCAAGAAGAGAATGAGAAAGAAGGCTATGTAGCTTGGAAAAGTTTGCTTAAAGGATTTTGGGTAATCTTCCACATCCTAGCCTAGAGGCTGGTAGAAGACCATTGAAAAGCTAAAGTTAAAGAAGCTAAAAGTTGCCAGGGTTTTGGTAAATTAACTAAATATGACATTGAAGACACAAATAAAGGAGGGGAGCACTAATTCCTCAAAACCCAGAAAAAGGGAGAAAAAGAATAGGAGAAAATTTAAAGGAGTCAAGTTAAATGAGATTGAGATAGGATGTCTAAGGGAATCTGCAAAGGAATCAGAACTAGGGAGATCACAGAGCAGAGGCTGAGGTCCTGAAACAAGTGAGAAAGTTGAGAACAAGCACTTTAGAAAATAGGATACTAAAAGCAAATCACTTTCACTGGATACTTTCATATCATCATGCATTCGCACCACTAGCATAGTATTTTTCCCCATGAGCTTTCTTCCTCCATTTAAGATCCCGGTTGCTCTCAAAATTATTGGATAATTGATATACTGGATAATAAGCTAACCCACTGAAATTTATACTCCCCAACTGTAGTCTAACTTGTGCCCATTCTTCTATAAATTAAGAAATTGAAGACTGACCATTTTCAAGTAAAAAAAAAAAGTTAAAGCCTTCTTTTTTTGCTTTGAACATGGCACCAATGCATCAGGAAAATCAGTGCTGACTCCTAAGAGAACAAGAGCTTTGGCAAATTGAATTTGGCCCCTTCAGATGGCTTCTATCGTGTCAAAGTCTATTGTAGTACAATATACACCATTGTTTTCTTGTCCTAAATTGTCACATCCTGTTGCTCTGCATGAGTCTGTAAGTGCCAAGTTACGCCCTGAAGAGGGATGTTTTCCAATGGTGGGACTGTGGCACAGTTTCTTAATAAGAATCTTAGTTCCAGATGAAAGAACAAATCTGGGAAGAAGGCTTCAAGAACAAGCATTGCCAAAGAGAACATATGAAGTTAAACGTGCAGTAGAGGTAGATTTCAAAGTTCTAGCACATGATTGTTGAAGCATGTGCAATATGAAATCTTTCCTTGGAAATGGACAAGGAATCTGCTTTAGGCAGAATTTAAGTTTTTACTATTAAAAAGCCACCAGATATTTAGTTGAGAGTGTGCCCCCCAAAAAATGCCTAGAATAAGTTCCATTAATGGCAAGAAACGTTTGTATCTAGACAGGAATCTCTTTAGGAAAAAAAAGTCTAGCCTCAAATACATCTAATTGGAAAGACAGAAATTTCACCAAATCTCTCAAGATGGTCAGTTAGGGCTGTCCAATATCTCTTTACTCAAAGAAACGTAAGGCTTGTAAACCAGTCTACCACAACAAGGGAACCAAGTAACATGCCAACTTTAATGTACAAATTGTACATATAGCTCTCTATCAATCTGTTCCTCATTCTTTTTGTTTGTTTGTTTTTGCTATGTTTTTTCATTAGCTATATTGACTTTTTTTTTGTTTTGGAGTCAGAATCTCACTCTGTCACCCAGGCTGGAGTGCAGTGATATGCACATAGTCACCACAGCCTCAATCTGCTGGACTCAGGCGATCCTTACACTTCAGTCTTCCAAGTAGCTGGAACTATAGACATGCGCCACCACACCCAGCTAATTTTTTGTTGTTGTTGTTGGACAAGGTCTCACCATGTTGCCCAGGTTGGTCTTGAACCCACGGGCTCAGGCAGTACCCGTGCCTCAGCCTCCCAAAGTGCTGGGAATACAAGCATGAGCCACCACACTTGGATTATATTGACATTTTAAATTCTTTTTTATGCGTTCACTTTTGCAGGGTGGTCTTGTTGTTTCTCTTCCTTTTCGTTTGGTTGGTTGGTTGGTTGATTGGTTGGTTGGTTGGTTGGTTGGTTGGAGTTGAGTTTTCACTCTGTCCCCCAGGCTGGAAGGCAGTAGCATGATCATTGGTCACCACAGCCTCGACCTCCTGGACTCAGGAGATCCATCAGTCTCAGTCTCCCAAGTGGCTGGGACTACAAGCGTGTGCCACCATGCCTGGCTAATTTCCTTTTTTTTCCTTTATTTTATTTTTATTTTTTAAAAATGAGGTCTCACTATGTTGCCAGGGCTGTTCTCAAGGTCTCAAACTCCTGGGCTCAAGCAGTCCTCCTGCCTCAGCCTCCCAAAGTGCTGGGTTTACAGGTGTGAGCCACCATAGCTGACCTGTCTTCAGTTTTGTTTGGTTTTGTTGCTTGTGTGAAACCTAAGTCCCACAGAGGCAAGGGGCATGCCTGTGCACCACGATATATACTGATTTTAGTATTGTTCCTGGTACACTGGTGGACTTCAAAGTATTTACTGGGTAAATAAATTAATTGTAGAAGAGGAGACTTGAATAAAAGAAAATAGGTTATAAGGTCAGTCTGGGGTAAGCTGTTTCTAGTACATTAGATAAAAGTGATCCAGGGTTCATCCTCTAAACACTAACAAAACTACAGTTGAATAAGCGATTCTAGAATTTTTATTTAAAAGTAACTTTATACTCACTAGATTATAATCTGTAGAATAATCTGTAGGATCTACCTACCTGTCTTTGAAAACTCACCTATTAATTAAACAGACCATTTGTTACCTGCCATTATAACAACACTGATTCTTCTACTTTGAGGTAGAATTATAATTGTGAACAACACAAACAATTCTTGACTCTTTCAAAGTAAGAGGTAACGCTTACAAGAATGTAATAGTTCATAGTCAGCATCCCTTTCTGGCCCTGAACAAGGGCTTTCACCTGTGGAAAAAAAAGAGAGAAACAATATATGTCACTTTCAGAAGACCTTTAAATGGCAATTAAGAGACACACCTATGACTGGTGACTGATGGCGGGTGCGACATGCAGTTAACTGTGGGATAAGACAAACACCTCAACCGGCACTGTGCACACAAGAGACTTCGGTGAATGGAGTGGTGTATTTAGACAATGATTGCTGGATAACTGTGTACCTATAGTTAGCTCATTCCTGGGAAGGATATGTTATCAATCAGGTTTAGATTAGGGAAAAGTAAATTCATTGTTGTTTCTTGCTAACATGGAGTCCTAACTAAGTTTAACCTAGTGACTTTAGTACTTTCTCTGGACCTATATTCCAATACCAAAAGGAGACAGTGAAATGTACCAGGTTACCGAAAGAACATGACGAGGCATAGAAAATTTGAGTAATCTTCAATGTCTCAGAGTTGAACAGACGCTAAGTTGCAAACTCCTTGGCTTTCATTCAAGGTTTTCCATAATCAGAATCCAACCAACCATGGCTGAACTAGCTTCACAGACTTTTCACCATGGTTGAACTCCTTTCTGTACTGTCTTCCAACCACACCTTACAACTTCATTTGCTCAAGCTGTTCTAAAGCTATAAATATCCTCTCTACTTCACCTACAGAGAGTACACACATTCGTTCAAAAGAGAGCCCAAATCCTATCTCGTCACACCCATAAAATCTTCTCTGTCACAGTCTGAAGTTTTTCTCTCTCTCCTCTAAAATCTTAAAACAATTAAGCATGTCTTGCTTTGTCACATTTCTTGCATTGTTATCTTAAAGACTGTCATCTTAAATAGCACGCTAAAATACTACTTTGCTTAGCTATTCATAATGTGTGTTTTGTCTCCCTATTCATTTTGTAAGTGAAAGAGCAAGTTCCAGGTAATACCAGATTCTATGAAGTACACAAAGTGAACACTCAATAAATACTTAGAAAATTTATTGAAATTAAATCACTGAAAATGAGACTATTTCTAAAAGGGGCTTTTCTTACGCTGGTGAAGTTTAAGAAAATACAATTTGAAACAATGTGTTCTTAAATCAATTTGAGTCCCAACTGAGGACTATAAGTACTATTACTATTGCTACCACTTGATTATATTCCCATGTTATTGATATACTACATTCACTGATGTAAATTTTACATCAAAAGGGCATGTTCCGACCTTAAGTAGATAATTTGGTGTGGCTTCCATTGTGTTTGTTTAACCAACTTGGTGCGATGCCCAGTAGAACAACCAGGATGGTATGACGCCTTAATACTTGTTAGTGGATGCCGATGCAGTTATAACCAGAATTAACCATTCCTCCCAAGTGCTTCCTCACCTGCAGAAGTTGAATTGAGTTCTCTCTGGAGCTCCAATGTTGTCCTAAGCTAACTTTTAAACACAAAAGTCTTCTTACACTTTATATGAGCCATATGGTTTTCTGAAATTTGGTCCTTATAAGCAAGGATTTTTTTTGAAAGATATTAAAATTAAGATGAAAGATTGCACCCAGGTCTCACACTAGTGACTGACCTACACGTAACTCTCAGCTTCATGTTAGATCATTGAATGGTATGGTACTTGGTTTTCCAATATCCTCAGAGGAAATCTTCTTTAAAAAGATTGAGGAAAATATAGTACTATACCAATAGCATCATTTAATATTTATATTTTCCAATTTCTGCAAAGATCAGACAATGTAATTCTATGGTTTACAATCAGTATCTAATAGGAAGAAAAAGTTCCTTGAGTATAGCACTGAATAAGTACCTCCAATTCACAATGAATGTAACTTATAGTAGAATGCATTCATTTCAAAATATGTTTACTTTAAGACCTTTCCATAGTCCGTTTGTTTTAAAATAAGTTTGCCACCTGTTATTATTATGATGATCAGAGTTTACCTATTTATGAGTCTAGGAGCCCTCACTGAATTGTGACTATACATAATCTTCTCTCAAGAAATGTAGAGGGTAGAAAACTACTATAATAATAACACAGCAATTCCTTCTGCATTATCCCACTCCCACAAACAGTCTAGTGAACATGAATCTTCAAACTGCACAAGAATAGAGAGGTAGATACAACTGGCAACTTCAAAAGAAAGAGAAACAGGGGATTAGTACATGCCCGGTTATTGCTCAATTATTCCACAGAAAAAAGTCAATCTGCATGTTTCCAAAGCAAACCACTTTGGCCCTCCCTTTCTGTCCCACATTCAAACTGATGATGCGCAGAGATGGCAATGCACCTGGCCTCCTGGAACTGAATAAAGGCCAGCTTTAACTCTTTCAGGAGCATATAAATGAGCCCAAGGCCATTAGTGTAAAAAGACCTGATAAGATTCTTTCATGTCAAAAGAACACATGAAGCTGTACTGCTCTCTCTTTTATTATCTAGAAGTTTTCCCTATACTTAATTGCAAACTACATTAAATTCCTCACAAGAAAGATGTATGTACATTTAAATAAGGTTGATTTCAAGGCTAAAAAAAATCAGACAAAAGCAGGATTAGGTGAGTCAAGAGAGTTACAAATTATCTTTGGCTGACCAGAAAAGTAGAAGTCTGGAAGTCACCTGTTAGTATAGACATTGTGACCCTCCAGAATCACTTGTGTAGATATAGAATAAAAGGGAAGAAATAAATCTTAGGTTCCAGATATCCCATACTGTATCTGAGAAGTTGCTGCTTACTGATTAAGCAACTCCTTTTCACACATTCTACACCTTACTCTAAAGCCACACAAATGTCAAAGTCCTCTTTCCAATGGGATGTGTGAGTTTCTCAAGGAACTGTCTTGTAAATGTTTTCTAAGTTATCCTCTGGAGAATGTGATAAAGCTGCAAGCACTTCTCATAAAAAAAAAACCTTTAATTTCTGTACACAGCAATCTTGCTTACATTTACAGTGATTCAAAACCCTCTCCCCAAAAATATTCCACATGTGAACATGTAGGTCCACAAAACCAGATTAAGAACGAGTGACGTAAAGAGTGATGAAGGTGGAAAGCAAAGGATCACAACAGAACTACTACTGGTCAAGAGCAGAATTATTCTCTTGAAAGGAATTAAAGTCTTTAGAGCTCCTTAACTTTTCTTCACTTCCTATTTTCCTTCTTTGACTTCCTCATCTCTTAAAATGAAGGTCAAAGGCACAGATACTGAACTTTCCAGAAACCACCTTTACACTGCATCATTCATCTGCCAGAGGGGGTCACTATGCAGCTAACTGTTCACTTACAAAAATAAAGCATACCTCAATTCTTTTTCAAAACTGTGCCCAGAAGAAATACTTTAAAATGCATTTTCCACACTATAAAGTGTGTCCTAACAAAACACAATAAACTCAACAGCAATGTGATTACTGTACTTGTAAAACAGTTGGTGTTTTAGCAATATGCCCTTAAAAAAAAGTATGCTTGGAAAAAATGGATTCTGTTTCAACAGTTAAAAGGACATAATTATTTTTCTGCTGCATAACAATTTTTAAATGTTAATGAGTTAAAATACAGTACCAAAACAGCTCCCATGCAATAATACAGCATATCATTTGGCTGCCTGGTTTCTCTTCCTTTGTTTTTCTTTCCATAGTCAAATAATATGCAATAACCTGAGAAGACCACAGGTATAAGGTAACTACAGCATGACAATCACATGGGATGGCCTGCTCTTTCAAAACCTTTCCGTAAATTTATATAAACTGGGTTTTCTCAACCTCTACCTTATGGACATTGTGGACCCAATGATCCTTTGTTACAGAGGCTGCACTGTGCAATACTGAATGATTGCCAGCACCCCTGCCTTCAACCCACCTCTACCCTGCAGCCATAATGACCAAAAATTTGCCACACATTGTCAAATGTCATTTGGGGAGCAAAATTGTCCCCAGCTGAGAATCACTGATATACACCATGGTTATAGGAAAGGAATCAGTGGTAAGACAACATGCACTGCATCCCTGTACCTAAATAAATAATCTACTCATTAGATGGGGGGGCTGATTTTTGAAATTATACTCATCTAGTATTATAAGCAGTGTCATGTCTCTTATCTGTCAAAAGAGTTACCTAGTTCATCAAGAAAAAACAATTTACTTGCAACCTCAGTAATTTTATATAGCTAATAAAAGAAACCCTAAAATCTCATAAATTGTTTCCATTTATTTATTCAACCAGTACCTGTGAAGAGCCTATTCTATGTCAGGCACTGTGAGAAGTGTTGGATTCCAGATTAAAAAGGATAAACATATTCCTGTCTTCAAGAACCCTCATGCCAATAGGAAAATCAAGCAAGAAGACAAACAGTTATAGCATATAGTAAGTGTTACCCTGGGGGGAAGTAGCTGAGGAACCTGAACTAGACTTAAAGGATTTGAATAGATTCCTAGAAGGCATTATATCTAAGCTGAGACTGAAAATATTAACAGAAATGAGAAAGAGGAAAGAGGCTGAGACTATGACTAAGAAGATGGAACAGCATGAGAGGTGGACAAGAGAGACAATAAAGCAACAAGTGTTCAAGGAAATATAATGATTAGGATATGGATAGAGTGTAGTAAATGAGGGAGATATACAAAAAAGTAAGAGCCAAGAGGAAAGCAGGGACAAATCAAGAAGAAAATCATTTTAAGGAGCCTGAAGTTTATTGCAAGGCAGTGGAACTCACGACAAAAATATGTAATTAATAATCACAGTAGTGAATGTGAAGAAAAAGACTGAATTCAGGCATTACACAGGAAAAGCTGGTACAGTAAACTAGGAAAGAAATTATAGTGAAGAACTCATGAAATTGTTTCAAACGGGAAAGTAGAATTACTAGGTTTTCACAGGAAGAACACTCTAGCTATAGTAGGTATATTAGTCGGGGCTCTCCAGAGAAATAGAACCAATAGGATGTGTCTTCATATGTGTGTGAGTTTCTCTCTCTCTCTCTCTCTCTCTCTCTCTCTCTCTCTGTGTGTGTGTGTGTGTGTGTGTATACACATGGAGAGAGAGTGAGAGAAAGAGAGAGCGCGATTGATTGTAAAGAATTGGCTCATGCAAATCCCAAGAACTGTAGGGTGAATCAGCAAGTTGGGGACTCAGGACTGAGGTTTAGATCCAATCAGAAGGCAGTCAGGCAAGAAGAGATCTCACTTACTCAGGGAAAGGCCAATTTTTAGTCTATTCAGACTGTGGATTGCATTACCTACTTCACTAACCTACCAATTAAAATGATAATCTCATTTAAAAATGAAAATACCCAGAAATGAACAGAAAAATGTTTGACCAAATATCTGGGCACGCTGTGGCCCAGTCAAGTTGGCATATAAAATGAACAATTACAGTAGTGAATGCAAAGAAGAAAGACTGAAGCCAGGAATTATACAAGAAAAACTGGTACTGTAAACTAGGCAAGAAGTTATAGTGACCTGAAAGCATGAAAATTGCACTGCCAATTATTTTAATAGAGGCTACAGCCTGGCATATAGTAGAAGTTTACTGAATATTTAGTTAATGTTTTTCAAATTAGTGAATAAATGTAGTTGTATAAAATCAAAAGTATTTTTAAGGATTTATCTAATTGAAAAGATTGGAAAGTAGTCCCATATACCTATGACAATATGTCTACATTGAACAATTTCATCAATCCCATTCTAATCAGGAACACTTTAATGCTATTCCAAGCCTCAAGTGCTGTTAACAGTCAATGCTGGTAAAGGTGCAATAAAAAAGACTTTCTTGTACACTCTTGATGGAATTTCTGGATAGCAATCTGGCAGCACTAAAAACATTAAAAATGTTCCTACCCTTTAGCTTAGTCGTTCTCCTTCTACGTTTCTATGCTGACTGTTTACTGGAATGAAAAATTGAAAGCAGCTTAATTTCTAACATGGAAGAAAGCACTAATTAGTATCCACCAAGTAACAATCTTGTTTTCAATGTCAGTTTGGTGAAACAGGCAATGCTTAAAAAATATGTTAACAAATTATAATACAAAACTCTCTATATAATATAATCTTAAATGTTGATCCATTTCTTTCCAGGCTTATCTATAATAACTGAGACTGAGAGAGCTAATGCTGTGAACAAAAGAGAAAATAATCTGAATTTATAAAAGCATATGTATATATGTATGTACATATTTACATATACTTGAACATTTTTACTCATTTTTCATTGAAATTAGTCAGACTCTATCAGTTAAATAGCCACTCAATAAATGTTTAAAGAGAAAATGAATAAATGAGTCGCTGCACCTAATTGCAAATGACCAGATGTCTGCATATTAACTGTATACTCTCTACTTGGCTCACAACAGGAGAAAGTAACAAGCTTTTAAAGACTGTCTTTCCAGTGATACTGTGCATACATAACCTGACTGCTTTGAAAGAACTTTAGGAACTTGGGTTTGGAAAGGAAGAAGAGTTTACCAGAATTTTTTATTCATGAGGTCACATATCCCAATTCAGTTAGTTTTCATGTTTCTATGAAACTGTGAAGGGGCTCAAAAGGTCTTGCAGTCTGGTCTCTGTGCACTGAGATGAACAGCTGATAGTGTATGTGTGTATGAAGGGACAAGTACAGGAGCTTCTTTGACAAGTGTTTCCAGTACTTAAGGACCTCTTTGTCGATTCTAGTTTCAAGTTCAGTCCGTGTCTTTTTGCCTGACCTTCATAAAGTATAGAACATGTGGGTTTCATTCTTCTTATATAATCCATGAAACACTTTCAGAGAATGACTTGTCTATTGGTTTCCAACCCCCCAGCCCCATGTCCTGTGAAATTATTTTAACCTTCTAGGTCCATTAGAGTAAGTACCAACCAGTTATATGTCCTAGACCTCAACACTCATCTCTTGGAAGCCTTTCCTAATGATAAGGCTGATATAAAATTACTGCATGGTTAGGCATTGCTTTAAAAAAAAAAAGTCAGTGTCGACCTATTGGGCTCTGGCAATCGTTACACCTTAGCCTTCTGAGTAGCCAGAACTACAGGCTTGCGCTACCACGTCTGGCTAATTTTTTATTTATTGTTAAGACGAGATCTCGCCAAGTTGCCCGGGCTGGTCTCGAACCCTCAGGCTCAAGCAGTCCACTCACCTCGGCCTCCCAAAGTGCTGAGATTACAGGCTGAGCCACCGAACCCGGCCCTGTTTGATTTTTTTGTTTTAGTTTTTTTTACTCTGTCAGTGCTGATTGCTAAAATAAAGCACCATTCAAATGACTCTGTGTGTGTATGTGTCTTTTGCACACACAGTCACACATATTTTCACACGCACAAAATATTCCAAAATAATATTACTGTGAGGTTGCTCTTTGATTTTTAAACCAAAACCAATTTAAAAACTTCACCATCACCTGCATAATGACCATTTGAATAACTGACCCTGAATTGTACCCCACATTTTTAAAACAAATAATAATAAATAAAATTTTAGAAACTTAACTGTCATTACCAACAGTTATTACCAACAGTTATTTTCAAAACTGCAGCAAAGAATTAAAATAAAACTTTAAATACTTTATATTATTAATGGATGATGATTAAAAGACAAAACCTTAGCAATATTAATCTATGTGATTGACTTATTAGTTAAATCTATGTTTCTAATCAATTGCCGAAAAAGTCTGTCCAGATAAGTAAATATTATTAGCTTATTATGATCTTTCATGTTGTTAAAACATGTTTTTTAAAAAATAGTTATCTACAAACAGTTAGGTCTCTACTTTCCCAATGGATTCAAATACTGAATCCATTTTTGAAATCATATATTTAAGCTCTGTTTTTCCAATGTCATAAAATACTAATTATAGTTGGTACAAAGTACATTTAATTACGGGTAATTGTGAAACTAAATGAGCTAACTGCTTATATAAACATTTTACACTTTTTTTTTACAGTTGTCAATATAACATCAGTCTGGAAGCCTAAAATTTTGTAAAATAAAATATTTTATCCAGGAGAGAACATTTCCAAAGGTATTCTGTGAGAAATAGAAGGTTTAAAGAGCTAGGAAACTCTCTGAGGCCACCAGGGAATAAAAATCTGTAATTGAAGACTCAAAGAGAGTAGGAGTCAATGGTTTTCCCATAAAATGTGACTACCCAACAGTTCTCAATCCACTGTACTCCTACGGAGTGACAATACAGACTTGTTAATCACAGAATTCTGAATGAGCGCTGCAGCAATGTATTTTACTAAATGCGGTTTACTAAGAAGGATAAAGTAGATATGTCTTTCATCAAGATTTATAAAATTTTCTTTAAAACCTGGATTAAACAAACATTTCTATAGTCCTCTTTGGATAAAGATTTTCTCGTTTCAATTTGTCTTTTTTTTTTTCTTTTGACAGCTAGAGTCCCCAAAGGAACAAATGAGAATAGCACTTCATAGATGAGAAATCATATCCCCTTCATCAAACGCCTCACCTCTTGACATTACTTGCAACTGGATAAACATGGGGGGTAGTCCTATTGGCCGGACAATTACAATTCACCTGCTATGTTTCTGAAGCAAGGTGATTCTGCTGTCACTGGAGGCTTTAAAATACTGAGCATGGTTGAAAGACACTCTTAGCAAATGGAACATTATAGGTCAATAAATGTTTATTAAAACCAAGCATTTCATAGAGCAATATCTTTTTTCTTTGAGCAAATGATTTTAACTTACAGAAGAGTGACACAACATTTTAATTAACGTAATTGCATTAAGTTTTTTTTTTCCAGTTTTCTTTCCCCTTTACCCATCCAAAACGAGACATGCACCAATACCTTACTTAATTTTACATCTATTATCGGGGAGTTGACTGATACCTCAGAGAAACATCTTTGTCCAAACCATGTCTTTATACATATTAGTGATTGCTAAACAAATTTTATTATTATTTAAAATTAAAAGGGTAATGCTTTTTTGGGTATATTTACACTTTCACCACTTCATTTATTGCCTATTGCGATGCTTAAAAATAAAACTCATATGTTATTGTGGTTTCCTTCAGAAAGACTATAGGAACGCTGAGTCCTACATAAGGAAAAGAAAGGGATATCTAGTGTGTTTGTAGCACATTCCAGCCAGTGTTGTTAGCCATAGCTCTAACTACACTTCTAACTCAAGGACATTACCCCAAGGAAAGGAAGCGTGTCTTACCTTTAGAAAACATAAAGAAAATCCCCTATGAAGGCAAGAGAGGGTAGAGTGTGAGAAGTGGAGCACTGTCCTCTAGGATCAGGTGGTAAGGGATAAGCAGGGCTGCCATGAGCAGTGCTGCCATGAGCAGGATGTCAGAACCACTTTTACCACAGCTACAACTACAGCAAAAGGTCGGGAGTCCTGCAGAAGTTATTTGAACATTTTAAACCCAATACTTTGGATAGGAAAAGTACTATTAGCAAGTGAGTTCTTCTTCAATGAGTCATGAATTCACTCCATCTGACTGATTGTTTTCCACTCCATCTGATTTGGGAATTACTCAAATCATAGTCATAAATCATCATAAGATGACATCTTTTTAGGTGAGGTTTGGGTGAGGAAAAATTGTTATAACTAGATTGCAATGATTGGCATGAGGAAGGAAAGCCCCTCCTAGCAGTTCTTAAAGTATTTCACTCCACTTAACACTTCCATAAGCATAATTTAATATGTACAGGGTCTTGTATAATGAACATGGTTAGTGCACTATTGATCCATATCTTCCGCTTTGACCAACAATTAGAATGCCATCATTGTGACTTTTAAAAAGTTCATATTTCAAAGTCATAATTTTAAATATATGTCTTTTAAGTGAAAATGAATAATTAACATGATAATTCTCCATCTTCAACTCTTCTTTTCCCAACATTTCCATATTCTAGTTTGTACTTTTACCATAGTCCTCTCCTATAGAAATATCCCTGAACTTCGAAAAAGGTCAACTATATTCAATCGTGCACAATCTTTAGTGATTATTCATTGTGAATTGAGTGAACTTACTCAAAATATGTGATAATAGTTACCTGTCCCAAATGCACATACAAAGTATCCATATAAAATACTTGACTAGCTTGCCAATCACTTTCTCAACTTTATGAACTGGGTGCCCAGGACCATTCAAAGACAACATGCTGAGGAATAACATGGACAATTCATCTCTAGATAATTTGGTTCAAAACAAGACCAACTCTCTCTCATGAAGATATCTGGTTGCCTACATAATCACTGAATAACCTGTTCCATTTTTGAATCACAAATTTGATTCAAAGCCAACAGGGCGCTGGTGCCTAAGGAGGTCATTAGTGTAAATGCAAGGGTACACCCTGGGACTTCTCCAGAGTTGGTTTCATGCTGAAAGAAACCAAAATTGCACATACCCATTGTTCATAAAAATGCTTTTCTTCTATTTAATTTGAAGGGTTTCTATTTTGAGACTACATGGAACTGACTAATTACATACTTGGGCTTCTCAGATATGCAGGACAAAAGGATTGTTTATGTTCTAAAGAAAATCATTTAGCGAGTTTCATAGTAATCTTATGCTTGAAAAATTGTATTTTGTTAAATGACTCTAAGGCTACAAAGAACAATAATGTTTTATATCCCAATTTTTATTACTTTATTATTTTTCATTCTAGTACTCTGAAATTCAAGCAGAGAAGCCAGATTGAAATAGGAAAGAAATAATCATATGGATATACAGACCCTCAGCTACATGAAAACTAATTCAAAAAAATTATTTTGGTTCCTTTTAGAAAAAAAATCATAATGCACAGTAACCATTAATGATACTTGAAAAATAAGTGAATTCCAACATATATGAACCATATACCCACAGTCCTTTCTTAGCTGATTAAGCTTATGGAGGTACCTATTAAGTTATACAAAAAAGACATTCTAGGCCCAAGATCTATAGCAGCATTTTAGGAGAATGTTGTTGCCTATTTTCCTCTCTTAGAAGAAAAAGGGGAAAAGGGAAGAAGAGATGAAAGCATGAAGGAAGGGAGTGGGGAAGGAAGGAAGGAAGGAAGGGAGGGAGGGAGGGAGGAAGGAAGGGAGGAAGGGAGTGAGGGAGGGAGGGAAGGGAGGGAGGAAGGAAGGAAGGAAGGAAGGAAGGAAGGAAGGAAGGAAGGAAGGAAGGAAGGAAGGAAGGAAAAAGAGATAAGAGAGAAGGAAAGAGAAAGAAAAGGATTGCTGTTCTCTGCTGCCATTGTATACTTTCCTCAAACCAAAAATGCTTTGTAAGCAATGAAATTTTTAAGACAAAATTGACCTCATAAGAGGTGTGTGTGTGTGTGTGTGTGTGTGTGTGTGTGTGTGTGTGTGTGTGTGTGTGTGTTTCTCTATTCCCTCTTTACATTTGCCTACATCAGGTACTTCATTTCTAAGGGTGACCTCCACCCTAAAACCTTGGATTCTGAGATGAAGATTTGACTTCCCTTTAATATATTACAGAACCCTTCAGCTACTGAATCTGTATGTGAACAGAATTTATTATAATCTGCTAAATAAAATAGCTGCTCACTGTTTGCTAATAAATTCCAAGAAAGAACAGTCTCTGAACATTAGTGTTGTGCATCAACCTCAGCAGAACACAAAGCTACTCTCAACTATCAAAGAAGTTGGCCCAAAAGACAAGCAGTAAGTCTGTTGTCTGGAATTCAGATCTTACTTAGGGAAAAAAAAAAGGAATGCTTTCATGACACCTAGTCCCAAGATCCCTCCATTACAACGTACCTAGCCTATATAGATATAATGTAGAAATCCCTGGAATTTCAAATTTAGAGACTAGAAGATGTTGATGATATACAAGAGACACAAGAAGGAACAGGAAGGGAAGTGTTCTTTCAAATTAGATGAAGAGCCCATACTAGGCAAAAATTTGTAATAAGCAAAGTCCCCTTGCTCACATTTTTGGTGCTTTTTTGTAACCTAATTTCCCTAAGCACCTAACAGCTCTGTTACCTAGGATCGGGCTCAACTTTCACCGTGTAACCTGCCCCAATAACTTTCTATGAGCCAGTCCTCTACTCCCAGGTGGTTTCTACTCTAAAATTACCCAGTTCCTTTCCCATTTCAGGTAAACAAAGAAATCCACCCACTCTCTGCAGAACCCTTCCACTGGATTTTAGGAAGAAAGACTGATAATTGCCATTAATGCATGAATAATTTTTATTTATTAAATGTTCTTGGAATAATTTTCAGTGTTTTTTTATTTGATTTTTGAACTTTTTTAGAATTCTATCTTGATGTATCTACAGTGTTGTTTTTTTCTTTTAGTATCCCTATGTGTAGCTTTTTAGTCGTTGTTCTAGGTGTTACATTATATGTACATAACTTTCACAGTCTACTGGTATTGATATTTTATTGTTTTAAGTGATGTGTAGAAATATTAACTCCTTTTAAGTCCCTTTGCTCTCCCCTGTTTATAGTGTAATTACCTTCAGTATTTTCTTCACATACGTTGAAAACTTCATTAGACATTCATATAACTTGGAAAACTCAAGAGAAAAAAAAATCAAATGTACTGACCCATATATGTTATTCTATTTCATTGTCCTTTCTTCCTATCTAATGTTCCAAGGTACTTTCTTGTATCATTTTCTTTCTGTTTAGATAACTTTTTTTAGCTAACATTTTAGGGTAGGTTTGCTGTCAGTAAATTCTCTTGGTTATCCTTCATCTGAAAATGGTTTAATTTCCCTTCATTCCTAGAAGATATTTTCAGTAGATTTAGAATTCTGAGTTGACAGTCATTTTCTTTCATCACTTGAAAAATGTTGTGGCACTTCCTTCTGGCCTCCATGGCATCTGATACGAAATCTTCTGTCATTCAAATTATTTTCCTTTAGAGGAAATATGTCATTTCTCTCTTACTGCTTTTGAAGTTTTTTCACTTATCTTTGGTTTTCAGGAGTTTGAGCATAGGGTGTCTTAGACAACATTTCTTTGGGTTATCCTGCTTAGCTTCTAGAATCTAGATTTATATCTTTTCCCAAATTTGGGGGATTTTCAGTCATTAATTCTTCATTAATTCTTGCTTTTCCAGTTCCACACATTCTTTTTATTCTATTTTTAGAACCCTGATAACGCAAATATTACACTTTTTGTTATAACTTTTTCCCACTTATTTCTTCTCTAATGTTCAGGTCAGGTAACAATTATATATTTCTTAATTCTTCAAGTTCACTGATTCTTTCTTTTGTTTTCTTCAAGCTAATGTGCGCTCATCCAGTAAGATTTTGGAGGTTTAGGCTTTTTGTTTTCCTCTTCTTCTTCTCCGCCTCCTCCTCTTCCTTCTTCCTCTCCTTATTTTTTTTGGGGGGGGAGGGGTCTTATTCAGTTTTAAAATTCAATTTGTCTCTTCTTTATATTTTTTGATGACTTTCTATTTTTTAATAGAGATGGGGGTCTCACTATGTTGTCCAGGCTGTTATCAAATTCCTGGCCTCCAGTGGATCCTCTGGCCTCAGCCTTCCAGTACCGGAAGCCAAATATTTTCTTTTTAAAATTTATTTATATAAAATTTGTTTATGATTGTTCCTTGAAGAATTTTGATAATGACCATTGAAAAATTCTCATCAGATAATTGAAATATCTGTGCCCTGTCAATGTTAGCATCTGTTGATTATCTTTTCTCATTCAAGTTGAGCCTTTCCTGGTTCTTGGTGTGCTGAGTGACCTCATAGCTGGGAGCTGATAAAATTCCTAGCTTTCTACCGGGTGGGGAGGAGGTGCTCCTTATGGCTGAGTGGGTGTACAAGTTCAGGCTTTCTAAGCCTTCTCTGATCCCAATTCTTTCTGCTACATCTGAGTTATGGTCATCCATTCTTTTCTTCTTTCCATTTTTTTTTTTTTTTGTCTTTTTTAATCTTTAGAACCCATTGCTTTTTGTTAAGGTATAATATTTTCCACAAAGGATACTAGAGTCAGATGCCAAAAAGACAGTGATTAGCCTAAGTCATTGGCTTCTCTTTGTGCATGTGGAATAGACCATATTAGAAAAGTTAATCTTCTAGGTTTTTTGTTTGTTTGTTTTATTTTGTTTTGTTTTGTTTCTTTCTGGAGGCAATTTCCCACTAGGAGAAACTTAGAGAACAAATATATTGTCTAGCTTAAAATGAACAGAAAAAAATTGTAATGAAAAAGAGGGGAAAAGAGCAAAAGAAAAAATAGATATATTTTCTATTAGTCTTTTATTTTTTTATCTCCAATTTAGGTTTCTGGGTGTGTCGAGCTTTAATTTGTTTGACTCCTACCCCTTCATTGTCTCCACCTATAATTTGTCCAGTGACCTGAATTTCTTCAGAGTCTAAAGACACATGAAGAAATCAAATAAAAGGAAAAAATAAACTTGCTTACACAGTAGGTATACAGAATATTTAATAAGTCTAAAGAAATAGTCAAGATGGTTTTTTCATTTATAATTTTTTTCTGGAATAGGACGCAATCTCTTTTTTGGCAAAATAAGTAAATAAAAAATATATCTACTGTAGAAAAATTACAGTATGAACTTGCATGTGTAAAACCTACACAGCTATTTCACTTCACATTATTGGAAGGGGGGAGGTAAAATAATTAGCTCTCAAACCCTTTTCTGCAAATGTTTCTCATAAACAGAGTTCCAAAATTAGGAAGACCAAGCAAAGGAGATTCGTTTCTGGCTTTTACTTTTACTTTTCTTCCAAAGCCAGTACTAATGTTTTAAACCTTAATTTGAAGAGAAGAAGTTGGGTAGAGGACAAAAAGGAAGCACTATTTGCAAAATCTATGAAAGTACAGCTGTACTTTGCACAGATCAGTTTGTAACCCTTTCTTGGAACATGCAAGAGAACTAATCACACAATTATCAGAATGTTTTTCTAAAGCACATATGCCACGACAAAGTAAATGCCGCCACTATAAATGCTTATCATTTAGAACAGAATCATGTGGAGCATGCTATGATGCCCAGACAATTTCAGACAGCCAAATACCCTCTTCCCTCAAAAAACACCCTCTTGGATATGCCACCACTTAGTATGCCTAATACTTGGAAATGATATGATATGATTCTAACGGAAAAGAATGACACCACATTACCAAGAGAGAACATCATATCCTTACATGTCAACCCCAAAAAAAGCTTTTTTAAATTTAAAAAAAAAACTTTAAAATTTTCCTTCAAATCTTAAATTTAGGAAAGATCGCACTCCACATGTTAATTGACCTAATTATATATTTAGAATTTGGCACTGAAAGGTCATCTAGCCCAATCTTTCATTTTACATATCAGGAGGCAAAGGTAATCTTCCACAGCAAATCTTCAGAAGTTTTTCTTTTTTATTTAATATCAAATGCACACACACACACACACACACACACACACACACACACACACATTCACACATGCTTTATACCTAACAGACAGTGACAAATGGACAGAATCTTCTTTGAGACAGTAAAACTGAGATTTATCTAGGAGTTGCCCTTGAATTATCTTCTGACTTCTGTCAACAGTTTCACAACCTGATGCTTCATAAAATGTTTCTTACGCATTTTAAAGAAAGAGACTGTGTTGGAAAGTGCTTCTGACTTAGAAGGATCCAGTGACTAGTTTTGTCGTCTTAGGCAGGTTATCAACCTTCTCAAGACTTAATTTCTTCATCTTACGCTAAAAATAGTAGATATTCTTTTAAATATCTGTAAAGGTAAAGTTACAATATTAACTACAACTTACAGTATAATTCTGAATATGACTGATGTTGCAGGTAGTGCTGTTAATTGGCATAACTCTATGGAGAGCAATACATCATACTCAACAATTTCACTTTCAGAAATCTGTCCTACCATTAACTTGCACATATACAAAATAGCATGTGTATGCGTATGTCCACTGAAGTGCTGGTTGTAATAGTCAAAACCTGGAAACAAATCGTGTTCATCAGTAGTAGAGTGGCTGAATAAATTTGATCCCACACAATGGAATTTTTGGAGCAATTTTTTCAAATGTTGATTTGGAATATTTTACACTATATAAATGATGTATAGATAGAAAAGTAAACAGATGATAGACTAGATAAATAGATAGGCTTTTACATAGAAGATTTATAAAAGAAAATGAACTAAACCACTTGTCCCTGTGAGGAAGAAAGCTGAATGACTGGGGACAGAAATAGAAAGGTGATATCTTTTACTCTGTACCTTCTAATGCTTCTCGAACTTTGTTCTGTGTGCACGTATTGCATATTCAAAGCAAAATAAACAAAAATTTTAAACTTTAATTACTGAGGAAACTAACAAAGAATGTAAGACTGCTTGGTTTTTTTTTTTTTTGTATGTATTTGCTTTTGTTTGTCTGTTAGCCTTTATAACAGATCTAAAGGCTAGGAATAGCCAGATAAACCATGTTTTCAAAGAACAATTAAAGGCATTAAAACCGGCACCAACAATGATATTAATATTTTGCACCAAAATTGCTAAATCGACTAACAGAACATAATTATAAAAGAAATTGATCTCGTAGCTACATAGTGCTTGCTTATAGCAATTATTCTTAGTAGAACTGGGAAAGGGTGTGTATTAAAGTGTAGCTTATTGAGGCAAGATGGAGGGAGGTTTTCCAAAACCACACATGCATGAACATCTGTACATAGATACATACACGATGTATAGGCACATAGCTACTCAGCCATTTAAGATCATGATTTTCAATACATATATGCCAAATTTAAATGCCATTTGGAAGCTAAATACAAGTACTAATTAAATAATTCTATAGTTTAGTTACATAAAATAAAAATCTGATTTAATGATTTTAAGCTTGGTGTCTCATTGATTATTTTTTATTTCACAAGACATTTATGATCAGTTCATCTTCTTGACTCTGTTTCTTGGCACTAACAGTTGGTGAAGGCATCACCTTCTAACAGTTGTCAATCACAACTCAATTCAAAAAAGCTATATTCAGGCAAACTTGTTAACAGAAGAAAAGACTCTGCCTAGTTAAGCAATGGCAGGGTGTCTGACTAGTAAGATTAGTAATTGTGAAAAGAGAATGATAAAGACTTCTCTGTGACATTTTGTGATCATATATTTGTAACAGAAAGGGGAAAAAATAGAACAGACTGAAACCACTTGCTCCTCCAAAGAATAAACACAATTTTTCTCTGGAGTAGATGACCTTTTGTTTAGCAAAACACCTTGACAGGCCACTTGGGTTTCAATGCTGGGGCCCACAGTGCTTAGTTAGATGAGGATTGAGAAACAAAGACCTGTCTGAGTTGTTCTACAATTAAAAAAAGAAGAAGAAGAAGAAGAAAGTGGTGGAGGGAGTACTGGGAGTACACAGAAATAGGTGGAGAGACTTGACAGGAGTAAACAAGAATACCAACCTGGAAGTCAGAAAGAGACCTGTGTAAAAGGTGAGGAGCATTACATTCTTTACAGCGAAATCTTCAGTTAATTCTGGAACAAACGCATCCTCAAGTAACTATATTTACAGAAAATAAGGGCTAAATGATCAAAGCAGACAGAAAAGTTGAGGTGAATGAACATAAAGGAGCTGTGGCAGAGTATAGACATCTAGGTGTGGATACGAGTTAGCCGCCTTTCTCTTTGTACTAGAGAAAGTTGACTTCTGGTGGGTTTGAAGGGATGTAAGAAGAGAATGGAGAAAACTACATCTGGGTATAATATATTCTATAACTACCAAGAATATTTCACTACAGTCACCTACCCTCTAAAAAAGGCAAATTTCTGCTTCCATTCTCCATCTTTTTGATCATCAGTAAACACCAATATAAAAAGTTTTCATGCATATTTGAATGCTCTAGATGCACTAAAGCAAAATCAGCCTTTGAAGACCCCATCTGGGTTGTAGTTTGATTCTGGAATTTTGTTTTGCATGAATATGCAGATCACAAATGGGTTTCTTTAATTACCACCTGTATCACTTTTTTAAATGGTTTCATAAAAATCATCATATTTAAAATTATACCAGGTTATTACTTCTATTTAAGTAAATAAACCTGGTTTCTAAATCTAACAGCCTTACCTAATATTTTTAAATTAATTTTTCAAATTGCACATTTATGCATCTCATATTATTCTCATGAAACATTTCATCAAAAGGAAAGATAAAACCAAGGGCATGCCAGTCTAGTGGCAGTGACAGATACTAGATATTAGAGAGGCATATAGAAAATCTCTTTCATTGCAAACACTCTGAATGACATCCAAATCAAGATAAATATCAGACGGATCTGAATTTTTTTAAAAGGTCTGAAACCCATTAACTGAACAGAAATGTTTTAGAAATGCAGTAGGTAAAAAAAGAGAGTGAGAGAAAGAGAAATATAGAACAACAAGGATAAATAATAATCTAATAAGACAGGCTAGAAATTCTTGGGCTCAGTATTTTATTACAAGCAAAATTAGTTCTTCTTCTTACTTAATAGAAATATTAATTGAGAAATCTCTCCAACAACAAACTACAGCTAAACAATTCTCAATTACCCACATTCATAAAGTGTGGCTCAAGGGTGCGATGTAATATAAAGGTTATTTACATTTAGTTCATTATTAATTAATTTCTAATTAAGATTTCATTTGGCCAACCTAAACCTGTTTATGTTCCTTGAGTATACCTTACCCACACAGCAAGGAATAGTCAGAAGTGTAGCTTACATTGTATATATTTTTGTATTTGTATATATTTTGAGATTTTAAAGTACTTCCAGTTGAAGTATAACATTTTTAAAAGCTCAAATCATAAGCATAGAGCTGCATGAGTGTTCGCAGATAAATACAACTATTAACTTTAACTTAGATCAACAAATAAAATATTACTAATGCCCCATCCTGTCTCCTCATACTCACCACTCACGATTTCTTATTTCTCAAGGTCTCCATAATGCTCCAAACACTATATATTAGTTTTGTCCTATTTTTGAACTTTATATAAATGGAACCATGCAATGTATACTATTGGGTCTGGCTTCTTTCACATAATGTGATGCTTTTAAGACTTACCCCATTGTTGCAAGTAGTCGTGGTACATTCATTCTCACTGTTGCACAGAGATCATATATCATGAATGATTCATTCATTCTATAGTTGATGGGCACTTGAGTGGTTTTATTATTGTGCCATTAGGAATCATATTTTCATGAACATTCTAGCATATGTCTTTGGATAAACTGATTTATACATATCTTTTGATCATATACTTAGAACTGAAATTATTTGGGTCATTTTAGCAGATACTAATTATTTGAGTCATTTTAGTACATACTGACACAATTTTCCAAAATGTTCAGACCACTTTTACATTCTTGCCATCAGTGTATAATAGTTCTGGATATATCACATCCTCGTAAATACTTGTTAGAGGTGGAGGTTTTTTTCTTTTTGTTTTCAAATTTGGCTATTCTTCTAGATACATTGTTGTATTATATGATTACACTTCTAATCTCTATTTTCCTGAAAGTTAATGAGATAAAACTGGTCTTTTGGATACCCTCTTTTGTGACATATATATTCAAGTTTCTTAACCCATTTTTCAATTGTATTTTTCATCTTATATGTATCGATTTATAAAAGCTCAGTATGCATTTTGGTCCCTTGTTGGATCTATTCACTGAAAATATCTACTTTCAGTCTATAGCTTGTTTTTTCAATATCTTCCAGATCTGAGATTTTAAATTGTATATTGTAGCATCACATGAATAACAGAGTTTGTTTTTTCAAAAAAATAGAATCAGATAACAAAGAAGAAATATGGCATAGACATATTGAGAAGACTAAAATGTCAAGTTTCATTAGGAAACATAATATGCCATTTCACCTTACTGTTTCTCAATTTTCTCATCTATAGAGTGGTAATAATTATTTGTTTTGTACAAAAACTTTCAGAGTGTTAAACTGCCTAGAATAACCCCCAAAAAAGTAGTAGGAGAGATTAATAAGTATTAATCAATCATGTCAAAAATGTGTAAAAGTAGGCTAAACTGGTTTTCTAAGCTGATGTTCCTTATATCTTTTTGTGGAACTCTCTTTTATAAACTCTGCACTAGTAAAAATTTTGTTAAAATTGCAGGGAACAATTGCCTTCAGCACAGAATGACAGTATATGAAACAAAGAGGAAAGAGCTCAGTTAACAGTATGAACAAGTCACTCAACCTTCACATTTGTGCAGGAAAAAAATAATGTCTGGTGAGTGCTTGATTAATCACACTGTCAGCAACATGGACTTAAAAGCAAAATATGCAAAGAAAATACAGCATCATAGTTTTGATATGGTTTAGTAGAGAGATATGGCATGATATAGAAGAAAAAAGGCTGACTTTGGCATCAGGCAGACTTGCATTTAAATCTCAAGATTTCTTAACTAGGGAACCTAGGAAAAAATATTTAACTTCCTTAACTTCACTTTTTCTTCCTAAATGGAGTTGATAACTTATAGAGTTTTATGAAAATTAAAAATAGTTGATTGTTACTGACACATAGTAGATGCCCAATAAATGGTAACAATTATATTTATGAAATACTTTAAAGGAAAGTCACAACCGTTCATTGACTATGATTGTGATCACATGAAAAGTTTTTAAGATGAAAAACAAAAGGGACATGGTTATGAATTCACTATTTTCACATTTGAGAACATGTTTTTAAAGGGTAAATTTGCACTGTTATTAGTTACCAAGCATTTTAGTGTCTTAGTTGTAGAAAACTTACATTATAGTTAGAAAATGATTGATTTGGCCAGAAAATTCAGGCACATTTGTAGGGACATAAGGAAAGTTCATTCTGATCACTCTAAGGAGGAGTCATTTAGTTAAATTAATTTATTTGCTATTTTTCTTGTCTTTTGAACTAAGTTTCTTGTCTTTTGAACTAAATTTCAATGTAATTCTTAAATTCAGAGTCTATAAAATTTTTCTGAGCCCATTTACCAAACTTCATCCTTTCCAAACCCTAACTTCTCCACAAAGTCTTACCCTTTTTGGTAACAAGTAGTTGTCCCCATTACAACTTTTAAATTTTTTATTTTAAAATTCTAAATTCCATTATAAAGCATTAAATTTGTCTTATTTCCATGTCACCAAACATTTTGTAAGGGCAAGATACTGACTGACCCAAAGCTGTGGTGACTGTTCACAATTATTTGGTTCCTCTTCTGGGAGAAGTATATCTCCCTGCCATGCTAAACTCAAATGAGGCCTTGTGACTTACTCTGGTAAATAAAATGCAAAAGGAAATGACATATGTCACTTCTGGGATAAAACTTTGAAAGCAGATTCTCTTTCCCCTGCTCTGAGATTGTAGAAGTTTGTGTTGAGTTGGAGCTTCTATTATCCTGGGTCCCTCAATGACTCTGTTGAGCTGCTGTCCTCCACTGAACATGTTGTATTAGTAATAAATAAACTTAGTTGCTGCAATCTGTTAAGATTTTAAGTTGCTTATTTTCACACCATAACCTCATACATCCTGACTGATAGAGCCCTCATGCTATAGACTGAATGCTTGTGACCCACCAAATATATATGTTGAAATCCTAATCCCCAAGGTGATAGATAGTATCAGGAAGTAGACCCTTTAGGAGGTGATTAGGTTATGAGGGTGAGCCCCTGTGAATATGATCATGCCCTTATAAAAGAGGCCCCAGAGTAAGGACATTATGAGAAGGACACAGTGAGAAGACTGTTTTCTGCGAACTAAGAAGCAGGCTGACACCAGACACAGAATCCGTTCATGGGTCACAAGCATTCAGTCTATAGCATGAGGGCTTTGATCTTGGACTTCCCAGCCTCTAGAACTGTAAGAAATAAGTTCCTGTTGTTTATAAGCCACCCAGGCTACAGTCATCTGGAATAGCAGCCAAAATCACCTAAGCCACAAAACAAAAATAATGCACGACACATAATTGCACTCTACAAAATATCAGGTTTTGTAAGAGAGATATTTAAAGACAGGAGAGTCTAGACTTCAATAAGAGGCAAAAAGAAAGCAATAACTGCCATCACTGATGTTTTAACTCTCTATTCTGCTAATAATGATTATTTCCTAATAACAAATATTCTACCCATTATTAGGGAAAAACTAAAAAAGGAAATTTATACATAAAGTGGAAAATTTAGAAAAGATCTGATTGTCACTTCATCAAGAAAATATGAATAAAGGAGTTGACAAACAAGTTTTTTGAGCTTTAAAGATAACTTTCTTAAGACCAATGGAAAGATAATAGTAATGGACAGAGCAACCAATATTTACTCTATAAAGTAAATATTAAGAACTTTCTATGACTAGAACAAATAATCATTCCAACAATGAAAAACAGCTATTTTCTAAAAACAGTGTAAGAATATAGCTCTAGTGTAATCTAGGCAATACATGCACCAAAACAAACCATGGAATTGATATAATTTGCTTTGGAGAATTATAAATGAAATGTAAAACATTCTTTTGAAAAACAAGCTCTTTTTACTTTAAAATTATCATAATCAACAGTGATTCACTGCATATAAATTACTTACCAGAACAATAATAAATCAGGCATTTTTACATTTTAGGAAATAGCTTTGTCAGTAACTACAGCTCCAAGTAGACCATGATTATTCAGAGAAAAATTTCTTCAGTGAATTTTTGCCAGTTTTTGCAGAGAAATAAAGTGTTTTTCCTCTCTTCTAAAGGGTTTATGGCGATGTTCTACCAATTTCACCTTAAACATATATATGCATTTCACAAAAAAAGAATAGCTTCATCAAAAATTTAGACAATAAAACAAAAAGATGTAGGAAATGATAGGTAACCCAGGTTGGCTAAAGTTTAAGGTACTTGTGGAAATTTTCAGGAGAAAAAAAAAGCCAGAAAAAGCTGTAGCAGGGACTTCTGGTTTCCCTACCATATCCCATATTCCTCAGTAACAGAGCCTCCACCTTAGATAAAGACTGTATGTACCAGACTTTCTGTCAGTTGAACATGACCATGTGTTCTGGGCAAAGGTCCATTGCTGAAAGTGGTATGGGCAACTTCCAGAAGAGGCTTATATGGAATTACAAACCTTTCTCCCTTTTCCTTCTTCCTTCTCACTGGAAGGTAGCTGAACTGTCTGTAACTGGAGCAGTTACCTTCAACCATAGGAGGAAGCCTCATTTTGAGAATAGAGAAGCAACAAACTAAAAGGGGCCTGGATCCCTGACACTGTACAAGTCACTATGGAGGGCCATCTCATCTTAGAGTCATCTACTTCCACGTGAGGGAGAAATAAATTCCTATTTTCTAAGCCACTCTTTTTGGGGGATTTTTTTTTGTCACTTTCAACTGAGGCTACTCCTAAATAGTACACCCTATGGACTTCATTTTGTCTTTCCCGGACTCATATGTTGAAGCCATATCCTTCATTGTGGCTCTATTTGGAGACAGGGTCTTTAGGAAGGTTAAGTGAGGATATGAGAGTGGGTCCCTATCCCATATAATTGATGTCTATAAAAAAAAGGAGACAGTAGAGATCTGTCTCTCTCCTCCGCATGCACACATAGAAAAGACCATGTGAGGACACAGTGAGAAGGCAGACGTCTACAAGCCAGGAACCAGAAACTGATCTTGATCTTTGGCTTCTAGGCTCCAGAAGTATGACAAAACACATATCTGCTATTTAATTCACCCAGTCTGTAGAATTTTGTTCTAACAGCCCTAGCAAACTAACAGTGTACAGATAGTACGGAACCACAACACCCAAGGCTTCGCATGCTATTATATATTAAAGGAATTTAGAGAGCTAGGCACAGGGTCATGTCTGTAATCCCAATACTTTGATAGGTCAAGGCAGGAGGATTGCTTAAGCCCAAGAGTTCAAGACCAGCCTGGCAACATAGAGAGACCTAATTTCTATCAAAAAAATTTTTTTTAATTTGCCCAGATATCTGTAATCCCAGATACTCTGGAGGCTGAGGTGGCAGGATCACCTGAGCCCAGGAGGTGGGAGACTGTTGTTGAGCCATGATTGTGTCACTGCACTCCAACCAGGGTGACAGAGTGAGACCTCGAATTAAAAAAAAAATCAATCAATCAATAAAGGAATGTTGATATTTCTAAGGAGAAATGTTGGATAGCAGAGATAGAAATTACAAAAGTAGTGCATTCATAAAATGAATATAGTAAGAATAATCGAAGGAGAGTACAGACATACCTTGGAGATATTGCAAGTTTGTTTCCAGACCACTGCAATAAAGCAAATATTACAATGAGTTACATGAATTTTTTGGCTTTACAGTACCTATAAAAGCTATGTTTACACTATAATCTAAGTGGACAATAGCATTGTATCTAAAAAACAATGCACATACTTTAATTTAGAAATATTTCATTGCTAAAGAATGCTAATGATCATCTGACCCCTCAGCAAGTCATAATCTTTTTGCTAGCAGAGGGTCTTGCTTCAATGTTGCTGGCTGCTAACTAATTAGCTTGGTTGTTGCTGAAGTTTAGAGTGGCTGTCGCAATATCTTAAATAAGAAAACAACGCCACTTGTCATTTTAAATGATTGCTTCTTTCACAAAAGATTTCTGTATAGCATGTAATGCAGTCTGATAGCATTTTACCCATAGTAGAACGTCTTTCAAAATTGGAGTTCATCCTCTCAAACTCTACTACTGCTTTATCAACAAAGTTTATTTCATATTCTAAATCCTTTAATGACATTTCAACATTGTTCACAGCATCTTTACCAGGAGTAGATTCTATCTACAGAAACCACTTTCTTTGCTCACCCATAGGAAGCAAATCCTCAACTATTAAAAGTTTTACTATGAGATCGGAGAAATTCAGTCACATCTTCCGGCTCCACTTCTAATTCTCATTCTCTTACTATTTCCACCACATCTGCAGTTACTTTCTCAACTGAATTCTTGGACCTCTTAAGTCACCCATGAGGGTTGAAATTAACTTCTTCCAAACCCCCATAAATATTGATATTTTCACCTTCTCCCATGAATAGCATCTAGAATGTTAAATTCTTTCCAGGTTTTCCATTTACTTTGCCCAGATCCATCAGATAAATCACTAATTATGGCGGCTATAGCCTTAGAAAATATACTTTTTTACATAACAAGACCTAGAATTACTCCTTGATCCATGAATTGCAGAATGGACATTGTGTTACCAGGCATGAAGCAGCATCAGTCTCCTTCTATACCTCTAGCAGAGCTCTTGGGTGACGAGGTACATTGTCAATGAGCAGCAATATTTTGAAAGGATTCCTTTTTTTCTGAGTAATAGGTCTCAACAGGGGGCTTAAAATGTTCAACAAACCATGTTGTAAATAGATGTGCTGTCATCTAGGCTCTGCCATTCCATTTATAGAGCACAGGCAGAGTAGATTTAGCATAATTCTTAAAAGCCTAGGATGAATAAGCACTAACTTCAACTTAAAGTCACCAGCTATATTAGCTTCTAACAAGAGAGTCAGCCTGTTGTTTGAAACTTTGAAGCCAGGCAGCTTCTTGCAATATAAATGGAAAATATTTTGTTCAATGCAGCCTCTTCATTAATGATCTTTGCCAGATCTTCTGACTAACTTGCTGCGGATTCTCCATCAGCACTTACTGCTTCACCTTGTACTTTTTTGTTATGAAGATGTCTTCTTTCCTTAAACCTCATGAACTGATCTCTGCTAGCTTCAGTCTTTCCTTCTGTAACTTATTCATGTCTCTCAGCCTTCCCAGAATCTAAGGGAGTTAGGACCTTGCCCTGAATTTGGCTTTGGCTTAAGGAAATGTTATGGCTGGTTTGATCTTCCCTCCAGACCACTCAAACTTTCTCTGTATCAACAACAAGGTAGTTTCACTTTCTTATCACTCTTGTGTTTATTAAAGCAGCACTTTTCCTTCAAGAATTTTTCCTTTGTATTCAAAGGATTCAGTTGTGGCTAACTGTTTGGCACAAGCGGTCTAACTTTCATCCTCTCTTGGCTTTCCACATACCCTTCTCACTAAGCTTAATCATTTCTAGCATTTGATTTAAAGTGAAAGGGGGGACGGAGCTTAAGATGGTAACTGGACAGGTCAGCCTGTAAGAGTCTCCACAAAAGCAAGTGTCCATAAAGACTCTCTGCATGAATAGGTATACGCTGGTGGGTGAGTAAAAGTCCATCTGAGGGCAGACTCCAGTTCATGCAGCCAGGCACCCCCCTGAGGGTGACTACAAGCCCCCACCGCCCTGATAGAGGAGTGCAGGTGCGTGCAAGATCATCTGCTGCTTGTGGGACTCTTCGGAGAAAAGCCTCCCAAATCCAGCTGTTTCTCACTGCCTGAGGCCTCGTCCACACCATCACCTGTCATAGTGGATCAGCTGGAGCCCCGGATCTGATCAGTGAAGAGAGAGGATTGGGGAGAGCCAGCGAGGTGCCCCATGCCCGGTTAGGAGATGCTGACCACAGCCATTTTCTCTGTCCCAGAAGCAGGCAAAGACCTGCACAGCCCCGTCCAGCCTCCAACTTGGGACCTAAGGTAATCTCATCAAACTGAGAGGCAGAAGCCCCTCCCCCATGCTGGATCAGACACAGACAGGTCAGATCTAAGGGGCAGACTGGACAGGCAGCAAGCTGGTTGAGTCCAGATCTGATCCACCCTCCTTCCAAAGTAGCCCTGGGACATCTGACCCAAGCTGTGAGCAACCCTATCTGCTTATGCTGAGACCAGAGGAGAGGGACTAGAGACCAGAGCTGGAAGGACATTGGACTTGTAGGAATGACCTCAGAGTGAGTCTGGTTTCTTGTTTTTATTTTTTGTCTGCTTGTTTTGTTCATTTTTGTTTGTTTTTTGTTTTAGTTTCTCTCTCTCTCTCTCTCTCTCTCTCTCTCTCTCTCTCTCTCTCTATGGTTTTGATAATGTTTTTGTACTTGCTTTGTTCCTGTTATTTGATTGATTTTCTTTTCTATTCTTTAGAATTCCTGTTTGTATATGGGAAGAGTACATCAATAGGTAGGTTTTTGTTGGACTGTGGTTTGTATGATTATCTGTATGTTTTCCTTTTTAAAAATATTTTCTGTCTTTATGTCTCCGTTCATTTGTTAGTTGGTATGTCTGTCTGTTTTCCCTCCTACTCTTCTCTCTCTCCACCTTTCTCTTGTGTCCTCTCCTTCCTTTTTCCATTATTTTCCTTTTTCTTACCTCATTTTGCTTCCAGAGAGCAAATCTATAACCCCACTGCAGGGACAGAGTGTAAGGCAGTGGGAAGTGGGTTCCAGGTGCCCATATACCTGTTGGTGGATGCAGGGATCTCAGATAGATTTTTAATTACAGACCCCCTCAATTAAATCTCAAAACTGCAAAAAGTACAGCCCAGCTTCAGAATTAAGCAAAGTCAGAGGATCCACATAAGGAAGAATAGGAGACTGAGCAAACAGAAGTGAAAGCAATCCCACCATCCCTGAACAACAGAATTAAAGAAGATGGGGGAGGAGGAATGGTGGGAGGGAGGAAAATCTACACAAATGAAGAAAAACCAAAAGAAGAATATGAGTTTCACACAGACCACTGGGAGGTCAGACACTGAGAAAGTGGACTTCGGATCACAAACAATGAAGAGCTCCCAGAATGACAGGTCTCAGACTACAAACCCAGATATTAAGACATTAATTGAGAGAATAAAAAGAATTGAAGAGAAACAAGAGGAAAAGAGGAAGGAGTTGATAACTGAGATAACAGCAGTAACGAATACTGTGAATGAAATAAATAACAAACTGATAAGCATGGAAACCATAATTAGCCAAGCAGAAGAAAGAATCTCAGAGCTTGAGGACCAAAATATAGAACTAACCCAAACTGTCAAACACATAGAAAAGAAGTTTTAAAAGACAGAACAAAACCTTCAAGAGATGAACGATTATTTCAAGAGAATGAAACTAAGAGTAATTGAACTTCCTGAAGCAGAAAGAGAGACAGAAACCACCCTGAAACAAACTTCCATAAAATTATTCAAGAAAACTTCCCTAATCTCATGAGTGATACAACTATTCAGACACAAGAGATTCAGAGAACCCCTGAAAGATGGCAAATGGGAAGTCCAACTCCTAGACACATAGTAATTTGCCTAAACAAAGTGGGTATAAAAGAAAAAATCCTAAAGGCAGCAAAAGAAAAAGGTCAGATTACCTACTGGGGAAGACCAATTAGAATAGCAGCAGATTTATCTATGGAAACATTCAGACTAGAAGAGCTTGGAACTCAATCCTCAAAGTTGTCAAAGATAAACAATTTCAACCAACAATAACCAACCCAGCTAAGCTAAGTTTAGCTAAGCTAAACTTCAATGTGAGGAGAATTGAAATATTTCCCAGACATTCAATCCCTAAGAACTTACACTGCCTCTAAACCAGCTCTACAAGAAAAACTTAAGAAAGTATTAAACACAGAAGAAAAGAAAAAAGAACAACAACATTCTTTACAAGAGTGCAGGAAAAAGATTGAAAGTACACATAAATCAAACCAAAAATTAAAAGAAAGACAGCAAACAGGAACAATAATAACTCTATAATAATCCCATGACAGAGATAAACTCTCACATTTCAATAATTAGCCTGAATGTGAAAGGACTAAATGCACCACTGAAAAGACATAGAATGGCAAAATGGATAAAATATCATGAGGCAACAATATATTGTCTCCAAGAGACTCATCTCACCAGAAAGAATACTCACAGACTCAAAGTAAGAGGATGGGAAGCAAAATTTCGGGTGAACGGAACACAAAAGAAAGCAGGAGTTGCGATCTTAATATCAAATAAAATACTCTTTAGGCTATCAGAAATTTAACAAGATACAGAGGGTCACTATATAATGATAAAAAGTTCAATCCATCAACAAGAAATATCCATCCTAAATATATATGCACCCATACAGGAGCACCAACTTTCATAAAGCAGCATCTAGGCAAACTTAAAAAAGACATTGACTCTAACACCCCCATAGCTGGGGACTTTAATACCCTACTCACAACCCTAGACAGATCATCAAGACAAAAAAATCACCAAGAAGATCCAGAACCTCAATGTGACTCTTGACCAAATGGACTTAATTGAAACCTACAGAACACTCCACCCAACGACCACAGAATATATATTCTACTCACCACCACATGGAACGTACTCTAAGATCAACAACATCCTTGGCCATAAATCAAGCATAAACAAATTTCATAAGATTGAAATTCTGTCATGCACCTTCTCAGACCACAGTGGAATAAAAACAAATATCAGCACCAACAAAGTTCCCCCAAAACCCACAAAGACATAAACAGCATGATGCTAAGCAACTCCTGGGTCAACATGGAAATCAAAACAGAGATTAAAAGATACCTGGAAACAAATGAAAATGAAGAAACATCTTACCAAAATCTCTGGGATGCCATGAAAGCAGTAGGAAGAGGAGAATTCATATCTCTACAAACACACCTGAAGAAAATGGAAAGATCACAAGTTAACAGCCTAACAAGGCACATAAGGAAGCTGGAAAAGCAAGACCACCAAAACCCTAATTTCAGCAAAAGAATCCAGATCACAAAAATAAAAGCCCAAACTTGTGACATGGAAGACAAAAAGATAATACAAAAAAAAACAAAGAAACAAAAATGGTTCTTTGAAAGGATAAACAAGATTGATAGTCCCCTAGCTAGATTGATCAAGAAAAAGAGAGGAAAAGCCCAAATAAACTCAGTCAGAAACACAAAAGGTAAAGTAACAACTGATCCTGAAGAAATGTAAAAGATTATCAGAGACTATTATGTACCCTTGTATGGAAACAAACTTGAAAACCTAAAGGAAATGGAGTACTTTCTGACATTACACAGCCTCCCCAGTTTGAAACAAGAAATCGAAACCCTAAATAGAACAATAAAAATTCAGGAAGTTGACTATGACATAAGAAAACTATCTACAAATAAAAGCCCTGAACCAGATGGCTTTCCAGGAGAAATCTACAAAACATACAAGGAAGAACTGATACCAATCCTATTGAAAGTATTCCAGGCAATTGAGAAAGATGGAACTCACCCCAAATCATTTTATGAAGCTGACATCACATTGATACCCAAGCCAGGTAAAGATCCAACAAAGAAAGAGAACTATAGGCCAATATACTTGATAAACATAAATGCTAAAATTCTCAAAAAGATCCTAGCAAACCAGATTCAACAACACATATCAAAAATCATCCACCATGACTAAGTAAGCTTCTTCCCTGGGTTGCAAGGCTGGTTCGAACATTTGTAAGACCATAAACGCAATCAAATGCATCAACAGACATAAAAACAAAAACCACATGATTATATCATAAAATTCAGAAAAAGCTTATGATAAAATCCAGCACCGCTTCTTGATAAAAACCCTCGAATAGCTAGGCATATGTGAAACATACCTCAAAATAGTAAAAGCCATCTAAGAAACCCACAGCCAGCACACTCCTAAACAGACAGAAATTGGAACCATTTCCCCTGAAAACTGGAACAAGACAAGGATGCCCAATCTCATCCTTCCTGTTCAATATAGTTTTGGAAGTTCTAATTGGAGCAATCAGAGAAGAGAAGGTGATCAGGAGTATCCAAATAGGAAAAGAGGAAATCAAGTTATCCCTCTTTGCAGATGAATGATTCTATACCTCAAAAACCCAAAAGAATCAGTCAAAAACCTCCTTAAACTAATAATGAACATTGGCAAAGTCTCAGGATATAAAATAAATGTGCAAAAGATAATTGCATTTCTAAACACCAATGATAAACAAACAGAACCCCAAATACAAAGCACAATTCCATTCACAATAGCCACAAAAAAAATGAAATACCTTGACATCTTCCTAACCAGAGACATGAAAGACCTTTACTATGAAAACTACAACACTGCTCAAAGAAATCAGAGATGACACAAACAAGTGGAAAAACATTCCATACTCATGAATTAGAAGAATCAACATTGTTAAGACGTCCATTCTACCTAAGGCAATCTACTGATTTAACGCAATACCCATCAAATTACCAGAAACATTCTTCTCAGAACTAGAAACAGCAATACAGGAATTCATATGGAAACATAAATGACCATGAATAGCCAATACAATCCTCAGCGCGCGCGCGCGCGCGCGCGCGCGCACACACACACACACACACACACACACACACACACACACACACACACAGCAGGAGGTATCACACTCCCAGGCTTTAAACTTTATTATAAAGCTCTAATAATCAGAACAGCCTGGTATTGGTACAAGAACAAGTATATAGACCAATGGAACAAGGTAGAAATTCTGGAAGCAAAACCTCAATTTCTCAACCAACTCATCTTCAACAAAGCTTCCACCACCCACCACTGGGGAGAGGAGAACCTATTCAGTAAATGGTGATGGAAAAACTGACTGACCACCTACAGAAAATTGAAACAGGACCCCTACCTATCTCCATACACAAAAATCAACTCTAAATGGATCAGAGACCTAAACATCAAACCTCAAACTATAAGAACCTTAGAAAATGCAGGAGACTCTCTTATGGAAATTGGAACTGGCAAACAATTCCTGATCAAAACCTCAAGTGCCCACGCCATAAGAGATAAGATAGACAAGTAGGAACTTATCAAACGGACAAGCTTCTGCAAAGTCAAAGAAACCATCAAGAGAGCAGTGAGAAAGCCCACAGACTTGGAAAAATTATTTGCCAACTCTATATCTGACAAAAGCCTAACTTCTAGGATCTAGAAGGAACTCAAATATGCCGAAAAGAAATAAACAAACAGCTCCATTACAAAGCGGGCAAAAGATATGAACAGACACGTCTGAAAAGAAGACATACTAGCAGCCAACAGATACATGAAAAAATGTTCAGCCTCACTAGTCATCAACGACGTGCAAATTAAAACTACAGTGAGATACCACCTAACTCCAGTTAGAATGACCATCATCAATAACGCAAAAACTAACAGATGCTGGAGAGGATGTGGTGAAAAGGGAACACTTCTACACTGTTGGTGGGAGTGTAAATTAGTACAACCTCTGTGGAAAACAGTGTGGCGATTTAAAAGGTCTAAAAATCGACCTTCCATGTGATCCCGCAAACCCCCTACTTGGAATACACCAGGAGGAACTCAAATCACTCTATAAAAAAGATACCTGCACACATATGTTTATCACAGCATTGTTCACAATAGCAAGAACATGGAACCAACCATGCTGCCCATCAAAAGAGGACTGGATAAAAAACATGTGGTACATATACACGATGGAATATTACACAGTCATAAAGAAGAATGAAATCATGAACTTCACAGCAACCTGGATTGACTTAGAGTCTATAATACTGAGTGATCTTTCACAGAAACAAAGAACTGAGTATCACATGTTGTCACTCATAAGTGGACCTTGAACAACTATCGTAATACTTGCTATAAGTATTGATGGTAGTGGGAAACTGCAGGGGCATGGAGGGGTGGGGAGGTGGGATTGGCAGTAGTGGGAAACTGCCTGGGGAAGGGGGGCACACCTCATAAACAAGGATACCTGCACAATGAATATTTGTATACCTAACCCTGAATTGTACCCCACAATTTTAACATTAAAAAAAAATTTTTAATGAAAAATAAATAAATAATTAAATTTATCTTTCCGACAATTAAAAATAATAATAATAAAGTGAAAAACAGAACACTCAGAAGACATTGTAGGCCTCATTCAATATTGTGTCTTAGGAAATTGGCAAGCCTGAGGAGAGAGAAAAAGAGGGAAGAATGGCTAATAAGTGGAGCAGTCAGAACACACACACTTTTATTGATTAAGTTCGCTGTCTTGTATGGGCGTAGCTCATGGCACCCCAAACAATTACAATAAAAACATCAAATATCACTTATCACTATGAAATATATTATAATGATTAAATATTTCAATAGTTGCCAAAATATGATAAGGAGACACAAAGTGAACACATGCTACTGAAAACATGACACCAGTGGACTTGTTTGATGCATGATTGTCAGAAATCTTCAATCAGTAAAATATGTGATATCTGCAAAGCATGATAAAGAAAAGCACAATAAAATGAGATATGATTTACTACATCTTAACCATAAATATTTTAATCATATCTTCTAAGAAAAATATCTGTTAATTTTATCTAACCTGTCAAATATTTACATATTACATATTTTTAATCTTCACATCAATACTATGAGATATTATTACAGCTACTTTACAGATTAGAAATGCAAGTTCAAAAGAGGTAAGTAAACTTAGTTCCAGGTTATTTAGCTAATAATTGGCCAAGCCAGAATTTATTTTAGAACAGACTCCAAAGCTTCTTCATTTGTTTTATATGAGACATTGTATAAAGCACTACAAATATGCAGATGTTAGATATATAATAACACATTTTTTTATTTTAAAATGTGAAGTAAAACTGAGAGTGACAGCAATTGTCCAGATAATTGAGTAGTTTAAAAAATGCTAATTGAAACCAAAAGGGATTACTGCTTCAAGTGATTAAAATTAATCATCAAATTTAGCTAGTATTTTAAATATTTAATTCTGTGTCACTTTGCCTACATAGACTGAGCCTAATTGAAAAACTAATACTTCTTGCTTCATAGAAAGCCTTATTATTTATCATATTTATAATTATAAAATATTGACTTTAGAAATCAACTCTAGGATTCAACTTTCCTCAGACTTTTGCTACTCACAAAGTAATACTCTAGTGTCTCCTCTTTTGAAGATCTAAGCAAAATATCCCAATTAATTACTTTAAAGTAATCTCAAACTCAATAGACATAAGTATATCCCACATCACAGCTTCCTGAAGCTATAACGTCAGCTGGAGGGAAAGAAAAAAAACCTGGGGACCAAAGGGAGGCCCAAACTCCCTTTACGAAGTTCACTTGTATAAGTAATCCTGAATTGTACCCCACATCTTTAAAATAAATAAATAAATAGAAAAAGAAGAAAAAAAATCCCGTGTTTGTGCTCTTTAAAAAAAAGTACCAGAAATTCTAAACAAATGTTTTATATTAAATTTTGTGCACTTTATATCAAACTAATTTATTTTCATATAAATGACATGAAGATAAATGACTTCCATATTGGTAGTAATGTTGTTTTTTTTCCTTGTTTTTGCATTATTTCAAGAAACCAGGTGTGACATTAAAACCTGTATCATATATTTTATTTTCTTATTTCCAAAAGAAGTTATTATGGAACCTGATAACATGTAAATTCAGAATGCTGAAAACTACAGAAATACAGAAACAAGAAAATCATATTCCTGTTACCCAATTAAAAACGCTAGTGATGATTTGGTAAATTTACCCAGAGGTTTTCTTTTTTCTTTTTCTTTATTATTTTTCACCATTTTAATTTACTTTAAAAAATAATATGTTCTAATCCCAGCACTTTGGGAGACTGAGGCCAGAGGATTGCTTGAGTCCAGGGATTCAAGACCAGCCTGGGCAATTTGGTGAGACCTTGTCTCTACAATAAATCAAAAGAAAAAAATAAATAACCAGCAGTGGTGGCACACATCTGTAGTTCCAGTTACTTGGAAGGTTGAGGTGGAAGGATTGTCTGAGCCTAGCAGGTTGAGGTTGCGGTAGCCATGAGCGTGCCTCTGCCCTCCAGCCTGAGCAACAAAGAGTCCAACTCAAAAAAAAAAAAAAAAAAAAAAAGTAATGTGTTCATCTTAGAATAGTCAAAAAGCACAGAACTACATTAAATAAAAACTGAAAGTACACATCTCACTTCTTTCCTTCAACACATACTCCACTCTGCAAAGAACCACCTTTAACAGTTTGCTGCCTGTTATTCCAAAAAATAAACATATATACCACATTGCAATTATAAATTTTGTTTCATAAAAATCTTATCAAAAGCAAAACCACCAGAATGAGGGAGTGAGAACTTCAGTAAATCTTTTCCCGCCATAAAATTAACAACAATCTAGGGAGAATTTTTCCAAGAAAAACTGGTGAATCTTGATAAGAACTGCAAGGTTTATAACATTGTAACTTGCCTTATTCCTATCACCATTTCTGAACTCATTGTAGCCTTGAAAACCAGCAGGCTCACAACTATAATAGATAGGTAAGTCTTGTGGGCCACTAAAGAAGACTGACCAGACTTGGAATATCTCAAGAAGTCTCAACCCTGAAGCACTGTCATATGGAAAAACCCCTTGCACAAGGTATGTTATTACTTAATGCTAGCTATGGACAAAAGGTCCCAAACCTCGGGGCATTTGTTGAAAACAATCAGTGGCAACTATGTCACATCACAGCTATAATACCAGCTGGGGCAAACAACCTGGCCAAAAACTTAAAAGGAAGATCTGGATAATTTGCTGTTGGTAGGAGTCTTTGAAAAGTTATAACACATTTCTGAGCTCTAGAAAACTACACTCATATATAGGTACACACCAAGGAATACCTAAGAGGGCCATTGTATTTTCCAGGATTCTACAAAGAAGCAAAACCGTTAGAATGTATGCATCAAGAGATATTATTTTAAGAAATTATCTCATGCAATTGTGTGGACTAATACATCCAAAATCTACAGGGCAGACCAGTAGGCTAGAGATACAGTAAAGAGTTAATTTTGCAACCATGACTTCAAAGAAATTCCGAAAGCAAAATTTCTTCTACCTTGGGAATCTCAGTCTTTTCTCTTACATAATCATTTCCCTGAAAACAAAGAAAGACATTTTATAATAAGAAAAAGTTCAAATAATCAATACGTTTTGCAATTAGAAAGATAAATGAACCTAAAAACAAAACCCCAAATACTTGAAGCATAAACTGTGAATGAATCAAAGGAAGAAACAAACCAACAGAGATGATTAGAGATTTTTTTTATAATCAATATTTTTTATTTTGATATAGTGGGGTACAGTTAAGGGTTAGGTATACAAATATGCTTCGTTCAGTCACCCTTGTTGATAAGAGGTGTCTCCCCATTCCCAGACAGATATTTACTACCGTTAATCCCATCTTCCTCCCCCTCCCCCCCATAGTTTCCCACCACTGTCAATCCTTTTCTTATAGTATTACGTTGGATGTTCAAGGTCCACTATATGAGTGAGAACATGTGATACTCAGATCTTTGTTTCTGGGAGAGGTCACTCAGTATTATAGACTCTAGTTCCATCCAGGTTACTGCGAAATTCATGATTTTGTTCTTTTTTATGGCTGTGTAATATTCCATCGTGTTTACGTACCACATTTTTTTAATCCAGTCCTCTTTTGATGGACAGCATCGTTGGTTTCAGGTTCTTGCTATTGTGAACAATGCTGCGATAAACATACGTGTGCAGGTATCTTTTTGATAGAGTGATTTGAGTTCTTCAGGGTATATTCCCAGTAGGGGGATTGCGGGGTCATATGGGATGTCAATATTTAGAGCTTTTAGGAAACGCCATACTGTTTTCCACAGAGGTTGCACTAGTTTGCACTCCCATCAACAGTGTAGAAGTGCTCCCTTTTCACCACACCCTCTCCAGCAGCTGTTATTTTTTGAGTTGTTGATAATTGCCATTCTGACTGGAGTTAGTGTGGTTTTGATTTGCATCTCCCTGATGATTAGTGAGGTTGAACATTTCTTCATGTGTCTGTTGGCTGCTCGGATGTCTTCCTTTGAGAAATGTCTGTTCATATCTTTTGTCCACTTTACAATGGGGTTGTTTGTTTTTTTCCTTTTCAGCACATTTGAGTTCCTTGTAGATCCAAGATGTTAAGCCTTTGTCAGACCTGGAGTTGGCAAATACTTTTTCCCAGTCTGTAGGCTGTCTCCCTGCTCTCTTGATGGTTTCTTCGGCTTTGCAGAAGCTTGTCAGTTTAATGAGGACCCACTTGTCTATTTTATCTCTTATGGCCTGTGGGTTTCAAGTTTTGTTCAGGAATTGGATGCCAGTTCCAATTTCCATGAGGGTATGTCCTTCATTTTCTAAGGTTCTTATGGTTTGAGGTTTTACATTTAGGTCTCTAATCCATTTAGAGTTAATTTTGGTGTATGGGGATAGAGAGGGGTCTTGTTTGAGTCTTCTGCATGTGGTCAGCCAGTTTTCCCAGCACCATTTACTGAATAGGTTCTCCTCTCCCCAGTGGTAGGTGGTGGAGGCTTTGTCGAAGATGATTTGGTTGAGAAATTGAGGTTTTGCTTCTGGAATCTCAATTCTATTCCATTGTTCTATATGCCTGTTCCTGTACCAATACCAAGCCGTTTTGATTATTGTAGCTTTATAGTAAAGTTTGAAGTCTGGTAACAAAACCTCCTGCTTTGTTGGGGTTTTTTTTTGTTTGTTTGTTTGTTTGTTTTTGCTGAGGATTGTTCTGGCTATTCTTTGTCATTTGTGTTTCCATATGAATTCCTGTGTTGTTTTTTCTAGGTCTGAGAAGAATGTTGCTGGTAATTTGATAGGTATTGCATTGAATCTGTAGATTGCCTTAGGTAAGATGGACATCTTCACAATGTTGATTCTTCCAATCCATGAGCATGGGATATTTTTCCACTTGTTTGTGTCATCTTTGATTTCTTTGAGCAGTGTTTTGTAGTTTTCATTGTAAATATCTTTCACGTTTCTGGTTATGATTAGAGATTTTAATGCCCCACTTAAAATAATGGAGAGAACAACTAGAGAGAAAGAAGATCAACAAAAAAGTTGAATATATGGGTAATACTGTAAACCAGTAAGACCTATCAGACATCTCAAAAACACATTACCTTCCGCATATTGTACATATTATTCTTAAGTAAAATAGTCTCCAGAAAATAGTCTCCAGAACAGATCACATGCTAAGACACAAATAAGCCTCAATAAATTTAAATGGATTAAAATTACACAAGAGATGTTCTTTAACCATAGTGGAATTAAATGAGAAATAAATAAAAGTGAGGAATTGGGGGTATTCATGAATATGGGGAAATTAAAAAACAAACCTGTAAACAAACAATGGATCAAAGTTAAATTAGAAAAAATAACTTTGAGAAAAATGAAAAGGAAAGCACAATTTACCAAAACATGGGCAAGAAGCTAGAATAGTGGCAGAAGAAAATCTATGCCAATAAATGCCTGCATTAAAAAGGAAAAAGTCAACCTATGTAATACAGTGAGACTTTGTTTCTATAAAAAACATTAGCCAGGCATGGTGGTGTGTGCCTATAGTCCCACTACTTGGAAGATTGAAATGGAAGAATCATTTGAGCCCAGGAAGTCAAGACAGCAGTGAGCCGTCATTGTGCCACTGCACTCCAGTCTGGGCAACAGTGAGCCTTCACCTTAAAAAAAAAAAATCTCAAAGCAATAACCTAAATTTCTGCCTTAAGAAACTATAAGTATAAATAGAAAAGATAAATCCAAAACAAGCATGAAAATATTTAATAAAAATTAAAGCAAAATAAATAAATTTGCCATTACAAAAAAATAGGGAATATCAGCAAAATAAAAGTTGGTTCTTTGAAAAGATAAATGAAATTGACAAATGATTAGAGAGTCTGACCGAGGTGAAAAAAAGACTTATGTTAAGAAGGTCTCATTTACATTAGCATCGAAAATAAATACTCAGGATTGAATTTATCCGAGAAAGAGAAAGATCTGTACACTAAGAACTATAAAACTATAAAACATGTATGAAAGAAGTTGAAAAAGACATAAATAAATATAAATATATTCTGTGTTCATGGATTGGAAGAATCAGTATTGCTAAAATGTCTAAACTACCCAAAGAAATCTTCAAATTCAATGCAGTCCCTATCAAAATGCCAATAATATTTCTCACAGAAATTTTTTAAAATCCTAAAATCTATATGAAGCCAAAAAAGAGACTAAGTAGTCACAGGAATTCTGAGCAAAAAAGAACAAAGCTGGCCAGGCTCAGTGGCTCAGTCTCCCATCCCAGCACTTTGGGAGGCCAAGACGAGTGGATTGCCTGAGCCCGCGGGTTCAAGACCCACCTGGGCAATTTCGTGAGACCTCATCTCTACAATAAATAAAAAATTAGCTGGGCATGGTAGCGTGAGCCTGTAGTTCTGGCTACCTGGAAGGCTGAGGCGGAAGGATTGCCAGAGCCCAACAGGTGGAAGTTGCGGTGGCCAGGAGCATGCCACTGTACTCCAGTCTGGGCGACAGAGTGAGACCCCAGCTCAAACAAAAAAACAAAAAAGGACAAAGCTAAGGGCATAATACTCAACTTCAAAATATACTACAAGCCTCTAGGAACAAAGATAGCATGGTATTGGTATAACAACAGATGCATCAACCAATGGAATGAAATAGAGAATCCAGAAATAAGTCTATGTATTTACAGCAAACTGATTTTTAATAAGGGCTTCAAGAATCTACACTGGGGAAAGAACACCTTCTTCAGTAAATGGTGCCTGGAAAAATATATATATAAATATGTGGAGGAATGAAACCAGACCCCTATATTTTACCATATACAAAAATCCATCCAAAATGAATTAAAGACTTAAATGTAAAACCCAAAACTATGAAACTACCAGAAGAAAACATAAAGGAAACAATGCAGTACCTGGATCTAGGCAGAAATGTTATGGCTAAGACCCCAAAAAGCACAGGCAACAAAAATAGACAAGTGGAACTACATTAAACTATAAATCTTCTGCAAAGTAAAGGAAGCAATTTACAGAGTAAAGAGACAACATGTTGAATGGGGGAAAATATTTGCAAACTACTCATGTCACAAGATACTATATCCAAAACATACAAAGAACTCAAACAATAAGAAAAATCTTAGAAAAACAATTTCAATAGGAAGTCGGCAAAAGATCTGAATAGACATCAGAAGAAGATACACAAAAGGCCAATAAGTAAGTGCAAAACTACTTAACATCACTAATCATCAGGGAAATGCAAATCCAAACAACATTGAGATATTATCTTACCCCAGCTAGAATGGCTATTATCAAAGGGCAAAAAATAATACATGCTGAGAAGAATGCAGAGAAAAGGGAACTTTTATACTCTTATACACTGTTGGTAGGAATGTTAATTAGTATCGTCATTAAAATAAGCAGTACGGAGATTTATCAAAAAACTAAAAATAGAACTATCATATGATCCAGCAATCCCACCACTGGGTATTTATCCAAAGGAAAGGAAATTCATATCAAAGGAATACTTGCACCCCCATGTTTATTGCAGAATTATTTACAATGCAAAGATATGGAATCATCCTGTCCATCAATAGACAAATGGATTTTTAAAATGGCATATATACACTATGGTATACTACTCAGTCATAAAAAAGAATGAAATCATGTCATTTGAAGCAACATGGATGGAACTGGAAGTCATGATGTTAAGTGAAATAAGTCAGGTACAGAAAGTCAAATATCTCCTGTTCTCACTAATCTGTTTTTAATCTGGGGACTAAAAACATGCATCTGATGGAGGTAGAGAGGATACTAAACAGAGAATTGGAAGGGTATTTGGGGAAGTGGGAATAAAGATAGTTAGGTTAATGGGTACAAACATAGAGATAGATAAAAGATATAAGTTATAATGTTCAATCGCATGATAGGGTACCTGTAGTTAACAAAAATGCGTTGACTGTTTCAAATTAGCTAGAAAAGAAGATGTGAAATGTTTCCCAACACATAGAAATGATGAATGCTCAAGGTGAAGGATATCTCAAATATCTTGACTTGATCATTACATAGTCTATGAATGTATTATAATATCACAAGTACCCCCCCAAATTTGTATAATTATTGTGTATTAACAAAAATATTTTAATTTAAAAAATTTCAAAATTATTCTAAGATTCATATGGAAACTCAGAGGACCCAGGACAATTTTGAGAAAGAAGAACAAAGTTGGAGAACTAACACTTACTGATTTCAAAACTTACTAAAAACTATAATAACCAAGTGGCACTGGCATAAGTATAGACATACAAATAAATGGGAATGAGTTGAAATTTCAGAAATGAACTTAATACTTATGGCAAATTGATTTTTTACAAGGATTTTAAGACAACTCAATGGGAAAAGAATTGTCTTGCTAACAAATGGTGCTAGGACACCAGGATATCTATATGCGAAAGGATAAATTTGGGCTGATACTTTACATACATAAAAATTAATGGGAAATGAATCATAGGACTAAAATTAAGAGAGAAATAACTATAAACTCTTAGCAGAAACATAAAAATAAATCTTCATGACTTTGAGTTAAACAATGCTTTCTGAGATGTGAAACCAAAAGCACAAAAAATAAGACAAGTTAGACTCTATCAAAACTAAGTACTTTTATGCTTCAAAGGACTATTAAGAAAGTAAAAAGACAACTTACAGTGGGTAGATATATTTGTAAATAATATATCTTATAAGGAACTTGATTCCATAATGTATAAAACACTCTTACAACTCAACAATATAGAGACAAACAGCTCAATTAATATTTGACCAAGTATTTGAGTAGACATTTTCCCCAAAAAGATATTCAGATGGCCAACAAGCACGTGAAAAGAAGCTTAATATCAGTAGTCATTAAGGAAACATGAATTAGAAACATAATGAGATGTAACTTCGCATCCACTAGAATAGTTATAATCAAGACAAACAACTGTTGGCAAGGATGCAGAGAAACTGAAAATTTCATACACTGTTGATGGAAATGTAAAATGGTGCAGTCACTTTAGAAAACAGTATGGAAGCTCCTTAATGAAACATAAAGGTACCATATGATTCAGCAATTCTACTCCTAGGTACCTATCCAAGAGAAAAGAGAACATATGTTCACACAAAAACACGTACATGAATGCTTACAGCAGCATTATTCACAATTGCCAGAAAGTGATGAACAACCCAAATGTGCATCAACTGATGAATGAATGAGCAGAATGTAGTGTCCATATAATGAAATATTATTTGGTTAAAAAAAGGAATGAAGAATTGGCATGTGCTACAGTATGAACGAATCTTGAAATATTATGCCATTTAAAGAAAGCTGTTCCCAAAACCACGTTTTATAATTTCATTTATATGAAATGTCTAAAAGAGGAAAATTCATATAGACAGAAAATTAAATAGTGGTGGCCAGATGCTGAGTGGTTAGGAGAAAAAGGAGTGACTGCTAATAGATATGGGGTAACAAAATATTCTAAAGTTAATTGTTGTGATGATTGCACAAATCTGTGGATATGTATACTAAAAAAAATTTTATGGCATTTAATTTATATCTTAATAAAGCTGTTATTTTTTTAAAAGTTCATGCACTGCTGAATTTTCTATTGTTGAAGTATCCTTGCATTACTAGGAAAAGTCCTAATGTCTATGACATATTAGTCTCTACAGAACTAAATTAAATCTGAAAATATTTTATCTAGAATTTTTGTATCTAAATATGTAAATGAAGTAAATCTATATATTAGTTTGCTAGGGCTACCATAACAAAATGCTACAGAAATCCAAGATGAAGGTATCAGTAGATTTGGTTTCTTCTGAGACCCTGCTCCTTAACTTCCAGATAGCTGCCTTGTTACTGTGCCCTCTCATGTTCTTTCCTCTATGGGTGCAATCCCTAGTATCTTCTGTTTGTTCATCTTTCCTTTTCTTAAAGCACCAGTCAGACTGGATTAGGACTCATCCTAATGGGCTTTATTCTATTTCCAGACAAAGTTACAACTTGAGGTATTGGGGGTTAGAGCTTAAATATATGAATTTGAGGGGACACAATTCAGACCATAGCAATCTATAAATTTTTCCTTTTACGCTGCCCTTTTCCAAATGTGCTATATGGCTATACTGACATCATAAAGTGATTCAGTAACTACTCTTTTTTCTGGGACTAGAACAATTCAAATAATGTAGACAATATCTATTTATTGAAGGTTTGATATATTTTTTAAAACTATCTGGATCTGGTACAATTTTGATCATTTGATGTCTCCCTTTTCTATTTTGTAATGTTAATGCATTATCATGTGTCCCTCTATTACTTTAAAGGAATCTAAGACTCAAAAGAAGGTATTGTATGTGCTCAGTTTGTCAGATGTTTATATGTGTAGTTTGGGGTCTTTAAATAGATATATATAATTGTATTATGAAATTTTGTGACACTTTTATTCCATTATATCATTAAAATTTTTATAAACTATAAATTATTCATAATGACATTTAATTATAATCTACTATTTCATCTATTCACTGTACCAAAATATACTTAAACTTTCCTATCTTTAATAATTAGGTCAATTACAATTTTTCCTAGACCTAGTTGTATTTCTTTGTAGATGAATCTTTTGTGTTGGTGATCGTTTCTTAGCCTAGATTCTCAGAAATGAGATAATTATCTCAAAAATCATGAATATTTTTCATTTTTTACATGGTGTCACATAATTTTCTAAAAGCAATCCAAAGCTTTCTAAAAATTATTAAAAATTACCAACATTTCACTTTGCCTTCACCAACATTATAATCATTGTTAGTTTGCTAAATCACAGATTTTTTTCAAGTATCAGAATGGTTTATTTACTTAGCATATAATCATAACAAATGACTTAGACTTCAGTACCTGATGTACATATTCCCCAAAAGAAAGATATTAATAGTACTAAATATTAATTATTGAACATTTTCTATATGCCAACATTATACTAAGCACATTGTATGCATTATCTCATTTAATCCTTCCATAAATCCTACAAGAACACCCATTATTATTATCATCTCTATTTTACATATGAGGAAACTAAAGCTTAGTAAGTTAAGGTTAGGTGACTTTCCAAAAGTCACATATCCAGCAGAGTATAGACTTAAACTCTAATCTAATTAGCTTCAGTATCCACATTCTGAATTACATATTTACTTTCTTTTCGGAGCAGGTGATACCTATAAACACATCCATGGTAAGATAATCTTTCTTCTGAAAACAAAATGCTTAATATCTGATGGCTAAGAGTCCCACTCTACATAGTATTTGAATGAACATAGTTTTTCTAATTTTTATTTGTTTACTAATAAGTTTAAACGTTTTTCATTTTTATCATTTCTCTATATTTATGATCTCTATTTTTATTTATGTTCTCAGTATATTTATTATAAACTTATGTGTTAAAGATTTGACAGGACTGGAAAAATAGACTTGAGACTAAACTTCCAAAAATAATAAAGGGCAAAAATTATGCCAAAAAACAGAGAAAAATTGTAGCCAGTACTATTTCTGTCACCATCACCAAGTACTAGCCATCATTATTTCTTCCTGCACTGATACCACTCCTGCAATATGAAACTGATTTTGCAACCAGTGCCAGACACCAGCCAGCAGAAGCTCTACCCAATATCTGTGCTCTCTAAGTTAAAGTCACATGCACATGTACCTGATTGGCTCAACTAGGTCATGTGTTTATGTGCCAACAATGACAGGGCCTAAGAATTTGAGCTGACTTCCATAGCAGAAGTCACAACTCATAACATATACAAAGGATGGCAATCACATATAGAATAAATGTACACAAGTTATTTTGGGCAAAATGGCCCAGTATTTCTTCTAAATTATCTTCCTTGTTTTAAATTAATAATAATTGTATTTAGTTTAAGAGCTCTATAAGGTATAAAATTGAAAAATATGACCCAGATGCCGCAATTTGCCTGAGCTTACAAATAAAGAGTATAAACTCAGAAGTCACACCGCCCAGGCTCCAATTCCAGCTTTGACTCTGTCTCGTTGTATGACTTGATCAAGCCAATTGCCTCAGTGACCTCATGTACAAAATGGAGATAGCTAAATGCCTATTTCGTAGGATTGTCTTGGGCATCAAACAAACAATGCTAGACATAAAATAACACTATATGTTTTAGTGGGGTTTTTTCCAGTCTTCTTCCCCAAGGTATTCTTTGTCCTGCTTGAAATTTTTCTATTTACGTCTACCCTTAACTTCTGCCCTTAGTCAGTTTTCAGTCTAAGCTGTCAACTTCTGTTCTATTTCACAACTCTGCACCTTAGACATTTGCTTCTGATGTGGAACTCTGTTAAATGCTATCTGAAATGATTTGTAAACTGTGGCTTGATTGTCCAGTATGGCAGTACACAGCAGCAGTGCATAGGTAAAAATTATCTCCAAGATTTTAAGATACAGCAGAAAGATACTGAAGGAAGTGATTCTAAACTTCTTTCCAACATAAAGAGCTGCATAACAATAACTACACTAACTAAACATTTCATGCTTGCCTAACCTTATGCCAAATATTTCAAATACATTATATCATAAGTTTTGCAATCAGATTTTGATGTTTTTATTTAGAAAGTGAATATTATAACTCTTTTTAGATTTGAGAAAAATGAAGCTCAGAGAATCTGACTTCCATGGTGTGGACATCCTATTGCTGCTATAACAAATTACCACTAACTTGGTGACTTAAAATAACCCAAATTTATTCTTACATTGCTGGAGGTCAGAAGTCTCAGATAGGTTACATTGGGCTAAAATTAATGTGTTGGCAGACCATGTTCCTCCTAGAGGCTCTAGGGAAGAATCTGTTCCTTACCTTTTCCAGCTTCTAGAGGCCACCCATATTATTTGATTGGTGACCTTCTTTTTTAACCTTCAAAGTCAGCACGTTGCCATTCCTCTAGTTATTTTGCTCTTTTAATGAATTCACATAAGGACCCTAGGGATTACATTGGACCTACCAAGATAATGTGAGATAATTTTTTCATCTCAAAGTCAACTGATTAGTTACCTTATTCGCAATCTCAATTCCACTTTGCCATGTAATATATTCACAGATTCCAGGGATTAGGATGTGGACCTCTTCAGAGGGCAGTTATTCTGCCTATGGCAATTTCTTCAAAGGTGTTATTTCTTCTTTCAAAATCTAACTGCATTTCTTTTTTTAAGATTTAGCTTTTAAATTATTTATGTATGTATTCCTTTTTGATCGATATATAGCCGGTGTACACATTTTTGGTGTACATGAGATATTTTGATATCTATCTACAGTGTGTAATGATCAAATGAAGGCAAATGGAATAGAATCACCTCAAACATTTATCTTTTCTTTGTGTTGGGAACATTACAATTCTTCTCTTCTAGCTATTTTGAAATATACAATAAATTATTGTTAGCTACAATTTCACTACTCTATTGTCTAATACTAAAACTTCTTTCTATTAAAACCTAACTGTATTTTTGTATCCTTTAATCAGCTTTTCATCTCTCCTGGTTCCTTCCCTTATCAGTCTCTGGTATCTATTATTCTAGTCTCTATCCATGAGATTCACTTTGTTAGCTTCCACATATGGGTGAGAACATGTTTTTCTGTGCCAGGTTTATTTCACTTAATATAATGACCGTCAATTCCATTCATGTTTCTGCAAATGACAGGATTTAATTTGTTTAATGGCTGAATAATACTTTACTGTATATACATACCTCATTTTCATTATCCATTTATCCACTGATAGATTGAATCTATATATTGGAAATTGTGAATAGTGCTGCAACACAAATGGGTCTGAAGACACCTCTTCAATATACTTATTTCCTGTTTTCCTAAATATCTTCCCAGCAATGGGATACCTGAGTTGTATAGTAGACTATTTTTAGTTTTTGAGGCATCTCCATGCTATTCTCCATAGTAGCTGTACTACTTTTCATTCCCAGTAACTGTATATGGGTGTTCCCCTTCTCCACTCCTTGCCAGCATTTGTTATTTTCTGTCTTTTGGATAAAAGCCATTCTAACTGAAATGATAGCTCATTATGGTTTTGATTTGCATTTCCCCGATAATTAATGATGTTGAGCATTTTTTATATACCTATTGTCCATTGTATATTATCTTCTGAAAAATGTCTATTCAGGTCTTTTGCCCATTTTTAAGTTTGGATTTTTTTTTCTATTGAGTTGACCTCCAGTCTAGCTAATTTTAGCTCTCCCTCCTCACCTCCCTCCCTTCCTCCCACCCCTACCCTTGTGTAGCCAAAGTACTCTCCAGCACTTAAAGTTATTATTACACAATGGATCACTCCAAACTATGTGACTAAACCTGGATCTAACTGGGTACGATATAAAAACACCCTCAGTAATTCTCTAGATCATAAAGAAATTAGTCCTGCTAATGGCTCTACTCTGATTCTGATGATTCAGTGTTTCAGCAAAATTTTATCTTCCTATAACCCCATCCTTTTTCTAGTACCTGAACATTGCCCATTACTTCTGAAAGCAAGTCTACCTAATTTAGGTCTTCTGTAACTCAACTTATTCCACCATTACCCTTAACCTAAAGATGATTATTCTCAAAATATCTGCACTGCAGAAAATGCCGAATCATTCATGCAAATATCAAGTTTTACTTGTCCCTTCACTCCTTTAGCAGCTAGTATAGGTACTCAAAAGAGTTTATTAAATGACTGAAGAAATATCAACTTAAAATAGACCAAATTTTATTTAATATTTTCTTAGCTCCTTTGTTAATAAAAGCTTTAAATCCTTACAACTTATTTTATCCTCAAATTTTGCATGTTTTACAGTATGTCTAATGTACAAAATAGAAAGGAATTGTTAGTCAATTTAAATGTTTTTAAAATAAGATGCCATGCCTTATAAGACTTTAATGTAGAATACAGATGAAAGTTCACAAAACTTTCTGTGAACCTCATGACTTTTAATTCTATTTAGATCTAATTCAGGCAAAAATGAATCCTTTAAAAAATCTACTAATAATAGATACGACATGAAAAATGTAAACACATTTGAATTTTTAACTATCTGATTCCTATGTAAGTATTATGTTTTTAATCTTTATATATTATAATCCCAGGCAGTCTGAGGAATATAGTGTGGTATTTGGGTTTATAAAGAAGAAATTTTAACCCAGGGATATTTTCTTAGTCAAACTTTAATGATGCCTCCTTCATTCCATCATAAACCTGACTTCTGTTTTCCAAATAATACTGAGGTCCTAATTCTACTGATTATACAGAATAAATTCTATTGTTTTCCTCTTTGCTAATTTATTTGGATTTGTGAAAATAAATCTCAATCTGTTCAGCTATGGATTTTCTCAGAACATGCCCAAATCTTAAAAAAAAATTATATAGATATTTTAGCTTATAGAAGGTAGGCAAGTTTTTGTCTCGGTTATATATAAAAAATAGAATAAATCCTTATTACAATGGAATATTCTAACTGTATCATATCTAAAACTACAATAATCTGGACAAGGGCTATCCAAAGGTAAAGCTGCTATTTGGACATTTATCTCCTTTAAGAACACCCTCCCCAATACTTGGTTCAATGCTTCTTACCCTCAAACAATTAGCCCTTTGTGTTTTTCAAAGCTTCTTTAAGTTATCTCATACACTGTACTTGTTATTCTCTCTCTCTTCCATAAAGTTCATTTACTCATGCCTGTGCCTTTTAACTCAGTGGCTAACTGATGTCGATAATTTAATTGGTACCAGTGTGATATAGTGGTTATGATTTAATGGAATATGTGATAGTGGTTATGATTTAATGGAATAGGTTTCACATATAGCACAATTATACTATATAAGCATTCATAACCCCAATATATTTATTAATTGTGAAATTTTCAGATATTGGTTCAGGTCAGTAATAGATATTTTGAGTCAAGCAGGCACTTTTGTCATACCATAGTGCAATAAGCTGCTTACTCAAGTCCAGCCATAATTACAAAATTGTGATCCCATTTTTGCATGACCATTGAAAAGAGACTTTACAAGCATACTAAAGCATTACATTTTTTTCTTACTGTAAGGATTCTTAGAACAATATAATGTTATACATGAACTAGGATACTTATATCCTCTTATTAATCAATAACACATGACTTAATTCAAAATCACTTCTATTTCTCACTTTACATTAGAACCCTCCATTTATTGTTATGTAAACCTTTAAATTCCATTTTTTTCTTAATTGCATCTTTTGGGTGAAAGTTTAATATTCTCCATGATTTATTATTTAATTAAATTCTTCTTCTTCTGCAATAAAATACTTAATATTACATAACAGACAAATCTGCAAAGTCACCAACATTGGAATTAAACCTAAATGAAACCGAGATTACCAAAAAGAGTAGGCAAACAAAAGTGAGTACTCTTTGCTTTATACCAAAAGTTGAAAGTTTTAATTTCCAAGGTTATCATAAGTTTTTCTATGATCTTAGAGAATTTATTAAAAACAGTTTCATTCAATTTTATGGGAATCACAATATATTGGAAATGTCATTTCAATGACAGTATAAAGTTTTTTTAAGAAAATTCAAAGTCCATCTGAATCTCTAATAAATTACTTTTGAAAATTTTTGCCATATGGAAAATAATAGCATGACAACATTGTAGAAATGATAGAAAAATAATTTCTATGTCATATAATTAACTACTATTTTTTCTTGATTTCAAAATCCAGCATGTCTTTAAGAGGCAAGATTAATAAAATGCTATAAATATTGAAACCAAGTGATGGGTTAAAGGAGTTCATTAAACTAGTCTTTTTATTTTTACACATGTTTAAAACTTTTATAATAAAAAGTTTAAACAAAAAAGAGAAAAAGAGACAGATTATAGCAATCAAAATATGCATATATGGTTTTAGAAGATGGACATTTATTGGTTATCAATGACAGTTCACTGATTCTCCTCTGAATTAGTAGCCAAATTTTTGTCTACTTAGCTTACAGGAGCTTTATCTTTGGCAAAAGGTTTGGTAGATCACAAGAAGAAATATCAACCAAACAGGACAGTAAACTAAAGAAGTTGAGGTGGAACAACTCAACAAAAATTCTATTGTTGTCGTACTATCCTGATGATATATTGTCAAGTTTGGTAAAATAATTGGCCTATTTTCACTACTATAGGGCTAAATAAGACAGGTATGTCCTATGATAAAAGCAAAGAAAATAATAAAACAAAGAACAGGTCTCAAGATTCAGAAAATAAATTGGAGTTAGGAAGCTGAAAGAATATCGAGATTGTAATGCAAATAAGAACCCCATTTTTCATATAGAGTTTCTGGCAAGAGTTGAAAATAGGGAATGAAACATAAAAAGCCTCAGGATAGGCAGTGGTAACCGAACAGCATTTGTGTCTTAATGCACATTCCAGCACTGCATAGCCAGCACTCCCCTCTCTTCTCCCACCACAAGTGGGCAAAAATCCATTACCCAAACTATTCAATTCCTTTAAACCAAAGAACATCAGAGCATTTTGAAAGACAGTGCAGTGTGTGACTCAATGTACAGACTCTAGAGCCAGATCCACTAACTTGCTATATGATCTTTCCTCACCTGTAAGACAGAGGTAATAATAGTATTCACTTATTATTATTATTATTATTATTATTATTATTATTATTACACAGTTGAATAAAATAGTAATGTGATGGTTGATCAGTACTTAGCCAGTTGGATTATATGGAAAACTTTAAAGGAGAAAATAGCCCTCTTCCATAATCACCTGGAATTTAAATTTTACCCAAAGCTTTTAACAGTCTTAAATCTTCATAATTATTTTATACCAAAGAAATTCTGGAGAATGGAAGTTGTTTGCTTTCATCAACACTTTTTTCTATATTTCAAAGAGGTAAGAAATTTAAAATAAGAATTCTAGAAAACGAGACAGAGTCTTATCCCTTGATCTCTGGAAAACCACAGTGTAAAATAGACTGAATAAAAAGGGGAGTATTTTTTTTCAAGTAGTTCATTTGTGCCACAATTAAACATAGCTGGAAGGTAAAGTGATGACCTTACAAAGAAGGAACTTATTTGCTTCTCACAGCTTTAGCCCCAGGACAGTGAAATGTTTATCAGTGAAGAAGATGGAGAAAATGAGTCAGCCACATAGCTGAGATATAAAGAATAACAGAGTGATGGTGTGTTATGGTAGAACAATCACCAAACATGATATTAGGCAAAATATGCTCTAGATCCATTTTGCCTCTAAGTACAATCTTTCCAAATTGCCCAACTTCTCCAAACTTGACTATCTGTTTCACGTGCAGATTGGATTATATTAGCTTCGAAGTCCCGGCACTAAAATTATGCAACTCAGATCCCCACAATTCTCATTCAATAGCCCAGATGCTTTTGTAAATTCCCTCCATTTTTCACTAACATTTTTGCTGCACACCATACTCTTGGTCTAATATTTTAATCATACCTCAGAGGAATATCACAAACAGACTAGGTTTTACAAAAGACATTTGACAAACTGTCTCATCATATTCTTGTGAATAAAAGAGACACATGAGCTGGATTGGGTTACGGTATACGGATTTACGTTTTTAACAACTATATCAAAAGAATGATAATTGATCTATTGGTGATTGGTTTGTTAATTACTTCATCAGTTACTTAAAAATTAATGGATCGCAGTCTCTATAAATAGCAGTTTATAGTGGCATTTCATAGGATTTCTGATCTTGCATCTGTCCTACCCATTATTTTATCATTAAATTTCAGATGGATAAGATGGTACATTCAATAAATATGAAGATTTGCTGGAACTAGAAGACATAGTGAAGATATTTTACATAATAAATTAAAGTGAATATCAACAGATTAAATCAAAGTGAAATTTTGTAGAGGTAAATAGTAAGTCTTTTAAATACCAGACCTAAATTCTAAATCCATTAAGTTAAAGCTTTAAAAAAAAAAATGCATAAAGCAGAATAAGGAAGGAATGGACTTCAAAAAGTTAATGTAAAGAAAGCGCAGCCGGACTCGGTGGCTCAGCCTGTAATCCCACGCTTTGGGAGACTGAGGTGAGTGGATTGCCTGAGCCCGCGGGTTCGAGACCCGCCTGGGCAACTTGGCAAGACCTCATCTCTACAATAAATCAAAAAATCAGCCGGGCATGGTAGCGCGTGCCTGTAATTCCGGCTACTCGGAAGGCTGTTGCGGAAGGATAGCTGGAGCCCAGCGGGTCGAGGCTGCAGTGGCCGGGAGCGGCCACTGCACTCCAGTCTGGGCGACAGAGTGAGACTCCAACTCAAAAAAAAAAAAAAGTTCACAGGTTTTCATTGACTGCTTGCTCAGTTTGAGACATCATTTCTGCGGACTAACCTTGACAGAAGTGGGGTGACCAGAACCAGTCAGAAGATGGACTTATTACACCATGTGCTACTCACATCACTTAATGTAACACAATCAGTTCTTGGTGCCACACAATGGTAGAGAAATGGACCATCGAAGAACACTCAAGAGGAGAAAGCAAAGGTGGGGTAGAATCTAAAAAAAAAAATTATGAGAAATAATTGAAAGTTATTAACTCTAGGTAAGAGGAAAGCATTTAACTATTTTTAAATACTTGCTAGAGCTTCAAAAGAAAAAGAAGAAACATGGTGAAGGAAAGAAAGAGGAGGAAACCTAAGATGTGGTAAATGCACCAATAATTCATGCATTTATTCAGCAAATGCTTTTTGAGGACCTATTTTGTGCCAGGCTTATATTAGTTGCTAAAGATTCAGAAAGAATAATCTCGGTTTTCAAAGGCATTTACAATCTTATAGAAGAAACGAGTAAAGTGATTACAATAAGACTGATTAGTTATAGCAAAGCACATGGAAGAGTCACCTGCATAGCATTGGATAAGCTTGAGAAGATTTCCCAGATGAGATGTCTAAGCCTGGTGCTGAGCCAGTATGGCATCTCATTTATTCACCTTGCTTCATGTGACCATAGTGAATAAGATTAAAACACTTGGTTAGAAGATATATGGAAGGCTGGGCGCAGTGACTCAAGTCTGTAATCCCAGAACTTTGGAAGGCCAAGGCAAGATGATTACCTGAGCTCAGGGATGCGAGACCAGCCTAGGTCACTTGGTGAGACATTGTCTCTTCAATAAATCAAAAAATTAGCCAGTCGTGGTGGTGTGCACCTGTAGTTCCAGCTATTTGGAAGACTGAGGTGGAAGGATCTCCTGATCCCAGCAGGTCAAGGCTGCAGTGGCTGTGAGCATGCCACTGCACTCCAGCCTGGGCAACAGAGTGAGACTTCAACTCAAAAAAAAAAAAAAAAACAGAAGAAGAAGATATATGGAGAGATTTTTGACTAAATGTAAAATAAATACTTTAATATTTGTAATTGTCTACGAATAGAATAGTTGCCATATGAGGGAATGTGTCCCTTATTATTAGATTTCAAAAAGAAGATTAATAACCATGTCTTAGAGTGCATTATATTCTATTCTGGCTCTAAGTTCTGAATCATTTCTACATCTAAAAATCACTAGACTTGTAGATTGGCAAAATAACAAATTTTGACTGTTTACTTTTATATCTTCAAATGTTTGCTAAATGATTTGATGTAGTACTATAAAGGGAATGAATACTTTAATTAGAGAGTTGGACTTAGTCCAACTGAGTAAATTTGGATTCAGCTGAATCCAAAATACTTGTCCTCCATATCAGAATCACCTGGCAAGTTCTTTTTTCAATGTAGAATACCAATAACTCCACCAGAGAGAAAGATTTGATAAACCTGAGATGAAATCAGTGACTCTTTTAAAAATTTCCCCAAAGTTGCTCATGGCCAGATTTGATAATCATTGAACTCAATGACTTCTAAAGTCTTTTAAAATTCCAGGATTCTATTATCTTCTCAATTCTAATTGCTATGAAAACATACTTGATGCAATCCCTTTCTTTAACAAATCTAATGCTCTTATCCTAGTATCAAAGCAGTCTGAATTCTGGTAATAAATATTTTCCAATTCTATTTTCAAGGAGTTGCTTCCTTTACTTAGATTCTGCAACTTGGATTCCACCACTGATTAATTCTTTGGGTAACAGGTAAGACACTTTGTCCAGTAACACAAACAAAAACGGACTCAGATTACTTTGGGACTTCTGAAAATCAAGCAAGTTGCTCAATTAAAACCAGATTGTGATCTTATATTCATTCTACTTCTCATTTCTATGTTATTTTTGTTTGTTGTTTATGGAAATGTATCAGCAAGGGAGCTATAAGTACATCTGTATACATACGTATAAAGAGGTAAACTGTTCCATGGCATAGTTTGAGCCACTATGAGGTTATAAAGTATATAGTCAGACGTGACCCTGGCATGACAAAAAGCACTAACAGCTGATTTCATCTCCTATTGTGTCAGGAAAAAAAATCAAAGATTTAATAGCTTAAAACAACAAAAGATGTATTATCTTAATGGTTCTGGAGCTTAGAAGTCTAAAATGGGTCTCACTGGGTCTCACTGTCAACAAGACTGCACTCCTAAGAGGCTTTAGGGAAGAATGTGCTCACTTACCTTTTCCAGCTTCTAGAGACCACTCATATTTCTTGGCTGTTGACCCATCTTCAAAGCCATCAACATTTCATATTTCTGGATATTCTTTCATGTCACATCGCCCTCTAACCACAGTCAGGAAAGGTTATCTACTGTTAACGACACATGTAGTCATTTTGAACCAACCCAGATAATCCAAGATAGCTTCCTATCTTGAAATTCTTATCTTAATCACATCTGCAAAGTCCCTTTTGTCATGTAAAAGAATATATTCACAGGTTCTAAAAATTAGGTTCCAAAAATTAGGACATAGACATCTTTTGAGGGCTACGGTTTTGCTTACCATAATATACAAAGGGAAGACATTTTTCTATTGCTTTCTCTAAGTCAGAACAGTATGACCCAAATAATATATTCTTAGATTAAATAAATATTTTAGACCTGATTAAAATATATATAAGCTTTACTGCATGACTTTTTTTAGCTTCTAGTTTGCTCAAAGTCTATTTTCACTTGTTTTTATATTCTAGACTATATTATTAAATAGTTAATTAACAAATTAGCTAACTTTTTGTGTTCATTTTCTATGTATTATTTGTGTGAAAAGAATTATGAACCTATTAAAGTACAGTACTAGATAGCCGATTGTGTTAGTTGGGTAACTAGGCTAACTTTATTTATTTTATTTTTATTTTAAAGACATGGGGTACAATTCAGGATGAGGTATACAAGTGGTTATCATACAGATAAAGTTTGGGCCTCCCTTTGGTCCTCACTTTGCCTGGTTTGAGATCAGGTACCACTATTGTTGTTGTCTCCCCTGCTTTGTTGGACTAATAAACAATTTGGACATATGAACATTCTCTCAGAATTGAACTCGTTCATGTGTAGGGCTTACTGTATTTATTAAGAATCTTTTATTTGCCACAGAGTGAACTAGGATCTAAATTCAAGCTTGTCTGAATCCTAATCTGATGAAGAGCCAGAGTTTGAACACACATCTATCTGACTTTGAAGTCCATGTTCACATATTGCCCCACACTATTACGAATCTAAGATTTCTTCATTCACTGTCTCCCTAATCAATAACATATACCCTATTTTATTTATTTCATGGAGTGTGTTATCTTTTTCATGCTGTAGTTTACTTATTTATGACCATTCCCCGTAACTTGACTATAAGCTCCTTAGAAGTAGAGAATCTGTCTCCTTTACCACCATGTCACCACTGCTCAGAACACTACCTGTCGTGTGATGGTTCAGTAACTAAATGAATATGAACATTTTCTATGTTTCAGCTCAACAGCTTCTGAGATCTCTGTTGATGCCAAGAAAAAACTTTAGCCAAATTTTCAATATAGGCTTTTTCAAACATACAGCAAAGTAAAAAGAATAACATGATGAAATCCATATAAACTCTTAATGAATCCAGTAATTATTAGCATTCTCCCATATTTTGTTCTCTCTCTCCCCTCCTTTCTCAATTCCTATTTTACTTTATAAAATAAACATATCAAAAATTGGTAGTCCTAAATGGATCAAAGACCTAAATGTAAAACCTCAAACTATAAGACTCTTAGAACACACAAGAGATACCCTTACAGAAATTGAAATAGGCAACCAATTCCTGATCAAATCTCCAAAAGTCCAAGCCATAAGGGATAAGTTAGCAAGCAGGATCTTATCAAACTGAAAAGCTTCTGCAAAGCAAAAGAAACCATCAAGAGAGCAGGGAGACAGCCAAGAATGGGGAAAATATGTGCCAATTGTATATCTGACAAAGGCCTAACATCCAGGATCTACAAGGATCTCAAACATGCTAAAAGGAAAAGGAAAAAAAAAAAAACAAAAAAACCAACCCCATTAAACAGTGGGAAAAAGACATAAATAGACACTTCTCAAAAGAAGACATATGAACAGAAACATGAAAAAATGCTCAGTCTCACTAATTATCAGAAAAATGCAAATCAAAACTACATTGAGATACCACCGAACTCCAGTAAGAATGGCCATCTTAATAAAACAAAAAACAACAGATGCTTGCAAAGATATGGAGAAAAGGAATGCTTCTACACTATTGGTGGGAGTGCAAACTTGTTCAACCTCTATGGAAAACAGTGTGGAGATTCCTAAAGGAACTGGAAATTGACTTTCCATATGACCCAGCAATCCCCCTTCTGAGAATATACCCAGGGGACCTCAAATCATTCTACAAAAAAGATACTTGCACATGCATGTTTATTGCAGCACTATTCACAATAGCAGAAACATGGAACTAAATGTGCTATCCATCAAAAGTGGACTGGATTTTAAAATGTGTGGTACATATATACTATGGAATAATAGCAGCCATAAAGAACTACAAAATTATGGACTTCGCAGCAACTTGGATGGATTTAGAGTCTATCATACTCAGTGATCTATCACAGAAACAAAGAACTGAGTACCACATATTCTCACTCAAAAATGGACCCTGAACATTTATCATAATGCTACATGAAAGGGATTTGTAATAGCAAGTCCCTACCAGGGAAAGAGGGAGGACTAACACTAATAAGGGTACCTGCCCCAAACCAAGTAAAGTGAGGATCAATGGGAGACACAAACTTAACCTGTATGATGACCACTTATGTACCTAACCCTGAATTGTACCCCACATCTTTAAAATAAATTTTTAAAAAGAGAATTATTACTTAATGGGCTCAGAGCACCAGTTGGAAATATTGAAGAGTTCTGGAGATGGATCATGGTGATATTTACCAACAATGTGAATGCACATTTAATACCACTGAACTGTACACTTAAAAATTGCTCAATGTTAAATTTTATGTTATGCATATTCTACCACAATAAAAATAGACAAAGACTTTTTAACAAAAAATTTTTAAAAGAAAATGATGAGAAGAAATTAAAAGAAAAGAACCTTGAAGGGAGAGAAGGTAATAGTATGCTATGAGCAGAGAAATGTGACTGGCGCAGTGCTATATTTCTCTGGTCTTGTGTTTGTGTGAGAGAATTTTCTTGTTCTCAGGAAACATATGCAAATTTATGTTGAAATATTAGGAGTTTCATCATATCTGCAGCATACTTTCAAATGTTTCTGAGGAAATGAATGTTTATGTTTATTTATGAAAAGAGAGAAAGCAATGTGAAAAAAATGTTAATAATTAGTGAATGTAAGAAAGGGCATATAGTTGGCCAGTTGCACAGTGTTTTTTATACTTCTTATTGAAGTTGACATTCTTCAAAATCAGAAATTGGGAGATAAAATATTAAAAAGAAAATAAAGCTACAATTGTTTTTAAAATGTTGTCCTTTTTGTTTTGTTTTGCTTTGTTTGTTTACAAGGAAGCCATAATATTTTCCCAAAATGTATCAGCTCATTCTCTTCCTTCAGGAAACACTAATAGTAAAATGGATTTCTCCAGCTCAATTGAGGAACCTAAGGCTCATTCTTCATTCCTCTCTTTTCCTTACCATATCAAATGCACTTCAAAACATATTCAGAACCTGATTCTACTCTACTGCCACCACTCTGGTTCAACCCACTATCAACCCTCACTTGCTGTCACAATCTCCTCCTTGTTGATCTCTCTGTTTTCTCTCTTCTCCAAATAGTTTTTAATCCATGATTTCATAACCATATAAATAATATCAAATGACTTTTCTGTTCCAAAATTTTCCATATCTTCATATCACATTTAGATAAAGTCCAAAATCCCATGCTAACCCATATGACCTGCACAGCATGGCCTTTCTCTCTCAACCACTCTCTCTCTCAAATTTATAAAACACTTTGCCATCTCAGAACCTTAATATCTTTCTATTACACTTGCCTATTCCCAAATATTTTCATGTATAAAATCTTCACATCACAACACATCACCACTCTGTCCAGGCTTGTCTCCCAAAGAGGATTGTCTTGACCACCCTATCTAAAATAGTCAAAATATTTCCTACCAATCACTCTCTATCCCTTTAGCTTTATTTATTTTTCCCATAGAGTAATGACAGTCTGAAATTATATCTCTTTACATGTTTCTTGTCTTTTTCTCATTTTCTGGCATATACACATTAGAATGTAAACTCCATAAGGGAAAGAATTTTGTAACCCATTCAGTGTTACAGTATCATCTAATCATATATTTGCTGAGTGTATACTCAATGAATTCATTCATTTAATGATTATTTATTGAATGCCTACTCTATAAGAAGCACTGCTATGGTAACTTGGTCCATGATAGTGAACAAACAAAAACCCATGTCCTCGTGGAGCTAACATTCTATTAGGGAAGCACATTCTAGAGTGTGTGGAAGGAAAGGGGTCATGGGAAGGGTAAATGCATGCCTGCAATACTGAACAAGTGTTAAAGGGCCTCTCCAAAACTGTTGGTAGACAATTATTCCCATTACAGCTCCATTAATTACTAACTTCAGCATTGAAAATGAGGAAATTGTTTAAAATGAAATGGAGGTTGCAGTTGGAAGGGAGTTTTGTAGAGAGAGAGGAAATAGGGATGAGAAGAGCCCAGAGAAAACAGTATTGGAATTGGAAGGCATGAGAGGTTGCATTTCTGGCAATCACTAGAATAACAGAAATATAATGAAATTAACTGGTGTCAGGATTTCAAACTGAGCTACTATTATGATATAGGGGCTGTGTGGTAGGATGTGGGGGTGTCATAGTTCTGAATCAGGAATAACATAGTTAATCTCTCTCTCCCTAAGAACTCCTATCTTCCTCCTATCTTAAGGAGATGAATCCAGGTAGAAGCTGCTGAAGACCAATGCACTATAACTGCTGGGTTTTAAAAAACTCAGGCTATCCCCTCTGTCTTTATTCAGTTACAAACAGTACATCTGGACTTTCTCAGTTTGAGAGAAGCTACCAATCAACCTACCCTTTCTTATTTCGATAATGACGCTTCCTTTCTTACTTGTGGGCCCCAAGATTCTCAGATCTTACTCTGCCTACTTCACCTCCTAGCTCCTTGGTCTGGCTCTCTACTCCATGTCCTTGACCCACTCTGTGGTGACAATCTCTTCAGTTTTCATCTTACTGCAAACCCTCACTCTAGTCCCATCTCCCAGACAATTATGGTCTCATAGCCCAGAGTTTCTTCTGGTCCAAAGCCTGTACCACCATCAAAGGCAAGAAGTTTAGAGAAGCTGGAACAAAACAGCTCAAGACCACTCAGTGTTCTGCATCTTGTAGCAAATGCTTCTGAAACATCCTATTTAATCTTCTATTCACAAGAGTCCTATGACATAAATATTATTATGTTCATACTTACCCTGTAAGTAACTAAAATTTGGAACAGTTGAACTGAGATTCAAGCCCAGAAAGTCCATCTCTAAAAATATGCTCTAGATTCTGAAGAACTTAGAAGAGAAAACGACAAAAACTGGAAAAAATTAATTTATTTGTTGGGTATCTTACAATTTCTGCCAAATTCTGGCAATATCTTGTGTGCTTAGTCTTCATAGTTATTTGCTAATGGAATAAAATGTTCTGTTCATACAATGAAAAACAAAATACTGAATCCTGACATTTTTAGACTGGCAAAATCATGGAATGCTTGCAGAACTGACACCTGGCCAGGAGCGGTGGCTCAAGCCTGTAATCCCAGTACTTTGGGAGGCTGAGGCAAGAGGATTGTCTGAAATCGGGGATTTGAGACCAGCCTGGGCAACTTGGTGAGACCTCTTCTATACAATACTTCAAAAAATTAGCCAGGTGCAGTGGTGCGTGCCTGTAATTCCAGCTATTTGTAAGACTGAGGTGGAAGAATCGCCTGAGCCCAGCAGATTGAGGCTGCGGTGGCCATGAGCATGCTACAGCACTCCAGCCTGGGCAATAGAGTGAGACTCCAACTCAAAAAAAGAAAACAGAACTGATACTTTGCAAATGCTTAGAACATGGTGGTCACTAAATTCCAACATAGATTCAGTAATAATAAATCATTGTCTATCTTTAGAAATTATAACTGAATGAGAAAATGAACAAATGGATACCTGGCCAACCAAATAGCTATTTTAATAAAATTATTAGACTAATAGATATAGAGGTTAGTAAATTATAGTGTTTATGTGTTAGGAAGCAATCCTTTGGATCAGATGGAAAAATGTAGAATATTACACTGTAAGCATTTTATGACACTATATCATTTTATTATCATTATTTTAATAGTTGCATAATATTCAACAGATTCCACAGACTGACCAAACTGTTTTACCTAATTGTTTAGATAAGAAATTGGATATTTATATTTTTTTCTAATTCTTTTCTGTTTTTAAGTAACACTGCTAGTAATTTTTTTTTCATAATTACACATTTAGAATACTGTTTTAGGCTAAGTTTCCAGAAGTTAATTAATGATAAATGGAGTAAATACTTTTACGGCTCCTGAAAAACAAAAAAAGTAAAGCAAATGATAAAGTTTCATGCATATGCAACTTATTTCCCAAATAAACATAGAGAGGGTATAGTTCTAGGCAACAAAACCTTTACCTGCATCATGTTTTTATCTGTCTGTGAGGCACATAAAACACTACACTTTCAGTGATCCTAGATCCATGCTTAATCGTCACAAATATTAGGATATTTGATAACTAAACTTTATGAGAAACCAGTTAATATACTTTGAGGAAAAGATATGTTGTATATACAATTAGAAAGTATACAACAGACTTCCTAGTTCCTTTCAGTAGAGTTGTAAACACTGCATAGAATGACCAAAACAAGCATCTGTCAACTAACTCAATAAATTAGACAAAAAAATTATAACATTTTGCTAATGGCAAAGTTTATTTTTAATAAGGTCAACTTATCAAATTAAAATATAAATTTATTTTAATATCTAGTTCTTCCATTGTGTTAGTAATAAAAAGCATCGCTAGTGGTCTAAGCACTCAGTTACCCAATTCTCATAATAATTCATTTTAATAATACTTACTTTTGCCAGGCGTGGTGGCTCACATCTGTAATCCCAGCACTTTAGGAGGCAGAGGCGAGAAGATTGCCTGAGCCCAGGGGTTCAAGACCAGCCTGGGCAACTTGGTAAGACCGCGTCTCTACAACAAATAAATAAATAATAATTAGCCAGGCGTGGTGGCACGTGACTATAGTTCCAGCTACGTGGAAGGCAGAAGGTAGGTCAGACTGCGCCCAGTAGGTCAGACTGCAGTAGATGAGAGCATGCCACTGCACTCCAGCCTGGGCAACAGAGTAAGACTCTGACTCAAAAAATAATAATATTTATTTTTATGAAAAACTTACTATATGCTTGGCACTAAGTATCTATGTTAAGTGCTTTCCTTACATATATATTTCCTTACACGTATATTTACCTTATATGATTGTATATGTCCATACACAATCATATTGCATAAGGTAAAGATTTTTATACTCATTTTATAAATAATGAAAATGCATCTCTGAAGTCAATTCTTCAGATGACCCAAGAAGTTTTAAATTTTAGGCAATATTGTATAAACTTTATGAATGTTTAACTTTATTTTTAATTACCATTTAAAAGTCTAGAAGCTAGGAAATAATACTAACATGTATGCACACATGCATTTTTCCTGTATTTTATTCACTTGTGTGTATGTTCTTATAAAAATCAAAAAATCCAGATGGACTAATTTTATATTTTAGAAGTGAATTTTTTCTAGACTATAAGCACAAAATTTGTTTGCAGTTGTGATGAAAACTATCTTTTCCTTTGCTTTTCTCTATGAAAAAATAGTGAAATATGTTTGAGGATATTTTTACAATTAAGGAATTTATGGAAAATTCATTTAATGAACATACATTCACAATTTTCAACTCTTTTATCAAAATGAACTGGTGTTTCTTCTATACTGTGAACTCTGAGACTTTTCATAAATATTAAAATTTTCTGTAGTTTTTGGCATAACTCTCAGTTCTCATCTTTCATTTCAACAGATCTAATTCTGATTTGTCAAATGTCCATTTTTTTGACCTTTATGGTTTTATATTTGATAATTACTATAGTACCTTTAGTCTCTGCTTCTGAGAGTAGTGATTCCGAATCTGTCTGTAGTTTTGATTTCTTGTCTTGTATTTCATTCTTAAGATCATGCCTAATTTTTGAGAATTTTATATGTTGATAGTTACAAGTGAATCTGTGACTAACGATTTGTCTCAAAGCAAAAATTGAAAATTGTTGTTCTAATTATATTATCAATAGAAATATTTTATAAGATCAGGCTAGTCATTCACCATATTCCCTGTGTGTGTGTGTGTGTGTGTGTGTGTGTGTGTGTGTGTGTTTTAAACTTCCCTTTGCTTGTTGATCTACTATATTATTTAATATTTTGAAGTCCTAGGAGACTGGATTCCCTACAGAGCGACAGTAGACTAAGCTCTGTAGATACAGGTTTTTTTCACTGATGCCCCATTGGTGCTACATTAAAATCAATTGTGTATACAATATATTTAATTTTTTTCTACACTAGTTACTTGCTCAGTTTAAGCTTTTCTAAATTACTAATTCTTTAATTTTCTACATTCTCTCTTCTTTATGATCTTCAGCGACAGAATTAATATATTTTTAAATTATTATATCTAATTAAATAAAAGAATGAATACATTCATTTATTTTTTAATGATGCACAAACCTTACATTTCTCGTGGGTTAACTAGGGAACATTTCCTCCTAAGCATAGGCTGTGGAATAAGAATGAAATAAGAACAACCTATCTATGTGTGAACTAATCGGTACTGAAAAATCCAAGGTCAAAAATTAGCAAAAGAAAAAGTGCAAGATGGAGACACATTTTCTTGTCAATAATATGTGGGTTAAAGAAAACCAACCTGAAAATAGTTTCTATGAGAAACTTATTTTTTAAATAAAAATCATACACTGTTTCTGATTATCATGTCAGTATCTTTCAATTTTCAGGAAGAGTTTTTTTTATTTGACTGTAATCAACTTTCTTCAATTTGTTGCACATTCTTCAAAGTCAGGTAGATTAAAGGCTAATTATTTCAAGCTACTACCTTTCATACACATTCTCAGGTGATTTCAAATCTGATGTGATGACTAGCACTTAATATTCACCAGCTTCCATCATATTTATCATACTTGGTTCATTTCCGAGGACTAAAGGCCTGAGTCATTAAAAATTATATGCCCCATTTAAGCAGGTTTTCTGCATACTTACTCAGGGAAAAATGTTGAATGCATTTTCCCCATATAAAAGGATGTCTTTTTTAATATAATTTATCAACATTTAAACCTGGAATGTAACTGGATGCCTCTCAACCTCATACACTGGTGTGCATGATTTCTGAAAATAGCAAACCTAAGTAATAAAGGCATCTCTCCCCTTCATCCATTGTCACTCTTTGGGGAAAAAATCCTGGAGTTGGTAAATTTCCTTTATCAGCCTATATTTTAACTTGACTTTCTTAATTATAAAAACTAGAATACCCCTTTCTAAGAGTAAATTTAATCAACTATTTTGAGATAACAAATAATTTGCACTCTATTTCACTGCTTTTTTAAAAAGTGTGCATAATATTTTAAAACTTAAAATATATGCACTCTAATATGGTTTAAGTGAATGTTTACTTTAAAATAAAAGTTTCTGGGCCTGGTACAGTGGCTTACATTACTTTGGGAGGTCAAGGTAAGAGGATCGCTTGAAGTCAGGAGTTCAAGACTAGCCTGAGCAACACAGCAATATCTTGTCTCTCCTAAAACAAAACAATACAAAAATTTTAAGAGAGAAAGAAAGAAAGAAAGCATTAGCTGGACATGGTGCTGCATGCCTGTAGTCCTAGCTACTCAAAAGACAGGTGGGGCGATCTCTTGCACCCAGGAGTTTGAGGCTGCAGTGTGCTATGATTGCACCACTGCACTCCAGCATAGGTGGCAGAGGGAGAACCTGTCTCTAAAAAAATAATAATAAAATAAAAAAGTTTCTGAGAGTTAAGATTATTTATTCAAGAGAATAAAGAAGAATTATATCCATACCATTCCAGCAAATAAAATGATAGCTACAGAACATAAAAATACAACAAACATTTATGATCATTTTTAACCTCCCCAACCTAAAAGACAGGTTACTATTATTATCCCTGTTTTAAAGATGAGGAAGCCGAGATACAGATAACTGATAAATATATCAAAGAGTCCCCAGCTGTGCTAGTTTTAGTAAGTTGTGGGCACAGCATTCTAAGTATTAGAGCTCGGGGTATTCCCTACCTATTCCCTATTGCTCAATTTTGGGAACTCTCATATTTCTATTTCTTTATCACTACATTAACAATCTCATGTTTTCTTACATATGGTCTTCAAAATAATCACGTTAAATTTTTTCTACTTTATTACATGTTCATTAGGGATTAAAAGTTTTCTTTTACTAGAATGGGTATTCTGTTTCTTGATTCTTAATCTGGGGCATGTGCAAATTGAAAATGTGGATCCTGATACAACCCTCTGCTCCGTATTTCATCTCCTACTCCTACATTGTCCCTCCAGTTAAAAACAACTACCACAGCTGTTCATATAGTGGAGTATATAATGAAGTTTGTGAGAATGTATTGACATATTTATTTCAATCAGAAAAAATGAACTAAAATAAATGATGACTCTATTGTTGTGCATATATTACAGAAGATGTCAAGTGAGAAGAAATTAGGCAAGGAAGATTTGTTATTAAAATCCTCCCTTTTTGTTCAAAAGTATCAAAATGCACAAAAAACTCAACATAATGTTCTTCTAAAGAATAATAATAATAATAATAATAATGGAGGTAGTGAACAAGAGAGCGTGTAGCGCCTTATTCTACCATTTGATCCCAGGGCACGGCACAGCAGTGTCAGGACTTCTCTCTCTGTAAAGATGTGGCTATTGATATATGTAATGATTTTATTAGATTGGTATCTATGAATATCACCTCAACAAATATGACACATACTCCTAGAAAGGGCTTTATTCTCATATAATGCCCCCATCCTGGAAACTTCCCCTCATCTAACAGAATATGTTCCGATCTTCCCTCTGGGAATGCTGTCCCAAGGTTATGGTATTGGAAGCTGATCCTGTGCTGTTTTTAGCTTGTTTCTCCTTAGGATACTCTCAGAAAAGCAGAGAAAATAGTCACTATTGATCTGACTGCTTTAGCTTGAATAAATGTTTAGTAATACGTAGCAAATGAAATATTTTTACAACCAAGCTTTACTGCCCAATACAATGTTACTTCTCATTGATATAGTTCAAACAATGTACAGTATTTTTAAACAAAACATTTGTTTAAAAAATTCTTTTCTTCCTTCTTAAGGTGTGGAGGGCAGAGGTTATTATAAAGTTTCTTGTTGGAAAGTCTCCATAGCATTTGCAGTCTGATGTCTGCTCATCCAACTTCAACTAGGGGGGTCTCAGTAAATGTTAACTCTTTTTCCCATTTCTTGCGTCTATCAAGGTTTTATAGAATACAAATGATGAAACAACACGTAAATATCTATGAAAAACCTTAGGTGACTCTCGTTCAACTTCATATACAATATTTTATTTCAAATTAAACGCAGTCTGATATGGTATAGAGATGTTGTTCCCATTTTTTCAGATGAAGGTGTTGACCACATGGCCATACGCTCCCCAATGCACAGTGATGACCAAATAAATAAATAAATAAATATCTGCCAAAAACTTAAAGTGAATAGAACTGTATCATATAACTTCTTTTCAGTGAAGAAGAAAAAAGAGTTTCATTCTTGAATTTCTGCATGTAACTCTTGATTCTTCTTTTATTTCACCTGTTTGCCTATGGTATGTGCCAAATGATTTTGTTTAGTTTTGGTTTGGTTTTTTTGAGTTGGCGTCTCCGTCACTCAGGCTGGAGTGCAGAGTCACACTCACAGCCACTGCACCCTCGACCTACTGGGCTCAAATGATCCTTCCACCTCAGCCTTCCAAATAGCTGGAATTATAGGCATGCACCACCACACCCAGCTAATTTTTTTTTTAATTGTAGAGACGAGGTCTTACCATGCTGCCCAGGCTGGTCTCGAACCCGCGGGTTCAGGCAATCCTCTTGCCTCCACCTTCCAAAGTGCTGGGATTACAGGTTTGAGACACTGCACCTGGCTGCCTAGTGATATTTTAAATATTAGTATATATACTAATTTAATATTCCCATGAGACAAATACTGTTATTATTACCACCCAATTGAACTGATGAAGAAAGCAAGGACTAAGAGATTCACATGAATGTCTAAGATAAGAAGCTAGTGAATAATAAAATGAGACTTGGAGTCCATAGAGTCCAAGGTCCCTGTCATTTCATCCTATTGCCTCTCAGGACAGATCTTGGAAACCAGAGGTCTAAAGAAACATTTGCTAGGCCAGCCATCAGGGGATGTGTATCTAGTCTTGACTTTACCAACAATTAGCTGAAGACCATGCTAAGAAGCTAAGATCATATTAAGAAGTCACTTGATAGCTCTGGGTCTTCCTTTATTCATCTAAAAATGGAAGGAGTTGCACATACAGGTGACAAGGATTACCAAGAAAGCAGCTATTAAGAGAGAAAATAAAATGGTTTTGGCTACATCCATGGGGAACACTTGTGCTTAAGGGGGTCTTCATAGTTCAACATCTTTTTAATTTACTTTTGGATAACACAGGTTATGGTTTCTACATTATAACTCTGACTCCAGAGTGCACACTTGTGCTTCGATGCCTATTGATCAAACCTAAATTTGTCTTCTATAACATAGGTTTATGCAACTTTATTTCTTCCTATCCTTCAACTCAAATTTTCCACTTCAGTTAGTGCCTATTTTCTATATGTGATTAGTTTATTCTCACTTCCTTGACCTCTACATAAGAATAACTTCTCCTCTCTATCTCTATCAAATCTATGTCTTGTTCAATACATAGCTCAAAGCCATTCCCCCACTCCCGTAGAACTCCCTTGTTAGCTCTTGATTACTAATTCCAATTAAACACTTTTTTTCTCTCGCATAGTTTGACTCTAGGTCATAAAGAATCATTTATTGTGACCTATCTCATCAATTTCTGCTTGTTTTTTCTCATCAACAAGATTGAGAACGAAGGCCATAAATGGCCCTCCACTTATACATTCTTCACTCAATAATCTGTGTAAATAGATGAATTCAATAAATACATGTTGACTTATCCATTGACTTCTGCTATGAACATCGCACAAGCACCTTGTATGTTAAATTATTATTTCTAGAGATTTCAATAGCAAACACCAAAATGAAATTATGAATGGTTGAGTTTTATCTTATTTTAGGTTATATTCTGAATATTGGGGATTTGAAATAGGAGCAATGTAGAAAAAATTATGCTTTCAAATGGATATCTGCATAAGGAGCATTTTAACAAGTGGCAATGCCTTGATCTGTCGAAATAGTGCAGAACAGGAGAAATGACTGTAGATTTACATCCTGTCTCAGGCAACAGCCAGAGTATTATTTGGAATAAGTTACCTAATAACTGTTTTCTTTCTGGTGAAATGAATAATAAGACCAACAACAGGGAATTGTGAGATATAGGTATAGACATATAGAGATATAGATATATATAGATATAGACATATACACACAAATATATATATATACACACACACACACACATATATATATACTATATACATATTTTGTTTTGTTTTAATCAGAGTCTTGCTCTGTCACCTAGACTGGAGTGCAGTGGCATAATCACAGCTCACTGCAGCCATGATCTGCTGAGCTCAAGCAATCCTCTAATCTTAGTCCCTGAACTAGCTGGGACTGCAGGAGCATGCCACCATGTCTGGCTATTTTTTTTTTTTGTAAAGACAATGTCTCGCTATGTTGCCCAGGTTGATCTTGAATTCCTGGGCTCAAGTAATCCTCCTGCCTCGGTCCCCCAAAGTGTTAGAATTACTGACTTGAGCTACTGCGCCTGGCCATGATATGTTTTAAATGAAAGACAAGTGAATCATTTCTGGCCTGGCTCATGTCAAAGAGCTAATAAATAAGTGATTTATATCTTGATTATGGTGATGGCTATCAAACTGTATGTATTTGTCAAAAGTTATCAAACAATACACTTGAATTGCACTGTATGTAAAACCTTAATAAAATATAAATAATTATATTTTATAGCAGGGCATGGTAGTGCGCACCTGTAGTTCCAGCCATTTGGAAGGCTGAGACGAAAGGATCGCCTGAGCCCAGCAAGTTGAAGCTCTGGTGGCCATGAGTACACCACTGCACTCCAGCCTTGGCGACAGTGTGAGACTCCAACTCAAAAAATAATAATAACAATTGTATTTTTAAAATAAATAAAGGGAGGCTAGGCAGCCAGAATTACAACCAAAATCCTGTCACAGATCCCATCTGCTAAGGACAAGACCACCGATGAAGCCAAGCATGGGAGACGTTAGGTACGATTACTGATGCTGTTTGACCTGCTACATTACCTGAATAAATTCACATCTTTCCCTGCTTCTCTGCATCACCAGCTCCAAATTCATCAAAAACCCCAGTGGATGGAGACAATTTGTTAAACTAGATCACACACAACGCCACAACTGCAAAGAAGTTTGGGAAATGGAGTATCCTTTTCACATTGGTTTCTGTAATAGAAAGCTGGCCAGAATACAAATAAAAGAGAATTCTCAAACATAGAAAAGGCATTTAAAGAATTAACTACACTGCAACATTTAGAAATTTGGCAAATTAATACAAAAAATACAAACACATCAACACATTAAAGTATATAAAATAACAAGACTTCTGTCCCCAAAATAATAAGCATTTAAATATATTTAATATTAGTAACTAATGTAAATTAAAAGTATAACATTTTAAACATAAATCTGGCAAACTGGCTTTTTATATATCCGATTTGGAAAGAATTTGGGGAAAATGAGGACTTTAATAACTGGGATGGCAGTATGCATTGCTATTATAATATTTTTTGAGAGTTCTTGGCAACTTTTCTACCAAAGTTTTCAAAAATGTTCATGTTCTTTGACCAAGCAATTTTATGCTAAGGATCACCCTAATAAAATATTTTAAAAGCTACACAAAAACAGCTACACAGATGTTGTTTCTAATAGTGAAATCTTGGAGAAATTATCAAAGTTCAACTATAGACAATTGATTATATCAATTATGATACTCTTCATACAATAGAATATTAATCATAAAAAATGTGTTGTAAACAATATTTAATGATATGGAAAGATGTTCACTTCATTAAGTGGATAAAGTTTATCAAATACATATTTACTACTGATAATGCATCTTCATTTACATGGAAAAATACTGTAACTATACATATATAAAATGTTAAGATTGGTGTTACTAAATGGTGATATCATATGTGGGTTTCTTTGTTGTTTTGCTCATCTCTTTTACTGAAAACTATCTAACCAATGTGTCTTTTATATTGGGAAAAGCAACAAACTTATTTTTTGAAGTTATAAATTGTCCCCTCAGTCTCCAAAGACTCATTTGTCTTGACTAATCATTATGTATTTATCATCTGTGGATTTATTCAAGTTTATTTGGAAGGTAGTTTTACATTTTCCACAAGAATCATCTATTTGAGTATCAAATATCATATGTTACTACCTGTAGCAAATTAAATATTTTTTATTTGTGTTAAAATTATCTCTTTTAAACTTCAAAAGGAGTTTGCACAAGAGGGGAATTAACATTTATTGAACACCTACTATGTGCCAGGAACTATTTAAATCCCATTCACATATGTCAGTTCATTTGCATTTAAGTCTGGTTCCCAATTATACACAACTTTCATAATTTGACAGGCATCAATCATTTTTCATTTTAGCCTGCATATTGCCAGACAGATGAGAGCATATATTTTTAGATTGTCCTCAGATGGCAGCACTCACATTCCTTTGATTCTGTGCAGGTGCCCTTTTCTGGACCTTCTCAAGCTATTCTCTTGGTTCCAAAATTCCACACATTGTTCTCCTGGCTCTAATACTCTTTATGATAATACACAGATAGATATTGCAGGTATTTTGAGAAAAAGATTGCTTTCCTGTGGGAGAATCTACTCTTGGAAATCACTCAAGTAATCCCCAGTTCAAGAGAATGTAAAGATTAGCAATACATTTCATCAGTATATTTTAAATATAAATTAAACCTACTTGTCATACATCTGAATCCCTGTTAGTGACATAACAACAAATGCTTCCCTAGCAATATGATCGCTCAGTTTTTGTTTTAAATGAGGTGTCTACCTTTGGGGTGATCTTATTCATTCTTTCTCTTTCTTGTCTGGATAACAAAATAGATACAATTCCATCCCAAATGAATCTAGAAACCCAAGTAACATAATTATCATGAAGCAATAATTTTGCTTCTGGGGTCAGGAGAAATCCCGAGGGTTAGAAACTGGAGACTGAATCTGTTCTTTTAGTTCAGCAGTGTAGTTAGTCTGTATTAAGTCACTCTGGCTAAAAGTGACCCAAAAATAACAGCACATCTTCTCTTTTCTCTCTCAGTCTCTCTTTCTTCAGCAAACCAATGTAAGATCACTACTGCAATTGACTTAAAAGCTCACTGAAAAATATGATTGTGCAAAGGATAGTGGAATGATCTTCATATTTCTGTGGAGCAGATCCCTTTACAAGATCCTCCTAAAAAATTCCAGTTTCTATTCTTTAGGAGCTAATGAGCTAAGGAAATTTGATAACTAACACATGACTTTATATTTCAGTTTTAAAACTTTATTACTGCAATGAATATGGGTACTGGTCCATAGAGCCAAATCCCAAAAAAACTCCAAATGGAGCTAATGAAAATTATGAGGCAGACCAAGAGGAAATCAAGCAGAAGTCCTAAAATAAATCAAATACTCTATAAAGCCATACATGAATGCCAATGTCTGTGAACAGGATTACCATATGCCTTATAGACCAATCATGTTATATGAGGCTTTTACTATAAAACTCATAGACTCTAATTGATTCTCAAGGCTTTAAAGGAATTAGAATCTAGCCAAAATTCCACCATATTTATAAGAGTCCTCTTCAACATAACCATCAAGGGACCACCCGGCCTCTGCTTAAACTTTCCCTGGGACAGGGAGCTTATTAACTCCCAAAGCAGCTTATTTCAGCTCCAGAAAGATCAAATCACTAGAAGGTTCTTCTGCTACTAAATTGAAAATCTGCTATCCTGGTCTTTCTATGCCCCTCTAGGAAGATAGCACATCTGAGAGTTTCCTGAAAATACATACATATTGTTCCTAAAAATTCCTAATAAGTATGCATAGTGTGTGTGTGTGTGTGTGTGTGTGTGTGTGTGTGTGTGTGTATGTGTGTGTGTGTGTGTGTGTGTGTGTGTGTGTGTGTGTGTGTGTTGTGTATGAGCATTTTGCTGCATCAAATGTCAAAAGCATTCATCAGATTTGCAAAAGTGTCTAGGGTTCATAAAAGTTAAGAATCACTGTTATGGGGTAACAGAATAAATCTAAACCTTATTCTACATAAGAGATATTTGAAGACAAAAATCACACAGTTATGGGTCTTCCTTTTCAAAGTCAACCATATGTTATTCCTTAACCTGCTTCTCATTTCAGTAACTTATTGAACATTTTTCAACATGTTAAATGCCACCTGTATAATATGATCCCCAAACTAGGCACACTATTCTGGGTATTCTGCAGCACAAATACAGCAAGTATGTCACTCCTCCCTTTTCTGGATGTTCAAACTCAACTAAGAACTCAACTGTTTCTTTCAGTTGGGCAGTTGCTGACTCTGTGGCCAGACATTGCATTATACAAATTAGGCTAAGGACCCAAGCAAAAGGAATGGTAGCCCAGCCAGCAGAGCTGTTAACTTCCCTGGTCAGATGCATGGCCTTGGTCAGGGAAGTCTAGGGGTTTTGTGTCACCAGGCAGCTCTCTTCATAGAAAGGAAAATCTGCAAAATGTCTCCCTGCGGACCTGATTTAATACCATCTAATATTATCAAAATGCCAAGTTTCATCTGTCTGTGGATTGTCTCTACACAGCACTTAAGCAATAAATAAATAAGTTATCTTCTCTATTTCATAGACTTAATATTTCCTTACCAGATTTTTTGCTAGAGGAAAAAGCAAAGGACATTTTAATTAATCTTTCTAGCTTTTCTATATTGATAAAGAGAGAAAATGAGGTGGAAAGAGGCACCCAGAAGAACATGTCAACCGATGAGGAAGTGATTCTTGACTCCTCCACCTTGAACCACCTCCTTCATTCGTTTTCCACCCACTACAAGTTGCTAATCAGACTGGTCAGCGCAGAATAACTTACATCATTCTGTAATTTTCTAATGGGCAGTGTTGCTGTTCTTTAAAGGTAAGTTCCCATGACTCCCAAGACTCTCTTGCCTTCCTGTGTCAGACTAGGTGGTACCTGCCACTGAAAAGAAGGGAGACAGGTATGCTTTCTCTTCTACTCCATGTAATTGGATAGGTAAATGGACTCAACACCCTCCTAGAGCCCAACTAGGGTTGTCAGATTTACTAAAAATATAGAATGGCTAGTAAAATTTTAATATCAGATAAAGAACAAATACTTTTCATATAAGTATGCCCCATGCAATATTTGAGACATACTCATACTGAAAAATATCTGTTGTTTATCTCATCTTAAAATGTAACTGCCCATTCTGTTTCTTACCTGTCAATCATACACCCAACCAGCTTACTCCCTTTTTCTTGCTTTTCCTCTCTCTTTCTCTCCTTCTTTCCTTCTTTCTTCTGCTCAATATCTTTATCTCTGTCCCAGGATACACATCACAGTTTGAAGGCCCTAAGATTGGGACTGGGAGGAAAAAAAAGAGTCTAAGAAATTCAAATTGGACTTCAAGCCTAAGCGTATTCTCTAAGTCATCTTTAAAAAGAGCTCTGTCTTTAAAATGGTGGTAAGGAACTCATTATTTAGTGATTGCTAAACTAGTACTTTGTTTTTTATCTGACTAATGTCCCTTGGTCACCATATAGCTTGCTGGTCAAGTGTCCTGAGAAAAGAAGAGAGTGGCAAGAAATTTGGAGGCAGCCCTGATTTAATACCAACAGGTATTATCAAAACCTTATCTTTGAATTGTCATACATGTGCAATGCAAAATATTATAGCCACTCTGGAAAACAGTGTGACAGTTCTCATATGCACTTTCCATATGACCCAGCAATCCCACTGCTACAAAGTAAATTGAAAGAAAATTCATGTTCACACAAAAACTTATGCACAAATATTTGTAGCATCACTGTTCTATTCATACTCACCAGAAACTGCAAAGAACGCAAACCTTCTTCACCAGATTGATGAATAAACAAACTGTAGTAAACCCATCAAATAGAAGACTATTGAGTAATCAAAAGAAACAAAGAAACAAAGTAGACAATGTGCAACAACTTGGATGAAACTCAAAGGCCTCAAAAGGTAACACATTGTAGAAGCTTATGTATATTAATTCTCAAAAAAATACAAAACTATGGTGTCTCAACAAAGATCAGTGGTTGTCAGGAGTTATGGGTGGGGATATCCCTAGGTATATGCTATAGAGCAGGGGTCTCCAACTCCAGGATCACAGACCGGTACCTGACTGTGGCCCGTTAGGAACCGGGCTGCACAGCAGGAGGTGAGCGGCAGGCAGCTGAGCTCCATCTGCTGTCAGATCAGCAGTGGCGTTAGATTCTCTTAAGAGTGCCAACCCTATTGTGAACATTGTGAACTGTGCATGTGAGAGACATAGATTGCACGCTTTTTATGAGAATCTAACACCTGGTTGATTCTGTTCTCCCTCCATCCATGGAAAGCTTGTCTTCCACGAAACCAATCCCCGATGCCAAAAAGGTTGAAGACCACTGCTATAGAGCAACCTATAAAGGGATAGTGTGAGAGAATATTTTGGGCTGAGGAAACCATTCTGTATGTATCCTGAATGTGGTAGTGGTTACAGGTATTCATACATGTGTCAAGATACGTAGAACTGTACACCAAAAAAAGCATTGGAAGTTTTTCTCTGGGGAGTGGAGTCTTATCCTGAATCCCTAACAACAAAAATGAGAACTACCACCCTTAAATTAAACTCTGTGTAACTAGAATTAAACCTGTCTTTCTTGTCCCTGTTTTTTATAATGCTTACCCTTCATAAACAATTAAATATATGGTCTGGGTGGAGCTACCTTTAGCCCCTGCAGCTCAATTGAATTTTCTACAGATATGAGAATCAAATCGTAATTTTATCCAGTGGAAAGAATTCTCATGTCATGGATCTCTTACTGTGACCTAAAATCAGCCCCCAATGATCCAACACTGAATTCTAAGTTATGACACAATTACTCCACTGACATTGCCGATAAACCTTCAGGTGCCTGAGGTACTTAATACATGGCCTCAGTGCATTGGTATCATCAATCAGAGTTTGAGCTCCTGCTCCAAGATGATACCCTACCCTGATTTTTAGACTTTTTTCTGAATGGTATGATACAAGCCCGCAAAATACAGGCTGATTCATAAGTCAGGCACCAGAAAATGTAAAATAGATGAGTTATATGTATATGAAAGAGAAGGAAGCTCTATGAAAAATCCACCAAGTTATCAGTACATAAGCATGAGGGGCTTTTTTTTTTATCACAAGTTAGAATTAACAGAGAAGAAAATAGGAAAGCAAATTCAACACAGATTTTAGTTGAAGCAACTGTTCGGTCCTAGGAGGTTCCGCCAGCTGTCTGGTTGAGTGACGACTCCACAGCCACAGCTCGCTGGTTGCAAAGCTGGGAAAGGAGTCAGAACTAAAGCCTCATTGCCATAGGAACACTCACTGCTGCATTTTCCTTCTCCTCATGAAGCTTGGTATATGAGAACTGCTAATAAGTTTCACATTTCTTGGCTTTATAAGAGAAAAATCTTAAGATGTGCATAACTTGGCAATATTTTTTAAGTTTGGAAGCTTGATGGAGTTTTCAGAGTATCCCTGCAGGATGTGTTCTTCTTATTCATTAAAAAAAAAAAGTGGGAGGGAAGAGTTGATACGAGAGGAAAAGTCACCCAGGTTCTAAACTTCAGGGAAAATAAAAAGATAAAATAAGATCAGGCACAATGTCTCACCCCTATAATTCCAGACCTTTGAGAGGTTGAGGAGAAAAGACCATTTGAGGACTGAGCAACATACACAGATCCCATCTCTACAAAAAAAAATTAAAATTTTGCTGGGTGTGGTGATATGTGCCTGTAGTCCCAGCTACTTAGGAGGCTGAAGCAAGAAGATCACTTGAGCCCAGGAGGTTGAGGCTGCTGTGAGCTATGATTGTGCCATTACACCCCAGACTAGGCAACAGAATGAGACCACGTATTCCAGAAGATAAATAAATAAAATAGATATAAAATAATACTCTTTTTAAAACACTGAAAGAAACAGAGGGCTCTACAGTCACATTATTTGGCAGTTTCCTGGTGATATATACTCCTTCCAGACGTTTAGTCATATCATGCCTAGTGATCCATCCTTCTGTATCACTTCCAGGTATTACAGCAATCTGTTTCTATAAGAATGGCCAATTACATTGTTTTTAATGCAACAAATACATATCAACACCTACCATGTACCATACCAGAAACTGCCAGGCACTAGGCATTGAAGTAAAAAAATAAATGACTAAGTTAGAGCTCTTGTCTTCAAAAAGTTCACTGATAGGGGAAACAATCTGGTTAGGGAGACATCTAGATGCAAAAATACAGTGAGACAAATACAGCCAGGAAACTACCAGTCATAGACTTTGTGCAAAACTAATTAACCCTGTCAGGAAGCAGAGGCTGGAGGGAGGCATTCCCTGAGACCAACAACTAAGCTCTGATTGACCAAAACAAGTTTTGACCAGTGAGAAATGGTAAATGTAAGAGAAAACATTCTAGCAGGGCTCGGTGGCTCAGCCTGTAATCCCGCACTTTGGGAGGCTGAGGTGAGTGGATTGCCTGAGTCCGTGGGTTCAAGACCCACTGGGCAACTTGGTGAGACCTCATCTCTACAATACATCAAAAAATTAGCCGGGCGTGGTAGTGAGTGCCTGTAGTTTCAGTTGCTTGGAAGGCTGAGGCAGAAAGATCGCAGGAACCCAGCAGGTCGAGGCTGCAGTGCCAGGAGCATGCCACTGCACTCCAGTCTGGGCGACAGAGTGAGACTCCAACTCAAAAAGAAAAAAAAAAAATTCCTACCAGGGATAAGAATGTACAATGACCAGGTTAAACAAGTACCAATTCAAAGATTTAGTCAAGAACCAGGTAGACAATAATATTGCCAAGAGTACAATGGCTTCTAAGATAGTAACGCAGTATGAACACAGTGATCAGACTCAAACTTTTAGTTATATGTAAATGTAAGTGAAAGAAACTCAAAACAAAATAGGCTTCTTATAAACTCTAGGCAATTGTCATGGATCTTCTTCTCCACGGTTTTTAAAATATGTGAGATAGTGATTGAAAAAACAGGCATTTCTGAACATATTTGAAGGCATATCATTAAAACAAGATTGCCACAGTAATCATCATTTATCAAAATTTTTAAGTATTTTCACAGCACTTATATATCAGCTTTCCTGTGTTCCGCCTTCCTCCATTTAATGTATTATCTTTTATAGATACAGTTTAATAAGTATATTATTGGTATGCTATTTTTATAAATTGGGAAATTTTTAGCTGGTGCTTTTGTCATGTCACTTTGAATGAATTAGCATCAAATATTTATATTTTTACTAGTCCAGAAATTAGAAAAATACAAAGAGATTTATGACAAGCTTATCTGTGAATCTTGAAGAAAATGGATTTGCCACCAGCTGCAGGAATGACAGGTAACTATTAATAAAACAAATAAGTTAGAAATAATAAATGCCATATAATAAAATTTCATAATAAAGCAAATGCACTAATCATTAGTCTAAATTAAAATTCATTAATAAATAAAAATAGACGGGTTTCCTATTAACAAACAGAATGTAGGGAGTGGTAAAGCCAATATTCTGACAATTCTCACTAGCTAATGAAAGTGGGTTTATTATAAAAGGCTTAATTGTGGTGAGACTCATTCCTAAGAAACTCCTCATACTTAGGCTTCATCGAAGCTTTAAATATCTGATACCAAAGAAGAAAAAAATTGCAATGACTTGGAGATTCAATTACCTAATTATTATTAAATTTGCTAGAAAGAATTAGTACCACTCTTCTCTTATAATGATAAAGCTAAAATGGCAAAAGCTAAAAGTAATTCCAGGATTTTCATTATGTTATCTATTCAGAAATCTCTGGTATATCCTCTGCTCATGAGTTAATATCTTGCTTAAGAGTGATTTCTCTCCTAGCAGAATGAATGCTACCTTAAGTCGGATGCTGTATTAATTTGACATAAATTTGCAAAATCAGAATTATAAAAGAATATGTACTATTTTACTCTTATTATGTGCCATCATTGAACAGTTCTAATGCTTAATTTGTTTTAATATTAACATTATTTTGATAAAATTACACACATTTTCTGCATTATAATGTATGAAAATTTTATTTCTGTAATATTTGCTTCTTTGGTTATAAAATAACTCTAAAGTAGTGGTTAATATATTGATGCCAGGGCTACTTTGATCACCTGTCTGAAGTGACATTGAAACTGAATGGTTTTTTAAACTTGGCATCATATGATAGACTCTCGTTTTACAGCTTATACAGTAGAATATAGTTGTTCACTAATGAGCTTTATCCTACCAAAGAAAATTATGTAAAGTGTTTTGTCTGCCCTTCTCTCTGTGAACTCAGAAAAGAGAGACATTCCTACTTTGACTTTGTACCACCACACAAAGATATGATTGGCAGAGCTGATTTTTTTAAGAGTTGTCAATAATACCATTATAAACACAAACTTCTTCACTAGAAAAATAATAATAACACCAGTGAACAGACATCAAAATATCTGCCAATTTGTTTAATTTGGTTTAAATAATCAGTACAATGTTAACAATTTACTATTAGGGTGAATCAATTTGGGACTTGTCAAAGAAACAATAATATTTACAGGTCTATATATTAGAATTACCACACAATATCATCATAGGGAGCAAGCATTTATAAAGTTAGTCAGTAGTCAGTAAGCATCAAAGTGTAGAATAACAAAAGGAAAATGCACTGTCATATATTTTAATCTACGGAAGATATTTTACAGGCTGATGAGATGGCAAAGGTATAGTCAAGTAATTGTTTCCTCGTTAAATTCTTCCCTTTATATCTAGGTCAACCTGACAAATAAAAGTGTTCTGTTTGGTTTGTTTTGTTTTACTTTGAGTCTCCTCATAGTAAATTCTGTACAGTTTTGTCATCTCACTTAGAGGCACTCTCTCTGGGCTTGCGTGGTTCTTTGGGCATGACTCTTACAGCACACTCCTCCTCCTCTTCGCTGTTGAAGTTTATTGACTTCTCTCTCCCCCACTAAGTTGTACCTTCCCTGAGAACGAGAATAAGCAAGTCTTTCTTGACTTTGCATCCCCAAGGCCTAGGACTGTGCCTGGAACACAGAATTTGCTCAATAAATATTTGGTAAGTGAATAAAGCAACCAACTCAAGGGGAAACAAAGTTCAATATAATGTGAATTAATATTAACAACTTGCCCTTTGCCTTTGTCTTGATCCTTTCTCTCTCTACCTGTCCCATGCTCTCAGACCCTCCTCTTTCCCCTCCTCTTAGGTTTTTCCTCCCAAAATGCTAGATATAATAAGCTATTATTTAAATGGTAAAGAATAGCATATTAAGTGTCTAGTACATATCCTGCAGAATAGCATATTCTGAATAAGTAATTTTTGAATAAAGAAAAGCAAGAACCCAAGGAGAGAGAAAGAAAGGGCAACAGTCAAAAAATGTTTAGAGGTGCTATATTTCTAAGGCTTATCACGCATAAAGAAAGGTTATTGTTCACCCTATCCCCCTCTGCCTTTGATGCAATTTATTATAAGTTGGGACAAGTCATCTTTATATTCACAAAGCAACCATGATTATTAGTTGTTGATTGAGATGTAACACTGCTGGTATTCTAGCATTTCTATTAACATAAACAAAAAATGTGCTTGGGAATTGTGTACATATAAAGCTTTTCTTCTATAATCTGTCTTATAATTATCTAAAATTAAACATGATTTAAATGAGAGAGCTAGAGTTCACATTGAGAAAGATCAACTCTAGTGATCTAGATTATAGCCCATTTCTCTGATTAAGAAATAACTATGATTCTGACACTCAGTTTGTAGGGAAATCAATTACATCAAATGATGCTCAAAACCCCAGGAGTGTAAGAAAAGTCAAACCCACACCTACCCATCCACTTCAGATGGGGACAAAATAAACAGCATGTGGAATCTGCATTATGGGTTCAGTTTAATTCAATCAATGTCAGAATATTTGTTTAATTCAATCAATGTCTGAATATTTGTTTCCTGGATGTTTGTTAAATATTTGCATGAGAGAATCAGGTTAATTAATGCATAAAAGTAGTCTGACTTCAGAGTGACTTTTGGTATAATTAGGAAAGATGGAAAGCTGGAAATGTTGGCTCCTTATGGAAATTGATTTCTCCTTCATGCTGACCAAATAACAGGAAAAAAAAAGAATTTTTGGTACAGTTTTTTTTATCTTGATAGCAGAAGATATGAGGCATTTTCTGTATGCTGTTAAAATTAATTTGTCAAGGATAAGCTAGGAATTAATACATTTCTATGATTGCTTTAGATGCACTTTTTTAGTTTTATTTTTTGTTGGCAAAGAATAAGTATATATGTATGGATTGCAAAATGGTATTTTGATGCATATATACATTGTGAAACAAACAAATCAGAATTATTAGCATATTCATCACCTCAAATACTGATAATTTTTGTGATAAGAACATATAAAATTCTTTTTTATCTACTTTAAAATGTACAGTTCATTATTATTAACTCTTTCAATAAATGTTTGCTATTGTAATTATTGTTTTCATTAAAATGCTTATGTATTGTAATGAAATAGTGATATGATACTGATGGCCTTGTTTTTATTATATATAACTTTAAAAATAATTAGATCTACACAAGCAAGATACTTTGAGTATTTTAAGAGGATGCCTTAAGTTATTAATGCTAAAATTCACTGAGTTCAAAAAAATGTTTCTGTAAACTTCCTCTGTAAATCACTGTTTTTTGTAACTTGAGGGGTGTTTTCAAATTGTTACAATAAGTGATGTATAAGATAAGCAACATAACTTTTATTTTTCCTACATTCAAGAACTTAAACCTTAGCTACTGCACATCCAGGATCAGAGACCACAAAGTAGGTGGCTGCTTATTGCATTGGATTGAACCAGGGCCAAGTAGGTCATTCCTGTCCTTCCATAAAACATCTCCCTTGTCCTCCTGTGCCATCATGCTTGAAAGTCTCTCTTTAGAGATTCATTCATTTGGGTTAAACATTATCCTCTGATTAAAAAATGCAAATAAATGAAATAAAACTTTAAGCTACTAACTCATAAAAATCATAAATCACAAGATTGGAAGCAGCCCTTGAAATTGTCTATTCCCACCTCTGTTCTATAGAAAATCTGTGTCTGATGATAACCCTGATTAAGCTATTTTTAAATGGCAGGGAGGAAAGCAATGTACAGGCAGAGAAGTCCATGGGTGTTGAAAACAGAGCTTATTATATTCACCATTGCTAGTAGAAATAACTGCTCTACTTCACTAATGCTGTATGTATCTTGATGAGAGAGGAGATAGCTAGCAAGAGAAAAGCTAGGCAGACAGACAGGGCAGGTCCCCCAGTAACAAAGTAGGAAACTTCCTTCAGACCCCTTGGACTGATACAGCATGTAGGTAAACAAGGGCCCCACAAGCCCCTCAGGCTAGGGCAGGAAAACACTCACTGCCCCATAGGAAAAAAAACCCAATCAGCTCACTGTTAAGTGCCCAACAATCACGTCACTATTAGGACCCTACCTCCAGTCAATTGGTTCTTAGTACTGACCAATCTGCACATCTAGTGCCAACCAATCAGCACACAGCTAATGCTAGCCAATCAACTTAGTCTTAGGGCTAGACATCCCCAGGTTTCAGTTCCAAACTGGCAACTCCCTCAGGTCCTCTCTTGCTGTGGGAGTTTTTCTGTCCTCTCAATAAATCTTGCTTTCCCACCTTCCAGCTATTCATGTTCCTCACTCCTGGGCACCAGTCAAGAACCCAGACCTGAAGAGCCAAAGAAGATCATCAGAGCAGAAGAGTCATCCACCGCAGAGGCTGGCTTGCTGCCTGTCGCAGCCAGCTAAACCAGGAAAGCTGCTGGCAGAAAGTGAGACGCCAAACCTGAGACACTTCTGGGGGCTGGCACTCTCGGAGCTTGGTTTACCAGTCCATTAGAGCCAACACTCCTGAGAATAGGCTTGCCAGCCCATCGAGCTGACACTCTTTGAGGCTCTGTTTGCTGACCCATTGAGCTGACACTCTTGTAGTCCAGTCCAACCAGAGAAAAATCCATATCATGGGCATAGTATCAAAAAGATGGATTATGAAGACTCACAGAGCAACTATCCTCTTACTATATAACTTAGGCAAGATTTTTTGGAGGGCAGTCCCCTTGTAGTACAGGCTTACCCTGCAAGGTAAGTGTTCTAGGAACCCATCATCGTTAGTGTACCAGCTAGCGTAGTGAGAGGCTGTATTGAACTTCGGTGATTTTTTATTCCATTTTTCCTTTTTTTTTAGATTCTTTCGATGTATTTGCCCATTTTAGAATAGATGATTTACATGAACAACCTCCCCATACTGTGCTGAGTGTTCAGCAGTTTTTGACCAAAAATGGCATGATCCCCATGCTTCACCCTCCCTATTCACTCCACCTAGCCCCAAACAGCTTTTGGTTTATTTGTTTCCCTGGATGAAAAAAATCCTCAAAAAAAGGGAAACATTTTGCTGATGTGGGAGAAGTGAAACAAAAAACTGCAGAAGCACTAAAAGGCATCAAAATCGATCCGTTCCAAAAACTGTTTTGAGCAGTGGAAAAATGTGTCTTGGTAGATGTATTGCATCAAATGGGGAGTATTTTGAAGACTACTGAAGTTTAAACATGTAAAAAAACCACACAATTCTTTTTCAATAATTTCCATTGAGGGGGGTCCCCTCTCATATATTCCATGAGGGCAGAGACCTTAATTTTATTCATAACTGTATATCAAACACTAGCACATAATAGGAGCACATAAATGTTATTGAATAAATGAAAGAATTATCCTATTCCCCAATGATTAAGAGAAGCTTTATAAGGAAATAAAAGTATATCTTTTCTTTCTATTCTCTCTTATACCTCACTTCAAACTTTGAGGGATAACTACTTACCCCATATCCCTCTTTCTAAAAAAAATAACTTGAATAAAATAAACTCATTGGCTTATGTATGCAGACATGCAAAGGTTGTCATAATGAGGAAAAAGAAGAGGAAGAGAAAGGGCAGCAGCCCATATTCGTTGTGTACCTACTTGTGCCAAGTGCTTCACAGACATTGCTTTTAAACCTCACAGCACTTTCTGAGATAGGTTTATTAACTCCATTCTAAGGTAAGGACACTGAGACATGGAGATATTAATGACTTTCCTAACAAACAATACTGGTTGTTGTAATTAAAATCTAAACCTTGGATGGTTTGACTAGAAAATCCATATTCTTTTTACTGTACTATGTACCCTCAAACGTCCAAATTGGGGAAAAAAATTGACAAGCCCCAATGCAGAGGTAGAATGGGAAAATCAGCATAGTAGAAGATAGTTTCACCAAAAAGAAATATAAATGCTTCTGGGGTTTTTTTCTTCTTCTTGTTGTTGTTGTTATTTTTACTTTTTTATTTTAAAGATACAGGATACAATTTAGGATTAGGTAAAAAGTGGTCATTGTATAGGTAAACTTTGGGCCTCCCTTTGGCCCCCACTTTGCATGGTTTGAGATCAGGTACTCTTAGTGATGTTGTGCCCCCCTACCCCACCCTCCCACCTCCCATACCCGGCAGTATCCCCCTACTGCCAATCCCTTTCTCAAAGTATTATGGTAAATGTCCTGGGTTCACTTATGAGTGAGAACATGTGGTACTTTGTTCTTTGTTTCTGTGATAGATCACTGAGTATGATAGACTCTAAATCCATTCAAGTTGCTGCAAAGTCCGTAACTTTGTCCTTCTTTATGACTGGATAATATTCCATTGTGTATATGTACCACATTTTTTATCCAGTTCAGTTTTGATGCTTCTGTTTTAAAGGCTAACATGAGTCTAGGATATATTTCTAGTTTTAGAATTTAATAGTGAAAGCCCATGCTATGACCAAATTAACTTTCAAATTATTAATATGCTTAGTAGATTATTATGTTCACACACATTGGTAATTATACCAAACAGAGAAAATCTTGACTTGCAAACTTAATGTTTTCTCTATTAGAATTTTCAGATGTCTTGGAGTATTTATCTCAATGGTTATAGTTAATTTTAATAGGTATGTGCTAACTCAGTGGTTGCAAATTCTGGAAAAGTACAACTGGTCATCCAGTAAATGAATAATTAGGTAAGATAGGAAACTAAACTAGTGACTGTATATTGGCAGCCTCCAGTGTAACTTGTGGTTGTAAGAGAAATGTTGGGTAAATTCACCTGGGTTGCATTAAGTCTGTGTGATCAGAGCTTTACCTCAACAAGTTGGAGGAAGTCACACTGTGCCCTGGGGAAGAATAAGTTAAACAGAACTGAATTAAAGTTTATTAGATTGATCAGACAGTATGCTAATAAGCAATCTGCTTCCCAAGTCACACTATCTAACTTGATTGAAAGGGACATGGCTGACACCTGCAAATGAGTTTTAGACACTTGATGTATGGACACAGAACATATTTGGTCAAAGCTGAACCAGACCAAGTCAAGCTAATGTTTCACTTATGTTAATATCGTCTAGGCCAGATACACAGAACCCACAGTGATAAATGCAAGCCGGTATGATACATGTACCTTGTTCAACAAAAAAATATATATATTTTGTTACATACGTTAATAAACATTGTTGAACATTTATCACCTATTGAACAGGTGAAGTTGTAAAGGAGAACTGAGCCAAGGGAAAGTTAAGCAAGGTTACTGAACCTGGAAAATTGGAAACAAAAAATGAGCACAATAAAATTGGATAAACCTAATCATAAGTCCTAACATCCCTTTCCAATGTAAAAAGCAATTCTCTCTAATGCCTCCAGGGTCACACTCATTTAGAAATTTGAAGGATAACTACTTACCCTATATCCCTCTGCCTACAAAAAATAACTTGCAAATATTAGCATTAAAACGCAAACAATAAGGAATGACTAAAAAGTGATTGCTAATTTTATAAGACAACTAGGTTTCTGTGGCCAAATTGAGATATCATTTCCATTTTTTGTATGTGAAAATGTCACTTGTTTACCAACATTATGACATACCTCTCTCTGTGTCTCTTTCTTTTATTTATTTATTCATTTGTCTGTTTGTTTATTCCTTTCTTTTTTCTTTCTTTTTTTTTAATTGGGGTTTCACTCTGTTACCCAGGTTGGGGTGCAGTGTCCTGATCACAGCTCATCACAGCTTCAACCTCCTGGACTCAAGTAATCCTCCCATCTCAGCCTCCCAAGTAGCTGGGACTACAGGTGCATACCACCACACCCAGCTAATTTTTAAAATTTTTTTGTAGAGACAAGGTTTTGACTATTTTGCCTAGGCTGATCTCATACTCTTGGGTTCAAGCAATTCTCCTGCCTTGGCCTCCCAAAGTACTGGGATTATGGACATAAGCCACCGCACCCAGTCATCTACCTCTGTTTTCTAAATAGCTTTACTGAGGTGTAATTTGTAGGCCAGAAAATATAGTCATTACAATTGTACAATTCTATTCTTTTTAGTAACGTATAGAATTGTGCAATTATCACAATCCAGAACATTTCTATTACCCTAAAAAGATCTCTCATGACCAGTGTAAGGTAAATGAAACCAGACCAGGCGAAATGGCAATAAAGGAGCCAAGAATAATTTATTAGTGCAATCCCGGGAGAGGTTCACCGGTCCATGTAACTGTGGGCTGGAAAAGTAGCGCCCTGTGAGAAGGGGGATGGGTTTATAAAGGGCACACTGAGATAAGCTGTGAGGGGGATTGGGGAGAGCGATCACTGGTTGGGACAGCTGTCTGCTGGCGATTGGCTGAATGGGGTTGCTAGAGTCACTGTAACAGGTACTGGCTGGCTTTGTGGCTGGAGTCTTAGTTCCAGTTACTCAGTTTTGCTGGCTTACTTTCGCCCTTCGTTCTCCTGGTCCGGGTTAGAACCATCTTGTTGAGGCCTTCCCCACCCTCCGGTACCTCCAGCCTTACATTCCAGCCTTTTGGTCATAGGGGCACCAGCTCATTCTAGCTACTTCCTACTGGGGAGGGGCGGCATGGGGAGATCTTAAGGCTGATATGGGGCCAGAGGTGGTTCAGATGGAAGGGGAGAGTATGAATGTAACAGTAGTTGGTTGACCATTATTTGAGAGAGTTCTGCCAGGCACTGTTGGAGAAACCTAAAAATACACAGGACCAGCCAGGCTCAGTGGTTCAGCTTGCAATCCCGTGCCTTTGGGAGGCTGAGGTGAATGGATTGCCTGAGCCCGTGGGTTCGAGACCCATCTGGGCAGCAAGACCTCATCTGTACAATAAATCAAAAAATCAGCCGGGCGTGGTAGCGCATGCCTGTAATTCTGGCTACTTGGAAGGCTGAGGCAGAAGGATCGCCAGAGCCCAGCAGGTCGAGGCTGCGGTGGCCAGGAGCATCCACTGCACTCCAGTCTGGGCAACAGAGTGAGACTCCAACTCAAAAAAAAAAAAAATACATGGGGCCATCGACAGAGGATAAATACAACAATCAGTGGAGTCAGAACAGGATTGCCACCACCCTGAGAATGGGCATCCGGTCAGGTCTTCTCTCCATTTTTGGAAGTTTTTTTGTAATTGTTTAATTCTGTCCTCGACTATCCCTGATTTATTGACATAGAAGCAGCATTCCTCCCTAAGAAATAGGCATATCCTTCCCTCTTTCACTGTTAGCAGGTCTAGTCCCCGTCGATTCTGGAGGACCATGTCAGTCAGGGAATCTAGTTGTGTTTGTAAGTCTAGGACAGTGTCCGCCACCTGTTGTATGTCCTCGATCAGTTGGGAGGAGAGCTGTTTGTAAAAGTGAAGTGAGGATCCCAGTCCTGCTGCCTCCATTCCCATGGCCATGGTAATACCCAGCCCTGCCAGCAGAGGTATGAGCTCAACTGCCCGCTTTACCCAAGACGTTGAGGAACCAACCAATGGGACAGGCAGGCTTTGGTTACTGGATGCTATTACAATGGTGGGGAGGAGGATGACAAGAATGCAGGACCCCTAGCAGTTGGGGGGCAAGACCGGGTAGATGGTAGTGCCACACAGAAGGGCAGTCCCGTTAAATGGGAGGCAGAGGGTGTTATTTGATTGGACCACAAGTAATCATGAGCAGAGACAGAGTGGGGCCCATCTGACCCCCAGGGTGCCGTTTCGTGTTGTACACTGGGCCACGGGCAGGTCACGTGGGAGAGGGATGTCAGAATGCGGTAGTGAAGGTGGACATTGGGTTGGAGGCATAGGGAGAGTTCAATTTCCTGTGACCAGGACAGGGGAGACCCAGGACTGGCCAGAGCTGAGGCATAGCCAGCAGTCCTTTGCTAAGCTGGGGTTAGTAAGGTTAAGCAGGGTATGGGTTTTGTTAAGGACAGAAAGGAGTACCAGGTTTTTCTGATAAGGGCCTTGGGGTTTTGAGAGGTTGGGGCACACCAACACCGGTCCATTCAAATGTTGAATGAGTTCTTCCATGACCTGCTTGGTGTTCTGCTGTTCTGCATAATCCTGCACCCCTCCCCGTCTGATTTACCCACAGGAGGTCTGAGGCTCCAGCAGATTTCTTGTTCCTGGTGTCTGGGACAAGAATACCCAGCATGTTGCCCCACGCTCCATCCTGTCCAGGCCTGTTGTTTGGTTGGTCTGAGGCAGACCGAGGCTTGCTTGTAGCAAGGTGCCTGGACAAAAGAATGGAAGGTTGAACATTCAGTGGGGCAAGGGGGTATCTTTCCTTGGGGATTGGTGGGGGGTCTTGCTCCCAGCAGCGGACTGTGCCACTGCCGCCTGGGCAGCCCACTTGGAAATCTCTTAACATTACTGCAGCCCAGTACTTTTGTTTTCCTAGTTGGCACGAAAATTTTTGATGATAGCACATACAGGGAACCAGTTGGTAGAGTTGGGGTTTTCCTGCAGAGACGCATTGGTCACAAGCCCAATCAGCCATTCCCCATGTCATCGTAAAGTTATTGGTTAGACTTACTAGCATCAATACGGCTAAACTGTAACTGGAGGGGTTCCATCTCATTAGATTTCCACACTTCATTATTGGGAGGGGCCCGCTTGAGTCGAGAAATGTGGTACCAGGAGGGGTGCCCTAACAGTTTAGCCACGGTAGGAGTTGTAAGGACTACTGTGTAAGGTCCCGTCCAATGAGGTTGAAGGGACCGGGGTTGGAGCTCTCGAAGGAGAACCTCATCACCAGACTGTAGAATGACAGCTGTCCGTGGGTCAGACGTGGAGTTGGCCTGGGGCAGGGTTTGGTCAGTGTGTTCTCGTAGGAGGTGTCTGAGGAGTGAGAGGTAGGGCAGGTAGAAGGCTAGTGGCGAAGGAGTTGTAGGAAGGCCGGTGCTAATGAGAAAAGGCCTACCATATATCAATTCAAACGGGCTAAGGCTGACCGGCCCCCAGGGAGCTGCACACACCCTAGTGAGGGCAACAGGGAGCAGAGCAGGCCAGGAAAGTTTTACCTCCAGGGAAAGTTTGGTTAGTTGGCCCTTCAGGAGGCCGTTTACCCATTCCACCTTACCCGAGGACTGAGGGCGGTAGGGGATGTGAAGTTTCCAGACGATGTTGAAGGTTTCGGCCACCAGTTGAGTGATTTTGGAAATGAATGCCGGGCCGTTGTCTGACTGGATGGACGTCAGGAGACCGAAGCGGGGGATGATGTGCTCCAACAAGGTCTCAGCCACCACCGAGGCTGTCTCCCAGCTCGTGGGAAAGGCCTCGATCCAACCTGAAAAGGTATCTACCATTACCAGCAGGTATCAGTACTTTTTGTGTCTTGGCATATAAGTGAAGCCCACCTGCCAGTCCTGTCCAGGGAGACACCCTCGCAGCTGGTGGGCCACTGTCCGGCACCAGAGGGCTCCTTGAAAGGAAACATATGCATAGGTTTGACAGGCCATATGGACCTGGTTGATGGTTTCTCGGAGACTCTGCGGCGAGAAAATAGGGGAAAGAAACCTGTGCATGGCCTCGGGACCAATGTGTAAAACTGGTGGATTGTGGCCATGATTTTCTTTGCCTATGTCTGGGGAAGGATTATCCTGTCTCTGAGGTACATCACTCCTGTGGCCCAACCATGGCGCCCTGGCTGAGGAGTCGCTGTTGTTCATCCTCCAAGCACCTTGGAGTTAGGGAGGGAGAAAGAAACAGGACAGGGGTGGTGTCCTGGGTTGAGGTAAGTAGGCGGTCCATGGCGTCGGCCAGGGCATTTCCTTGGATGACAGGGTCTTTGCCTATCTGATGGCCTCAACAGTGGACGGTGGCTACCTCCTTGGATTCTTGTAGGGCCTGGAGTAAATGTTGAATGGCCTTACCATTGACCACCGGAGTTCCTCGGGTGGTTAAGAAGCCCCTTTTTTTCCAGATCACTGCATGACTATGAGCAATAAGGAAAGTATATTTAGAATCGGTATATATAGTGGCCCTGCAGCCCTTTGCCAGCTGTAATGTTTGGGTGAGTGTCACCAGCTTTGCCTTTTGGGAAGAAGTCCCTCATGGTAGTGAGGCAACTTTTACCATGGTGGGAGGAGAGACTACTGCATAGGCTGCCCTGCGACCTCCATCTGGCCCCCTAGTTGAGCTTTCATCTATGAAGAATGTGAGATCAGGGTTAGACAGAGGTTGGCCAGAGAGTCTCATGTGAGGGGGGCTAAGGGCCTCTACCAGCTCCACACAGGAATGTTCAGGCAAAACTGAGGAGCTAGAGGGAGGAAGGAGAGTAGCTGGATTTAGAAGTGGCAATGAGCGAAGAGATACTTGGGGGTGTTTTGTGAATAAAAGGTGGAACTCTTGGACCCTAGAAGGGCTTAATAAGGATAATGACTTATGACCCAAGAGATCCTGGAGTCTGTGGGGGGAGTAGACCGTAACCAGCTGTTGAAGGGTAAGCTTTAGAGCCTCCTTGGTTAAACAAGCCGCCGCTGTCGGCGCCCGGAGGCAAGGCTGCCATCCCTGGATGGTGGGGTCCAACTGTTTGGACAGGAAGGCGACCGGTTGGTGAGAGGGTCCCACTGGTTGGGCCAGAACCCCGGCCGCCGTCCCAGTTCTTTTCTAGGTGAACAGGAGAAAAGGCTTGCAGACGTCAGGAAGCATAAGTGGGGGGGAGGCTAGGAGCATGTCTCACAAGCTCTCAAAGGCACGGGCTACAGCTGAGGGAGAAGTGAGGGGGCCGGTGGGAGTTTCCTTAGCTGCAGCATATAGTGGTTTAGCAAGTATAGCGAAATTGGGGACACAATGTCTAAAGAAGCCCACCAGCCCAAGGAATGACAAGATTTCAGCACCTGAGGTGGGGGGTAGGAGTTCCCTGATGGAGGTGGTGTGGTCCACTGTGAGGGCCTTGGAGGTGGGGGTCAGGGCCACCCCAAGGTAGGTGACTTATGGGGTAGAGAGTTGAGCTTTGGAAGGGGAGACCCTGTATCCCCACTGTGCTAGAAATTTAAGGAGTGAGGCCATATCTCAGGGAGAGACCTCCCTGGAGGGGCTATATAGGAAGAGGTCATTTATATACTGGAGGAGAGTGCTATACCCAGAGTCATAAGAGGACAGGTCCTCAGTCAACGCCTGGCAGAAAAGGTGGGGACTGTCACGGAATCCCTGAGGCAGGACCGCCCAGGTTAATTGTTGGATCCTGTGGGTGTCTGGATCCTCCTAAGTAAAGGCAAAGAGTGGCTGGGAGTCTGGATGTAGGGGGATGGTGAAGAAGGCATCTTTAAGGTCCAGGACTGTGAAATGAGTGGTAGTGAGGGGTATCTGAGATAGGAGAGTATATGGGTTAGGGACCACTGGATGTAGTGGTATTATGGCAGAGTTGATTATCCGCAGATTCTGCACCAGTCGATAAGCACCAGACAGCTTTTTTACCAGGAGTATGGGAGTATTACAAGAGGAGTTGGTAGGAACCAGAAGACCCTGGATGAGCAGCCGGTTAACAATGGGCTGGAGGCCCTTGCGATGAGTGTGTGAGATAGGAAATTGAGGCCTGGAAGGGAAGCAAGAGGGATCCTTAAGGCGAATGAGGACTGGGGTGTGGTGATTGGCCACCACAGGAGTGGAAGTGTCCCAGACTACTGGATTGACTTTTTTGGGGGAAATGGGGAAATCGGACAAAGGCTCCGGGGAGAAGATAGCACAGGTGAGGACCAGGAGCGGAGTTGGGGGAACTTGGTGTGAGGTGAAGCAAATAGATGTCCCAAGCTTGTACAGAAGGTCTTGTCCTAGCAAAGGGGCTGGGCAGGAAGGGATAACTAAGAATGAATGGGTGAAGGGATGGCTTTCAAAAAGGCAGGACACCAGACCTGTCTCCAGCGGCTTGGAGGGTACCCCCGAGATGCCCATAACCGAGACCTGAGAAGAATGTAAAGGCCCGTGGAAGGAGAGTAAAACAGAATAGGTAGCCCCCCCCGTGTCTACCTAAAGGGAGTTACCCGCTACCCATAGTGTGGCCCTGGGTTCAGCAAGGGTGATTGGGGTGTTCGAGTCCAGGCAGCTTCAGTCGCTCAGGAGGCCTAGGAGCTCTGGCAAGCGGCCCGTTGGGGGAGCCAGCCCCCGTGAAACTCTGTCACCTGGAGATAGCTCTCACCCAGGGGGCACTCAAACTTCCAATGTCCCTTTTGTACGCAGACCGAGCAAGGTTGAGTCGATGGCCTGGGGTTGGGGCATTGCTTTGCGCAGTGGCCTTTCTAGCCACACCTGAAGCAGGCTCCTGGAGGTGTTTGGGTCTTGGACTGTTTCCTGAGATGGGGGCCCTGAGGTCCCTGTTGTGCCGGCCTCAGGGCAGCAACTAGGGCTTGGATTTGAAGGGCCACCTTCTGTTTTAGCCTCTGGGCCCATATGGTCTCGGCTTCCTCCTCTTGGGCATTATAAACTTTAAAAGCCATATTCACCAGGTCTCGGAGTGGAGGTTGGGGGCCTTTCTTCGCCTTTTTAAGCTTGTGCCAGATGTCCAGAGCGGACTGGGTGATAAAGTGGGTAGCTAAGACCGTGGACCCCAGCGGTGAGGAAGGGTACAAATGAGTGTGAAGGGTAAGAGCCTCTGTTAAACAATTAAGGAAAGAGGCTGGGTTTTCATTAGGCTCCTGTGTGATCTCCCTCAGTTTGTCATAGTTAATGACTTTTTGAGCCATCTTTTCCATCCCTGCAATAAGGCAGCGGACCATCTGATCCCTCCTACTCCTACCTGTGGCACTATCCTGATAGTTCTATTGTGGGTCCTCGATAGGCACCACTGTGGCCCAGACGGGCAAAGAATGGTCAGTTATGTACCTGATCAGCATAGTCCTGAGCAGTTGAGGTGACGAGATCGCGCTCCTCGCGAGTGAGGGTGGAGGTTAAAATCACGTGGAGGTCGTGTCACGTGAGCTTGTATGCCTGAGTGAGTTATTGAAACTCCTTGGTGTAGGCAGTCAGGTTGGCAGAGTAGGAGCCTAGGCGCTTTTCAATCTGGGACAGGTCCTCCAGGGAGAAGGGAACATGTACCCAAACCAGTCCCTCAGCACCTGCCACCTCCCAGAGAGGGGCGAGTAACTGGGCCCAGGTACCTGGGCCCAGGTAACCAGAGGGCTGGTCTATTTAGAGGGTGGTGTAGGATTGTAAGATGGTGGCAGGGTGAGAGTAGGGAATGAGGTGGAAGGAGGGCAAGATGGCGGTGATGACAGAAGAGGAAGGTACAGCTTGTGGGTGGCTGGGGTAGAGCCGGAAACAGAGGAGTCAGGTGTGACGTCAACAGGACTGGAGGAGGGAGGCGGTGCCTCCATGGCAGTAGGGACAGAAGTGGATGGGGGAAGGGAGCCGACCGAACCTGGAGCAACTGGAGCTGAGGACAAAGGAATTAGAGATGGCGGACTGGGGGGAAGGGCTGGATATAGGAGGGGCGGGACAGGAGGTAAGGCAGGAGCAGACACTGGAGGGGCCTGAGTGGAAGAGGTCTGGGCAGAGGAGGTCAAATAAGGAGGGGGTTGAGAAACAGCAGACATTTGAGAAGAGGCAGATGGGAGGGGAGGAGAAGGAGGGGTAGAAGCTGTAGGGGGAAGGCCAAGGTCCTCTGGAGGATCTGTAAGGGAAGATTCCGATGCCGAGAGAGACTGATAGCCCCTATCAGGGGATTTGGCCAGGAGGACCTGGGCCGAGGAACATCTGACACAGAGATCTGAGAGGGAGCACAATCCCCAAAAGGCCTGGATATAGGGGACTTTGGACCATTTCCCAGTCCAGTGACAATAATTACTGAGATCAGTGAGGAGGCCGAAATCAAAAGTTTCCTCGGGGGGCCAGCGAGACTGATTGTCCAGACGATATTGGGTCCAGGTCCGGGAGGAAAGGAAGATCAGCTTCCATTTACGGATATCCTCAGACAACCCCAGAGTAGCCAGATTAGACATGAGACACCGCAAGGGGGTCTGAGCCTCAGTTTTAGAAGGCTGGCTTCCCATGGCCACAACCTCCATTCCTGGGTCCCTAAACAAGTGAGCCCAGCGTCCCAGACCCACTCAGAATAGGAACGGAAAGGAAGATCCACTTCCATTTATAGGGTTGGCGATCCAGAGATAGGGATGTCTCCACTACACCAGAGCCAAAGGCACTGTGCCGGAGGGGTAAGCCCAGATGCAGCTGCAATTTCGGAGGGCAGGAGGAGAAGTCAGGGAAAGCAAGGGACTCACCACGTTGTCTGAGGTCCTGGGGCCAGGTCCTGTTCCCAAGATAGGTCCTGGATCAGGAGAGGAGTGGGGAGCCCACTGGGGCTCCACACCGTCCTCCCGGGTTTTGGTACCAAATATAAGGTAAATGAAACCAGACCAGGCAAAACAGCAACAAAGGAGTCAAGAAAAATTTATTAGCGCAATCCTGGGCGAGATTCACCGGTCCATGTAACTGTGGGCTGGAGAAGCCATGCCCTGCGAGATGAGCGACGGGTTTATAAAGGGCACACTGAGATAAGCTGTGAGGGGCATTGGGGAGAGCAATCACTGGTTGGGTCAGCTGTTGCGTCTGCTGGCGATTGGCTGAACGGGGTTGCTCAAGTCACTGTAACAGGTACTGGCTGGCATTGTGGCTGGAGTCTTAGTTCCGGTTACTCAATTTTGCTGGCTCACTTTCACCCACTGTTCTCCTGGTCCAGGTTGGAGCCATCTTGTTAAGGCCTGCCCTGCCCTCTTGTACCTCTGGCCTTACAACCAGTTACTGATAAACATTGCTTCCACCCTCAGCCTCAGACAACCCTTGATTTGCTTTCTGTCTCTGTAGATATGCTTTCTCTGAAAAGTTCATTCAAATAGAATCAAATAAGATATGTTTCTTTGTGTCTGGCTTCTTCACTAGGCATAATGTTTTTTGATGTGCATTTATATCATAGCATGTGTCAATAGTTTGCTCCTTTTTATGACTGGATAATAATCCACTATATGGATACACCACATTTTGTTTATCTATCCACCACTTGATGGAAATTGGAGTTATTTTTAGTTTGGGGCTCTTATGAATAATGCTCCTGAACATTTGAGTATACAAATCATATGGACATATGTTTGCATTTTTCTTGACTAGATGCTAGGAGTAACGTTACTAGGAGCTATAGTAAATTAATATTTAACTTTTTTTAAAAAACTACCAAATTGCTTTCCAAAGTGACTGTACCACTTTGTATTCCCACAAGTGACATGTGAAAGTTCAAGTTTCTTTCTATCTCCACCAAAATTTGACACTGTCTTTATAATTACACCTACTTTAATAGGTATATAGTGCTATCTCATTTTGATCATAATTTGCATTTCCATAATGAGTAATTATTTTTAACATCTTTTAATTTGCTTATTAACTTTTGAATGTCTACTGTCAGTAAAATGTCTATCCAAACATTCCACTCTTTTTTTTTAATTTGGGTTGTTTGTCTTATTTTTGAGTTGTGGAGGTTATTTATATATTCTGGATGCAAATATTTTATTAGATATATGCTTTACAAATATTTTCTCTCAGTATGTGCCTTTTCATTCTCTTACAGGTGTATTTTGAAGAGCTAAAAGTTTTATTTTTATAATATTTAATCTATCTATTTTCCTCTTTTATGAATCCTGCTCTTGGCATCATTGCCTAACCTAGACACAAAGAGTCTCTCCTTTTTTTTCCTTCTAGAGCTTTTATTATGTTAGCTTGTACACTTGGGTCTACGATTCATTTTTATTTGATTTTTATGTATAATGAGAGATAGCCTATGCTTGGTTTTTTGAATATGGATATACTATTGTTTCAGTACAATTTGTTGGAAAGACTATCTTTTCTTCCTTGAATTGTCCTGGCACTTTTGCTGAAAATCAACTGACCATAAACATATGGATTTATCTCTGGACAATCTATGCTGTTCCACTGATAATATGTCTGTCATTACACCAATACCATGCTGTCTTGATTACTGTTGCTTCAGAGAAAGTCTTATAAGTGCATACTATACATCCTTCAATTCTTATTTTTTCAAATAAAAGAAAATTTATTTTTACAATCTCTATATTTGTACATAAATTTGGGAGACATGTTTATCAATTTTACAGAAAAAAACTTTCTGGAATTTTGATAGTAAGTGTATAATATCTGTAAATCAATTTGGGAATGATTGCCATTAAAAACTCTGAACCCTCCAACCCATAATATGATCTTCCTATTTATTTAAACATTCTTTTATTTCTTTGAGCAATATTTAATAGTTTTTGTTCAGTCTTGCATGAGATCGATTTCCTAATTTCATATAATATGAAATTTTATATAATATAAAATATAAACACAATTTTTAATCCTATGACTTTGTTTTTAAGTTCTAGGATTTTGGAGGAATTTTTGTTCAGTAGCTTCAGGGGTACAAGTGGTTTTAGTTTCATGGATGAATTGTATAGTGATGAATAAGTCTGGGCTATAAGTGTACACAATACCCCAACTAGTGCACATTGTACCCGATAGGTAATTTTTATCTAGGGTGTTTTTGTGGGTTTTTCTGTTTTAGTTTTTGAGTATCCTTTAGGATTTTCCATATACAGTATCATGTTGCTGGTGTTTGGTTTGGTCTGTTTTTGCTTTTTAATAACTTGCCTGGACTTAATCTGTGAAATCTTTCTTCCTCTTGCAGTTTGGGAACTGGTAACTCTGCCCATTTTTTTTAACCTGGTTTCCTAGGGGTCACCTAGACTGTACAGCAACTAATCAATACTTGATCAGAAAATGTGTTCAAACTTCTTGAGCTAATAAATGTTTCTACCCCTTGCTGATGGGTCTCTGGGTGGGTTGTAGAGCACTTTCTACATTTCCCCTGACTTTTACTTTCTATTAGACTCTCGGGATCTTTTCTGCCTAGGGGTCAACCAAAGAGTGTGGAGAGATTCTCCAGCCCGGAGTTGTCTCCAGCCCCTGAGTATCCAGGATGTTCTGATTATTTTGCCTGTCAGCTGATCTGTTTCTTGCCCTAAAAAGGAATGTAATATTAGCTTCGGAGAGCTATGGGCTTTCTCCATTCATTTTCTTCCAATTTTTTTGTATTCACTGACAACACCACTGACTTGGATTTTTTTCCCCTCCACTCCAAATTAAAGCAGCCCTCTCTAAGCAGTGGTGTTTTTCACAACTAGCCCTTTCCTGGTTTTACTGCACAGCCAGCCGGGTTGGGGATAAAGGGCCAGGAAAGGAAACAGCCCCAGGCAACACCACTACAAACTCCTACTGTTCTTACCTAACATTCAGCAGTTCTGATGAATAAACATTTCTCAATTTGTTGTTTGCCTTTGGTTGATTTCCAGAGGTTATTTTTGACAGTTTTATCCAGTTTTACAGTTGGTTTCAAAGAAAGAGAACTTACCAACCTCCTTCCATCCGCCATCAGGCAAAATGCTGTCTCGACCTACCACTTTTTTGTTTCTTCTGTAATGCACCCTGCTTAATTTGCTTGAATCTTCTGAGCCTGTTTAATTATTTTCAAGTTTTTTTCTTCACCATCTTTAGCCATTGACATTATGCCTTTTTCTTTCTAGAACATATTTTTCTTTTTTCATTTTTATACTTGTCATTTAGTATGCATATTTTTTCCTTTCTTTTAAGCTACTTAGCATTTAGAAATAATTGGCATCAGACTAGCACTTCACATACAGAAATATAATGCATAGTTGTTTTCTTCTTTTAAAGAAAAAAATGGGCCAGGTGCAGTGGCTCACGCCTGTAATCCCAACACTTTGAGAGGCCAGTAGGTTGAGACAAGCCTTGGCCACATAATGAGACTTTGTCTCTAAAAATTAAAAATTAAAAAATTAAAAATCAACTTGGTAATGTGCCTGTAGTACTAGCCACTCTGAGGGCTGAGGCAAGAGGATCACTTGAGCCCTGGAGTTCAAGGACACAATGAATTAGGATTGCACCATTGCACTCCAGCCTGGGCAACAGAGTGAAATCTATATGTTCTTATCATTTTGACATGTTATTTGATAATCATCTCATTAGAAAAAAGTGGCAAATTCAAAGGAGAAAATGAAGGAATTTTAATAAAGTTTCATTTATAAAGTTACAAGACAGTAGTTCTTAACTGGAGGTGAACATTTTTCTATTCAGATGATATTTGACAAAGTTGGAGACATTTTTGGTTGTCACACTGAGAAGTTCTAATGGCTTCTAAGGGTTCAAAGGCAAAGGATAGTGCTAAACATTTTATACTACACATGACAGCCCCCATAACAAAGAATTATTCACCCAAAATATCAATAGTGCCAAGACTGAGAACTATGAGTTAAGGAAACCAACAAAGGACAATAAATTCCTTTGGGATTACAAAGAATGTTACTTCATTTAGGCCCAAAGAGTCAAGGTGAAGGGGCAGGGCTGTTACCAGTGTGGAAAGGAGCCATAAGACAGAGGCTGACCCAGCTTGCACAGGGCTTAAGTTTGTACAAACCAAAGGATTCTTTTTAAGAAAAAGAATACAATATTACAAATATGAGATCAGGCATGAAGACAAATATTTTAAAATAAAAAAATCACAAATGTTTAAAATCTAACAAATACCACAAACATAACAAAATCCAGAAAAACAACATAATAATTTACTAATTAACTAATAGATATAACTTTGGAATGCTTTTTTCTTACATTTCTTGGTTGCATACTCTTATTAGTTCTTTATATAATAATTTTGTAATATCATTTTTATAGAGGAAAAAATAAGTCACTAATTTCTCTGACGTGATTAATTTAAATTTTTTTGTCACTTATAGTTTAGAAAATTTTTTACAGCTTCAAAATTTATATTGTTAATGTCATATATATTTTTGTTTTGTAGTCAAATTTGGAAAACCTTCCACCAAATGTATTTCATGTGTAAACTATAAGATTACAGGACATTTTAAGTTTTCTTGTGTAGTGACTAATATCAAATGCTCTTTGAATTGACAATAGTCATTAACCACTTTGTTCTAACTGTCCTCGTTATATAGTGTCTTATTGTGAGTTTTATATTATCTTCACCAGTGTCAGTAATTCATGTCAAAGCACCAACAAATTTACATCTTTCTCCAATGAGTCTGCATGATTCATTCCTGTTTGTTAATTAGATTATCAAACAATTCAAGAGCCTATTCATTCTTTCTATTCATACTTTATCTCTTCCTCTTAGTGAATTACAGCTTTTGGTATAAATTGAAATAAATTTTATTTCTCAATATCAGAATAGTTTATATTAATTTAATCACTCAAAATATCACTTTTGCTTCATATTTTATTAATTGTTTAAGTTGTCTCTCAATTTTTAAATAAATATATTTAAAGATGATAAAAAAATATATCTTTCATATGCCCTAATCGGCAGTCTCAAATTTCTCATTTGTTCTAAAATGTCTTTTCAAATATACTTCTCTATTTGCTATCTTTTTTCTTTTAATGAAAACATGACCATGTGAACACACTGTTGGAGCCCTTCAGTAGGCATTGGAGAGAGCCTGTATATGTGAAAGACTCTGAAGTTTAAGCTTTATTCATTTCACGGAAATCCTCCTCTAAATGCAATCACTGCCAACCTTGGTCCAGAAGGGAAGAAGCCAGGGAAAGAAATACTGCAACCTCTCTTTACTGCTGCTGCCTCCTATTGGCCAAATGCACCTGGAAGTCAGAGGGTAAGAAAAATGTAATGATGCAGTCTGTGTAAACCAACCTCTTGGGTCATAGAGTGTGGCCAAAGATTAAACAGCAGATCTGGAGGGGCAAACAGAGAACAAGATGCTCAGTTAATTGTCTTTGAGTAATTACTGCCTCTAAAACTTCTATTTTGCAGCATTTATGCCCTATTTTGGGTTTCTGTGCTTGTGTTCATAGTGAAGAAAGCAAAATAGAGAACATGATTGGCACTTGCTCACAGAAATCACTTCCTCGAGAAGCACCTGCTAGCCTAAGTATGCCTGTGAACACTGTACAATCTTGGTTCAGCAAAGCATATTCAGCCTCTAATACATTCACATATCATAATCATTTTGAAAGCTTCAACACATGTCTTCTAATGGTGTCACTCTATATAATGAGATATGCAAATTAGAATGTTATGGAGAGTCTTAATTGCATTATATCATTCAGAGTTGTAAATGTTCAGCTAGTTACAGCCCAGGTAGGGCAATCAGAAGAAAGAAAGAAAAAAAGAAATATTCTTTTGGCTGTTTGACCCAAAAATGAAATAGACTTACATTGTTAATAGGCATATTAATATGCTTCTCAGACATCTACTGTAACAGTGGGTTACCAGGGATGGCCTCAAGAGATGTATCAGCATTTCCTTATAAGTGTTTTATGAACCCTGACTTCAGTGTTTTGGGGCCCCCAGGCACTATTTCATATATTGTTTTAAAACTTATTATAAACCTTAAGGAATTTAAAAGAAAAACTTAAATCAAATATGGCTTGTCAGGTAAAGAGTATGGTAGGGCATGGGTATATCTGCTACAAGGAAAATGTGTTCCTTTTCATATACTTTCCATGTAACTAAATCATTTCCAAAATGTTTTTGGTAAATTCCAAATTCTGACATGATTTTGCAAGATATGAAAATGAAACCTGGGAACCTTTTTACATCTGAAAATAGATGGCTTTTTCAGGTATTATCAACTTCCAAACACACAAGGAAATCTCTAACAGATTGTTCTACCAGACAGCAGTCCCCAACACTTTTGGCATCAGGACATGTTTGTGGAAGACAATTTTTCCATGGGACTGGGGATGAGAGGAAGTGAGAATGTTTTACAATGATTCAATCACATAACTTTTATTATGCACTTTATTTCTGTTATTATTACATTGTAATATTAATGAAATAATTATACAACTCAACATTAAAAAAAGAGACATGAATGGAAGTAGTAAATAAAATAATGGGCAGTCCACGCAAAGACTAAAATAGGTGTCAGATCTGACTTAAAGACTGCCACCAGATGCAGCTGTACAACTGAAGTACATCAATTCACTTGTCACTCATTGATAGCGTTTTGATATGAGTATGTGAGCAGTTAATTTATTGTGGTCTCTGTGCAGTCAAACCTCACTGCTAATGTTAATCTGTATTTGCAGCTGCTCCCCAGTGGTAGCATTAATCCCTCAGCTCCAACTCAGATAATCGGGCATTAGATTCTCATAAGGAGTGCACAACCTAGATCCCTCACATGCATAGTTCACAATAGGGTTGGCCCTTCTGTGAGGATCTAATGCCGCTGCTGATCTGATAGCAGATGGAGCTCAGACTGTAATGCTAGCAATGGGGAGTGGCTATAAATACAGATGTAGCTTTGCTCACTCACCTGCCACTTACCTCCTGCTGTGCAGCCCAGATCATAATAGGCCACGAACCAGTATCAGATTCCAAGAGCAGTAGACTGTTGAAATACATAATACACCAAATAGATTTGTTCTTCCTCTAAAAAGCACTACCATCTTCTCCAATAAGCACTCCCACTTCATTCTACCATCTGCATCTCATCACAACCACCACTCTTGCTGTTCCTTTTACCAAGAGGTCATTGTGCTGGGGCCATGGTCTTTCAAAGTTGCCTCTAACTTGCTCACTTACTGCCGTTTCTTGGATGTTTTATCTAGAATAACATGCCTCCACTCCTACACAATCTATTTTATAGCATTGAAATTCATGAAATTCAAGGTAGAAAATCACAATTTTCACTAAGACAATCTAATGCTATCATTGGATTCTTGAAAAAGGCATGCGTTTATTCTCTTGCCTAATAAGCAGTAACACTTGGGTGTTTCAGCATTATGTCACATTGAATGCATTCAGAATGATCTGATTAGCTTTCCAAGATAAGACACCTGAATTGAGTCCCATATTTCTGTCAACAGCATTATTTTCACATTTATCAAGTCTCTTAATTTGTTGTTTGTTCTTTTCTCCCTCTTATTCACTCTCTATAGCAAATTAATCCATAAGTTATATTGGAGTTTCTCTCTAAATGCTTCTCACATTCTATTCCCTTCCTTGTCATTCCCTGTCAACACCAATGTTCTTGCCATTTCATGCCTAGTTTATTGCATGAGCTTCATAAATCACTTCCATCCAATCTATTCTACAAATTGCTTCCAAATTAGTATTCCAAAAATACAATTTTTGTGCCACTTCCCTGTTGAAAATCTTTCATGAATATCCAATAACAAAAAATGATAGTTCAATCTCTTCAGTTTGGAAAATCTTGCAATTTATCAAAAATCCATCCCATGTCAGAATTCTCTTATTCCATTAACCTTCCCAGGGTTGGCATGGGCAATCTTTACTAGAGGTAAATCAGAGTACAAGAAAGAATGCACTCAAATTCAGAGTGGCAGGAATCACTAAAATTTAGAGTTTCGGCCCCGTGGAGAGATACTTGCAAGAATATCTGTATCAGGGGGCTAGATTCACATACTATCCAATATAAGCTTTCTACTCTGGGCACAAGTGGTTGTCAGACTTTAGTGAGCATCAGAACAACCTACAAGGTTTGTTAAGACAGATTTCTTGTTAAAATGCCCAGTTTCTGATTCAGTAGGTCCAGGGCCAGAAAATTTGCATTTCTAAACAAGTTCCTAGATGAGACTGATAAAGTGTGGAGACCACACTCTGAGAATCAGAGTAAACACATTCCCCTTACTTTTTCTTAAATGTTAAGTATCCATTCTCAACTCCCAAAAATTGGCTAGACTGGCCATGCCACTCTAACCCTACTCAAACTTCTATCCCACATGAAACTGCTTCTTCTCCTGGTGTTTACATCTTTTTTTGTCTTTGCCTATAGCACGTCTTTACCTCTTTTGTTATGTTTTGCATTGATGGAGGGAGGAGAGACAATTCTTTGGAAATAGGATCGGTAGACATAGATTCTAATCCTGTCTCCAACTGTGTGACTTTAAGTAAATAATTTAAGTTCTCAAGGTCTCTTTTCTCATTTGTAAAACAAAGATAATAATATCCCTTTATTTTGTGCAAAGCTACCAACATTTACTGGGTTTTGTTTTTATATTTTTGTTTTGTTTTGTTTTTCATCTCTCCTAGTTAGTTTGATCCTGCTATTTAGAACTTTTCCCCTGCCTTCCCAATTCTGGAGGCCAGTGTGCCCATTGAACATATGTTTTATGAGATCTTACAAACTTCAGTTATAAAATTTTCAAAGTGAAAAGACTATAGTGGTCATTAAATGTAACCCCTTCATTTGAGTTCACTGTCAGAAATAACATATTTGGTAGCTGATGCATCAGGCTCAATCCTCTTTTTCTGATTTCAACTTCTCAGATCAAAGCTTTTTATTGAGGTTAAAAGGTTACTGACATGGTGTAAATTGGTGTAGGTAGTGGAAAAGGGGAGGTAGTTAATTTGGCTAAGGAATTTAGAGAAACAGACAACACACAGGAATTCTTACTTAAAAATATCATCAATTCCATTATTACTTAGTCCATCATCACACCTTCATTTCTGAGTCTTAAAAGTCAGTGGCATGGAATTATGCTAAATGAAAAAAAGCTAATCTCAAAGGTTACATACTGTATGATTCCATTTATATAACTTTTAAAATGATAAAATTATAGATATGAAGAACAGATTAATGACTGCCGAAGGCTAGAGAAAAGAGTGGTGTTGGAGAGGTTGTTATTAAGAGGAAGCAAGAAATATCCTTGTAGTGATCTAACTGTTCTGTATTTTCGCTGTCATAATGGTCCACAAATCTATATTAGTGATATTGCATAAAACTAAACACACACACACACACACACACACACACACACACACACACACACACGAGTGCATGTACAACTGATGAAATCTGAATAAGGACAGTGAATTGTATCAATGTCAGTTTTCCAGTGATGGGATTATACTATAGTTATTCAAGTTGTTGCCATTGGGGAAAACTGGATAAAAGATACATGGTATATCTTGGTATTATTTCTTACATGTGAATCTACAATGAGCTCAAAATAAATTTAGTTTTTTAAAAAAGGTGATGGTGTTCATTGGCTTTAAGTGTTGGTTGTTTCCAAACACCTTGGCTGAAGGTCCAGTTTAGGGAGCAAAATCCCTTGGAGATAGTGTCAGGATATTCCTGGGATATGGCTAGAACTCCTGCAAAAAGAGAAGGAAGCTTAGGAAGATGAAAAGAAACATGTCCACAGTATCAGTTTTGTCTACCTCTGGTTCTAAATATAAATGTTAAAGTTCAAAAATCATAACCTTCTTAGTGCTAAGAGTTCACTATCTTAGACCTCACTAAGTAGGTTCAATACATGTCTCTTATGGTAATTGAGAAATATTTATTGAGTACCTACTATATGCCAGGATCACTGAATTTTACCTTTTCTTCTATTTTTTATTTAAGGTCAAACATTTTAGTAATGGATTGATTTTACATGAAAATCAACTCTAAATGGATCAAAGACCTAAACCTAAATCTTCAAACTATAAGAATCTTAGAAAATGCAGGAGACCCCTTATGGAAATTGGAACTGGCAACCAATTTCTGATCAAAACCTCAAGTGCCCATGCCATAAGAGATAAGATGGACAAGTGAAACCTCATCAAACTGACCAGCTTCTGCAAAGCCAAAGAAACAGTAAGAGAGTGGGGAGACAGCCCACAGGCTGGGAAAATTTATTTCCCAACTCTATATCTGACAAAGGTTTAACATCCAGAATCTACAGGAAATTCAAAAATGCTGAAAAGATTTTTTAAAAAACAGCTCCATTACAAAGTGGGCAAAAGATATGAATAGACACTTCTCAAAAGAAGTGCAACCAATAGATACATGAAAAAGTGCTCAGACTCACTAGTCATCAAAGAAATGAAAATTAAAACCACACTGAGATACCGCCTAACTCCAGTCAGGGTGACCATCATCAATAACTCAAAAAACAACAGATGCAGGAGAGGATGTGATGAAAAAGGAACACTTCTACACTGTTGGTGGGAGTGTAAACTAGTACAATCTCTGTGGAAAACAGTATAGCAATTCCTAAAAGATCTAAAAATTGACCTTCCATATACCCAGAGAAACTCAGATCACTCTATGAAAGATACCTGCACATGCATGTTTATTGCAGCATTATACACAATAGCAAAAACATGGAACCAACTGTGCTGCCCATAGAAAGGACTGGATTAAAAAATGTGGTACACATATATATGATGGAATATTATGCAGTCATACAGGACAAAATTTTGAACTTCTTAGCAACTTGGATGCATTTAGAGACTATACTAATGAGTGATCTAACACAGAAGCAACAGGATACCATATGTTCTCACTTATAAGTGGATCTTGGACAATTATCACAATACTATATGAAAGGGATTGGCAGTAGCGGGAAACTTCCAGGGGAGGGAGGGGCATACCTCATCAACAAGAAAACCTACATAATGAACACTTGCATACCTAACCCTGAATTGTACCCCACATATTTAAAATTGTTTAAAAAGAAGTGGATTGATTTTAGAGGCCCTCTAATCCAACTCTTTTAATTTATGGAACCCAAAACAGAGATCTAGAGAAAAGTCCCTCACTCAAGGCACAGCAAGTTATTTTGACAAAGTCTGTATATTTTATCATTTATGGTTTTGCTCACTTAGTTAACAAAAAATGTCTTTTCTTCCTCATTCCTTCTGCTCCTCAACAAAGAGAGCAACTGGGCCTGATTCTATTGGCTCATAATCCACCTTGAAACGTGACTCTTTCAAAGCTTGCATAAGTCAAAATCACCATAGATTCTATTCAGTTCACAAGCCTTGTTCTTAATCATGATGCACGAATGATGCCTACGCATAACTTACTTTTCCTGTTTTGTTTTGTTTTTTTAACATTATCCCAGTAATCAAGAGAAAGAGAAAGGGAGAGAATTAGAGAGATTGAGCTTATAAGAGAGAGAGAAGTCTAAAAATTGTAATGAACCAGAGAAAAAGCTAAACCAGAGCCAGGTCAAGGGCATGGCTGGAAAAGTGTTCTCCGATGTCCCATTTCTATAGTGTCTTACTCAGGCAGAAGATGCCAACAAAGATGTTTGTTATCAAAGCTTAATTAACTGTGAATGGTTTGCACTTTCAAAGGAAACTTCTGAAGGCATATTATAAATTACAAACTAGAGTGTACTTCACACAGCAGTTAAGGTTGTTTGGGATCAGGTGGAGGGCCATGCCCAACCCATACTTAATGCTAATCCAGGTTGTAAAGGGGATATAAGTGTGCCCTGGCAATCTATTACTCAGCAAGAAACTAACAATTGCTTTCTTTTTTTTTTTTGAGTTGGAGTCTCACTCAGTCGCCCAGACTGGAGTGCAGTAGCACACTCCCGGCCACCGCGGCCTTGACCTGCTGGGCTCCGGCGATCCTTTCGCCTCAGCCTTCCAAGTAGCTGGAACTACAAGCGCACTCTACCACGCCCAGCTAATTTTTGATTTATTGTAGAGATGAGGTCTCGCCAAGTTGCCCGGGCAGGTCTCAAACCCGCAGGCTCAAGCAATCCACTCATCTCAGCCTCCCAAAGCGCTGGGATTATAGGTTGAGCCACTGAGTCCAGCCATTACTTTCTTATGTTTATGATTCTGTGCATCAGGAAAGCTGGGGAAGGGTCAAAGCTAAGATGGCTTGTATCTGCTCCATGATGTCTGGCACCTCAACTGGGGTGGCTCAAATGGCTGAAGATGACTGGGACAGCTCTATTGGGATCATATATCTGAGGCCTCATATTCTTAACTTGGCATCTGCTGGAGCTGAAATGCTTAACATAGTTCCTTCATTCATATGCCTGGCATCCAAACTGTTATCATTGAAGCAATGGGGGGCTGGCCTATGTCTCTCTCTCTCTCTCTCTCTCTCTCTCTCTCTATATATATATATATATATATATATATATATATACAACTCTCTGCATAGTTAACTTAGACTTTCTTACAATGTGGCTGTCCAGGGTTAACTTCAAACATTTCTGAAGAGCAATAATTCATCTCTTTTTCACTCATAGTGCAGTTCTCACATGCTTTTATAAACACATGCCTTTCTTTAACCCATGTTTTATTATGTTGTTCCTCTTACTTCTCATTAATATCATATTAAAACTTACTGATACAGTCGGAATGTTTGCATACCCATAAAAGGTATATGATCAAACATAATCCCAATATAATTGTATTAAGAAGTAGGCTCTTCGAAGGTGATTAGGTCATAAAGAATCCCCACACATAAATGGGATTTGTGCCCTTACAAAAGAGGCCTGAAGAAACTTGTTTGCCCATTCAACCATGTGAATGTGCCTATCTATTAAACAGAGAGCAATCCTTCACCAGATACCAACAACTGTTGCCTTGATCTTGGACTTTCCAACCTCAAGAACCTTAAGTAGCAAAGTCCTATTGTTTATAAATTATTCCATCTAGGGTATTTTGTTATAGCCAGCCAAACAGACTAAGACATTGAGGATTTGCACTGAATCCTAAAACTAGCTTTGACAAATAGCACTGTAATGCCATAGTAAATATTTGATCAAAATTAGGCAGCACACCTAGGATGGGTTTAAGATGCTCCAGCTGAAAAACACAAGAATAAAGTTGATACACTGATACGTTTAAATCAGTGATCAGAGGGTTTCAGTGGTTCTTCAAGTTTCTAAATATATAGTCTGAGCAGGATGAGTAAGAGCAAAAGTTATTTCATTTCCAAGATAAAATGCTGTGTTGAGTCATGTTTGTAAATAAGAGTATAGGAAAAACTGGATTTCCAGCATAGATTGTAGAGCAGATTGCCTAGATTTTAAGCCCTAGAAAGCTGAAGATGCCACTGTCATTAATCTCCCCCCTCTCTCCCACCACCCTTGTGCTGAGCTCTAATGGGATGTCCCATGATATCCCATGAAGTTCAGCACTGTGTTATGCTACATAGGAGAGATATGTGATTTCAGGGCTCTCATCTTCCTCTTAAAAATGCACTTGTACCATGTGCTATATTCCCTTAGTCCCTCAAACTTGTTTAAGAGACAACTAGATTATTTAACAATGTCATACATGCTAATGTGACAGTGCATTACACAAGTTTACTGTTTTCATAGCAAGATACCCCATTTGCTTCAAAGGGACTTTCTAGAATATCTATCTCATCTCTAAGGAATAATTGTTCTGGTAGAAATGCCATGTTCCACTGTAGGTTTGTTGGGACAATCTGAGGATAAATGGTCTACTTTAGTGTCAATCAGGTATTATAGTCAATAAAATTCTAAGTTTTATAACTTAAAACTCTGACATTAAAATGCTCCTTTATATACAACTGAATATTTATGTATCAATTCATTCTGGAGTCAGTATAGCATATTAGTTCAGAACAATGGCTCTGGCTCCTAGTTACAAGGTACTGGTGTTAAACTTTGGTTTCAACAATTCTCGTCTATATGCTTCAGGGCAAGCTACTTAACCTCTCAGTGCTTCAATTTTTTAAATCTTAAATGGAGAATATAAAAACACCCTCTTTACAGGATTTTTTTGATGACTAAAAAAGTTAATGCACATAAAAGATATGTAATGAACACTCCCTCAATGAAAGTTGTAAATAATTATTCATTTATTTATAGCTAGCTTATTCCCCAAAGGTTCAAACAACTGAATAAATGAGACATTATATATGTAAAACAATTTCATAGTTATGATATTATCTTCTTATGAATAGTAAACAAAATAAGTAGCTCTTGAACAAGGAAAAGCAATAATTCCCCCTCGTATTGGCTATGCACTATCAACTCAAACTGAATTTTAAGAAGATAATACTGAGAATTAACAGCTACCAGTGAGGAAGAAGAAAAATTCACCAACTGTCTAGTTACATGTATTTCCTACTAGATTGTACTCTCTGGATAAGCAAAGACTATGTCTATCTTTTTCATTTTAATTCCCAGCTCTAGAATTTTGCCAGACGCATACTAGGTGCCCGATACCTTTTTAAATAACACTAAAAGTCTTGAGTAGCAGAGATGATTGTACAAAACAATAAACTTATATTTGTCTCAGTAATTTCTTCTATGGGGTGATGTTTAATATAGTTATCCTATACACCAAATTATATTAAGTTCTAAAGTATGTTTCAGGTTAACCTAGAAAAATGGAGATAGAAAGTCCATGTCAAGTCCATGTGTGAAATATTATTTAAAGTAAGAAAAATGTGTGCACCTTGTGAAGATTTCACACACATACAAACACTGGAAGTGTTTTCAAATAACTTCTGTATGCTTTGTTTAAAAAAATTATACATTCAGATTTTTTTTTAATTTCATAACAACGTGAAATAAATACTTGTATGTCTCTCTCCTGTGTTCCCATCACATGTTGTGCATAACTCTTTGCTAACACTTCACATAATGGGGTGTATCTGTTGATTTTTTTTGAATGCTCCACTAGATTAAGCATCAATGTCTTTTATTTTTTTATCCCTCATGATATCTGATTTATAGAAGAAATCCCATAAATATTTGTGTAATTAACTCTCTGACACCTTATATTCTATATAAATTTCCTCCTTATGCATATTTGACCACAGAGATAATCATCTCCTACCTAAATCTTCATCATCAAATGAGAATGAAAGTGACTTTTGGTACTCTGTGTCAATGGCTACCCACTGCCCTTCAGATAACCTTAACACTATTTATAGGATCCTGTATGAGTCAACTCCTGCTTGTGTCTCCAGATCCATTTCTTGCCATTTTCTGTCTCACAATGTCTCTCAAGTTCCCAAGTGAGCTGTATTTTATGAATTGGCTAACCAAGAGTTTTTTGAGAGGATCAAAAAGAAAAACTTTAAGTCTTTAGCTAACCTATTATTTTCAAAAGTAATTTTAGGTAATAAATCTTTTGTCTGGTAGGGATCAGTAAGAAAGAATGCAGGTTACTCTACAAGGGCTCCAGTGATGACTCCTTTCTCTGATTTTTGATTGTCAAGTTCTAAACATGATATTATCTTGTCCTTGAATTATAATTTATTTTGATTAGAGATTGATTTTTTCTTTAGTAAATATTTATGACCTTGAAATAGATACATGGCAGCTGCAAATACATGATTTTTTAACAATAGGCATTACATTTGTTTTTATCATAAGTTTTCCATAAAATATAAATTGTGTGATTTTCATAGACATATTTGCATCTTTCTAACCACGTTAAGTGCTTTACTCACCTCCTTGCAATAGCGATTTATCTAGACCTGTTGTTTTAAAAAATAAGATCTTTATTTTTGCTGAAGCTATTACATTATCTAATTCTTTGAAAAAATGGTTATTTTTAATATGAGTTGTATTTTATATCTATCAATATTTATATGTTCCTCCTCATAGATTAAATATATAAATATTTTCCTCTTAGAGTATACGTGTTTTTCTTTTCTTTCAAAAAGAATGAGCATTTACATTACCATGCTTGAAAAAAGAAAGAATGATATAAACTGGGTATTTCTCCTCCAACAGCCCCTACCCCTGATTTTTTGGCTTATGTTTACAGAAACCTCAAAAGAATAATCACGACATACAAAAATAAGAAGTAAGTCACATTCCACAAATATTTGTCTATAGAAGAATTCATAGCCTTCAAGTAGACCATGCAATCTGATGCTCTGAGTTGTGACCTGGACACATGAAAGTTGCCTTTAAAAACAGAACATATTATCATTTCATAGTTCTGGGTTACCTTTAGCATAAGATTTGCTAGCAGCAAGACACATGACAAAGCTGAGTCTGAATTTAGAGAACCCCTAATGGATCTCTTCTTAAAGAAACCAGATAACATGAGGACACCTTCAAAAACCAAGTGTTATCAACTAGAAATTTGTGATGAGAGGAAAGAATACCAACATCTTTTAAAGCCCTTGTCTTCTCAACACACATAAATTATGAAAAATGAGTTTTTTTACATGAACCATTATTGAACAAACTTGCATTTTTTGCAGTGGTACATATTTTTAGTTTAAATATGATTCCTCTTTAAACGAGCAAATTTGTCTTCTTTTTATAAAGTTTTCAAGGATGTTACAAATGTGGTCTTCATATACTATTTATTCTTCCACAGTAGCACTAAAAAAAAAAAACAAAAAAACTATGTTCGTCATTCACATAGAAAAAACCGGAACTCTTGATCCTAGGTTGACTCACATGAATGGTGGCTGACTTATTCTTCTTTGTTTCTCTCTTCCCACTAATCAAAAATGATTATTAGTCATTCCTTGAGACTTTCATAGCCAAAGGTTGTTAAATCAATCTTGATAGATTTCCTTTGTGCATTCTTCAAGAAAGGCTGAACATGTTAGGAAATCGTAAGTAACAAATATGTTTTCAATTAATAAAAAAAAACATTCAGAAATAAAATCCTACTGGTTGCATGATTATAAAACCACTTCTCAAGTTAGCATATTCATGATTTTAAAAGTATAGATTACAGTGGTAGAAAATATTCTGAATCCACGGGATTAAAATGAGATGTTGGTACCAAAGCTATCTACATTTTATATATATATATATATAGTTCATATTATAAATGCTTTATAACTATAAATACTATTTTAACAACATATCTTAGAGATTTTCTATAGCCAGATTCATATAAAGGGTCATATTTTTTATCAATCATACAGTATTGTATAGTTTGAATAGATCATAGTTTATTTAATAATTCCCAAAAAAGACATTTGAGCTTTTTTTTTCCTGCCTCTCACCGAAACAATATTGCACTAAACATTTAAGTGCATATATCCTTTTGCTTAAGGAGTATTTCTCTAGGAATGATACTTAATATTGAAAACTGTTGTCATAGTTACCACCAAATCATCTTCTTAAAATACTACCCCAATGGACACACTCACCATAGCTTTAGGAAAAAGCTCATTTTCTCTCACTATCACCAACAAAGGATAGCACTTAAGCAATGCACTTAATTTGTTTGCTAACTTATAATTGGAAAAAATGGCCTCTGATTATTACTTTTTAGAAAAATAAGAATAGTTATATTAAAAGATTAATTCAGAAAGTTCAAAATTCTGAGTTTTCCCTCAGGAGCTCCCAAAAGAGAAAACAGAGAATAAAGAGGAGAAAATTATCAAGAAAAAAAAAAAATCATTGAAGACATTTTTTTCACAACTAAATGATAGTCTAGATTAAGAAAGTCCACTAAAGACACAACACAACACAACAAATTTTAAAAGACCCACACCAAAGCTCAGGATCATAAAATTGCATTATGCTAAAGCTAGAAGACAATCCAAAGAGCTTCCAGAGAGGAAGAGGTCATGTAATAAAAGCAAAACAAACAAAAAACAGTAATCAGAATGCTATTAACCTTCTCAACAACAGCACTAGTTATAAAAGGAAAATAGAATAATTCATTCAAAATTGAGAGGGAAAAAAATGTTTTCAACCTAGAATTCTATAACCAACAAAACTATCAAACAAGTGTCAAAATAGAATATATTGTCAAACATATAAAGTTGCAGAAAATTCACCTCCTGTGCATTCTTCCTTAGAATATTACATAAGAATTAACTTATATTTAATTTATATGTTAGAAACAGAAGTGTGTGTTGTGAATATTATCACAGGAGGAGGGGAAAGGGTTCTTGAAGTTCCTGCATCACCTGGTGAAATTCATAGGCTAGAGAGTTTGCTTTGGGTCAAGCAACATTCAGTCAAGACCAGGAAATCTGGGGAATGATGGAGAAAGATCTGGGTCAGGAGTAGAAAGGAGGAAAGTGGGTGGCAAGGTGAAGGAGGTACAATTATTAGAGAGTTTGAAACTATGTTTATAAATTTAGAAAAGTTAAAATAAAGTATAACAAATATGAACACAAACAAAATAGTGAGAAAAAGCACATGAAAATATAGCAAATGAATTAGAGTGATAGGCAACACTGAAAAAAGCAAAGGAAAAATGAAATGAAAAGAAAAGATGAAATTTGAAAGAAAAAATAAATCATAAAAGTAATAATAATATATTATTGACTGGACTAAAAATTATGATAGAACTACATTGAAAGAATGAAGAAAATGGAAATGACAAGAAGCAGAGGATAGTAGAAATGGCTTGGAAGAGAGCAAATTGCTGAACTCTCATAATGGAAAGTGAATCAATAATGTCCAAATTTCTGAAGGAATCAAGAAATATAAGTATAATTGCAATGTTGAGAAAAACTACTGAAGGTAATTGCTTCTGGAGAGAAACGCTAGGAAACAGGGAGGGGTGGTGTCAACAGGCTGTTGTGCTTATAAGCCTGTATCTAAGACTTGATTTCCTTGAAATACATAAATATATTGCTTTCATTAAAGTTACATTTAATTTACACATTAGAAACAAAAGCAGGAGGTGGGAAAGGGTACTTGAAGTTCCTGCGTTGCCTGGTATAGTTCATAGATTAGAAAACCAAGGTGTGGTATTTAGAGTTCCTAATAATTATTCTGCATCTATAGGATCTCTTGCCATCACCCTAGTGTCCAAACCTAAAACCTGAGAATAAAATTATCATTCTTTTTGTCTTTTACAGATAGTCCATTCGGAGTTGTTTTAATGCTTCCTATAAAACATAGCTTGCACTCATTCTCCTTCCCTGTATCTCCATTGCCAGTGCCTTAGTTTAGGTATCGAACTTTTCTCTAGATGTCAACAACATTCTCCTAAGCCATCTCCCTATTTCTCAAATTAACTTTTTACCCTCTATGCATCCTCCCTGTGTAGCCAGAGTGATCTTCATAAACATCTAACCAGATTTTTTTATTTCCCAGTTCAAGTTTCATGAATTGCCCCCTATTGTCTATTGGTCAAAATATAAAATAAATTCATGTATCTGATATCTCAGTGTGTTTTCTGCTGCTCTAACAGAAAGCCAGAGACTGTACAACTTAAAAAGAACAAAAGTTTATTTATTCTTATAGCTCTGGAGGTTGAAATGTCCAAGAGTATGGCACTGGCATCTGGTGAGGGTCATCCCCATAATAGAAGGCATGGTAATTGCAACAGACAGAGAAAAAAATTGTACCAAATCCATTTTTTCTAATCAGCAACTCACTCCTAAGATAACCTCTTCATGAAGGCAGAAGACCTCATGGCCTAATGACCACCTAAAATTCCTTCCTCTCAATACTGCTACCTTGGGGATTAAGTTTCCAAGACATGAACTTTTGGGAGCCACATTCAAACCACAGCAAATGGCTTCCAAATATCAGTTCAACTTCAACTTCTAGTAATTCCTCTCTTGAGTTTTCTGGGAAATGCCAGCATTTCCCAGAAAACCCTAGATCTTCTCATATCTCTAAGCTTTTGATTTTACATTTCCCTCTTGTCTCAGAAGCAAACTCCTATTTATCTGGAAAAGAAAATTGCCTCAAGCATGTCACGGGCACTATAACCAACACATGGCTTTCAGACCCCCATTAGAGCTCTTAACATATTGTGTCGAAAACAGTTTGTTTTTATGTATGTATCCCTTCTTGGAGTGTAAGAGACTTGAGAGCAGTGACTGAATTTCCTCTTTTGTCTTCTCAGTATCCCTGCAATTTAGCACACAGAGAAGTTACCATCAAGACTGGTCAAATAAATGAATTTAAAAGAGGATCTTAACACTGAGCAGCATAACAAACCAATAAGTAAAACCACAAAATTAATAAGGGGGAAAGTGGAATTGAAATTAAAAGTAACGTGTTCTCAGAGACTAATGAAATAAGAGTAATATAAGTAATAATAGCAATAGCATGCCAGAAATTAATCAATAGTGAGGCACTGTTCTAAGCATTGTATGCACTTAAACCTCACAACTACCCTAAGGGAAGATGCTTATTTTTGTCTCATTTACAATGAGGAAACTGAGGCAAAGACAGGATAAGTAAATTGCCCATGGTAACACAGCTAATAACTGGCCACATTCAATAAATGTAGATCTTTGGTCGGTTATCAATGATAGCTAGTTTTATTTCAATGCTCACATGAAGTGCCAGAAATCCCAATCTATCTTATACATGATACAATGCATTGAATTCCTAATGCATAGAAAAACTACTGCCTTACGTTTAGACAACTATCACATCCATCTCCAAATCTTAGAAACTACTTCCCAGAGTAGTCCGAAAGGATTCTATCTACCCTTGTACTGAAGGCTGCTTCTTTCCTTCCTTTTTCTAAAACAAGTAGCTTTCAGCAAGGTGACTAATCTAATTCCTAAAGTGATCCTCGTATCAACGCAAGCTAGGCTGATCCTTCCCTTAAAAACTCCAAATTGAACATTGCAAGGGGAACAAGATGTATACACAGAGTCTGGTATCTAGTTACAGAAAATAAAAAGCTCTAAGACAAGCGTTCATCCCACTGAACACGAGAACGATTCTCATTTCCACATGCCTCCAGATCCTGGACCCTCAATGGGAATTCAGTATACTCAGAGTGAGGCAATGTTGGGCACTGCGGCTGTCTACTTCCTTATGTTTTATCTATCTGACCTAACCTGTTTTAAACAGAAGAACTTTGAACCTGCAAAGAAATAAGTTTTAGTTTAGTTACTAAACAAATATTTTGCTTGTCTTTGGGTAGGTAGGCCATTATTTATGCCCTAATTAGTGTCACAGCAATTTAAAATCTCTATATGTACTAATATATGTTGACTGCCTCAAGCATTTTCCTTGCATTGTGCACATCTTTAAAACGTAAGTCATTATTTATAAATCCACAAAGAAAGTGTTAAACAACAAAGCTCACCATTGTCAAAAACTCTCACATTCATACCAACTTAAATATTTCTTATTCCTTGGAAAAAAATCAATGGAAGTTATTCACATATGTTAAAGAATCATCTCAAAAAACTACTTTTTCTATAAATAAATACATTTTGTATAAGTAAGCCAAATGTACATAATGTAATTTAGTTATACTTGGCATCCTAAAAACACTTGGGAGAGTATTCACTAAATCATTCACTAAATGCTATAATATTCTGTCACTGTATCATAATATTTTATATGCAAAATATGCCCTTCCTAAAGTGGGCCTAAAAACAGTCATTTCTGAGACGTTTATCTGGAATATAAATGTGTTAATGCACTACAGGGTAAAACACTTGAGTGCCTAAGGATTTTCACTCAGCCTCAGAAATTTATCAAAAGATAAATCTTTCACTCCTTTTAATAGGATGTTCAGAGTAGTTAGCGTCTAAATATTAAAGTACTCATAAAAATTTTTCTCAAATTCCCATTCCATGACAGGTTACCCTTTGTTTAGTTGAAGTTAAACTGGGACATCATTTCTGTCATGCAAAAGAAACAAGACAAGATTGACCAAGAGAAAGAAAGTTGACCTTAGTCAGCCTTGTAAGACCACTTTCAGTTTTATCATTTTACAATTCAATAAACAAGCATGTGCTTATCTTTCTAAGATGATAACAAATGTTAACTGCCTCAAAAATGAATCATATTCACAAAACAGACATTATAAATATTGTACAAATTTTGTTATAGTTAATAATAATTATTAACTTGAACCCAAAGAAAATTCAGGTATTGTGCAATGATGTTGAGAATTTGAAAAGATCTAGGCAACTCAGTAATACAATCCCATTGCATAAATCTCAACTTCCTTAATATCATCCCTCATCCCTGATTGGACTTGCCCGATTATTTCAAACAGACAAAAAGGAACCACAAATAGCATAGAAAGAAAAAATAATTGCATAAGCACTTCAGAAAGTTTTGTGGTCAAAAATCTAAGTTGTAATAATTCAAATATTAAACTGAATGAAAAGTTTAATATGAAAATTGAAGGGTTTGGACTAAGATTTCACCTCGAAAACATGACAAAACAAATGTAAAAATGAATGATTAGGCCGGATGCAGTGGCTCCAGCCTGTAATCCCAGCATTTTGGGAGGCCAGGGTGAGAGAACTGTCTGAGACCGTAGGTTCAAGATCATCCTGGGCAATATGGAGAGACGTCATCTCTACAATAAATCAAAAAATTAACCGGGCATGGTAGCGCATGCCTGTAGTTTCGGCTACTTGGAAAGCTGAGGCAGAAGGGTCGCGGGTGACAGTGAGCATGGCACTTGCACTCCAGCCTGGGCGACGAAGTGAAACTCAGACACACACACACACAAAAGATTAATTTTTTAAAAAAGAAGACAGCTAAATGCCACGGCACATTTCTGATTATTGTATAAATTAGAATAATAAAAAGATTTTTGTAATTTAGCATTCTAGGACCTAGGTATAATAAGCACTATACATAGAATAATCCAAAAGTCAACATTCCTTTAAATGATCAGAAGAACTTTTAAATGTTCAGAATAAATTATAAAACTGAAAACAGAAATCAACCACTATCCATATTGAATTTTTTTTTTTTTTTTTTTTTTTTTGGTGTCTCACTCTGTCGCCCAGCCTGGAGTGCAGTGGTACTGGAGTGCAGTGGTACACTCCCGGCCACCGCAGCCTCGACCTGCTGGGCTCCGGCGATCCTTCCACCTCAGCCTTCCAAGCCGGAACAACAGGTGCGCGCTACCATGCCCAGCTAGTATCTAATTTATTGTAGAGATGAGGTCTCGCCAAGTTGCCCAGGTGGGTCTGGAATCCGCGGGCTCAGGCAATCCACTCGCCTCGGCCTCCCAAAGTGCTGGGATTACAAGCTGAGCCACCGAACCCGGCCCATATAGGAATTTTTAAATTTGCAAATGGCTAAAGAAAAAAATGTTTCTTGTTAGAAAACGTTATCATTAGTCTTACAAGAAAGAGTCAATGGTAGCAGCTTTGTTTACTTTAAGTTTTTGTGCTAAAACAAGGTCCTTTTTCCACCAAATCACTAACACAGTAACTAAGTATAAAGCAGTTTAACAATTACAAACACTTGCATACAGCATAGTCTACCTGTGTAATCTCTTCTCTATCATTTTTTAAGACAGAAGTGATTAAACTAATTCTCTGTGGAGTTGACTAAAATAAAAACAGAAATTATAACCATTTACAAAATTAAAGAAAGTCTACTGAAATCTTATAGCATGCTCTCCACTTAATACAACTGTCTAGTAAAGATTATTCATTGACTTTTATTAGGACAATGCATTTTTTAATGAATTTTTTAACAAATAATAATAACAGAGAAAAATGAATTTTTTAACAAATAATAACAGAGTAAAGAGTATCATCCATCACTTTGTCATCTTGAACCTAAAATTATGTGAGGAGTTGGGTTGTAAAACACGCCTATTAGAAATTTAAAAATAGAGGTTGAGCACGGTGGCTCACACCTATAATCCCAGCACTTTGGGAGGAAGGTGAGATGATTGCCTGAGCCCACATGTTCGAGATCAGCCTGGGCAACTTGGCAAGACCTCATCTCTACAATAAATCAAAAAATTAGCCAGGCATGGTGGCGTATGTCTGTAGTTCCAGTTACTTGGAAGGCTGAGGTTGGAAGGATTGCCTGAGCCCAGCAGGTCGAGGCTCCAGTGGAGAGGAGCGTGCCACTGCCCTCCAGCCTGGGTGACAGAATGAGAGTCCAACTCAAAAAAAAAAAAAGGAAAAGGAAAAAAAAGAAATTTAAAGATAGTACAAATAGAACCAACTGGATATAATTGACCACAAGCCATTATGTATGTATTGGCAGTAAACAACCCCTTTAAAAAGTAAAAATAAAAGTTAGGGCTTCTCTTTTTCTTTCTTTGGTCAGCACTGTAAATCCACCAGAGTCCAACATGCACTACACAGCTGAAGAGAAAGTATCTCTGTGCACCCCCCAAAATTATATCTCACTCTTAGGTGCTTCAGTTTTATGGACAGGGACTATTTATTAATTATGGACAGATTATAAGTCAGTATTACCATGGAGTCACACATAGGATTCTATCCAGAAATAATTACACACAGCCTTCTGCAGCATGCACACCCTGGAAGCCTGCATATGTTGGCTTCTCAGCAGCCTGACAGCAGGCAGTTTCCAATTGCATGGCGAATGGAGAGAGCTCGTGTTAATGAGATTCTCCTTCTGCATCTCTCTACCTCACAGGAAAATCACTCTCCCACTAAGGCAGAGGAAGCAAGAGAAACTTATGGGCCTCTAGTTCACTTCTAGCACAGGAAAATCACTCTCCCACTAAGGCAGAGGAAGCAAGAGAAACTCATGGGCCTCTAGTTCACTTACATCTTTCCTTTTTTTACTATTGATATTTCAAAGGCCATTTATATTTACCTCATTGGCACTGGAAGAAATCTTTTCCTTTGCTTAACTTCTAGGCCAGGATGTTTTGTAACTTCTTCTTCCTTACTTCCATGTTTATTATAACTTCAAGTGGCCACATAATTCCATTTGTCCTTTTTTTCCTTCCAAGCTGAGCCATGTTTCAGAGGGGCATGACAGAAAAACATAGTAATAAAAGACAAATGAGAATACATTTTCCTTCTTTTATCAATTTGATAGTGAATTTTGTCCCATCATGAGAATGCTATCATGAGAGAAATATTTCATTAAAAGAAAACATTAAAATCTTCTTGTTACACTGACCAAGCTAAGATTACTTGGCTACAGAATATATGGTCAAGATTACATCTAATCTAAGAGGACCTGTGAAAGTAAGAATGGTCCTATTTTTAAGATAGCTTCATTTAACAGTCACTCTGGCCTTTACTTAAATGCGTCATATTTAATTTAAACTACATATAAACTACATGAAAACTTATGTATAAAGCTCTTCACCCTCAAAATTGAAGTAAACTATTGGATTTTTCTTCTTTTTCCTCCACATCTAAGAATTTTCTCAATAATGAATAAGCAGGTCTTTTCTGCATTTTCAAAAAAATAATAATAATAACAAAGCAAAGTTACCAATTTACTAATTCCTCAAAGTTGATTTCATCATTTTACAAGTGATATCACTGCACATTATTTTTGTATAATCTACCAAATTCCTCTTTACTTATTTCCTTCCCCTTACTTTAAAGTTATTGCCACCTCAGACCAATCTAAACAATTCATCTCCTACCTTGGTATTTACACTCTTCAAATAATCATACATGGTTTTCTTATCCCTCCTCTCTACTCTGTTGCTCATCTTGTTTGGGTAAGCAATACATAATTGGTTCTTTTAATCTTTTCTCATAAGTCAATCGCTCCAGCCCCTTAATCATTTTTGTTGTGCTTCTCTGAAATCTGTCCAATTTGTCAACATCCCTCTGGTGCTAGGATGTTCAGGACTGCATGCTGGATTCTGGAACTGCCTTGTCAATGCTTTATTCAGAGAAGGATTATCATCTCTCAGAAGTCTCTGGGCATGCAGCTTAAAAAGCGTATAAGATTTTTGCTATAAATTTACACAAAATATTTCCAGCTTTTTTTCACTAACTTTCATTCTAAGCATTACCATTTTATAAATATATCTCTTGAACTCATACTCTGTATTTCAAATTTGTTGTGCTGAGACATGTATTAGATATATTTGCTTTCAGCTTTCTCAGCTGAGAAATGCTTTATTTTCTCTGTCTATGCCTGACCCTTCTCTTTGTGCCACTGTATTTCTCCAGTGTCACCAAGTTCTTGATTCTATACCATTTGTGAGTATAATTAAAATGATCTTTACAAATTATAAGTGTTATTAACAATAAGGTTAAGTAAAAACCTTATAACAGCACCACCACTGAATCACTCCACACATGTCAGCTTATTGCCAGATAACAGTTCATTTTATTTATGGTCTCTCAACCAATTCTCAGCACATGTGACAGTGCCCATGTTCATCTGAATAAGATTTCAAATAAGGTTCTGTGAAACTGTATCACCGGTTTCATGTTCCTTTTAGTTACCAGTTTTGTAATTTGATCAAAAGGCTGTTAAGTTTGACTGCTGTGGTTCAGTCTTCAATTTTGGAAGTTACTGTTATTAGCTAGAGGGAAAAAAAATGATGAGGCTATTCATAGCCCTGGAAGATTGATTTCTCTAAGTGAAAGCCATAGGAACACAGACTTTTAAAAATAATAAGCATTCATTGTAAAATCACATATGTTTAATAATATGCCTAGTTTCCATATTTATGGTCCTGTTTCACTAAGTTATCATCAGAATTTATGAATATGTCCACATAATGCAAGTATTTGTATTCAAGTTACAGAAAGGAGGAAAAGTGCTTATTTACAACTTCTTGTTTATAGTACCTTGACTTTTCTATCATACATTGCTACTTGCAATCTAATGAATGATGCATTTCTCACCCACACTAACTTTTCTATAATGATCAAATTCCATAACTATTTTCCATTATGCTACACTGGAATGCTTATTTTGAATATATATTAAGGGAAATTAACTCAAAGAAAGACAAACATTTGATTTTCTTTTCCTTGCCTTTCAGTTAAGTACAGACAAGAAATGTAATGAATGAAGCAACAGTACATATTTTGATGAAAGCAAAGTTGAGCATACAAAACACTGCACATTCAAGAAAAGCCTTGCATTTTTCCTAACTCATAACACTGAAAATGAGATTCACAATCTTGTTAGTGTCAGACTATAATCATTCACATTGCTCTACAAATCAAAATAATATTTTAAAAGAACAGCCCTGTACTTTCAATGTGAAAGTTTTGTTGTTTTGTGTTCTATGCATGAAATTTTACTCAGGAAGATCCTCAAAGGGATATGAGAGACACAGAATCTTTGCTAGTCAAAAAGAGAACCCAGGAAGATACTTGTAGGTAGTGTGTGCACGTTGGTCTCTTGATACCATTTGAATTGCAAGAAGCGACATTAAATACTTCTGCTTACCGAAAGTAAACTTACGGTATTCTGGTCAAACCCCAGGCCACAAATGCTGTGTGTCATGGAGGTGATGCGTTAGTCTCCAGGGAGAGGGTACAAAGGAAAGTGCACATTAAAACTTTCCACTCCAGAGGAAAAGCAGCTCTGACACTCCAGACAGAGCAAGTTGCCCCTCTGTCCTCCCACCTGGAGGTACAGTGCTGTCCTGGCATGTGACAACAAGTGGAGATTAAAAACAAGAGAAATATCTGGGACAAAAAAATGTCAAAGCCTTGGAGTCGGTTACAATCTTGAAGAGAATAACATTTAAAGGGAAGGCACTTATTAGTAACATGGGCTTTAAAGGGGGAAAAGGTAATTAGCAACATACCAATTCTGAATTACAAAACTTTCAGCCAAATCTACCATTAGTCAAGTTTGAATAGACATTAGAACAGACTGTGTAGCATACAGTTTTATTGGAAAGGTAAAACACAGTAGCAAAAGCCTTTCAATCAAAGTTGGTGCCTTTTCTAATACTAAAAAAAAAAAAAAAAAAATGAGAGTTATTTCAGTGGTCATTTCACTCATCAATTTTTCACTAAAGATTAATTCTGAACTCATTTATTGAGCTCAACCTAGAGAACTAATATAGAAGATGCTAAAAAGGAAAGATGACCATTGTATCAAACCCATATCCTATTCAACAAATGCTGTTGACATCTCTGATTCTATGTATAGTTAGATATGTGTTTTCTAACAATATACTTACCTCAAGGACACCTAGATTTCTCAGTTCAGTTGGCAATTCCCTACTAGGAACCCTTTTGCCCCTTCCAAAAATAAATGAATAGAGAACAATGTTAAATGCTCCTCAGACTGATTTCAAAACCTCTATTCATTAAACCAGATACTGGTACACAAATTCCTTAGCTTCTGAGAGCATAATCATTCTTCTGAATTGCTTTTCCTTATTTACTAATCCAGGACCACAGCAAGTTTGAGATGTTTCACATGTATAAAATATATTTTTATCATATATTGCTTTTTTAAAGTGAAAATTTTTTTATAAACTCCTCTTTTATGCTTATAGTAAAAAAAAGCAGAATAATCTAATTTATTAAAATATTATTTGCCTAAAAACACACAAATCATTCATCCAATAAGCAGACTTGTAGACCCCAAATGTGAACATCAAAAGCTGAATTTTAGTAAGAAAATATGCACCATGGGGGGGGGGCAGAATGTAAGACAGAGCAGTACACCATACATAAAATGTCAAACATGTCAAAACACTCATGAATACCAACATCTCCCACCACACCACGACCAATTTTAAAGGTTATTTAGGGCTCACACATCTGCAAGTGCAGATTTTACAGAAGCAGACTTTATTTTTCTCAGATATATTAAAAATAAGTTACTGATGTGTCAAATGTTTCTGATATTGTTTCCACACATGTGGTCCATATAGACAATCCTTACCAGCACTGCTAAGAGCAGGACAATTACACAAAACACAGATTCCTGGCACCGAATAGATTCATTATGGATTTCTAGAAGCTCGTTTTTAACTGTATCAATTCAGTATGCAGGGAGGATAATTAGTCAAAAGACCAAGAAAGCAAATGTAGCTATCCTCATTCCTCAAAAATAGAAACCCCTGTTAGGGTCTTCATAATTCAACTTTTCAGAACTTCATTTCAGAAAGACACTTTCAGAACGTGTCACAAGGCTTCCTTGTCCCTAAGTCACTGATTGTGAATTATTTCCAGTTAACTGCAGACAAGTAAGTCTTATAAAACAAGAAGCATAACATATGCAGAACATACTTATCCTACTCCCAGCCCTCAGATAAGTGAAGCTTAAATTAAATGTCAGAGATGAACAAAATCTATTGTATAAGCAAACAGCTGACCTAAATCCACCATATTTTGTTTGTCAAGTGTGTATATTCTAATAAATTTTATAATATAATAAGACTATTTTTGCCACCCTTTGACCACACCAAGTTAGATAGTCTTCTGAATAAATACTACCCTGTGCTTGACTGTCTAAGCAAAATCTACTTATGCCATTTAGTAGACCGTGAGGGTAGCTCTTTAAAAAAATGTTAATAACAGTGAAACATTGTCAACCACAAAGATAGGAGAAGTAGAGGAAAGAGTAAATGGTTCATGAATAACTAGTTTTACAAAGTGGCCTGCTCAGGACTGTGAGCTAACTTACTGATGAGTAATTTGGCTTTTCTGATAGAAAACCTAGAAGCTTGCTGAAAAATCAAATGATGAATGTAAGGAAAATCAAATAGCTTCAGGAGGAAAAACACTTTTCTTTTTAACTACCTTTAATATGGCTTTCTCAATGACATAAACACATGCAGCAATCATTGTCATTCATTTCTTGGGCAGCAAAGCAAGCAACTCAAAACTCCTTCACATATTAGCTATGAAAAGCAATCAAAATAATTTCTTCTCTGAAATTTCAGATAGAAGAGCAGTGTGCTTGTGTCACTACCTCACGGTGATTTTATGTCAATGCTCCCCTCCAGAAGCGCAAACACTCCTGACACAACATCCTCCACTCTCAGTAGTCAGCTTCTGCAGAAACTATGGAGAAAAGTCCAATTTCCTTGGCCAGGCAGTGCTAAGCAAGGCACTTGGATGTGTATGTCATGGTTCTGAGTCCAAAGTCGAATTATTCCAGGTACTTACAGGCCAACATAGTAGCAATACCTCTAAGCCTCATCTCCTCATTTGTAAAATGGAAGTAATAGTGCCAGCCTCATAGGATGGAGTTGAGAGGATTACATGACATAAGATCTGGTTTTGCAACATGTGGTAGACAGAGTCATTGTAAAGGAGGAACCTCAGAAACCATGGAAGGTAGCATCTGTCTGTCACCTGGTTCTGCCTTTCACAATAGCCCAAATCTTTGAAGGAGTCCACATCACCCTGCCTAAAGATTGCAGTGCCTCTTAGAAGACAAACCCTCCAAACAGAACTGAGTAACAGGGGTTGCAAGTTTCCACGCCAATTATTTTGTTCCTCTTAATTCCTTCATGACATACTTTGAAACTTCTGCGTGGTCCCCATTAACCCAGGGCTTTCCACACCTAAAGCCATGCTCTCCTTACATAGTCCTACAATGGCTTCCAAAACCAACTTTCATCTTATACTCCCCTACCCAACCTCCAGCCTCCTTCTCCTGTGTCCTTTTTATCTACTCTCATTTATCTCTTCTCTTTTCTTTAAACTTATCCACATTATTGTTGGCACCCAGACCATTTTAGTCCTCTCTTTCCCATCTTTGTTGGCCTTCAACTCTAGCACTCTGATTAAATAAATCTTCTGTATCGCCTCTTCTTCTTCCAATTCCTCAGTCCCCTCTCACTCTATTACTCACTTTATGGTTCATTATCTTTTTCCATCTACCAATTTTCCCCAAAAGCTTTGGCTTCTTTCCTTCTGTTTGGCAATAGCATATCAAGGAGAGGGCCTGGCATGTGAACAATGGGACATTTACTACCCTTCCTGCCAGCTTCCCTCTTTACCTTCTTCCTGTTCATGCTCTTCCCAGGTACCAGGTTGCTGAGGGAGATGAAGAGAACGTGGCTACAGTTGCTTATGTGCTTGTCCCCCTGGCTCTTCCTCATGACAGCCAGCTGGCTCCAAGCTGATACCAGGCCCAAGGACAAGAGATGCAGAAGGGCATTGGAATGGTGACCAAAAACGCACAACCCAGACTGAAGAAAGAGGGCTGGTCACAAAACCACAGTGCTGAGATTCCCTTAACAGTGCCCCTCAGTAAAGGTGGACTTCTCCTTAACTTCCAACACAGTCTGGAGGAAACCTGAAAGTGGGGCTGGAGGCCTAGGACTATCGGTAGTCACACTACCAAACTTTTTAACTGAGACCAACTCTCATAAATAGATCTCATATTGTCATCCAAGAAAAGTTTCAGCAAGCAATGCTTAGATGTCTTATACTTTTGCTACCCTACAAAGCACTCCTAATTTCTGTTCTGTCATTCTTTCGTTTCTTTAGAAGAAAATTCCCATGGCTACCCACTGTAATAACGTTGCAAACCACTAAAGGGTCAGGACCCTCAGAAAAACAGTGGCCTACTTGCAGCCTATGATGGAGAGTCCTCTCTGTACTTATTCCTTACCCTCCTCAAAATCCCAATTTAATTTGAGGTTGTCAAAACAATCCTCTCGTCCAAGCTTCCAGAGACAGAAAGTCTAAGTAGGCCCAGCCCGCCTGGAAGTCCCTCTAGTACCAGATGAAGCAGTACTCCCAGCAGCCGCCCTCTACTGCCCCAGGGAAATCTCTAGCAGAAACCCGGACACTGTATTTGTTAGAACAGGTGGCACGTGTCCTAAAAATCCTAGTTTGTCTAAACACCGATTTAGACAGAAATAAGAAGAAATGGGAGTGAAGAGATTAACAGGGGAAGGAGGAACGCGGAGAAAAGCGTTGAAGGGGAGTTCTCCTCTAGGGTCAAGGCTCTGGGTCGGCGTTACGTTCAGTTCAGCTGAGCCAAGGAGGGGACAGGCAGCGGCCCGCAGCCGGCGTCTTGGAGCGAGGAAGGAGGCCACCGGCAGAGAGGCTAACTGGCGACCCCGAGCCCCCCCGCAGGCGCAGCACTGATCTGGTCACTGGACTAGACCCTCGTTCCGGCGCGCGCAGGCCTTGAACTAATTCCGCGCTTTGAGAGGAGACCTGAAAGCAGGCGGGGGATGCGCGCGAGCTGTCTTCAGAGCTCCGGGTCGTGAGCACACGTGTGGAGCACGCTGATCGCACGAGTGTGTGGGCCTCTATCCTAGACCTTCCCGAGGTGCAGACGCGCCTCTACCTCCCCCCGTGTGCGCCCCCACATCTAGAAAAACTGTTTTCCCCAGTGTCGTGTGGGAGGACGCCCCAACCCAGCTCAGTGCTCGAGAAGAAGACCCGAGACCGGCCGGAGATATGTGGGTGCAGGGAGAAGCAGGAGGCGCGCTCCGCCGCATGTGCTCGCGCCCTGGCGCACCGGACCCGACCAAGCGCGATTGGAGCCTGTTGCAACCTCCACCCTGGGGAGTGTAGAACAGCTTGGGAAAGACACGGGGAGCAGCTGTGGAGCGGAACGGAGGGTCATTGAGGAAACTGAGTTAAACCTGGGTAAAAGCGTCCTAGTTGCTCCAGGGCTCCCTTGGCAAAGTCTACCGGTGCTACCCGCCGTGTCAAACTCTAAGTGTCCAAAATGCAGTGGGCAGAGCAGAGCGCGTCTCCATATTCGCCCCAGGCCGGGCCGCGATCACACGTTCCCTCCAGTAATCGTAGGCCCTCAAAATCGGACCATGCAAGGGGGGAGGCTTGTGGGAAGGCGTGGGGTGCGGGGGGGGCAGTGAGCGGCAAGGACCCGGTTCTCCGGAGTGCTGCCTCTGTCTGCGGAGCCCAGAGCGCACGTCGCGGCTGGGGACCAAGGTGCGGCTCCTACGAACGTCCCCAGCGTGGCGGTGGGGCCCTGCGCACTGACTGATGCCCCGGGCGCCCTCCGACGGAAGCCGGACTTTTCCTAAGGAAAGAGCTTGTCGCCCCAGCGGTCGCCTCTAATTGTGCTCAGGAAATATACTAAAAGAAGATGACTTTAATGATAGCTTCTCCATCCTAAATGATTATGTGTAATATTTTGGCTTCTAGTAAAATTTAAAAAGTAAAGAGGATTTCCATGTGTTTATTTTATTATTAAAAACGAATTATTCAAAAACGATGACCTGTTTGGAATTCATATCTGGCTTTACCAGTAAAGTTAGCCGGTATCGACTGAACCCAATAAATGCCGCGGTGCGAAACGCGATTGCCCCTGTTCGAGTTCTGTCAAATGCACTGATCTAAGCAGAACCTTTCCCGAAGACTGTTGCAACCGGGTGCAGTTTTTCTCCCCCCATCGTGGCTGAGCCCTATGGGGAAGTAGGAGTTGGCTGGGCGTCGACTGGGACCCCTAACCTCATCCCTCCTCCGTGGAACTCCAAAATTGAGTCAACCTCCGGTCGGCGGGGTGTCTAGGAAGCCTGGATTGCTCAGAAATTCCCAGGTTCTCCCACGAAGCAAGAGTCCTTCCCATTCTCGAATAGCAGGGACAGATCGGGGTAAGAAACCTTAAGGCCCCCTTTGGAGGAGAATGGATTCGAGACGCTCCCTCCCAGACCTCTATTCAACTGTCAAAATAATACCGAGGAAAAGTTTTTAAATCCGCGAGACTAGTTCCTTTCCACCTTGAGGGAACCCGGCTCCATTTCTGACACACATTTGGGAGCATAGGGCCTCGGGACAGGCGCATCTCCCACGGAGAAAGGCGAGGCCCAGCCAGACAGCCCCCGGCCCTGACTCTCCACAGCCACCTCGGCGCTGCCGGGCGGCTGATAGAAAAGGAAACTGACGCGTGTGCAGAGCGAGGCGGGGAGCCGGCGGCACGAAGATGCGCAGCGTGCGCGATGCCTAGGAGTGCTCTGGTGTCACTCCCCTGTGTAGGGCCTGGCCAGATGGAAATAGATCCCGAGCCGGGAAACTCTGTGATCAAAATAATACGACGAAATCAAACTTTTCCCTTACAGACCTGTTTGGAAGTATCTCTGCACTGCCGACGCCTAGGTTTAAAACACAATTAGATAACTGGATATTCGCGCTGATCGCACTGACACCGACAAAGCCAACAGATTCTCTGGGCAAAGTGAAATGGAAGCTTCAAGTGACGTTCTTAAGTTGGCACGAATATCTGCATCTCCTTGTTGGGCTCCTTGAACGCAGAGAATCAGTGGCCCATAAGACTTATGACTGGTATTTTTTTACGGAAGGAGACAACCAAGCTGTCTAGGGGATGGAGTCCGGCACCAGAAAGAAATACACAAGATAAGATCGTTGGGTGCCGCTGTCACTGCAGGGTGCTGTCAGCTCCCTGGGCCATGTGTGTGTCTCTCCTGTTAGATTCAGGACCCAAATACAATCAATCAATCAATCAATCTCTCCCCCCCCAACCAAAAAGGAAGGCTGGCAGGGCATCCAGAGAGGCTGCAGCAGTCCCCTGGACAGTAAGATGAAACGCAGCAAGGTAGCAAGAAGCAGGTAATCACGCTGCTCACCCGGGCTCTGAATTAAGGGCACTTCTCCATAAAGTCAGAGCTTTCCAGGCAACCGCACAAAGTGGGATAGACCGCGAAGACAAAAATTAGCCCTTCTCTCAGAGGTGACAACTGTGTGGTCTTGGTATGTTACCATGTCTTGGTAACAATGATTATGTATTTTCCTTGGCTGGAACGATACGTAATAACTGAAATGCTTAAGAGGACGTGGGAAGATGAGGGCGATATGAAGCCTTCATTATAAAGTTTAATATCTTTCTGAAGATCTTGCAACGTCTGGCTTTGGCCATGCGGCGTGTCTGTTGCTTTTCCAGAGCTTTACCCCTAGAAGCACTGGGACAGAAGATGTCCTCAGCTGCGCGGGTCTTGAAAAGACACAGGGGCGGTGCAGGCGAGGCTGTGCACTCGCACAGCCCGGTGCGCAGCCGGGAGTTGGAAAGCGACTGTGAAACAGAAAAGGCACTAGCTACTTTGTAACGCGGGAATCACAACTGCACGTACGCCGAGCCGCTGCAGTCTGTGCGGACCTGAGGGAGAGACGTCCCTCGCTTCTGTCACCCCAAACTCTCAGGAGGCACACTACCCTACACCCCCATTGGCCTCGGGTGATGCGCCGCCACTTCCTTAAGGGAGAGCCGGCGACAGAGTTCGTTTCTGGGTTCAACTCTCGGGAACTCTGCGACGGAATGTAATTGTCTCGGGGCTGCACACACCTGGGAGATGAGTGCTGGAGGCTCTGCAGACTCCTAGCATCTCCAAAGAGCTTTCTCTTTGCTTATTAGTTTGTGGCTTTGGTTGGGCATAAGATATGAAAATAAAATGATATGACTAGCCCCATCTTTTCAAGAAACCAGGAAATGGAACACTCAGTTATTTACTTTCTTATGTGGCCACTCTTTTGGCCCCTTAGTTACCCCAAGAAAAACACATCGCGTAAAAATAACCTCAAATTATCATCCAGACCTGCTTTCTCTCTTTTTGCCGACCCGCAAAACACGTCTTTTAAAAAGAGGGGGGAGAGGCAAAGGGAAAATAACAACCTGAGAACTCTCCTGGCAGTTAACTGTTCTAACTCTGCATTTTAAAAACAATAACGCTCTTTGTAAATTTCAGTGACCCACAGGCCATCTGTAATTCACCAGGTCAGGGGAGACCATCCCTATCTTGGGGTCTCTGTGAATTCACAGCGGCCTAAGGCGAAACTCGCAGGACCTCGAGTGCCCAAGGACAAGGGCGCTGAGCGGAAGCTCAGACTGTAAGCAGCCCCTACAGCATCAGTTTCCTTTCTTTTCAGAAAGTTGGTGCTGGGTGACATCCTAGAGGCCCTGTTACAACTCGCTTCTGCCAGACCCAGGGCCTGGCAAATAGATACTTTGTTATTTATCTGAGAAATTTAGAAGGCAGAAATTTCATTCTGAAACTGCAAATTGTACCTCATCACCAACCACTTGAATGAGGAAAATGAAAATTTCTAAGAAATGCCTCTACTGAGGTTTGCTCAAGCCAAAGACTTACCCAAGGCCTGAAGGGCCAGAAATGCTTAGCCTTTCTTCCAAGACCCTCTCCAACAGTTCCAAGTGGAAGAATAGGAAAATCAGACCAAGTACAACACTCCTCAAATCCGAGTTGACTTCCTGAATCTTAAAAAGATCCTCCTAAACACTGTGTCAGACAAGAACTTGATATAAAAGTTCAAAAGCTTTTGGGTCTCCTGAATTTCTCTTCTGAAAGCTATACTTACTTGCAAAGTTAACAGAAAAGTTGGGATATGCTAGATTGATTCTGATAAATGTAAGTCGCCAGGCTGGAAAATTCTAAATGAGGAAAAATACTGTACTGAATTCTCTAGATAATTAGTTCAATGTCCCCAGGTCCTTTTGCCAGAATAGATTTATACTGTCAGTTTGAAATTCAGGTGTCAAATAAGTGACCTATCCCCAAATCAATCTCTAAGTCTATGTGATGTTGCCGTTTAGTCATCATTTTTCCTGGCCCCAAAAGAAGACAAAATTCTGTTCATTTACATGGTTTATTGTTGTAAACATTAAAATTGTCTTTCTCAAAGAAAGAATTTATCAGAAAAAAAATCAGCGTCTCTAATTGTCATACACCATAGAAAAAAAGGCAGTGACTCATATCATGTGCCATACTAGAAATATACAAAGAAAATACTACAGAATATGGCAATATTAAAATTCATACTCAAACATAAAATAATATATTAACTGACAATTTTAGACATTTAAAAAAACAAAAATATTCAAAGTGCTCAGTAATTTCCAGGGAGTTATGTATATTATAAGCACTCTGGAAACAGTCAAAAGCTGCTGCATGCAAGTTTTGTTTAGCTTTAGACAACAAAATAATCAAGATATAAACTTTCTTTTATCAACATCAACGGTACATACAACACTTACAAACAAGGAATGTTGGACGGTGTTACAAACACTATGTGTCCCTTTTGTCAGGATTTTCGGATGTGTAATACTTGTGCCCACCTATTTTACAATTGAGAAAATGTTTAAGCTCAGATAACTACCAATCTTTATAAAATCTAACAGACTACATAGTGTCTGAAATACTATTTATATAATATAGACATTACTGAAGTAGCAAGTGCCTATAACATTTTCAACCTAGAATCAACATGCTTGTCCCTTTTTTATGTATTTATTTTCTTTTTTTGCAAACACACTTATCTTTTAGAATTTGTAATATTTATTCATAAATAGGCACAAAATAATTTAAAAAGCCAAACTGCATTGGGTAAATTTACAAGCCTTTGCCTTCTTCAACTCATGCCACCCACGCAACATTTAGTTTTACTATATATTACAGCTTTCTTTACAGCAGAAAACTTTGAAGTCTTATTAAAGGGCAATACTGTGGTTCCCCTTCAGTGGTGTGTGTGTTACATTTGTCTTAACTGCAGCAACCAAGCATGGCCAAACATTTCCCATCATACGTTAGCAATCTTTCTTCTGAACAGTAAACTGATTTCAAACCGATAATAAAAAGTTTATACCACTGTATTGTGTGTAGTCCGTGTCTAAATCCAGGATGCCCCGGAGCCAAAATGCCCTTTCAGGTTCTGCCTGTAGGTTAGGAAATAGCAACAGTTTTTGTTTGTTTGTTTTCTTTAGGGATCAAGGGGCTGGGGGTTTTACAGAAGAGGGGACAGCTTGAGCTGAGACAGCTCAGGAGGCTATCTCTGCCCATGTGACTTGCCCCCTCTGGACAGTTGCAGTTTTCTTTCCAGTTCCTTTGAAGTGCATGGGAGGAGGTCTTAGAAAGGTAAAGTGTCCAGGAAAAGTTTGTCAATTATTGCTGGCGGTGGTACCAAGTCTTCCAGTTTCAGGTAGAAAATACGCTGTAGCCCCTGTGTGCAAAGGGTACGCAGTTCTGGGAGCTTCCCCAATAGTTTGGACAAATAATTGGGGCGGTTCAATCCCCCATTATTGAAAGTCACATGGTCTTTGAGACAATTTACAATCTTGTTTTGCAGTTCTTCCACTCTCTTGGGTTCCTTGAGCCCGTGTCTCTCTGCAGAAAACATAATCAGAAATAAAAGAAGAATGCACAAGGCAGTTAGTTAGTTGGCAGAATTAGGGAGGATCTGTGACAAGCGAAAGCCAGGACAAATTCTGCTGGGCAGTTCTGGAGGGGAAGTGCCCTGTGCCTGCAGTACTGACCTGTGACCATAGCCAGGGCAGCAATGCAGGAGAAGGCAGAAATGTCGATGTTCATATTCTGCAAGTTGGAGGAGAATTCAACAATGGAATCAATCCATTCCCCAAAGCCACGCACGCATTGCAACCTGTGCAAGACCACCCCATTGCAAAAGATGAGTTTACCCTCCACTGGGTTGGACCTGCAATTAATACCAAAGAGAGAGAGGGGAGAAAAAGAGAGAGAGAAAAGCTAAACAACTAATTACTTGAAGAGCAATAAATGAGGGATTTAAGAGGCACCTAATTACTGAAGAGTTAATAAAACGTAGACCAGTGGACCTTGAAAGGGTTTAATTTCATAACAATCAAGAACGCCCCCTAGCCCACCTCCATTCCATTCATCCAAGGCTTCTAGGCTCACTCCTTCCCTTCTCTTCCTTTTGTTTTCTGTCCCTTCCTTCCTTTTTCCCTCTTTCATTTCCTATACTGTCCTCTTCTCTTTCCCTCCCCTTCCCCTTTTACATCCCTTTCCTCTTTCTGTTCCTTACTTGACTCCTCTCACAGCCTCCCGGGATTGCCTGCTCCCTCATTACCTGTATGCTAATCGCAGGACAAACAGTTCTAAGAAAGCTGATTCAAAAAGCAGGTCCTGGTCGGCTTTGGGCAGGTCGGCGAAGCCCGGTATCTTCTCTGCCCAGCCCCGGATGATCTCCATGGAGCCAGTCAGGAGATCATAGAATTGCTGGATATGCTGGGTGTCATCTCCACTCATCTGATAGTCAGGGTTCGCCTGGAACTGGAATTTCATTTTAAAAAGCACTTAATGAGGTTCTCTAAAATATATAACCCGTGAAATTGCTAACCCCGTTTCTAGTAGGGGAGCCAGGTTTTTATAACAATTAAACCTCTCTCTGACCAGTAAGGAAATTAGATGTTCCGGGGCAATTAATTCAATTAGGGATGGTGCTACGAGGTCGCTGCTTTAAATATGTAAATTACCATCTCCATACAGACTAAATGCAGTGCCATCCAGCCCTGGGAAACGTTCACTCTTATCTCCACAAAACAATTGACACGTTAGTATTCATGCTAGTCCCAGAGTGGGTCTCGAGCTGAGACGCCCTTTGCAAATCTTAATAAAATTGCAGTCGCTTCTAGGTTTGCCCAACATACTTTCTCCAATTAAAGTCCGCATATTTTTCACCGCAGGAGTAAAGCAGGAATCTGACCACTTGATCCTCCACCCCACTACCATTCTTTACACCCTTTTTCTTCCCTTCCCTGACCCCCAGGCAGGTTCACATCCTTCCCCCGACAGTGGACAGAGCCAGAAAAAATGAGGATTAAAGCATTTCTGTGGAGGACTAGAGATAAAGCAGATGTGGGGGGATCTTGCAGAGCCTCTGGTTTTTGAAAGCGTTAGAGCCATTGTTGTATATGGGGGGAGGCGTAGTGGGGAAGTGGGAGTTCACAGAGCTTCGACCCCTGTGGCACGTCCCTCTCCTTCTGTCCTGTCCTCCTGTCTACACTCCTAGCTACACAGATTGTCAGAAGGCCTGTCGGCCTCCTGAGGCCCCGCCCAGAGCTGTGAACCATGTATCCTCGCTTGCCTCCTTTACCCCTGGAATCTTAGGGTTAGTGGTGGGTGTGGGGAGGGGTCCTGTCCATCTGTCGTTTTGTCCACATGATACCCCCCGCCAGCTTCTTACCCTGGAATAGTCCAGGCTGGTCATAGCCGGGTTGGAGTCGACATGGGCCCTGACGAGGGCACTGATCAGACTCACCGGGGGCGAGGGGGGAGAGGGCTCCTGTGGGCTCTTCGGTTTCGAGGGCAAACGACCTCTCCGGCCTTTTAAACTGTCCGTGCGAACCACTGCAAAGGAACAGCCCCGTTAGCGCCGCTCCCCCAGGCCAGGCCCAGCTGCTGCCTCAGCCCCTCCCCGGGGAAGGCCGCAGCCGCGGGGCGCCAGGCCGGGCGGCTCAGGGCCCCACGGCTTGTAAAGACTTTATTGACGAGAAGCATTAAAAAAAAAAATGCAGAGTTATTTTATGTCTTCCTCCAAATGGGTCATATAGTTAAAGGAGAGAAGGGCCTGGCGGCTTTCTCTAGGGGAGGCTTGGCAAGCAGGCAGCTTAGGGGTCCTGGAGGCCAGAGCGCGGGGGTTGGAGAACCCCTGGCTCTGAGAAATAGAAAGTGGGACTGGGCTGTGAGCAATGGCTTCCCAGGGACGCAAAGTAAAGGGTCAGCAGCTTGCCCCACCTACCTTCTTTGACCATCCCAACAGCCAGGCACTTCTGAAATCGACAGTACTGACAGCGATTTCGGCGCCTCTTGTCCACCGGGCAGTTTTTATTAGCTAAACACACGTATTTCGCATTCTTTTGCACCGTGCGCTGCAAAGGGAGACAACATAAGTCACTCATCTTTTTTTACTTTTGAAAACCCAGCAACTCGGAGACAATTTCTGAATGATGGGGATCTATGTCCCCTTCCCCACAAACAAGCACATACACACAATTCTTTTTTTATTTTTTCTTTTCTTTTTCTTTCTTTCCTTTTTTTTTCTTCCTCCCCCAGGACATTTAACAGAAGAAAATTGATAGCGTTAACATTTGAGCTAACCTTGCCGCTCCTTGCTGTGTTTTATATGCCAAGAGAAGGAGAAGGAGACGCTCAGTAAATACAAATCCGTGGGCATTCATATTATTTACATTCCTTAGAGACCTTCTCTATTTAAAATGATAAGATTATTCAATCAGGATGGCGAAATAAAGAGATCACTTAATTTGACCATAGGGAATTCTGTTCCACTTGGTTAGCTCAGACACGGTTCTCCGTCCTAACCAATTTCATTCTGAACAAGGAAGACAGCTCCTAGCACATGCAAATGACCCTCTTCCAACTCCGGCTCCGACAACTTCGGGCAGGGGCTAGCCGGGTCGGCTGCTTGAGGGGGGATGTAACCCCGGGTCTCACTACGTTCCTGCTTCCCTTTCTCAGACAGCCCGGAGCCCCCGCCGCAGCCTCAGGGCAGCTGCAGGGCGGCCACTGCAGGGCTCGGGAGAGCTGGGCGGTCACCAGCGAACCGAGGCTGGGCTGCGGGCATCGAGGCGCAGGGCACACTGCGGGGTCCCGGGCACTACCGGCTGCTGCCTGTTTGCCTGCCTGCCAGATCCGCTCCCGCCCTTGCTCACCTTGAAGAAGCCTTTGCAGCCTTCACACGTGCGCACGCCGTAGTGTTGGCAGGCCGCGTTGTCGCCACACACCGCGCACAGCCCCTCGTTGGAGGGGGAGCCCCGCGACGGCGGCGAGGGCACCTGCGTGTCGAGCAGCTGAGACGCGTGGCCGATCTGCAGGCCCGGGAAGCCCATAGACGCGGGCTTGCGGATGGGGTTGGGCACGGCGAAGGTCTGCCCGTCCACCACGTGGTGGCTGCCCGCGGGTTCTGGGTTCATGGGGACGTGAAGGGGCCCGTCGAAGCGCATCTGGCAACTAGACACCGGGGTCCCCGGGGGCGACTGCTTAAAGGAGAAGAGAGAGAGGCGGGAGACCGGCGTTTTCCTCTGCTCGATCATGTGCGTAGTGGCCACGTAGTTCTGGTGGAAGTTGTGGAGAGACCCCGGGTCGTCCCACATGGGGCTGTGCTGCATCTGGAAGCCCGGGGTGGTGGGCGTCGGGGGCGAGGAGGGCTTGTAGTAAACCGACCCGGAGTGCGGCATCATCTCCTCGGACTGAGGGGGCAGGTGGCTGTGTTGCTGGTAGTTGTGCATCTGAATGTCTTCTACCTTAATGGAGGACTGCTGTCCGGACAGGGGCATTTGGTACAAGCAAGGTGGCTTGACGTCGTAGCCTGTGCTGTAGTTGTCCATAAAGGTACTGAAGCTGGGGAGAGAAGTGGTGGCAGTGATTTCAGTGTTGGTGAGGTCCATGCTAAACTTGACAAACTCTGGAGTTAAGAAATCGGAGCTGTATTCTCCCGAAGAGTGGTAACTGTAGCTCTGAGAAGCGGGGCTGGCTCCTTGAGGCGAGGACCCATACTGCGCCTGAACACAAGGCATGGCTGGAAATGAAACAGGGTGATACACACTCAGCCTGGTCAACTGAACACTTTCTCCCGGGCTCGGGTACACCTGGAGCTACACCGGCAGCCCGCGGCGGTCAGAGAGCGTGTAGGGGCGCGAGACGAAGGGCGGGAGAGGGCGAATGCTGCAGAGCAGACAGAAGGGGAGGGCGTGGAGCAGCTGACCAGAGAGACCCGGAGCTGGAAAGCCATGGAGGGTCTACACTCCCGATATTTCCAAACACCTCCTCCACCCCCCCTTTCACAGCAAATCCCTCTCAGTTGAGCCCCTTCTTTGAAACTTGGATTCAGCAAGCTCTTGCTAGAAATGACCATTTAGAATTGAAGTTGAATTGCACAATGGAAAAGTTGTTCCCCAAGGCGAAGGGCCAGGCAAACCTCAAGTTACAAGGTTTGCCGAGAGGATCGCCTTGCCCTGTTTCTTGATGTTCAGGGAACTCCGGAGAGGAAGGGAAAGAGAAGTTGCACTAACCTTCAGCCGAGTTACTGGCGTTTTCGAGGAAATTAAAGGTGGACAGTGTCGTAATTCAATGAAGGACAAAGTTTCCAAGATTTTTAGAAAAGCAATTGGGAGTCCAGCCTGTCCGATCTCCTCCCTGAAATACAGACACAGGAAGCTTAAGGGTGTCTCCCCGAAAGAGATTCGGCTGAGTATATGTAAACTCACCAGGCAGGCCCTTCCATGCCTTGCCAGTTTGTCTCACTGGAAATTAGTGTGTAGCCTTGACCAAACATAGAGACTAAAATGAATGTGTAAAAGAGATGGCCGGAAACAACAGAAAATGCCACCCATTGCACTGTGTAACTCTTTGCAGAGAGAGGATCTTGAAAGAAGAAAGGTAGCCCATGAACTTATTTAACACTTATGATGCAATGAATTGGCCCCTTTACTAGAGTGTGGGTGGAGGGGTCATTTCCATTTTAGCTTAATTCAGATCTGAATTAGAAAACTAGAGTCTAAGAGAAAAATACAGCATTGAAGCCTCCTCTTGATTCCTCCACCCCCACCCCACCTGTAGTGAAATTGGCTTTTCTTTTGGGGGGAGGAGGAAGAAAGTTAGTAGATGTCAAGAACATAAAATGAGAAAACAAACCTCTCCCCCTTACAAAATGTTAGTGAGGCCCGCACAACCAAGAACACAATTTAACTGGAGCATCTGGGTTTCTAAAGTGCCTTTGATGAGTGCTGGGATTGGAGATACAGGTGAATTAGTGTTCACTTTTTCAGAAAACTTATCTTTCAGCATCTTAAATAGCCACAAGGTGATAAGAGGGGGGGCCCTACTGTTCCACGAGCACCTTAGATTCATCGCAGAAGGAGGGAAATAGAGTTTATAGGGTATTTGCACCAATGTTAGAAGTGCTTCCCAGTACAGCAAGCTGAACACCTTCCCCACAATGCCTTCAACAATCTGCCTACTTGCTAGAACAAGGCATTCTTGTGTCCTAGTAATGTTCCTACTTGGAAGGCATTTTAGAGCATACACAATCTTATTACTAATGAAAAAGAAAGCCAAATATCCACCCCTTCTGTTCTTTCCCCTCCCCCATAACCTTGCTTCATGGAGGGTGTGTGCATGGGGGGGAGGCAACCATAACAAAAAAAAGGAAACTCTTGACTCCCCCCCCCAGCTTTAGAGATAAGCTTGTGCTAGATATTAACCTTCTGGAAGCTCTGTAGTTTCATAACTGTATTCTTTACATATTCATATTCTCTCTGTGTCTCTCTCTGGCTCTCTGGCTGTCTCTCTCTCTCTCTCTCTCTCTCTCTCTCTCTCTCTCTCTCTCTCTCTCTCTCTGACACATTCACGTACCAAAGGATGTATATGCCAAAAACAGAAATTTCAGACAAGTTAATAACAGGACACTCTTCCAACACCATCCTTACTCAACAATACCCGGGAAACAGCGGCACACTGACCAGCCCCGGTGACACAGTTCCCAAGCAACGCATCAACGGAAGAACTTTCTCTCCCTGTCACTTTGTAGGCAAGGCTTTCCTCGTATACACAGACTTGGAGTCTCCGCGTCCAAAGACCACAATCAAGTCCGCACTAAGAGCAAACTTTGCGCACATTTCCGCGGGCAAGTCCGCAGCTCCCAAAACTGTGAAGTCTCCACTTCCACCAATGAGGAGGCTGGAAGCCTTTGCTGGGAGTCAACTCCCCCCTAGTGCCAAAGCTGGAGTTCGAACAAACGACCATCCGGTAGCTGCGCGCACCCACTGCCCATCCTTCGGCCCCACTCGCGCTACAAGCCTCTGGCGCCCACTTCCAGGGAGTCTGTCCCACACACGTGGGAAAAGGAGACACGCGAAAGCAGCAGCATAAACGAATGCGAGCCGCATGGGCTGCACCTACTCACTTAGGAGTTCTCCGGGTCTCTCTTCATTCATTCAACTCTGCCGAAGTGCAGTTCCCTCGGGGAGCCCGGGTGCCGGGGTCGGGGAGGAGGGGCGAGCTGGGCGAGGGGAGCCGGGACACCGGACGCCGGGAGGGAGCAGGGACAGGCGGCCGGCTGGGCAGGCGAGCGGGACCGCGAAGCCGTGCGCGAGCCGCCGGGCGGACTGGCCCTGGCCGCCAATGTGCCTTTGTTTATGTGGCTCGCGCTGCCGCTGCCAACATGCACCTAAAGTCTCCGCGCGTCAGCGCGCGTCAGCGGCCTGCCGCCCAATCGCCGCGCCGCCGCGCTCCCTGGACTCCTGGCCCGCGCTCGCTTTGGTATATTTCCGACCTGACGTCACAAGCAGGGCCGATTTTAAGGTGGGAACCGTTCTGCGTTCACCTTGGTAGCTGGCTTGGGTGGCTTTTTTTTTTTTTTTTCCGAAAGAGGTGTGACCTCTCCCCACTTAGGTCGGCGCAGCCCGCAGCGCCGTTACACTTCACCTTCCCCCAAGCCCCCAAGCCCTGGCTGCCGCTCACACGTGGGGAGGGTGCAACAAAAGCCTGGGCGGAAGGGAACGATGGTGTGGGCAGGTAGCCCGCACCTGGAGCCGCACGGGATAGGGGAGTGCCTCGCAGCGCCCCAACTCAGCCACCCAACCTCATCACCCCCTTAGCGGAAGTGCATACAGATGTCCCATGACACGAGACGCTCAGAGGGCTCGGGCAGCTGGGGTGGGATTTTCCTAGCCCGGTGCAGCCCCTTTTTCTATCCCTGGTCTCCTCCTCCTCTGGCAAATATTCATTCTAATATTCTCTTTCTCTCCCTCCTCTCTCTTTCACACACACACACCCCGCTCGGAAAGGAAATGGGAGTGGGGGTAGGGCCTATTTTTCTGTGTTCCCTTCTTTCCTTGCAGTGCTCACGTCCGATGGAGGACGCGGTGCGCGGAGGGGGAGAGGGAGGGAAGAAAGTAGACAGTGACCCAGCGCTTCAGAGACCCCCAAAGTAAGAGTGAAGCGTCGCCTGCTTTCCTCTTGCAGACAATGAGCCGAGCAGCAGGCAACAGGTGCGCGCTTCTGCAGAAAGGTACTCTGATCCCACGTTCTACCAACTAATACTTTCGACACTCCCCGGTGCCCAACTTGCACCCCTTCATCGAGTTTAGGGGGGATACATCGACCTTCCTCTGAAACACAAGGGCTATCACAGCCTCAATCCGAGAGTCGAGAAGGAAAGACAGGACAGGAGGGGAGCGAGTGGGGGTTGGGGGAGCGTCTCCGCCGAGCGTAAGGCGTGTGCCTGCAGCCCTGCCTGAAAAGGGACCCGCGCGGGCTTCGGAGCGTGCCCCACCCCCGCTGTCGTCCGAGTCGCTGCCGACTCTGCTTTGAGTCATTTCCCCCCCGCCTCACCGAGGGCGCAGGGAGCTTTCTAGCAAAGGAAACGCCGCCGCTCCGGAGGGCGAGCGCCCCTCCCGGTCGCCGAGCCCGAGCTGCGAGGGCTTCCTAGGGCTTCTCCCGCGGGGCTGGAAGAGGCTGGGCCGAGGGAAGAGAGAGTTCAGAGGCGCCCCCTTCTCCGCTCTCGGGGAGCTTTCCAGCCGCCCCTCCTCCCTCAGCGTAGCTCGCTTCCAGGCTGCTGGGGCCCCTTTGCCACCCCCCCCCCATGTTCTCAGTATGGGCCGAAAGCGCCTTGGAACTATTCGGGATGCGGTGCTGCTCAGCCCTAATCTGCACCCCCGCCTTTGCCCGGCCCAGTCGCCCCCCGCTCCCCAGTGGCTGGAGAGGCGTTGCCGTCAGATGCCCTGCGGCTGCCCTGGGAAGCCGCGGGCTTTTCTGCGCCGCAGCCTCGGAGAAACCTACGTGACCACCCTAAGTTTCCCCCAGATGTTGCGGCTGCCGCTGCTGCAGCCGCCGTGGCTGCAGTTCAGCAGTGTTCAAGCGGGCGCGAGAAAAAAATAAAACCAGGAAGTGGGGGGGGGGGGTTGTTGTGGTAGCGGGTGAGGGTGTGTGAGTAGGGGGATGAGGAGGGGGAGGGCGAAGAATAGCCTATTAGCATGAGCTCGGTAGCGTCAGCGCCCCGTGGGCAGAAGCGATTCCATGCAAACGAAAGGGAAAAAGTGAGAGTTTGGAGAGCAGGGGAGAAGGAAGGGGGTGGGGGTGGCGGTGACGCAGGGGCGCAGGCATTGACGCACCGGCCAGGCTGGGCCCAAAATAGCAGCAACTCCAGCTCAGAGGCGCCCTCCCGGGTTCCCTTCCCCTTCCGCGAGGGAGCAGGGCGCGGCCGGGGGGAGCTTTCCTTGATCCCCGCGGTGGGCCAGGCTCCCAGCAGTTATTTTCAGGCGGTCGGAAACTCAAGCGCAACCACGCTGGGGTGGCAGTTATTATTTTTTAATACAGTCCTAGGAAAGCGGGGGCCGGGAGAACTTTAAGGTTGTAACCACCACCCTCCATACACAAATACTCCCGTCTAAATTGATACATTCATTCTGGTTCTTCCCCTCCTTCATTGCCATCAAAAACACACTCAATTTAGGTTGGGTTGAGTCTGGGGATAATTTGAAAATTCCCTCCCAGAGAGCCGAAGTGTCCTGGAGTTCTTAAAGTGAGCTCCAAGGAAAGCAAACATTGAAATGTGATGCATTATTCTTTCACAGCAACCTGTCGAGTATGGCTTCCTGATGACTACCTTGCAACCAAGACTGAAAGGTAGTCTTCACAACACCTTATTGTAACAATTATCATGAACTGGGAATGGAGTGATTAAATATAACATTGAAATGAGAGGAAAGGGGGCTTATTTTTATTTTTTCCAACTCTACCATCCGTGTAAGAGTTCTCACATCTACAGATTCCTACTCTGGTTCCCACCAAGGGGTTTACTATTTCTTAGGAAGACACTGGACGTAAGACTGATAAGCTCGCTTCAACCAATTCATGAATGAGCTACTTCTTAGGTTGGGGATTTTGTATGGCTCCGACGTGCTTGGAGTGGAAAGGATACAGCACATGGATCAGAAAGTGTAAAGAAGGGCCCTGCTCAAAACCCCTGACTAGTTTTCCCCAAGATTGTGATGGGACACTTCAGCAGCACTGAGTAGTACTGCCAAATGTCTGTAATTGACTGATCCAGTCAGTAGGGGGCCTGACTCCACAACGTTCAAGAAATTCAATCTCTCTCTCTCTTCTCTCTCTCTCTCTCTCTCTCTCTCACACACACACACACACACACACACACACACACACACACACGCTATTTACCACTTAAATTAAGCAGCCCGAGAAGAGGATGCTGTAGGCCCAAAGATTCATATTGTGTTGGAATTCACAAATAACTATAAATCTCTGATTCTTTTCTGTTTTTTCCAAACGGGAAGCAGTTTAACACGTGAGATTAGGTCCACAATAGATTTTATTTCCTCCTGCCCACGTTTAACTCACTGTTAGGTTACGGAAAGAAAAAAAAGAAAAAGAAATCAAAATGGTAATAAAATCTCTCATTTTATCACCAAGCAGTTCAAATTGGCATATAGTTTGGAAAAATGAAAGCATGTTTTAAAATCCTATGATTACATGTTTAAGTAAATTATAGTTTAGAAGTAGATTCCTGTGGGTGTATTTGCTAGTACATAAGAGAATGCTTTTGTGCATAGAGGTTTAATTACACATATAATGGAATCAAAATGTAGAATTGAACAACCTTTCAGAAAATGTTAAAACGATGCTTTAGGCTAAAAGAAACTGAAATTTTGCATTTATATGACTGCAACTCTTCAAGATTCTTGAACATAAATAATTCAAATAAAGTATTTCATAACTCAATTAAAATGACAATAATGATTTTTTTCGGTACTCCAGCATCTGATACTTTAAGTCAGTGCCATGTATAAATGTGTAAAGTTGAAGATCTATCTTCGTAATAATTTAAAATAAATGGTAGTAAAAATTAGTCCTATCAGCTTTTTAAACCAACTGAAGGTAAAAATTATTACCATTAGTAAGTACTATTAGATGACCTCAGAAAAGCATTTAGGAAGGTAATGTTACTACATTATTATTTTAGGATATTAACAAATATAAGCAGAACATATTGGTGCATGTAAACATATCTCTTTATAAATCTACATAAATAATACATACACTCACATCTATACCAAAGTATTTTATTTTATGCATGGCTAAGATTATACTTAATAAAATTGAGCTTTTGGTATAATTTAGAAAGCAAACATGGATGTAATCCCATAGGATTTTCTATTCGAATGCATGGGATAGAGGCCTTTAGGGATTTATCTCACTATTCTCCCCCAAATGAATTCAGAGTAGACCTTATAATGCAGATACAGTGAAAAAGACATACCTGTTATGCCATAAGAGTCAAGGCAACTTTAAGATATTTCATAATAAAATTGCTTAGTGGAACCTATCTTTAGCATTAAAATGAGATATATATTTCAAATAGTATTTGACTAACTTTCATTCACAGTATTTATTGCCATTCAGCAATAAATTACTGACAGAAGAAATTTCAACTTTGGAAAAAACCTGTTTCTGAAAGTACAAAATCATTTTTTATTATTGAAAGTTTTTTGTTTTGCTTTTTCCATTTCATTTGCATTGATAGGCTACTAATCAACCAAATTTTTTTTTCCTTACCTGATGCTTAAAGAATAAGTCAGTTGCTTCGTTAATATTCACATTTGGGGTAGTTGTGGCTTCTATGTGGTTTTACTCAGCCCAGTTTTCACCAAAGACCATTTAACACAAAGACTTTAAGAATTATTTCTTACTTTGATTCAGAACTCAGTTCTAGAAATGTGTAAAGATGTGCAGAAGAAAACAGCATTCTTATTTTCTAGAAGCATCTTCTTGTAAATTGAAATTATAAAAGTGAACATATGGTAAAACCTCATGCCACTCAAAAAATATTTTGCATAATAAAAATCTTTCATCTTTTCATTAATACTTGACTCATATTAAGTATCTCCTAAATATTTGATTTTAAATTATTCACTTAATATTTTGTTATGTAAGAATTATTTTCTTTATTAGGCAAGGAAAGATAACTTTGATTTTAGATTTCATTGCTGATTGCAGTAAACATGGGAGTCACTAAAATGTATAAAGTCCTCAGAGACATTGAAAAGATTGTGAACATAAGTTGCTATATGCTAAGAAAATAGCAAGGAACTTGAAATTCTAAAAGTAGCTAATAGCATTAGTAACCTTAACAGTATTTGGCATTTCTTTAAGTAAATAAAACACATACATTTTGCAACAGTTTTTATATGTAAGTCACAGCTGTATGGTTTTTGTTCTTCCCTTAATGACAAAATAACTACTTTTGATTTTTTCCTTAGACTAATTGGTGGACAGGAACCTCTCAATTTAATAAAAAATAAAGACAAGTTTTTGATAATATTTCAACAAAGACATATGTGCCTTTTCCTTGTCATAATTCCGCAATGATCAAACCTACAATTTTATCAGTACAAAAGTAACTTATAGCAAGGACCCTTATAGTGATAAGTAATAAATCTAATTACCATATCCTTTGAATAGATGTAATATAAATTTCATTGCTCACTTAAAAGTTCTAAAGTTAACAGCATAAACTTGAAGTTGAGTAATTAAGTAATCCTTATATAGACACTTATTAAAGTATTTATACATATTATCTTAAATCTACATCTATCATTTTGCCAATTAAAATTAGGACTTTAATTGCAATTAAGTAATTTAATTGCCAATTGAACAGCAAAATTGCTAAGTGACTAATTTTAATGCCTATTTTAATTACCAATCATGACTGGGGAGGGAGCTAATCAAGTTACATCAAGCAGTACCAGAGTAATGATGTGAAGAAAAAAAAAAGTAGAACAAACATTCAAGGCTACATGCTTTAAAAAAAGAAACATAAATTAAATAAATGCAAACACAATCTTTTAAATGTATAAAAATACTGTATTTCAATATCTGAATACAGAACATGAAAGAGAACAAGATTAATTAAAGAAGCCCCTGTCAATCTTCAAAGTAAGGACAACCAAAGTCAAATTATTATGTGATATTTACATGGCACTCATACTAACCCAGTAAAAAAACAAAGCTGTATATAGCCGAGAATAAAAGGCTGTTTCCTGCTTGGCTGGTTAAATATTTACAGATTGACAGTTTTTTTTTTTTTTAATTCTTAAATGAAATGCTATAAAAGAGAAACAAGTTTCCAAACGCAACAGCGCGGGTTTTGCATTTGAAAAGCAAGCAGGGCAAGTGGAATGGGACACTATACTCTTCTGGTTGCTCTCCTCTTCAACCCCACTCACTTGAATGGAGAGTTCTATCAGAGGTCTAATGTCTACTCACAACTGCTCCATGCTACTTTGAGAAAAATATACACCTGGCCAATCTTAAATATTTTAAATTTACGTGTGAGTAAATATAAGAAAGTAGCTAGAATTACATCACAATTAAAATTACATAGCATGGAGAATATACCTACTTTTAATAGTCTTTCTTCATTTCAGTTAGAATAAACATGCCCGCCCAAGACAAAGGCCACAAACCAGCAGGCAACCAGAAACACTGGTTAAAATCTTCTTGGACAACACAAAAATATTTTCAGAAGTTTTGATATCCAAACTAATTCTCAGATTAGCAATATAGAAGGGCAACATTGAAAGGAGTTTTGAGAGTTCAAAAATTAGAAAGTGATTCCCTAGTAGACAAGACAATTCTAGTACTTTCTGGCTATAGGGTTCCCCTTGGCTGCCAGCCACCTCATTTAGAGTAACAGTGGACATTCATCAAATCTTCATATAAAAGTCATTCTGCAAGATGCATATCTTTTTGTTCCCATATAAGTATACCAAAAATATAGTTATTGTGCAAAAAGGGTCCACAATTATTAATGAAATATATGTAATGCTGTAACTTGAGAAAAAGCAACTAGTGCTACTTGGGATTTCATTTACTACTGCACTTGAATTCTGAAATGAAGCACAGCAGGACTTTCATCCTGGCTTTTGAAGGAGGAGCACTTTAATAGTCACTAGGCCTAACAAAAGAATGCAATATCTGTTCATGACAATAACAGCCTTATAAGGCAAGTTCTGTGTGAGTGATTAAAGAATACACTCATTGCCTGTTCACATGTCATGGAGATGTAGTCCTTATTGACAGGCTCACCATCACCACTTATCATGGTTAAAACACATTGTGTGCTGATGCTACTACAAAGAGAAATACAACGTCAACCATCAAAAGATTACAAAAAATAGCCCCAGGAATAAAAGGTCTCCATAACTTAGGTATATCTTAATGTATTCTATATAAGATTTTCTGCTATATACATACACAAAAAATATCTCATTTGGTAATAATTATCAAAATTACTGAGCTAACTCAAGCAGTAGATAATAAACCATCAGCCATTACAAAAGGGAAAAAAATGAGAAACATCGTCTTGTAATTTCAAAATGATTCTAAAAGGACATATCTGAAACACAAACTTTCAAAATGTTAACACTTTTCGAAACTTGCCATGACTCAAAGTACACACCTTTTTAGGCTGTTCATGTCTATTTTATGTATTTTGGTAGATTATCAGTACACATGAATTAATGTGGTTTACATATTGCTGGAAGCAAAAACTTCTATATTATGTCCCTAGCTTTCAGATATCCCTTAATAGGTAAAAGTAAAAAGTTTAAAAATTATAACAAGTTGTTTTACTTTTTTGTTCTTAAACTAATGCTTATCTTTCAGTGTGACCTGTCTATATTCGTAGATGAAAAATAAGGGATAAAGTAAAAGACAATCATGTTTATAACCTGAAATTAGAGGCAATCAATTAAAACATTTTATCAGTCATCAGGATATTTAAAAATAAGACCCTAGAATGTTAGAATCATTCCACTAGGAGCTAAGCAGCAACTTCAGTATGCTGTCACTGATGTGTTGGGAGGAAAAAAGCAAATTACCACCACATACATGATTCAAGTTAAGACACACAAAGTGAATGCATGGAGGTGTGAGTATAGAAATTCGTCTGCTGAGATGGTGGTCCTACTTACATTTCTTATATTTAATATTTCTGAAAACTGTTTTCTGTAAGTTAATTTCCCAAGTTTAGTAATGGTTGAAGTCTAAATATAAATGGTGAATTTCAAATAGTTAATGGATGGACTTAGGAGTCATATTGAAACAAAAGCAGAAAATACATTTTCCCTAAGAGTCCTTTAATTTTTCTAGGTTTAAAAGTATGGTCTTCCTAAAGATGGCTAACTCTTACTTAAGTAGCTACCTCTGGAAGTCATAATCTCCATTTCTCCATACCCTCATATACACCTCATCCATTAGTCGGTTGATTGGCAATTTCCAGGACCAGTTTTGTTAAACTTTACAAATTTTACGTCGTCCAGAGGTGGGAGTGGGGAGCGGGAAGGCAACACAAAAACAGATCTTACAGCCATTTGATAGGACCCCTCAAATTATAAATAGATGTTGAAGAATTTGAAATGTAGCTCTGTAGCTCAATTTATACCACAGAAATTGTGAGATGCTCTCTTCCTGTTGTTATAACGTATCAGGTCAAGGGATATAAATTGTACCAGGTAATTCATTTTGCTGCTCAAAGAGTCATTAAGTTCCTCCCAGAATATATGTGATTGATATCCCTGGAGGTGAAAGGCTAAAGGAACCATATGGCAACATGTTGCATTCCGTATGCTATCTGCCCATCCGTGCTTAAGCTGTCATTAGCAACATCTGTACCTTACGGAAATCCAGCTGCGCCGACGACGGCTGACGGAATTGTACTTGGGGGGGAAATCTAGCTTAGCGCCATTAACTTGAGACTTAGAGTCTATCTACCAGGACGGATGGAAGCTTTCACAATTAGACGAGACGACACAAATGCTTTATTAAAGTTTAATTTTGAACTCCCAATTAGCGAAAGTGCATTACAAATCGATTGCAATTTCCTAGAAGGCACAGCAAGTCCTCTGCCTGCCTGCCTGCCACGTGCAGAGGCTCCAGAGCAAGCTTTCCCAGCTCCCGGCAGCTGAAATCAGGGGATGCTTCAAAGCCGGTCTCCGCATCCCAGGAAGTCCCTAAAATCCTCGCCAGCCCCTCCTTCCGCAGGGCGGGGGCGTCCAGGGACCGAACCCGCCGGAGGTGGGGGAAGGGGCTTGTCCAAGGCGTTAGCGAGGCGGGGCGAGGAGAGAGCGAGTGAACGCGGAAGGGGATGGGGGAGGGGGGAGGGGAGGGAAGAGGAGGCGGTGGGGGGGGGTCTCTATTATGTCGGCTTCTCGGGAGGAGCCTCATCTAGTCAGTCACGCAGAAGTTTCTCTTTCGCTCTTCGCGCTACACACCCAGATTGGCTTCCTGCGCGCAGGCGAGGGGGGGCGGAGGGGGTGGGAGAGGAGTCCCGGAAGGGCTGCCAGGCGTTCACACCCACCCCTGCTCCCCTCCCCCGCCGCAGACAAAGCCCCCCAGTCCAGGTCCAGGATACGTTACCTGCCCGGCGTTCCCGGCCCCTCGATCACCGCATCCCCCGCTGGGCGCGCCCGGTGCGGGTCCCGCTCCCCGGGGCGCACAAAGTGGTGGCTCCCGGCCAGCTCGAGCCCCCGCTCTGCTCATGTTGGGGCGGAGGAGTGAGGGGGGAACGCGAGAAGTGGAAGCGGAGGCTGGGGCAAGGGAAACTTACTGAAGGAACCAGAAAAAAAGGAAACGAAAAGAGCCCGCGGGGCACGGCCGGGAGCCCCAAAAGGCCTGTTACCTTTCCGGGGGTCGCGACCCAAGAGGAGGAGGGGAGTCGGGGAGTCGCCCGCCCCCCTTCCCCGGCCCCCGGCGGCGGCGGCGGCGGCAGCTGCACACACAGAAGCCCATTGTCGCCGGCGCCCGGCGCGCAGCCCCGCGGACTCGGCCCCGCGGCCAAGCGCGTCAGCGGCCCCGTCAGCCCGGCCGGGCTCTGTGACGCGCGCGCAGCCCCTCTATAAATAACCCGCCGCCGGGCGGCTCGGGCGGCTTTCCAGTGACGCCGGGGCCGGGGCGCGGGAGGAGAAGGGAGGAGGGAAACAATAAAGCCTCCCGCCCGCCCCCGAAGCCTCCCTCCGCCCTCCCGGACCGCCCTCGGCCCCGCGCGCCGCGCTCCCTGGCCCCGCCCCGGCCCGCCCCGCGAGGAGCGCCGCTCGCGGGCGGGAGGGAGCCGGGCCAGCCGCGTCCTCGCGTCCCGCCCGGAGCCCCGGGGCCCGGACCCAACGCGCTCCCCGGCGCGGGCGGGAGTGCCCGCAGCCCGCGGGGACGCGGAGGGAACTCAGCGGCAAGTTTAGCGAGGGGATCGCTAGGTTCCTCCCTAGTTAAAACGTCTCCACGCTTTCCCCGCACCCCGCGACATTCAGGGTCTGAAGTGTTTTTGTGATTGTGAGTCCTCCACTGAAAGCAAAAACTTTCATTTTTAAACATAAGCATTATCTGGGTTTTTGTGAGGCCAGGCCCACGTTCCTGATCTAATTCGGAGGTTGCATAAAGGAGACCCGTAAAAGCAGCGAGGGCGGGGATTCCAGGACTCGTGCTCTCCGCCCGGGTAGGTTTTACAGGTCTTTTCGGCCTTGAACTTAGCGTAGGCCTTAAACATAGCATATTTGAATTTTCTAAAAGTCTATCATCTTTAAAAGTTCTGCACGTTAATCAAAGCTGCCACCAAAAAGGGGATTTCTCAGTAAGTAAATAATTTTGTGGAGACTTTCATTGCTAACTTGCATACTCGGGCAATTCTATCACATACCCTCTGACTCCTCTCTTACCCACTAAGTTGTCCATATACAACTGGAAGTAGTCTATTTTCTTGGAACCATCAATTAATAGACGGTTAAGATAATATTTTTTCCTGAGCAAAATGTCTCAGATAAATGAACTCCATATGAACTCCATGTTTTCTAGAGCGTTGAGGTGTGTGTGTGTGTGTGTGTGTAATTTTTTTTTTTTTTGAGTTGGAGTCTCACTCGGTCGCCCAGACTGGAGTGCAGTGGCCGCTCCCGGCCACCGCAGCCTCGCCTGCTGGGCTCCGGCGATCCTTCCGCCTCAGCCTTCCCAGTAGCCGGAATTACAGGCATGCGCTACCACGTCCGGCTGATTTTTTTTTTTTTTATTGTAGAGATGAGGTCTTGCTGCCCAGGCGGGTCTCGAACCCGCGGGCTCAGGCAAACTACTCATCTCAGCCTCCCAAAGGCGCGGGATTACAGGCTGAGCCACCGAGCCCGGCTTGCGTGTGTGTAATTTACAGATGCAAGCTAAGTGTTGAGGTGACTTGGCATGGATAGAATGAGTTAAAAGGACTGAGGAAAGGTTCTTAGTACACAGTCGAGGCAAAGTAGTACAGTGGAAGGTTCACTGGGCTGGGGGTTGGAAAATAAAGAAATTTGAGTTTTAATTATCTCTTCATTGTACTTCTCTGTGCCTCCTTGCAGAAACCACAGCCTCTCTCTGGTTCACTTCTTAAAATGAAAACTGGTGGATCCTCTTCCACATTAACATTCTAGGATGCTAAAGGATATTGTTTGTCCAGGCATGAAATTTCCTAGTGTCTCATGGGAAAAGGGTAGCACATGTAGAATAATTTGGTCTTCTGACATTTTAAAATTGTGTACATTTTAAAATATATTAGGACCACTTCAGACAAAGAATGAATTCAAGCACACTATTAAAACTATTTTAAGAAGAAAAAATAATTGTCATTATTAGCATTTACATGATAGCAGACATATTTTTACAGTCTGATGACCTCTTAAGCCCTTTTCAACACTACACTTTCTCATGTGCGTAAATAGATTTGGGATAGCAAAATGCACTAGGACCAATTTCTCCAATTTTGCCCTTATTTCTGGTTTGGTTTTTAAGAGGAATTTTTCAGTTGAAAGGGACTAAATTGTTTGTCAGTGAATGGTGTTACTGAGACAAGAAAAGTCGTCTGATGGACTTCGTCAGACAGTCAGAATATGCTGTATTCTCCTGTCTTCAGGTTGTGAAGGCACAAAACATAAAAGTGGCAAAAACAAGTTTAGAGCCAAAACAGTTACTTCACATAGATACCACCAAAGTGTGATCACAACTAAAAGTTAACCAATATTTTTCCAGTTCCAAAAGCACATCTGTCTCTCTTTCCTATAAAATGTTTGATATCTCTAATTTAACTTTGCCTTGAAGTTAAAGTTCTTGCTCCTTATAGAGAGGCATTTTCTTTCACTGCTATTTTCTAGAAACAGCCACCTTCTCACACAATTTTAAATTAAAATTTTTTTGCTTACTTTTTATTTTTTTGAGACAGGGTTGCCCAGGCTAGAATACAATACTTGGGCTCACCACAGCCTTAGACTCCTGGGCTCAAGCAATCTTCAAGCCTCAGCCTCCCAAATAGCTGAGACTACAGACATGAGCCACCATGCCTCGCAATTTTTTTTTTTAGAGAGACAGGATCTCATTATGTTGCCCAAGCTTTTATTGAACTTCTAGTTAAATGATCCCACCTCAGCCTCCCTTAGTGCTAGAATTCAGGCATGAGTCATCACATCCAGCTTTTGCTTACTTCTTATCCCTTTTTAACATTCTCTATTATTCCTGGCCTTAAAAATTTAATAGAATGAAAACTAGCATATTCTGGCTATATTTGAAACATGCCCAGTTTTAGAGGTAGGGGTTGGAGGGAGCTTAGATCTAAGACCCATAGAAATACAGTTAAAACAACATGTTTCTTCAAAACAAATCAGAAACAAAATATATGCTGAAATGTGTGAAATAGGGGACTGAAAATATTAAAAAAATCTTTTATTTAGCTCTTCTTGATAACATAAAGCTTGTTACAATTTTTCAAACATAGTGAATGTTTTAGAATGTGGACATTTCCCACTACTTCCAAAGTTTCTGTCTACCTGAGTTTAAATCCTTTGAAAGACTCCTCTACAGTAACAGTATTGAAGAATTTATTAGAGAAACTACTGTGCACTCTTGCCTTATTACTCAGTTAATCCTGATCTATATTTAGAGAGTGATACCAGTCAGGTTGAGGCTTCAAAGGAATGAGCACAAATATTTGCCATATTCTGTGCAGTATAGTTTTGGTGATTGAAATGAAAATTCATCTCGGAAAATATCACTGAAGTTATAGTATAAGCAAATCTCAGGCACCTTCAAATAGATAAATAGAAGGTTAACAAGAAAAGTGATGAGAGATTCTCAGTATTCCAAATGAAAGAAAAGGGACAACTCAGGTTATAGAGCTAGAAGCTTTCTTCATTTAAAAGGCCAAGAAATTCAGGCAGGCAGTGGTTTTTAAAAATAAGAATTCAATTCAGTAAAATAACAGGGTCCCCAACATCAGTGCAAAATAATATGGACACACAGATAACTGGCCCTTCTGATAAGATAGTCCTGATTTTTTTTTTTTTTTTTTTTTTTTGAGTTGGAGTCATTCTGTCACCCAGACTGGAGTGCAGTGGCTGCTCCTGGCCACCGCAGCCTCCACCTGCTGGGCTCCGGCGATTCTTCTGCCTCAGCCTTCCCAATAGCCGGAACTACAGGCGAGCGCTACCACGCCCGGCTGATTTTTTGATTTATTGTAGAGATGAGGTCTTGCCAAGTTGCCCAGGCGGGTCTGGAACCCACAGGCTCAGGCAATCCACTCACCTCAGCCTAAATTATCAACATCTAACCAGGATTTGTTAATAATGAATTCTGAAAAATCCTTTGTCAGGGGCCAGGATCCTAAGCCTTTTGGCTCTAATTCATTCCTGGCTCTTCTTTCCTCTCCTCTGGTCCATATCACGGAGGCAGGATCGCTGCAGACTGCATATCCAAGGCCCCTTGTGAGGTAGCTTCCATCTGGGCTTGAATGGGAAACCCAAGCAGGAAAGTGGAGAGTTGGATGGTGGGAAAAGCCAGAGTATTCACCACTCCACTTCCATACTCCAGCTCCTGCCAAATGACCAGAAACTTCTGACCCTGGCCTCAGTATCACAACCTTTTCCCTTTATTCCTCCACCTTAGGAGTTATAGTGGTTTCATCCTGTTGCAAATCACTGTCACTTTTTAGGTTTCTCACCTGCTTTACAAATTACTTTAGTTGAATTCTGTCTGTGTTAAATACTTAGAGTAGTTAATGTTTTCCTGGTTGGAGCCATACATTGCATTGAGAGACATTATTGGATAATAAACAATTATTCCTCAAGTTTCTTTTGCAAATTGTTCTTAAAAATGTGCTATTTAATTCGTGATGGCTGACGAGATTTACAAAAAAAGAGGAGGAAAAAGGTGTGCTATCTAGAAGTGCTAATAAAGTGTTCAGAAAGAAACCTGATACATTTTTTAAAATTAATTTTCCATGGGCACAATATTAAAAAGTATAAACACAAAATATTATGTAGCTTTGCATAAGTCAGAACAGGGCAAATACTTATTGATTCCATGATAATCAGGAGAGTGGCATATAATAACTGTCAAGGCTTAATACATCACACATCTTCTGTGAGGCCCACTCATTCACCAGCTTGTTTGCCAATGGTCTCCGCCTCCTCAGATCTTAAAAGACAGAAAGAGAGAAAAAGAAAAAAAAAAAAAAAGGAAGAAAAAATTTTTTCTGCATTACTCATGTGAAACATTATTATGTATGTGATTCCTTGGGATATTTTGAAATCTGCATTGTGGCTATTTTTGTTGTTGTTTTATGCCTGTATTATCTGCTATTGCTTCTCTCCTCCCTCTCCACCTCTATAAGCAGGTCTCCTGCTAGGTATTCTTTGTCCCTGGAAGAGAAAAACAGGGCAAACAAAAATGTTCTATAAGAATTTTTGGCTTTGTTCTATAAAATCTTTAATTCTCAAGAAAAAGGGTACAAAGTATCTGAAAGAAGCTTCTATGGGGGAAAGGATTTTCCTGAAACTGAGTAAAGGATCCCCAAGGGCACATATAAGGGGAGAGATAAACAGCAAATGATTGGAGTTTCCTGAGGAGAAACAGGGAACTGGAGGAGTAGCCCAAGAAAGAAGAGGTCCAGGGTAGACTTGGCAAAGGATTCCAATAAGGTCATGGCTTTAGCACTCAGTTGTGCCATGGAAGATGAATCATCACACATGTATTCCCTAGACCTCACTCATCTGTATCAGAGATTACATTAGTTCTTCCTTCCATTGACCAGTCTGCACTCCAGGTAGCCAAAGTGACTGGTCAAGACTTGGGTGGGCGCCACCAGGAAAGATCTCTCTGGTTTTTCTTTTGTTCTTCATGTTTGAACATGGAAAATGTAAACTGCCACCACAGAATAAGCGTTTGCTGGAGAATACAACCAGCACAGAAACAGTGGATCCAAAAGATGGCAACGGAGAAATTGGGTGCTGAAGACTTTTGAATCTAGATCAAGCAGTTTCTGGAGCTAAACCTATCACTCTACTCTCAAGTCATAGGTATAAATTTGCCCTCTTTTAGCTAAAATCTGTTTGGATTTAATTTTCTGTCATTTGAACCAGAAAGAGCCCTAACTGATACACTTACCTTCAATACCTAGGCCTTAGTGCTGAGGCACAGTAAGTACAGAACTTACCTGTTGATCAATATCAGTGCATACACATATGATATTGATTTATTATTACTGCTACTGGGCAAGGGAGATTTAATATTATCACATGTGGCATGTGGCATTCCAGTTGGAGCACCCCATTCTTGTTCAAAACTCCCAACTGGGTAGGATAGGACTCTTCTTGCCACAGAGACGTTAAGCCCTCCTATTACTGCTACAGAAAACTCAGGAGTCAAACTGGAGAAATGAAACATAACAGCCTTTGTTCTTTGAGTGTCTCCCAGCTTTTTGTTGCTGCATCTCCACCTCCAGCTTTCGGTCTTAGTCAGCTGATAGTTCCCCAAATTGCCCCCTGCTGCTTCATGCATTAGTATCTCTGCTCTAGGCTCTAGCTCTTTTCCTTAGACCGGAATGGGAATGAACTTCCCCACACTAGCTACCCTTCAAGTCCCAGCTCAAGTGTCTCGGCTTCTGTGAAACTTTACCTGACACTGTCAAGATCCTTCTCCTCATATCTCCCACCCACATACTCTAAAATGGTTTATTTAATTGGTCACACTCTGTACTTCCTTCTACTGTGGCCTATGTGCAATTTAAAAAATTTGCTTCTCTAGTTTCCCACTACTAGACTAAGCTTCATGAGGACAGAAATTTCCTCTAATTCATCTTTGAGTTTTTAGGTACCTGGGCTTTAAGCTATTGATAATTATCTATGAATAGTGTGAATATATAATTGAATATGTTAAATGAATGAATGTGAAAACAGAGTTGTACATTCTTATATATTTGGGAACTCTGCCAATACCACCTGTAAAAATCTTCCTAATTCACCTAAACCATTTGAATTAAAATATGTACCACAATAGCAGAAATAGCAAAATCATAAATTCTAAGAGAAAGAAACTGTTAATTTCATCATCATGGGACAGCATTCTGTATTTTATATTTGCATAAATATAGTAACATATTAAAAAGTTTAAAGATTCTTATTCTTTAAATTGACCTATCTCCCTTCTCTATTTTAATTGAAGTCTTTTGATTTCCTTTAAGCATTTTATTTCTTATGTATGTCTGATTACTCCCCAGATCACTTGTGATTACTTAACATTTTTTATTATAAGAACCAAAACCTTAGTTCAAATAGTAAATAAATTCAGGTACCTTAAAGAACCAAGCTAAATATAACTGGAAAAATGACTCTCCAACCACTTTATACAAACATACACACACGTTAATATCTATTCTCAATTTTTTGTGTGTGTAGGAAATGTATTTATTACAGTATTATTTGCTATACCAATCAATTGAAAACAGCCTAAATATTTAAAAACAATTAAAATATTTTGAGTGGTTAAAAATCCTGAGAATAACCATTTGATGATGCTTTATTATGCAAAATTATGTATGAAAAGACATTTTAATAACTTGAGGATATTTAGATTGTGACACCGTATTCAAGAAGGAAAATGATATTCTATATTAAACATGATTCCCCAAATATTGTTAACAAAGCAAAAGCAAAACAAAACCAAATAATCATTCCAAAATGGTAAGAAGGTTTAGTTCTGGTGATGAATAGTGTTCTTTTTTCCTCCCTAAAAACCTCTGTATTTTAAATGTTTCTACAGGATTATTTTTTCATCAGATAACAAGCTATGTGGTTTTAAAAATTATTATTAAAGAACAACCCTCTGGTATCACACAGGCAGTTAGGTTAGATCTATAAAACTTTTCAAGAAATGAAAAAACTTCAGAGGAGTAAACTTGGTTGTTTAATTCCTAGAGTCAAATTGCATGTCACTATATGTGGTGTGTTGTATCCCATACATCCAATCAGTTCCCCAAGTCTCAGGAGTAAGGAAGACTCATTTACTGAAATAAAAATTGATGTGATATCCATATTATTTCTATTTTAATCTACAGTGAATATTGTTAATATTGAAAGTCTTGAATTCAGATGGTGAGGTAAATATTTGGGCTCATGAACATGTTAAACACATGCCTTATTGCATCTAATTTTATTTTTCTCTATCTAATCAGATTCGCTATGACCTACTAAATTGTCAGACACAGTACTAGATGCTTTTTCACTGTATCCCACTCAATTTGATTCCCATAACTTTTTAAAGCCGGTTTTAATGTCTACACTTGACAGGTAAGGAAACTAAGTTTCATAGAAGTGATCATTCCAAGTTCAAGATATTTGTTGGGCTATGAATTATAACCTTCAGCACTTGATAATCTTTTCATAGTATCAGAGCTTATCCATTTATCCTATTAAAAAAGCTAAAAAGCAACAATAAAAGCATTTGTTAAAAAACAAAAATAATAAAAAATTTAAAGTAATAATGAGAACAATACTCATTTTTAAAGTTGCAATAGTCCCTAGGGCTTAGTACGGGAAAAACAGTAATTGAACTTTCATCTAAAAGTATTTTTATTAGTACTTTTATTACTATTATGTCAATTCCTTCTATAGGATTTAATGATTACCACATACTGTAATGTCTGAACAAATAACAAGGTCTTATGGCACAAATATACTCAGTATAGGATTATTCCAGATTGTGTTTAAACCTACAGCAAAAAGAAATGGATATTGACAAGCCAGACATGTACAACCAGAAACCTATGATCTCACTAATCCACAGCCATTAAGACTCCTCAAAACCAAGCTGGTATATGTGTAAGCTGGCGTGTGTGTGTGTGTGTGTGTGTGTGTGTGTGTGTGTGTGTGTGTGTGTGTGTGTATACAAACATATTAAGGAACATGTAGCCCATAGAAGAGAATTAATGACAGGTGAAAGAATATTAAGCTTTTTATTTTTTTATAAGTTGGGTATTTTCACATGGTTTTATAATAGCAGTTCTTATTTGAAGTGGCACCTTGGGCTTATAATAGCCTCAGTATTGTTGTATAAATTAATTGTGTTTTTTTAATTTCAATAGCTTTGAGGGGTGCAAACAGTTTTGGTCTGGGCTTTAAGTGTACACACCATCCCTACCTGGGCATATTGTACCCAGTAGGTGATTTTTGTTGTTCTTGTTCCTCTACCCTTTATCCTCTCCCCTTTCAGAGTCTCCAGTGTCCATTATACCATTCTCTATGTCTTCACATATCCTTAGTTTAACTCCCACTTATAATGCGAGTTTGGTTTTCTGTTTCTGAGTTAGTTCACTTAGGATGGTATTCACCAATTCCATCCAAATTGTTGCAAAAGATATTACTTTATTCTTTTTGATAGCTGAATGTTCCATAGTGTATATATACCATATTTTCATTATCCACTGATCAGTTGATAGGCATTTAGGTTGATTCCACATCATTGCAATTGTTAACTGTGTCGTGATTAATATGTGGGTGCAGGTATCAGTTATATAACAGCAACTGTTCCTTTGGGTAGATACCTAGTAGTGGAATTGCTGGATCAAATGGTAGATTTAGTTGTTTGAAAAATTTCCATACTGCTTTTCATAGATGTTGCACTAATCTACACTCCCACCACCTGTGTATAAACATTCCCTTTTCTCTACATCCACACTGGCATCTACTGTTTTTTGATTTTTTAAATAATGGCCATTCTGACTGGAGTAAGATGGTATCTCATTGTGGTTTTAATTTGCATTCTCCTGATGATGAATGATGTTGAGCATTTCTTCATGTTTGTTGGCCATTTGTATATCTTCTTTTGAGAGATGTCTTCTCAAGTCATTTGTCCACTTTTAAATGGGATTGTTTTTTTCTTGCTGATTTTTTTTTAGTTATTTGTAGATTCTGAATATTAGTCCTTTGTCAAATGTAAAGTTTGCAAATATCTTCTCTCATTATATAGGTCACCTATTTGCTCAGTTAGTTATTTCTTTGCTGTGCAGAAGCTTTTTAGTTGAATTAAGTCCCACTTGTTTATTTTTGGTTTTGTTACATTTGCTTTTGGGGTTTTAACCATAAATTATTTGCTTAGGCCAATATCCAGAAGAGTTTTTCCTAGAATTTCTTCTAGAATTTTTGTGGTTTCAGCTCTGACATTTAAGTTTTTAATCTGTCTTGAGTTAATTTTTGCATATGGGGAGAGATAAGGATCGTGTTTTATTTTTCTGGATATAGCTATTAAATTTTCCCCAACACCATTTGTTGAATAGAGTATCATTTTCCCTGTGTATGTTTTTTTTTTTTTTTTTGCTTTGTCAAATATATGTTAGATATCTGGGTTTATTTTTGGATTCTCTATTCTGTTCCATTGGTCCATGTGTCTGCTCCTGAACCAGTACCATGCCTTATAGTAAAATTTTAATTTAGGTAATGTGATGCCTCCAGCTTTGTTCTTTTTGCTTAAGATTGCTTTTGCTTTGGCTATTCTGGCTTTTTGTTGTTGTTGTTGCTCCATATAAATTTCAGGATTGTTTTTTCTAATTCTGTGAAAAATAACATTGGTAGTTTGATAGGAATTGCATTGAATCTATAGATTGCTTTGGATAATATGGACATTTCAACAATGTTGATTCTTTCATTACAGGAGCATGGGATGTTTCTTTGTTTGTTTGTGTCCTCTGCAATTTCTTTCATCAGAGTTTTGTAGTTTTCCTTGTAGAGATCTTTTACCTCCTTGGTTAAAAGCATTCCTAGGTATCTTAGCTTTTTGACTGCTATTGTAAATGGAATTGAATTCTTGATTTGATTTCCAGCTTGGTTGCTATTGGTGAATAGTGCTACTGATTTGTGTGTGTTAATTTTGTATCCTGAAATTTTACTGAATATATTTATCAAGTCCAGTAGCCTTTTGGAGGAGTCTTTAGGATTTTCTAGCTTTACGATTGTATCATCAGCATACAGATACAGAGATAGTTTGATTTCTTCTTTTTCAATTAGGATACCCTTTATTTGCTTTTCTTGCCTGATTGCTTTGACTAGAACTTTCAGTACTATGTTGAATAGGAATGGTATCCATTCTTTTTAGTAATCCTATTTCAACACTTTTGTGTAGAAAGGGAAGTGTTGTCACTTGAAAAGATTATTGTAATGAATCCTTTTATAAACTTGAAGGTATCTGGACATACTTAGAAGTGGGAATCAGCAATAATTCTGCACAAAAATTTATCCAGTTAGCTCCACTTAGGATAGATTCAGTACAGAATATGTTATGTTTGGGAAAATACTACTCTTCTTTAATGTGAATTGTCTTTGATAACAATTATTTGCCCTTGGGATATATGTATGTGTAAAATCCAATGAATGATCAAGAAGAATGTGGTGACAAATCTTCACCACTACCGATAGGCAACATTAGATCAAAGATCTCACTGGAACCTCCAAAAATGTTAGGTTAAAATGTAACCCAGCAAGACCTCCAAATATTAGGTCAGACCAGCTGGGGTAGAGTTGTGCGATCTGGTGTGGCATAAATGATGCAAAGAATTGCCCAGAAGTTAGATTAGAAAATACAGTTTATTTAGAAAGTAAATTAGAGAGAGGAGAGAGAGGAGATATATGGTGGACATAGCTCAAAGTGCCACGTGGGCACTCCAGAGTTCAAAAAAGCGAGGGCTAGAAAGTAGATTAGAGGAGAGAGAAGATTCACCTCCCCAAGGTAAGGGAGGAGGCCAACGCTAAGAAGATATGGCAGTCACAGCTCAAAGAGCACATGGTCAGACCATAGCTTAGCAGAGCAATGATGACTGATTGCTCGAAGTCGGATCCTTTTTAAACTTTTGCTTTGATAGCAGAAGGTGTTAAGGTAATTGGGTGGTGGTCTACGCACAGGTACTAATGTCAGGTGATGGACAGCAGCAGATGGGTGGGTTAATCACATGGCAGTTGCCATGTTGATGCCGTCTATGCCATGAAAGTCATAAAGGACTGATTAGGTTAGCTTGTTTACAAAATGAGCTGGAAGGGTATTGTAAAGCAATTAACAATAGCGATCTCTGAGAAACCGCTTCTGCCGTTGACCAGTGGATTAGAGGGTAAATTAAAGCAAACTGCTAAAAAAAAAAAATGACAAAGCTAAACAATGTTAAAATGGCTGCTCACTGGCTATATTGACTCCATGTTATGTCCTTTCATGCAATTGGATTGAAAACTCTGTAGACACTGTGCTATGAGAGTCTTTCTATAGCATTATTTTAGACTGCCTAACAGACTTTGGGAAAGGTACTGCTAGAAATGATATCTTATGAGTTGCACTGGTTGGGAAAGGGAGATGGACCTCCATGATATGAACTATCATGAGTAAGGCATAAGGTTGTAAAGATGTATACTGTAGAGATTTGAAGAAAAATGCTTTTAAAGAGGAAAGTATGTACATAATGGGGGACCTTGAGACAAGGAAGTGTCAGACTGGGAATCAGAGTGTGCTTTTAAGAGGATCTCTATGAAATGTTTAGTTTTTGTTACTCTTTTCCTTTGGACTATTGGGAAAGTTTTATTTAGGGAGTAGTTTTTACTGACACAAGGAAATATAACCCTCTGGACATTGCACCTCTCCAGGGTCAGTGTTTTGGTCCCAACTTCCGGTTGAGAATTTTGACAAGAAGCAGGGAAATGAGTGGCAGCCTGTGGAGAAGCATGGAAGAGAACGTGGACCGTGAATGAGCCGTGGATAAGCAGATAACTCAGGAACAGACATGCGGAATACAAAACAAAATAAAACTTTCTTTCACAAAGGTACCAGAACTTCCTGCCAGTTTTACCTTTAAACACAGCCTTCCTCAAAACAAAAAAAAAAAGCCGGGCTCAGTGGCTCAGCCTGTAATCCCGTCCCTTTGGGAGGCTGAGGTGAGTGGATTGCCTGAGACCGCGGGTTCGAGACCTACCTGGGCAACTTGGCGAGACCTCATCTCTACAATAAATCAAAAATTAGCCGGGCATGGTAGCGCACCCCTGTAGTTCCAGCTACTTAGAAGGCTGAAGTGGAAGGATTGCGGGAGCCCAGCAGGTCGAGGCTGCGGTGGCCGGGAGCGGCCACTGCACTCCAGTCTGGGCGACAGAGTGAGACTCCAACTCAAAAAAAAAAAAAAAATAGTGGCTATTTCCTCCTCCTTCCTTTAACTTTCATCATTTCTTTTTCTTTTTCTCTCTTTTTTTTTTTGAGTTGGAGTCTCACTCTGTTGCCTCGCCCAGACTGGAGTGCAGTGGCATGCTCCCCGCCACCGCAGCCTCAACCTCCTGGGCTCCAGCGATCCTTCCATCTCAGCCTTCCAAGTAGCTGGAACTACAGGCGCGCGCTACCACGCCCGGTTAATTTTTTGACTTATTGTAGAGATGAGATCTCACCAAGTTGCCCAGGCGGGTCTCGAACCCGCGGTCTCAGGCAATCCACTCACCTCAGCGTCCCAAAGTGTGGGATTACAGGCTGAGCCACAGAGCCCGGCTAATTTTTATCATTTCTTACTTGGACTTTGGCACAACCACCTATGTCGTCTCCTATCACCAATGGTCTGGCCCTACTCCACACCTTTTCCATGGCTGTCTTTCTTTTTTGTTGTTGTTTGTTTGCCTTTCTTTTTTTATTATTTATTTAAAATTGTGGGGTACAATTCAGGACTAGGTATACAAATATTCACCATGTAGTTACCCTTATCAATGAGGTGTGGCTCCCCCCTTCCTCAGGCAGGTATCGACTACTGTCAATCCCACCTCCCCAACCCACCCACCCACCCCCGCAGTTTCCCGCCACTTTCAATCCCTTTATTATGTAATACGTAGTTGTTCAAGGTCCTCTTATGAGTGAGAACATGTGATACTCAGCTGTTGGTTTCTGTGAGAGATCACTTAGTATTATAAACTTGAATTCCATCCAGGTTGCTACGAAGTTCATGATTTTGTTATTCTTTATGGCTATGGTTGTCTTTCTAAAGTTCTCTGGCTCATGTTCCTTTTCAGTGCTCCACCTGTAAAAATCTTTCTGCCCATTTCTTGTCCTCAGGATTTCTGTCGAAAGCTGCTCCTTTCATTCAGAGACTTAGATATTCAAAGCTAGTGAATTGGATCTTCTGTAGAACTATTAAATAGGTGTTATTTTGTTCAGTTAAAAAATGCCATTAAAGTCATTTGTCATGCTAAGAGGATTCCATTTAAAGATTAACTTATTTAAAGATTACCCAAGTTTTCAGTATTGAGACAGATGGTACTGCGGTGAAAGCAGTGATGTCCTTGAAAAGCTGTCAGTTTTGCTTGGGAAAGTAAATGTTCATACAATGATCAATAAGGCTTGTGGGATATGCATCTTTAATAATTATATAATTCCATCACATATTTCTGGTCCTAGATGAATTCAGGTAGGAAAAGATGGTAATATGGCATCTGAACAGAGCATATTGAGGTCTATGAACACAGATTTTGGCTACAAATGGATTTGTTCTGCCACATTTGTTATGGAATTCATGGGCAAGACTCTTCTCTGAACCGCATCATTATCATTACATCACAGGCTTTATGGCAAACTCAGCCCACTTAATTTCCTGAAAATTAGTTATTTATAGCATTTTTTGAAAATCTTCTGTGAAGTTTATGCTGAATGTCTAATATGCACAATGGGCAGGATTATAAATACATAGAAGATATATAAAGAGCCTGACCATATTTTCCTCTATCCATCACAGTAATCCACATAATTGTAAAGGGACCCAGGCATAGCTTTGAAACCTAGCCTAAAACTCCTGCTGTCCCTCTCTTCATATCTCTGGTCCATCTTGGTCAAATAGATAGCATAAAGCTGGTAGAGTCTTGTCCTCATCTGTATTGTAGAGAAGTACATGACAGATGTCTTCATAAATATCATTGATATACGATTTCTCCTATATCAACAATAACTTTATAATACATTCAACTTTGGTATTTAGTTTATACGTCTTACATTCAAAAGCTCTTCACCCACTGCTGCCCACATATGCTGACAACTGTTCTGATCGCAGCAGGAGTAACAGATTTTATTTCTTAAGCATTGCAGAACTACGACCAAAGTGTTATTATTAGATGAAAGATCCTCATACTGGCTTTGCAATAGAAGAAAGAATTCAGATGGAAATAATCTAGGCTATTTAAAAATGCCCCACATTTTCGAAATTGTAACTCAATTTGGTTTTCAAAGGCAAGATATTCAAATGCTAAAAATTCAAAAGATATAAAATTGTATACAGAGAATAATTTCCATCGTGTCTTTGTTTTTCTGCCATCCCATTTCTTTCCAAACTAAACCAATGTTATAAAATATTTGTATTTTGTCATAGAGATAGTCTATGTATATACAAGCACACACTTTTGAGTATGTATCTTGTCTATTTTCTCTTAACTTTTATCTTGGGGAGAGTTTAACACAAGTACATAAAAAGCTTTTTAATTTGGGGGGAGGGTTGCATACTATTCCACTGCAGAAATATACATAATTTATTTCACCAATACCAAGTAGACATGTAAGTTGCTTCCAATCTTTTGCTAGGACAAAAATATCCTAGCACCTATTTCATTTTGCTTATGGGCAGGTATTTCTTTAGAATAAACTCAAAAGTTAAATTTCTTGGTTAACGCTTTGTGTTATAGTTTTTTAAGGGTTGTAATTTATTTCTTTTGAATTAAGATTTAAAAATTCAAAAGAAACAAGAGATAAATTTGAAAGAGTAAATCTTCTTCACAATCCTTTTGACCAACTACACATTTCCTTTCCCCAGGAGTAAATATGTTACCACTTCCCATATCTTTTTAGAGATTTTACACATGCATGTGCGCACACACACACACAAGTACACACATATGCATATATGTATACATGAAAGTTCATCTAGGATAATTTAACATATTATGCAGATTTGTATTTTCTTCTGCATTGTAATCTATAGGAATCAGAAGGTTTTTACAACAGTGTTGACTAAGTGATTCAGTGTAACCATTTAAGACAGAACTATACTCTTATTGTTTCGTGCATTATCATCATGTAGAATGATAACATAAATTCCACGAGTTTTCCCTGTGTACGTCTGTTCTCTGTGGAGGAAACGGAGGCTATAGATACACAGACCTGCACTGTCCTGAGCCAGACATTTTCCCTGGATTCAATCTAGAGTGTTTGCCCTGTATGCCTGGTGAAGAGCGGTCACCCTCCAATCCTATCCTTTTTTCTAGGAATTCCCTTCCCGTTTCTCTTGTGTGGAAATTCCTGTTTCCTCTGGCCCATTTAATCTTCTTTTTAAAAATGTTCTCTCTGCCTCTCTTCATCCCCATACACACATTCTCTCTCTCAGAATATAACTTTCAATATTCTCAGAGCAAGCAAAAGTGACTGGGAGGTAAATTTTTTGAGATCTTGTGCTTCTAAAAATTTCTTTATTCTTCCCCCTATCTGATCTGACTGGTAATAGAGTTCCAGGTGGGATATAGTTTTTTTTCCAAAAAATATGTAGGCATTGTTCCAGTCTTACTGTTAAATCCAATGTCATTGTAATTTTTGACCCATTTGTTTCCTGTCTAGAAACTTTTTGGTCTTCGCTTTGTCCCCAGTGTTCTAAAAATTTCCAGTAAGATACATGGATGTGATTTCATTTTCATCCATTGTATTGGACACTGGATAGATCTTTTAATTTGGAAACTATAGTTTGAGGGAATTTTCTTAACTTACTTCACAAATAATTTCCTTCTGTATGCTTTTTTTCTCTCTTTTTGAAACTCCCTTTCTTCTTTTTTTTTTTTAATGATGGAACTCCTGCACCAGTTCTCCAATTTTCCTATTCTTTCTCTACTCTTTTTTATCTCATTTTGTTTTTGCTATATTTTCTGAGAAAATTCCTCAATTTTGTATTCTAACTTACATTCTTACCTATTTTAAATTTCATTTAATTATTTTTATTTTATTTTATCTTATTTTACTTTTTGAGTTGGGATTTTATTCTTTCGTCCTGACTGGAGTGCAGTTGCATGATCATAGCTCACCACAGCCTTGAACGCCTGGACTCAAGCAATCCTCCTGCCTCAGCCTCCCAAGTAGCTGGGACTACAGGCTCACACCACCATGCCTGCCTAATTTTTTAATTTTTTTTTTTTTTTTGTACAGCTGAAGTCTCACTGTGTTGCCTAAGTTGGTCTTGAACTCCTAGGCTCAAGCAATCCTCCCACTTTGGCCTCCCAAAGTGCTGGAATTACAGGTATGAGCAAACATGGCTGGCCTGTTTATTTTTAATGTGTCAAAATATACATAACATAAAAATTTACCACTTAACCATTCTTGAGTATACAGTTCAGTTACATTAAGTACAATCCACACTGTGTGCACCCATCACCACCATCCATCTCTAGAACTTTGTCATCTTTCCAAACTGAAACTCTGTACCCATTGAACAAAAAACATCCGATTCTACTCTTCCTATCCCCTGGCAACCAACATTTTATTTTCTGTCTCTGTGGATTCAACTACTACTCTAGATACTTCATATAAGTGAATTCATACAATATTTGCCCTCTTGTGACTGGCTTTTTCATCTAACATAATGGTTTTAAGATTCATCCATGTATGTGTCCGAATTTTATTTCTTTTTAAAACTTAATAATATTACACTGTATATATACACAGATGGCTTCCTATGTCTGTGGCTTCTGCAGCCCCAGATTCAGCCAACCCCAGATCAAAAATATATATATTTTTAAATTACCTCTGTACTGAACATATACTGACTTTTTGTTGTCACTATTTCCTAAGTAATAAAGTATAACAACTATTTACATAGCATTTACATTGTATTAGGTAGTATAAGTAATCTAGAAATGGCTTAAAGTATATATGTGAGTAGTTTATATGCAAACACTACACCATTTTATAATTTTATTTATTTATTATATTATTTAATTTAAAATTTTTTTTGGAGATGTAGTCTCACTCATCACCCAAGCTTAAGTGCTAAAGTACAGTGCTTTAATCATAGCTCATTGTAACTTGAAACTCCTGGGCTCAAGCAATCCTCCCACCTCAGCCTCTCAAGTAGCTGGTACTACAGGTGCTTTTATATAAAGGACCTAGGAATCCATGGATTTTGGCATCCTTAGGAGGTTCGGGAACAAATCCCAAACAGATACCAAGGGACAACAGAACCACATCTTTTTCATTTATTTACTCATTGATAGACATAGGGGTAGGGTTGCTTCTACATTTTGGCTGTTGTAAATAATTCTACAATAAATCCTGATGTATCTTATATATTTTTATTTATATTATTGTATATATTTTTTATTTTTCAAGAGTTCTTTTGTTCTCTGAATGTATCATTTTAACATTTTTTTCCAAGTTGTAATCACTTTTCTTAATTTTCTAAGGATATGAAGTTAGTATGTATATAAATGTATATGTATATATGCATGTGCATATACATATATTTTTAAAAATTTATTTCTCTCTTCCTGGTATCCATTTCCTCAAATTGCATTTGATTGCTTGGTCTCCCTTTTCCATGTTAGAAGTTTTCCTCAGATTTTTTTGTAATTCTTGTTTTTCTGCTCTTGATAAGAACAAGAGACTATTTCACCCTCATGGGCATCTGAGTTGGTTTCATATTTTTGCTATTGTGAATAGTGTTGCAATAAACATACATGTACAGGTGTCTTTTTGCAATTTATGTTCCTCTGGATATAGTCCCATAAGTGGGATTGGTGGGTCGTATGGTGGCTCAATTTTTAGTTCTTTGAGAAAATGCCACACTGCTTTCCACAAAAGTTGAACTAGCTTACATTTTCACCAACAGTGTAGAAGCATGCCCTTTTCTTTGCAGCCTCATACATGATGAAATACTATGCAGCCATAAAGAAGAACAAAATCACATTCATGCAGCAACATGGATGCACCTGGAGACCATCATTCTAAGTAAAATATCACAGAAAAAAAAAAAAAAACTCAATGTCACATGTTCTTACTCATAAGTGGGCCCTAAACGTTGGGCCTGCAAGCATAAATGTGGGAATAACAAATGCTGGGCACTGCTAGAGGAGGCTGGGTGGGGAATAAGGGGCACACTACCACCTGCTGGGTACCATGTCCACTCTCTGGGGGAGAGAGGGCTCACTAGAAGCCCAAACCTCACCTGCATGCGATTTACTTGTGTAGCAAATTCTCACATGTACCCTACGACTCTAAAATTGAAGAAGAAAAGAAGAAAAAAAAAGAATGAGAGATTGAAAAACTGATTAGGAGTTCTGCAAGCACATGAGGCCTCAGTGACCTTGAACTTTACCACAGATGTTTGTTGGACATCCTTGTTAGCAGTATTTTGATTTCTCTCCAGGGAGGCTAGTCAGGTTACCAGAGAAAAGTCTACTTATCTCCTTCCTGAAGGTTAGAGATCTGACTGCCAGTGTCCTGGGAGCTGAATAGGTAACAGAGAATGAGGGAATGTTTTCAATAGAATATTGAGATCTTCAAGTGTACCTAGCCTCCCTCAGTCCAGAAGCACCATTGCACACTTCTCCAGAAAACAAAACCACAGACTTATGCTCAAGTAGGGAAAGTCAATCTCCCACTCACGTGGAGCTGGGAGGAAGCCGGAGAAGATAACTGATCTTCAGTCAGCTTTTGCCTAATTCCTCCTATTTTAGCACTGATCATTCCCCCTTCACTTTCAGTTCCAGAATTATCTAGTGGTACCATTTCTTGAAACTTTTAAGGACTCTATTGTATTAATGGAGATGTTTCCAGCTTTCACTTTGCCAGTCTTAGTTTCCATTCTCTGGGGACTGCAAAGGCAGTCAGATTTCATCCATCTGTTTTCCAGTTTTATCTCCTCTTTTCTCATCTTTTTGTGTCTGAACAACAACAATAAAAATATGGCCAAGCTCGGTGACTCACATCTGTAATCCCAGCATTTTGGGAGGTCGAGGCAAGAGGATTGCCTGAGCCCAGGGGTTCCAGGCTGGGCAACATGGCGAAACCTCATATCTACAATAAATCAAAAAATTATCCCGGCATATTGGCGCACAACTGTAGTCTCAGCTACTCGGGAAGCTGAGGCAGAAGGATCGCCTGAACCCAGCAGGTCGAGGCTGTGGTGGCCAAGCTCGTGCCACTACACTCCAGCCTGGAAGACAGAGTGAGACTCTGATGCAAAAACAAAAAATCTCTTTAAGATTGCTTTAACAAGATTTCCTGAAGTGGTGACAGTTAATATGTGTGCGCAATCCTCACACTAACCCTGAGCTGCCACAGCATGCTCACTGGGAAAAGAGGATAAAGATCTTCTGGATTCACCAAACTTCCAAAACTCCCATTTAGAACTGAGTTTTGTACCATTAACTTAATGTTGCCTTCTTGAAAATTCTCTTATTTTCTCATTATGAGGTAATACTTAAAAATTGGCTTGTTCCTCCATGTCAAGACTTGGAATTTGGACCTAAATCATACGAAGAACACTTTCTGAGAAGCCAGTTGACATGTTGGCAAATAAATATATATTTTTAAAATGTGAAATGTGCCTATAGATACTCTATTAGAAGGAATGATCACTGAAAAAATTTCACTTATAATGGATTTTAAATGATAAATGATTTAGATCATTTGGTCTCCATTTATTAAAAACAAAGTGGAGGCGCCTCTAGGTGGTCTTTTTGAAGAATTTTCACATGTATTCTTTGAGGTCATGGCAACTGGTCAAATGCAAATAGTGTTGCAGTAATCAAATGAATCTGCAAGAAAAAAATAAACTTAAAAATAAAAATGGCACCTGGTTATTACCCAGATATATCTGTTCCCTCTGCTTCACTTTAGTCATAGCTATTTAATTTCCTGAAACAAAAAACAAACAGATTTTTCACTAATGTCAGTACTGCAGAGCTAGCATAGGACAGAAGAGCCAGCTGTACTCGATTTCGTCTTATGCATCATCAACAAAATTGGCAGCTAAGTTCTGATTTCAGAGTCTTTATGGTTAATGATGATGTACAAGCTGTGCTTGATTTTCAGATACAAGACTGGTCTTACTTTGCTGACAGAAAAATCTATTTTTGATTTGTAAATTGAGCAAATTTGATGCAAAATTATTGATGTAGGATAAATGCAGATCATGGAGATATCATTTTTAGACTCACATATCTAACCCTAAAACCACTTAAGCATAATATTAATATCATTATCTTCATCATTCTTATAAATTATCAGCATTACAATAATGGAAATTAATCATTTAACTAAAATTGCAGTCAAGTTTTGTGAATGAGTCATATATCGATAAGAATTATACTAACTTAAGACCGTGATTGCAATGAAAAGGAGCAACAGAAAGAATTAGCAATTGATTATATTAGCATCCCTTTTTTGGGTATAATGCTAACTCAGAATCATGTTCCAGGTGATCACAGGTAAAATGTAACATTATGTAAAGAATGGTTGAGCAGATAGGTGTGAAAGAGAGAGAAAATGCTTTCTTGATTATAAGCTCTTTGACAATAGATATATCTCAGTGACTGCTTAGAGCAGCTACTATATTTTTTAACTCATACAAATTAATTTGATTATACTTGCTAATAGTGTGCCATTGAGTTTTTTTGGAAAAAAATTATTGCAATACCTGCCTTCTGCAAAATTATGTTGCTATAAAATCTCATCTTAGATAATACTTCATCTTGTCCCCACTAGGAGTTCCTACCCCATATACTCAGTTCTTTCACTATACCTGTTTCCTGAAGGTAGTATCCTCCTATCTCCTGCTCAGGTTTGCCTCTTCCTTATTCTATACTTGTGAACTCCTTAGCTGTATCCAAACTTATCCGTTCTTTGTTCCATTCCTTTAAGATTTTGCAGGTGCACACAAGTTAAAATCCTGGAAATGTTTATTTTTTTAATGTGTTTTCCTTCTAGGAGTACAGATTTGCATTTTTAGGAAGAACTTTTGAAGACCTATTGCCAGCAGTTGAAATGTCACATCTTTGTGTCTGTCAAGAGTGGCAAAAATCTATATCCTACAATAACCGGCTTTTACCTATTGATTCTACCTAGCTTAAAATGTGTCTTTCTAAAGCATAATGAGATAGAGATTAAGATCAAGGGCTTTGCAGTTAAACAGACATAGTTTTGAAACTCAACTCTGCCACTTACCAGCTGTGAATGACGATTTACTTACTTAAGATGGAATAATGGTACTCAGCTCACAGAGTTGTTGTAAAGTAAATTAATTGGTGTATGCAAAATGATTACTGTAATGTTGAACAATATGAAGGGTTCAATCGTCATGAGCTGCTATTATTATTTATGTAATTTCTATTATGTAATCCAAACACTCATCCTAAATTGTTGATTTTTATTTGTCTCAAATATAGATCATGTATGTTTTCATATATAGAAATACTTGAAGTCTATCAAAGAACATATAAACTAAGAATATGTAAGGCATCAACTTTGTTTCCTCAACAGTGCATAAAACAAGACTTTGTAGACAATAATTGCTAAATAAATGTTGTTTTATTCAATCACCATGAAATGTTTTTGATAACAATATATATTTCCTATTAGGCAGAAATAGCTTTTCTCTCTCTCTTTTTTTTTTAGAGTCAAGGTCTTCAAGATCTTGTTCTGTCACTTAGACTGTAGTACAATGGTGTGATCATAGCTCGTCACAACTTTGAACTCCTGTGCTCAAGTAATCCTCCTGCCTCAACCTCCCAAGTAGCTGGGACTAGAGGTATGCATCAACATGCCTGGCTATTTTTGAAAAATTATTAATTTACTTATTTGTTTTGTAGAGATGAGAGTCCCACCATATTTACTAGGATGTTTCAAACTCCCGACCTTAAGTGATCCTCCCACCTTGTCTTCCCAAGGGGCTGGGATTACAGACTTGACCCACCTCCCAGCCCCTGAAACAGCTGCAATGAAATAAAAAGAATTTTACACTAATGTATTTCAATTGTATTAAACCACTTTGTGTTCTTCTGCAGTTAAAGTCATATGAAACATTTTCTTAAACCGCCCATCTCTTTTGTCACCAGTATCACAGAAACCTCACAAGTTATAAGCAATAAAACAGTATCCCAGGATCTAATTTACTATCATGAAACAAATCAGATACCTTCAGATCACTAGAAAAGTGTACCAACTTATACTCCATTGATCTGAAAGAGTTAATATCTCCCTGTAAATTGTAACCTGGCTTGTTATCAGGGAATAATTTAAACATTTGGGGAAGCTGGTTTAATATCAACAAACAACTTCTAATGTTTGGTTCAATTCTGTAGGAAAGTCTGGGAGGCAAAAATCTTTCAGAAATTGAGGTGAAAACCTTTTGTTCAAAAGTCATCAAAAATAGACATCCAAGAGACCATTTCCAGGTACAGAATTTACTTAGCATTTTCAGCAAGTTCAATCCAGGAGTTTTTAAAAAACTGTTTCTATAGATTGAGTTCAAGATGCTGTCATAATGAATGACTAGAGAATGACTCTAAGTGTGTCTAATGCAAAACACCAGGCCCTCAAATAGACAATGTAATGTTTAACAAACTTTAAAAGTCTGCTTGATTAGAAGCTGTAGAATCATTTTTAAACATTAGAGAAAGCTGAATTAACCTACTTAGTGATGAACTGAGTATGAAACCTTGCCTGTTCCCATATTTACTATTACTTGTGTCTTCTTTTTATAGAAACTCAAAGTGTTTCTACCTTGCCTTTTCCTCCTGAGTTGGTGTCAACTCACTGGAGTCAACAATCCTGAGAATCCTGGAAAAGAGATGGTCCCAGGCTTCCAGATGAGAACCACGTACCAGCCTACATCACACTGGAGCTACTCAAAAGCAGATATCATCACCAAACTCACTGTTCCTTGTCAAGAAGTCACAGCAATTTCATGTCAAAGTATTGTCTTACCCCTGGCTGTCACATCTGGAAGCAACAGATGCTTGAAGGTGAAAGAACATCTTTCACCTTAAACAGGCAGTCCTCCTTCCCCTGTAAAGTATTAAGCACTCCCATCTTGAACCACGTTTCTATGTTCTACCTCACTCATCATCAGAAGCCCAGCTCTGTTTATTACTGGCCTACTCATAGGTCAAATCCAGGCCATAGTCCATTTTTGCTAATAAAGTTTAATTGGAATACAACCATATCTATTTCTTTACATATTGTCTCTGGCTGCTTTTACTCTAAAAAGGTAGATTTCATTATTTGCAACAGCAGCCATCCGACCTGCAAAGTTTATAATATTGACTACCTGGCCCTTTATTTTATTTTATTTTTTATTTTAAAGATATGGGGTACAATTCAGGGTTAGGGACACAATTGTTCATTATGCAGGTCCTCTTGTTAATGAGGTATGCCCCCCCTTCCCCAAGCAGATTCCCACTATTGCCAATTCCACTTTCCCGCTCCCCTTCCGGCAGTTTCCCATTACTGCCAATCATTCTCTTATAGTATTATGATAATTGTTCAAGGTCCACTTACGAGTGAAAACATGTGATACTCATTTCTTTGTTTCTGTGAGAGGTCTCTCAGTATTATAGATTCTAAGTTCATCTAGGTTGTTGTGAAGTTCATGGTCTTGTTCTTCTTTATGACTGCATAATATTCCATCGTGTATATGTACCACATTTTTTTATCCAGTCCTCTTTCGATGGGCAGGATGGTTGGTTCCATGTTCTTGCTACTGTGAACAATGCCGCAATAAACATACGTGTGCAGGTATCTTTTTTAAAGAGTGATTTGTGTTCTTCCAGGTATATTACCAATGGGGGATTGTGGGATCGTATGGAAGGTCACTTTTTAGCTCTTTTAGGAATCCCCACACTGTTTTTCACAGAGGCTGTACTAGCTTACACTCCCACCAACAGTGTAGAAGTGTTCCCTTTTTGCCACATCATCTCCAGCATCTGTTGTTTTTTAAGTTATTGATCATAGCCATCTTGACTGGAGTTAGGTAGTATCTCAGTGTAGTTTTAATTTGCATTTCCTTGATGACTAGTGAGGCTGGGCATTTTTTCATGTATCTGTTGGCTACTCATACATCTTTTGAGAACTGTCTTTTCATCTTTTGCCTACTTTGTAATGGGGCTGTTTTTTTTTTTTTTTCTTTTTGGCACATTTGAGTTTCTAGTAGATCCTTGATGTTAGGCCTTTGTCAGAAATACAGTTGGAAAATATTTTTTCCCAGTCTGTGGGCTGTCTCCCCACTCTCTTGATAGTTTCTTTTGCTTTGCCGAAGCTTGTCAGTTTGATGAAGTCCCACTTGTCTATCTTATCTCTTATGGCATGGGCGCTTGGGGTTTTAATCAGGAATTGGTTGCCAGTTCCAATTTCCATAAGGGTATCTCCTGCATTTTCTAAGGTTCTTATAGTTTGAGGTTTTACATTTAGGTCTTTGATCCATTTAAAGCTGATTTTTGTGTATGGTGATAGGTAGAGATCTTGTTTTAATCTTCTGCCTGTAGTCAGCCAGTCTTCCCAGCATTATTTATTGAATAGGTTCTTCTCTCCTCAGTTGTTGGGAGTGGAGACTCTGTGGAAGATGAGCTGGCTGAGAAATTGAGGTTTTGCTTCTGGAATCTCTATCCTGTTCCATTGATCTATATGCCTGTTCTTGTACCAATCCCAGACTGTTTTGATTATTGTAGCTTTATAATAAAGTTTAAAGTCTGGGGGTGTGATGCCTCCTTCTTTTTTTTTGCTGAGGATTGTTTTGGTGATTTGTGATCATTTATAGCCCTTTATTTTAAAAGTATATCAGCCCCTAGTCTAGACATTCATTCTGTACATCCAGCAGTGTGACCTGCTCTTTCACTTCTCCTGCCTTCCAAAACCCTTCCACTCGGTCATCTGGAGTTTACAGTCCATCCTCAACAAACTTGTTTGTATCCTCAGCTTTATCTCTAAATGCTCCCTTTGCTTTCTTTCTCCAGGTAAAACCTGGATGTGCCCTGTTGGCATCACTTCTGCTGTAGTTATATGCCTTGGAGGCTATTCCTTTTTTTGCATCCTCCTGGTTTGTGGGTGAGTGCTTTCTTGTTCTCCATTGCCATTTCTAGACCTAATGTCTTCCCTCATCCTTTCAAACCCAGCTTCATTGAATTTTGTGCCATCAGATATTGTCACCTAATACTCCTGCTTGTTGTTTTCATCTAGAGAATTCAGTTACTTTCATTCTTTATAACTTTAGCACTTGGCTCATTGTTTTTTCATTATTCTGCTATTATTCTCACTGACTTCCTTCTTACTGGCTTCAATACCCACTTGAATAATACATCTAATACTTTGGACTCCAGTTTCCTGATCTCTCCACCTTACAACAGAATGTTATTCCTCACCCACCCTCAGCCACCCTCTCCTATCTGTAATCATACTTTTGACTTTGTGATTATCAATGAGTCCATCAACTCCAGTATCTCAAGTTCAGGCATGCCATTCTCTGACTACTGTATCCTAATAACTCATAAAACCAAGTATATCTGTATAAGTAACATCTTGTCTTTATTCAGACTTTCCAATCTGTTGAGTTTATGACTGTATCACTGTCAATCTACTGTCCTCAGATCCTCCCTTCCTTCTCTATCCACCCTAGATTCTATGATAAGTTATAAAGCCACTCTTTGATAATACCCTTCGCTCCCATGTCTCTGCCAATTTCCTTTACCAGGTTGAGCTACAAACCTGTTATGCCCCATAGTCCCCACGCACCAACCAACTGGACATCTGTGAAGACTAGAACTATGCTGGCTAGCATCACTTTAAATTCTAGCTATAAATCTCAAGTGGGCAGTCAAGAGCAATCCTATTACCCCCATAGAACTTTTGCATTCCCATGTTCTAAAATGATAGTTTCACCTTATGTTTTCACTCCTTAAATCTCTTAACCCATTTTACTTTCCACACTGTCAGCTTGTAACATTGCTTCATACATCGTTGAGAAAATAGAATTTGTTTGACCAGAATTCCCTCACCATTCCAATCTAAAATTGTCTACCCTCTTCACTCTATACCCATTTTCTGCCTGCTTCAATTTATTATAAAGCAAGTGTCTCTGCAGCTATCATTGGCACAAAATCCAAATTTTACTCTGGATTCATGCCCTCTCACCTTTTCCAGGACCTGGTTCCTTAGTTTTCTGTGGCTCACTCTCCCCTGAATCACTGCTTCTCTTTTCAATCACTCCCATTGCCATAAACCCCTTTTAGTTATTTGTTTGTTAAACACATACACACATCAACAAGTAAAACAATAATAATGAAGCAAAGATAGCAGCAAAAAGACCCTTGCTTTACCTTATAGCTTTCTCCAGTGGTCTCCCGGGTCTCAGCCTAAATGTTTTCTCAGTTTCCATGTCCCCCCGTTAAAAGGCAGACCCCAGTTAATCTTCATTATATCATTCCACTTGAAGTCTCTAGATTGCATTTTCACTCTCTTATATGTATATATGTTGTTTACTGTTTTTCTTTCCCCTTCCTCCCATATTATATAAGCTCTGTGTAAGTACCTTCTGTTTTTCCCCCTCTGTGTTCTCAGCACACATGACAGGCATAGGTTTCAATAATGATCTTTGAGTGAATGAATGATTTCCTTATTTTTTCTGTCTTCATCTAAACCATAAGATTCCCAAGGGCAAAGACTTGGTGTCTTATATGTCTTTGTAGTTGGTGTTGAATAAACACTTGTTGCATGAGTGAATGAATCATTGCTCTAAATGAGCAATAACCTAAAGATAAAAGTTATTAACATGATGTTCTACTTTTAAAATTTACATTGGCATTTTTACTTTAAAAAAATCAAAATGATTTCTTTTAGGATGATACTAATTCCTTTTAAACTAGTGCTAATTTGTGTGACTTATCCATATGCATCTAAATTAATTTTTCTAACTTTAACTGGAGCTTATAAATAAATAAGTATACATATATGTATATAGATGGGTGGCTATATATACACCTACCCACACATATATAAAACATATGTTAGTCCTGTTCTAAGGATCTGCCAAACTTTCTTGGTAAGACTTGCCAATTGCAATCATGTGACAGGATGACAGTTCTCTTCTCTGGGAGAAGTCCAGACTTCCAGTGTCTGGGACAGAAATAATATAGACCAAGAAGCATATATAGCTGATGATGGATGATTTTTTGGCTCTTGTAATGTGAGGTTTGCTCTTCTTATTGGGAGACTATGAAAATCATTAGATCAGAAATTATTTTTATTTCTACTCAGCTGAAAGAAGTTTTCCTTCTTGTATTTCTGTATGCAGGCATACTGCAAAGACAATTTGCTTGGTCAATATGGGTTTATACTAAACTCTACAACTCAAAGATAGCATGAGATCTTTTTGCCAATGAAGCTGTCTTATTTTTATTGGCATAGTAAGTATGTGTCCAAATATACACCAATTATAGATGTTTTCCTGTTGTCAATAATATGGTACTGTTTAAGAGTGAAGATGTTTTCACTGTCAAGCAGAACTATTTCTGAGGACATGACAGGGACACATCAGTGATTGCATTCATACACAGAGAGTAGCTAATAGTAATGTCTTCAGTTGCAAACAACAAAAGAATCAACTAGCAGTGCTTCAACAAATGAAGGCTTAGTGGCTCCACAGCATCAAGGCTGCCATTTTTGCAATTCCATTAGCCTTTCTATCAAAGTTAAAAGATTGTTGCAACACAAAAGCATTCTAGCACACATATCCTAGTGAAAAAATGTCCAAATACAAAAATCAGGACGTGATATAGACAAGTGACTTTACTTTGTGTGATATCCTCTTATCAAGGAGAGAAAACACTTTCTTGAAACCCTCCAACAAATTTCTATTTACATCTTATTGGCTACCAATGGATCTCATGATGGTTCCTAGGCGAGTTGCTGATGCTACTTTTTCGGAGTGCTAAACATCTTTGCCCAATTTCTGAACAAATTGAGCCTCCATTTGAAAGAATGGAAAGAGGTATGGTTTTTGTTTTAGCAAGGAATAGAGGATGCCACAGTGGGCTACTGAGCACACTCAAAAAGTTTCACATAGATTATGCTTATGTTGAATCTTGAATTAAAGTAGAAGGTGGCCAGGTAATAAAGTTTAGAAAGGTTTAAAAAACAGAGAGAGCTGCTTCTGCAAGTGTATGGAACAATTAGAGGACTGCAAATAATTAGTCACAGCTGGGCATTCTGTATGTGTAGACTAGTGAGAGAAGTGGCTGAGAAAATCTAGACATTTCCAGGTCAATGCCATCATCTCTCTATATTAAAAAGGAAAGTGGAAAACAGTGTTATGATATCTTGTGATTCTCTCTCTCTCTCTCTCTGTCTCTCTCTCTCTCTCTTCCTAGCTACTCCTCTCTCTCTCTCTCTCTCTCTCTCTCTCTCTCTCTCTCTCTCTCTCTCTCTCTCTCTCTCTTTCTCTCTCTCTCTCTTCCTAGCTACTCCTTGCCTTGGGATTTTTTTTTTCCTTTTTAAGAGATGGGGACTCACTCTGTCCAGCCTGTCACCCAGGCTGGAGTGCAGAGTGATGTGAAGGAATACTCTTACCTCAACCTCTCAAGTACTTGGGATTACAAATACACACCACCACCACACCTGGATGGGATTTTTCGGTTTTTTGCTAAACCAGATTGTACTCAATATGTTTTAGAGCCTCAGAAGGTTTTTCCAGCTACACCTCTCCCACTAAAACCTTTTGAGAAAAAAAGTGGTTGGAATGAAGCCAGTCCTGCTACCCTGATCATTGTTGATCAGATCAGTGGATCAGCTCGTGAGCCCTAGTCTGCCCAATGTGAATGCCTCTTATTTTGTAATGACAAACCAATATAATCAGATCTCTTCATCTTGAGAAAGTTAACTGAGTGATGGATGGATGTCAAGATATTTCAATAGTATAGGCAATGTGTAGAGGTGGAAGGAGAGAGCAGAGAGAAAGAGCTACAGAGAATAAGAGAAAGAGGAAAAGTCAACAATAGGTAAGCTCTAGAAATTAACATTATAGGTCTCTGGGTCTTGGAAACTGGAGAGGGAAAAAGAAGAAAGTGTCAACTCTCAAACAACTCTTTAGTGAATGGACCATATCATCAGCAGCAGCAGCAGCCCATAAGAATAATTGAATCTATGCTCAAAATGCACTTTAATCCTATCCCCCAAATAATATAACATATTCAGATAGATTTATTGATGAATGTTGCAACCATAAATTATTTTTGAGCAGGTTATATTACCCCTCACCTTCCATGGTATGTCTCTGAGATGTGAGGTCTGTGGATATAGTCATGCCGCTGTTGCCTCTTTGAGTTTGTGGTTAATGGCTCAGAAAGAAGCTTTCCTTTCTTCCCTGTGTAGTTCTGAATAAGAAAACAATACGAGTCAAAATGGAATGTAATCACTGAGGCAATAAGAGAAAGAGAAGTAATCTTTAGTTTTCATAACTGAGGGCCAAAAGAGACATAATTCATGGACCTGCCATGCTGAGGAATACAGCCTGAAATGCAAACAGAAGCAGATTGGAGAACAGGAAGGAAACTTCTGGAGAAAGGCAAAAGAGACCTGTTCCAGAGGAAGCACACCTTATGTCTCCCAGAATAGTTCTCCATTCTGGCTACCTATCAAAATTACCTGGAGGTTTTTCTTTTTTTTTTAACTACATTTCCAGTTTTGCTCGAGTTCTGCTGAATCAAAATGTCTTTTTATGCAGCTGGTCTGGCACCACACATGATGGAGCCTTTCTTTACCTGTCCACAGGAAAATATCTATGTAACGATGACAACAGTCCTTTCTTGAGAACTGTCTTTTGTTCTCAGACTAAGACCATCTTAATTTTTCACTATAATTTTCTTTCTTTTATGAAATTGTTGTAATAAAACATGGTTTTTGTATTGTTTTGTTTTGTTTTGCAAATCAAGCAGCCTCCCAAACCAGAGTAGGCTCAGAGAGACTCTCAGTTTTTTATATTTGTTTTTAATGTTCTTATTTAGCAAAATAAAAAATAGCAAAACTATTGCTAGGCTTATCACCTTGAGTAGTTTACCAACATCTCTATCACTAGTTTCCTGACTTTAAGATGGAGTAATAAAATCTAACAGCATGGTTTTGTGTAGATAAATGAGATAACATGTATGATATGACTGGTGCATAATAAACACTCAGTTGCAGTGAGCCATGATCTCTGTATAATCAAATAAAATACTTTGGTGTGCAAAGTTTAACTCTTGTAGCTTAAACAGCAAGGGTGAGTTATTGTTTCAGGTAAGTGAAGCATCTAGGTTTGTGGGTATCAGATCTTGTTCCCACAGGACTCTGGTTCTATTTTTCTATGATTCTTTCTGTTCTACTCTCCTGTGTGCTTTGTTTTCGCCTCTGATCTAGCTTCTCAAGGTGGCTTCCAGGATGCACACAGTGAGAGAGAATGCTGTTCTCACAATCATGCACAAAATTCCAGCCCTAAAGAGACTGGACCATTCCTAAGCCAATGAGTTTGGCCAAGGATGTCATATGATGATTGACTCAGCCCTGGGTTAGCCTATTCCTGAGCTGATGCTGACAGTAAGGGAAATGGGACTACCCTAAACTATTGAACACACCACAACCCATCCCTAAAGCTGGGGATGCTGTAAATATTTTCAAAACCATAAGAGTGGCAAGGTGTGATAGTTCACAACTGTAATCCTAGCACTTTGGGAGGCCAAGGCAGGAGGATTGCTTGAGGCCAGGAGTTTGAGACCAGCCTAGGCAACACAGCGAGACCTTGTCCCTACAAAAAATAAAAAAAATTAGCCAGTTGTGGTGATGGGCACCTGTAGTCCCAGCTACTTAGGAGGCTGAGGCAGGAGCAATCTCCTGGAACCAACATGTGGAGACTGCAGTCAGCCATGATTGCGCCACTGCACTTCAGCTTGGGTGACAGAGTGAGACCCTGATTCAAAACAAAACAAAACCCGTAAGACTGCCATGCAATGGGCAGGAGGAGAATTAAAGTTGTAGGAATTACCACAATTCTGTTCCTAGCTTTATTCCCCAATATACTTACTATTGTCTACCTGCATATAGCAGCCCCTTCTCGTATGTTTACTGCCTGTCAGAAGCAGCTTAGGTTAAATTTAAAGAAGCTGCCAGCACTCAATACTTAGAAGTACTAAAACGTTACTGACATGTCAAAAATATAGAACATTAGAAGAGGGGGGAAAGTCTCTTATCCTATCAGAGAGGGTAACCATAATTATTTAAATTTAATGTATCATCATTTTATTTCTTTTATTTTATTATTATTTTTTTTTTCTGTAGACACAAGTTCTCATGATGTTGCTCAGACTGTTATCAAGCTCCTGCCCTCAAGTGATCCTCCCTTGTTGGCCTCCTAAAGTACTGGGATTACAAGTGTGAGCCACTACACCTGGCCTCTGTTGTCTTTCTGTTGTGTGCATGTATATGTCACATACAAAATTTTGTACATTTATATTTTACTTTAAACTGAGTTTTACGCTAATAGAGGTGTTTCTTCACTATACAGGAAACTCCTAGTCAAATTTAAAAAATAGAAAACTGAAAAAGAGAAAGAGGAAGGGTGAGAGGAGGAAAGGAAGGAAGGAAGAAAAGAAAAATCTCACTGAGATAACATCTCTATTTTTCAGCATGCATCAAATATTTGTTTTGTGTAGTTGAGGTAAAGCTATTTATACTTGTATTTTAAGCATAATTAACAAACAAACATTCATTTGTCTTAGTTGACAGATAATATCTACCACTGGATGGTTTATTGGTCTTTCCCAATTAAAAAAATGACTCAGGTAATCAATATGAGTTTTAAAGATGTGGAAACTCATAATTCAAGTTGCTTAGCAATATAAATAACCATCATATTGCTGTGGGTAGCTCTATTTTATAGAAGGGAGGAAAGGGACTATAATAATTTTCTCAATGTGGCTCACAACTTTGTAAGTACTTTCGCTTTTTTAAAATTTCAATTATTTTTATTTTTTAGAGCAAGATTCTTGTTGTGTCGCCCAAGCTGGAGTGCAGTTTGCACAATCATAGTTCACTGTAGCCTCGAACTCCTGAGCTCAAACAATCCTCCTGCCTAAGCCTCCTAAATAGCTGAGACTATGCCACTATGTATGACTTTTTTTTTTTTTCCTCTTTTTTTGTAGAGATGAGATCTTGCTATGTTGTCCGGGCTGGTCTAGAACTTCTGGCCTTGAGCAATCCTCCTGCCTCATCCCCTGAATGCAGTGGGATTATAGGAATGAGCCTCTATGCCCGACCTTTAATTTTAGGTTTTTAAAAATCAAAGTTTGATATTATATATATATATATAATATATATTATAATATATTATTAATATAATATAATTATAATAATATAATATATATAATATAATATAATATATTATTATATATAATATATATTATATATATATAATATAATTATAATAATATAATAATATAATATATATATAATATATACTATCACCTGAGTGTGCCTCCTAAATTCATATGTTGAAATCCTAACCCACAAAGTGATAGTATTAGAGGGTGGGACCACTAGAAGGTGATTAGGTCATTAGAGTGGCATTCTCATAGATGGAATTAATCCCCTTACAAAAGAAGCACTAGAGAGTTCATTGCCTCTTCCATTCTGTGGGGACACCGCCAGAAGGTGCTGGTCTATGAACTAGTAATGGGTTCTCATCAAACATTGAATCTGTTGGCACCTTGATCTTGAATTTTCTAGCCCCCAGAACTGTAAGAAATAAATTTCTGTCATTTGTAATCCACCCTATTTATGGTATTCTGTTATAGCAGCCCAAGGTGGATGAAGAGACCATACACTTTAAAAAGACAAATCCAAACACAAAAGTCCTCTGCCCCACCTCTTCTAGTGGATCTTTTCAGTTCATCTCCCAAAAGATAACCACTTTCAATCTTTTAACTATGTCCTCTAGACTCTAGCATCATGTTTCTTAATCATTTTAGTTCTTTCTTAATCATTCTTAACCATTTATAGTTACTGATTTCAGACATTACTTTTTGCATTCTAACTCTAGAAGAGGATTACCTAGTACTCTCCCATCCCTAGTTCTTGTTCTCCAAATATTATGTCACAATTTTGATTAAATAAATGTAAATTGTTTATATTGCTATGACCATGTAAATATTGTTTATAATAATGTATGTAATAGATTGTGATTACATTTATTTTCTTCTGTAACTTTGATTTCCTAGCTAATTACTGTCTGTTGTGCTACTGTTGTTAGTTAAATTTGCTTTACTTTGTTGTCAGTTAAACTTGCTTTATTTACACTTTAAATAATGTGTATACCTATCATTATTTACCCTCCAAAATTCTTAATATTAATTCTTAAAAGTCAGACTAAAATGAAAAATATCAAGAGTCAAACATGTCATTTCCTATTTCTTTTTTCATTTTGTTTGGTGATATTTCCTCAACCTTATCTGTCCTCTTATTCCAACAAACAAGCCAACTACCTTCTAGGCCTTCAACATAGCTGTCATCATAGGAATTCTTCTTGCCACACCCCTGTGTTGACTATTTTCTGGACCTAAGACTTACCCCTTCTTGTTGTACTCCATTTTTATGAGCAAATCATACATTAGAGGGCCATTTGTTGAGAATTTCTTTATCTGATCAATTATTACTCACATTCACTTGACAGTTTGAGTAAGTAAATAACTCAAGGCTAAAAATTATTTTCTCCTGGAGCATTAGAAATATTTTTCCACTCTTCTGGCATTCCGGGTTTGAAGTTTTGCTTCCCTGAATATTACCTCTACTTCTTCCTAGAAACTCTTGCCTTTATCACAGTTGTTTTAAAATGCTGTCATTATGTGCTTTGATATCTGTCTTTTTCATCCATTGTACCAAGAACTCAATGAGAATGTGTTCTTTGGTAACAGGAAATTTTCTTATTTATTTACTCACTTCCTCTTATCCATTTTTTTCTTTCTCTACTTTCAGAAGTCTTGTTGATCTGATTTTGAGCCTCCTGTGTTGGCATGCTTGATTATTTTATTCTTCCTCTCCTATGGCCAGTCTTTTTGCCTTTTATGCTATTTTCGTCTGGATGATTTCCTCAACTTTATATTCCATTCTATTTTAATTATCTTTAAATTTTCTGCTGACATGCTTTTAAATTTCTATGAACTTATATAAATTTGTCAACTTTTTCCTTTTCGCTCATGTTTTTTCTCTAATAACACACTGTTCTTAATTTATAGATACAATATCTTCTAGATTTCTGATGATATTAATTTTATATATACATATATTTTTAGACTGTGCTTGCTGTGCTGCACAGGTTAGAGTGCAGTGGTGCAATTGTAGCTCACTGCAGTCTCCAACTCCTGGGCTCAAACTATCCTGTCTCCACCTCCAGAGTAGCTGAGATTACAGACATGCACCACCATGTCCAGCTAATTGTTTTTTGCTTTTGTAGAGATGGAGATCTTGCCATGTTGCCCAGGATAGTTTCACATTCCTGGTCTCAAGCTGCCTCCCCTCTTGGTCTTCCAAAGTGCTGGGATTACAAGAATAAGCCTCTATACCAGGCCAATTATAGATTTTGTAAAAAACATAATTCTGTGCCTCCCTCCCGCCATTTCTGTTTCTTCTGCTTTCAATCTTATTTATTTTTTGAATTTTTTTTTTTTTTTTGGACGTTTCACTCATATCCCTGGGATATTTGGCAGTCTGTTCAGATTCAAGATGTAAGCTCTTAAATGCTTATTAAAGGCTTTGCATACAGTAGGAGTGTGTGTGTGTGTGTGTGAGTGTGTGTGTGTGTGTGTGTGTGTGTGTGTGTGTGTGTGTGTGTGTGTGCTCACATGCCCACATGGAAGGGGAGGTTGAAAAGGGGTTTGAAGGGAGGTGGTTTGTTGACTTGAGGTTTTACTACTGCAGGGTGAAAGGAGAGGCATCTAGCTGTTAAATCTCAGTATTCGCTGGCCTTTTAGTTTGGTCAGTCTCTCTGTACTAGTTTTCTATAACAAATTACCACAAACTTAGTGGCTTGGACCATCACAAATTTACCTTATAGTTCAGAAGTCCAACAATGGGTGTCACTGGGCTGCAATTAAAGTGTGGGCATGGCTGTGTTTCTCTTTAGAGGGTCTATGGGAGAATCAATTGTTTTGCTTTTCCAGTTTCCAGAGGCTGATCACGTTCCTTCACTCATGGCTCCCTTCCATTTCAAAACCAGCAGTGGCTGTTCGTGTCTTTCTCACATCTCATCACTCTGACACTTACTATTCTATCTCCTTCTTCCATGTTTAAAGATCTCTGACTACATTGAACCACTCAGATAATTCGGGATAACCTTTTTATTTTAAAATCAGCTGATTAGCCATCTTAATTCCATCTGCAACCTAGATTTCGCCCTTGCCATATAACATAGCATGTTCCCAGGTCTGGGGGATTAGAATTTGAGTATCTTAGTGTGTTACTATTCTGCCTAGCACACACTAAAATCTCCTGTCTGGTGATCTCTTCTAGGGGCAGAGCAGGGAATAGGGCTGAGATGTTTCATATTTCATAGGAATGTCACACATTTTCTGTTTTCTACCAGGGCTCACTTTCCCTTTTCTGATGTGTATTGCTCCCTCAAGTGTGGATTCTCTGTGCTTTAATTTATCTAATTAACCTCTTTCCAGAGATGAAAAGAAATCCAACCAGAGGCCTGATATTTGTTTTGGAAGGTGATATGATAGTTCATGATATGATATAACAGAAGGGACAGGGTAGTAGTATCTTTTCTGTATGGGTAGTTGCCGGGCTGGTGGGATGAGAGGATGCTGGAGGTAACAGCTTCTTTTTCAGACCTTTAGACTTTTGACTAACCCCTCCATTTTCAATTCCAGCCAATACCTACCTTTTTAGACCCCTGGCATATTCCTGCATCTTCCCAGGATTTATCCTTCTGCATTCTATCTTTCCACAAATGTGCTACCTCTTCTCTCCTATAATTTCTTCTCACATTATTTTTCCTCTTGTGATTTTATGCCTTATTTTATTCCTTTATTTTTATTTTAGTGGGATTTTTGGAAGGATCAGAGATAAACAAATGTGATCATTAACCAGGAGTTGTTTATCACTTTTTAACAAATGATAAAACCAGAGAACAAGAGATATTATTTTTGATTGTCACTAAACATGGAGAGAGGTTCTATATAAGTTGAGAGGTACATATTTGCAAATAAACATTTATGTTTGACTAATTGGACAAGTTAAAAAAAGTAAAAAAGAAAAAGGGAAAAGAACAGATTAGGAAAGCATTGCAGATTAAAGTTTTTCAAAGCTGCAGAATTCATTTGCTATCACATTTTCAAATGTATTACTGAGAAGGATCCAGACTAAATGGGAAAAGCTATGCAAGTTCACTCATATCATTACGTCTGTGTCTTTGAATTCCTAGTTTTGAATCACCTCTGAGGTATCCAGGTTATATCTCCAGAACATTCTGTTTTCTGAGACAGTGCATATCTAAGAATGTCTTCCTTGTACCCCATACCTGAAAGACAGTTTGTCTGACTATAATTTTTTTTTCCTTAAATCTCTTTAGTTGTTTCTCCGTTATCTTGGGAGGATATTGTGTAGAAGTGTGAAGCCAGTTTAACTTTTGTTTCTTTCTAGACAACCTGCTTATATACTTCTGGGACTTTTTTTAATTTTATCTTCTAGGTCCTAAAATCAGAAATGGAGACAAATTTGTGCTATTAATAGCCTAAAAACAGAAAAATTACTTTAACAGATATGTATTGACACATATCTGAGATTAGGGTAAAATATGCAATAATGTCATAATCAGCATGTCTTTGAATAGAATACAATCCTACTTAATTATCTATCCTAATTAAATGCTTTCTTAATTTTTAAATCGAATTTTCTGTGGATTCATAACAGGAATTACAAATTAAAAGTCTGCAATAAGCAGACTCTCTTAATTGCCTAAAAATTTCTTGCTTTAAGATCTGTGGAAATCTATATAACTATTTTCACCTTTCTATTCTAGAATAGCATAGCTATAAAGGCTCACATTTACCCTTCTTATAGGAGCTGACATATATGTGGAGTGTTAGCTTTTACTATAGAGAGTGAATATTGCTACAATGTGATTTGGTCATTTTATAGACATAAAAACTATTTCAGCAGATTTCATTGTCATTTTAATTTTCAATCTTTTTTCATTTTGGAGTCATCTTCTATTCAAATTACAAGTATTGTTTTGTTTCTTTCTTCCCCTGTTGTCTCAAGGTGTCATTTTTATAGACTGTAAGGTCCTAAAAAGTCGGACCAGGTATTTTTCATTTCTCTTTGTAGGCCCAAGTCCAACAATCAGCTTGAAGGGAGCTGTGTGGGGCGAACTGTAGACTGTGTGCATTTATACTGGACCTCTATTGAAGAAAGCAGTCACAGTGGCCCAACTCCCGTCATGAGCTTCCCATATCAGTCTGACTCTGACTCTGGTTGATTCTGACTTTCCATCTGGAGGCATGGGTTGTAACTCAACAATACAGGATGCTTACCTTGGGAAGGGACATGGACCACACCACTTGTGCAGATTAACTGAGGAATAGTACTGTGAGCAGCATATTTGATTACATCATGAAAGTTTGAGGTCAAGAACAGGATCACTGTGGTACAGTTGAATCAACAGTGAATACAGTGAAAATGCTAAAGGAAATGAGAAAGGGATGCAAGTCCTGTAGTCTGCCCAGAAAGGTGAGATTTACCCAGATGACAGGACATGAAAATAATATAACACAGGAAACAACTCATTTCTAAATTCTTTAGCCCAGAACATAAGGAATTTGGATTCATATGTAGCCCAAGAGGATCTCAGTAGTGACTAAATTAAGCTTTGAGATTTTAGGGATATCACTATTCTCTTCATATTCCCAGGGCATATATACAGTACCCATATAATAAATTACATTATGGTTTACTCCCATTTAAATTAAATCTATTTAATCTTCATTCTCCGGTTGAGATATTTTAAAGCATGCTTTCTGACCGTTTCTTTAATGAACAGGTGAAGTCATATTAGTAGGTTAAGTATTTCAACAACAGTCAAGTGCATTTGTGAACAGAAACTTCTAGTGTGATTGCTGGTTCATTGTCAATAGAATCTAACTTCTTTACCCAACCAAAACAAGGCAAAACAAGAATTCATCATTGTGCATTATACTCTGGATATATGTTTCAGCTTCTGACCTTGCCACTTTGTGGGAGATTCGGTTAGAGTTTGTAAACGGCCTTACAGGTGGGTAGGAACGATACTCCTGCCCTCTCCTGCATTGTTCCCCAGCAAGCCTCTCCAGTATGTTCTCATACTTTTGTCTAGTAGAATTCCAGGATCATAAAGACTCAGATTAGTCAAAATCATTTGGAAAAGATTTTATGCAAGTCTTAAAACAGTCATGAAATGGACATCACAATTGCATATAATCACAAATAGCCACAGAATTACTTTTAAATACCTCCAATTATAGGATTATTTCTTTATGTTGCAAGTTGAAATTCAAGGAAAGAAGTAAAATTCCTCAAGGCAACAATAAAGTACAGTAAAATTTAAGGCAATAAATAACTTACCTCAAATTGCTCCAAAATTATCCTGTCTTTGTGTCCTGGGAATATTATATGTACAGCTTCCAAAAACTCTATATTCTTGTTTACTGTTCTGTATATTTTACTCTGTTGGATGCAGTTTACAAATAGCTAATATTTATGACTTCCAGGTAGCAAGCACTATACTGAGTGATTTGCGTATATGCACTAGTCAGTCTCCACTTACCTTTTGTTATTTCTATTTAAAAACTGAGGCACAGAGAGAAAAGTAACTTTCTCAAGGTTGCACAGATAAGAAGTAGCATAACTAAAATCCAATACCAAGTAGTGTGATTCCAACATCAAAATGCTTGATCACACACAATCATGCCTCTTGAAAATTCTTAATTTGCTACACACATGTATCAAATTTTATGATTTTTAAATAGAGTTTCCTGAGTGGAGGGAGAGGCTAAGGAGAGATGCTCAAAAAAAATGTTAGAATCAAATGTTATACTGGTGTGTTCATTTTTTAAAAAGCCTATTACTGTCCTCATGAGTACAAAGAAATGTGTCACCACCCAGATACACACACTAAATTGGGCATTCCAGAAATGGATTTGAATTCAAAATCTTTGATAATTATAGATAAGAGACATGAGAGAACCTAAACAAAATGACTTGAGCTAAACACAAAGCTCAAATTAATTGTACAACCTAGAAATGCTCTCTGAAAGGCTAAATCTTTGGATTTTTATACTATTTGGAAAAGGAATAGGTTCTGTTAATAGGACAGACTTCGTGCAACATATGTTAAGAAAAAATTTGGAAGCACTTAAAAAATACAAGCTTGGAAGCTCAATCTTGCAAAAATGGGAAAAAAAGTCCTTAAAATATTTTGGAGCTTTTAGGAGAAAGTCAATATTAAAATTAGTACGGAACATAGAGAAAGGGCTTTATGAGTTGAGTGACTGTTGTTTTTCTAAATGTCAGCATGGAAACCCAAACAGAAAGAGGTGAGTTGGGTCCCTGGAAAGAGTGACTGGGAAAACTGAGTGTTAAATTTGTGACGTGGTTGATGGCAACCAAAAATTGTCAAGTGCATGATGACAAAGTATTTCCTGGAACTAGGGACTACTTCAAGACATATAAACAAGGGTAATGCTGTGGGGACATGTGCTTTAAACCAACATGGGATCTATATGTGGCAATATTACCAGCAGTTTGAACAGTGTCATACAGAGCTCTCTGGCATTTGGAAACCATTCACAGATAGTTTGAGCTGTATACTGAACTGACAACCTTTGTATACAGAAGAGGAAAATAGCCAACTTTAAAACACAGCTTACACTCTGCTTTTATTTTAGCGTAGTGGAAAAGAACCAATTTTGAAACATAAATTGTACTCTGCTTTCATTTACTGTCATCTTGAAAATATAATCCTTAGTTATTAGTGGAGGCTAGGACTTACTTCATTATAGCTTTAGGGTCTCACCCTGAAAAATCACATGTGATAAAGTATTTAACTTTAATAAAAGATAACTTCCTTTAAATGTGTGACCACCTACTCTAAGGAAAGCAGGAAGGTATGTTCTAGTTCAAAGTTACAAATCTCTCTGGGCCTTAATTTTCTCATCTGTAGAAAGAAAGAATTGGTCTAAACCATCTAAAAGAGTTTGTGGGGATTTTTGTTGTTTATTTTTACCCTCCCTTATTAACAAACTCAACCCTTTCCTAGACTGACTATTAATTTCAGTAGAAGAGAAGGGAAACCTAAAGAGAGGTTTGTACACACACGTGTGTGTGTGTGTGTGTGTGTGTGTGTGTGTATCAACCACACATAATAATATATATGTATATATTACATTCACAAATGAATATGGTGCTTGAGAAATTTACCATATCATAAACTAAATAAGACCCCTCTCTGTGAAAACCAGAAATGTATCCAGTTTCTTCAATATGGTCTTTCCTGAATATTTTTCTCCCCACAAAGAAAGAAAAGCCCTTTGCAAAATATCTAAAACATAAACCTAAATAGAAGTGTGACTCTTTCTAAAGCCTCAGCTGTTTCTGGCTCACACCTTACCAAAGTCTTTCCTCTCTAATTAAACAGAGGAGGAACTGAGTCAACAATGAGGTCCGAAAGCTGACAAACTAAAATGTCAATAAGCTATTGAAAGACATGCTCTGTCCAAAGATACTAGGAAGTTGCATTGATTCTGAATTCTTAAGAAGAGAAAAGAAGCTTTAGATTAAAAAACAGGCCTCAAGAGATGCTAGGGACATTAGCCTAATCATGATTCCTTCCCCTTACAAACACTTTTGATCCATAGGCTGGGAAGAGAAGGCCAAGGCTTCCCAGATTTTCAGGAAGAAGGAAAATTCCACACTCCTCTGGCCATGCAGCACTTGCATTCTCTCTATAGTACCTCCTAACCCTTTTGTAAAATGAAGGAAATGTGTTTAGCAACAGGCCACCAGTGATAGAGGAGCTGACGAACTGCATGGCATGCCTTGATTGTGTCTTTCATCTATCTTTATACGTGGGGTTGGGGTAGGGTATTCTTTATACAGTGACCACAGAGCACTTTCAGTATCCATAAAACTTTTATCTAAGCCAATAGATCTCAAATTGAATGGTGATGTTGCTCACCTTTGTGAGTATATTAAAAGCCATTGACTTGTATACTTTAAATGAGTGGATTTCATGGTATGTGAAATCTATTTCAACAAAGTTGTTATCAAAAAAATTTAGTGTGTGGAGTCAACTATCATACTTGTTTAAAACACAGGTTCTTGAGTCTCAGGCCAAAGGGAAAACCCTCTAGGCACTGGGTACAGGCAATGGGACTTTAAACAAACATCTTGAGTAATTCTAATGAGATGGCCCATACTGTTAAGGACATCAAAAAGAAATTTTTTTATTTTGGTACTTCCTCTAAAGGAGCAAAAGAAACTCCACAAAAGTATGGAGTAATCAATATCCTTCAGAAGTCATAATTTGATATAATTCCTAATTCCCCATTAGGAGCATGAATATCAGCAATATAACAGAAACAATGATCAAAAAAATCTTCACTAGATCCAGGTCAGGCGTTCCCTCATATAATTAATATGAGCATTTAATAGACTACAAAGAAAGTTTCTGTACATTTTCTTACTGAATCTTCACAAAGACCTTGTAGAGTTGTAACAGCTATAAAATTCACCCATCTTCTATAGATGGGAAGGTGGAGATTCACCAAGGTTAAATGGTTTTCTTCAAAATGCCTAACTAGTAATTGAACAATTGGTTTGGAAACCAGATCTTCTGACTCCTAGTTCAGCATTTTTTCACTATAAATGCCTTTTCAGCATGGCCTGCCCCTAACCTTTAGAAGCTATTGTTTGAGCACATTTTATGAAGTTCTATTGTTAATGGTGCTAACAAATTGCACTTTTTTTCTATCTGCAACACAAAAAGAAAATGCACAACTTGGCACATTTCCCAAAAATTTTCTGTGATGTTCTTGTCTTAAAAAAACGGAATTCATGTATGCCAGTAGGGAGGAGCATATGCATTTGTGTGTGTGCGTGTGTATTGAGAAAGGGAGAGAGAGAGATGGTATCTCTATGTGTGTGTGAACTGTTCAATGAAACTAACATTTATTGGATAATTACTGTGCTATAAATCTACCTCCCTCCTGTCACTAGCCCCCTCCCTCATTCCTTGAAGATACATGCATCTGGCCCACTGCTGGCTCCACCCAGACCCCTCCATCTTCCTGAGGTGAATTAAATGTTCGTGTAAATGTCTCAGGTCTTTAAGTTTCTTGATCTTCTCATCTTTATTAACCTCCATCTCTACTCTGTTTTGGGTATCCACTCTTGGATCACTCTGGGATCACATCATCACCTTGAACCCATCTTTGAAATATTTGTTCCAAATATCTACTGATCACAGTTCTCTGATTTGACCTCAAAGAATTCTTCAGAAGACTGAGGCAGAAGGATTGCCGGAGCCCAGCAGGTCAAGGCTGTGGTGGCCGGGAGCAGCCACTGCATTCCAGTCTGGGCAACAGAGTGAGACTCCAACTCAAAAAAAAAAAGAATTCTTCAACCATCTGGTCAACCCATTCCTCTGTACTTCCTTTCAGGAAAATCTCAGATTCTATGTTCATCTCTCCAGTCACGCTCTTGTCATTTTCCAGACTTCCTGACACTATTGTCCTTTTGCCACAGACATCAAACTGAATCTCTACCCAGGCAATCTGATAATCCTCTTCCTCTGTGCCTAAGTTGGGACTGGTGACTTTCTACATTCTTCCCTCCTGTAGGTCTCAATGCTGCCTGAAAATCCTTCCAGTTATTGGGAGATATCCCCTTTCTTCATGTCTTTAAACACAATAAGTTAGCCTTAAGAGCAGTTAGATAGACTCTCTTTTGTTCTGCAGAGAAAATAGAAGCCTTTCTCATGGGAGAGTCTTCAAATCTATAAGCTTAACTATATACCAGAAGCCATCTGCTCCTACTTTTCTTTTGCCATAGTGAGATAGGAATGTCTTCCTCTACTTAAGGGAGACAAAGCACTTTTCACATACCCCTTTATTGTCTCTGATTCCTTCATATTTTCATTTGAACATACTGAATCCTCTTCTATCTTAAAATAAAAACGAAACAAAAAACCTTTCTTACCCTCAGACTCTTTACAATCTACCATCTTTTCATTTAGTTGCTCAAGTCAGAAGCTTGGAAATCATCTTTTATTCCTACTTCTTTCTTATTCTTTATGTGCAATTGATAAACAAGTTCTATCAAATCCATCTCTTTAATATCTTTATTCATGCACTTTGGTTCATATCCAATGCAAAGATTCTAAATCTGTGCTATCAAATAAAAATATAATGTGAACCACATATGCAAAGTTTTAAATTTCCTAGGAGCCCCAAAAAGAAAAGGAAATAATAAAATTAATTTTAACAATATATTTTATTTAATCCAATATATCAAAAATATGGTCATTTTACACGCTACAATATGGATGAAACTTGAAGGCAGTATGCCAATGAAATAAGCCAATCACAAAAAGGCAAATACTATATGATTCCACTTACCTGAGGTACTTAGAATAGTCAAATACATAGAGACAGAAAGTAGAATGCTGGTTGCCAGGAATTGAAGAAAGGGAAAAAGGGGAAGTTATTGTTTAATGGGTACAGAGTTTCAGTTTTTCAAGATGAAAAGAGTTCTAGAGATGGATAGCGGTAATGGTTGTACAACTATATGAGTGTACTTAATATCACTGAACTGTACAACTTAAAATGTTTAAGATGGGAAATTTTATGTTATGTGTATTTTGCCACAATAAAATTATTTGTAAAATATTGTCATTTTAGTATAGAGTCATAAAAAATATGAGTGAGCTAGTTTACATCCTCAATTTGGATTCATCACATTTTAGTAGACGCATGCTGCTAGTGGCTACCATATTGGGTGTCATCATCTCTTACCCAAGTCCATCATCTTTTTTGCAGAATGCCAGGAGGAAGATTCCAGTTGTCTCCTTGCTTCCTGTAGCCCCTCTTATATGTTCTATATACTACCGCCAGAATGATCTTTCAAAAAGATAAAATTTTATGTTGTTTTTTTCCATAGATCTCTGCATGTGTCTCACAGCTCTGTGAGCTCTTATGATATTTACAAGGATTTGCATAAACTGAACCTTGCCTACCTTCTAACTTCATCTCTTTCTTTCACAGTCCACAATACGGCTCTCTCTCGCTCTCTCTCTCTCTCTCTCTCTCTCTCTCTCCCTCTCTCTCTCTCTCACACACACACACACACACACACACACACACAATTTATTTTTGTTCCTTAAAGACATTATGATCTTCTTAACTTCTGAGTCATTGTGTATTCTGTTCCTTTTGTTTAGAATGCTCTTCTTCAGCCTCCTTATCCCCATTCATCCTCAACAGACTATCTGCTGCTCATATTTAAACTCTCCTCAGAACATTTGATCCCCTAGGCTGGATTAAGTGTTCTTCCTGTGTGCTCACATGGAACGCTTAGCTCCTTCTACCATATCCTTTATCACACTATTGATATTTTCTTTGTATTTGGCTGCCTTCCCCTTTGACCCTAAGTAGAGCAAGGGCAGGGTTAGTACTAACTTTGTATCTTTTTTAACCCAAGTCCCAAGTATAGTACTTAGCATGTGGTAGGTTCTCAATAGATGTTCATTGAGTAAATGAATAAATATCTTTTTTTTAGGACCAGAAAAGTAAAAGATAATCTTTCTAATCTTCAAATTCTCTGGTGCTTTAAAGGCATTTGTGTCTCTTGTTCTTTTTTATTTCTTGGATCTCAATTTCCAGATCAATTTGCTTCAAAAGAAATAGTTTCTTTCTTTTTTGTTTTGGAGACAGGATCTATCCCTGTCGTTCAGGCTGGAGTACAGTGGTGCCATCTTGGCTCACCACAGCCTCAAGCTCTGGGCTCAAGTAATCTTCCCCTCTTAACCTCCTGAGTAGCTAAGACTATAGGCACGTGCCACCACACCTGGCTAATTTTTAAAATTTTTTGTAGAGACGGGGGGTCTCACTGTGTTGCCCAGGCTGGTTTTGAACTCCTGAACTCAAGTACTCCTACTTCAGCCTCTGAAAGTACTGGGATTACAGGTATGAGTCATGGCACCTGGCCTTTATCTTCCTTTTGAAGCATTATTTTTCCACTGGGATCCCTAAAACCTTTTTCTTCTGGTTTTCTTCCTGTCTCCATTACTGTACCTTTTCATTCTCCTTTCTCAGTTGTTAAATGTTAGAGTACCTAATAATAGGCCTTTAGGTCTTTTTGTCTTATTCTCTATTCTCTCCCTAAACACTCCCATCCAAGTTCATGACTTTATTTTCTCTATAGCAATGTCTTTAAATGTATATTTTAATGCCAAATCTCTCTTATTGTCTCCAAAGTCATTATCTAGGTATCTACCTACAGTCTCTCTAGGGAGATGAATGCACCCCAAATTGAACAAAATAAAATTGGAATTAATGACCAACTATAAAACTCACTCTCTTTCCAATGTTTTCTATTTCACTGGTGTTTATTTGAATGAGATCACTCTGTATGTAATTGCTTAAGCCAGAACACTGAAATTTTCCTTAGACATCTTCTTCCGAAATCCCTATTTCCAGTATATTTCTAAGTCAATCAATATTGAGCGAATTAATATTAGGAATGTTTTACATTAATACAGCTGCACAATATTCTTAAAGCATATATGTATTATTATATATTATCATTGTATGTATAGTTGCAGAGCTCCGGAATTTGTTCTGAGGTTCCACGCAACATTTATCAAATTGCTATTAAGTATCGAGAAGTTTTTATTATCGTTTCTGCCTTGTAGCACATCAGTGAAGAACTTTCTTTACCGAGTAAATATAAGGGAAATTGCAGTATCCTCTTTTTCAGTCAAGAATGACAAGAAATATAAGCATTTTTTTACCAGCTAAAATTTATATCCTGTTTCCTCTTTTTAAGGCATTTCTAACATAGTAACAAAAGCTTAAAATTTGAGGGGAGCCCGATGAAGTCCAACCTTTGAGAGTTAAACCTCTGAATTCAAAGGAAAAGCTCTGGCTCTTTTTTCTCTAATTTGCCTCTAATCAGTTAAGGATAGTTAGAATAGTAGAGGAAATATTTAGAAAAAGTCTTTCATTATGGTGCAATTGCCTTTACTTCTCTTTCCCTTTTGACGGTAAGGAAAAAAATTCTATATCCTTTCTTACCAGAATTAGAGAAAAAGAAAATTGCTGACTGCCAATCACCTTGTCTGTGCCCAACATTTTGGCAGTGCCTAGAGAGTCCTAGCATAGTGTTATAAAATTGACAACTTTAGCCAGGCATGATGGCATGCACCTGTGGTCCCAGCTACTTGGGAAGCTGAACTGCAAGGATAACTCAAGCCCAAGAATTCAAGGTTACAGTGAGCTATGATAGCACCACTGCACTCAGCCTTCGTGACAAAGCAAGATCCCATCTCAAAAATAAACAAATAAACAAAAAATAAAACAAAATTGACAACACTGCTAATCAGTAAAGTATGTCTGTTTGGGTCACAGAGGCAGCATATGTCTACCTGCTTACTTTTGTCCCAGAAACATTCTTTCTATTATTTAGAACTTAGGTTCTATTGTGGCAAATAAATACCTGCTTACTTTTGTCCCAGAAACATTCTTTCTATTACTTAGAACTTAGGTTCTATTGTGGAAAATATCAAATAAAGTGATCTGTACATGAGGAAAGTTTATTTCTCTCTCACAGAAGCCCAGATGCAGGCAGCTCAGCACTCTAGGCTACGTTCTCTCGCCCCTTATGGGAATCTAACACCTGATGATACCCCCTTCTCCCCCTCCCCCTCTTCCTCTGGCCAGTGGGAAAAATTGTCTTCCACAAAACTGATCCATGATACCAAAAAGGTTGGAGGCCGCTGTTGTATGTGAAGCTGCACTACAGAATGTGTTATGCTGTATTGCAATTTATCCTTGTGTCCCCTTGAGCTTAGTTCAGCGCCCTACACATACTTAACACTCCCTATCCCTGTTAACTAACAGTCACTGGCTTTTTCTCAGTAGTTGTTTTACCTATCACTGTAACAGCTATTTTCTCCTTTCCTTCTAAATTAAGGAAGCCATTGTCTTTCACTATCTTTTTCTTTTTCACATCAGTTCCACAGTCTCTATGAATAACTTCTCAAGTCACATGACCCTCATTCCATTGTTAACACATTCAAGTCCATTACATACTCCCTCTTTTCTAATTATAACTTTTGTGAGCTTACAGATCTTAAAATTCATCCATTTTAGTTGTGCAGTTAAGATGGTTTTTAGTAAGTTTACTAAATTGTGCAACCATCACCATAATCCAGTTTTAGAGTATCTTCATCATCTCAGTAGAATTCATTTACTCTTGAACATCCTTTTAACCAATCTGACATGAAATTGTGAGCCAGCATGCATTAGAAGCCTATTGAGAACTCAATGAGTATTTAGTGCTATGAGGAATTTATATAGAATAAAATATAATACCTAACCTCAGAGGACTAGCTAGCTGGCAAAATAAGACATCAACCGGAGACCTCCATAGGAAGATATACAGCCTCTCTCCAGCTTTTGTGAGTAGGCTAGTACTATAAGACTACAGAAACTCCTATTGTTAAATAGATCACCTAAATTTGGAAAAATCTTTCCTGCCCCATATAGACAGCTATTTTCTTTTCCATCCCATCTCAAAACACCGTTTCTTAAACTGACAACATTGACAGTTTCCATATGTATGGGCTTTTTGTAACATCTCTTTCCTCTTAAACATCATTTTGTCTTTGCTGCTATCATAGAATATCACAAACCAGGTAATCCATAAAGAAAGATTTATTTGGCTCACAGTTACAGAGACTATAAAGCCTAAGAGCACGGCACCAGCACCTGGCAAGGGTCATTCCATGGTGGGTGGAAGTGATATAAGGAAATGGGGGCAGAACTTATCCTTTTATCAGGTCCCCACTTCCTGGATAACTAACATACTCCCACAATAACAGCATTAATCCATTTTCAAGAATTGAGTCCTCATGACCTAATCACCTCTTAAAGACCCCACCTCTTAATACTGTTACAATGGCAATTAAGTTTCCAACACATGAAATTTTGGGGACATACTCAAACCATAGCAAACATGTGCCTCCTTTTGTTTCAACCTATTTGGAACCAGAATCTAAATTATAGAATTTACATCTTTCCAAGTAGGATCTCATTTACTGTGCAATAAATACTTCTAATTCTAATGCAAATTATGATCACTGTAATTTTTCACTTTGGGTACTAATGAAAAGAGTAATGTTTAACTTTCTCTGAATTAAATGTAACCAACAGCTTTTGTGACCTTCAGGTTTTTTTTTTTTTAATCAATGATAGTTAACTGTGGTGATGAAGAATTATTAATAGTTATGACCCTGAGGAGCAAAATAGTATATTTCCTTTTTTTTTTTGAGTTGGAGTCTCACTCTGTCACCCAGACTGGAGTGCAGTGGCCACTCTCGGCCACCGCAGCCTCGACCTGCTGGGCTTCCGGCGATCCTTCCGCCTCAGCCTTCCAAGTAGCCGGAATTACAGGCATGCACTACCACGCCTGGCTGATTTTTTTTTTTTTTTATTGTAGAGATGAGGTCTCGGTACCCAGGCGGGTCTCGAACCCGCGGGCTCAGGTAATCCACTCACCTCAGCCTCCCAAAGGTGTGGGATTACAGGCTGAGCCACCGAGCCCGGCTAAAATAGTATATTTCAATAAGCTGCTTGTTCCTTTGGGTGTTGAATTAAGCAATTCAGTTCTTTTTCTCCTAGGAAGCCACAAGCCCTGGGCATTCCCAGTTGCCAAGTGCAGATCACTCTCTTCCCACCCATCCCCTAGTCCCTTACTGAGCCTTCCTAACAGCCAGCAAATCAGCAGGGACACCTCACTTGAGTGATTCATTCATGTAATCTGATTGAGAGTATAGGCGACAGAATACAGGGGGTTAAAAAAAAAAGATGCTTTCTTTTATCACTTGAATACCTGTCTCAACCAGTTTGATTTTATATGAAGAAAAAAAGGGAGAAGTTGCAGTAAGCTCTCATCCCCTAGCATCACTAATTCCTGAGCATGGGGAGCTCTGGACAGAGGTCTTCCACTTGCAGAGTCGTGGCAACCTCAGTGCTCACACAATGAGTGAAGAATTTGTGGATATACCTTGGTTGCATATTGGAATCACCTGGGAAGCCTTTCGAAAATCCCATTCCCAGGCCACTCCCAGATAAATTAAATCAGTGTATTTGGGGATTGGATGCAAGCATCAGTACTTTTTTGAAATCTTGCCATGTGCTTCTAACGTGCAGCCAAGATTGAGAACCACAGTCTTATAATGGGCATCTCTTGTCAACATGTAAAGAGCACTCAAGCAGTGGCTCTCAGTCTTAGCTGCACACTGTAATCACCTGAGAATTTTAAAAGCTACTGATGTGGGGGAAACGGGGAGATGTTGGTAAAAGGGTACAGACTTTCAGTTTTAAGATGAATAAGTTCTGGGATCTAATGAACATCATGGGTGGTGATGGATGTGTTAACTAATTTGATTGTGATAATCATACAACGTATACATATATCAAATAATGACATTGTACACCTTGAATATGTTGAAGCTTGTCAATTATTATTATTTCTTAAGATACCGATGCCTGGACCCACCTCTAGAGATTCTGATCTAATTGGTCTGGGTTTGGTCTCAAACAAGCATCAGCACTTTTAAAAGTCTTCCCTGGCTTCCAATGTGCAGTCAGGAGTAAGAACCAGTGCATGGACTGGGAATAAACACCTTAGCTCATAGGCAGGTCTGAGGACAGGATGTTCAATACCTGCTGGGCAAAGAGCACCGAGAGCTGAGCAAGAGAGGTGAAAGCAATGCCAGAGATAGATGTCACCTGCTTCAAAAGGGAGCCTTAGGTCAATCCTCATGAATAGTGTATGTGTGAAAGGGAGAAAGACTGAGAACAGGGGAAATGTATTCCCAAGCAGGAGACATGTGGGGAGCACAGATGACAGAACTGTGCTCTTTAGTATTCCATAATTTTAGACATTTGGTCAGCCTCTTTACATCCCAAGCAGAGATGAATCCAATAAGTTTTCCCAAAAGGGCCCCCCAGTCTGAAGGTATACTTACTGCTTCACCTCTTCCATCAACTACAGTGGCTGAAAAAGTCCACTAAGTTAGAGCTTTCCTTCTGGGTTAAGCTAGGCCAGTAAAAAACATTTCACATCCTCTGTTGGCTTTAAAACTCTGCTCTAAAGCAGCTTTATATCCTCTGTTGGTTTCAGAGCTCAGCCTCATTTTCTTCATCAGATGCACCCATATAAACCATGGACTCATGAGATAGGAGAAGTAAGCATTTAAGAAGAGCATTCCAGGTTTAGCTATTAAGTTTCAGAACTGCCTGAGAAAGAAGTCCCCAAAAGAGAAGGCCTCAGGTGATGGAGAAATAAGCCACAACAAAAGGAAGGAGACCCCAAAGAGGATGACAAAATGAGGTCACCAGAGGCAAAACATGCTTCCCTCACAGTGAACTGGATGGCATAGTTGTAATCTGCACAACTTGGGGGAAAAACTTGAGTTGGAGTAATGACTCTGTTTCCATTTCCTGATTCAGTATCAGTTGAAGAGGTTTGTGTTCTAGTGCCTCAGGATGGAACGCAGGGGTTGATTTGTTGATTTGGAATTCAGTCTTGGAGCAGAGCTGATGAGCTGATGAGGTGCTGTTTTTCCGTGGGGGGACATTCTATAGTATAGTTGAATTAGATCAGCCTGTGGCCTGTTCTGGTCAAAACCAAAATTATGAGTCATTATGTGTCTAAATTACTGAAACCAAACACAATAATTTATTTATTCTTAATCCAGAAGTTGATTATGAAGATTGTGGTTTACCCAGAATGACTGTGAAACCTCATTCTTGTCTTGCTCTTGACCTGCTAACCAAATGGTCATTTATCTAGGATGCTCTACAAGTCAAGCAAGAGGAAATTCTAGGCCCTTAGAGTGCTACCTGTTGGGACCAGCCTTACATATCCACTGGAAGTGATGGGGTACCCAGCTTCTCTAACACCAGATCTCTTCCCTGTTCCCATCTGGGTGTCTGTCTGAGCCTTCGCCTTCCTGGGGTTGTATCCGCGTAAACTGCACCCCGAGAGGATCAAACACACCTCATCTCACCATACTGTGAGTTACCTCATCCATTTACCTAGCACTCAATCAACCTGAGAGAGGCCATTTGTGAGGGAACCGAATTCAGGGCAGGGCTTTTAAGAAGCTGGGGTATGATTAGTGGTTAGGGAGGGTTCAGAGGACGTTAAAGGAGGTGTTCAGAGACTTAAATTACTATACCCACTTATCAGTAAGATTGGCCCATGGTGTAAATATCAAATGGAGAGAAAAGTTCTCCTTGAACAAGTCCCCTGCCCAATATTATCGGTATTTATATTGGACTAAGCAAAAAAAGGGGTGGCGATGTCACTTTCTTTCTCTTTGAGCCCCGTGAAAAGAAAGGGCTGGTTGTGAAACCATTTACTGGAAGAAACTATCCAACCGGCCATAAGCCCTGCAAAGCCCAGGTTATGCGGAGTTGGCACGAACACGTCGTTTACCTGAGATGTAGGTTTCATGGGGGAGAGGGCAGTTGGGGACATAGCCATAATGTTTACGTATGCGAAGAGAAGGTCCCCACGGCTGTGTTCCAGGAACGGTCTCCTGGGGCAACCGAGGCAACGATGAGCGCCCGATCGAGGTCGGGGGTCAGCGTTGCATCCTGCCGCAAACCTAAAGGCCGGACAAGGCCTCCGGGATCTCCAGCGCCTGCGCCGCCGAGTCGCGCCGTTCTGGCCACGCAGAGCGCGGGATCTCCTCCCAGCTTTTCCTCCCATCCCCATTCTCCCAGCGCCCGGCAGGAGTACTCGGGAACCTCACTGGCCCAGAACAGGGGCTGAGTGCATGGCTGACAGGTCCGTGGCTCGGGGTCCCGATGCACCATGGGAGCAGTTTAGGACGGGAATGAGAAGGGAAGAGACATATTTCAGAAGCGCTCACTAGTGTAAACTCTTGGAAATTTTAATTTGGCTAGGGCTAACCGGATTGAATGAGTACCTGTACCAGAAAACTGGCTTTGGGCTGGGGGATGTAGCTCAGTGGTAGAGCGCGCGCTTCGCATGTGTGAGGTCCCGGGTTCAATCCCCGGCATCTCCAAACAGCCGTTTTTTCCTTTTCTCAACTGACATTCTAAAAACGCGATGCTACAAACTTTCGTTCACTCCTAGGGCGTCCAGAGACAATTTAAAAGAAAGGCTGCAAGAGATTAGGGAAGTGCGAGTGGCCAGCCCTTTTTATCGCTCGAAGTAAAAGTGAAACAGGAAATTATCTTTGTTTCATGTTTTTTATTTGCATGAGGCCAACGTTTAGACGCCGGTATTGAAGTTTTCAAGAAAACAGCCGTTTGCATTGGCCGGGAATCGAACCCGGGCCTCCCGCGTGGCAGGCGAGAATTCTACCACTGAACCACCAATGCTTACGGAACTCAGCCTCTTCCATGTTATACTAGAAGATAGTTTCGTGTGAGCGATGTTTCTGTTAGCCATGTATGTGTATTTCAAATTAGAAAAGGCAATATAGTCTTTAAACAATTGCCAAAAATATTGAAAAATATTACCAGTCATTTGATTCTCTTTATGTTAACTTCTGTGAACTTTATGAGGTGATTCTTTCTTCTAAAATGTTCTTGGTGAAGGAGGCAAATGAAGATTTTATGTCAACTAGCCTGTCTTCAGACACACTTAGATAATTTACAATAACCCCTCCTTTTTTTCTTTTATCACTTTGGTTATTCACACAAATAAATAATGAAGATTTTTTAGGAACTGGAAGTAGGAAGGAGAAAACAGGGAAAGAAAATCTGGACATTGACCCGAATTTATAATTTGGGAAGTGGTGAATTGGAACTATTAGATCTGCACAGGGAACTTTGAAGCTTTGGTGACTCTAGCCAAGTGATCTAATTCTCCAAATTGCTCCCTTCCTCATTTGTGAACCACTTGATTTTGGGACCACTTTCAACTCTGATAGTATGTATGATCCTTTGTCCTCAGTTTCCAGGAAAGTGAGAATGCAAATGATACAACAAAGATATACAAGGGGGGAGAAAGTAAAGTGACGAAAGTGAACTTATGAAAATAACTCTAAATATAAGATAGAAGTCTGCGGAAGTAGGCATCATTGGCTCTTTACCTCTGGGAGAAAAATTCCCAACAATTTCCAGAATCTTTGGACGAGGAAGACTTTGGGGGGAAATATATGAGAAAATAACACCTAACATAGCAGTTACTATGTGCTAGGCTATGTAAGTACATTACACATGAACTTCACCCCAGTGAGGTAGATATTATTATTACCCCAATTTACAGATGAGGAAAGTGAGATTCTTTATGGCAGGATTGGAACACATCGCATTATTGTTCAACGGTCTGGGTGCTTAGCTACTGCCCTGTTCTGCCTAAAACAGAATAAATTACTGTGTATAGGCATCCAAAATACTTCACGTAACTTAGAACATTATATGTTTAAAATGGTAAAGCTGGGCACAGTGATTTACGCCTGTAATCCTAGCACTTTGGGAGGAAGAGGCAAGAGGAATGGCTGAGCCCAAGGGCTCGAGACCAGCCTGGGCAATTTGGCAAGACCTCGTCTCTACAATAAATAAAAAAAAGTAACCGGGCGTGGTGGTGCCCGCCTGTGATTCCAGCTACTTGGAAGACTGAGGAGGAAGGATCACCTTAACCCCGCAGGTGGAGGCTGCTGCGGCCATGAGCGTGCCACTCCAGTTTGGACGACAGAGTGAGACTCCTGCTCTTAAAAAAAAAAAAAAAATAGTAGAATGGAGTTACAGAAAGATCATAAAAGGCTACTGAAACAATGAACTTCTATATTAGGATTTATTTTTAACGACTCTTTAGTGTGTGGGTAAAAAACAAAATTTGAAGAAAAATACATTACAAAATTATAAAGATAAAAGATATGAAAGGACTAGGGGATCAGGAAATCGAAACTACAATCCTAAGCAATCCGTGAAAGAACAAAGTCAAATCATTTTACTTCTTTTAACCTTCGTTTGTTACTGATAATGAAAGAAATAGAGGTGAAACATGGTTTTACAATTCCATTCTGAAAGTATCTAGTTTACAGAGGGGCTCAGGGCTATTGGCTGTTGAGGCTTCACCTTCTTTGCCCTGTTCCTACAAAAATTCCCCCAGCTCATCTTTAAACACCCTCTTTATGTGCATGTGTTTGTTAGGTCACAAGTACAAACAAAAACTTTGTAAAGCCCTGAACTAAATAATCTAAGATCCTTTATATTTCCAAAATGTTATGATTCGAAATTAAAAAAAAAAAAGGAAACAAACCTCAGGACTCATGAAGCACTAACAAAAATTTAAAATAAGTGAACAGAATCAAAGTATGGTCTTAGCCTATGCAACACCGTGAGATCCTGTGTCTAAAAAAAAAAAGAAAAGAAAACTTAGCCGAGCACGGTAAACACCTGTAGTCCCACCTACTGCAAAAGCGCAGGTGGGAGGATTGCTTGCGCCCAGGAAGTCAAGACTGCAGTGAGCTATGATCGCACACTGCACTCTAGGCTGGACAACAGAGCAAGACTCTTGTCTCAAAAAAATGAAAAAAAAATTAAAATGTGGTCTTATGGCAAATATCATTAGTAACTTACTCAAAGTCCATTTTTTTTTTCTTTTTTGCTAAAAATATTCATTCAAGACCAACTAGCCCCAGGGACAAATGTGGTGCACTAAGCCAGTAATCCCATTTTACTTTGCAAAGATTAATCTGAAGTAGGTTTGTCACTGAGTTCCTGCCAGTGAGAGGGACGTCTATGGTCACCGTGGTGTTTCTGGGACAGTTGATACATAAGATCGATTTTGCCCTTGTCTTTTTTTCTTCTATGAGAATAAAATGTTTGCAGGTGCCCCAAACTTCCTGTAACTTGAAGGGAGACTGAGGGATGATCCAGCAGGGAAATAGAGATGCTGCACCATCCTGGGATTTTCTTCATCCAAATGTTGGTTAGGTAAACTAATTAAATATTTTTATTGTTTAAGCACTTTTGAGTTGGGCATTTTGGTATATGCGGTCAAAAGCATTCAAGGGATGTGTGTGTGTGTGTGTGTGTGTGTGTGTGTGTGTGTGTGTCCAGCATTTTGGTATATGCGGTCAAAAGCATTCAAGGGATGTGTGTGTGTTGTACCACCCAACTCTTTCTGGTACAAGAAACTTTCTTTTCTGAAGAGAATTAATACATTGAGATTTGGGTGAGGCTAACTTGCCTCTTTATCTCTATTTCTTTATCACAATGACAGGTAGGTAAAACAGACCTAGTAAAATATTTTCCCTTGCCACTGTACTTAATTTAGAGATGGGTATGTGACCATAACTGGGGTGATTAAGAGCCCTTGCCAAAACTCTCTTTCTAGAACTATAAGTAAAGACTATCATTCTGCTGGGCTGAGCAAACAGGTTGGATGCATAGCTTGAATTGCTGGTGGCCATCTTGCTTGTCCAGAAGAGAGAGACAAATACACCCCTAACATGACATTGGCCCCTAAAAGCAGACATGTTTGACTAGAAACAAACAAACAAACAAACAAAAAACCTGGATTTTGTGTCTATTTGGATCAGTAAATTGTTCTTAAACGGTAAATTGTCTTTTATGTCAGTTTGAGTAGTACTTGTATAGTGCAAATCTGAACGACCCAACTTGAGAAACTACACCAAACATGGTAAATTTAGGAAACTCATTACCTTAATATGTGATATAGGCTGTAAGTATTTAAACTGAAGAAATGTTTAGAGAAATTAATCGTGATAAAACTATGAAGAGACAATAAAAATCATAAGAAAAGTTTTTAGGAAACACCCCTATCTTGTTGGAATGAAGTTAATTCTGTTGCAAAGAATGATAAGAACATTTGAAGGAATACTGAGACAATGATGTATGGAGAAGTAGAAAGAAGAGAAACCAAAAATAGAGAAATCAATCCACTGAGAAGATGGTTGGAGTTGGAGTGTGGAGGCAATGAGATCCTGAACCAGGGTGGAGCCTTAGCATGAGGTTAATGGCAAGGCAGAAGGAGAAAGAAAAATGAACCTGGAAATCTAGTTTAAGTTACTGGGAGACTCACGCTGTAGTGCAGGGAACTCAGGAGGAGAACAGACTAGAAGGAAGGGGGCCAAGAAAAGCATTCACTTTTGGAAATTCTGACTTTGTGTTAAGTAGGGGAAGATGCCTGCTGGGTAGGCAGAAATCTGGAGAAATCAAGACTGTAGAAGTGGATTTGGAAATCAACTGAGAGGTAAAATGTGGAAATGTGAAAGTTGAGGAAGCCACAGAGGTTAGAGTGCTGAGGACAGAGCCTCAGCAAGATCAGAAAGGTGCATTGGAGAACGTGGCAGGAGTCTCCAAAGGTGGAGGAGCAGGGCAATGGTGTGCCATGGAAGCTGTGGAGGTAGGTAGAGCACCCCTTTTTCTGAGTAACACAACATGACAAATACAAGTATTGTGTTTTGTAGATTTACTGTGTAGTAATCCTACCACTAATTCTGAGTAACACAAAATGTCAAATACACGTATTGGTATGTTTCATAGATATACTATGCAATAATCATGTTTCACGTCAGAAATTCTGGGGTAGGTAGTGGTTTTGTTATCTGTGTGGCCAAGCTTGAAAAGATCGCAGGATGGCCACCAGTACCTTCTGGGTGGCACACACGAACAATCCCCCTGGTCACTCTGCTCCCATGCTCAGATGAGCAACCCCCCTTGAGCTTGGCAGAGAGGAAGAAAGCACAGGAGTGCCATGAAATGGTAACACAATCTTCTGCCTTAGGCAACCCTGGCTATTGTGACACCCCAGTGCCATGAAATGGTAACACAATCTTCTGTCTTAGGCAACCCTGGCTATTGTGACACCCGGTGGGGCAGGCAGGGCCTTGTAAGTTGCATCTTATAGCATCTTGGAGCATTTGCTCAAGGCGCCAAATCCCTGGCTAGTGTTGGCTCACCATGGAAATGTGACCAGGCTTACATCATCTAAAGAAAGCAAACCATTAGGAAACAGAAATAGTTCGTATAATACACAGTCACCAAAGCAATGCCTTTTTTTTTTTAACTTGTGAGTGATTGTATTGATTTAATACACACAGCTTATTTCTGTCCCAGGTTACAAACTAGCCCTAGGGAAATGGTGGAGCCAGTCATTTGGATTGCCCTTTACTGGCTGGGAATTAAATCATTACTTATTCCATTTTAGAATCACAAGTAGTACCCTAAGGCCTACTTTCCTAAGGATTAAAATCAAGGCATGGAAATGAAGAATCCAGGTGTAATTCTCAGATGCATGCAGATGTTGAGAATGCAGCAATTTTTCTTGGAGAGCTGTCACTGCAAAAATCATCCTGCTCACAATATGCTCATTCCTAGTCCTTAAGCATGTCCAATTAGTCACCAAGTCTGATTTTCCCCTTTTAAGATGGCGTTGCTGTTGCTTCCTCCTCATGCCAATTTCCCTTAGCTGGTGCAGACAATTGTCAGCTCACTCTCTAGGCTACCTGGAAAACCTCAGATTTTCTCTGTCACCCTGCATGCTACTACCCGTTAAATTTTCTCCATTCCCTTTCCTACTCCCTTCTCTCTCTTTTCCTTTTTCCTTCCTTAATTTTTGAAAGTTCAGTCATTTCTTTATTGTTGGTTCAAAAATTGAATGAGTCAGGTCAGGGTGGCTCACACCTATAATCCCAGCACTTTGGGAGGGTGAGGTAGGAAGGTCGCTTGAGTCCAGGAGATTGAGACTAGGCTGAAAAACATAACGAGAGCCCCATCTCTACAAAAAATACAAAAATTAGCTGGGTATGGTATCCTATGCCGTTAGCCCTGCTCCTTGAGAGGCTGAGGTCAGAGGTTCTCTGAGCCCAGGAGGTCAAGGCCATAGTAAGCTATGCTGGCACCACTACACTTCAGCTGGCTGACAGAGAGACCTTGTCTGAAAAGAAAAAAAATCAATTTCTTGTCTTTTATTTCCTTTTATTACTTTATTTTATTGTTTAGAGACAGGATTTTACTCTGTCACCCAGTCTGGAGTGTAGTGGTGCCCAACATTGCTCACTGAAGCCTTGACCTCCTGGGTTCAGAGATCCTTTTACCTTTAAGCCTCCCAAGGGGCTAGGGGTTAAAGGTGTGGGACACCACACCTGCTATTTTTTTTTTTTAATTGTAGGGACAGGATCTTTCTCTGTTGCCCAGGCTACAGTGCAGTGGCATAATCATAGCTCACTGTACCCTCAACCTTCCATGCCCAAGCAACCTTCCTTCCCCAGTCTTCTGAGTAGCTGAGACTACAGATGTGAGCCATCACACCCAGCTACTTTTGGGTTTTGTTTTTGTTTTTGTTTTTTGTAGAAACAGGGTCTCCCTATATTGCCCAGGCTGGTCTCAAATGCCTGACTTTAAGCAATCCTTCCTCCTTGACCTTCCAAAGTGCTGTGACTATAGGCATGAGCCATTGCGTCCTACTAAAAGTCAAATTAATTTCAAATCCACAGGGTCCTCTGGTGGAGGAAATGTGAGTGTGAATTCTTTACCCTTCTCTTGATACTTGTCTCTGAGTGTGGCATTTATTCAAATGCACTTGAGCCGTGCCACTTGGCCACGTACCATCTGTTGGTAGAAATGGCTTTCACCCAGTTTCCTATCGGCATTCTCTTCTTCCCAAATCATTTGGTGTTTTAAAAAATATATTTTTTCATAAGTAACTTATGCATATGATACAAAATTCAAAAGGTAGGCAAGAATGTACATTGAAAAGCATGACTTCATTGCAAGCCACCCCAGGTCCTGTGTTTCCTTTTCTAGAGGCAACTATTGTTATCGGTTTCTTGTGTTTCCCTCCACAGATATTTCTGTATGGTTACAAATGTTAATGCTCATTTTTAAGCATAAATGGTACATAGTATATAGTTGGACTCATAGCCTTTTTGTATTTTCCAGAAAAATACATCTTGGAAATTTTTCCTTTTAAGTACACATAGAGCTAGCTCTTTCTTCTTAATGGCTCTATGTTTATTTTATTTATTTATTTTTATTTGTTTATTTTTTATTTTTTTGAGTTGGAGTCTCACTCTTGTCGTCCAGGCTGGACCTGCGGGGCTCAGGCTATCCTTTTGCCTCAGCCTTCCAAGTAGCTGGAACTACCGATGCACCCCACTATGCCTGGCTAGTTTTTGTGATTTATTATAGATACAAGATCTCACCAAGTTGCCCAGGCTGGTGTCAAACCCCTGACTCAGGCAATCCTCTAGCCTCGGCCTCCCAAAGTGCTGGGATTACAGGCTAAACCACTTTGCCCCATCTATTTTATTGTTTTCACTGCCCTTTCTGAGCTAGGATTAAAAACATTGGGGTTTTTTTCTGTCTTACAATGACAAGTAGTGCTCCAAAGCCAAGTTTCCTAAGGATTTGAATCAAGGCATGGAAATGAAGCTATAATAGTAAGGTGAATGAAGATGGTGAGAAAGTCCATTGCATGGAGGTACCATAATTACCTGAACCAGTTCCTTAGCAGAGGACATTTAGGCTGTTTCTGACTTTTGGCTAGTAGGAACAATGAGGCAGCGAATACCTTGAACAAATGCCATTTTGTTCATGTATGAGAACATCTGCAGGATATATTTCTAGAAATGGAATTGCTAAATCAAAGGGTGAGTACATTTTAAATTTTGGTGCATATTTCAGAATTACTCCCCAGAGAGGTTTTTTGTTTGTTTGTTTGTTTGTTTGTTTGTTTTAACATTGCCTTTGTTATATTACTCTTTTAGTCTCAAATCTTAGTGGGTCCTAGCTCCTACCACATTTTCTAAACCTTGCTAGATTCAGGGCAGGCATCAGGGGTGTGGCAGCCTGTGGAGTCACACAGGGCCTTGCACTTGGTTAATCCTCTGCTGTTATCATGTTGTTCTTCTTAATGCTTGAGCAGGTGGCCCTGCGTTTTCGTCTTGTACTGAGCCCTGCAAATCATGTGGTTGGTTGTGGCTAGATTCTCCACATTCCCCAAGGCCCAGTGCCGTTTTACCTATTGCATCCACACATTCTTGTGACTCTCTGTCAGGAACAAAACACAGCACGCACGTTCCCCTGATGGTGGCTTTGTTCAGGTTGCTTTCTACCTTTAGAATATTCCCCCTTCTTGTCTGTGTCTCTTTAAAAGGGTAGCTTCAGCTTAATCTGTCCCTTGGAAGCTTCACTCAACTATCAAAACCATCTTTTATTTTCTATTTTCTGTCTGATTCCGAAGCTCTGCCTCTTCCACCCTGCACCTTGCTGCTTATGAGTTCTGGTTCTGCCCCTACAATCCATTCAATATTAGAAGAGTCATTCATTTTCTATAGGCCTCAGTTTCCTTGAGTATAAAATGAGAATATTGTTCTAGATCATCAAGAATCTTCTCACCACTAATAATTTGTGAACTTTTAATATAGCTTTGAAATATGATACATTTGAGGTTGTAGAAAAAAATACAAAAGTAGGAGTAAGTCATGTAGTGCTAAAAGAAGTTTTGATAGCATCATTTGGGAGCTTGTTAGAGATAAGACTGTCAGGTCCCACTCCAGATTAACTGAATCAGAACCTGCATTGTACGAGATATTCAGGTGATCCATGTATAGGTACAGCTTGGGAAGCGCTGGCTTTGAGAGCATAGTGAAGAAAAGCATTCAGAAAAGTGGCAGCCAGTGCCTGGAGGGTCTTGGCTGCTGAGTGAAGCTTAGCTTGGGTGGGGCCAGGTAGGCTATGGGAAGCTTTTGGAGGTTTTTAAGCCAGAGGGTGTCTTGCTCACACTTGTGACTCATTGAGCTAGCTCTATGGGCCTCACACAGAAGTTCAGGGCAATGGGCAGGGCCTGCTTTGGGTATTCCGCCCCTTACCGCTGCATGGCCTTTGGCAAATTGAGAATAAATTCACCCACTCTTACAGGGTTGTTGTAAGGCTGGAGGCCTGAACTGGCACAAAGAAGTGTCTCTGTAGGTGAGAGTGGATATTTATCAGTGTAGGTTGAATGGGATGGTCACAATATTTTTATAAGGAAAATATTGTCAAATCAGAAAAAAATTACAAAACCACAGAAAATAAAGAGCTTATAGAGCAATACTTCTGCTCCTAACCATTCAAGTTTTGCCAAAGATTGATTCAGGACTGTTGGCCATTTCTTTCTTCCCAACCCCCTAGGGGATCAAAAGCAGAGGACTGAAAGTTCAGCAACCTCATCTAGAGCACCCTCACCTCTAGCTGGAGGGATCCTGGGGTGGGCACCAATTCCAGTCTTCCCAGAGCAACTTTCTGAAGAAAGTGGGGCCCACAGAGAGGGCCGAGTGTGAGCATGCCAAGCTTATCTGTGGTCCCAGTTAGGACAAGCCTCTCACCAAGTCCTCTGTCCCTTAGGTCTTCCTTCAGGGCCTCGTGATCCTGCAGATATGTTTATGACCTCAGATTTCCTCCCCTCCCTCCAGCCCACATCTGTCTGTACAAAGCATATTTAGGCAGTTGTTTGGGTTCTGAAAAAATAAAAGAAAAGACAAGAGAAAAAGAACAGAAAAGAAAAGTTCATAGCAAGGTGAAAGAAAATAGATTTGGATACAGAAACTATTTTCTCATTATATTTTATAAACATTATCCAAGAAATTCAGGTTTAAAAAAAGGAGTTATCACTTTACACCTGCTAGACTAGACAACATTATAGAATTGGACAATGCTAAGTGTGAACAGGGACACGGGGATGTGTGTCCCTCCTGTGCTAATGATGTATATGTGGACACTCATTTGAAGAGCAACTCTGCTTGCTCCACTGGCACCGCTTGGGTAAATTGAGTTTGCATGTAAACTGTGACCTAGCATTTCTATTTTAGTGTTTATTACAGATAAATTCTTATGTAGATCAATAAAGGAACTCATACAAGGATGTGATGACAGTGTCCTCCAGGAGAGTAGACAGGTGAACCATGGTGGTGTACACTATGAAACTCTATGAAGCACAAAGAGGAGCAGATTGCACGTATCACAGAGCAACATGGATGCTCCCCAAAACATGGTACCTAGTGAATACTGTAAGCTACAAAATGAGATACGACAACACAATTGACATGAGTTTAAAGCTATACACACAAAACAATATCAGTTTTGTAAGGTAACATAAACAACAGGAAGTCTGTTAAACACCTATAATGATGGCTTATGGAGAGGCAAAGGGAATGGAATAGGAATATGAGGGGAAAAGTGAAAAGATATAGAAACAAAATCACAGAAAAGCTATGGCCTAATACTAGTAATGTGTCATGAACACAGGAGCATGACTAACTCAACTCTGTGGAAATAAGTTCCCCCAATTGAAAAAAATTAATAAAAAGTAAAAATAAAGCATACATATTACAAAACTGCAAACAACCTAGAAAGTTAAAAATCAAAAGTAAAATTCTCTCTTCATTCTAGTATGCCTCTGTTCCCCATTCCTAGATCCAATTCCTCAAGTTATCAGCTGTTTGTAATTTCTTTGTAACCTGTCTTCCTGTATATACATTTCAGCACCAGCAGACCTATACTTGCCATAGTAATGGCAGAGTACTCCGTGGTAGTCATAGCATAACTTAAGCAATCCCCATTTGATGGGCTCTATTTACTAGAATGTTTCTCTTTTTCTTTTGATTTTTTTAGAGCATATTAATACTCCTTATTTATATTCCCCTTTCTTGGGTTCTTGCAATATTTCTTATCTCTGTCAAAATTTAGCTCTTAAATATTTGCTGTTTGTATTTTTTTACTGTTACTCATATTTCCCTAATACTTTGTCCTTGTGGTCAGAGAAACTTCTATCTAGTTGTTTTGTTTTTATTTGACTGATAGCTTGTCAATAATTCGGAATACAATACAGGATATAAAGTCTGTATTGACATCTGGGCAACACTGGAAATTAAATATGCAAAGTAACCTATCAATAATCATTAATATAATTATTCATAATCAATGTATTTGGTAGAGAATTCCAGCTGAATTATGGAAATGTTTGAAAACAATATGGTTCTTTATTTTTCTCATATCCTAGAATGATAGCACTGAGCATGCCATATTTAAATATTACAAAATTACCCCAAAACTGTAATAGAAAATGTCACTTTTGGTTCATTTATCAGATTTATAAGTTGAATTGCATCCTTTCCAAATTCATGTGTTAAAGTTGTAACCCATCAGAATGTAACCTCTTTTGGAATTGAGGTCTATGCAGATACTCAAATAAAGATGAGGACTGCCGGGCTCGGTGGCTCAGCCTGTAATCCCGTGCCTTTGGGAGGCTGAGGTGAGTGGATTGCCTGAGCCCGCAGGTTCGAGACCCGCCTGGGCAGCGAGACCTCATCTCTACAATAAATCAAAAAATCAGCCGGGTGTGGTAGCGCATGCCTGTAATTCCGGCTACTTGGAAGGCTGAGGCGGAAGGATCGCCGGAGCCCAGCAGGTCAGGTCGAAGCTGCTGTGGCCGGGAGCGGCCACTGCACTCCAGTCTGGGTGACAGAGTGAGACTCCAATTCAAAAAAATAAAAAAATAAAAAATAAATAAAGATGAGGGCATTAGAGTGGACCCTAATTCAATAGGACTGATGTCCTTATAAAATGGGAAACTTTAGGCACAGAGACATGCACACAAAGAGCACACCATCTGAAAATGAAAGCAGAGACTGGGATGATGCTTCTGTAAGCCAAGAAACATCAAGAATTGCCAGCAAACCACCAGAGGCCAGAAAAGAGATATGTAGCAGATTCACCCTCACTTCCCACAGAAGAAACCATCCCCAACCACATCTGTGTCTTGGATTTCTGACCTCCAGATCTGAGACAATACATTTCTGTTCTCTAAGCCACACGAATTGTGGTACTTTGTCAGGGCAACCCTCGCAAACTAATATATTAGGTTAACAGGAAAAAGAAACCCAGCAGTTAGAATACTATAGTCATGTTTTTGACTTGGCCCGAGAGCAGTATATTTGTTTATTAGTAACATTATCTTTTTTTTGTTTGTTTTTTTGAGTAGGGATCTCACTCTGTGGCCTAGGCTGAAGTGAAATGGCACAATCACGGCTCACCACAGCCTCAACCTCCTGGGCTCAGGCAATCTTTCTGCTTTAATCTCCCAAATAGTTGAGACTAGAGGTGCATGCCACCATGCCCAGCTAATTTTTTATTTTTTGTAGAGATGTGATCTTACTATGTTGCCTAGGCTGGTCTCAAACTCCTAGGCTCAAGCAATCTTCCTTCCTTGGCTTTCCAAAGTGCTGAGATTGTAGGCATGAGCCTCTGCACCCGGCCCATCTTCATTCTTTTTTTTTTTGCTTTTTTTTCTGTCTAAGAAATTGACTATGGCATAAGACCATCTTCATTCTTAATGACACAAAACTTTAGGGAGGAAACGAAATATTTTTATTTTTACCTTCAATCCTGTACGTATTGCTGCAAAAATCTGTATATTTGCTTTTCTCGTGCTTTGTTTACTAATCATCTTAGCTTTGTGAATTTTCTGATTTGCTCTTAAATATAATGTGTTCATTTATAAATAGTAACTCAAGTTTCTACTTATCTCATCAACTGTGTGTGTACATGCACAACTCCCTCCCCACATACATATATTTAGTTTTTTTCCCTTAAAAAGAAACACATGAAGGAAAAAGCTACAGGAGATATGTGAGAAAGAGGTAGATGTGAGTTAGACATACCTGAGTATACATTTTTATATAACTTTGTATTTTGAACCATCTAGTTACATTAAAATTATAAAATTTAATCTAACATGATGAAGAAAGAAAATTCTAGAATATGAATGTAAACAAAACCCAAGAAACTCAATGGTTTATTAAAATATAACACACATACACAAAATAATTAATTTAAGTAACATCTGAACACAACACTCTGACTACTTGGTGATTATATTTTTTTTTTAATTGCAAAGAAACTCCTAAATTTACATGTAGGTGTGTCATTAATAGTAGTGTTGATGTATTGATTGTGAAGCTATTCTATGCTTATGGTAGAATAGGACCAGTTAGTAATATATTGATGCTTTGTGGTACTAAGTTTCTCACTTTGGAGAGGGAGATAAAAGATATAGATTAGGGAAATGTGAGGGAGAACTTTGTGTTACTGAACTGGAGGTTATCACTACAAGATCATGATTTTAAAAAATATTTTCCTTTGTTTTATTTACTGAAAGGGCAGAGAAGCACTGATACCCTAGTAGCCCAATGAGTATTCCTCGTGGAATACTCAAGATCTTTAGATCTTGCTTTCTAAAGAGCTTCATGATTTTTGTATGTGTGTGGGGTGTGGGGAAGGCTCATTATGAAAAAGTATATATAGTATAATCACAGTTTTGCAAGAACAATAATATATCTAATTATAGGGGAAAGACTGAATGACAAGGGATACTGGGAGTACTATGGTATGGGGGTCAAGTACATATTGTCACTTACCATCTGTGACAGTTTTAGCAGGTACTTAACTTTGGGGCCTTAGTTTTTTCATCGATTAAATAGGAATAATAGCAATTCCAACCTTATTGGGTAATTTTGAGAAATAAATGAGTTTATGCATTTAATCAATTGGAAAATTCTTGGAACATTGTAAGGACCCAGTAACTGTTAATTATTACAACAGGCTCTTTTAGCTTTAGGGGTTTTGCTTACTCATATTTTAAAAATTTTTATAGGTATTACTTTTGTAATAAGCAATACAATTTACCCTTTAAAATATTATCAGAATATTGACTGGGCATGGTGGCTCAAGCCTGTAATCCCAGCACTTTGGGAGGCCAAGGCAAAAGGACTGCCTGAGTTTAGAGGTTCGAGACCAGCCCGGGCAACTTGGTGAGACCTCGTCTCTACAATAAATCAAAAAATTAGCCGGGCATGGTAGTGCACACCTGTAGTTCCAGCTAATTGGAAGGCTGAGGTGGAAGGATCACCTGAGCTCAGCAGGTCAAGACTGTGGTGGTCATGAGCATACCACTGCACTGTAGCCTGGACGATAGAATGAGATGCCTACACACACACAAAAGTATATATCTTTAATTATATGTATATATATAATTAGACATATTCTGGTTTATATATATATATAAAACCAGAATATCTTTAATTCAATGGGTTATTATCAGTCATTAGTTTCACATTTAATGGATGCAAGTTTCAAGGTCAAAGTCAGGCTGAACATTTTCTATGCATATTCATCATATAGCATTTTCCTTGGTAACTTTCATAGCTCAGGGTCTGGTCTTCGGTTTTGTAAGCTCAGAAACTTCATTTCTTGGTGTACCAGAATAAAATCATCTTTTGATTCAGAGGCACATTAGACAAGAAAGACAATGATTTAGCTTCTAATTCAAACTACACGGTTCTCCTGGACCAGCATTATTATCTACACATGACCAGGGTGTTTTTCTTCTTATGGTCAAACTCTAAGGGAAGTCAAACAGTAATCTGATGGGTTTTGGCAAACATGGAGATAGACATGGCAAACATGGAGTAACGCATTGTAAATTCAAGTGTTTAATGTCATAAATATATAAAATAGCTAGTGCTTTTATCATCCTAATAGATATATACCCCAGTCACAGAAATTGAACAGTCCTTAGGCCTCAGATAGACTTCACATAAAGCATGCCTCTCTATTGAATATCCCTACTTCCTCAAGATACTTTTTTTCTTTATGCGCATATATATATATATTAGATTATTTTTAAATCTTCATATTGTAGTGATAACCTCCAGTTCAGTAACACAGTTTTCCCTCATATTTCTCCATTCTATATCTTTTATCTCCCTTTCCAAAGTGAGAAACTTAGTATTGCAATGCATCAATATATTTGTCATTTGCTCTATTCTACCATACTCATAGCTATATATATATATATATATATATACACACACACATATATGATTAATTATAATATTTCAAATTATTAATTATATGCACAATTACATACATAATTATATATGCATAATTATACAGAATTATAATACATAATTTTATATATATATTTAATGTGGAGATGAGGTCTCACTATGTTGCCCTGGCTGGTCTTGAACTCCTGAACTCAAGCCAGTCTCCTGTCTTGACCTCCCAAAGTGTTGGAATCACAGGCAAAAGTCACCTTACCTGACCTTTCTTTTTACATAATAATGGTATTAGTTGGCTGTTTCTTCACCCATGCCAGCTCTGACATGTCTCCCTTTCTTTTCTCTCTTCTTTCTCTAATAAACTTTGTTTTAAAACTTTTAAAAAAATAGTATTAGTCAAGTTATACCTGGTTCTTGACCTTCCTTCTTGCTTAGGAGATCATTTTTGCTATATAACACATCTTCCTGATTGTTAAAATCAGATGGATTGCCAGACAGCTGTTTCTAGGTTACATTTAGAATGTGCAATGTATGCTAAACAATGTAAAGCAGCAAGGGAAATCTCCCTGTCCAGGGATGATGCTCTTCCAAACATCTTTATTTATTTACACCTATAAAATATTCATGATAAATTATTATATTAGTCAATTTGAGCTGCTATAACAAAGTACCATGGACTGGGTGCTTTATGAACAACCTTTCTCACAGTTCTGGAGGCTGAAAATCAGAGATCAGGATGCCAGTGTTGTCAGGGTCTAGTGAGTGCCCTGTTCTGGGCTGCAGATTGTTGTATTCTTGTGTCCTCATATGGCAGAAAAGGATCAAGGAAGCTTTCTGGGTTTATTTTATGAGGACACTAATCCATTCATAAAGGCTCCAACCTCATGACCTAATCACCTCCTAATATTGTTACATTGGGGGTTAAGACTTCAACATACAAATTTGGGAGGGGGGACACAATTTTCAGTCTATTGCAATTACAATGCTGTAGAATAGACCATAGAAAGGTCTACTTTCCCTATGTTCAAACTAGTGTCCCCAGAGTCCACCTATTTCAGTTGGTATACCATAGAGTCTCTGCTTCTAAATTCTAGTTATTTTTATGTATATTGTGTCATCTCTTCTTCCCTGTGGTTCCTGGACTTGCTCTTGACCTGCTTTCCTATTAACCATTCCAAATTTCCTTGCTTTCTAGTGCCTCTTCGTTTGGTCACTGATCTCCAACCCAATGCTTCCTAGGGTCATTTCAGTTCAGTTCTAAAGGCCCCGGATTGGAGGCCACTGGCCTAAAGAGTAAGGTCATGGCGATGTTTTAAACAACTTTGTGTCCTCTCAGCACTTTTCCTAGAGTTCGTTTTCTGTATATATATGCTAACATAATAATATAAAGTATATATATGCGAATCCATCTTTTGAGTTGTTTGTAAATGCCTTGATCCTGTTCCACCCAGGATATGAGCCATCCTAGCAGTGAAGGTGTGAACAGTGAATAAGCTATCCTGATAGAAACTTCCAGATTTAACTTTGGTTGAACCATTAACACATTTGTCTTTTTAAGTTTTTACTCATGTACTGCAAGGCGCTACATTGCAAATTCATATAACATTCAACTCTTGTTTTTTAGGATTAATGACCAACTTATCTTGATTTTTATGCTTAAAAGGTTAATACTGCTATTAGTTACTTGGAGACCTCTTTACTCTTCCCCTTTCCTCTATTATATGTATACAATATTTACCCCAAAAGGATATTGCACTGGTGAAAGAAATATCCCATTTGGCCAATTAACTGAATGATTAACACGGACGAATTATTTCCAGTATGATGTGTGTGTTTTTTTCCCCCACTTCTAAGATAAACTCTGTCATGGGAGACAAATAGTAGTGTTGGTGAAGATAAATAATACTACGTATAGTGTTTATAAGAAACTGGACTTTGTTAAGCTTGAACTGTCAGCAAAATAATTACCAAAAACTGGAACATTTCTAGTTAACATATTAGAAAATGAGGTCTTAAGTAGCTTGTTCAAAATTCTTCAAAAATTAAGTAAAGTGTTGGAATTCTGACTCCAGAACTTATATAGTTGACAACTGATCTACACTCCATAACAGATTTACTCTGTACTTTATTTGTATAACTTTCCAGTCATATAAATTCTAGATAGTAAACAATGCAGCAATGAAAATTTTTAGCAGTTCTTCCTTTTGCATCAAGTAGCTAAAAGACATCAAGTGAATAAGATGTCTTCTGCTATGACCTTCAATGTCATTAAACCTAAAGTTGTTTTTCAGAAGGATAAGGAATTCCAAGAGCATTGCCATATTCTGACTCTAAGAATCTATATTATAGTATCAATACATCTTATAAAAATAGCATTTCAAATGTTTCAATCATTGATAAGGATTCTTTCTATGAATCTTTCATGGACTTTAGGAATATATGCCTGGTCAGAAAAGTCAGCCTCAGATACTAAGTCATTTCTTTGGCTGAGCTTACTACCCTGAATGAAAGTGCTTACCCAAGTCAGTTGAAAATACTGATAACACAAAGCTTCTATTAGCAGCATTGAGTAACAAAGAGCTAGGATTTATCAGTCAGCCTTACAAAATATCTGCGTACGACTGTATGAAAAACTTGCAACCTGTTTAAAAGTACAAGATCTGGGCCAGGAGTGGTGGCTCATGTCTATAATCCCAGCACTTTGGGAGGCTGAAGTGAGAGAATTGCTTGATCCTACGGGTTCAAGACCAGCCTGAGCAACTTGGTGAGATCTCATCTCTATAATAAGTCAAAAAAAAAATAGCCTGGTGTGGTGGTGCACGCCTATAGTACCAGTTACTTGGAAGGTTGAAGTGGAAGTATCACCTGAGCCCAGCAAGTAGAGATTGTGGTGGCCGTGAGCATGCCACTGAGCTCCAACCTGGATGACAGAGTGGGACTCCAACTCAAAAAAAAAAAAAGTACAGAATCTGGTCAGACTACCAAGGTTTAAATCCTGTCTCCATTTCTTACTAGTTCTAGGACCATAGGCAAGGCATTTTAACCTCTCTGTCACAGTTTTCTTCTTGGTAAAATGGGCATACAATGGTATTTACCTCTGGGAGTTTTGATAATTAAATGGGCTAACACACATAAGGTTCTTCCACAGTGTCTGGCATATCATAAGCTTAGCTCAATAAATATTAGCTACAATATAACAAATGAAAACCAATATTGTAAAACCTGCTTATAACCAGTAAAAAAAAATGAGCAATGTATTATGAAGATGAGAAATTATAAAACTGAGAGAAGAAACTACATAGAAGCCAAAATATATCTTCCCTGAGCTTGCAAAATTGACAAATCTTTGTTTCATTCATATTTTATAATCGTTGCTTATTTTCGAGGGGCTATCTTGGTAGAGGTTATATTGAAAGTAATAATCATAATGACCCTTTGTATTTATAGTATACTTTTGGTCACAAGGTAATTATATTTATAGTATATTTATGGTCACAACACAACAGGCTGGAGTGCAGTGGCACGCTCACGACCCCCACAGTCTCCATCTGCCGGGCTCAGGTGATCCTTCTGCCTCAGCCTTGCAAATAGCTGAAACTACATGCATGTGCCACCACGCCCAGCTAATTTTTAAAAAATTTATTGTAGAGATGAGGTCTCACCAAGTTACCTGTGAGCTCAGGCAATGCTTTTACCTCAGCCTCCCAAAGTGCTGGGACTATAGGCATGAGCCACCGCGCTCGGCCCACAACATAATTTTATAAACATTTTGTTTTGCAACAACTATGTGTGATAAGTAGCATTTCCCTATTTAACTGGTGAAGAAACTGAGGCTGAGAAAAATAAAGATAATATTTTAAAGAGGCAAAACTGGGACTCAATAATAGGGTTTTTTTGAGAGGGGGTTGTTGTTTTTTTATTTTGTTTTGATTCTAGATTCCTGAATCTTCTTCAAAGTGTGTGTGGAGAGTATGGATAAAGTGATTTATATGCTCAACACGATTAATGAATCAATGGAAAATATTCTATTGGATTTAGTTTACTTCAAAAATTCAGTGACTTCAGCTTAAATAATTTTAATGTTAAATTAAGAAGAGCTGATGCAAATGCACAAATCACTTGGGGAAAAACTGACTTTCCACATAATTGAAGGATAGGGTCTTGATGTCATTCTTGTCACATTTAAAAATTGGAATACAAATAGAGGACATATGTATTCAATCTATTCTCATTTTATAAGTGACACTGCTTTCAGAATTAATGTTTTCAAGCAGAGTATTGTTGTTGAACATAAATAACATGCAATTAATTGACTATCAAACCTATGTTTCTTATTCTTCAAATTTTATATAAACCAAAAGTTAAACCTAACAGTTCTGTGATAATTGATGCTGAAGCACAAGGGGAGAGAATCAATGTGAGGTCAAACACTCACATTAAAATTTAAAGAACATGCCTATTATCTGAAAGAATTCGTAATGCTTCTTATAGATATTTCTAAACGTGCTCCTGTCCAAAGAAATGTGAATCTCGATTAGCTTAGATATTTCCATGCTTTATGGAAGAAGTGTGAACCAAATGATCTCAAGTTGTTTCCTAATTATGTAGCTCTGGGACGTTTCAATAGCTTTAGCAGCATCATATTATTGGTAGACTTTATTTATAAAGAAATAAACATTTTACATTCAAAGTGAATGAATTCTACACATTTTTTCTTTTTTCTTGAGTCGGAGTCTCACTCCATCGCACAGGCTGGAGTGCAGTGGCACGCTCATGGCCACCCCAGTGTTGACCCGCTGGCATCCTCCTCCAGGCATCCTCCTGGCATCCTCCAGGCATCCTCCTGCTTCAGCCTTCCAAGTAGCCAGAACTACAGGCACATGCTACCATGCCCAGCTAATTTTTTTTTTATAATCAATATTTTTTATTACGATGTTGTGGGATACAGTTAAGGGTTAGGTATACAAATATGTTTCATTCAGGCACCCTATTGATAAGAGGTGCTTCCCCATCACCAGACAGATATTTGCTACTGTTAATCCCATCTATTGTAGAGATGAAGTTTCACCATGTTGCCCAGGCTGGTCTCAAACCCATGGGCTCAGGCAGTCTTCTTGCTTCTGCCTCCCAAAGTGCTGGGATTAGAGACTTGAGCCACTGCACACGTCCAAAGTTCTACATATTTTTTCAAACCAGTATTAATTTAATGAATACTTGCTTTTTAAATGATTGCGATATCAATACCATTTATATTTTTTTTTAAATGGGAGATGTTTCACAGGAGTAATCATTATTTTTTAAAAAGGGGGATGTCATCAATTATTCTACGTATAGTCTAAATAACAGACAGTCTCAGAAAAGATAGAGTTTTAATATATATAGCTAAATGAGGACATAAAGGTGTTACATAATATCTAGCTAGATTCTAGCTAGATTCAGAAATTATAACTTAACATGCTCCTATTTCTTCTGTCTTTTAGACAGAAGATATAATAATATAATAATATTTGCTGTTATTTAACTGCGGAAGAGTAGAATAAGAAGGGAGCCTAATTCAAATTCTTTACTTCTCATCAACTATTTTAGTCATTTTAAAATATTTCATTTAGGACTTTTAGTCCTAAATTCCAAACTCTTTTCTAGTCACTGCTAATATATCAGTGAACACAACAGACCAATATCCCTTCCCTTGTGACTCTAACATTCTAATACAGGGAGAATGACAGTAGACAATAAATAAGATAAAATGTATACTATGCTAAATCATGATAAGTGCTGTGAAGAAAAAACATATCAGATAAGAGGGTTAGAAAATGTTGGTGAAGGACTGAAATTGTAAATAGACTAGTGAGGGAAAGCCTTATTTTAAGAAGTGAACATTTTGGCTGGCCATGGTGGGTCATGCCTGTAATCCCAGCATTTTGAGTAGCCAAGGTAGGAGGATCGTTTGATCACAGGAGTTCAAGACCAGGTTAAGCAACATAGTGAGAACTTATCTCTACAAAAATTTAAAAAGTTATCCGGGCATGATGGTGCTTTCCTGTAGTCCTAGATACTCGGGAGGCTGACCCAGGAAGATCTTTTGAATCCAGGAGTTGGAGGCAGTAGTGAGTGATTATGCCACTGCACTCCAGCCTGGGCAACAGAGTGAGACACTGACTCAAAATAAAGCACACACACAAACAGAAGTGACATTCTAGTGAAACCTGCAAATATCGTAGACAGAGAGATTATTAGGTACAAAGTCCAAAGTTCCTGAGGCAGAAGGTGCTTTTTAAAAAAACAACAAGGAGGCCCTGTGGTTAAAATGAAATGGACGGAGGAAGTGATGGAAGATGAGGTTAGGGAGATAGGTGGGTAGGTGGTGACCACAGTAAGGACTTTGGCTTTTGCTCTAAGTGATATGAGAAGTCACTGGAAGATTTTGAGCAGCTAAATAGTCCGATTTTACTTCATAAGTGTACTCTGGCTGCTGAGTTGAGGATAGAGTGATAAGGGCAAAAAGGAAGCAATGAGTCAAGTTAAGAGGCTATTTCAATAATCCATGCAAATGATGATGGAAGCTGGGACCATGGTGGTAGCAGTGACGATGCTGAAAAGTGATGAGACTCTGAATATACTTTGCAAGAAAAATTTCAAAGCTGAGAACAAATTAGGCCCTGAGAAGCTGGCACTGGATCACAGGTTCTCCTCCAGCTAACCTTATACTTTTCCCAATAATCTCACTTGTGTAAGAGTTGAAATAACTCATTCTTTGAAATCCATCCATTGGGAAAACGAAACACTATTACTTATATTGATGAATCAGGATTTATGCCTTATATATTTAATCTCTCTTTCTTTTTTTGTGTGTGTGTGTGTATGAGTTACACTCTGTCGCCCACGCTGAGGTGCAGTGGTATACTCACAGTCACTGCAGCCTCGACCTGCTGGGCTCAGGTGATCCTTTGCCTGAGACTTCCAAGTAGCTGAAACAACAGGCATGAGCTACCACGCCTGCTAATATTTTCGATTTATTGTAGAGACGAGGTCTAGCCATATTTCCCAGGTCGTTCTCGAACCCGTGAATTCAGGCAATCCTCTTGCCTCAGCCTCCCAAAGTACTGGGATTACAGGTGTGAGCCACTGCACCTGGCACAGGATTTATGGTTTTAAACTAAATGAGAATATTTCAAAATCTCCTCATGGTTTATGTCACTTTATCCCAAAGTTTAAAGTCATTTGCCTGGCATACTGGATAGGTGAAATCAGACTGATTTTTTTTTTTTATCCAAGTGGTTAATGTCTGATTGAATTCCTTCACTTATTTGTGTATTTTTCAATTTTGTTTTATTTTATTTTGGGGGATTGAGTTCTCACCCTGTCAGTCAGGCTGGAGTGCAGTGGCACAATCATGGCTCACTGCAGGTTCAACTTCTTGGGTTCTGGTGATCCTTTTACCTCAGCCTCCCAAGTAACTGGGACTTCAGGAGTAAATCATCAACCTGGCTAATTTTGTTTTCGATTTTTTGTAGAAACAGGGTCTCACTGTTTTCCCTAGGTTGATCTTGAACTCCTGGGCTCAAGCAATTGTCCCACTTTGGTCTCCCAAAGTGTTGGGATTATAGGCGTGAGCCACCATGAGCTGCCACTTATTTTTTAAATGCGAGTGAGAAATACCTGAAGTCAACGCCTACCTCACCTTGGCTGTCCCCAGACACTGTTGGTTGCTCACTCCTTTGTATTCCTGTGGCACTCAGACATAACACTGATCACCTCAAATTGCATTTATTTGTTTAACTGCCTGGTTTTCTTGCAAAATTTTAACCAATTGGAGGTCAGGGATAAGTGTGATTTATTTTTGCATGTCCAAAAACTAGCACAATGCCTCTCACAACATTGGTGTTCACTGAAGAATGAATTAAGCAACTTTACTCAGAAGAATCTGGTTTCGGACCACTTCTGCTTTTTCTTTGATCTCATTTTTTGCAAAGGGAGTGATCAATAAAAAAGAATCACTGAAAAGTAACAAAATTTTATTTGACTAATAGCAGTCATTAGATAAACTCTGAGACTGATTATTGGAGATTAATATTATGGTTGATTTGATGATTTGGGGCAAAGTCTTAACTAATAGGCAATGATTTTGTATTTGTATCTTGTATTCAAATTCCTAAACAAGCTACTAGAAATAATTTAAGAGCCGGACTTGCTGGCTCAGCCTGTAATCCCGTGCCTTGGAATGCTGAGGTGAGTGGATTGCCTGAGCCTGCGGGTGCGAGACCCGCCTGGACAACTTGGCGAGACCTCATCTCTACAATAAATCAAAAATTAGCCGGGCGTGGTAGTGCGTGCCTGTAATTCCGGCTACTCAGAAGGTTGAGGCAGAAGGATCGCTGGAGTCCAACAGGTCGAGGCTGCAGTGGCCAGAAGCGGCCACTGCATTCCAGTCTGGGCGACAGAGCAAGACTCCAACTCAAAGAAAAAGAAATAAGATTTATTCCTTAATTTACCAAATATTTATTTAGCACCAGTTCTATCAGGATTTTTCCAAACATTGTCATGAGATGTTTTCAGGTGGTATACGGGCATTTAAAATTTTTAATTTATTTTATTTATATCAATTGCAATTCATGGAAATTAATTTTTAGGAAAAAGTTGGATTTTTAATTTAATTTAATTTATTTATGTTTTAGAATCAGAGTCTTACTCTGTCACCTAGGCTGGAGTTCAGTGGCATGCTCATGGCCACAGCAGACCTGTTGGACTCAGATGATCCTTTCACCTCAGTCTTCCAAGTAGCTGGAAGTACAGGTTTGCACCACCATGCCCAGCTAATTTTTAAAAAAATTTATTATGGAGACGAGGTCTCACCAGGTTACCCAGGCTGGTCTTGAACCTGTGGGCTCAGATAATCCTCTAGCCTCTGCCTCCCAAAGTGCTGGGATTACAGGCATGAACCACCATACCCGGTTGAAAAAAGTTGGATTTTAAAAAATAAATTGAGGCCGGTCGTGGTGGCTCATGCCTGTAATCCCTGCACTTTAGGAGGCTGAGATGGAGCATTGCGTGAGCCCAGGAGTTCGAGACCAGGCTGAGCAACACAGCAAGACCTCATCTCTACAAAAAATATAAAAATTAGTTAGAGCCGGGCTCGGTGGCTCAGCCTGTAATCCCGTGCCTTTAGGAAGCTGAGGTGAGTGGATTGCCTAAATCCGCGGGTTCGAGACCCACCTGGGCAACTTGGCGAGACCTCATCTCTACAATAAATCAAAAAATTAGCCAGGCATGGTAGCGCGCGCCTGTAGTTCCAGCTACTTGGAAGGCTGAGGCGGAAGGATCACCGAAGCCCAGCAGATCGAGGCTGCGGTGGCCGGGAGCGGCCACTGCACTCCAGCCTGGGCGACAGAGTGAGACTCCAACTCAAAAAAAAAAAAAAAAAAAAAAATTAGTTAGATGTGTTGGTATGCACCTGTAGTTCCAGCTACTCAAGAGGCTGAGAAGGGAAGATCACCTAAGCCCAAGAGATTGAGACTGCAGTGAGGTCATGCCACTGCACTCCAGCCTGGGTGACAGAATGAGACCCAACTCAAAAAAAAAATTTTGATAAATAATATGCCGAGAATCATACAACGGCAACCAAGAGCTTTCTACCTATTCCCCATGACCAAATGGACTGTGTAAGGACCAAGAAGAAACAAGAGGAAAGTTCCCCTTAGCCTTCTGAAGTTTCGCTGAAAATCACTGATTTGAAATAGATGAATAGGAGAAAAGACATACAAATTTATTTAAGGTGTCTGCATGGGGAAAATCACAGTGATTACCCACCCCTCAGTGTGATTTAGAAGCTTGTATACTATCCTGGCAAAACAGGTTATGGGAGCTGGGGGAAGAGGAATTCTGTTGAGAGGATTACAGGGAGAATGAATGAGTCAGGGAACAGGGATTAATTTGTACTTTATCTTGTGCAAGGGCCTGTTCAGGTGTGGTTACACTTTCGGTCTTACAAGGAGGGGAACTTTTCCCCCTCCATTCTGGTGGGTCTAGATCTTAGGCAGATGAAGGATTTGGGAGAAACAGTGGGAGGGAGAAGGTCAGACAGACCTAGAAGCTTCTTCAGTTCAGTATGTCAATGCACCATATTTTAGGGTATTGTTTTCTGAGCCTCAGCAACCAGAAAGTGTTTGACTGATAATAGAGCTTAGTTTTATGAAGAAATAATGTTTCTTTCTATTTTTAAGGGAAAAGATTCAGCATTTCCATTCTTTTCCTTATTACTGTTGGCTTTAAATTTATATGTCTCCTTACCTTACTAACAGGTATCTGGATCTCTCGCACTACTCCCGATTTCCCTTCTATTTTTCTTCTTTTTTTCACCTCTTTTGTATTCTTATATCACAATTATCTTCCTTATTATCAAGAACAAGATTAAAGAGACAGAATGTGGTTAAGTTTGCATTCATAAGAAAGGAATTCTTCTACCATCTCTTCAAATATTTTCCTAAGTACTTTTATAGTGGAAATGAGTATCAAAACATGTAATTTTGGGTACCAATCAAAAACTCATAAGTATTCTATGATTAATTCTGTCTTTTTTTCCCTTACTCCAAACCAAACACTGTCTTAAAATAAAATTTAGAAGAGGATGCTGACTAAAATTATATTATATTTTTAAGGTCCAACACACTCTGAAACTTTTCTCTAAGTATATTTGGAACACAAAAAATTGTAGGATACAAAAACATTACTAGGTCCAGCATGCATTCTTTCTGTTGGGTTTATTCCAAATCTGAAATAACTGTTTAACTATTTAATGAAATATTTGGCATCCTAACAAATGTTCAGATTTGATTTCAAGGTGGTTATCTCCAGCCAGACTCCTCTAAGAGACTAATACAATGAAATTTGTATCTCAGTAGAATGTATTTCTACCTATTTTGCATTTCTTTTTTTTTTTTTTTTACTTTTTTAAATTTCTTATTTTAAAGATGTGGGGGTACAATTCCGGGTTAAGTATACAAATGCTCACTATGCAGGTGACCCTTGTTCATAAGGTGTGCCCTCCCCAGGCAGATTCCCCCTACTGCCAATCCTGCTTACCATTCCCCTCCTTCCCTCCACGGTTTTCCACTACTGCCAATTCTTTTCTTACAGTATTATGATAATTGTTCAAGGTCGGCTTATGAGTGAGAACATGTGAAACTCAATTTTTTGTATTTTACATTTCTTAAAATATCAACTAGTAATGCTAAATAAAAGTTCCATGATTTCCTCTATTTGCTTTTCATTTTTGCTGTATAATTTTACAATTTAAAAGGTTGGTCAATAGAAACTGACAAGAGATATTAGCATCTATTGATCATACTTCGAGTTGTTTAAATCTTTTTTGCTTCAACCTCCCATAAAGGCATTTACACCTAGAAAAAAGTTAGGAATTGACATATAAGAAGAAGGAAATAGCTAGAGAATTCTTAATAGATCATTTAGATCTTATTTTTTCTCATTACATTTCCTGGAATATTAGTGAATGAATTTTCTATGCCACAGGTTTATACTTCTGGGAATTTTTTTTTTTCCCTGAGATTACTCAAGTGATGCTAGGAAGAATTTGAGATACAAGGCTCCTTGCTGCATATTCTCAGTATCTAGTATTATGTAGATTTTATCTAGTATTATGTAGTCTTCCCAAAAAACAAATAGATTGGATATCTACTTTTCATGGATTTTTTTTCATGTCAGATCTACTCATAGATTATTTATTGACAATTAACCGACAAAATAGGATCTGTCCAAATTGAATGTGCACACAATTCATCCAGAAAACTTGCTATACTGCAGATTCTATACAGTAGACCTATGTTAGGGTCTGAGATTCTGTTTTTCTAACAAGCTCCCAGGTGACACTCTTGTTATGTATGCAGGAACCACCCTTTGAGTAACAAGAGTCTAATACAAGTTGTTCAATATGGTATAGTCTGAGGACTTACCTGCATTGAATTAGCTGGGGGTGCTCATTAGGATACAGATTGTTAGTCCCAAAACTGTTTTTACAAAGTCAAAAATCTATGTAAGTACCCTTTTACTCCTAGAAATGGGTATTTTTATACAATAATTTCAGGTTAGTTTTGCATACATTAAATTACAAACCAACAACAACTTTCCACTAAGTAGCCTATATTTCTGTACTTTTCCTGGGGACAGAGAGAAGGTTGAGTAGGTATTGGAAAAATGGGCTAAGAGGTTATAGTGGTTTGCCCTACTTGGAAATTTCATCTAGTGTGTGGATTATGAAAATATGCATGTTCCCATTCCAGGTACTCCAATTCTTTAGAGTCTGCTAGGGAGGTGAATTTTTTAAAAATCCCAACCTTTTAATTTTATATCCTTTATCTTAGATTACCCCCACAATTATTTTTTGAAACTACTGGCCTTTTAGCCTGTTTAGCCCAAAAGATGCCTTGCTTTAGAGTAAGATCGAGGAACAAGTTGAAGGTAATGAACTTCTTCCTCTTGGCATTTTTCCCACTTTTCTTCCTACCTTTCTATTATTTATCTTTTAATACCTAGTTTTGATATCCCCTCCTCCTGAAAACTTTCCTTGGGCATGCTAGTAACAGGTGTTAAAAAGTTTTTAAAATGTTCATCATCTTTGACTCAATAATTCCACTTGAAAGCTGTATCTTTAAGAATCTATTGGCGGCCGGGCTCAGTGGCTCAGCCTGTAATCCCAGCACTTTGGGAGGCTGAGGTGAGTGGATTGCCTGAGCCCACGGGTTCAAGACCCACCTGGGCAACTTGGCGAGACCTCATCTCTACAATAAATCAAAAATTAGCCAGGCGTGGTAGCGTGCACCTGTAGTTCCAGCTACTTGGAAGGATGAGGCGGAAGGATTGCCGGAGCCCAGCAGGTCGAGGCTGCGTGGCCGGTAGCAGCCACTGCACTCCAGTCTGGGTGATAGAGTGAGACTCCAACTCAAAAAAAAAAAAAGAATCTATTGGCTATTGCCTTGCTAAGTTATGACCATGTGCTCTTTGAGCTATGGCCAGGCCATTTTTTACTAAGCTTTGGCCCCCTCCCCTACCTTGGGAAGGTGAATCTCTTCTTTCTCTCTCTCTAATTTACTTTCTAAATAAACTATATTTTCTAGTATATATATTCTTATATATATATATATTCTTATATATATATATATAAGAATCTATTTGAAAAAGATACAAAGGTATTTAAAGCAATGTTATCTATAATGCAGATTGGTTTTAGCTGTCTTTGCAGGTTCTTGAGCAAACAATTGGCTGAATAAATTAGGTTATATCTTTCCATTAAAATACTATGTAGTCAGAAAAAAATACCAATGACATTTATTGTCATAGAAAGATGTTCTCAGAATTTTGTTAAAATAAAGAGGATTTACAGAACATTATATTAATAATAATAATACTAAAAATAAATACCATTTTTAGTTCACTGATATGGTCTAAATAATTAAAATGGTAAGCTCTTAGTAAATATTTGTTGAATAAGTAAATATTTGAGTGCTTTATATGTCCCAGGGATTGTTCTAAGAACTATGCTACTATCATCTCATTTATCTTTACAACAATCCATTGAGGTAGGTATCATTACCTATATATTTTAGATGAGGAAACTGATGCTCCAGAAAGATGAAGCTGATTGCCCAAATTTATAGAAAGAAAGTGACAAGACCTGGGTTTTAAATGATCTGATTCAAAGTCCATGTCTTTACATATTTTGTGCTTTTTATTTAATAAAGATGTTGTGCATATATATCATAGAAACTCTTAAAATGTTTATAGTAAGCTATTAACAGTGGTTAATTGAGACCCAAGTGGTCAGATTATAAGGTTTTTCTCCTTCTTTTTGTCTATATATTTTCATGTTTCAAAAATGACCATGGATTCTTTCTACAATAAGCTACCTATATTAAAAAGAGCCTTTTTGGTTGGTTTCACTACCACTGACAAAAAGGCCCTTTTGACATTTTTTTTTTTTTGTAAAAAGAATGAATTATTCCCTTGTCATGCTATCTTAAAACCCTGTTCCACATCTACTTTTTGCTCTTTTTATTCTTTTACAATAATTGTTGTTTCAATGCTGTTCTTTCCAACTTGACTAATTTGGAGAATGTATTTATTCATCTTTGGATATATGTCTGATGCTCCAAGCACCATAGTAACCCCACAAAGAGATTTCTCTAATTCAAAAAGAATCTTAAAATAGTAAAATCAATGTTAGTCATTCTATTTTTCTTTGCCCCGTTCCTTGTGCAGTAAATATTATGTGTTTATTCCTAAGCTTTGCCATGGCAGAGTTAGTCTCCACTGCCCTTTATTCCCTACTGCTAAGAGCAGTAGCCACTAAGTGTAGAAAATCAAAACAAAGCACTTTCCTGTCTCCCTGATGGAGTAAAAGCAGTGAAGCCCAAATAATGCTTGGTTACCAAAAGCCACGCCAGGTGACTAATCGAAAGAATATTGATTTCAGCTAGTAAATAGCCCTTAATATAGTTGGAACCTGGGTTGAATATGCAGCCCGGTAATTAGCTAATAAAGCAAACAAGGGCTGGAGAGACCCTGGCGCAGTTGGATAAGCAGCAGCCTGTCATCCAGGAAGCTTGCCTAGGTGTGATACCTTCTCATACGAAGCACTCAAGTTACCTTCAGGACTCCACGGCTAGTGTTTTCAGTCATTAAATAAGGAAAAAAGCTATAAACCTATCATAGGGTACGAGATATAACTAAAAGCTGTTGTAAATGTTTTGCAAATATTACATGCAATAGAAATACTTCCTGAAGACAGATGTTGCAATTTAATCATCTTAAGTGGCGAGGGTTAATAACTATTTTAGGTCATTAGTATAATATTTAGTGCCCTAGGATAATTATTCTACAATTCTCAGTTTGCTAAAACATCTGATACTCCAGACAAATCCATAGCCTGATTACTTCTCACATTATCCTGCAACTGCTCAATAACACAATAAAGTGGCAGAGGTCAATCAGGGAGCGGGGTGGGGGGGCGAGACTCAGGAACTTTGAGAAGGAAGAAAAGGGATAGAAGTTCAGCGAGCTAAAGGTGAAGGTGCAAAGGACCTGAGATCAAAGATGGTAAATCAGAGGCCTAGAGGTCAGATTCAGCATCCAAATGCATTGTATCAGAACTTCATAGTGTTTTGTTTTCTTTTTTCCTTTTTTAAAGTTTGCTGCTAACTTTTTATTAAAGTCAAAAAAAATACAAAAATCCCAGATTTCCCATTTATTTGGACAACTCAAAATATCAAGTAACAATGGGCCCAATTTTTCCATGAAAGCAGTGGACCATGTACTTTGTAGGGAACGCTCTTTTAAGTTTTGTTAAAAATTTTGATTATGAGCCAGGCTAGGTGGCTCAACCTGTAATCCCACGCCTTTGGGAGGCTGAGGTGAGTGGATTGCCTGAGCCCACGGGTTCAAGACCCACCTGGGCAACTTGGTGAGACCTCATCTCTACAATAAATCAAAAATTAGCCGGGCGTGGTAGCGTGCGCCTGTAGTTTCAGCTACTTGAAAGGCTGAGGCGGAAGGATCCCCGGAGCCCAGCAGGTCGAGGCTGCGGTGGCCGGGAGTGGCCACTGCACTCCAGTCTGGGCGACAGAATGAGACTCCAACTCAAAAAAAAGAAACTTTTTTTTGATTATGAAAATCTGAAAGCTTACTATAAATTCTTGTAAATTAGAAAGAAAAGTATCTAATCATCTATCTCTAAATTCAATAACTGTTAATATTTTGCCATATTAATTATGATTAATATATTTATACAATTATATTTTTGCTGAACCATTTTAAAGTGGATATGTTACTTTATCCCTAAATACTTTACATGCATTTCTTAAATTAAGGACAGTTTCCTGCATATCTGTAATATTATTGTCACACTGAAACAAAAATTGTATTTCCCTAATGCCATCTTTATTCAGTCCATAGTCAAATTTCCCCATTGTTCCCAAAATATGATTTACAGCCATTTTTTTCAAGCAAGGATTTGATTAAAACCCACATATTGTATTTAGTTTTGTTATATAAGTCACTTTTACTCTAGATCAGCCTCACCCTCACAGTTTTCTCTTCTTCTATGACATTGTCTTGTTAAACAGGCATAGTTGTCTTATAAATTAGAATTCAGATCTAAAGAGTTAATTAATTCAGGTTAAATATTTAGAGGTGATGGTGTGAACTTCATATTAGATTACATAAAGAGGTGCGTAATGTCTAGTGGTCCTAGCTGGTCAGGCAAAGTTTAACATCAAATTAGGGTACTGGGCCAACTCCGTTGGACGTGGCATGCTTTCCCCCAATTTGCCACAGACCCCACCATTCGTTATTTGTTTTACACTAGCCTAATGAACTCGTTTTATTTTGTCAGGGAGCCATATGTGAACTTTGATGTAATGTATATCATGTGCTACAGTCTGGAATGTGTGATAAAAGCATATATTCCCAAGTTCCTGGGACAACAGAATAGTGCCCGATGCCTAGGTGGTGTTCAACCAATATCTATTGAATGCATGAAATTAGAAACAACTAAGTTAGAAACATCAGAAAGAAAATAGCGTGTGAGGCAGAATTTGGCAATTTATGTTCCTGTACTATATATGGCTCAGAGAAGCCTTGCGTCCTTATATATGTAGAGTGCACTGGTGAGGCTGCCAGCTCTAGGGAAATGGTTTTTTTATTTGAACTGGACAGAAAGGTACAATTCCAGTGGAGATATCAGAATGAGGAAGATTGAAATTTTTTTTTTTTGAGTTGGAGTCACTCTGTCACCCAGACTGGAGTGCAGTGGCTGCTCCCGGTCACCACGGCCTCAACCTGCTGGGCTCCGCAATCCTTCCACCTCAGCCTTCCAAGTAGCTGGAATTACAGGCATGCGCTACCACGCCCGGCTGATTTTTGATTTATTGTGGAGATGAGGTCTTGCCAAGTTGCCCAGGCGGGTCTCGAACCCGCGGGCTCAGGCAATTCACTCACCTCAGCCTCCCAAGGCGCAGGATTACAGGCTGAGCCACTGAGCCCGGAGGAAGATTGAGTTTAAAATTCTGTGGCAGTCAAGAGTTTTTGTTACAGAAGATCCTGCTGCAGATAGGGCTTTCCAAAAGCAGATATTGAGATAGACTTTGACATGCCAGTGACCTATTAGGAATAAAACTCCTAAAAGGAAGAGGACAGAAGAGGACTGGGCAGAGGGAGAAGTGAGAATGCAATGCAGGACCAACAAAGCTTCAATCAACTCCTGAGGTCATTCTGGAGCATATATACCTATCAGAATTATTTTTCAATTATCCTGCTGAGTCTCCTGTCCCATTCAATCACAGGGTAAGAACAATCTCCCAAACAGGAATGACCTTGAATGAGGCAGCTTTCTGCAGTTCAGGCAAATTTTGAAGGGAATGTATGCTGAAGGCCAACTTGCTGAAGATGCTTCTTCCATAGGCTGGAGAAATAAATCCTGCTTGAAGGAGGAACTGGGTGGTGCAATAAATCTGTCTACCATATACCCCATATTTAAAATTTTGCCCTTATCCCTAAATGAAGTTATAGAAACAAGTACTGAAGTACTTCTTTTGCTAAGAATTTGAATAGGCTGGGTGCGGTTGCTTAGCCTGTAATCCCAGCACTTTGGGAGGCCAAGTCGAGAGGATTGCCTGTGCCAGGGGCTTCATGACCCGCCTGGGCAACTTGGTGAGACCTTGTCTCAACAACAAATCACAAAAAATTAGCTGGGCGTAGTGGCGTGCATCTGTAGTTCCAGTTACTTGGAAGGTTGAGGCAGAAGGATCGACTAAGCCCAGCAGGTTAAGGCTGCAGTGGCCGGGAGTGTGCCACCGCGCTCCAGCCCGGGAGACAGAGTGAGACTCCAACTCAATAATAATAATAACAATAATAATAATAATAATAATAATAATAATAATTGTAATAATAAACATTCAAAATTATACTATAATTTCTTCATCCTTGTTTTGGCATTTCTTTACTTATTAGGAATCTCAAAATATCTGAAATAAAATGGGTTAGGTGAGGTGGCTCATGCCTGTAATTCCAGCACTTTGGGATGCTTAGGCAGAAGGATCACTTGAGCTCAAGGTTTCAAGACCACCCATTGTCACTTTGTCTTCTATTCTTCTGTCTGCATACAGTCTCCCAATTACTTTTTTCCTTTAGGGATACATGTGATTTGCATTTAGGGCCCACACTGATAATTCAGAGTAATCTCTCCATCTCAAGATACTTAATCATATTGCATATCGCCCCCCACCCCATAAAAGGTAAAATAGACAGGTTCCAGGGACCAGGATATGACTATCTTCTGGGAGGCCATTATTCAGCTTACTACAGTATAGCTTTTCAGTGTTTGCTTAGCTGTCATTACCCTGGAGACAATTTGCTTTTCACCTAATATGAGAGCAGGAACAAAAAAATGTGTTCAAGGTGAGAATAATGGTGAAGAAAACTAGAATTCTAACCTCCAGCACTTTGAGACCACTTTAATTTTTATTTCAATATATTTAGGGGGTATAAATAGTTCTTGGTTATATCACCCCTACCTGTGCACATTGTACTCAAATGGCGAGTTCTCCTCTCTTCTCTCCATCTCTTCCCTCCTCCCCCTTCTGAGTCTTCAATGTCCATTATGCCAGTAGTCCCCAGTCTTTTTGGCATCAGGGACAAGTTTTGCAGAAGACAATTTCTCCACGGACAGAGGTGGGGAAGTAGAGTGGAAGAATATGCAGTCAAACCTTACTGCTCAGACATTAGATTCTCATAAAGAGCACACAACCTAAATCACTTGCATGTGTAGTTCACACTAGGGTTCAAGCTTCTCTGAGAATCTAATGCTGCCACTGAACTAATAGTAGGCAGAGCCCATTGCTCACTTCCTGCTGTGTGGCCTGGTTCCTAACAGGCCACAGATTGTTACCAATCCATGGCTCAGGGGTTGAGGACCCATGCACTATGCCATTCTCTATGCCTTTGTAGAGCCTTAGATTGACTCCCACTTGTAAGTGTGAACACATAGGTGTTTGGTTTTCTGTTCCTTAGTTAGTTCACTTAGGATGATGTTTTCTAGTTCCATCCAAGTTGCTCCAAAATACATTATTTCATTCTTTTTGCGAGCTAAATAGTACCCCATAGTGTATATATATCACATTTTCATTATCCACTGAGCAATTGATGGATATTTAGGATGATTCCACATCTTTGCAATTGCGAACTGTGCTGTGATGAACATGTGGGTGCAGGTGTCTTTTTAATATAACAACTTCCGTTCCTTTGGATTGATACTTAGTGGGATTGCTGGACCAAATAGTATATCTACTTTTGGTTATTTGAGAAATTTCCATATCGCTTTCCATAGAAGTTGTACTAATTTATACTCCCACCAACAGTGTATGTATTCTCTTTTCTCTGCATACATGCCAACATTTATTGCTTTTTGATTTTTAAATAACAGCCATTTTAACTGGTGTAAGGTGGTATCTCATTGTGGTTTTGATTTGCATTTTCCTGATGGTTAGTGATGTTGAGCATTTTGTTATATGTTTTTTGGCTATTTGTATATCTTCTTCATGTTGTTTACCCACTTTTTAATGGGGTTGTTTGCTTTTTTTCTTACTGATTTGTTTGAGTTCTTTGTAGATTCTGGATATTAGTCCTTTGTCAGATGTAGAGTTTACAAATATCCTTTTCCATTCTATAGGTTGCCTGTTTGCTCTGTTGATTATTTCTTTTGCTTTGCAGAAGCTTTTCAGTTTGATTAAGTCTCACTTATATATTTTATTAGGTTGTCAATATGCAATCTTTTAGTCTTATTAATGTTAGTTTAATCATTATATATTTTCACCTGAGCACAGCTTTGGGTATGTCCCAGAGGTTGTGAAAAATTGTTTCACTGATGTGATTTGTTTTGGGAAATTTTAAGTTTCATCTTGATTTCATTATTGACCCAAGAATCATTCAGGAGCAGGTTGTTTAACTCCAATGTTTTTGTTTAATTTCATTAGTTATTCTTGGAGTTGCTTTCTAGTTTTATTCCACAGTGGTCTGAGAAGGTGCTTATTATGAGCTTGATTTTTTTGAATTTGTTGAGACTTGATTTGTGGTCCATCATTTGATCTGTCTTAGAGAATGTTCCATGTGTTAATGAGAAAACTGTAAATTCTGTAGTTTTGAGGTGGAATGTTCTGTAGATGTCTGTTAGTTCTATTTGCTATAGAGTCTGGTTTAATTCCAATGTTTCTTTGTTGACTTTCTGCTTTGATGATCTGTCTACTGCTATCAGTGGAGTGTTGAAGTCTCCCACTGTTATTGTATTGCAGCCTATCTCTCTTTTTTAGGCCCAGTAGAATTTGTTTTGTAAAGCTGGGGCTTTGGTGTTAGGTGCATCTATATTTAAAACTGCTATGTTTTCTTGTTGGATTGATCCTTTTATCATTATATAATAACAACGTTTGACTTTTTTTTTTTACTGTTGTTAATTTAATGTCTGTTTTTGTCTGGTATGAGAATGGCTACTCCTTGTTTTTGGTTTTCATTTGCATGGAATATGTTTCCCACTCCTTTACCTTGAGTCTATAGAAGTCTTTGTGTGTTAGATGGGTCTTTTTAAGGCAGCCCAGCTTCCAGCATTTTTCTACTGGTGTATTTTGATCTTTTGTGTCAGTATTTAGAAGTCCTTTGAGTATTTCTTGTAGAACTGGTCTAGTGATGACAATTTCCCTCTATGTTTGTCTGTCTGAGAAAGACTTCATTTCCCTTTCATTTATGTAATTTAGTTTGTGGGACACAAAATCCTTGACTGACTGTTATTCTGTTTGAGGAGATTGAAGATGGGGTCCCAATCCATTCTGGCTTACAGATTTTCTTCTTAGAAGGCTGCTTTTAGTCTAATAAGTTTACTATTGTAAGTTATTTGATGCTTTTGTTTCACTACTCTTAAAATATTTTCCTTCACATTAACTTTGCATAACTTGATGATTATATGCCTTAGGGATAACCTTTTTGCAATGAATTTTCCGGGGGTTCATCGGGCTTTGTGTATCTGGATGTTTCAATTTCTGGCAAGGTCAGGGAAATTTTCCTCCATTATTCCCTTAGATAGGATTTCCAAACCTGTCACTTACTTCTTACTCAGAAACACCTATGATTCTTAGGTTTGGGTGTTTTACATAATTCCACATTTTGGGGAGGCTTTGTTCCACTTCTTGATTCTTTTTTCTTTATTGTTGTCTGATTGGGTTAATTCAAACACCTTTTCTTCAAGTTCTGAGATCCTTTCTTCTGTTTGTTCTAGTCTACTGTTAATACTTTCCACTGCATTTTGTACTTCCTGTATTATTCTTTCATTTTCAGAGTTTCAACATTTTTTAAAGGTGTCTAAAAATCTTTGGATTTTTTAAAATTCATGTCTTGAATAGTTTTTAAAATGTATTTGTGTTGGTTTTCAGCTTTCTCCTAAAGTTCAATAAGAAATTTTATAATCAATCCTTTGAAATCTATGTCTGGAATTTCAAATATTTCATTTTGGTTAGATTTCATTGCTGAAGAGTTAGTGTGATCTTTGGCAGGTGTTGGAGAGCTCTGTTTTTTTCATAGTTTCAGAATTATTTTTCTTCTTCCTTCTCATTTGGGTGGACCGTTTATTCTTATTTGAGGTTGGCAGGGGACTGACATAGGTACTGTTGAATTCCTTTGGTAATATATAGCTGTGGTATGGTGAGTTTCTCAGTTGCTAGCTATGGCAGTCCTGTGCTGGTACCTACACTGACTCACGGTGTCCTGAGTGGCCAGAGTGGCTTGAAAAGTGGTTTTAGCTGGGGTCTGGGATCAGGTTTTCCCCAAAGCTAAAGTATATGTCAGATGTGATAAGGCTGTGCTGTTGGCCTTTAGCCAGGAGGTGGTTTTTTTGGGAGAGAGTCAGTTGCGATGGTGGCTATGGGCTTTCTGCCTGGCCTGTCTTACTACAAGGAAGAAATCAGTCAACCTAGATTGAGGTCAGGGCTCTGGGGATTACCCATGTTCTCTGTCTGTTTTGAGCCTTCCAGGGGAGTGCCAGAGGAAAGGAGTTGCACCACCCCACCTGTGTGCACTCTTGACTACCCCAGTGGGGATTAAAAGGGAGTCTCAGGTCACTGGGATAATGCTGTTGTGCAGGGTGAGTACAGAAGAGTTTACAGGAGGAATGAGAGATTACTGTGGCAATGAGTCACACTAGACTCCTTGCCTTAGCCTCAGGCAGTCTGCCTTCTGAATGTCAAAATGCAGCTGGTCTCAGGGTCTCAGGTGTTCTCACGGCAGTCCACCCCAGCCAGGAACTGTCTTCCACTGTGGAGTTTACCCTTGGATACCATCCACCCAAAAGCTGGCTAGAAAGCAGCCTCCTGAAAAGGTTGAGTCCCCGGGATATGGCAGCTGGAGTTGCTCAGGGCCTTCCTACCTACCTTCCTTCCTTCCTTTCCACCACTCCACAAGAGCACAGCTGTGAATAAGGTAGTCTCCTGTGAGGGACTGGAGCCGGCAAGGCTCATTGGGCCCTACAAGTCCACAGAAGGAGCACAGAATTGCTGAATTATCCTCCTCACCTTCCACACTGTGTCCAAAGGCTGCTAGTTTTCTGTGCTGTGATCCAGAGGAGAGTATGGCTGGTAAAACTATAAGCAGAGCAGGTTGATAGCGAAGAGCACATGTTCAAGAAAAATTGCCTTGTGTCATATTTAAGTATTGAAAAATATTTTTTAGGATATATATTACTCTAAATTTACTAGAAAAAAATTTTAGATTTCCTGACTCTAGTTTCTAGCTTATCATGTGTCAAGTTGTCTCATTCTCAGAAACTTGGCTAGAATTGAGAGTTTGGCAGGAAGGGAATAGGATTATTTATTTACAGTATGGTCTAGAGAATTTAAAAATAATAGACTTTTCACTAAATTGTAAAATTTCTCCTTGATGGATGCCATGTTGAACCATTTTTTTCTTCTGGTTTATGCCCCTCTAAAGAGTTCTTTCAAAAATGAACTTCAATTTGTAACTGAAGGATAAAAGAAGAAAGATTCTCTGCCTTTTCATCTTTCATTTTTAGGCTTTGCATGATGATTTTGCTGATAGAGGAGGAATGAAGGAGATTCGCTTTTGAGGCCAAGGTTTTTGCTGAGGGAATAGCACCTGTTACCCTCTGGCCTATACTCACTGTGTATAAAACGCTTTCCTCTTGGCTTAACAGAAATTAGGTCAATACTTACATGTTTCAAGGCTTCTAAACTAAGACATGACATCCTTACTTTAAAGCTAATTATGTATAGACATAAATCCTGTCCATTGTTATTGTTCTACTTTTACTGTTCAGATTCCTTTTAAAAAAACACACACACATTGTAATATCACAAACAGTGGTCAAGTTTATTTTAAGCATTTACTGCTGAGATTTAAAACATTTTCAGATTATATAACAGGTACTCAGATTTGGGACTGAACAAATCTCCAGTTTCTTGGGCAGTTTACACTTGGCTCAATTGTCTCTTTCAGTGGGATGATAGCTAGCTTTACTCTGAAGAACCCAATTTTCCATTTTGTTTCAGTTCCCACATCAGAACCTAATACTTATTCATGTTCTCTGCATGAGTTGCTTGAGACATTTCTGCTTACCCACACCTTCCTGCTGCTATTAAATAGGAGGCTGTGTTCCAAAGACAACATTATTCAGTTTACATCATCAACATTTGCAAAGGCTTGTTTTCAGTGCTACCCTGTCCTAGGAACAAAGTGGATATCTGTCTGGGGAAGAAGTATATATTTCCTTTACTCTCAAGACCTTTAAATCTAAGTGAGTTTCTTGATGTCACTTTATATTGATGCTTTAAACATTTATTTTAGGAATACTTCCCCAGTTCATATAAAGGAGGAATAAAACTTAAAGTACTCATTTAAAAATATATTTAGTATTTTTATTTCATCTTTTCAAGGATCATATATTTTCACCTCATTCTTGATCCTAACTCTTTGAGAATCACGGATGTGGGAAGATTTTTGTAGGTTATTTTTAGATGTCTTAACTCTGCTGTTAAGAATTCTTATATCAAGTAGGTGGAGACCTACTAAATGAGATATTCTAATCTTAAGATCCCAGAGTGATTGGTCTGATCCTACTCAAGGATTTAAGATTTTCCTGGACAGCACTGCTACTCTTTTAGAATCATATATTAGTTTTTTAATTTGTAAGTAGTAAACTTGTAGTCTCTGTTTATTTTTGGTTAGCTTCTTAGTGGTTGCAACTATTGCTAACAATAGGTAAGATTATAACAGGTGTATGCAGTTTTTCTAATTCAGGTATACTACTTAAACTGCACCAAAGTTAAATAATACAATGGAAAAATATATGTGGACATATAAAACTCAGAACATTCTGTTTTGGCAGGATTTTGGACCAACAGTCAGAATGTCTGTGGTTTAGAGAAGAGAACTGACATTGGTGATACTTTTATTGACAAGCTATGTGTCATTCACTTTACATATATTTTCCCATTCAATCCCAGTTTGGCCATTTGCTAGCTGTTTTATCTTGGGCTTGTTACTTAATAGTCTTGTACCTCAGTTTCTCCATTTGTCAAAGTGAAAAAAAAGTCAAATAAAAAAACCAAAGTATTCATAGAGTTATTCTGAGGATTAAAAATTACATGTACCTTATTAAGACTAATGCCTGGCATAGTGTAAACTGTGAGTGTAAACTGCACAGTGTAAACTGTGAGTATGTGAGTGTTCACTATATTAACATCCCTCACTGATGAGGATTCTGAGTTTATGGGCAGCTGGAGAACCAGGTCATGGTTGGAGAATTTATAAGAGGATGGATTTGAAGCACTTATGTGTTTTCTATACCAAGTAGTTTCTTATTTTAGTCTTGGCTTTATATTTAACATTGCAACCTTAGATAAGTCACCTCTGGACCTGGGTTTCGTCATTTATAAAATGAAAGTGTTGGGGTTAACATACATGGCCCTATTCAATCATAATATTCCATAAATTTTAGGCCCATGGTGGATGGTCATTAAATGTGCATGGTAGAATCATCAGTGGAAGGTTCTCCCTGATGGAGAAAGTTCACCAACAGCAGCTGCATTTGAGATATCTTAGTAGAAAAACTACTTGCTCTTTTTTGTTACACTAGAATATAGGCAATAATCTAAATTCACTTGACAACACTACGCAAATGAATAGTGGACAAACTCAGGCTTCAGTAAGATAGAAATGAATGAAAAGGGAAATACTTTTCAGAATTTTGTAGCCGTGTGAGTATAAAAGCCCTATGACTGTCCTGAAGTTTTCTTAGACACGGGAGAAAAGAGTTAGGTGACACCAAAGTTACTTGATACCCGCAATCTGTAAGGCAGTAAACACAGTTTCATTCCAAATGCTGAGTCATATTTAGGGTTACAAGGAGAAACACTTAAGTCTGTAACTTCCCTGAGCTCTTGGTCTTCAGTAGATTGCCTTCTGCAGAAATAACTACTTGTGTTTTTATATTTGATCAGTGCTTCCCTTCCCATACCCCCACTTGCGTTTTCCCCTTTTTCGCTCTAAACAGGTTTGTTGGATTTTGTTTGAATTCCATGAGCAAAAGAAGCCATAACAAGTGTTAGTTGAGAAGGGAAGGTTTTTAAATTTTTTAAAATATTATTTATGAAGCTGTGTAACATTTCATTTTCAAGAGCAATTACTAAATTTAAGATTATTTCCCTTCTGCATGAAATTATCTTAATAAAGAAAAGAAAATGCTTAGGCATATGGGAAATTGTGCTTCTGTTAGATACTCTTATCAGCAACCAAACTCTTTCAGTGAAATTCTTGTTATAATAAGAGCACGATGCAAAGGCAGAGACAGGGAGGCTGAAAGCTACTTTAGGTACTTAAGAAAAAGTTATGAATGAGGCTAAAAAGAAAAATGTGCTTGTGTATATTTTTTCCCTTTAGAAAATATTGATGGAATAAGTAGGAAATAATTTTTGACTTTACAAGTTTATGTGAAACCTTAAAGAAGTATCATCAACCTTTGCATTTTGAAATTATTGTGTTTATTTTTAAAAATTAACAACTTTTAAAATGTGCTCTAAATAGGCTGGGCGTGGTGGCTCACTCCTGTAATCCTAGCACTTCGGGCAACTGAAGCAAGAGGATTGTTTGAGGCCAGGAGTTCAAGACCAAGGAAACAAAAAGTAAAAGAAGAAAAAATTAGCTGGGTGTGGTGGCATGAACCTGTGGTCCTAGCTACTTTGGAGTCTGAGGTGGAAGGATTGCTTGAGTCCAGGAGGTCGAGGCTGCAGTGAGCAATGATCATTCCATTGTACTCCAGCCTAGTCAATGGCAAGACCCTGTCTCTAAAAAAATAATAATAAAATAAAAATATACTCTAAATAATTTATGCTCTGGCTAGTTATAAGCCCTCAGTGTCTCATCCAGTAAATGAAAGTTTCAACTATACAACAGTTTCCTATTTATTTTATTTTATTCAAGACAATACTTGAGATTAGATGTGTGTGGAGAGTAGTGAGGAAGAAAGTGTAGAACAGAGGTGGGTGGTTTTGGAAAAGAAACTTCAGAGTAAACTGTAGGCTGATCAGGTTAGCTTCCTGGTCTGTGTCCCACTACACCACACCCATACACACCTTTTCCTCTGTGCCCTTCCTGAAGTCTTTCTGCCTTCCTTTGGGCCCCAACTTTGGCAGGATAAATCATGTCCAATGCTCTTGACTTTTTCCTGTCTTTTACTATTCTACTTCCTATTGTCTATCTCCTCCCATATACAAATCAGATCCAGGGTCTGATGGATGGTCATGGGTTATTGATAAGAACTGAATCCCCGTTGGCTTGCTAACTAGTTATGTAACTAGGACTTGTGGAGAAGTAAACAGCAGGCAGAGTAGGGCCTGGAACAAGTCGTTCACCTAAGCATTCATTTTGCATCAATAGACACTTAACCATCTGTTCTATTACAGCCCACAGTACAAAAGTAACAAATGGTCCCCATTTTCCAAGCACTGAACTGTTCTGGAAAAATTAGTGGAAAGGAAATCCAGGTCTGGCACCTGATTTAGCCAGATTATTCTTTTTCTGGATAACATGTTGCATTTCTTAATAAATGTTTGTGAAAAAAAAAAAGTGAAAAGCAGTTGCTTGATTTGTACACTGTTAGGCTAGATGGGTTGTGGGGAGTGATGAGGGAGAGGGGTCTGTGACCCGGTGCCTTGTGAAAGATGCAAATAATTGCACAAAAGTTAGATTGGAAAATGTAGCTTATTTAGGAAGTAGATTATAGAGAGAGGAGATTCACCTCCCAAGGTAGAGGAGGGGGCTAAAGCTTAGGGAAACATGACCCAGTCATAGCTCAAAGAGCCACATGGCCAGGCCACAGTTTAACAAAAGCAATGGTGCTGGCTGCTTGAGGTTGAACACTTCTAAACCTTCTCTTTGATGGGGGCTGGTCATTAAGGTGATTGGGTGGTGGTCTGTTTCATGTCATCACGAAGGGGACAGGTAAGCACAAGTACTGACATTATGATAATGAACAGCAGGCAGATGGGTGGGTCAGACACATGAGTGTTGCCATGGTGATGGGATCTATTGGTCACCTCCCTGATGACAGGATGGATGGGCAGGCCAGTCACATGGATGAGAGGGGCTGGTGAAAGACAAATTCCTTAAGAGATGTTAATCTCAGTGTCTTGTGACTTGCCCAGGGTTCCAGGAAAGGATTATTGTCTGGCTTCAGGAGGCCAGAAAAATTCCATCTTGGGCTCTGTCCTTGAATTCACCTACATAAGAAAAAAAGAAACTGAGGCAGACTATACCTAGAGTTTATTTGGGTCAAGTTTGAGGACTGCAACCTGGGAGCATAGATTCAAGTGGACTGGAATATACTGTACATTCAGATTAGCAGCAGTTACAAGTGAGTTTTTAAAGGGAAAAAAAAGGCAGTTTTCGAATGGTGTACAAAGAATTTATATTACAATAACATAAGCTATTGATTGCCTATACATTGTTGAAGTATTCCAGGAACAGGAAGATAGTGGATGAGGCAACTAGTCAGGAACAAAATACCTTTTAACTGCCTCTGGGCATGGGTGTGTAGGGTGTGACTGAAGACCCATTCTCCTGTCTCTCTGGGCCTGATCAACTTTCCATACCTCATATATATAGCTCAGATTGCTGTCAGCCATTTTTCATTTCTCAGTTACAAGGGTTTGCAATTCTGGTTGCTCATTAGAATCACCTGGGGAGCTTTTAAACCGTGGTTCTCAAACTTCTGTGTGCAGCAGAATCACCAACCCCAGGGTTTATGAAACAGGTGGACTGGAATGCAGTGGAGAATGTTCATTTCTATCAAGTTCTCAGGAGATGCTGAAGCTGTGGGCACTCCTGGCTACACGTTGAGAGCCACAATTTTAAAGTACAAGGATTCTAGGCCTCATCTCCAGACTGATTCAGTAGGCTTGGGGATGGAAATCTGGCATTGTTAGTTCCACTCACTCCTCAATTTTAGTGTATCCAAGGGTGAGAACCTCACTGTTCCAGTGTAGACTGCTTGGTTTCCTTAAGTTACTATGTTGGAACCTAATGAACATTCCTCTGTGCCAAATGTAGAGATTCTGCGGTATTTAAGGACATAAAATAAGCCACATAATAATGGACTTTAAAAGACATCACTGCGATTTTCCTTCAAAGGAATGTGGTTGCCTTCCTTTGGAAGGCCTTTCTGATTATCCCCTGGGAATTTTCCAATACTACAGTAGAATCCTTATCAGTACAGCACTCAGAGATCTTTGGGAAAAAGTTCTTAAAAGAAGTGGGGTCCATTTGAGCCCAAACTGCCCCTTCCTTGGGTCCCCTTGGGCTCGCCTAGCCCTTGTAGTGCCAAGTGAGCTGGGCATGCTCAGTGGGCAGGGTCGGTTTTGGGGTGGGGGGGTGCAAGTGGGAAGCCTGCTGCTCGGCTGCCAGGGATCTCTGCCTCCCCCACCTGCACGAGGCTGGGCCTGAGGAAACAGTGCTCAGCATCCCACCCCCTGGTGCTTGGACTTGGTTTTCCCCGCAGGTCCCCGCGCTGACATTCAGGCGGGGGGTCAGGAGGCCTGGCTCGCTTCCAGAGCGCGCTGGGGCGAGGGCATCGGGCTCTGACGACGGGGTCCCAGGGGTCCGCCCGCCTCCTAGACGCGTTTCTAGGCCCTGGGAAGTCTGCCTGCCCGGAGGCGCGGAGCTGGGGAGGCCAGATCCGGGGGCGGGCGGCAAGAAGTCCTCAGGTAAGCCAGCCCCGCAGGCGTGCAAGCGGCCGGGTGTCTCCCCTCGCCCAGACACACAGCCAGGGCGGCCCGCATGGGGGAGGGCACAGGAAATCCTCCACCGCCACCGTCTTCTCCCGGCCTAGCCAAGGATTTCCCGTCTGCAGCCGCTTGGCGAGGCGGGGCGGAGGCTCTGGGGTCCGGCACCGCCAGGGCGCAAAGCAGGAACTGCAGCTTGGGGTGAAGGCCACTGCGTCTGGCGCTGCGCAGCCCCACCCGGCGGGACCCGTGTCCCCGTGTGGTCACGTTCATTGGGCCGCAGACACCTCGCTCGCTCGCCGCCCACTGGTTCGCAGTGCCCTCCACCCCCAACCCCCGGCCGGGGTTCCCGCTTCCACTTCCGCGTCTCCCCGCCGGGCCGGAGGAGCCTGGGCCGAGGTATCCCGGCTGGATGCGGCGGCCTCGCCGCCGAGGTCGGCCCTCCGGGAGGGAGGAGGCTCAGGAGGGGGAGGAGGAAGTCGCCGGGAGGCGGGGGCGCGGCGGCGCCGGGCGCGTCGGGTTACACTCGCCCAGCCTGCCCGGAGTGACAACCCCGCGCGCCTCGCTACGAGCACCCGGGCCGAGTCTCTGATTCCGGGGGAGGCAGACTCCGCCCCGGCTGGAGGAACTCGCTGCTCCTGCCCGCTGTCCCCTCGCGCGTGAGGATCAGCCTCAGGTGTGTGCTTCCTGGGAGACCCCTTCCCCGCTCCCTGGGGTCTAGCGGGGAGTGGTCTCTTTCTGACCCGGGCGAGTCTTCTGAGACTTCGGTGTTGGCGGTAAATGGTGGCGGGAAACTGGGGAAAGATTTAGAATTTCTCCCCAGCAACCGAAGATGGACTTGTTCTTATCTAGGGTTTCGCTGTTTACATTTTGGAGGTGGCTGGCGGCGTGTAATGCATTTGCAGTATACTTCACTTAGTAAAGTGGCAGGAGTTTTGGGCGAGGGTTGGTTTCTCATTCAAAGTTTATGCAAACTTTTAGCTTGTAGACTTGGCTAGTCTGCTAAGAATTGTTGCTCCCTTCCATAGCAAGAGTGGGAACGATTCTGGAAGGGGCTGAGGCTTCCTTGAGAAACTCAGCTGCTAGAGTGTGACTGTCCTAGGAGGAAATGGAAGGTGTACACTGATGAACTTAAAGCAGCCTTCACTCCCCACGTAGTAATTTCTACCAGCAAAAATAGATTTGCAAAGAGTGCTTTGGCAGGAAGGTGTAGCTGGGTGAATGAAGTGCTGCTCTTAGCAGATGGTCTCTAGTCTGGCTTCCACCTAGTGCAGAGGAATATTCACTCCCAGAAGAGTTCCAAAGTAATTTACAAACACAAATTCTCACAAAGTGTTAGTGACATGGGCAACTCAAATCACACAACACATTATAAATATCATAGGAGGCAGCTATAGAAATAGCTAGCAGCTAATTTAGTTAACTTATACTTGTATAAATAGGTGAGGAAAGGAAGTTGGTAAGTGATAGGGAGTCTTTATTGCTAAAACAAAACTGTTAGTATTTTGCATATGTTCCAAGCTTAAGAGATTTGAAGTTTCTTTGTGGAGTGTGGAGGGTACTGGCAACTCTCACACTGAGGGCCAGAAACTTCTTTGTAGCTACTGACCACTCTGGTCTCTGAATCCTATAGTTCTTTGCCGGCCATCACATGAGAGCTGTATGCCATTGCCCAATGGATACCATGTGCAGGCTGGGGAACCTTGTGATGTGGATGTTGAAACCCCCCTTCAGTTTCTCATTGGGGAATTATGTCAAGTTACGACACTCTCTTGATTTTTATAAATCAACTCTTCAAATAATGCTGCGATATTTTAGTAAATAATGGATAAAATATGGGATTTGGGGTTTGAGAACCAACTTTGTAGCAGTGGTCCATTCTGATAGCTAACAGTCACTTTATTTTATTAAGAAATTCTAAGCAGCATTAGAGCTCTGCTTCCTTTTCTTCTCCTTATTCAGAGATGCAATGACTTGATTTAGGAATTGACAAGAGGGCCACAGTGTTACCAGTTGTGAGTGGGTTTTTCTCCCCTTCCCCCATCCCCCTTAATTTTTTGTAACTACTTAATCTTATTATGGATGTTTTAAAATATTGGATTATTATTGTGCATAACTCATGTTGGCAAACTTTTATAACTCTGAAATTAACCTGTTTGGTTATTTATTTTCTTTTATCACTAAAATATACATTTTATAAGAATCGGATTTAGTCTGCTCTGTACACTTTCTTTTTTTTTTGAGTTGGAGTCTCACTCTGTCGCCCAGACTGGAGTGCAGTGGCCAGGAGCGGCCACTGCAGCCTCAACCTGCTGGGCTCCGGCGATCCTTCTGCCTCAGCCTTCCAAGTAGCTGGAACTATAGGCGCCCGCTACCACGCCCAGCTAATTTTTTGATTTATTGTAGATATGAGGTCTCGCCAAGTTGCCCAGGCGGGTCTTGAACCCACAGGCTCAAGCAATGCACTCACCTCAGCCTCCCAAAGCGCAGGATTACAGGCTGAGCCACTGAGCCCAGTTCGCTTTGTACGCTTTCAAATCTCTAGTGCCTAGAGTGGTGACTAGCTTGTAGTAAGCACTCCATAAATGTTTTCTCAATGAATGACTGAACTGCTGAGTGTTGAGAGGGGAACAGACTTTGGCCTTAGGTAATCTTTTGAAACTCATTAAGCCTCAATTTTCTTATTGGCAAAATGTGTATGATAAATGCTATAACACATGAAAAATGGCCTGTAATGTACTTGGTGGGTAGTAGACTTCAGATATATAAGAAAGAAGTAGCTTCCTTCTTATATTTTTTCTTCTTACATTCAAGTAGGAAAAACCAGGCAAATAACACAATTAGCTTGATAATTCAGCTTCAGTCTTTTTTTCCTTTAATTTGGTGAATGTGTGTGTTGGGGTAGGGGGAGGAGAGGGGAATTAGTGGCAGTTCTGGTTATTAAAGAAGGGAAGTAATTTCCAGGTCATCGTCTAATTTTTCCTTTTTATTTTTGAATTCAGTGATGATCTCCACTTAGGTTTTCCAAAACCTGATTCTTTTTTAAAAATTTCAATTTATTTTTAGTAGGAACAGAGTCTCACTGTGTTGCCCAGGCTGGTTTTGAACTCCTGGCCTCAAGCCATCCTCCCGCCTTGGCCTCCAGAAGTATTCGGATTACAGACATGAGTCACTGCACTCAGCCCAAAGCTTGGTTCTTTTTATTTTGTCAACACCTGGACTCATGGGACTGTCCTAAGTGCAGAAACAACACCAGAGCACTAGAAATCAAATATGTGGACACTTGGCTTTTTAAATGAAGTTTTCTGTAGTTCTGTGTAGCATTATATTGTAATACATGCTAGATAAAGAAAAAATATCATTATCTTCTTTTAAAAAATTATTTATTTATTATAAAGATGTGGGGTACAATTTAGGGTTAGGTATGCAAACATTGATCATGCAGATACCCATGTTGATGAGGTATGCCCCTCCCTCCCCTAGCAGTTTTCCTCAACTGCCAGTCCCACCCTATCTTATCTTCTTTTGAGAAGCTTAGAGTTTGTTTACTGGAGACATATATAAGATCTTGAATAATTATCTAGCCAGCGGTAGAATGTCAGCCGTAACTGTTTGCGGTTATGGAAGGGAGAGGTTTAATGTGGGCTCAAAAGTGTTGGATGAAGGGACTGTCACTTCAGTAAGAGAGAGACTTAAAGTTTCCTGATGACTATAAGCAAAATATCATCTTTGTTCCAAGAATGTTTGCTGTTTTGTACTTAATTGTATGAAAGAGCCAACTAACCATGTATTTTCAAAAATGATCTTTCTGTTGAAAATTATATGAGAAATCTTCAGAAAATTTTATATGTACATGAAGTAATGGTTTTCACTATGTCGCTGAAGTTTAAAGCCCAGGATTGGTATGAAAAGTTACAACTCTTCATTCCTGTCACTTTTAACACACTTGATTGAAAATGTGTCAGATAACCTGCCTGTTATTCTATCTAATTGTGATGATGAGATATACTTTTTATATGAAGTATCTTGGGAATATTGTTCATCAGGTTTGGGATTCCCCCTCCTGCCCCATAACTAGCTAAATTCAGAATTGTTATTTTGGGAGAGAAGGAGTGAATGGAAATACACTAAGAAGATATTATTAAAGTAGGTTATAGTTGCTCATCAAAATACTTACATAGTTTCATCATATCTTACCACATTTACGATAAAAAGAAAACTTGGAAGTGATGTGTTAGAAGAAGAAACTGATAAAGGGTGTGGTTTGGCTGGGTACAGTGGCGCAAGCCTGTAATCTCAGCACTTTGGGAGCTGAGGTAAGAGGATTGCCTGAACCCATGGGTTCAAGACCAGCTTGGGCAACTTGGTGAGGCCTCCTCTCTAAAATAAAAAACAAAACAGCCGGGCTTGGTGGCTCAGCCTGTAATCCCGCGCCTTTGGGAGGCTGAGATGAGTGGATTGCCTGAGCCCACGGGTTCGAGACCCGCCTGGGCAGCGAGACCTCATCTCTACAATAAATCAAAAAATCAGCCGGGCATGGTAGTGCATGCCTGTAATTCCGGCTACTTGGAAGGCTGAGGCAGAAGGATTGCCGGAGCCCAGCAGGTCGAGGCTGCGGTGGCCGGTGGCCGGGAGCGGTCACTGCACTCCAGTCTGGGCAACAGAGTGAGACTCCAACTCAAAACAAACAAACAAACAAACAACAAAACAAAACAAAACTAGGTTTGGTGGTACGTGCCTATAGTTCTAGCTACTTGAAAGGCTGAGGAGAAAGGGTTGCCTGAGCCCAGCAGGTTGAGGCTGCGGTGGCCATGAGCACACCACTGCACTCTAGTCTGGGCGACAGAGTGAGACTCCAACTCAAAAAACAAAACAAAACAATTAGACCAGACATGGTGGCTCACACCTGTAATCTCAGCACTTTGGGAGGCCGAGGTGAGAGAATTGCCCGTACCCATGGGTTCAAGACCAGCCTGGGCAACTTGGTGAAACCTCATCTTTAGAATAAATCAAAAAATTAGCTCTCTAGCCTGGGTGACAGAGTGAGACTCTGACTCAAAAAAAAAAAAAAAAAGAGTGAGACCCTGCCTTAAAAATAAATACAAATTGTGTTTTATATTTCCTTGTTTTAGAATTTCTGGCATGATGTATGAAATAAATTTAAGAGGGAGATGGCATCAAATTCAACTCCAAGCGAAAAAGACAAGGGCCAGTAGGCTGCAAGCCAGGAAATCTCTAACAGCTCTAGAATAGACCTTTTCCTGTAATATATGGTCAGGGATTGATCTCAGAAAAATTCAATCATTCATTCATTTATTTATTTATTTTTTGAGTTGGAGTCTCACTCTGTCACCCAGACTGGAGTGCAGTGGCATGCTCACGGCCACCACAGTCTCAACCTACTGGGCTCAGATGTTCCTTCCATCTTAGCCTTCCACGTAGCTGGAGCTATAGGCACATGCCACCATGCCTGGCTAATTTTTTGACTTATTGTAGAGATGAAGTCTCGCCAAGTTGCTCAGGCTAGTCTCGAACCCCTGGATTCAAGCAACCGTCTCACCTCGGCCTCCCTAAGTGCTGGGATTATAGGCGTGAGCCACCGCGCCTGCTTGGAACATTTAAGAAAAGAAAGCAAGAGATGTTGATGGTTTGAATACCTGAAAGGATGTTTAAATATTGATTGTGGTCAGAGTTTGTCCAGAATTCTAATTTGGGTCCTGACCTGATTGTGAACATTGTGACCATAGTTTTTTCTTTTTTTTGGTGCTTGGTTTCTAGGATTTTCTTCTTTTTTTGGAAGTCCTTATTAGTTCTTTGGGTTGTGTATTTCTTCTTATATCATGTCTGTGTTCTTGTTTTCCATTTTTTAGCTGAGAATTTTATGTTGATTCTTTCAGAATCAGATTTCTGATTTATGCAGCAAAAACATGGTTTCTGATATATTTAGGTCAAGCTGTCGCAAAATTAGTGGGGAAAAATTGGTTAATAGAAGATGTTTCCCTCTCAACTAATTTAGTGAGATATTGTGATATTGTTATATAAGAAATGTATTCATCCCCAGTTCCTTATTCAAGAAGTTCTAAGACCCTTGGAGTCTGGAGTGATGATGAGTGTCTTTTTGTATACTGATGAGACGATAGAAGATTCTCAAATATCATCAGGATGGTCTTGGGGTCTGGTTGCCAGAGGAACCATCTAAGTGTGATTAGAGGGTTGGAACATTCAGCCCCTCCCCAGACCTCTGGGGAGGAACAGAGGTTGAAAATCAAGTTGGCCAGGCTCGATGGCTCAGCCTGTAATCCCGTGCCTTGGGAGGCCGAGGTGAGTGAATTGCCTGAGTCTGTGGGTTCGAGATCTTCCTGGGCAACTTGGCGAGACCTCATCTCTACAATAAATCAAAAATCAGCTGGGCATGGTAGCGCGTACCTGTAGTTCCAGCTACTTGGAAGGCTGAAGTGGGAGGATTGCAGAGCCCAGCAGTTCGAGGCTGCGGTGGCCGGGAGTGGCCACTGCACTCCAGTCTGGGTGACAGAGTGAGACTCCAACTCAAAAAAAAAGAAAAAAGAAAAACAAGTCAGTCACCAGAGGCCAGTGATTTGATCAGTTATGCCTACATAATGGAACCTTCACAAAAACTCTGAATTTCTGAAAGCTTCTGAGTTGGTGAATACATGGGAGTGCCAGAAGGGAGGTGTGCCCAGAGAAGGCATGGAGCTCTGTGTCCTTCCCCCTTGCCTTGCACTATGTACACTTCATCAGGCTGTACATTTGTATCCTTTATAATATCCTTTGGAAAAAAAACCTGGTAGATGTAAATAAAGTGCTTCCCTGAGTTTTTATGCGTCATGAGAGCAAATTCAAGGAGGAGATTTTGAGTACTCCTAATTTGTTGACAAATCTGACCGGAGTGTGGATAACCTGGGACCCACTATTTTCAGCTGGCAGCTGAAGTGGGGGGCAGTTTTGTGTGACTGAGCCCTTAACATGTGGGCTCTCCACTAACTCTGGCTAGTTAGTGTCAGAATTGAATGTAATTGTAGGACACTCAGTATCCCCAGATAATGGGAGAATTGCCTGGTGTGGAAAACCCACATCTTTGGTGTCGGAAGTGTTGTGAGAAGAGGACTGTTTTTTCTTTATATATGTATTTTATTTACTTGTTTGTTTTAGAGACAGGGTCTCACTTTGTTGCAGAAGGTGGAGTGCAGTGGTACAATTATGGCTCACTAAAGCCTTTGGCTACTGGGTTTCAGCAGTCTTCCCACCTCAGCCTCCCTGGTATCTGGAACTATAGGCCTGTGCTACCATGTCCTGCTAATTCTCTTGGTTTTTGTAAAGATAGGGCCTTGCTTTGTTGCCAAGGATTGAACTCTTGGCCTCAAGTGACCTGCCCCAGCAGTCATGGGATTATAGGTGTAAGCTAGCAGACCTTACTTTAACTATGTATTAACAAAACTTGAAGACATTATTTGGAGACATTACGTCATTATTTGGGCACAATAATTACTCATGTACTGTGTTTTTTAACTGAGATATTGTCAGATTGTGGGTGCTTTAAAAATAGTGACTGTTTAATTTAGATTTTGCAATCCTTATATTTTTGAATAGTGGAATGTTCTTTGTAGAATCTCGTATTTGATTATCCATGTGTCCTTCGATAAAGGGTTTACTATAGAGGCAAACACAAACTCCATACTCTATGAGAGAGACTATTTTCAAAAAATGATATTTCTATAACCTGCTCCTGTCAAATGAGATGGGCTCTGAGTATGGCTTGGTAACAATGGAGTGATGTGCTTAGAATGTTTTATTAAGGCCGGGCGCAGTGGCTCACGCCTATAATCCCAGCACTTTGGGAGGCTGAGGTGAGAGGATTGCCTGATTCCAGTTTTGAGACCAGCCTGGGTGACTTGGTGAGACTTCATTTCTACAATAAAAATAAATAAATAAATAAATAAATAAATAAATAAATAAATAAATAAATAAATAAACAAACAAATAAACAAACTAGGTGTGGTGGTGCACGCCTGTAGTTCTAGCTACTTGGAAGGCTGAGAAGAAAGGGTTGACTGAGCCCAGCAGGTTGAGGCTGTGGTGGCCGTGAGCACACCATTGTACTCCAGCCTGGGTGACAGAGCGAGATTCCAACTCAAAAAAAAAAAGAAAAGAATGTTTTATTACTTACTTTATATTTGCTGGTGACCACTCAGGCTAGGTAGAAGCATTAGATGGTAACAAACATATGAAGAACAAAAGTGTATGTTCAAGGTAAACATATTAGACACATTTTGGTCAATATTTTATGCCATTATTTCAAGAAAATACAATAAGCATCTAAATGTACTTCACAAGTGATGAACAAATACAGTTCAGAGTATTGTTCTCAAAAGTTGTTTTCTTTTTAATTAGACCAAATAAAGAAAGGATGTTTTGTTTCATTGTGGTGCTGCCAGAACTGCTTTGATCATGCCACTTTCTGTTCCACCCTTCCGTGGATCACTCTGTCCTATTGGAGCAAGTTTCAAATATTTGTTTTGGAATTTGTGGACCTCTCAGTCCACAGTACTTGGCCCAGTATTGAGTTTCTGCCCTTATCTTCTCTGGATTCAGCCAAATTGGACTAATCGGAATTCCCTAACTCTGTCTTATTTCTACTGCTACCATATGCTAAAGCTCTGCCTTCTACTTCACTGTTTTGAGATCCTACCAATCCTGAAAGCCCTGTCCACTGGTCACCAGTTTCATGAGGCTTTTCCCTCATAGCCTCTGTCAGAAGTGTCTTGTACATTTTCTAAATCCTTCAACTACTCTTTTTATGCCATTCATAAGTCCTTTACAGACTTTGATGTACTGTAATTATTTGAAAACATGCATCATTTCCTTTCCTGCGGCCAATCATGCAGAACAGGGTTGGATCTTACACAATTTTATAGACCTCACATGCCTAATCCAAGTGCCTTCCATTTGTGTGGCGCTTAGTTAATAGGTGTGCATGAATGATTGCTCCATAACCCACTCACCCCTTAATTATTCAATAAATGAGTGAAAAGAATGGGTTGGGTGTGGTTGAACAGCACATACACACAGGCAGGTGTATTTCAGATAATGAATTCAACTGGATATTTAAAGCTTTGTCTTTTTTTAGGCCTCTCTTTTTTCTCTACACATTTGGCAGTTTTAATATTTTAAGAACATATGGGAGAGGGAAGGGACAATATAAAGTAAATTCCTGAAGACCATCAGTGGAAGCATCTACAAACGAGGTCACCTCATGTCCCTGAGGATTTAGCACATCTGTCAGGACTCCTAGGACTCCCTTCTCTAAATTTCTCCCTTCTCCCCTACATACTTCCCTAATCCAGTCTCTTAAGAAAGAATCCGGAAAAAGAATTCATAACAAGATGAATGATAAAAGTTACCTTGTCATCCTGATCAAAGGTGGCTGGATTGTAAGGGTTGACAAAACCTTGAAGACTATTTGTGTAGTGTAGGTTGAAGGTGACTTTCGGTAGCTGTTTACTTCTGAGCATCCCTGAAGGCTATGTATCACCTTGTAGCCACTTAATTGTTGCTTTGACCAGTCTCTGCACCTTTCACTTTTTTCCTCTGTAAAATGAGGTGACTGGACTGTAGGAATTTAACATTTTTTAAAAGCATAAAATGTTTGTCTTTTTTTTTCTGCCTAAGAGAAAGCCAGTTTTGGCCTGTGGGTTCTGTGTACCTCTGGACCCTGGCCTAGCTCTTCCTCTTATTGCCTGGAGTTTGGGGTTACCTTTCTCCCAGCCCCCACCAGGTGTAGCATTTACATTTAGAGGAGACTGCCTTCCTCATATCTCCCTCCAGGATTATGCTCACAGGATTCATCATAACAAGTAGATATTCACTTTTTTCTTTCATTGTGTTTCTAGTCTCCTTCCCCTCATCCCAGCTCACCATCAAGTAGTTGGGATACTTTCCTAAAAAATATAGATTTGAGTTGGGCCTGGTGGCTCAAGCCTGTAATCCCAGCACTTTGGGAGGCTGAGGTGAGAGGATTGCCTGAGTCCAAGTGGTTCGAGACTGGCCTGGACAACTTAGTAAGACCTCATCTCTACAATAAATCAAAAAATTAACCAGGTGTGGTGGCGTGCTCCTGTAGTTCCAGCTACTTGGAAGGCTGAGGTGGAAGGAGCACCTGAGCCCGGCAGTTCGAGGCTGCGGTAGCTTGAGCATGCCACTGAACTCCAGCCTGGGTGACAGAGTGACCCCAAAAAAATATGTGTGTGTATGTGTGTGTGTGTGTGTGTGTGTGTGTGTGTGTGTGTGTGTGTGTGTGTCTGTTTGGATAATTTTAAAATAGGAAAGAGCTTAGAAATTTAACCTGGCTCTATCTTTTTCTTATTAATAATAAACAATAGAGATAAGTCTTTATTGAACAACTGCCATTTTCTAGACTGAGCACTTTGTGTGTATTATTTTATACATAAGATGAACCCTGCCTTATCAGTGAGCAAACAGACCCAGAGCAGTTAAGTGACTCACTCAGTGCCACATACGTAGTTATTTTCTGTTCTGGCACAAACTTTGTTGAAAATTGTGTAAAGAAATAATAGAATCAAGAGATAATCCTGTTCCTATTTCTGTAATGTATTTCCTGATTTCTGCTACTTTGGATTTCACAGCTCAGCTCATTGAACACTTGCCTTTGAACAGTTATACTTCCTAACATGTTACCTTGTGCTTTACCAGTTTCCACCAATGATGCTGAACTTGTTCATACAGTTGAACATGTGGCACAGCATGCCTGTCTGAAGCAATATTTCTTGCTTCAACTTCTAGAAACTCATGACATTGTTAATATTTTCTTTTCTTTCTTTCTTTTTCTTGAGTTGGAGTCTCACTCTGTTGCCCAGGCTGGAGTGCAGTAGCACGCTCATGGTCACCGCAGCTCCGACCTGCTGGGCTCAGGTGATCCTTCCACCTCAGCCTTCCAAGTAGCTGGAACTATAGGCATGTGTCACCATGCCTGGCTAATTTTTTGGTTTATTGTAGAGATGAGATCTTGTCAAGTTGCCCAGGCTTGTCTTGAACCCCATGGGCTCAGGCAATCCTCTCACCTCGGTCTCCCAAAGTGCTGGGATTATAGGTGTGAGTCACTGTGCCCAGTCAACATTTTCTTAGACTTTTTTTTTTTTTTTTTTGGTGACAGGGTCTTGCTCTGTCGCACAGGCCATAGTGCAGTGGTGTGATCACTGCTTGCTGCAGCCTCGAACTCCTGGTCTCAAACAATCCTCCTGCCCCAGCTTCCGGAGTAGCTGTTGCAATAGGTGCACACCACCCAGCCCAATTAATTAAAAAAATATTTTGTGGAGATAGGGTGTCACTATGTGGCCCAGGCTGGTTTCAAACTCCTGGCCTTAAGCAATACTCCTACCTTGGCCTCCTAGTATTTTTGGCATGAGCTACCATGTTTGGCTAAAATTTTATTAGTCTTATTGGATATGAAAATCTGCATCTTGGTAGCAGTCTGCTTTTTTTTTTTTTTTTTTTTGCTACTGGGAAAAATAAAAGCAAACATGCAAATTGGAAGTACACATAAATTTATGTTCTCCAACTTTAACCATGAGGCAATTCTTTTACCTGTTTTTAGATTACGCCTTTTTCTTGTTTATTTATTTATTTTTAAATCAATATTTTTTATTTTAATATTGTGGGGTACAGTTAAGGGTTAGGTGTACAAATATGCTTCGTTCAGGCACCCTTGTTGATAAGGAGTGTCTCCCCGTCCCCAGACAGATATTGACTGCCGTTAATCCCACCTCCCTTCCCCTCCATCCCCCCCATAGTTTCCCACCACTGTCATTCCTTTTCTTATAGTATTATGATAGATGTTCAAGGTCCACTATATGAGTGAGAACATATGATACTCAGATCTTTGTTTCTGTGAGAGGTCACTCAGTATTATAGACTCTAGTTCCATCCAGGTTGCTCGAAATTCATGATTTTATTCTTTTTTATGGTGGCGTAGTATTCCATCATGTATATGTACCACATTTATTTAATCCAGTCCTCTTTTGATGGACAGCATGGTTACTTCCAGGTTCTTGCTATTGTGAACAATGCTGTGATAAACATACATGTGCAGGTATCTTTTTGATAGAGTGATTTGAGATCTTCAGGGTATATTCCCAGTAGGGAGATTGCGGGGTCATATGGGAGGTTGATAGAGCTTTTAGGAATCGCCACACTGCTTTCCACAGAGGTTGTACTAGTTTACACTCCCACCAACAGTGTAGTAGTGCTCCCATTTCACCACATCCTCTCTAGCATCTGTTATTTTTTGAGTTATTGACAATGGCCATTCTAACTGGAGTTAGGTGGTATCTCAGTGTAGTTTTAATTTGCATCTCCTTGATGATTAGTGAGGTTGAACATTTCTTCATGTGTCTGTTGGCCACTCGGATGTCTTCTTTTGTGAAGTGTCTGTTCATATCTTTTGCTCACTTTGTAATGGGGTTGTTTGTTTTTTTCTTTTCAGCATGTTTGAGTTCCTTGTAGATCCGAGATGTCAGGCCTTTGTCAGACATGGAGTTGGCAAATACTTTTTCCCACCCTGTGGGCTATCTCCCTGCTCTCTTGATGGTTTCTTTGGCTTTGCAGAAGCTTGTCAGTTTAATGAGGTCCCACTTGTCTATCTTATCTCTTATGGCCCGTGTGTTTTGGGTTTTGTTCAGGAATTGGATGCCAGTTCCGATTTCCATAAGGGTGACTACACCTTTTTCTATTCTTCATCATAGTTTTGTCAAACCTACTGCATTTTTCTCTGAGACTTTGATCTCATCCGTGCATTTTTTTGTCAGATGATGATTGTTATTGGTTACGGTACACTAAACTGTTATAACAGAAAGACCTGGAAATAGTTACAAGCTCAAACACAAGTTTATTATTTGCTTATGTCATAGTCTTGGTGAATGGCTTTCCACCCTTGATGATTCAGACACTCTGAATTCCTCTATTTTGTGACTCAGCCATTCCTTAGGGCTTTGTTTTCACTACCTCCCACTAGTGGAAGGTGAAAGAAAAGAAGCATATCTACTTTTTTTGAGTTAGTATCTCACTTTCTCACCCAGACTGGAGTGCAGTAGCATGCTTACGGCCACTGCAGCCTCAACCTACTGGGCTCAGGTGATCCTTCCAGGTAGCTGGAACTACAGGTACGCATCACCTCACCTAGCTAATTTTTTTTTTTTTTTTGTGGATTTATTGTAGAGATGAGGTCTCACCAAATTTCCCAGGCTGGTCTCGAACCTGTGGGCTCAGGCAGTCCTCTCACCTCGTCCTCCCAAAGTGCTGGAATTATAGGCGTGTGCCGCCGTGCCTGGCAGCATATCTACTTTCTAAACGCTTAGTCTTAAAAATGAATGTATGTATCAGTTTTGCTCATACACTGTTGAATGGAAATCTATTGTGTTGTGACACTTATCTGCAAGGGAAATAAATGGTACATGTAGTCTAGCTGGGAGTCTAGGAAGAAGAGACTATGGATTTTTGGTAAGGAGTTAACTTTCTCTTCATGGGCTCCTTATAGCCTAAGATACTTAGAAACTAGAGATGTTATGTCAACTCTTAATATTTTGCTCCTTTCTGCATCTTCCCTGCTTCTGAATCTGTCAACTCTATCATTAACTACCAGCTTAGAGGTGGCTATCCAAAGTTGATGCTTTCCCCGATACTCTGGATCCCCTGTCCATTCAGACACTTATTTTATGAAATTTCCTCATGTTCACTTTCATTTTTAAATATTTACAAGAAGCCGGGCTCGGTGGCTCAGCCTGTAATCCCGCGCCTTTGGGAGGCTGAGGTGAGTGGATTGCCTGAGCCCATGGGTTTGAGACCCGCCTGGGCAGCGATACCTCATCTCTACAATAAATCAAAAAATCAGCCGGGCGTGGTAGTGCGCGCCTGTAATTCTGGCTACTTGGAAGGCTGAGGCAGAAGGATCGCCGGAGTCCAGCAGGTCGAGGCTGCGGTGGCTGGGAGCGGCCACTGCACTCCGGTCTGGGCGACCGAGTGAGACTTCAACTCAAAAAAAAAAAAAAAAATTTACAAGAATGCTCAGGATCCTCTCATCACAGAAACCTAACAAGACCAATAACCAGCACTGTCCCTTCACCCTGTATTCCTCTCACTACATGCTCACTGTCTCCTCCATGCTGTTCTTCCTTCAAGTACATCTTATACATTATTTTCCTACTTCTCCTTATATTCATTCCACAACTCTTGGGAATCTGGCTTCAACCTCAGGTGGATTTGTTCTTCTTATGATGTTGGTGTCCTCCTGACTGGCAACCCAGTTGGATTTTATCACTTAAAAGTCTCTGTAATTTTGCTCATTCCCTTCTCTGTGAAATTGGGTTTTCACTAGGCTCCTGTGACACCTTGTTCTTCTCTTGGACGACTTTATGGAGCTCTTTGCAGGCTCTTTCCCTTGATACTAGAATTCCCTGGGCCTGTTTTTAGTTTACTTCTCTCTGTTGAACTCTTTGCACTGAGTTTATTAATAGCCCTCATTTCAATAAATCCCTAATCAATATTCTCAGCTACACCTCTTCCCTGAGCTCAGACATTTCCACTTGTATATTCCATAGTTGGGACAGGACTCAATGTTTCTTCCTCCTTCTCCCCCATGCTGTTTCTTTTGTCACTGAAGAGCACCATTATTTTTTTCTCTTACCACCTACATTATCCATTCATTCATTAGGCTTATCAATCACCTGATGTATGCCAGGAACTTTTCTACAACTTAAGATAGTAGTGGTATACAAAACAGAAGCATTTCTGCTCTTGTAGAGTTTATATTCTAGTGGGGGGAAAGAAATAATAGCAAATAAAGAAGAGACATATGAGATGTTGAGAGCTGTTTGATTATTTTGGATTTGGTTCACTGGGGAAGGCCTCTTTGAGGAGTTGACATCCAAGCTGAGCCCTGAATAACCAGAAGGAGCTTGCTGTTAAAAGGTGAGGAACAGAACGTTACAGGCAGAAGAGACAATTAGTATGAGAATCATAATAGTCATCTGATTTGACAGACAGCAGGAAGTGATAAACCTGGAACTTAGTGGGTAATGGTAAGAGGTATCTATATTAGTGTTCTGTGACTGCTGTTGCAAGTTGCCACAAACTTGGCAGCTTAAAGCAACAGAAATTTATTCTTTCATAGTTCAGGAGGCCAGAAATCTGAAGTCAATTTCATTTGTGCCAAAATCAAGGTGTAAACAGGCCACACCCCCACTTGAGGCTCTAGAGAATTTGTTCTTTTTCTCTTTTAGGTTCTGGTGGCTTCTGGCATTCCTTGGTTTATGGCTGCATCACTTCAGTCTTTGCTTCTATGGTCATATTGCCTTCCCTTCTTCTGTATGTATCAAATCTCCCTCTGCCTCTTTCTTATAAGAATATAAAGTAATTGCATTTCGGGTTCACCTCAGCAATACAGGTTAATCCTTTCAGGTTAATCCTTTCATCTTAAGATTCTTAATTTAATCTATATATTTGCAACTTTCTTTTTTTCCATATAAGAAAATCCTCACAAGTTCCAGAGATTAGGATGAGGATCTTTTGGGAACCACTATAATATCCAAGAGGAGCTTTAAAAATAGCAAGGGCCAGATCTCATATGGGTTTATAATCCAAGGTAAGATGTTTAGATTTCATTCTATGGTGATAGAAGGCATTAGAGGTTTATGTGCAGGAGAGCGAAGTGATGTAAATTTGCTATAAAGCAGTTTTTCTCAATTTGTTTTTCATTGTAACTTTTCAGGATGAAAAAATTAAATTAAAATTAATTAATTAAAAACTTAATTTCTCCCTAACAAGTGAGTACTGCTTAAATACTAAAAAATAAGCCTTTGATGGGTAGGGCTGAGATTTTGAGTGCTACAAGCAATTGTAATATATATTATATATAATTTCACAAACTAACAGAGGGCGATATTGCTTCCATTGAAATGCATGCAATCAAAGACTGCTCTGGTTGCTAAAAGTAGACAGGAATATGGCAAATGGGGGAAGAAAAATTAGAGTAGAACTTCGGCTAGGAATCTGTTTTAGTTGCCCAAGTGAGAAAATATAATTGTATGACAGCTATTGTATTAATGATAGAAAGAAGTGAATGAATTTAGGCTAGGTTTTGTAGATGAAGTTAATTGAATGAACTTGCTGATAGATTATTTGGCAGGAAGAAAAAAGAATCAAAACAAAGTTTTGCATTTTTTACTTGAACAGCTGGACCATTTACTGAGAAGAAGAGAGCTGAGGGAGAAGCAGGCTTGATGGATGATAGAGTTTCTGTTTTGGCTCTAAGTCTGAAGTGCTTGCTAGACATTCCTTTGGAGATGTCGTTAGGTAATTGGATGAGTGGAGTTTAGAGATTCTGAGAGGAGTTTTGGTTGAGGATGCAGAGTTAGGAATTATTTGTATATAGGTTGTGTTTGATACAGTATGGTGTGACCTGGAGATAATGTATATATAGAGAAAAAGGTCATGGTAGCAACTATTATATAGTAGAGAAAGAAGAGTTGCCAGTGGGATAGGAAGGAAAGCAGGAGAGCATTGAATCTCTGAAGCCAAGAGTTCAAGATGTTTTAAAAAGGAGATGGTTCTATTATGTCACTTATAAAGCTTGCATTTGGTGAAAGAGTTCATTTGTGGTTTTGACAATCTAACTTGTAGTTTAAGGAGAAAGGCTGGAGCAAATGATTATCGGATTGAGTTGTGCAAGTGGAGAAAGTGCTTACACACAACTCTTTCAAGAAGTTTTGTTATGAAGGGAAGCAGAGAAATTGAGGAGTTCTTGGAAGAGGATATTGGTCAAGGGAGGGTTTGTTAGAACCAAGGGATAATGGTGAATTTCTATGCTGACTGAGTGATTCAGTAGAGGAGAGGAGCAGATGATGGCAGGAGTGATGGGTAATGTAGGAGTAAAATTTCTGAAGATCCAAGAAGAGAGGAGATCTAGGGCATAGATGAAGGGGCTGGTCTTTACTAGGGATGGGAAGACATTATTTTTTGTAAGAGGAGAGACTACTGAGAGAGCAGGTACAAAGATTGCTTGTTGGTCATGGTTTGGGTGGGGGAAGGTGGAGTTCTTACCTGATTCCTTCTACTTTCCCAGTGAAGGGTGATGATACTGAAATAGGAAGAGGTGAAATAGGTTTCAGAAGAGATATTTTAAAAGGCTGTTTTTAAATTTTTTTGAGTTGGGGTCTCAGTCTGTTACCCAGGCTGAAGTGCAGTGGTATGATCGCCGCTCACCGCAGCCACCATCTCTTGGGTTTAGGCAATCCTTCAGCTTCAGCCTCTTGAGTAGCTGGGATTACATGTGCATGCCATGAGGCCTGCCTAATTTTTTGATTTTTTTTTTTTCCTAGACACAAGGTCTCTCTGTATTGTCCAGGCTGATCTCAAACTCCTGGGCTCAAGCAAGCCTCCTGCCTTGGCCTCCCAAAGTGCTGGGATTAGAGGCATGAGCCACCACACCTTGCTGAAATGGGTATTTTGAAACATTCCAGGGAAATGTAGTAGGATTGTTGGTCACTAACAATTTGCAGCTATGAATTTAAATTGAGGCCAGTTTCTTCAGCTGTTTGGGTGGAAGTGTGGACCAGGCAGATAGTTAGGCTTAACCCATTTTGGGGATTTGTCAGGCAGAGAAGAGAGAAGCAGGAAGAGAAGTACAAGGGAGTTAAGGGTGCTTGCAAGGGAGGAATTATAATGATGGACCTTTATTCTAAACTTGGCAGGAAGACAAGTGACTGATAGACAAATAGTAGGGTCAATGGATTGATGAGTCAGAAAGTGCCAAGGTGTTGGAATGGAAATACTAGAGTACAATAGATAAACTGAAGAAAGAGAAGGCGGTATTCACAGTGTGGAGTACTTGAAACTGAAGTCTCAAGCGTTGGTAAAATAGGGTTGAGCATGTTGCTTCATATCTGTAGTCCTAGCACTTTGAGAGGCTGAGACAGGAGGATTGCTTGAGGGCTGGAGTTCAAGACCAGTCTGGACAAGTAGTGAGACCATGTCTCCACAAAAAAAAAAAAAAGAAGAGGTGATATAAATAATCCTGATGCCTAAATCAGAGTTTATAGCAATGAGAGTGGATGACTGATGTAGAGTTAAAAAAAAGATTATCAGAGGTGAAATGAATGAGGAATTGGAACCTCCAAGTAGTTGTAGAAGACAGAAAGCATGAAGATAGATGAATTTGGAAGAGAAAATAGCTAAGTGCTGAGGTCACCAGTGAATGAGGAGAAAATTGCAGTAGATGGGTAGGGGACAGCAAGAAAGGATAATGCGTGGTAAAGTTTAATGGCATGAACTTCCAATAGGTAAGATTTTTGAAAGAAGATAGAGGAGAAATTGGAAGTTGAACTGGAGAGACACTTAAACCACCCCAGATTGGAGGATTTTTGGGGTATGAACAAGGATATTACTCAAAGTATTTAACAACTCATATGTAATGGGAACCCACAGATGCAGGTCTTTGATCTGGAGCAGGGTCCTGGGGGCCTTTTGTGAAGCTAGGCATTAACTATTTAATCTCTTTATTACAAGAAGGTCCCAGGAAAGGTGCTATTTATCAACTACTTTAGAGATGTTTTGATATTTTAGCAAATGGTACAGCCATCCTTGAAACTAGTCTTAAATGTGAGATTTAAATAATCTCTGGTAGATGTAATACTGGGAAAACAGTGTTATTAGGGTTCAGCCTCCAAAATTGAGGATAAATCTTACTGTCTCCATGTTTTCGGGGTTTAGCTTGGTGAAAGGAACATTCGGAAAAGAGGGTATAATGGAATTTGCTGGGGATAGATTTTGAGTTCCAGAGGGCAGAGTGGGAGGGAGGGAGGGAGGGAGGGCTGGCTGGGGAGGTGAGAGATGGGGCAGACTGCTTCTGGTGATGACTGAGGTAAAGAGGCTTGTGGAGCATGGTGGGGTTAGTCCTGGTAATGTCCTGGGGGAAATTGAATGGAGACCATGTGGCAACTTCTGTTGAGTTAGTAGTCAAGAGTGAGCAGAAACCTTCTCAGAGTGTCTGTAGCCTAGGTTATCTCCTGAAGGCATGGTGGCCTGTTAGACTGTAAATTCCTTATTGGGGGACTGACTGCTCTTAGATGGCCAGTAGCACGAAGTGCTCTTAGGGCTTCTTTTCAGCCAGGGTGGTGGCGTAACCCCTGGGAGAGGAGCCTTTTGTTTGACAGAAGGTAAGAATTGCTGCTTCTGGGGACAGTCATCTTAGCAGTGCTTCCTCCAAAATGGACTCGGACTCTGTGCTCTTCCTTTTGTTATTACTGTCATTGTCTTAGTATCAGCTCTCACGAATTGTGTCCAGTCCCCTGATTTCCCTGCTCCCAGATTTATGTCCTTTGGGTTTATCTCTCAACACTGCTATGGAGAATGGGGAATGAGAGAATGATCTTTTAAATTCAAGTAGGAGACTCTCTAATCCTACTAGGAATGCTATAGAGATTAATGTAACATATATAAGTTGACTGGCACAGTTTTATAACACAGTATGTAGCCAAAAAAATATGCTTAAAAGCCTTTGTTGGCAATAATTTGCCTACTGGCAAAGTCCAGATTCCTTTGAACTGCACATAAGATTTTCAGCAATTTACCCCTTCTTGCCCTGATGAGTCTCATTGCCTCCTTGTTTGTGACTACTCGTACCACCCTGTGCTCTAGTCAGACCACACCCCCTTGTTTTTGAAAAGGATGTGTTTGCTCATACGATCATGTCTTATTCATACTCTGGACGTGGTGAACCTTCAACATTAAATGTTTTTTCTCTGGAAAAAAATGATGATATTACCTGCCTTCTCTTTCATGCAGGGGTATTCTCTTAACCCCTTCCTTGTTCAAATCTTATTTGTATAACTTGTATGTGTTGTAGAATCCTCTTCTCTAAGCTGTGAATTTCTTAAAAGCAGAAACCATAAATTATTCATCTTTGTTTACCCATGGTCTGACACAGTAGGTGCCCAACAAATGTTGGTTGTATGAATGAAAACGCATTGCATATTTGAGTTTACATATTGTTTTTCTTTTGCACTCTAAATTGTATTTTATATGTCCTCTTTTTTTTTCTTCTTTTTAATAGGGGAGGAAAATTTTTTGATGAAGTAGAGGATGAATGTAGAGAAAAAATGGTGTTCATGTAGTTAGTTAGGATGGGAAGCAGACTTCGTTCTCTGTTCTTTTTCTTCTGCTGAGTGAGTGACTTCTACTACTTGAATTATCCAGTGACTTTGCTCTCCATAGTCATTGTTATATGGTGAAGTGTAATCATTATTGTTTTAAGTGGTATACCCAAAGAAATGCAAACATCAGGTAAATGTGGTTTTCTGGTGTGTTTAGGCACAATAGGTTGGGCATTTTCTAATGCCCACTTAACAATTGCAGGATTAGTATGTAGAACATTTTGAAACCTTAGTTAAAAGTTCAGTTCCTTTAGGTCTCTTCATGTGTTAGTTTTTTTGGTTCCGCATGAACTAATTAATTCTGTGTTACGAAGAATTGAAGTAATGTAAATCAGATCAGCAGTGAGAGTAGGAAGGGCAATTGTGAAATGAAGGAGTGAGTTGCTCGTTAGTGCAGATGGATAGGGAGTGATGGTAAGGGGAGGACAAGGTTGGGTTGGGAGGTGGTGGAGGAGTCTGAGCAATGAAGGAGATTGTGTGGCATGGGTAAAGGATGAATTCTCAGTAGACTCTTGGCCTGTGGTTGGCATGCTTTGCTTGAGTGACCAAGCAAGACCCATTTTGGCACTTGAGATGGGATCAGTGACCCTCATTCCCCAGTTTTTGCTATAAGGTTAACCAAAGACATGGTAAATGTTTTTATATCCTGAGATCAAGGTATCATCCTAAAAGGGACACATTCTTGAAAAACAATTACTTCATAGAGATGACAGTTTCTATATCATTTTGGTTTTATATTTTTTTTTATAAGGAGAATGGTGTCCAAAGTTTGTGACAGAGCCGGAAAGTTAACTTCTCACCTTCTCTGAACTAAAAATAAATACCAAGAAGTACTATTCAAATAGAGGACAAAAAAAATCACTCTTGTGGGTCAGAGTTGTCCCAGTGACTTGGGTTAACTCAGGCCACAAACCTTTGACTAGATTTCTTACAGGGAATGCTTTGAATCCGCCAACTAAAAGACTACTAGAGATACGAGATATGAATACTGGACTCCACGTGATTGGAGACTGACCTAAAGTGAAAGTCGGCTTGCCTCCTCTTTTTTTTTTTCTTGAGTTGGAGTCACACTCTGTCACCCAGACTGGAGTGCTGTGGCTGCTCCCGGCCACCGCAGCCTCGACCTGCTGGGCTCCAGCGATCCTTCCACCTCAGCCTGCCAAGTAGCTGGAACTACAGGCGTGTGCTACCACACCCAGCTCATTTTGATTTATTGTAGAGATGAGGTCTCGCCAAGTTGCCCAGGTGGGTCTCGAACCCGCAGGCTCAGGCAATCCACTCACCTCAGCCTCCCAAAGGCACGGGATTATAGACTGAACCACCGAGCCCGGCTTGCCTCCTCTTAATTTCTGTAACAGGTAACCTGTGACCTGGAGTTAGATCTGCATTAGTTGTGTTTTATAGGGATTTATTTTGATAGAACACTCGAAAATAACAGTATTCGTTTTGTTTGAGAGAATGTTTATTTTGGGGAGAGATGCTAGAGAAATGCCAGATGAGGCTGACCTATGTTTTTTCAGGGAAATGATGGGATTTATTTCATTAACCTGTGAGTCTTAAGTGCACCTGGTTGGTCAGAGCAAAGTGCCGGTCATTGTAACTTGTGACACAGCTGAGATTTTATAGATGAGGAAACTAAAGTTCATAGTCACACAGCTGTTAAATGGCTAAGTTATGATTCAGTCCAGGGCTGTCTGTGTCTGACCCCTACACTGGCTCCTTCCTGCAGTGAATGTTCTATTGAGGGTCAGTGGTGTCACTTGAACACCAAGAACAGCACCCTGTGACTAGCAGGATCCAGCCTATGCCCAGAAAAGTTGCTGTGTTCCTGTAGGCAAGCACTGAATTGTCACAGAGTGGGAAGAGAGAGAATGTTTGGCCCCCATTTTAGAATGGTCTGTCCTTCCTCTGTACACTTGTACTTGTGGAGTTCCTTTAAGGCCTAACACGTGGAAGGGCTCCTTGGGTGTGTTATCAGAAAAGATTCTATGCCTATGGAGTTGAACTTTGGGGAACACCCAGTTCTAGGATGTTCAGTCAGATTTGCAGTCTCTGGTTTGAATAGTTGGAATTTCCAATGTTGTCTTAAATCCCTGAGAAAGTGTAATATGCAATAACTAAAAATGCAGGGATAATTTTGGTGCAATTTAACTCAGGCTTAATTACTTATTGTGTCTGATGCTCAAGACAAATTTATCCTCGTTAGGGTGGAGACTGTTCTTCATAATGAGGTAGATAATTTTGTGACATTTTCAGTTTTTTTTGAGTAGGAGTCTCACTCTGTCACCCAGGCTAGAGTGCAGTGGCACGCTCACAGCCACTGAGACCTTGACCTGCTGGGCTCAGGTGATCCTTTGCCTCAGCCTTCCAAGTAACTGGAACCACAGGTGTGTGCCACCACACCCAGCTAATTTTTTTGATTTATTGTAGAGATAAGGTCTCGCCAAGTTGCCCAGGCTGGTCTGGAACCCAGGACTCAGGTAATCGTCTCGCCTTGGCCTCCCAAAGAGCTGGGATTACAGGCATGAGCCACCATGCCCAGCGACATTTACAGTTCTTATTTCAAGATTCCTAATAAGGAAAGGCAAACTATCCTTCTTCTTTCTCTATATGAGTGTCTTACTCTAGTTCATTAAAGGTGAGAAAAGTTGTATAACAGGAAAATCAGTCAAGTAATGGTCAGATGATATGGGATTTAAACAAATGTCAGCTATCCATCTGCATGATGCTGTTTAGAGTTCTTACATTTTTCCTCTTATATGTGTGCATTCACACTCCTTCCTTCCTTCTTCCTTCCTTCCTTCCTTCCTTCCTTCCTTCCTTCCTTCCTTCCTTCCTTCCTTCCTTCCATCCTTCCTTCCTTCCTTCCATCCTTCCTTCCTTCCATCCTTCCTTCCTTCCTTCCTTTTTTTTCCGGGTCTTGCTCTGTTGCCCAGGTGAGTGTAGTTGGCACTATCACTGCTCACTGAAGCCTCAAACTCCTGGGCTCAAGTGAGCTTCCTGCAGCAGACTCCTGAGTGGCTGAGACTACAGGCATATACTACCACACTCCACTAATTTTAAAATATTTTTATTTGTTTATTTTTTGTAGAGATGAGGTCTCGCTCACTATATTGCCCAGGCAGGCCTCAAGTGATCCTCCATAAGTGCTGGAATTACAAGTGTGAACCAGTGCACACAGGCTGTTTGTTTGTTTTTTAATTACAAGGATAATACAGCCTTAGTTTAGAAATCTAGAAAGTTATGTACACAAGGAAAAAAAAATGACCTGGCAGAGCATGAGAACTCACGTCTGTAATCCCAGCACTTTGGAATCCCAGGGTGGGAGGGAATGCTGGAGCCCAGGAGTTCGAGACCAGCCTAGGCAACATAGTGAGACTGCATATCTAAAAGAACCAAAAAAACTCATTAGCTGGGCAAGGTGTTGCACACCTGTAGTCCTAGCTACTTGGGAGGCTGAAGTGGGAGGATCACTTGAGCCCAGTAGGCGAGTCTGTGGTGAGCTGTGGTTAGTTCATTGCATTCCAGCCTGGGCAACAAGTAAGACCATGACTTAAAAAAAAAAATAGGCAATCCTACCATTCAAAAATGAGATTTTTAACATTTTGGGGTATATTCTTTCAGTCCATACCTGTGTTTATTTTAAAACAGAAATGCTCGCACACACAGAGAGAGATATTGTTTATCTGCTTTTGGTCTCTTCATAATTAATTTTCTGCTTATCTGTTACCATGTCTCTATCCAGAGTGTAACTAACCCAGGAGGTATTAATTCATAGGTTATGAAAACATTCTAAAATGTCTGTTTATTTAAGGGTGTTCACTTATTTCTAGACCTTTCTTTATTTTAATTGTCATCAGCATAAAAGTTGGTTTTTCAAGCCTGTGTGGGGTAAGGAGATGCTGATGGCAATTATTTGGCAGGGTGAGCAAACTACCCTCAATGTCCAGTTTAGATGGGAAAATGGCAGGTAGCCAGGGTTTGGGGGATCCAGCAGTGCCATGAAAAAGGGAATGCACAGGTGATCTTAATCTTTTTTTTTGTTTTTTGTGAGTAGGAGTCTCACTCTGTCGCCCAGGTTGGAGGGCAGTGGCACATTCCTGGCCACCGCAGCCTCGACCGGCTGGGCTCAGGTGATCATTCCGCCTCAGCCTTCCAAGTAGCTGGAACTACAAGCATGCACCACCATGCCTGGCTATTTTTTTAATTTAAAATTAAAAAATTTTGATTTTTTTGTAGAGGTGAGGGCTCGCCAAATTGCCCAGGCTGGTCTTGAACCCGTACGCTCAGGCAGTCCTCTCACCTTGGCCTCCCAAAGTGCTGGGATTATAGGCGTGAGCCACTGCGCCCGGCGATCTTAATCTTTTATGTGAGGACATTGAAGTCCAGGAAAGTCTGGTGACTTTGTTCAGCCTGAGATTGCTGTTGGGTGGAGTGACATGTCAGGTTGCTGACTGCCCATTCCATGACCTCTGCAGAGTGGTTGGCTGCCTCAGAATACAGTCTGTAAAACAAAGCACATTGATAGCAATTGCCAAACTAATGACCGAGGGAGTAGGCACAAGTGCACTGGGTGAGGTCAGGCCTGAAGGTCACCGCATTGATAATGAAACCTGAAGTTTTGGCAGGAATCCTATTAGAAATGCCACATAGTTACTGACTGCCTCATGGTGGGGAGACAGGCTCAAACTGTGGGCTAATTCTTTTGGATTAACTTTAGGTTTTACTTAACATTACCTCAATTTTATCTCAAACATTATCTCAAAATTATCTCCAAATTTATGGTTGAAGAGAGGCTGTTGAGTATAAATTGCTAATGTACTCTGCTGATTTCCATCAGCTATGTGATTTGACTGACAACAGTGCGATCCTGGCCCACTGGGGTCTGGTGAATTGCATCTGCTTAGCCAGAGTGTTTCTTGAGCTGGAATTGAAATGCACGGCCCTCTAGTTTCCAGTGTGATGCCAACACTCAGGCAATTGACTTTTGCTCTTCAGTCTCCAACAGGGGGAAAATTATGAAATAAAATGGGGATAGGCCAGGCATCCTCAAGATTCAAACCCATAAATATAAATAACTTTAATTAATCATATGCAGTCTCTCTTGCCTATTAAATCTGTACTCAGCTGGGTCAATAAGTTTCACACAGCCCTTGGTAGGGAATGTTCTGGATACCTCGGCCTGTGACCTAGGGTTCTTTTCCAATATGGGTCCAAAATTGGTTTAAATTATAATGAATTGTGAGAGGAGAAAAGTCACCTGCAAACAGTCTTAGCCCAAAGGGGAGCAGAAATATCAAACGATTTCTGTTGGCATTTGAGAGGCTCTCTTAGTTGACACTGTTCTTTATCACCAACTTGTTAGACCAATGGGGTTGGAACAGTCTTTCAAGTATGTAAGTTCGATACGTATTTATATTCAAGATTATCCCTGAAGTATTTGTTTTCTATTATAGAATTTTGGTTTTGATTGTGGTTGGTAATTTTGCCTGTTTCCTCATGTAATTTGTTAACTCTTTACTCCTCTCCCCATTATGTCCTTTTTTCATACTTTACTTATTATGAACACGGCTAATGGTGTCCTGCTCTGAGTGCAGTGGCGTGACCATAGCTCACTGCAGACTCTAATTCCTGGGCTCAACGGATCTTCCTGCTTCAGCCTCCTGAGAAGCTGGAACTATAGGCACACGCTGCTTGTACCCAGCTCTCTATGTTGACTTTCTCTTTTATTTTATTTATTATAGAGATGTAGGGTAACAAACAAACAAACGAGGATTAACTACATAAGTAGACTGCATGCAGGTGAATAATATCTCTATTTTTTAAAAAACTATCTTTGTTTTTTAAAAAATTATTATTTTTGTAAACGGTGTTTCTGTCACCCAGGCTAGAGTGCAGTGGCATGATCACAGCTTACTGAAGTGGACTTTCTATCTCTAACTTGATAGAGTAAAAACCTTGCTAGGAGGAGGCTCTTTGTAACTTGGCACCTGTCTGGCTTTCTGACCTTGTCTGGAACCCACTACCCATGTCTTTTTTTTTTTTTTTTTGAATTGGAGTCTCACTCTGTCAACCAGGGTGCAGTGCAGTGGTACGCTCACGGCCACTGCAGCCTCAACCTGCTGGGCTGAAGCGATCCTTCCGCCTCAGCCTTCCAAGTAGCTGGAACTACAGGCATACTCCACCGTGCCTGGCTAATTTTTTTGATTTATTATAGAGATGAGGTCTCGCCAAGTTGCCCAGGCAGGTCTCGAACCCGCGGGCTCAGGCAATCCACTCACCTCGGCCTCCTAAAGTGTTGGGATTATAGGCGTGAGCCACTGCGACTGGCCTGCCCATGTCATTTACTCTGCTGCAGCCACAGTGACCTTGCGGTTTCTCAAAGAGGCCATATTTGTGTATGCTAAGTGTCTTTGCATGCCTGTCCCCTCTACATGGAAGACCCTTCTCAGATTCCTGTGTGGGTTGCCCCTTCTATTCAATTACATTTTTGCCAAATCACTCCAAGAGAGTTTTATCTAAAGTAGGGCTCTCTTCCCCTAGTTACTCTTTAACCTATTCCATCTTATTTTTTCATGGCACTTATCACTTTCAAAATATTCAGTTTTTAGATTTGTTTGCATGCTTGTTTTTTGTCTGTCTCAATTCATGAGAGCAGAGGAATTCCCAGCCAAGGGCTGGAATTTAGCAGGCATTCTGTCAGTCCCAGTTAAATGTGTGTTGCCTGAATCAATGTCCCTCCTTCTGTCTTTTTTACTTGGGTATGTCCTTCAGTGATACTTTCCTGAGTATTTGATAGAACTCTGACTTTGATTATAGTCTAAGAATGTACAATTTTTTTCTTACTCTCACTGACAATAAGTGTGTTTTTTTATATGTTAGTTCCCAGCTAGGAACTTTGAAGTTTTTAGGAGTGTCAGATAGAGTTTGTTGGTCCATTTATCTGTAAACTTTTCTTTAAATCCAAGAGAGTTTAGAAAAAGTGTTGTAATTGATTCTAGACCAGAAACAGAGAGTATTGCCATGCTTTTTCAAGATAATGTGGGTCAGTTCAGATGAGGCAGAATTGAAATAAGAATTTTCTTTTTCTTTTTTTTCTTTGTTTTTTTTTTGAGTTGTAATCTCACTCTGTCGCCCAGACTGGAGTGCAGTGGCGGCTCCCAGCCACCACAGCCTCGACCCGCTGGGCTCCAGCGATCCTTCCACCTCAGCCTTCCAAGTAGCTGGAACTACAGGTGCGCGCTACCACGCCTGGCTAATTTTTTGACTTATTGTAGAGATGAGGTCTCGCCAACTTGCCCAGGCGGGTCACGACCCCGCGAGCTCAGGTAATCCACTCACTTCAGCCTCCCAAAGCGCAGGATTACAGGCTGAGCCACCGAGCCCGGCTGAAATACGGTATTTTAATCCAAATAATTTTGATTTTTTTTTAAACTGAACTCTGCTTAAATGTACTAAACTCTTGGAAGGCAGGGATTTTTGTGTTCTCAGTTGTGGACTCAATGTCTGCCACATGATGGATGATCAATACATAATTATTGAATGAAGGCATGAATGCAAGCCTTAATTATCCAACAGTACTAGCTAAATAGGACATTAAGAGAATGCACCCTGCATCTACTGATTGAAGAAAAACCATAAAATAATAAAATATACTTGAAGTTAAAAAAGCTTTGGACATTTTCAGGGATATTGTTATTTATAGTTGGAGTGGAGATCAGCAAATTCAAATGATTTGCCTAAAATCACAAAGCAGGTTGGTGGAAAAGAGAATTACATAGCAAGTCTCCCTGATCTTTTCTTCTCAAGTACCATCTGGTGATTTTTTCTTTCTTTCTTTCTTTTTTTTTGAGTCAGAATCTCACTCTGTCGCCCAGGCTGGAGTGCAGTAGCACATTCACAGCCACCGCAGCCTCGGTCTGCTAGGCTCAGGTAATCGTCCTGCCTCAGCCTGCCAGGTAGCTGGAACTATAGGCATGTGCCACCATGCCTGGCTCATTTTTTGATTTATTGAAGAGACGAGGTCTTGCCAATTTGCCCAGGCTAGTCTCGAACCTTTAGACTCAGGGAGTCCTCTCATCTCAGCTTCCCACAGTGCTCGGATCACAGGCATGAGCCACTGTGCCCGGCTAAAATACCATCTGGTGATTTTCTTATTTAATTTGGTGTTTTGGGAGTTGAAAGAATATAGAGTTTTTTTTTTTTTAATTGATGACAGCTTTAGAGACAATATTGAGTAGAACCCTTTATCTTCTCTGATTATGCTATTTAAATTTTAGACTGTCACATGCTGTCACAGTATTAGTTGTGCTAGGTTGATACCTAGGATATCATGCACAGTGACTGGACTAGTGTACTTGAATGCTTTCCACTTAGGGTTAGTGCCTACCCTTTTAAAGAAGAAAGGAAAAATCTAAAAAGGGTTGATTTGGAGAGGATGCTTCATTCAAGTGGAGAGAATAGATCTTATGACCAAGACTGTGTTAGCCAAGATGACTGAGACAGAAATAATGATTTGCTATCATTTTTGCATAGGTGAAGGAAAATGTAGTATATTTTCTTTACTTTGTTTTGGAGAGTGGCTGAGGGAGATGGATCATTTAGAAAATGTTATATTATTTTCACATACTTTTAACTTTTTTTTTCTTTGTTGGATCTTTATTTTTTAAATTTCTATTTATTTTAAACATATTTTTTATTATAAAATTGTGGGGTACAGTTAAGGGTTAGGTATACAAATGTGCATCGTTCAGGCACCTTTGTTGATAAGGGGTGTCTCCCCTTCCCCAGATATTCACTACCATTAATCCCACCTTCCTTCCCCTCCTACCCCCCCATAGTTCCCCACCACTGTCAGTCCTTTTCTTATAGTATTATGATAGATGTTCAAGGTCCACTATATGAGTGAGAACATGTGATACTCAGATCTTTGTTTTTGTGAGAGATCACTCAGTATTATAGACTCTAGTTCCATCCAGGTTGCTCGAAATTCATGATTTTGTTCTTTTTTATGGCTGTGTAGTATTCCATCATGTATATGTACCACATTTTTTTAATCCAGTTCTCTTTTGATGGACAACATGGTTGGTTCCGGGTTCTTGCTATTGTGAACAATGCTGTGATAAACATTCGTGTGCAGATATCTTTTTGACAGAGTGATTTGAGTTCTTTAGGGTATATTCTCAGTAGAGGGATTACAGGGTCATATGGGAGGTTGATATTTAGAGCTTTTAGGAATCACCACACTGTTTTCCAGAGAGATTGCACTAGTTTACACTCCCACCAACAGTGTAGTAGTGTTCCCTTTTCACCACATCCTCTCCAGCATCTGTTATTTTTTGAGTTATTGATAATGGCCATTCTAACTGGAGTTAGGTGGTATCTCAATGTAGTTTTAATTTGCATCTCCTTGATGATTAGTGAGGTTGAACATTTCTTCATGTGTCTGTTGGCCGCCCGGATTTCTTCCTTTGAGAAGTGTCTGTTCATATCTTTTGCCCACTTTATAATGGGGTTGTTTGTTTTTTCCTTTTCAGCAGGTTTGAGTTCCTTGTAGATCCGAGATGTTAAGCCTTTATCAGACCTGGAGTTGGCAAATACTTTTTCCCAGTCTGTGGGCTGTCTCCCTGCTCTCTTGATGGTTTCTTTGGCTTTGCAGAAGCTTGTCAGTTTAATGAGGTCCCACTTGTCTATTTTATCTCTGATGGCCCGTGCATTTCGGGTATTGCTCAGGAATTGGATGCCAGTTCCAATTTCCATAAGGGCGTGTCCTGCATTTTCTGAGGTTCTTATGGTTTGAGGTTTTACATTTAGGTCTCTGATCCATTTAGAGTTAATTTTTGTGTATAGGGATAGATAGGGGTCTTGTTTGAGTCTTCTGCGTGTGGTCAGCCAGTTTTCCCAGCACTATTTACTGAATAGGTTCTACTCTCCCCAGTGGTCAGTGGTAGAGGCTTTGTCAAAGATGAATTGGTTGAGAAATTGAGGTTTTGCTTCTGGAATCTCAATTCTATTCCATTGATCTATATGCCTGTTCCTGTACCAATACCAAGCTGTTTTGATTATTGTAGCTTTATAGTAAAGTTTGAAGTCTGGTAATGTGATACCTCCTGCTTTGTTTTTTTTTGCTGAGGATTGTTCTGGCTATTCTTGGTCATTTGCATTTTTTCTAGGTCTGAGAAGAATGTTGCTGAGAATTTGATGGGTATTGCATTAAATCTGTAGATTGCCTTAGGTAGAATGGACATCTTCACAATGTTGATTCTTCCAATCAATGAGCATGGGATATTTTTTCACTTGTTTGTGTCATCTTTGATTTCTTTGAGCAGTGTTTTGTAGTTTTCATTATAAAGGTCTTTCACATTTCTGGTTAGGAAGATGCCAAGGTATTTCATTTTTTTGTGGCTATTGTGAATGGAATTGTGTTTTTTATTTGGGTTTCTGTTTGTTTATTATTGGTGTCAAGAAATACGATTGTCTTTTGCACATTTATTTTATAACCTGAGACTTTGCCAAAGTCCTTTATCAGTGTAAGGAGGTTTTTGACAGATTCTCTTGGGTTTTCAGGGTACACAATCATGTCATCTGCAAAGAGATAACTTGACTTCCTCTTTTCCTGTTTGGATACCCCGATTGCCTTCTCTTCTCTGATTGCTCTAGCCAGGCCTTCCAATACTATATTGAACAGGAGGGGTGAGAGTGGGGATCCTTGTCTTGTTCCAGTTTTCAGGGGAAATGGTTCCAATTTTTGTCCATTTAGGAGTATGCTGGCTGGGGGTTTCTCATAGATGGCTTTTACTGTTTTGATGTATGTTCCACGTATTCCTAGATGTTCGAGTGTTTTTATCAAGAAGGGGTGCTGCATTTTATCAAAAGCTTTTTCTGCATCTAATGATATAATAATGTGGTTTTTGTTTTGACATCTGTTGATGTATTTAATTACATTTATGGTTTTATGAATGTTGAACCAGCCTTGCGTCCCAGGGATGAAGCCTACTTGGTCATGATGGATAATTCTTGAGATGTGTTGTTGAATCTGGTTTGCTAGGATCTTGTTGAGAATTTTAGCATCTATGTTCATCAAAGATATTGGGCTGTAGTTCTCTTTCTTTGTTGGGTCTTTACCTGACTTGGATATCAATGTGATGTTAGCTTCGTAAAATGATTTGGGGAGAGTTCTATCTTTCTCAATCGCCTGGAATACCTTCAGTAGGATTGGTATCTGCTCCTCCTTAAATGTCTTGTAGAATTCTGCTGGAAAGCCATCTGATCCAGGGATTTTTTTTTTTTTGTAGGTAGTTTTCTTATTACATAGTCAATTTCCTTGATTGTTATTGGTCTATTTAGGGTTTCAGTTTCTTCTTGTTTCAACCTAGGCAGGTTGTGTGATGTCAGAAAGTCCTCCATTTCCTTAAGGTTTTCAAGTTTGTTTCCATACAAGTGTGCGTCATAGTGTCTAATGATCTTTTGCATTTCTTCATGGTCAGATGTGACTTCATCTTTTGTGTTTCTGATTGTGTTTATTTGGGCTTTTTCTCTCTTTTCTTGGTCATTCTAGCTAGGGGACTATTGATGTTGTTTATCCTTTCGAAGGACCAGTTTTTGTTTCATTGATTTTTTTGTATTGTCTTTTTGTCTTCTATGTCCTGGATTTGGGCTTTTATTTTGGTGATCTGGATTCTACTGCTGAAGTTAGAGTTTTGGTGGTCTTGCTTTTCTAGCTTCCTTAGGTGGCTCGTTAGGCTGTTATTTTTTGATCCTTCCATTTTCTTCATGTGCATTTGTAGAGATATGAATTTCCCTCTTACTACAGCTTTCATGGCATCCCAGATATTTTGGTAAGATGTTTCTTCATTTTCATTTGTTTCCAGATATCTTTTAATCTGTTTTGATTTCATCATTGACCCAGGACTTGTTTAGCACATGCTGTTTAGTGTCTATGTCTTTGTGGATTTTGGGGGAACTTGTTGGTATTGATGTTTATTTTTATTCTACTGTGGACTGTAAAGGTGCATGGCAAAATTTTGATCTTTTAAAATTTGCTTATGCTTGATTTATGGCCAAGTATGTGGTCGATCTTAGAGTACGTTTCATGTGGTGATGATTAGAATGTATATTCTGTGGTCTTTGGATGGAGTGTTCTATTGGTATCAATTAAGTTCATTTGGTCAAGAGTCACATTGAGGTTCCGAATCTCATTGCTGATTTTTTGTCCTGATAATCTGTCTAGGGTTGTGAGTGCAGTATTGAAGTCCCCAGCTATGATAGTGTTGGAGTTGATATCTTTTTTGAGTTTATGTAGAAGCTGCTTTATGAAAGTTGGCGCTCCTATGTTGGTTGCATATATGTTTACGATGGATATTTCTTGTTGATGGATTGAGCCTTTTATCATTATGCAGTGGCCTTTTGTATCGTTTTTAATTTTTAATAGCTTAAAGGGTATTTTGTCTGAAAATAAGATCGCTACTCCTCCTTTCTTTTTTGTTCTGTTTGCCTGAAAGTTTGTTTCCCATCCTCTTACTTTGAGTCTCTGGGTGTCCTTTCTAGTGACGTGAGTCTGTTGAAGGCAATAAATTATTGCCTGGTGATGTTTTATCCATTTTGCCATTCTGTGTCTTTTCAGTGGTGCATTTAGTCCATTCACATTTAGGCTAATTGTTGAAATGCAAGAGTTGTTTCCTGTCATAAGGTTCTTACAGAGTTGTTGCTCCTGTTTGTTTGTTGTCTTTCCTTTGGTTTTGGAGTTGGTTCATTCACATACTTTTGAACGGGGTTTTTGTTTGCAATATGAATTACTTCAACCTGTGTTTCCTGTTGTCTGATTCTTATTTCCTTAAGGAACAGACATTTTTTAGGGAGTGTAATCACTAAGGTAAATAATATAGTATATGATTATTTCGATTATGGGACATCTCAGATTTCCTTTGCATACATAACATTGTGTCTGTAATTTGGCTCTTTATTGGTAGTTCCATTTATACATGTGAATCATTAAATGTGCAGAGGAATGAATTTTAAATGTAAATTTCTACAGGCTACAGGAGAAGAAAAAGACTATGGGATATAAAATGTGGTTAGCTGAGTTTCCTGGGGATCTTTTAATTTCAAGGAAGTAAGGAGTGTCCTAACCCCAACATTTTCTTGGTCTTTGTTGTGACTCTTGGTCATGAGTTTTACATTAAATATATGTTCAATGTTGTTTGTGAGAGAGCTGCTTTCAACTTTACAACTTTGTTTTACAATATATATAAATTAACTGAAATTATTGTGCTATAACTAATTATCATAAAAAATGCATAGTTTTTACAAAAAATAATCTCAGGATTTCTTAACATCTTCAACAAATATTTCCCACAATGAATTCCTGGTAACATAAAATGCATTTGCAACTGGAGTCTCTGAAAAAATTGGTACATTTTCTTCTCATTCAGTGATAAAAATAATGAACAAAAACTGGCCTGGCATGGTACCTCACGCCTGTAATCCTGGCACTTTGGGAGGCTGAGGCAAGAGGATTGCCTGAGCCTAGGTGTTTGAAACCAACCTGGGCAACTTGGTGAGATCTTGTCTCTACAATAAATCAAAAAATTAGCTGGGTGTAGTGGTGCGTGCCTGTAGTTCCAGCTACTTGGAAGACTGGAATGGAAGGATCACCTGAGCCCAGCAAGTGGACGCTGTGGTGGCTGTGAATGTGCCATTGCAATCCAACCTGGGCAACAGAGGGAGACTCCAACTCAAAAAAAACACACAAAAAAAAACCTAAGAAAATCAAAGTCAGCTTTTCAAAGTTTTGTTTGTGCTTATTACATTTGAAGTCTAATTCTTATATTTTCTACATCTGTACTGTTTCAAAGAGAAGAAAATTCAGAATAATGATCTTGAAGCACCTTAAGATTTTTTTGTGGCTTTAAGGAAAAAGTGCCCGTATTTAGTACATAGTCATAATACATAGTGCTATATGTCATAAAAATATATTTGGAAACAGAACAGATACCTGATTAAGATCCAGGTGTATAGAAACTTAATTATCTGAAGCACCCTTTTTCTCCAAACACATTATTTAACTTAAATTTTCTTATAGTGTATTTCTTTTGACCACAGAGTTAAAGCTTATTATCACCCATATATGTAAAAAACCTTTCAGTTGATTCACAGTGTTTCTGCAGTATTTTATAGCATCTAACTCTTTTTTGTTTGAGTCAGGATCTCACTCTGTTGCCCAGGCTGGAGTGCAATGGCATGGTCATGGCTCAGTGCAGCCTCAACCTCCTGGAATTCAGGCAGTTCTCCCTCTTCAGCTCCCAAGTAGCTGGGGCCACAGATGCACTCTACCTCTCCCGGCTAATTTTTTGTAGAGATGGGGTCTTGCTATGTTGCCCAGGCTAGTCTCGAACTCCTGGTCTCAAGCAATCATCCCGCCTTGGCCTCCCAAAGTGCTGGGATTATAGGTGTGAGCCATCATGTCTGGCTAAGTCTTTTATAAGTATATTTGTTTATATGGTAAAGTGGATTTTTTTTCTTTAAAAACAAGAATGAGCCTGATGGACTTTTTTTTAGTGAAACATTTTGAGGTATGTATCTGATAGCCCTGATTGTAATTACTTTATAAGGTTTTGCTATAGTTTTAATAAATCTGAATGAGAGACTTGATATATTATACAAGTATGTCAATCTTAAGAAAGACATTTTAAACTCTATTTTTTGGTGTGCAGTTTATTCTATAACAAAGTGAAGGACTTTAAAATCTAGGAGGATTTGTGCTGGCAAAGGAATGCCAGCATTTTCTTAATGAAATAATAAGGGTAGTAAAGAGGCAGAAAAACTGAAAGAAGCACAGGACTAATGTGGTCTGTTTGACTCATGAACTTTTTTTGTGTGATACCTTGGTAGCACTCCTTCTCACTCAAGGCAGAATTGATATTTTTTTACCATGTGTTGTCTCTTCTTAATGCCAAGTGAGACTGTTCATATTAGTTGATATATACATGCAAGTTTGTTTATTTTATTTTTTATTTTTATTTTTACTTTATTTTATTTTTTTATTTTTTGAGTTGGAGTCTCACTCTGTCGCCCAGACTGGAGTGCAGTGGCCGCTCCTGGCCACCGCAACCTCGACCTGCTGGGCTCCGGAGACCCTTTCGCCTCAGCCTTCCAAGTAGCCGGAATTATAGGCATGCGCTACCACGCCCGGCTGATTTTTTGATTTATTGTAGAGATGAGGTCTCACTGCCCATGTGGGTCTCAAACCCGCGGGCTCAGGCAATCCACTCACCTCAGCCTCCCAAAGGCGCGGGACTACAGGCTGAGCCACCGAGCCCAGCTTAGTTTTTTTATTTTAATACTCAGCATGTCATCCACTCAGTTCCTTACCCTGACTGTATTTTTATAAGTGGTGGGTATTTTCAGGAAGGAATGCTCCAGGTTTTCATTTGTGAGAAGCATTTTATTTTAGATCTTTTAAGGATACCCTACATTATGCATTTGGTAAGCAAAGAAGGCAGAAATATATTTTAATGGTAGATTAAAAATAGAATTTTATGACTTCAAGCAAAAATCTGTGAATATATCTGGATGATCGAGAATATATATTAATTTTGATTTCGAATGAATTTAAAATGGAATGCAAATTCACTTGTATGAAGTAAGTATAGTTCTTTATGACTTTTATAGCAATTCTGTGGAAAGCAAATACACTAGAAACCATTCCGTTATGAATTAAGCTATGATTATTTGCATTTAATGAATATAATGGGCTTCATTGATTTCTTATAATTCTATAGTAAACTTCATGAAATAAGGAAAAAGGGTCAAATATGTGACTAGTTCCAGTGTGCATTTTAGAAATGTTAGAACACATAACTACATAATATGGCAATTGCCTTGGAAACAGCATATATTTTGTAAAAAAATTGGGTCTTAAATAATGAATCACTGCTAGAGTGCAATATGCATCCTTGTGTTCTTCTAAGACCCCCTCCCTTTCAATATATTTTTGTTTTAGAGGACTGTGAAATAAGTGCTTGGTTAATGGTTATGACATTGTATGTTAAATTTCAACAATTCTAAAATCGCACATCAAAAGTTTTATGTAATAATGTTTGAGAAAACTTTTTTATAAACAGAGACTTTTAACTGCCTCACTTTAGTTATTTTCCTTATTTTCTCCTTTGTACTTTTTTCTTATATTTTTTAAATTCTGCCTTTGAATCCAGCTCAACCCTTCTCTTGGGCAACTCCTTCTCTTGTCAAAGTTCCAGACTCCTGCTCTCTTTTGAGGTTGAGAAATGAGATCCTAGGTTAACTTGTTTCTCAGTCATCCATAGCTGTGGGTTTGCTCATAAAATGATGTAACTGACCTAAAGTTTTCCCAGGGACCCTAGTAGGAAGATTTTCTACTTTGTGGCTTGAAGTTGTGAATAAATACAAATGTAGTGTTTGTTTTCTTTCACTTTCTCTTTGTTTCCTCATTTTTGTTCTCTTTTGGCTTTATTAAAATAATACATTTTTGTTAAGATTATTTTCTGCCTTTTTTTTTTTTTGAGTAGTAGTCTCACTCTGTTGCTCAGGCTAGAGTGCAGTGGCATGCTCACGGTCACAGCAGCCACAATCTGCTGGGCTCAGGTGGTCCTTCTACCTTGGCCTTCCAAGTTGCTGGACCACAGGCAACCACCACCATACCCAGCTAATTTTTTGGTTTATTGTAGAGATGAGGTCTTACCAAGTTGCCCAGGCTGGTCTCGAATCCCTGAGTTCAGGCAGTCCTCTCGCCACCGCCTCCCAAAGTGCTAGGATTACATGTGTTAGCCACCATGCCCGACTCTTTTCTGCTTTTTGGGTTGGGCTCCTCTGGCAGAAATTTTCTGGGGAAATGAACAGATTGGAAAAGAAGAACAAGCCCTTCCTGGGAGCAGCCTGGCTTTTTGATAGAGTTTGGATGTCACAGACAAGGCTAGGGTTTGGATGCTGTATGAGCAATGTGTGTGTATGTTGTTTTAGCTTCCTTGTCAGCTACAGTCCAAAATTTTGTACATCTAGAATCAGAGGATTCATTATACTTCTAACTTTTCTGCTGACTTTTAGTAGTTTCTTTCATTTATCTTGTGTTATCAGGAGAATGCTTTTCTCAGTGACTCTAGAAAGGCTCTTTTTGGTTTGTCATTTGATATCCTGTTCAGTGTACATACTCTTTACAACTATGGTTGTTATTGTTGTGTTTGTGGGTTTTTTGTTTTTTTGTTTTTTGCTTTTGTTTTTTGTTTTTGGTATAGTAGAGGAAAGCCTAAAGAAGACAGTGATTGAAGGATAAAAGCATCTACTGTTTTCTTAGGACTTGATACTTTCTCTTCTTTTCGTTGGGATCATCTTTTATGAATAATCCTTGGGTCCATTTCCTACCAAATCTTGGCCTAAATTCTTTAAAATAATATTTAAATAAAAAGCAACAACACAAGGATAATTCATTTTCCGTTTATGGACTAGAACGCCTCTGTTTTCAGAGAATAGGCTGATGTGCCTCTGATGTTGACTATTTTGTTCATTTATGTCTGACAGCTTTTGAAAAGCATGCTCGAGCACTCTCTGTGAGTTTTGGTAGGAATTCCATGCTGCTGTGTAAGATGTGTGTGTGTGTAAGTGCCTCTCTGCTTGGCTGAGGAGGGCATGCATTTGCAGGCAGAGTACTAATCATGATACCTACCGTAAAGAAAACCTTAGGGAAAGAGTAGTACATGGTGTACTTTGATTGTTACTTCTCTGAGTAAGCACTTTATCAGCGTATGTTTGGTGTGTTTGAACCATGAGATACCTCCTTCAAAGGAATTGTACAAAGCATTTGTCATCACATTAATTGGTATAATAAAAGATTTGCTTTGCTAAATCATGTCTAGTTCAAACCACCCAGAAATCTTGACTGTTGTAGTTAAAGTGAGACTGCCAGGCAAGAAGATGCTTTTGAGCTTACTCCCTTTTCTTCTTCTTTCATTTTGCTGTGGACTTGATGTCAGAGTGTCCAAGATTGTAAACTCATTTGGTAGGACTCTCTCTGATGAGGTCCTGCACCCAAATTTTGTAAGATTCATGCACCTTTCTTCGATAACTCACTGGAATTGAATGTGAGTGGATTGTGAGGGTTGTCCTCTGAATTGTGTGTTCCATGGGTATGACAGTGTGACAGGACTTAAAATAGACGAGGGAGTGGTTTTCCAGGTACAACTAGGAGGGGGCGACTGTGCAGCCAAAATGTAAGGAGGGTTTGCTCCCTTTGGTCCTGCACAGGCTTAGAAAAAGGGCTTAGTGTAGTAGCACAAATGACCTCAAGGTTACATCCTGGGAAATTTATTTTATGAATGCTTTGTACATCTGGGTTTGAAATGCTTTGTACATCTGGGTTTCTCAGTATAGGTGATTGGAAGAGCATGGGGCACCTTTATAAGTTGCTAGAGAATGCATGTCCCCAAAACTGCAAGTCTGGTGGTTGAAATTATTCTTCTGCAAATGATCTTTGAGCTGTACTCTCCACCCGCTACCACCAATCACACTGGTAAAGGGTGGGGAGAAATAAATTTGCTTTTCTGCTGGTATAAGAATCAAAACCCTGAGAAGTTTTTGTTTTGTCTTTAATGGAAAGCATGGGGATTGGGAAAGTAATTGAGATTTCTATATGAGAGACCAGAAGGATAGGAGAGTTTTTGTAAACATGAAGGGACCCAAGGCCTATTCTATAGAGGAGTGATGTATACATTTGCATGAATTCTTACTTGTGGTCAGTTTACATCTTGATAAGTAAGGACATTGGGAAAGAAAAGACAAGAAGATGAGGAGAGGAACTTGAGTGCTCTATTTAGAGATTTCAGGGCCCAGGAAGTGTGCTCTTATTCTGTAATAAATTGTTTGTGGGTAGTTGCTGTGGTGACCCTTTGCCTTTATCATTTTTTGGAGTCTGAGTCTCACCCTGTTACCCAGGCTGGAGGGCGGTGGCACAATTATGGCTCACTGCAACCTTGACCTCCTGGGTTCAGATAATTTTTCTGCCTCAGCTCCCTGATTAGATGAGATAACAGGCATACCCCACCACACCTGGCTCATTTTCTTTATTTTTATAGAGATAGAGTCTCTCTATGTTGTCCAGGTTGGTTTCTAACTCCTGGGTTGAAACAATCCTCTTGCCTTGGCCTCCCAAAGTCCTGGGATTACAGTTATGAGCCACTGTGCCCAGTCTCTTTTGCCTTTTTCAATAGGTGGTTATTTTGTACTTTTAAAAGTATTGTGTGTGTGTGTGTGTGTGTGTGTGTGTGTGTGTTTGAGGCAGAGTCTACTCCGTCACCCAGGCTGGAGTGCAGTGGCACGCTCATGGCCACTGCAGCCTCGACCTGCTGGGCTCAGGTGATCCTTCTACCTCAGCCTTTACAAGTAGCTGGAACTACAGGCCTGTGCCACCACACCCGTTTAATTTTTTGATTTATTGTAGAAGTGAGGCCTCGCCATGTTGCCCAGGCTGGTCTCGAACCCCTAGGTTCAAGGCAGTCCTCTCTCCTCCACTTCCCAAAGTGCTGGGCTTATAGGTGTGAACCACCGCATCTGGCTTTGTGTGAGTATTTTGAGTCAGAGTTTCACTCTAATGCCCAGGCTGGAAGTATAGTGGCACAATCATTGCAGCCTCAACCTCCTGGGCTCAGGTTAGTCTTCTGCCTCAGCTTCTTGAGTAGCTGGGACTACAGGCATGCACCACCACACTGGACTAATTTGTTTTTCTATTTTAGTAGAGACAAGGTCTTGCTGTTTGTCCTGGCTGGTCTCAAACTTCTGAGCTCAAGCCATCTTCCTGCGTTGGCCTCCCAAAGTGCTAGGATTACAAGTGTGAGCTGGCCTCACACTCCGGAGTGCCAGCAGTTCTCCGGCTTTGGCCTCCCAGATTGCTAGGATTACAGGCATGAGCCACCACACCTGACCTAAATTGTGTTAAGTCATTAAAATTTGTGACTTAAATGGGAGAGAGTTGCCTTGTCTTTGAATGGAAGGAGGCAAAAATGGCCAGCACTCAGTATATGAAATAGAATGTGAACAGTTATCCTCATTGTTGAAGTCACTGTCTATCAGGGGAACTGAGTTGCCACTGTCAGCCAGAAACACAGGTTAGCGAACTCTGAGAAATGGCAAATCCAGTTTTTGCGGGCAGTACGTACATTTTATTATGTAGCGGTACACCTCAGTTCTAGGCAGACATATCCCAAGCTATACCTTCAACTCTGATTACGCTTGTGAGTTTTAGACCCATATATCCATTTGTGTGCTATTTTCTGCTAGAAGGCATTCTGTCAAGATCTTCAATTTCCTTAGTTCCATACTGAGCTCTTCTCCCTTCAAACTGCTTCTTTTTCTAAAGCTTAATATTGAAATGTTTGGGCCTGTTCCCTGCTGTTCAGTCATGTTTGGTCTCCTCCTACTTCCTCTTGTAATCGGTTGTCAGGTCCTGTCATGCTCTCTAATTGAGTGCTGTCCTTAGAGATTTCTGTAAAGCATCGGTCTCTGCATTTGCACTTTCTAATGTTGTTTTAAACTAGACTCTCAGATGCTCACACAGGGACTGTTTCATCGCCCTCTAGTTGGTTTCTCTGTCTTCGTCATACACTTCAACATAAAAGTCTACTTGAACACTCTATTAAACATAGGATGAAACATCTTGCTTCCTTAATCTATAACTTCAACTCTCCATTGCCAACAGAATATCAAAGAAGTATTTTACTTTACATATACAGAATCTTCCTTTTGCTTGCCTTGGACTTCTTTTTAAGTCTGATTTCCAGCTGAACATTGTCTCCAGCCAAGCCAGATAACAACTTGTATGCCTCCATAATGTACTGTGATGTTCTGCTTTCTCCTCCAAATAGTCTTTATCTCGACCTTCCCTGCTTTCTTTTCTCCAAATCCTTTCTTTTTTTCAAAACCCTTACCAAATATGCTGTCTTCTCTGAAGCTTTCTTTAATTCCTTCAGTCTGAATCAAGCTCTTGCTCCACTTCAATGCCATAGCACCTTGCTTTCTTTTCTGCCAGAGTATTTACAACACTCGGTATAGCACAGCTAGTTATAAGACAGAGTTACAAGACAGACTTTAATATTTAATCCTACAAATAGATGATAAATTCCTTGTAGGCAGTTGAAAAACTCACAAAAATATTTAGTTAAGTACCATTTTGTTTATGTTTTGCCAGCAAAACTGGTGCTCTTCTTGCAAGAATTAGAGGGTTAACACTGGTCTGTGCCAGTGCAGGAGCCAGTCCTGAGTCAATGTATATGTGACTTAATTAATAGGTTATAAAACATGAATATTAAACTATGATAACTAAGCTAAATATATATTTTGTGGATAGTTATTCCCGTCTGGTTTTCTCATACTTTTAATTGATAAAGGTAAAGATTTGTTTTTGCCTAGTAAAGTTTTTGCTTAGCAGTTGATAATCTTTGTAATCACTGTGAAAACTTTTCTCCTCACAATGGAATGTAAATGAGTACATGTTGTCTATAGTATATGGTTCATATTAATATGATTTTACATTGCTTTTTTTTTTCAACATTAGAACAAAGTTCTTACATTATCTGGCAGAAGATTATTAGTGGATACTTTACCAGAGACTTCTTGATTGCCTTAGAGAGAAACCCAAATGTCAAGGGATTATATTATACACTTTGGGTGACTGTTTGAGAACAGGGCCTTTAGGGAGTGACAACAAAATATGAGGTAGGTTTTAGGGGAGAAGTTGCCTTTTGACAACAAAGGCAGGGTAGAACCACCTAGTGCTTTATAAACTCATTTATGATTTTTCACTTGCCAGGGAGTAACTTTGGGCAAATTCCCTACTTCCTCTGAATCAAAACTGTCTCTTTTATGAAATTAGATGTGAGGGGGAAATGAACTTATGTTTGTAAAGAACTAGAAGCACAGTACCTATTACTAGCAAGTATTCAACAAATGTCAACTATTGTTATAACAATCGCAAAACAATAACAACAGTAATAAAGATAATCTTAGGAGAAGCAGGTGAAACTTACTAATCCTGTGCCTTTGATTTTGAATTACCTGTAAGAGTAGTTTATTCATTATAATTCTTCAGATGATCTTATGGATTTGATCACATAAATTGAGCCCTTAAGCATAAGCTATTTTATGAAATTATTGAAAAAGAAAATGCTTTATTGATTATAGTCAATATTATTGCTAACTCTTCAAAATAATATGTGAATGTAGCTTTCCTTTAATATTAATGGCTCATTGAGAAAATACATGAAAATATCTCCCTCTCAGACAAATCAAATTAAAGCAATACAAAAAGGTGGACAGGGAACTTGGGGACCTACACATTTGGAAATAGTAACTCCAAACTTAACTGGCTGAATGAATACCTCTGACACTGAAACATTTTCATTGACTACATTATATATAACATTACTTCGGTTGGCCATGTTGATGTGTGGTATTCTTTGTGAGGTCAGCAATGACATTATCAACAAGACAGAAGCAATGATGCTAAGCTAAAGTCTATCAGCCACAGCATTCACATCCAAGGGACCAGCAGGCTGCTGTCTATATGTCGGGCACGTGCATTGCTTAGATAATTAGAACTGGAGCTCTATTCCCCCATTGTCAGGGAAACCTAGTTAGCCTTGAAATGGCTCTCTTTCAGCTGGTAGGGTGTTCATTGTTGTGTGATAGACACCCATGTGAACATTTACAGAAGCAACTTGAATGGTGATAGTGAGCTATGACAAATGGGTGCCTGCTAAGCTGAGGTTTTACTATCAGAGCAACCTAGAGTTTGCTTAGGGTTGACTGAATAACCAATAGAGATCCCTGGCCAGCAAACACCAACTGTCTTGAATAATTTGGGAAAGAGGAAATGGTTGATATAACAGAGAGACTGTAAAGATGAGGCCTCCAGCAGCAAAATACCTATGTGTGTGAAATATTTTCCTGATAAGAATCTTAATTAAAAAAGGCTAATTTGAGAATTTAGGAGTTTGTCAGGAAGAATGAAGTCAAAGGAAAAAAATAAAATTTTAAGAAATACCATCTTTTATTTTACTGTATAAATTATAGTATTCCAAAAGAAATTTTCTGTAGAATCATAGTACTGAAATTCTTTAATTTAGGATAGTATGATAATAGATACTATACATATAATATGGACCCAAACATTTAACTGTATCATAATTTGTATCGAGGTACTATGTGTTTTTTAATTTGAGTACCTTAAGTTAAAACTGACTTCATAGTAAGTACATTCTGGATTTGTAAGATATCAGTAGAGTATAAAATGTGTTGTTCTCACAGGTTAGAGCTCCTCCTATACCGGAAAATAGGGTAGTGGTTTCCCTGTAAGATGTGGGTGTGCTCGTTGCTTTTGTGAATGGAAAGTCTTAGGCAGGTCAAATCACTTACCTCTAAGAATTTTTTTTAGGTGATCCCGCAGTGTTATCTTTTTATATTTAACATAATGAAAGTAGGCAAGAAGATTTTTGGTGGAATTTTCATTTTTATGCACTTTTTGGTTTCTGAGAGAAAGAATAATTTTAGGTTCTCAAAAAAATTTGAAAAATTTGATCAGTGCAGTAGTTGAAAACAAGTGAGAGGAAAGAAAGTCAAGTGCTAAGGCACTACAGAACCTTATTTAGAAATACATAGTGAGCATGAAAGAGTGTTTGATCTGGATGGTTTCCTTTTGAAATTGTGGTGTCATGCAACTTTGGCTAGAACACAACTTTTTTTCTTCTTCTTTTTTATTATAAAGATGTGGGGTACAATTCAGGGTTAGGCATACAAATGTTGATTATGCAGGTACCCTTGTTTATGAGGTATGCCCCTCCTTCCCCTAGGAGTTTCCCTCAATTGCCAATCCCACCCCCTGACAGTTTCCCACTACTGCCAATCACTTTCTTATAGTATTATAATTGTTCAAGGTATGCTTATGAGTGAGAACATATGGTACTCTGTTCTTTGTTTCTGTGATAGATCACTGAGTATGAATGACTCTAAATCCATCCAAGTTGCTGCAAACTCCATATTTTTGTCTTTCTTTATGGCTGCATAATATTCCATTGTATATATGTACCACATTTTTTTTTAAATCCAGTCCAGCTTTGATGAGCAACATGGTTGATTCCATGTTTTTGCAATTGTGAATAGAGCTGCAACAAACATATGTGTGCAGATATCTTTTTTGTGGAATGATTTGAGTTCCTCCAGGTATATTCCCGATAGAGGAATTGCTAGGTCATATGGAAGGTCAATTTCTAGTTCTTTCAGAAACCGCCACACTGTCTTCCAAAGAGATTGTGCTAGTTTGCATTCCCACCAGCTGTGTAAAAGCATTCCTTTTTCTCTGCATCCTCGCCTGCATTTACTGTTGTTTGTTTTATTAATGATGGCCATTCTTAGAGGGGTTAGGTGGTGTCTCATTGTGGTTTTGATTTGCATTTCTCTGATGATGACTGAGACTGAGCACGTTTTCGTGTGTCTGTTGGCTGCCCACATATCTTCTTTTGAAAAGTGTCTATTCATGTCTTTTGCCCACTTTTTAATGGGGCTGTTTGTTTTTTTTCCTTTTGGCACATTTGATAGAACAAAACTTTTTTAAGTTAAGGAATTACAGCATGTTCAGTTTGTTAATTTGTGAAAGCATCAAAATATAGTATCCTTTGACTTTTTATTTGTTAAATGTATACTTTTAGTGATAGAAATATAAGGTGCATTGGCTTTGGCTCTTGTGAGAACTTCATTAAGAAGGAAAAACTCGGAAAGGGACTTGTACCACAATTTGATTTAAACACTTGCCAAAGAACCTAAAGCGGATTTGAGGTTTATTGTCATGTTGAGTGACCCAAGACTTTTTTCTACCATTTCTCCTTGTGCAGGGGATTATCTGTTGAACAAATTTGCAAGTACAGCATGCAGTTTTGTCAAATACTCAATGACATTTCTTTTTACAGCTCTCTTGACTTTATACTGTTTAAATATCCTCAGTTGTCTCTTAATTTGCTTTTCTTTCTTTACTTCCTGTAGAATCAGAAAGTAACTTTTACATAATCAATTCCCTTGTCTAGGTTTTTTTGGTTATTACTTTTGAGTTGCCGTATAAAAGTTGGCATGTTAGTAACTTCCTTATTTTAAGTTTTCTTTTCTAGTTTAACATAATTTTATAATCTACACAGTGTCTTTTTATTTTTAGGATTGTTATGTGCTAAACATCCCAATTAACTTCTTTTGTTTCCTTTTTTTTTCTTTGTAGGCTAAGAAATGGCATTTCAAAAGGCAGTGAAAGGAACTATTCTTGTTGGAGGGGGTGCTCTTGCAACTGTTTTAGGACTTTCTCAGTTTGCTCATTACAGAAGGAAGCAAGTAAGTAACCTTACATGTATTGACTATACTATGGAACTAAAATCTGCCAAAGAACTGTTAAGGGGGCATGTGTAAACTAATGGTTTTGTTTAGAAATTACTTTAGAAGTTTCTTAGTTTAATCTAGAAGATATTTAGAATATAGTGCTCTAATGGATCCTGAGAACTATGTGTATCTCATTAAAAACAAATGAATTTCTTTTTCAGGAAGTATTATTTAGCCTCTGATTTGGTTCTTTGGTTTTGAAAAGACTACTTCATTTATGAGTGCCAGGGTTTGTTCATTTAGACTTCTGTTGTCTAATTCACTGAAGTGTTTGGATACCTTCTTTGTTCCTGCCAAAAGTTTGTCTTATTAGAAGGCAGGGAACAAAGAAAGAAAATGAAAAAGAAAAGGCCCAACTGAAGTCTAGTTTCATTTCTTAAAGGTTTAGTTACTTATGTTGTATTACCTTGCATTAGATATAAATTTTAATTGGGGAAAACCATGAAAGTAAGATTGGTATGAAGCGTTCAAATAAATTCAAGTGTTCAGTTTATTTTCATGGTTTTTTTTTTCCCCTGGTACGGCAGCTATGCCTTTCCACAGTTCAAATTGATGCCAAGACAATTTTGCTGAGTGGTTTTATTCTTTGCAGGCCTGAAATGCTGGTAACCACTTCGGTAGTTTGTGTCAGTCTTTCTTTTCCCCCTTCTTCATTTCATTAGGAATTTTGTGATACCAGCTGTATAGTATATTCCTTTTTCAAAGATAAACACAAAGGAATTTGGTAAGCTCTTTGTAACTTGGCAATCTGTGAACTACTCATTTTCTACGTTTCTGTGGCTACCGTTAAGCTATGGGAGGCCTTGTACTTCTTGTTTTTGTTTCTTTGTGCCACAAGCTGATGGAGCCAGGCACATTGCTTGGAATCACATATCCTAAAGAGGACTACTTTAAAAGCACATATTAGGAAGAATCAGTTGCTGCTATAGTTTAGAAAAAAAGTAATAACTCATTTTTATGTGCTTCCCCCTAAAGATGGACAATATTGAATAAGTTGTATTAGTCTTTCTTTCGCATTATGAACAGTGAGCATATTACTCTCAAATTTTCCTAAGAAATGTATGTTGCAGGTATTATTATTGTTTTTAATTGACACATAATAATTGCACATATTTATGGGCTATATAGTGCCGTTTCCATGTATATAGTGGTATTATTAATTGACTGACTTGATGTTGAAATTCTTCCTTATCCCTTGATCATGTTTCAAGCACTATTTCTTTTGAAAGATTGCCTTGGTTCCTTAATAGTACGTGTGAAAAGATATTGCTTCTGCTGAGGCTATTTCAGAAGTATACTTCTGTTTGGGACATTGGCGTTAAAGGATTAGATTACTTCTGCCATCTTGACCAGTGCTATCTGAAGCTATACTAGAAAATGCCAATGCCAAAGGTCATGATATCTAATATGATGAGCTGTTGCTAAATTTATATGTGATTTGTATCTTTTAACCACAGTAAGCATGTTCTACTTCAGAGTTGATGGCTTAACTCTATACTTAAGTAATACTGTTTCATCTATTTTTTTGGGGCGGGGATTGATTTCTCTCTAATAATTGATCTCACAGAATAGAATAAATAAAAGATACTGCCCCCCAAGCACTCAGGTTAGAGGTAGATTTTTCAGTAAAATTAAGGCAAAATAAGGGCTTTGATTCCTGGAACATATTGTCATTTTATTCTTCCTAAGTTAGACATCCTGAACACCCTAATAGCCAAATGAAATGGATACTAGCAGCTTGAAGTCACTTATAATTTTAACCTGACAAGTTCTGTTAAAAAATTACTACAGGCATATTCTTTCAGTGAGTTGCATAAGAAAACCAACTGTGTACCCTTTTTTTTTTTTGGTGATTTCTGTCCCTTTAAGACACTGCTGTGAGCATGTATTTTGGGGGTAGTAGGTGCAATGTGGCCACAGGGACTGGCAAAAATCAATAAAAGCAAGAATGACAGAGAGGAAACAACTTATTTGAACCATTGGCATAAAATGACCACAGGCTTCCCTTATCTCAGCTGTCCTTTCTCAGAAAATATCTGCCAATCAGAGCCGTTCTAGGGGATGAATTTTTCTGACTTCAATAGTCAAGAAAAATCTGCCCCTTGAGAGACACACTAATTGGTTACATTTTTGTCTGTAGAAGTCAGAGCTTAAATGTAACTAGGGAAGCTTCATTTTTCTGTAGAGCGATGCTTAAAGTTTTGACCTGTTACAGGTATATTTACCTACTGTGTTTTTATATTTTTATTTTTCTAAGATGATTCCGACTGATGAACTGCCCTCTATTAAGAATATGTTGGTGTTGAATCCCCAAGGTACTGATATCTTAGAAAACCATCTGTTGACTTTCATTTTGGCACTCTCTGTCTTCCTGGCCCCTGCCTTGTACTCATTTGGTACTCCCAGTACAAAGCTTCCTTCCTAAAATACAGTCAGGGGTTGTATGCTGAATACAAATGGATGAATTCTAAAAGTTGGTCAATTGTTAAAACATGTTTGGTGATAATATTGTGCTGTAGGAGTGTCTAGTGTCAGGCCAACTAAAAAAAAAAAAAAAAAGCCAAAAAAAAAACAACCAAAAACCCCTTTGAGTCAATTCTACAGTTAAATTAGCTTGTATTTGCAAGGAAAGTGATTATATATGCTTTTAAAAAACTAATTAATCACAAAACACAATGAAATAAAATAAGATGTACATTCACTTAGCTTTGACCCAGTTGCTAAGGGAATAGAGACCTTTGTGGAGACTGGCATTTCTGGGGACAGGTCAGAGGTAAGAGGTGGTAGTGAGATTCTTTTGCCTCGCTTTATTTCACAGTATGGTTTTTCTTCATACAAGCATTTTGTTAACGTTTGTCTTACTTATGTTTGCCAATGATGAATAGTGCCCACTGTTGAGCCAAGTGAAACCTAGAGGTTTTTTTTTTCTTTTAGCATAACTAGATCAGATTTAGAGAGATGGAGGAATGCACAGGTCATAACAGCCTAAAGAGAGTGCTATTATTATTATCCTTTTGGAGCTGTTGGCAGCCTAATTCGTCAGTTGCAATGAGGAAGCTAGTGTGGGAAAGGAGATGAACGTTGACTGATTTCTTTTTGATTTGTCCATCTGCAGGAAGGAGGTTTGTGGCCATAAATGGTATCCACATTCCAGGCCTTCTTCTGCTACTCATTTAGGGGCTTTTAAAGTAGTCTCAGAGTTGGCTTCCTCTTCCTCATTTTCTCCGTCTTTATTTTCCAGCTGTACATAGACTATGTTTCCACAAAGGTACGTTGATATTTCCTCTCCCCAGAGTCAGCCATATGCCAAGGGATGGAAGTCTGAGTACTGGGATAGAATCATTTTTATCACTCTAAATTTTCCACCCAGGACAGAACAAGCAAACACCTCTGTGGTGGTGTGGAGATTTTCAAGAGCAATTTGATTGTGATTCACTATTTAGTACAGGTTAGTTTAGTAATAAGATTTTAGTTGAAAGAGACTTGGAGGACATCTTAACCAGACTCATATCTAGTGAAAAGAAGTATCACTTCATGGAGGGACCTCCTTTTTCTAATTTTAAGCTGGTGAGTGAATGGAGTAGATGAAAAAGGAAATTTAAATTAGGAGAGGGGGCCTTGGGGTCCTTTCAGAGCAGGTAAACCTTCTTGAACAACAGAAGTGATGACCATTGAAGTCAAGGCTGCAATGAGGGTTCCCCAGGAATGTGAGAAGGATCAGGGTGGCCAGGGAGAATGGAGCAAAAACAGTATGGGAGTACAAGGATTTAGCTTAGAGCTACCTTAGTCTTTTTTCTTTTCATTATAGGCCAAGGCCATTATTTGAAACTTTTTTTTTTTAACTCAGCATTTATTTCCTGTCTTCTAGTTCCTAACTGGAAAAATTGATGTTATGGTGTGGGCTTCTTTTAAACCCCCAGTGGTGTGGTTGACATAACACCAATCTATTTAGGTCTGAGAGTGGGCCTTCTCACGTAATATATGCGAGGTCTGTTCCTTCCATTACCCACTCTGAAAGTGCAGTGGGCTTTGTGAGCCAACTCTGAGGTAAAGCTGGAGAACCACTCAGAGCTTTCTCAAAGACCGGATATGAAAGATTTCACCCCACCACCACCATACATAGACAGAGGGTGGGTTTCAGAATATGGAAATCAAGATTTCTACTCAGTGGGAAGGAGCAATATTATTAGAATAATGGAATTGAGAAAGTCTCTTTGATGGATGTTCATTCATAAGCAGCATAAGAAAGGCCAAGAGTGAGATCCCTAGAGCAACATTTGCAGACAGTCCCCATCTAACACCTAGCTCCATTCCTTTCTTTTGTTTTTGCTTTATTTATCTTTATTTATTTATACTTTTATTTTTAGTTGACATGTTATAATTGTGCATATTTATGGGATGTAGAGTGATATTTCTGTATATGTATACAATGTGTAATGATCTAATCAGGTAACTGGCATATACATCACCTCAAATGTTTATCATTTCTTTTTGTTGTAAACATTGAAAATCCTCTCTTCTAGCCTTTTGAAAATCTACACTAAATTATTACTACCCATATTCACCCTACAGTGCTACAGAACACTGGAACTTATCCCTCCATCTAGCTGTAACTTTGTATCCGTTAACCAACTTCTCCCTATCCTCCCCTCCCCACTAACCTTCACAACTTTTAATACTCACAGTTTTACTTCCTGCTTCTAAGAGCTCAATTGTTTTTAGCTCCCACGTATGGGGAAGAACATGCAGTATTTACCTTTCTGGGCTTACTGTTTTTCCCTTTACATAACGTCTTCGAGACTCATCCATGTTGTCATGAATGATAGGACTTTATTCTTTTTAATGACTGAATAATATTCCATTTTGCATATATATCACATTTTCATTATCCGTTCATCTGTTGATGGACATTTAGGTTGATTCCATATCTTGGCTATTGTGAATATCTAACTCTTCAAGTGACTGTTGGCAGTTTTCTTAAATTCTTGGGCCTCATTTTCTCTCTTCTGTAAAATGGGGATAACGTCAATTTCTCAACTACCTCATCTTTGACAAAGCCTCCAACAACAACCACTAGGGAGAGGAGAACCTATTCAGTAAATGGTGCTGGGAAAACTGACTGACCACATGCAAAAGATTGAGACAGGACCCCTACCTATCCCCATACACAAAAATTAACTCTAAATGAATCAAAGACCTAAATGTAAAACCTCAAATTATAAGAATCTTAGGAAATGCAGGAGACACCCTTATGGAAATTGGAACTGGCAACCAGTTCCTATTTAGAACCCTAAAGGCCAATACCTTAAGAAATAAGATAGACAAGTTGGACCTCATCAAACTAATGAGCTTCTGCAAAACAAAAGAAACCATTAAGAGAGCAGGGAGACAGCGCACAGAATGGGAAAAAATAAATGCCAGCTGTATATCTGACAATGGCTTAACATCTAGGATTTACAAGGAACTCAAATGCACCAAAAGGAAAAAAACAAACAACCCCTTTAAAAAGTGGGCAAAAGACATGAATAGACACTTCTCAGAAGAAGATAAATGGGCAGCCAACAGACACATGAAAAAGTGCTCAGCCTCACTCTTCATCAGAGAAATGCAAATCAAAATCACATTGAGATACCACCTAACCCCAGTAAAAATGGCCATCATTAATAAAACAAACAACAACAGATGCTGGTGAGGATGTGGAGAAAAAGGAACGCTTTTACACTGCTGTTGGGAATGCAAATGAGTGCAACCTCTTTGGAAGACAGTGTGGCAATTTCTGAAAGAACTAGAAATTGACCTTCCATGTGACGCAGCAATTCCCCTATTGGGAATATACCTGGAGGAACTCAAACATTCTGCAAAAAAGATACCTGCAGACATATGTTTGTTGCAGCTCTTTTCACAATAGCAAAAACATGGAACCAACCATGTTGCCCATCAAAGCTGGACTGGATAAAGAAAATGTGGTAGATATACACAATGAAATATTATGCAGCTATAAAGAAAGACAAACATATGGACTTCATAGCAACTTGGATGGATTTGGAGTCGATCATACCCAGTGATCTGTCACATAAACAAAGAACAGAGTACCATATGTTCTCACTCATAAGCGGACCTTGAACAAGTATAATAGTAGAAGAAAGTGTTTGGCAGTAATGGGAAACTGTCGGGGGATGGCGTGGGATTGGCAGTTGAGGGAAACTGCTAGGGGAGTATACCTCATCCACAAGGGTACCTGCATAATCAATGTTTGTATACCTAACCCTGAATTGTCATCTTCATAATAAAAAAATAATAAAAAATAAAAAGAAAAATAAATAAATAAATAAAATGGGGGTAACAGTGGTACTTCCTTCATAGAATTGTTAAAAAGCAGTAAAGTCTGGAAGAATTTCCTGGAACATAGGAATCTTTCAAAAAGTGTTAGTTATTATGGGGTCCCAGGATATATGAATATAAAGTATAATTGTAGAAAATTAGCAAGAAATTTAGCAGAGATGCCTACTTCAGACCTTAAGATTAGTAGCAAATGATATATCCTTTATCTGACATTGTAGGAGAATGGTGTTTGGTACACAAACACCCTGATGTTTTCTTTTCTCTTTGCTTAGTGATCTAAGATGAGCAAGGAGGGCAACCCCCAACTCTTGACTTAAAGTCTCTGTTGTAAATACTGAGTTCCTCGAATTTCCCAGTGTTTCTTTTCCTTTTCTACTTAGACTTATATGAGTTATGGCAGATTTGATTTATGTAGCTGATATGTTTCTAAAAAGCTACATGAATGTAGTTTTTTGTTTGTTTGTTTGAGTCAGAGTCTTATTGTCACCCAGGCTGGAGTGCAGTGGCACGCTCAGGACCACCGCAGCCTTGATGTGTTGGGCTCAGGTGATCCTTCCGCCTCAGCCTTCCAAGTAACAGAAACCACAGGCACGTGCCACCATGCCTGGCTAAGGTTTAAAAAAATTATTGTGGAGACAAGGTCCCACCAAGTTGCTCAGGCTGGTCTCGAACTTCTGGGCTCAAGACAATCCTCTTGCCTCCGCATCAAATTGCTGGAATTATAGGCATGAGCCACCGTGCCTGACTAAATATAGTGTTTTTTAACAGTGCTATTTGTTAGAATTCTATGGAGAAAATGATTTTTTAAAAAAGCAGGTAATATAGAAAAAAAACTTTTTTTTTTTGAGGGGAAGTGAATCTGAATTTTCATGTATCATTGTAGCTTGAAATAGAATGCAATTAAACTTATTTTTTTCTTTCCAAGTCCGTAGTGTTTAGAGTATGTGATGTAGTAATAGTTGTTGATGACAGGAATTCATCCTTTGCAAAATAGCCTCTTGCTTTGTACGAGCCATTAATTCACTATTCTTGTAAGTGGCTTGAAAAATATTATAGTTCATTGTTATGTGTGTTAATTAAGGGTATATGGAAAATAAAGATAACAGTGATGTGTTAGTTGAATTGAAGTGCAGGTAAAGCTGTACTACCTTTGTTAGTGTCATCAAAACCCAGGGGGAAAAATATTTATGCTAATGAGGGGCAAAGTGATACATGAATAATTAAAACCAGCAGGGATTTTGAGAACATTGTTTTAACTTGTAATTTCAGTTTCTTCCTCTCAGTATATTATTTGTAAGAGATCTAATAAAGCAGTAGTTTTTGATTGGTAGTACCAATGGCTCAACAAGTTTTTAAGTCATTAACAAAAGATAAGATTAGAGAGGAAGCAAAAAATAGAATGATCAACTTGAGTCAAAATTAGGTCTACATTGGTATTTATTTGAATGGATCCCCAAATGAAATATTTAGCTTCTTGAATACGTCTATTCTGTGGATGTGACTGGGTTTGGTGAACCTGTTATTATGCATAGGCTATAAAAGTTTTTGGAACTCCCAAGTTCTTCAGAGTAAGGATAATGTCACTTTACTCACAGGCTTTTTCCCCTGCCAGGTACAAGTCAGTATATACAAGTCAGTGATCACAGTACTTACCACGTAGCAGGTTTTTAATATCTGATGTACTTCTTTCCCTTCCCCCAGTACAGGTTACGAACAATTGGAATAGATCTAGCCTTGTTAAGGCATAATAAGAAAGGCATAACACCAGATTTCTTTAAAATAACTGAACTTTTGATCGGCACACTTTTGCTTATATTGATGACCAAACATAGAAAATGGCAGAAGGTAGAGAAACTTGCAGTTCAAATGATTATTGATTGTAGAGAAATAAAAATATTTTTTTATTTCTTTATTTCAAATAAGCACAGAATCTAAGACATGCTATCAGTTAAGAAACAATTTAAATTACAAAAAATCCACATAGCGTCACTTTTCAGCAGTATCTTCAATTGAATATAACATTTTGTTCATCCTTTGAACACCTTTAGCATCTTTGAAAATTTATCCTCAGAAATATTCCTCTGGTTCTTAATATCTGTAGATTCAAAATCAGTGTAAATTTTCCTGAGCTTGATGTAGCTGAAATTATCATGTGACATGTTTGCTTTGTTTTGACCAAATTGCTCTTAACTTTGAGTCAGTTCAGGCTACTAGACTTGCTTGTTCTCCCAGAGTAAATAATCTTCCATCTCCATCTTCATAGATTCATAAGCAGACTTTCTTTAAAAAAAAAAAAGGATGTAAAAATAAATGTTTCTAACAGTATTCATTGTAGTTGATCTAAACTTTGAGCATAACTGAAACTCTTGTACTCCTTGACCAACACTACTTCTCCCCAGCCCTATACCTGCCCTAGTAACTACTATTCTACTCTCAGCTTATATGAATTTGACAATTTTAGCTCCCACATATAAGTAAAATCATACAGTATTTGTCTTTTTGTATCTGGGTTATTTCATTAAGCATAATATCCTCCAGGTTTATCTATGTTGTCACAAATGTCAGGATTTTCTCTTCCTCCTCTTCCTCTTCCTCCATCTTCTTATTCTTATTCATCCTTTTTTTGTGTGAGTGAGACAGGATCTTGCAAAGTGTCCAGGCTGGTCTTGAACTCCTTGAGTTTAAGCAATTCTCCCACTTCAGCCCCCTAAGTAGCTAGGACTATAGGCATGGGCCACTGCTCCTGGCTCAGGATTTTCTTCTTTTTTAAGGATAAATAATATTCCATTGTGTGCAGATACTACTGTTTTTAGTGTACACTTATTAATTCATTTTATTAATGGACACTTAGGTTGTTTCTATATCTTGGCTATTGTAAATACATTCCTTGTATGGTATCTAACACTATGGTTTCCACTTAAATATTAAAATCTACACAAATGGCAGTTTCTGAAGGTGGAAGAAAGAACTAGTGATTGAATATATGAAGATGGAAAAGGAACTAGTAGTTGAGTAATAGGCTTCTCAGTCTTACTTGCTTGCTTAAAGAACCACCAGCATCAGCATATGTCAGCTTGTGAAGGTAGAAATGTCTCTGCACCATGACATTCTGGGGCTTGCGTTTGATGGCCTGTCTTTCTGCAGTTTTTTTTTCTGTTTGATTTTTTTTTTCTCCTGTAAATGATAGGACCTCACATATCAGGGGAAGATTCAGAATTTTATATGGACCGTATACAATGTAGGCGAGTTGTACATAATTCTTAGGTTGTAATGCTAAGCACATCTCATGCTTGTGTATTAGTTGGTCTAAGCTAATTGGTGTAATAGACAACCCCTAAAGCTTAGTGACTTATCACAATGAAGATTTAGTTCTTGCTCACATTACAGTTCAGTGTGAATAGGTGGGGGACTATTTCTTCAATTATTCAGTAATCCATGTCTCTGTATTCTGGTGGATCTGCCATACTATAGCGCACTGTTGGCCCAATGACTCATTTCCACCCAGTTCTATGGGAGCATGGACAGTATAATCCAGCAGTGTTCTCTGGAAGAAGAGAAAAAGTTTTGTTAAGCATCCAGTCATTATATATGCGTCCTGAATTTAGTTTCTAATCTAGTTGACAAAAGAACTGTGTTTCTTTTGATGAGCGTGTTATTGTTAGGGCTATGCCAAAGACTCTATCATTTATTTGCTTCTCTTACTTAGAACCCTGTGCATAGATTCCTGGAAGAACTGTTTTTCTCCTAGAAACATAACTAAATTTGTGGGAATGTGTCTGATATCAAAAGCTTGATGAGGATTCTGAATACTCTATATTTTAGATAAGGCCAGTTGAAACTATTCTTAACCACTCTATATGGTTAACTGTTTTTTTCAGAGACATGTTTCATCAAAGCACTAAAATTATGCAGACAGAGCTGGAAATGTTCTCTGAAGAGCATCCTATCATCTTCCTTATAATTTTGGTTTTTATTTAACACTTAGCCCCCAAAGTAGGGCCATGGCAATATCTTTGAGTTATAACTCACATCGGGCCTTCGAGGAGTTTGTGATGCTATTTTGTTGCTGGCATACAAAATCAGGGAGGTTAACTGTACTTCTATAGGTCACCCAGTGAGTCAACGACTGAGCTATGATTAGCGTTGACAGCTGGTGAGCTGCTAGGCTGTTGCTAACTGAGCAACATTGACATTCATTTTGATTTGACTTTGCATTTCATTTTCAACTATTTATTCATTTTAAGGCCTCTTTAAGAAACTTTTCAGGGATATTGTGGGACTGAGGAAACTTTCTATAAATGCTTTGGGGAGAGTCCTCTGGTTTCCCTCTTTCCCCCCCACAACTTCCATCTTAATTGTTAAATTATGTTTATTCGAGGAAAGTGTATTCTAGGTAGTTTTATAACTTAAAATGAAAGTAGAAGTTTTAAATAGAAGTTAGGTGATTCTGATTTTACTTATTTATTTTTTAGGTTGTGATTTTTCAACAAAGGAGTTCTAAGAACTAATTATATGATAGTGAGTACCGACTAGGAAAGTTATATTTATATTTGATTAAATAATTCACAGAGAAATTGGAGCATGCATCCCAAATTTGATCAAAACCTATTTTAAATGTAAGGTTAAAGTGTAGGTGAAGGCCATCTAGATTATGAAGCTTGGAACTGGTCAGTTCGCTCAGTGGGTCAGCACTTTATTCACCTGAGAAGGATGGGGAAAGAGTGCACTCCTACCATTCTGAATCCACTTCCAGATGGATGCTTTAGGGAGATTTTTAAGGAAGAGTGCTGTTTCATAGAACACTGGGTGTCAACTGCCCAGTGTGGTTGGCTACAGGCTAGACAGATGTCCTAGGACTTCTGATTTCACTGACTTTCATTAGCAATTCTACATTGCTGGTGCCATAGTGACTGGTAGATGTGGGGGCCCAAATGACCCACAGATTTAGGCAAAGATAACCTGGCAGAGCTGAGGACATGACAATTTGGAGTCAAGCCTGTGATCAAATTCTGATTCTTTTAATAACTTGCCCAAGGGCTTACTAAACTCAGGTTTTCTCACTGGTCAAAGGACTTTTCCCTTCCATGACAACTGTGAGTGACACCTGAGGAGCTAACCTTGGAGTGTGGGTTAGCAGCCTGTAGGCAAGTCATCTCTCCTTGTCCTCCCCAGCCCCAGGCTTACTCTCTAGGCTAATTCTCTTCAAGCTAATAGGATTGAAAAGCAATGTCAAAGATTAGACAATTTCGTAGACATATTCTATGTTTTAAAAATATTTGTTTGGACACCAATAAAACATATCTCCCTCACATCATATAGTCAATTATGATGTTAATTTATTTGAAACATATATATTCGGACAGAGCCAGGGGTTTTTGTTTTTTTTCCCATCACTTTTTAGCTATAAAGAAGTTTGATAATTTAATTGCTCGGATGAATTCTGATGGCTGTTTAAAGAACTTCTGTGTGATTTCTCAAAGTAATCACAGCTGCTTAAAACTGAACAGCACCTTCAACGTGAACTAGACATTTATTCTCAGCTATTCCAGAAGGATGGGCTCCTCTCGTTTTCTCTTGTCTGGACACCAATGACAATTCACCCATGCACAACTCTATTCTCAGCATGATCATGAATCCCTCACCGAGTATGTTTACACTGAGAAATGTTGCTTACTGTCATGTAAGTACAAGAAAAAGCATTTAGGATGAAGGCCATGGAAACATCTTAAGATTCACTGTGAGGAGATGCTTGATCCATTTTTCTCAGAAATATATAAATATGGTAAGTCTTTTTTAGTGACAAAAAACAGGAAGTAATTTTCTTTAAATATAATGATTCTATTGATTGAATCACAATATGGGAGAAAGAGAGTGATAGTTGCAGTCTGAGGTGATTTGCATGAAACCCTACTTTATACTCCAATTATTACTGTACATGATTACAGGACAACCTGGTTGTTAATTGCCTGTGGTCTTTAAATATGCACTTCTTTCAGAAATAGACACTAATTATTAGATCTTGTTTTTGGTCTCACCCGAAGTTGCAAATGTCTAGGATTTTTTTTCTTTTAATTTGCAAGTCTAATGATGCACAGACATAGTAAAACTGATCTCATTCTGAATCCTGTTCTGGGTGAATGTTCTCTGGGATGTAAACTCTGAAAGATTATAAACTTGGCTTTCAGTTCTATGTAGGTTCATGCAAGTCTCTTGATAAAACCTGTATGTTTGCTAATGTTGGAGGAATTTTATCTTTCTAAAATGTAGATGAAAATTGGTTTACAAATTTAAAAAAATCCTGTTACTTCATCATAATTAAATATAATAAAAAATAACATCGTGATACTAAATATTAGACCTTCTTCCAGTTCCACCAGGATATGACATTTTTGTCTGGGGACTGTGGTTGGACTTATGCTAGGCCATAGACAGTTTGCTTTGTGTCTTGGGTTCTCCTTTCCCCTGGCTTCAATGGCTGAATTTAGGAACTGACTTTGACTCAGTTAGTGATAGTGCTTGACTTCTTCCTGTCTGGATGCCTTGGTTGACAAACTCATATGCCTACGTATGCCTGTGGGGTCAGGCTGGTGAGATATAAGTGTGACACTACTCACAGGCTGGTGAGGTACAAATGACTCCTTGAATAACAAGAGTACACAAGCCTTGCCTAAGGCGGTAGCCACTACTCGGTCTCAGCAGGTTTATCACAGGTAAAAATGCCGATTTTTATGTGAAATATAACCATTTAAAAATATTAGTTGTGTAATTTGGTTGTTAAGAAAGTTCTGTGTTGAACAGAGAGAACATTCTAGTATAACTTCTGGCTTTAGGACATGCTATTCCTACTTCCTTTCCTGTTTCTGTCACCCAGCTAATACCTGTTAGTTTTTCTTGACTTGATTTAGCTACAAGTTTCAGGAAACCTTCTCAGGTCTGGATAAGTGGAGCCTCCTGTGGCTCTTGTAGCCTCTTTTCTATCTTAAATCCACTTGTACGCAGTATTATAATGGCTTCTTTACCTTTTTGTTTTGTCTTCTGGTCTATAGAATCTTGGAGGGCCTCCAATAAATACTAATTGGATGAGTGATGGTGAGTCAAGTGTCTTCTCAGGACACCCGAGAGTTTTGGTCTCAGGTGATTTAGGGCGTGTGACCATTCCAAGGCTTCTCCCAGAACCTCTGGCCAGTCTTTCAGTAGAGCCTATTTCCCAGATTCCTATTAAATCAAACTGCCTTAGAAAGAAGGAGGGCGAGGAAAGGGCAGGTCTAGGGAGGTTTGGAGCTCAAAGATCTCTTACAGTGTACTGTTACTTACCACTACTGTCTTACTACTGCTGCCTTTCTCTTCTTTATTTTCCCTTAATCAACATATTCTAGGAAAGGTAGAGTGCAGATGTGTTTTTGTGACTCAAAACCATATGAAGCCAAAATGAGTCTTTCTCCTGTCATAATTATAAGTAGGGCCTTAGGCTGTGTTTACTGCCTCTAAAATAAACGTGGTGCTTGCCTTCTCAGTTGCAACACTTTGAAGCTTTTACAAAAAAATAAACAAAAATAAGATGTTATTTTGAAAGTAGCGTCAGAAATTAAATAAATTACTCTCAATAGTTGTATATTTAAAAAAAAATTGGGAGGGAATGTTCAGTAAAACCTCTACAACAAAACCATACCAAACCAAACCAAACCAACTCCCGCCCCCCACACGAAAAAAAACGCAAAAAACTTTCTGCATTTGGCAGCTGGTTATATCTCATTCTATTATAACTATTTAGTTTGCTTTTTTATTTTTTTCTCAAATTATATGTAGAATCAGTATGGTGTAGTAGTGTCAGATTTAGTCTGTGTTGCCAGGCTGTTTTTCCAGCTCTACTATAAACTAGCTGTATCTTTATGGACCAATTACTGAACTTCTCTGTGTCTCAGTTACTTCTTCTGTACAATGAAGATCATTGTACTTAACTAATAGTTTCTGGCACATGAGTCATGGTCTCACTCTGTTGCCCAGGCTGGAGTATGGTGGCAGGATCATGGCTCACCACAGCCTTGACCTTATGGGCTCAGATGATCCACTTCAACGTCTCGAATAGCTAGGACTACAGGCTTGTGCCACCACACCCAGCTAATTTTATGATTTATTGTAAGGACGAGGTCTCACTATGTGGCCCATGCTAATCTTGAACTCCTGGGCTCAAGCAATTTTCCTGCCTCAGCCTCCCATAGTGCTGAGATTACAGGCATGAGTCACCACTCCTGGCTACTTTTCATGTTTTAAAAAGTTTATTAAGAATAATTTGCAGTGTAACTTAAAATGCAGCATAATTTACCCTTTATAATATACAATTCTATGAGTTTTGACAAGTGCTACAGTTACATAATGGCCACCATGATCAAACTGCAGAACATTCCTATCATCTTCACTTATTCCATTATATTTTTTATAGGCAATCATTTCCCTCATTCTCACCCCCTGGCAATCACCGATCTCTTATTTGATTCTATACTTTTGCTTTTACAGAACATCATATGAACAGAATCACTGGAATCATGTAGTATGTAGACTCTTGAATCTGGCTTCTTTCACTTAGCACAAGGATTGACAGACTCTTCTGTAAAGAGCCAGAGAGTAAATGTCTTATGCTTGCAGGCCATACAATTTCTGTTGCAGCTACTCAACTCTGCTGTTGCAGTCATGGCAAATCCATGAATGATTGGGTGTGACTGTGTTCCATTAAGATTTTGTTAACAAAAGATGGGTGGCAGCCAGATTTAGGCTAGAGACCCTAATATGCTGATCCCTGATTTAGCATAATGCAATTGAGATTCATTCATGTTATATATATCAGTAGTTCTTTCTTATTGCCAATTATTATTCCATTGCACAGATGTATCACAGTTTGTTTAGTCATTCACCAAGTGAAGGACTTCTGAGTGTTTTCCGGTAGGGCAACTATGAATAGAGCCATTATAAAAATTTGCCTATAGGTTTCTGTGTGAACACTGGTGTTCATTTCTTTTAGGTAATTATCTAGGAGGAGGATTGCTGGGTTATATGCAAAGTGTTATTTATCTTTAAAAGATACTCCTTAACTGTTTCCAAAATAGTTGTATCATTTTGCCTTTCCACCAACATTTGTGTTCCAATTGTGTTGCATCCTCACTAGCTTTTGGTGTTTTTTTTTTTTTTTTTAATTGTAGCCACTGTAAAAGACTATGAAGAGTCTTAAAAACCAGAGTAAAGATAAAGTAACTGGAAACTCTTGAAGGGTTTTATACAATGAAATGACATTGTTTGAGTTTTCAAATAATGACTCTACCTGCAGTGTTGAGAATGATTTGGAAGGAGGCAGGATAAATGTGTGAAGACTTTTGGGAGGATATCACATTAGAATAGGGAAGAGGGAAGTTACCTTGATTTTAGTAGGTGACAGTGAAAATGGGGTGACTAGATGTGAGACTTTTTTAGAGGTAGAATTGATAGTGCTCAGTGATTGATCAGATATGGTATTTAAGAGAGTGGGAGCTATGAAGAATGCTTTCAAAATTTCTGGTACCAGCAACTGCATGTATAGTGGCACTCTTTTTTTTTGAGTCGGAGTCTCACTCTGTTGCCCAGACTGGAGTGCAGTGGCCGCTCCCGGCCACCGCAGCCTCGACCTGCTGGGCTCCGGCAATCCTTCCGCCTCAGCCTTCCGAGTAGCTGGAATTATAGGCATGCACTACCACGCCCGGCTGATTTTTTGATTTATTGTAGAGATGAGGTCTCGCTGCCCAGGCGGGTCTCGAACCCGCGGGCTCAGGCAATCCACTCACCTCAGCCTCCCAAAGGCGCGGGATTACAGGCTGAGCCACCGAGCCCGGCTTATAGTGGCACTCTTATTGAGATGAGGAGCATTAACAGAGAAAGGTTTGAGGAGTTGAAGTCATCAGATCAACTTTGAGATATATGCGAGACTACCAACTAGGCACTTAGATATCTTGCTTCCAGAATGAGGCAGCAACATTGGAAGTTATTGTGGTGTAAAGGATATTTGATGATATGGGGTAGATGAGATTCTTTAGAGAGAAAGAGTTCTTAGTGATCTTAGAAGAGTGCATAGGGCAGACCCAAGAGGAAATTTGGTGTTTAATATTGGGCAGTGGAGGGACATCTAAAGGAAACTAAGAGAGAGTGATTCTTCAAAGAGGCGGGGGGAGGGAGGGAGGGGGAGAGAGAGAGAGAGAGAGAGAGAGAGAGAGAGAGAGAGCGAGAGAGAGAGAGAGAGAGAGAGAGAGAGAGAGATCTTTGAGATGCCCATAACGTGTACTGGATTTGTTAGCACAGTGGACATTCATTAGTTTTGGTGGAGATGGTGGTGGTGAGATGTGTGTGAAAATCCAGATTAGAGTGAGTTTGAGGAGTAAGGAATACAAGGAATAGTGAAAGCAAGGGTTTACAAATTTTTCAAGAATTTGTAGAGTAGTTGTGAGAAATATATATGAGGTATTTTTTATTGTTTGTCAAGAAGAGACAGATTAGGGCTTGCTGGTGAGAAGGGTAAGGAAGGGGGTGAAGACAGGAGAAGTGGTGTTGCCAGTAGGTTGAGATCCTTACAAGCAGTATTGAAGCCCATCAGATCTATTGTACTTGCTGAAGGAGAAACCCAAGCAGTCGAATTTAATAGTCACAGAGTAGAATAGGGACTTTCGGTATTACCAAGTTCTAATGAACTATATCATAATATGATCTTTAAGCTTATTTCTCAAGTATTTCTAGAAATCTTACCGTGCAGAAAATGTCAGCAATTCTTTTGATGTGTGAAAATGCTCTGGCGGTTTAGTCACTTGTCAGTCTCATGTCCAACTCCTACCCATCTGTCATGGCACAGTTGAAACCCTCAAAGGAAAGGCTCTCTCTCCCATAGTCTGGTGTTTTTTCTTTCCCCGCTAGTTTGGCATTTGTTCTTTTTACATAGTTGTTATATATGCATATATTGCATATATGTGCATATATATGTATATTCATATACACACATATAAATAAATATATAAATATATTATATTTATTTCTTCTTATTATTATATGATGGGAGGCAAAGACCATAACTAAAACATGTTGTGTTCTCTATAGCACCTAGCTGTTACATTTATTTAGCTTGTTACCTTAAATGTATGTAAAGGTAAAAATGAGGAAGTGGTTATAAGCAGATTATTAAAAGAATTTATGTGAATAATAAGATTTTTGTGGCTTGGCATCTGAATTAATAGCCTGAAAAATTATGATGCCTGGTTGTAACCTTTCGTTTTTATGATGCTTAGTAAAACATGTTTTGAAATTTCCTTACTATATGCAACTAGGGAATCAAATTATTTAATAATAACAACTCTGGTGGTACTTCGTTGTTTACCAATGACTTTAATATTATTATTCCGTTTAGACTGAGGATAACCCAGAGATACAAAGATACAGAAATCACAGGGATTTTATCCCTATTTCACAAGTGAAGAGACCAGAGAGATGAGTCAAAAGTCATATTTCTGATATATGAGTGCTAAACCCAAAGGGACCCTCTGACTGTAATCCAGGGTACTCTCAATATGTCCTATGACTTCTAGGTTTATTTTCATGGAAAGCTAGTTGGCTTGATAATAATTAAATCCAAGTGTAAGGGATACTTTGGTTTATTTTGTAAGAGAATTAAAAAATCACTTATTTTGGGTGGTCAGAACAATCTCTTGATGAGCGTTAAGATTACCTCTTCTTGAACAAGTTTGTCCTAGTGGTTCACAGTTCTTATGTGGCCCCTATAGCAGTGGGGAAAAACATCACCATCATGGATTGTGCTGATGGAAGTCACATACCATGGAATAGTACTAGAGCAACCCTGGTCAGCACTACTCAGTATAGTGAGCAAACCGAGTATTAAGCATTTTGGAAAAAACAGATACCTGTTTTTCTGGGCTTTTGATTCTGACTTCTGGCAACTACCTTTTAAAAAAAAGTTTAGTATCATTTTTGATTTAGAATGATAAGTTACATTCTCAAAAATAACGAAACAAGGAAAGTCATTATCCTTCTTTATAATTTTGTTACTGTTAAAGTTTTCAAAAACTGAAATGGTGTGCATTAAATATATACGATCTGTAATATTTAATAAGAAATCCTTTGACTAAAACTTTTGAAAAATATCGTTCTCATTGGACATAGCTTATTTGAACTCGATAGTAACTTCTGATAAATATATTTTAAAAATTGTACTAACTTAAACTTATAGACTTCCAAACTCTAGAATACATTTTTGTTAAGATAATTGAGGAATGAAAAACATCTACTTTTAAAAAATTGTAAAAGGACATAAAGTACTTTTTCATCTTCCTTCAAACACTTAAAAATGTTATTTGAATGGATTGCTGCTACTGCATAAAACATCTCCTTGTGTTCCTCTATAAATTGCCTTAGATAAGGTATTTGGGAATTGCTATACAGTGTTGGAAATAATTGAACTTGGCTGTATATGAAACCAAAACAAGCAGTTGACATATTGAATCTGAAACCAGGTGTTCCATGGCTAAATAGTTGTGACTCATGGACATAAATACTCAGAGATTTAAGGACTTTTTTTCCCTCTAAGGCAGTTGGTTTTATAACTCTGTGTAGACTATGGACTATAGTGTAGTTCTGGCATTCCTTATCTCCATTGCAAATGTCTTCTTTTAGTACAGTGTAAAATTTATTAAATTGGCATTCCAGATGAGCAACTGAAAATGATTTACTTTTACGTCAGGTGAATTTGGCCTATGTTGAAGCAGCAGACTTCATTTCAGAACCTGTTAACAGGGAGCCTCCTTCCAGAGAAGCTCAGCTACTGACTTTGCAAAACACATCTGAATTTGATATTCTTGTTATTGGAGGAGGAGCAACAGGAAGTGGCTGTGCGCTAGACGCTGTTACTAGAGGTAAGTCCTGATGTGGCTGGATGTAACACAGAGAAAGGTTTCATCCTCCCTCTTCAATATAATGTATAGAGTGCATAGAATGCAGTCTGCTCCAGTGGAGTTATATTTCTGTTTGTTTCCTAATTCTCTATTCTCTGAAGCACCTTTGCAATTTTTGAAATACAGGCATTGCACAACTTTAAATTTAAATGTAATTTGTTTCACTTCAAAGAATTTGCTTAATACCAAACCTTATTCCTGTGAATTCATTGATTTGATGTTCTGGTTACTTTTTTTCCTAATATATATTAAAGAAAATACATTTATTAAAATAAAAACATTTTTATATCACCTGAAACACATATCAGTAAAGGGTAGAAAAGATTTATTAAAATGAAATAATTATTGAGATAATCTTTTTGTTCATGTATGTCTTTAAGATTATCTCATCTAGTAAAATATGATCTGCAGTTTAGGACACTAGTTCATGTAAATAAATAATAAAAAGCTCTTGCTAACCAATAGTTATGTCTCAGTCACCCTGTCTGCTATTGCAAAGAATGATGAGAAGGTCCTTAACAATGGAAACTTGACATGTAACAAGATAAATTTTGTTTGGAATGCCAATGCTCTTGCATAAAATATATTTAATAAAATAATAAGTTTATTTTGCCTATGAGTATTAGTATGGAATTTGTAGTCAAGGAAATCTGGGTACATATCTTTGCTTAGCTTCTTTTTCAGGTGTGTGTGTGTGTGTGTGTGTGTGTGTGTGTGTGTGTGTATTTGGGCAAATTACTTAATTTCTCTAAGCTTCCTTATCTTTCAAATGAGGAAAAATATCTTCTTTGAATGATTTTTGTGAGGGTTAAATGTGCTTATTACTTAGAACATCTAGGAGATACTTAAAACAGTGATTGTCACACATAGTACAAGCTTAATACATTGTATATAGATGACACTAAAGCTGCTGTTGTTAAGAAGGTAAAAGGCTTTTAAAACCAATTGTCCTGGAGAAATAATCTTTTGTGATATCCTTGGATGTGTGAATTAGGCTGGGTATTAGTGCAAGGAATTTTGTCTCTAGGTTATTCTGGTTTCTCTATAAACTTCAATATTTATTACATTTTTCATGTTTGAAAATAATTTATTACAAGGAATAATTCTTCTCAGGTCACTTAAATTACTACTGTAGTCACTCTAGACTTAGTTACCTTATATACCTGGTAGAATGTATTCTCATGGAGATGAAATAAATTTAAAGAAGTCCAAGCACACAACAACAAAAGAACTTTTAAATAACTGTGATTTCACACTTAAGTTTTGGTTCATACAGACATCACAGCCTAATACCCTTTTGTCAACTCTAAATAATGCTATGTTCAAAATATAGGCACAGGAAATTTACTCTGTTACCTAGTAGGCCTCAATTTTCATAGAATTTTCTGTCTCCAACCATGGAATATAATTTGAGCCAGATTATCCTTGAACATGCTAAAGAATGTGGGAAGAACAGTTATAGTTTTCTCAAGATAATTGGAGTTCAGCTTTTTTTTCCCCTGACCTGGAAAGGAGGGTGGAAAGAAAAGAGACATTCCCAATATAATATGAGATCTTGTTTCGGACTATGCCTCCTAGATACTAGAATTTATTTGGTGGCAATTTTCTATGTTAAAGGGTATCATTTCTCTGGTAGGATCCAGGAACGTTTATTTATATGTATCTCCACTTCTTTTCTTTCTTTCTTTCTTTTTTTTTCCAAGTCGGAGTCCCACTTTGTTGCCCAGGCTGGAGTGCAGTGGCACGCTCACGGTCACCGCAGCCTCAACCTGCTGGGTTCGGGTGATCATCCCACCTCAGTCTTTCAAGTAGCTGGAACTACAGGCACATACCACCACACCCAGCTAATTTTTTTATTTTTACTGTAGAGATGAGGTCTTGCCAAGTTGCCCAGGCTGGTCTTGAACTCAGGCAATCTTCTCACCTTGGCGTCCCAAAGTGCTAGGATAATAGGCGTGAGCCACAGTGCCTGGCCTTCCACTTATTTTCATGCTATGAAACATATAGCCATTTTTAAAATTTCAGTTCCGCCAATACTCACCGAGTGCCTGTTGTATATATGACAGTATGCAAGGTCCTACATGAGAATATAAAGATGATTTATGGAGTCGGTACCTTTAGGGTGCTCACAGTTCTGTAGTGCCAGTTTACATAGATAAGATGATAGAGAGTATGTGTCTTTTAAAAGGATCATTGTGGATACATACAGGTGAGGGTAGTCATATCTAATAGAATGGTCAGGAGGGGGAAAGCTGCCGATTTGGAATAGATAAAACTTTGATAGGCAAACATTGCTTTCTGGAAGTGTTCTAGTCTGAGGGAACATACAGGAGGAAATAGCATAGAACCAGTATATGTGGAAGACAGTGTGTGTTTCAATTTAGAGCATGAGGCAATACAGGAGAGAACATGGGAGAAGAGTAGAAAGGCAGGCTGAATCTGGTATACAAAGAGAAGGCCTTTGGGTATTATTGAATAGGTCTCTTTGAGCTACTGAAGTGGTTTGGTTATGAGGAATGGACTGGCAATGAGGGAGGACCAAACATGAGCATAAACTTTCAAGAGATCTGGAGAAAAAGAAAACAGAAAGGCGGTAACTTGGTGGTGTGGTAGGATATAAAGAAGGGAGGTGAGAGGCAATATATTCAAGGATTTTTTTTTCTACTTCCTTCTGGTTTTTCTTTTTTATTCCCAAGATAGGAGTGATTCAACTATTTCTGTAGACTCAGAGGAAAAAGTCATTCAGGGGAAGAACCTTAATATTAAATAATAGAAGGCAAATATATGGAACAAAGTCTTGTGAAAATATAAAGAAAGGGATGTCAGACATGTTTTGGCAGGAAGGTAAGATTCTAAGACATAAAAAAAGGAGTTTGTGTGAGTATGAGGAGCTATTCTTAAGTAAATACAAAGTGAAATGTTCTACTTATAGTGAGAGTAAGGGACATTTGTGCAGAAAAGGTTTGCCATGTAGAGAATGTGATAGGGAATAGGGGTTAATATGTAAATGTATTATCCATGCAGGGTGTGTGTGTGTGTTTGTATGTGTGTGTGTTCAGTATTGCTGAGAGTAGAGGCAGAGATAATAAGACAGTAGTGTAGAATTCAGAGTTGAGAATTGACTGCTTATCAATAATAAAAGGATAAATGAAACAAGATTCTGTGAAAGCAGAGGAAATTGTTTAAATGTAGATCTAGAACTGGTGGGAGTTGTAAGGGAAGATAAAGCCAGGCTTCCCTGGAAGAGCTGAGATGGGCTGCAGGACTGTGAGAGCAATAATAATAAGGCAACCACTAAGTGACTTTTATTCCTTTTCCCCTTTTCAAAAGTCTTACTATGCTCATTTTTGTGCACTTTGTATATTGTATCTTTTTAAAGACACAGACAAAATTGTATTATTGTTACTCTTTTGCAGTGTGATTCTTTAACCTAACAGTGTATTTAATTAATCTTTACATGCTTATAGTATTCATATTTTTAATGGCAAAATTCCATTTTATTTATTTCTATTTAATGAATTTAAGGGAGAAAATGATTGCCAGAATGTTCTTTTTAATGATTCTTTACGTTGTTTTCATATTTTTGTTTGTTTGTTTGTTTGTTTTCTATTTAAAATAGTACTACGCTGGGTGCTGTCTCTCATGACTGTAATTCCAATACTTTGGGAGGTTGAGGCAGAAGGATTTCTTGAGGCCAGGAGTTTGAGACTAGCTTGCACAGTGTAGTGAGACCCCCACCTCTACAGAAAATAGAAAAATTAGCTGGGCATGGTGGTTCACACCTGTGGTCCTAGCTACTTGGGTGGCTGAGGCAGGAGGATTGCTTCATCCTAGGAGTTCGAGGCTACAGTGAGTAGTGATTGTACCACTGTACTTCACCCTGAGATAGAGTGAGACCCTGTCTTAAAAACAAAACAAAATAATACTGTTTGTGAGTCAAGCTGTTTGTTTGTTTGTTTGGTAGCAGATCTTACTCTGTCACCCAGGATGGAGTGCAGTGGCATGATCACAGCTTACTGCAGTCTTGACCTCTTGGGCTCAGATAATGCCTCTATCTCAGCCTCCTGAGTAGCTGGGACCACAGGCATGTGCTACTACACCTGCCTAATTTTTAAATTTTTTTGTAAAGATAACGTTTTTATGTTGCCTAGGCTGGTATCAAACTCCTAGGTTCAAGCAATCCTCTCACCTTGGCCTATCAAAATACTAGGATTACAGGTATGAGCTATAGCAACTGGCTATTTGTGAGTCAAGTTCTGAACCAGCTCTGAAAATACAAAAGACTAGTAAGTGTGGCTTTGACCTCAAGGAGCTTACAATTTATTAAGATTTGTTGAACAAATAAAGTTTTTCTTTGGGCAGTGAAGACCATCCAGTAATGATCAGGGTATTAGCCAGTACATTAGAGATGGTTGTGGGTGATGATATGATGATGGTGTTGATGATGATGATTTTGAATAGATAAGAGTTTCCAGACCCTGAATGTTGATTAGGTTTTTAATATTTATAATTAGTAACAGCTAAGAAAATGATATACTTTTAATACCTTCAGTATATTGATTGTTGTCTTAAATAATTGTCTTATTTTATATATACATAATTCTGATTTATAAAGATGAGCAAACCATAGTTTGTATTTCTTTTATTATGCTAGTAGCCCTTTGAGGATAGTGTTTCTAATCAAAATGTATAAGGATATGCTGAAGGTAATCTATATTTATCCTTTTACAACAAGTCTTGATCATATCAGTAGCCCTCTGAAGTGTGAAATAATCATGAGCATTTGGTTAATGAATTGTGCATTGTTGCTGTTCATTCATGGAATTTGCTCTTTTATTATATTTGATGCTTCACTTAACAACAAATTTTGCTTTCTCTGCATTTGATATGTTTTTACCAAATTATTCCTGATTGTATCCATTAATCTTTAGTCACATTTGACAAAAATAAATTACTGTGATCTTTTAAAGTTACCAGTAATAATTAGATTTTTCAGGACATCAAAGTTTTGGGGGAGCCACTAGATGTTAAAGGGCTTGTATAAAAATGTTTGTACAAGCTTTTTGATAAAATACTATGCCCAAATGCAGTTTTGGTAATGGATAAACAAAGACTGTAGAGAGAAGAAAAAAAGTCATGGAGTCTTCACAATGAACATTTATTGGCGTTCTTACCATCTGCATTTTCTTGGGAATCAATTTCATTTGTTCCATTTGGGAATATTATTTTATAAACATAATATGCAGAATTCTCCTCACATTCTCCTACAGGTCTCTAGGATCAATAGAAATTGCTTCCCCGTTTAACACCTCTGTGTCCAGTTCCTGGGCAGAAGCACAGCCCTGAAGCCCAGTTGTGGGCACTTTGCTCTTAAGGAAGCTGGAACAAGGAGAAGCTGATAAATATATTCACTCCCTTAGGGATCTTAAGGTGTTTTTTTTTTTTAGTTCTTTATATTCTTCTATGTGACTTTACCTGTACATATCCGAGATTACCTACTACAATTTTGGTTTAAAATCTGATGTTTGAAACTTAACTTTATGGCTTCAGTTCAAATTCCAGAGAAGACTGCCTCTTGCTGGAGGAAAACATTATTTGTAGTTTGCTTGTTTAAACATGTATATATACTCTTAGTTTATAAATGATATCTGGCTAGCAATTCTTGAATTTTTACTGTAATTCTTTCCAGTCTAAGGCAGTATAACATGGTGATTAAGGACACAAGCTATGGAATCAGAATGAACAGGGGTCAAATATTGGCTTACTAACTCTGTGACATTCAACAAATGTCTTAACCTTACAGAAAGCCTCATGTGTCTCAGACAAAAATGAAGAATAATAATAACAGTCTTCTCTATAAGTAAAGGTTTGGGAAAGGGAGGAGGTGTGTGTATTGCAGAAAAATACAGAAAAGCAAGAGCCTTGGAGATAGTGCATTCTGTGAATTATAGGTCTTCACCCCTCTACCATGAGGGTAGGATAAAATTTCATTTCAGAAGGTAGAACTGCAGCAGGTGCAAGTTTGCTGTTTACAGGATACTCTAATTAAACCAAATTGCAATCCTTAAACTTAATCTGGACATTTATCATAATAATGATTTTCTTTGGCCAGAGTCAGGGGAATGGACCTGAAAAACTGTGCTAAACTTTATTTGGAAATATAAGCCTATGAGACTACTAGATTAATTTTGAAAAATAATGCTGATAAGGGAGGCAGAGATCCATCAGATACTAAATATATCCTAAAGCTGCTATGATTAAAATAGTTTGGTAAAGAAATAAATTAGTGGAACAAAAGCAAGAGTTTGGAAATAAATGTAAGTATACGAGGTTTAGAATATGATAAAGGTAGCATTTCAAAACTGTCATTATTTGTTACTTAATAAATGATGTTAGAGTATCCACTTCCCCCAATTTATATATGTATGTATGTATGTGTATACATGTATATATGTATTTGTATTTACATTTTGCTTTATCATATTCCATGTGAATCAAGAATTTAACCATCAAACTATTAGAAGAAAGTGTATATACATTTTTTTAAAAATTGAGAAGGAAAGGAATTTTTAAGTACAGCACCAAAAAAGCCATAAAAGAAATGCTAAATTTGATTTTTAAAATTATTTTTATTTGATTTGAATTTATAAAATTTGATTCCATAAAAATTAAAATATCTTTGGTGAAAATATAATAAAATAAAAATGTGAAATTTGGAAAATATTTATAGACTGTCAAATAGACAAGGTTTGTTTAAGGTTGCTTTCAACTTTTCTATATCCTTTTGTTATGTTATATCTGTGATAAACAAAATATAGCTGAATTCTTTTTATTGTTTACACTTAATAGACTATCTTTTAGTAGGTGAATTTAATTTATTTGTATTTACTTTGATTTTTTGTGCATTTATTTTGTATTTTTTACCTTTATCTTTTTTTGCTTTGCTTTCCCCCCCATCCTTCTGTCCTTCTTATTAGATCAATTTTTTATTGCTTTGTTTCCATACTTTCAACTCTATAGATGTAGTAGCTACCATCCTCAGGACCCATCACAGAATTTTTCTGAAACAAAATGGCAGCTCCTTCCCTGTGTTGATCTTGAGTACCCTGCAGACTCGCTGCTGAGCTAGCTGGCACCTTGACCGTGGTGCTGTGTTCAGATTGTATCTGTCATCCTGCTTCCTGGGCATGTCCTGGCAGATAGTTCCTAGCCCCAGACAAGAGAAACTTGTCAACCTCTTTGTGGGAGGGGTAGAGTCCTTCTTTAGTCCCAGCATTCAAGTGCTCATCTGGCTTCCTTACCTTTACTTACAATTGGTAACTGTATTCCTCAGGAGCTGAGATATAGGTTGTTTATAGACCTAAATAAAGCCCAGCAAGATAGAAGCTTTTGGCCTAAACACTTTGCTCTGAGTTTTTGCTATGTTTCTGGTCCATGGAATGTTTATCTTATTCTTGAGTCAATTATGCTTTTTAAAATATATGGATATAAAACTTTCTCTATGTTTGGAGAAGAGAGCTTACAATGCCATATTGGTCAGAATTTTATTTATAGCAATATTTATAATAGTAAGAGATTGGGATTTGGCTTAATAAGTTGGGCTATATTCAGTTACTAAAAAGAGATAGATGTATAAGTATTTACAGGGAAAATGACTAAGATGTGTTATACATTTTGAAAAGCAAGTTGTGATGAAGCAGTGTTAAATTTGTTTTTAAAGCAAAATGGCATTCAGATTGTGTGCTTTCATTAGCATAAACTAAATTTCATTAGTTTCTGATAAAATACATTAGACAGTTTTAATAGTTAACATTTTTTACCCCTGGATTTTGTAACTAGGAAGCCAACAGTTTATTATTTTCATTATTTTCTCTTTTCATCTTTTTATATTGTTTGGATGTTCTTTCTTTCTCTGAATGCTATTTTTATATACCAAAGTGAAAAGAGAGAGCAACAACAGCAGCTCCTTTATTTTCCGAAACTATTATTGCAATTAATGTTATATCCTACTACAGTTTTTGTGACTGTAATAATCAAGTGTGTACTTGTAATAATCAAGTGTGTACACAAAGTATGTTAGTGATATGTTAACACTAACTTAACATATTATCTCTAGTAATAGTTCATCCATTTTCTATTATAAACATAAAAATAGGTATAAAATAACCGATTCGGTATTATGCACTTTTAGAAAATGCCAGGCCAAAACATAGGATCCTGATCATGAGGATTAATAAGGCAGGATTACTTTGCGGCTTTACAGGAGTGTTATTTTTTAGAGAAATTGATCCTTCATATAAAATGTTCAGCCCTTGGGTAAGCCCCTTTTCTTATTAATGGCAATGGCTGCCTGAAATCCAAAGTTAAATGCCCAAAGCTTTTCTAAACAAAGATAAACTCACTCTTTTTAAAAAAAAACCTACATTTTTTTCTCCATACAGTATGTGGCTTTAATACCTATGCCTATGGTGCTAATGTACAAAGTATCTTAAGATTTCTGATTTGTGCAGTATTACAATGGTGCCTCTGATAGTTATTTCATAGTAATTACTCTCACCTTTCTATTTAAAATGACATTTCTGAAAATTTATTCTAATTAAATAGATATATGGGGAGTTTAAATGAAAATGTAATTTTATGGTACTATCTGTAATAGTGAAAAAATAACACAAATTTCAAGAATAATACATTATTATAAATATTCAGTGTAATACTATCCACAAATTAAAAATGAAATTACAGAAAAATATTTATTGACATGGAGAAATGTTTACAATAAACAGTGTTAAATGAAAAATATTAAATATGCCATATGATCCTATTTTTGTAAAAATGTACATATGTGATTATATACATGCATAGAAAATGTGAGCGTTTAAATACCCAAATGTCAACTGTGGTTATCTCTGAGTGGTGTGATTACAGGAGAGTTTTATTTTGTTCTCTTTGCTTCTGCATTTATTATATCGAGCATGTTTTTATGCATAATAAGATAATCAGTAAAAGGTATTAAAATATACTTCTGTTCTATTTCACGTTGTGAAAGTTAAATGTCGTACCATTTTCCCCCTTAGATTGTAATTATTCATCTGTATTCATCCAACTGTCTTGATCCACAAATTCGTTTAGTTGGAAGTAGCTCAAGATTCTCACTCAGGTCAAAAAAAGACAAAGCTATAAAGAACTATGTTTAGTTCATACCCCTCTCTTTACCCAGAAAATATAATTTCAATTTGCTAACAGATGGGATGAAGATAAATGGAAGGTAGATTTCAAGTTGACTTTATTCTTCTACTATAACTTACCCTGTTATTCTGCCCAAGATTTCAGTGTAATTTTACTCCAAATATTTTATTACTGTCATGAAATTCCTAAGACTAACTACTAAAAGTAATCAATAATAAAAACGAAAGATTAAATAATGATAATACCCTCCCAAATATTCTAGTTCGTCTCCATAGCGATAGAGCTTATGGCTTTCCATAAGAAGTCACTGCTAACAAGAAAAGAGAAAAAAACAAAAATTGTTTCTTATAACATCTTGAACTAACTTAGTGAGTTACTTTCAATGTGTAGAATCAAATTCATCCCTCCCCAGAATTTGGGGAGCTCACTCTTTTTTACTCCAAAGGAAGATCTTTCTCTAGCCTCGTCAAATCCATAGCAGTAAGTAGTTACTTGAATCCTGAGTACATTATTTTTGATGTCCTTCAAACATATTTTACCTAAGAACACAAAATGCTGGCAAATAACTCCCTCTTTTCATTTCCTCGCCTTATGCTTAAAATATCAGAAAACTAAACTCTTTATTTCAGATCAGTTGTTTTTGAGGGGCAGAAAGCATTTGGATTTTTGAGAGGTGAAACAGAAAAAACTTATTAGGTAATGGAACCACACAAGAATATCAGAAGTATTTTAAAAGTTGTTTGTCTTCATTGGTTAGTAGTTGGTTAGTCAGTAAAGGAATAAAGTGATGAAAAGCAGTTAGAACTTCTAATAATATCTTTATTTTTGTTATTTTCCTTTTTTACTTCTCATTCAACAAAAATGAGAAATTTAAACTAGCATACAGCAGCAGTTGAAAATTAAACATTAGCATTTTTTTGTGGTTTGGAAAATGTTTAGTAATACTTTTAGGTTACATGGAGACTAAACTTTTAAGTTTTTGCTGTGAAAGGAGCAGTATCATTTCTTTCAGGAAATTCTGATGGGTAACTTGATGATTTGACATTGGAGATAATAGAACAAGAAACAGCCTGGTTTGACATGCCCGTTTTAACTTTTGTTGGTATTCACTAGGGTTTCTCACATAAGTACATGTGAATAACTTTTAAAATGTCCAATACTGGAAAAAGCAGCTTTGAGAGCTTTAAAGTGTTAGCTCTCACTTAAATATACTAAAATATCCTCCGGAGATGGGTTGCTAATTCCTAGAGTAGTTCCCTGCCTCACACTGTGTCAGTTTGAGGAAGAAAAAAATACCCACCCTGACAACACAGCCCATAAAATTCTCTCTTCACATCACTCTCCAATACCATCTTCTGCTTTGTGGGGCTGGATTCATTACCCCACTCCTGCTAAATGGCACTGGTCCTCTCAGTGATCTCCCTCTTCTCCAGCACTTCTCCTCCAACCTCACCCCGGCCCCTCACTCCTGCAGTCAGAGAGATGTTTTCTAGATCTTTTCTAGAAATCTTAAAACACTCGAATGGTCCTCTGACAGCCAGCATAATAATATTTCTCAAAACAATATCTGAGAACTTCTAAAAGAAATTTGTTTTATTTCTTTTTTATAATGACAAAAGATATTAACAAGCATTCCTTGTTTCCTCAGAATGAATACCTTGTAACTGAGTGTAAGACTCTGACTCAAAAATACATATATATTCTTACTTGTGCTTGCATGTCATTGGTGCCAAATTTTATTTTTTCTAATGAAGCATTTATTTCTTAAACTGATCCAGGTCCCATAAGCAAGTTCTCAGAGGCAATTTCCTTTTGAACCAATCCAGGTATTACTTACTTGTGTGAAACATTGGCTCACAGGACAGTATCCAAATACACCATTGTGGATGGAAAGTTCTTTGTGATCTGCCCTGCCCATTCCTCCCACTGGATCTCCTTCATGTTTTCTCTCATTCCCTGCACTCCAGCCCCTGTGTGATAAACAGCCCCTGAATAAGCTGGGCCACATAGAGCCTTTTCTTAAGTTTGGTCTTTGCCAGTGATAATTCTCCACTCCATCTGTCTTAAACACGTACTCCTCTATATAATCAGCCTTTCCTGAAGACCCCATCTCCAGGTATAGTGAAAAATTTCTATCTTGGTTGCAATTAATCTTCACACAGGGAATTATATCACCAATAAACTACTCCCGAAATGTCATGGCTTAAAACAGAAACACTTATTATCACCCAACTTCATTGGGTCTGGAGTTTGGGTGAGGCTTAGCTGGATCCAGTGGCTTCAAGCCTCTTAAAGGCTACAGTGCTTTCTAATAACTCTCATGGTTGTTAGACTGAGGCCTTACAACCTGTTGGCTGGGGAGGGGGGTGCACTCTTTGTTACTGGACTCAACACTATGACAGCTTGCTTCGCTGGAGCTAGCAAGACAGCGCTTAGCAGTCTTTCATGACCTAATCACAGCAATGACATGCTGTCACTGTGGCTGAATTCTGCTCAATAGAAGAAAAGTGCTAGGTCCAGCCCAACTCAAGGGACAGCTGCGATTACTGGAAACTGCCTAAGATGTCTGTCCATCACAGTCTGTGGGATACTTTTGGGCAGGTCCAGGTAAGGAAGCTGTGGGCAGGAGAGAGGCTGCTTCTCCTCTCTGACTTGTGTCCCTGTCTCTCATGATGTGAGCATCTTGATGCTATGACTATGATTCCAAAGTTTAAAGAAAGGTATATTTTATATAATCTGCCTATCAAATACCATTTGAAAGTCAACTCCCTCATCTGATCTTCAACTGAAGAAAAAATGATCTATTTTAGTGCTAGAAGAAGAACTTTGTGTTGGACTTACTAAGAAAAGGTGATATAGCTTACCGAGACAGCACATTCTTAACAGATTTGCAAATGTAATTTTGACTATATGCAATTCTGGATTTATGTCCTGATTTTAACTTTTAATGTGAAGTAAAATAAAAGCCTTCTGTATTTTCAAATGTGGCCCCTGTTAAACTCTGTTGCACTTAGTTTTCTTGCCTCTCTTTGATCTGGGAGCTACTTGACATCCTGTTTCATACCCCATTCACTACCAGTGTCAGCATTTTGGTTGTCAGTTTTCTTTTAAAAATATGTACTAATATTTTTCTGAGTTTTGAATTCATTTAATACTAATTTTACTAAAAATTGTTTGGGTTTTAATAGTTGAGAATTTTACAGAATTTTCTCTAGTATACACGCTTAAAAAGAGTGACCTGGGCCTTTGATACCTGAAATTTTTGTGTTATTTTGCTAGTTAGTTAGGGCATTAGCAGTTTTTGCCTTTGAATTAAAGTTCTCTACTTTTCTCTCCATGGTTTCTAAATATTTTGTCCTTTTGAGTCAAGGGAATTGCCCTGATTTTATGATGACATTTGGGTACGATATTTAAACTGTTAAAAGTTATAAAAACGACCCTTTGGTATTAAATGTAATAAATGGCTCTGGATTGAATACATGTACAGGTTCTCCTATGTGAACTTTGTGAGCCTAAACTGCTCCGGTTACATATTCTTATTGTAATTGGATTCTATGACATTCTCTCATTTCCCAAGAGTATGCCAGGCCATGAAAATTCCTTATGGCTTGGTGTTGATGTATACTTAGGGTCTTTCGAGGTTTTGGCTTTCATCTCTCAACCAGTGTATGATACTTGTACTGGTGGTCATCTCCAGTCCTGAAGTGGCAGGGTGTCTCTGCAACAAACCAAAACAAAGCTAGTTTAATCCCTAAGAGATCTGTAGCAATCCTCAAATAAAGGGGGCTGGGATGACTTTTAGAACCAACCTGTCTTTGCTCAGCCTCACCTTATCAAGAATTTTTTTTTTTTTAACCCATGAATACCCTGTACTGTGTTTATTTGTACTGGCTTGTATTTCTTTGTAATTCTAAAATATTGTCTTATCAGAAGGTTTTAAATTAGACTGTAAACTCCTTATAACAGAAATTTTTCTTCTTTCTTCCTCTGTTTTGATATCTTGGATATCTTTTCTTATTTTATATCCACCATGACACCACCTAGACATATTTCTCAGTAGAAATCAGCACAGAGAAAAGAAAGAGGTCTGGTCTAGATTTATTGGTGATGCATGCATTAGAGTGGATCAGAGATGAGGGGCTGGGACATGTCTGGACTCTTGTATTGAGGGATGTACTTGAGTTCCAGAAGGCTTCATAGCAACACTCAGTTAACTCTACATGGGTAGAATTGGGTGCCAGGCTCTCCTTTGCCCCTTTAAATGCACCAGAGTATGTTACTGCCATGAAATTGTAATGTAATATTTTCTAGTTGTGATTCATTCACAGTTTAATATGCTTCTAGTTCTGGTTTGACTTTTCCCCCAGGAAGAGCCTAAAATCTCTTCATTATAATATAGACAGTGTACTGCACTTTGAATACAAATTTATCCATGTTCAGAGTAATTTTTCTTGTGATTGTCTCTACCCTGGAGAAGTGCCTTTAATGAATTACATACAAATTGTGTAATTTAAGAAGTTAATTTGGCTTTCTGGTTACACAGGACTAAAAACAGCCCTTGTAGAAAGAGATGATTTCTCATCAGGGACCAGCAGCAGAAGCACTAAATTGATCCATGGTGGTGTGAGATATCTTCAGAAGGCCATCATGAAGTTGGATATTGAGCAGGTAATTGTGTATGCTGGTTGTTAAACAAAAATTGCGACTATGCTTTTTTCTACCCAATTAAATCAGGGTTTTTTTTTTTTATGGCTTTTAACATTTCTTCCTGTTGGAAATACCTATTTAGTGTATTCTGCTGGAATATCTTTCAGGAGAGGTGTGTCAGTTCTTTCCTGTAGTATTATGTTTATGGGTAATCAGGGGCTTTTTCCACACAGGCGTGTCAAAGTAGCAGATTTACAAAATCACTTTTGGATGTGTTGCCTTTTAACAATTGTGATTGGGTTTTTGCCAGTGGCCACCAAATTGCTACTTCGCAAGCAGTTTCAGGGGAGTGTTGTAATGTAGGGGGAGTGCCAAATTGATCCTCTTAACTGCAAGTGCAATCATAACTCATATTGTCACTGACATATTCTTAAGGAAAAGATGATCTGAGTCATGCTTTTCTTGTGTCTCACGTTATTGTGTCCAGCCTGCCACCATTTGAAAACTGCCAAAGCAGTGCGGAAGATGACATTTCCCAGAGGGTAAAAAAAAAAAAGTCAGCTGAACTCCCTATCTGCTTTTCGTACATGAAAAACACAGCAGCACTGATTTGACATTGTCAAGTTTTGAATCTGTCCCCTTTTTTTCTTGACAAGTCAGTTTTGAATCTGTCCCCTTTTCTCATGTTTCTCTTCGGCATCATGATGGATGCAAAGAAAACAGTATAGGGTTTAGAATCAGCTAACCTGTGATATGTTCTGGCTTATTTACTCAACATCTATGAGCCTCAGTTTTCTTATTAGTAAAATTAGTATAATAATAGCAATGCTGGCTCTTTAGGCAGGCATAATGAAGGCCGCAGCAGTTAAGACAAAAGCCTTTTTATAATCTGTAAAATACTGTGCAATTGTTAAGTAGCTTTATTGCTTGGTTCAGTGAAGGCAAAATGGAAACTTTTAGCATGATTTGAACAATCTGTTGTCTCTTACACAGAGAAAATATTATGGGGAACTGAGAAAGGGAAACAATACAGAGGATGCAAGATAAATGGCTTCAATAATCTTGTAACTCAAGTCAGGAAAATATCTTACACCTGGGAACTTTGACAGCATGTTTTTCTCCTATGCAAATACAGTTAAGGTTTCTAAAATATCTTTGAGGATGACAGCATGATGTATTATTAGAAATTTGATTGGGAGGGAACTATCTTCATTCAGAGGTAGAAGGTTTCTGTGTATCAATCAGTTGGCAGGGTGTCTATTTGCCATTTGAAAATATTATGATCTGTTACTGCCAAACTAATTTTCTCTGTTTTGCCTTTCAGTATAGGATGGTAAAAGAAGCCCTTCATGAGCGTGCCAACCTACTAGAAATTGCTCCCCATTTGTCAGCTCCGTTGCCTATAATGCTTCCAGTCTATAAGTACGCCTTTTGATATCACCTGTATGCTATTTGCTTATTGGAAGTCAATGGAACAACAATTTTAATGGAAATAATTCCTCAATGTATATTTCTTAATGTGGTTTTAATTGGTTCTAATCTTTAATCCTTTTCAATTTAAGTGTGGCTTTTCTTAAACTACTCTCTACTGACTCACCTCTAAGGACCAGACCTTGAAGGCAAGGAAGTTGTAGTCTGTATTTATAATGATTAGTTTCTTACTTCTGGCTGGGTATGGTGGCCCATGCCTGTAATCCTAAAGCTTTGAGAGGCTGAGGCGGTAGGATCACTTGAGCCCAGGAGTTGGAGACTACTTGGGCAATATAACAAGACTCTTATCTCTACAAAATTAAAAAAAATATATTAGAGGGTTGTGTGTAGGGTTGTGTGTAAAATGCAGAGCCAAAAATATCCTGCTGCAAAATCTAAATGTACTATGTAACTAACTCGAAACCCAAACCATTTTGAGTGATGTTAGGTGTCTGAGTTATCCAAAACTGAAATTTACTTAGGAGGCATCAGATTATAAATGATAAAACCCAATTTTCCTAATGTTGTTAAAGCTATGCATGAAATTGCCTTAAATTGAAATACAAGTAATATGAAAAAGAGGATTACATAACTTTTTTAACCACATGAGTGAAACAGATTTTATAGTTTTGTCCCTCTTTTGTTATAGATTGCTTAGAATTTCTTAAACCAGTGATTCTTAATCATGGTTGCACATTTCAGTCATCCTGTTCTCCACTTGAGTCGAGTTAAATCAGTTCCTGGACATATAAGGCCCAGGCATCAGTGTTTATTTTTAACCTTCCCTGGAGAATTCTAATATGCAGCCAGATTGAGAACCACTTCCTTAGAGAGGATTCATTTAAACTCTTACTGATTTACTAACTTACAAACTTCAACTGGGTTGGTGTCAAAAACAGTTATGTAGGTCTGTCTCTTTTGCAGTTCACTTCTAGGTATGCATTGTTTTTCTTAAATGAAAAGTATCTTCTGATTTGAGATGACAGCCTATAATGTTGTACTCTTTCTAAAGAACCTTTCCCCCTATTTATGCTGTAGGTGGTGGCAGTTACCCTACTACTGGGTAGGAATCAAACTATATGATCTGGTCGCGGGAAGTAATTGCCTGAAAAGCAGCTATGTCCTTAGCAAATCGAGAGCCCTTGAACATTTTCCAATGCTTCAGAAGGACAAACTGGTGGGAGCAATTGTCTACTATGATGGTATGTGATTTATTTTTTTTTACAAGACACTTTTCTCTCACTCATGACTCTTTAGTATATTCTTAATGAGATAGTTTTGCTTCCTTACTTTGAATGCTGATCTTACACAACACACAAACGCACATGCATACACATACATTCACTGTTTTTTCTAATATTGGTTGAAAAACTCCCCTGAATGTTTTGCCTTTAATATTGTTTGTTTTACATATTCCGTTTCTTCTTTGATTTCTACTTTGCGTCTCATGGTTGGTTTGGTCCATTTCTCACCATTATGAGAAATGGTCTCTACCTTCATGCCATTTAATTTATGGGTTTGCTAGTGAATACTTGCCTTATGAATATATTATAATGTTGAAGGCAGCTGAGGATCTGTTAGGTTTTCTAGATGAAACCTCTATTTTCAAGGGGTTATAAACCTAGGGAAAAATGCCCCGTAGGCTGAAATTGACATGTTTGTATTTTGCACAGGACACAATTTTTGAACGTATAATTTATGTGATGAAGGTGGATGAGCATTGCATCTGTTAAACCAAGCCCTCAGTTGTTATTTCTTATTTCATTATTGTTAGACATTTTCTAACAGTGACATTACCTACTGTATGTTTACCATGTGTTCAATGTTCTTTCTCTCTCATTTATTTTTGCATGTGTACAATATAATTTTGTACATTTTTATTTGAAGGACATAAATATATCTCCAGATAGACTACAAAACAGCAAAGCCATTTGTGAAATTTTACTAGTATTTTTAACAAGTGTATGAGATTAAAATATAGTTCAAGGATGTTCATTTTTGGGGAAATTGCTTGATACAGATCATTGTACATGTTCAAAAAGTCTTAGAAATTTTGCAATCCAAAGGACAGCTTAGGCTCTGTGTCTCAGTGAACCCTCCCACTCCCCTCATTATATAGTCTTTTCTATTTAGTGTTAGATATCTAAACTCTTAGCAAGAATAATTGTTTTTTGTTGATGTTTTGTTTTGTTTTTCAGTAGACTTTGATATTTATACTTCATATTATGGGATGTCCTCAAGGCTATCCTTGTGGGTTTTTTCCCTTCTTTTCAGTGTTACATTTCTGAATCAATTCAGTGCTCTGTCAGGCTTTTATATATAAATGCAAAAAATATGTGTACAGTGGGGGTAAGAAGGACCAAACTCAAGAAAATGTCCTAGGAACAACAATATTAGAAAAATGTTAAGGGTCTTAGGCAAACATTAAAAGCTAGAAAATTCACACTTTGCAGTGCCTTACAGCCTCTGAACACCACAGGGGGCCCACTTAACTATGTTTTTGGTGCCCTTGATTGAGCCTACATGTTAAAGGACAACCTTAACTGTGAATTTGCTTTCTCTGCATCAGACCCTTAATGTTAATCCATTGTAGTTTATTGGGTGATTATAGTAAAGAGGTTTTTGGACCAGGGAGGAGTAAGAAGGCATTCTGTAAATAGCATCCAGCCTATGCTGACATGGAAATGTTCGTGGCATTTGCCTCTTATTACTAATCCCTCCCACACAAACCCTCTCAAATACTCATTTTCTATACTATGCACTGTACTGGACCCTTACTAATTTTGTTTACTGGCTTGTGCATATCTGAATCTTCTTAACAGAAGTGTTAGTGGGTATCATATCTGAATTTGTGACATCCTATCTTATGCTGGTTTGGTATTGTTCTGAATTGTAGATTCTTCTTGGTTCTACATGGAGAAACCAGGGGAAACCTAAGTTATGTGATGCAGAAGAAATTTTTCTATTCAAATCAAGGGGGAAAAAACCTCTTTAATTTAGAATTGATCTTCATAGCTTGTTATAGGTTATAAGATTACAAGTTTAACAGATTATTGATACAGTTTAAAATTATCATTTAAAATAATTTCAAATTGCTATTTGGGAATTGGTTGTAAAATCTCAAGTCTTGAACCAAAGGAGTAAAAATAATTGTATTTTACTCATTTGAAATAAGGTTTTTGGCCTTGTTCTGAAATGACACAGGTACAACTATATTCTACTTGAGGAGAAGCATAACAAACATGTGAAACAGTGTAGTTCTCTATTTTCACAACTGTAGCATATATGGGGCAACTCTTGTTTTACCTAATATGGTGTGATGCTCAAATTGAACATTGACATGGAAAAAAGGTAGAGAGGAACATGGAGGTAAAAGGATTAAATGCAGTAAATGCATGTTCCAAAGAAGGAAGGAATGGCTTACACCTTGACTGGAAGAATATTACAGTGTCAGCCTGCTATCAAAGTATTTCAGAGAGGAAAAGAGTACCCTTGTGAACATTTACCATTACAAACCCAAGTCTAAACATTGTAACTTATAAGATAATTTTTCTTAACAAAAAAAAATATACTCTTCTTCATAAGTAACTATTCTGAGAATATAATAAGTCACCCAAATGATTTAAAGATGAATTTGGGCTCCTTGAAATAATTTTTTTGATTTGTTTAAACAATGATAGGTTGAGGTGAGAGAAACATAACATAAGATAACCATTTTAAGGTGAGCAAAAATAACAATTTTTATAACTTCACTTAGGGAGAATGAAGAAAAGGTTGCATAAGTAATCAAATGAACTTTTAATGCTACAAGTTTTCCTAGCTCAAAACTCTTGTTAATAATACATTAAACAGTTACATAAGCACCAGTGAAAAGTGAAATATAATAATGTAAAAATATAGTGGGACAGACTAGTAAACATTGCTGTTAACTTGAACCAGGGGCTGAGAAGACCTTTTTAAAGTCTTTCAACACAGAGATGTTAGGTCTTTGAAAACAAAATATACAAAATTTAAATGTTTTCTTTAAATTTCTCATAAGCAGAGTTCATCCTAAGTAAATTCTGATGACCATTGTATAGGCTGAGGGAAAAAATCTATTCCTTCACCAAAGTCCATAAAGGTTATAAAACAAATTCCATATACTTTCTGGTGGAGTAATTACAGTGGCTATTCTGTGCATGGCATTAAGTGTGATCCATTGTCGTATTTTATTGTTAACTGCTGAAAAGCACACTATATATGGAGAAATAACTATTATCTTTTTAAATGCAGACAAAATAAATGTCAAATTTCTCAAAATTCACATGAAATGAAAGTTGGAATAGGAAGTGATATACCAGGTTTTTCCTCTAGTTCGAGAAAACATGCAGTCAACTCACTAGTTTTTGACGGAGATTTGTTTTAGTGTTTTCTAACTCACCCTTTGCCATCTCCTAGCAGAGACCTACTAGATGGACCCATGGCCATTCCGCTGATAAGGACATTACGAGACAGAGAGAGCAGTGACCAGGCCATCTCTCCTGAGTCAGAAGGAAGTGTTTAAGTAGTGATATGCTTGGGTGACTTGGCAGGCTGTGAGATTATGCAAACCAGCTGCTAGGGGTGGCCAGTTTTCTTAGGAATTTATTTCTTCTTTCTCTGTCAACTTCAGTCTTCCAGTTCCCTTGGTGCTATTCTAGTTGGATTCTAGTCATCCGATCTAGTTCATCTCTAGAAAATGAGATAAAATTAAAAATCATTAAATATTTAAATCCACTAAATAGCCCCTTTAAATTCTATAAGATGAAACTAGAGAACAAAAATTATGGCTAAATTTTCCTTTCTGTGAGTCAAGACATTGAGAGAGATGTCTGTTATTTCATATTTGATGATCCCTCTAAGTATTCCTTATGCACATATGAAAATAGCAACCTACAAGAAATTACATTGGCTTTCCTAATGTAAATAAAAGTTGGTTATATCTGTGTTTCAAAGGGGGAATTAAAGCCCAGGTTTCACTGGAATATTCATTTTTATTCCAATCTAAAACTCACAGCACACAAATAGATGAATTCAGCTCGTGAGAGAGCAAAGGCAATTTAATCTCTGGCTCCCCTGAGGTAAATGTAGTTCACGGTCCTGCCCCCACCCCAACCTCAGCTATAATCCCTGGCTCCTGGAGGTAAAAATGCACTGAAGTGAGGAAAATTCTGCAGCAGGATATAATGATCCAAAATGACAGGGACAATAATGACAATGAATTTCATGTCTCCCAGTCATGAGCTGGAGATGCTTGACTAGGCTGACTTATACAATTAAATTGTTACAGGTGCAGCAGGAGATGCAGTTAGCTGTATGCTTTGGGGAACGATGCCCCTGGCTAAAGGCGTATTGTGGAATCCAGACTCTTTTGTTAGGAACAAGCTATTACTCCTCTAAGCATGCACCCGCAATTGTACACTTTAATAAAAGAAAGCCTGGGTTAAAGACAAGTCTTTTAAGGTGTTGATTTTATCTACTATGAAAGCTAAAAAAAAAAAAAAGAAAAAAGAAAAAAATCAATTACCCAATACCTCAAAGGTGATTTTTTTGGTCTTATGTTTTTGTTTGTTTATTGAGTTCTTGGAACATAAATAAAATTTAAAGATGTTACCTTTAATCCTCATTTATGCTATTTGTGTACAGAGTTGTTAAACTAATTATTAGCTACTTTAAATCAGACAGATACATTAATTTCTTCAGCCTAATAGAAATAGGTTGAATAGATAATTGAACAATGTAGATTTATAAACAAAATAGCAGTGCCATTATGCAAGTTTGGGCTAATGCTTCTTAGTGCAATTCTTCTTGTAAATTGGAATGATAATCTCCAAAGTGGTATGTGCGTAGGACCATCCACTGGGGTGTAAGAAGAACACATTAGAACTTCTACTTAGATGTATTGTTTTAAAAATCAAATTCCTTGTAATCTTTTTTTTGATAGACGGCATCAATGTCTACAATATATAAGAACAGTAGTGCGTACATATGTGTACTTTATATAAATAAATGTACATTTTAAAGATAGATGTTGACATTTACTTTACTTTTAGAATATTTAATTCAATTTTTCCTTTTGGGGCCATTGGGTTAGTAATTCATCATCATTTTATTTCTTTGATAATTGGAAAATTTAAATGTTTTCCAGATAGATATGTGTTTAGTGAGAGGAACCATTCCTCTGGAAGAATAAACAACCAAATCCTTTTCTTTTCCCAAGGTCTAATATCTGTGAATTCTGAGTGAGCTGGCTAAAAACAAACAAGCAAAAAACTATTGGGTAAGAGAGAGTGTTATCTTGGGGACCTCAATGTTATCAAAATTTTGCACGATACAGTAAAACTTTTTTATTTCATAATTTTATTTTATTTTATTTTTTTGAGTTGGAGTCTCACTCTGTCGCCCAGACTGTAGTGCAGTGGCACGCTCCTGGCCACCGCAGCCTCGACTTGCTGGGCTCTGGTGATCCTTCTGCCTCAGCCTTCCAAGTAGAGGGAACTACAGGAGTGTGCCACCACGCCCGGCTAATTTTTGATTTATTGTGGAGATGAGGTCTCGCCAAATTGCCCGGGTGGGTCTCGAACCCGTGGGCTCAGGCAATTCACTCACCTCAGCCTCCCAAAGCGCTGGGATTACAGGCTGAGCCACCGAGCCCAGCCTGTTTTATAATTTTAATTTGTATCTTAACATAAAAATATAAAAAATTTATTTAAAATATAATGTTCTATTTGCTAACAATTTCTAAGGCTCCCAACCCCTTTCAGATCCTTATTATTGTACAACCAAGGTTTAAAATTATGTAAATATTCATACATACAAAAGAAAAGTACAACACATATGTAAGTTGTAAAGCTTAATTGTAAAGATCCTGGAATCCACAACTGACCTTTAAACCTAGACTATCACTGATACATTGAAGCCATTTGTAACTACTCCCCATTTCATTCTTCTCCCTCTTCCCCAGAAATAGCTGCTATTCTAAATTTTATTTTTAGGGTTCCCTGTCTTTTAAAAAATCTTATCAGATGCACATGTATTTTAAAATAATCTATTGTTCAGTTTTGTTTTTAAACCTTGTAAAAAGTGTTATATATGATGTATTTGTTAATATAAACACTTTGGAGAACAGTTGGACATGCCTAGTAAAGTTGAGCATGCATGCATGTATCTGTGCTCCAGTAATCAAATCCAGATTTTATTACTAAGTAGGTGCTCTTTCATGTGACTACCAGGATGTATGTGCAAAAAGTTCATCAGAGCATTGGGGATAATTTCAAAAAGGAAAATAACACAAATAAACATTAAGAGACAAATGAATAAATAACTTATGACCTCATCACATAATGGAATAAACATAGCATTGAAAGTATGTGAACTATAAGTGGAGCTATACATATGAGTCCTAGAAAAATGTTGAAAATGACACGATAAATTGCCTCACAATTGTGAGCATCACAGTTATATTAGAAAACTACTTTCCAAGGTATTGTAGTGTAGCTGAAACAATCAGTGGTATGAAAGTAGATGATTTGGGTTTACAAACTTAACTGCATTTTTGAGCTCCACATGCTTCATCTATACATTTAGGCTTATGACACTTCACAGACTGTTTGAGATTTAAATGAACTAATAAACATAAAATACCTTTATAAGTACAAAACATTATTCAAATATTGTTTTATTTGGGTAAGTTTTATGGCTACTCTACAGTCCACCAAATTACTACTTTTCATAAAAATGTTCCCAAGTGGAGCATCAGTTTATGAGCATCTCCTTATATATTTAAAATTTGAAGATTCTTCCAGAAAAATTTTTCCAAATATTGTTAGAAAGAAAGGAAAAAAATGTTGTTGAAATGAACATGCTCCAGGTAAGTCAAAGGTTAAAATCTTTAAGGTTTAATAATTAAAACCCACAACATTTTAATAGAACTTCCTCTAAAATTATCCACTTCTTAATTAGACATCGCGTTAAAAACATATTTGTTTTAGTATTTCCCCTTGTTCATATGTAGGTTTACACTTCTAAATTAAATGGATGGTTCATATCTTAATTTCCTACTGTCAGCTTTCCTGTTGTATTTCTCCTCTTGTTTTCTGTGAGTTACATAAATGAAACTGACATTATTGCTTATATAGCAGGCATATTTTTTTGCCCCCGAATGCTGCCTTTTTGCTATTCAGTGTATCTGGATACCAACTAATGCTAAATGAAGTTTGACATGTACCCCTAAGAAACAAAACTTATAAATCGTGGCTTCAAAGGAAACCTTGAATAAATAGGACACACTGTGTCCACCCAGGCTAACATCTAACATATGCTTTAGCTTTCTGATGATGAGACAGAGCAAAATAGCCTCCAGGAAACTGCAATTGTTTATTGCTCACTTGACCAGCGTGTATTAAATACCAAGCTTTCATTCTCTTATAGTTTTTTTTAATTAAAAGTACACAAAAGTAGATTTGATCAGGTGTAGCATACTGAGATACTAGTCATTCATATTTGTACTCTGTATATAAAAGCGAAAAAGTGCTCAAAATTCACCAATAGTGGGATATATATAAGTTGTTTGAACAGATTGTTCTGGTGAGTTCACAATAAGCTGTATACTTCTCCCACTCTGTTGCGCAACTGACCCTTTTTGAAAAGATGTAGGAGCAAAGGCAAAAGCTATTGAATCAAAAGTCTCTATCCACTCTTACCCCCAGTTTTCTTATTTATTAAAAAAAACGTATGGAACCTCCACTATTTGCCAAGCATTGTGCCTGGCATTAGGGCCAAATACATTAAAGATATAGTTCTGGGTCTGTATGCTTTGAGAGAGTTCACTATATATGTGTCAGATATTTTGCCCAATGCAGGGTCTCTACTACCAACAGTGATTTACATTTGCATAGCAGAGCATGGTTTTCTAAACATTTCTTCCCATAAATCATCAGACTCAGCTTTGTGTATATACTGGGATAGGATGTTATGATCCCTTTTTTATAGGAAGGAAGAGGAATCATAACTAAAAATCTGCATGGATACTTTGGATATTGATGGGAGATCTGCAAGTAATTTTTTTTTTTGACTATAAAAAAATAACTGAGCCGGGCTCGGTGGCTCAGCCTGTAATCCCGCGCCTTTGGGTGGCTGAGTTGAGTGGATTGCCTGAGCCTGCGGGTTCGAGACCCGCCTGGGCAGCAAGACCTCATCTCTACAATGAATCAAAAAATCAGCCGGGCGTAGTAGCACATGCCTGTAATTCCGGCTACTTGGAAGGCTGAGGCGGAAGGATCGCCGGAGCCCAGCAGGTCGAGGCTGCGGTGGCCGGGAGCGGCCACTGCACTCCAGTCTGAGCGACAGAGTGAGACTCCGACTCAAAAAAATAAATAAATAAATAAATAAATAAATAACTGAAGATTACAACATCATGGCTTCTTTCAGCCACCACTGGTTTTTATGTCTGTCACATACTTTAATTAAAAAAAAAAAGCCTACTTATTCAAAGTATGTCTTTAAAAGGCAGCAGCAAGGTATCTTTCCATTTTTAGTGCATTTTCAACAAATATATTTAAATATTTTTAAGTCCACAGCAAAATATTTCAGCCATTCATTGTTCTGGGCATTGATGTTTATCTCGTAGATGCATTGAGTAGTGCCTTTTTAGCTTTTTATATTCCTTTATCATCCTAGGTTTAGTGTTCTCTAAATATGTTGCCCAGTTTCAAAAATGTTCAGCATAATAGTAGAAAAATAAAAATAAATAAATATTAAAAAATAGCCAAAGTATACTTTTATTATAATTTTATTATAGAAAATTTAAATATATAGAAAAGTAATGAGAATAGAAAACTGAACTTCCACTTTCAGCACTTACAAACTTATGGCCAGACTTTGTCTACACTGTCATCTATACACTACACACCTTCACCCCATAACAAACATTTCATCCATGAACATACATGAATATTTATTCTGTATCTTCAAAGTTAAGTGCTTCCTTTTGAGTACAGCCACACCAAAATTGTTTAACAATAATTTCTTAATACCAAATATCTGATTATGTTTGCATGTTCCCCCAGTGTCATAACTTTAATAGCTCCTGATTAAAAAATCAATCCATAAAATAGAAAAAGATCTTAGTTAAGATTCTAAATCTTTTTTAATGGGTAGGTTTCCCATTTCTCCCTTGTGTCTCTTGTACATTGGTAGTTAGACCTGTACCATTAGTCTGTTGCTGCATAAGAAACAACATTTAAACTCAGTGACTTAAACACCAGTTAATGATTTCTCATAGTTCTGAGAATGGATGGGCTCAGCTGGGTGGTTCTCACTTGGAATCTCTCACATTGTTGTAGTAAGATGGCAGCTAAGGTTGGCGTCTTCTGAAGACTTTTTTTCCCTTATGTGTTTGGTGCCTGGACTGGGAGAGCTAGAGTGACTGGGGCTTGGTCTGACATCTCTTTCCCCCACCCCGGTGACTTCTCCATATGACTAGCTTTGACTTTTCCACAGGACAGTCAGACTTGTTAGGTGGTGGCTGGCTTACCTCAATGAGTGCATCAAGATACTAAGGTGGAAATGAAAAACTTCTTTTGACCTAGCCTTGGAAATCACACAGTGTCACTTTTACCACATTCTATAAAAGTGAATCAAGGAAGTAGTCAGAAAAACAGGAGGCATAATTTATGTGGGAGAGATAGGACACCATTAGTGACTGTCCACAAGGAGGCTAGATCAAATTGTTTTGTAAAAAATGGTTTTTAAGCCGGGCTCAGTGGCTCAGCCTGTAATCCCGCGCCTTTGGGAGGCTGAGGTGAGTGGATTGCCTGAGCCCGCGGGTTCGAGACCCGCCTGGGCAGCGAGACCTCATCTCTACAATAAATCAAAAAATCAGCCGGGCGTGGTAGCGCATGCCTGTAATTCCAGCTACTCGGAAGGCTGAGGCGGAAGGATCACCGGAGCCCAGCAGGTCGAGGTTGCGGTGGCCGGGAGCGGCCACTGCACTCCAGTCTGGGCGACAGAGTGAGGCTCCAACTCAAAAAAAAAAAAAAAATGCTTTTTAGGTGGTGGTGTGAATTTCTATCACAACTCTTTTTTTCTCTTAAAAAAAAATCAGTCATTATAATCATTGCCTAGATAATTACAGTATTTCATTAGAGGTTAGGTACTACAAAAATAGTACTTTTCTAAGTCTGTTTTTCCTTCTTCATTTATTAGTTGAGTTCATTATAATTTTTCTGTGTCAATCGTTTGTTTACCCTGAGGTTCCTTGTATATAGGAAAGTCTGGATAAATGCTTGATTCTATTTATTTACTAGTTTTCATAAATAATGAGTTAGTTTTTCAGCCTCCTCCAAATGTAATGAGATTTTTTGGGGGGAGGGTTATCAACATAGACTCATATTTGTATTTGATGGGTATGTGTCAATCCATTAGAGTTATTATTGTTCAAATTGTCCCATCTCTGAGCTATGGGTACTTCCTTAAGTTGGCCCTAGGCCCTTTTGATATGCTGTCAGTGGTCTGTGATGACTTCTGTGCTATCTGCTATGACAAGATCTTCTGGTCTCATCTCAAAACGTTCCTGTCCTAGTCCTGACAGTAGACATTTCCTCCAGTAGGACTTGACTCCCTCTTGTGGAACATGGTAATTAGAGACCATAATCTATTTGCTATGAATGTTTATTGCTACTAGTTGGTTATTATTTCTAGGCCTTTCAATAGAAAAAAAGGAAAAAAAAATTCTGAAAAAGAAACTCATGATAAATTCTTAGACATAGCTTCACTTCAAACTTAGAAGTATATAGTTTTTATTTAACTTCATCAATCATACTTCCAAAAATACTATTACTGAAAATAGCTTAATTTTTTCAGTTTTGTCATTCTTGGTGTATGTGCCAGTGGAAACAGATAGACAAATTATTGTCTTTTAAAGTTACTTGACAAAATTCCTGTCATTGTGCTTATGCCATCAACTTACTACACTTCAGTTTCACTTTGCTTTAGATAATTAGGAAATTTTTTTAAAACTGTGCTTTTGTTTTCTAACTATGTAAAATACAGGGTTTCAAAGTCAAAAATAAGAGCAAAGACTATTCAAACAAGGCTAGCTTCTCTCCCTGTTTCTCCTACTCTATTCCCTTCTTCTCTTTAAAGGTAAATTTTTTAGAAAGAATTTTGGTGTATCCTTTTAGTGTGTGTATGCATATGTGCACATTATATGTACACTTGTTTTACTCTCCCTAATAGAGTGGATATTATGTTCCATAACTACAAGTCCACAAAATTTTAAAAGGTGAAATTAAAAAGCATCCAGGAAACAACTTTCATGGAATTACATTTTATAGCCATGTTAACTCTTTAGATAAAAATATATCCACTGATACATTCTTAGCCATCAATAAACCACATTTTCAAGTTATTTTTTTATAAGTGAAAATAAAATTTTATTTCCTTTCTTGGATACCACACAACAATGGCACATCCACTAGTTTTATCTGTATAGAGAGCTTAAAATTAGTCTGTGAATCTCAAATGCTATTATTATCATTATGTAAAATATGCTCTGATTTGATTAAATTTGCTAAAACCTAGTTCATATCATCTGCTTGCATTGAGTGCCAATCTGCTTAGTCAGACTAAATGCTCATGTTAATTATAGTCATTTAAATAGACGAGTCTATCTTATACAAATATATGAAACTATATACTTTTTGGTAAAATTTTGATATGCTTTATATTAGTGGTTCATTTAAGAAATAAGAGATGAAGCCAATTAATTGTAAAGTTAAGAAGTAAGAGTTTGAGGAATTTTTTGCTTTTGTTTTAAAAACATTGGGAGGACAAATGCCCCAAAAGTGTAAGCTGTTTTTAAAAGTGCTGCCTTTTGTAGCTTAAAGTAATTATCCAATGCATTTGGCCCAAAGTAATTCTTCTTCAGCAACAAAATCTTACAGGTCACATTTGGAAACAAGGGGAGAAGGAAATAACTGACATTGGAATACTGGGAAAAAAATAGGAAATAAATGGCAATAATGATTGATCTTCAGGAACTAATTTTTCTTGCTACTTTCTGGTACAACAATATAATGCCTCACAGATCTGTTGGCAGATTCCCTGCATACACATTACTGTACTCACTCTTTTTTTTTTTTTTTTTGAGTTGGAGTCTCACTCTGTCACCCAGACTGGAGTGCAGTGGCCGCTTCCGGCCACCCCAGCCTCAACCTGCTGGGCTTCGGCGATCCTTCCGCCTCAGCCTTCCAAGTAGCTGGAATTACAGGCGCGCGCTACCACGCCTGGCTGATTTTTTTTTTTTTAATTGTAGAGATGAGGTCTTGCTGCCCAGGCGGGTCTCGAACCCACGGGCTCAGGCAATCCACTCACCTCAGCCTCCCAAAGGCGCTGGATTACAGGCTAAGCCACCGAGTCCGGCTTGTACCCACTCTTAACATAATTTTTACACTTCTTTCAAGGAGATCAAGAGTCTTTGCCCAGATACATATTTAGGAAGGGGAAGAAAGAATAGATGATAATTAAATCTGTTTTGGAGTTGTTCTACAGATAACACACAGCAGCTTTCTTAGTGGAATGGAAAGCCAGCCTGGTATTATGCATCTAGCCTCGCAAGAAATAGCAGTAATAAAAATATTCCTTTAATTAAAAAGCCCCATGCTTTAGTTTCAACTACCAGTTCTACAAACAAGCCTTGGAAATAGTAGAAAAACTGTGAAACAAAGTATTTGGTGCATAGTTCTCATAAATATAACTAACACCTTGGTAGATTATATTATCTGGAGCCAAATAGATTCCTATTTCAGAATGTAAATCTTTAAACTAGTTTCATTATTACTGTTAATTCTTACTCATATCACACTTTATATTCATAAAACATTCTCCCATAAAACATAAAAGAAGATCATATATTCTCCCACAGAAAACATAAGCCACACAATACCTATTTAAAAAAAAAACAAAAAACTCAACTTCACACATTAAAAAACACATACACACACAACTAACTTCCCATACAATTTACATAACTGTTGCTCCTTTCGTGTCCAAAACCAAATACATATTCTTCCATCTTGCCTTCACTGGAAAAGTTTTACTAATATATAATTTGCTATCTATTCAGAAGAATAAGTCTTTGAGAAGAAAATATAATAATAGACAATAATGAGATGAAAGCAACTACCAGATTAAGAACAAAATTAAATAATTTGTGTTTTATATCTTTATGTCAAAGATGACTCACATGTAACTCTGAATTAACTGGGAATGGGGAATGCCAAAGCCTATCAGTAAGCCAGAAACTTCAAATTTCCTAGGAGTCTTAAATTTTCTTAATCTTTAGCCTGAAGAATACTATAATGAATGGATTTGGTGATTCATGTTTTATTTTTCCTTAAGAAGGTTGAAGTCTGACTGAAAGGTGACTAAGAAGGGGCTCTTGGGCACTTCTCTCTCTTGATAATTCTCTGTGTGCAATGCATTGTACCTCAAATCCATTTTGGTGAAAGAGAAGGTATAACTATATCATCATTAAAAAAAAAAAAAGCTAATCTGGATATAGTCAAGATATACACGTTAGATGGGGTATGATAGATCATGCCTGTAATCCCAGACTCTAGAAAGCCGAGGTAGGAGGATTACTTGAGCCCAGAATTTTGAGACCAGCCTAAGCAACATAGCAAGATCTCATCTCTACAATAAATAAATAAACAAACCTCTACAATAAATAAATAAATACATAAACAAACAAAAAATAGCCAGCCATGATGGTGCATGCCTGGAGTTTTAGCTACTGAAAAAAAAATGTTACAGATTAAATACATTATTCACTGCTCTCATTTCCGTAAGAGAATAAAATAAGCCCAATTTTTTCAATAGTTGCACCTTTAAACAGCATTTTTTTTTTTGAGTCAAAAGTCTCACTGTGTCACCCAGGCTGGAGTGCAGTGACAAAATCACAGCTTACCTCAGCCTCAACCTGCTGGGCTCAGGTGATCCTTCTGCCTCAGCCTTCCAAGTAGCCGAAATTGAAGGCACGTGCCACCACGCCCAACTAATTTTTTGACTTATTGTAAAGATGAGGCCTTACCAAGTTGCTCAAGCTGGTCTCGAGCCCCTGGGCTCAGGCAATCTTCTTGCCTCTCTCCCAAAATGCTGGGATAACAGACGTGAGCCACTGCACTCAGCCCAACAACATTTTTAAAAACAGATAATAGTACATGCTAGTTGTAAGAAATATGTTGTATGGAAAGATTGATATTTATTTTTACCTTTTTCCTCTGTCTTGTATATTTCTTTTTCTCATCGCACCTTTGGTTAAAATTGGTATTGTTATGATCCTTAAATATGAGAAAAGAGGTAGAAACATATTTCTTCACTCAATTATGTCAATTTTTAAAGTAGCAAAACCTATTTACTTACTTTTATTAATTTATTTTCATTTCAATAGCTTTAGGGAGAACAAATAGTGTTTCGTCTAGGCTTTAAGTGTACCCCCCACTCACCCCTGTGCACATTGTACCCCATGGGTGATTTTTTTTCTGTCTCTTCCTTCCCTTCCCCTTCTGAGTCTCCGTTGTCCATTATACCATTCTCTATGTCTTTGTGGGTTCTTGGTTAGCACTCACTTATAAGTGAGAATATGTGGTGTGTGGTGTTCTGTTCCTGCATTAGTTCACTTAGAAGGATGTTCTCCAATTCCATCCAAGTTGCTGCAAAAGACATTATTTCTTCTTTTTTTTTGTTTTTAAGATGCCAAAATTTTAATTTGCCTCAACCAGAACATTTGAAATACATTTCAAAGTCTATTTTGGTTCACATTTAATGGTGGACAACATTTCAAGCCAATATATTGGCATTACAAGATTGTTGAACTTTAGTGTAAAAAGACCTTCTTGAATCAGTGGTGCGATATTATTATCATTTTTTTTATTTTAAAGATGTGTGGTACAATTCAGGATTAGGTATACAAATGATCATTGTACAGGTAAAGTTTGGGCCTCACTTTGGTCCTCTGGCTTGAGATCAGGTACGCTTATTGATGAGGTGTGCCTCTCTACTCCCTCCCCAGCAATTTCCCACTACTGCCAATGACTTTCTTACAGCATTATGATAATTGTTCAGGGTCCACTTATGAATGAGGACATGTGGTACTCAGTGCTTTTTTTCTGTGATAGATCACTGAGTATTACAGACTCTAAATCCATCCAAGTTGCTGCAAAGTTCATAATTTTGCCCTTCTTTATGATCATGTAGTATTCCATCATGTATATGTACCACATTTTAAAAAATCCAGTCTACTTTCAATGGGCAGCACAGTTGGTTCCATGTTTTTGCTATTGTAAACAGTGCTGCAATAAACATGCGTGCACAGGTATCTTTTCTGTAGAATGATTTTAGTTCCTACAGTATATTCCCAGAAGGGGGATTGCTGGGTTGTATGGGAGGTCGATTTTTAGATCTTTTAGGAATCCCCACACTGTTTTCCACAGAGGTTGTACTAGTTTACACTTTCTCCAACAGTGTAGAAGTGTTCCCTTTTTCCCGCATCCTCTCCAGCATTTGCTGTTTTTTGTTATTGATGATGTCCATCCTGACTGAAGTTAGGTGGTATCGCAGTGTAATTTTTTTTTTTTTTTTGAGTTGGAGTCACACTCTGTCACCCAGTATGGAGTGCAATGGCATGCTCACAGCCACCGTAGCCTCGATCTGCTGGGCTCAGGCAATCCTGTAGCTGGAGCTACAGGCACACACCACCACGCCCGGCTAATTTTTTTTTTTAAATTTATTGTAGAGACAAGGTCTCACCAAGTTGCTCAGGCTGGTCTTGAATCCCTGGGCTCAGACCATCCTCTTGCCTCTGCCTCCCAAAGTGCTGGGATTGCAGGCATGAGCCATTGCACCTGGCCTTAGTATAGTTTTAATTTACATTCTTTGATTATAAGAGAGGCTGAGCATTTTTTAAAATCTATCTGTTGGCTGCTTGTATGTCTTCTTTTGAGAAGCGAAAAGACATTATTTCATTCTTTTGGCTAGCTGAATAGTATTTCGTGGTGTATATACAGCACATTTTCATTATTCACTGATTGGTCGATGGTCATTTAGGTTGATTTCACATCTTTGGAATTGTGAATTGTGCTGTGATAAACATGCGGGGGTTCAGGTGTCTTTTTCATATAATGACCTCAGTTCCTTTGGGTAGATACCTGATAGTGGGATTACTGGATCAAATGGTAGATGTACTTTTAGTTCTTTGAGAAATCTCCATACTGATTTTCAGAGAGGCTGTACTAATTTACACTTCCACCAACAGTGTATTAAGTGTTTCCTTTTTCCACATCAATGCCAGCATCTATTGTTTTTTGATTTTTTAATGATAGCTATTCTCTCTAGTATAAGATGGTATCTCATTGTGGTTTTGATTTGCATTTCCCTAAGGATGAGTGATGTTGAACATTTTGTCATAGATTTGTCAGTCATTTGTGTATCTTCTTTTGAGAGATGTTTGTTCATGTTTGTTCACTTTTTAATAAAGTTATTTGCTTTTTACTTGCTCCCTTGTTTGTCTTCTTTGTAGATTCTGGATATAAGTTTTTTGTTGGATGTATAGATTACAAAATATTTTCTCTCATGCTGTAGGTTGGCTATTTGCTCTTTTGATTATTTCTTTTGCATGCAGAAGCCTTTTAGTTTAATTAAGTTCCACTTATTTATTTTTAGCTTTGTTACCCTATTTATTTATTTTAGAGTCAGTGTCTCACTATGTTGCCCAGGCTAGACTTGAACTCCTGGGCTCAAGCAATACTCCTGCCTTAGCCTCTGGAGTAGCTGGGACTACAGATGCATGCCACTGTATCCAGCTTAAGACCCTATATTTAAAAAGCTAAGCATAAACATTATTAACACATACATAATGAAATACTCATACAATTTAGAGTAATATTTAAACTAATATAAATATCTAGATGCAATTAAATACCTCACTCACTAAAGTTTAATTATTTCAATTTGTTACATTTCTTATTTAATGTAACCTTGGTCCTCCCTTCTCCACCCCACCCTAAATGTGGGTAGAATTAATCACCCTATAAATTTTAATGGGTGATAACTTGGCTATCTTCTTTCCTTTTATGTGATTACATATCTCAGTTCATCAAGCCTTTAATTGCATCTAGGTATAAGTGAGGGCCTTCTGTGTGCCCGGTGGTTGTCTATGATTGGACTTTTCTTGCTCTTCTTCCTCCCGCTCCTCCACCGTCAAGTTTTAAGGAGGCACTTTCCCCTCATTATTTGTATTTTTTGAGCTATAAACTTCAGATTGCTTACCCGCTATTAATTCTCTTTGAATTGTGTCATTTTAGCCATTTTTTCACAAGTATTGAACTTGAAACTTTAGAGATATCAATAGGGGATGATATTAGTAGCTCTTTAGTTGAAATTATTCTGCTGGCTGCAACAGGAGTTACTTGAGAGCAGTGCCGCCCCGAAACCAGATAACCAAAGTCAGAAATTCCTAGCATACTCAACAAAGCTTTAATAGGGACTTAGAAAGACATTGAGTAGTGGAGGTCTTGGGGAAAAAATAAATTTCCACCTCAAGGACCTCTATTTGATATAAAAATCATGTTTTGTTTAGAACTAGACAGAGTCACAGCCATAAAAGTTTTCAAATTTATGCTAAGAAAGAGCTGTGGTGTTTTGCACTGGAGAGAAGTCCCTGTGTGCCAAAAGAGCTTTGTCAGCAGGTGGGACCTAACAGCCCACCTTTATCCCAGTCTTTCAAGTTGTTCCCCACCTTCTGTAAGAAGGGAAGTTTCCTTGGGCTGAAGGAAGCAGCAGTCACTGAGCATGAAGTGTTTCAGTAGATTGTGATCACTCATTGCTTCATTTTATTTGTGTCCAGGATAAAACGGGCATCTTCTAGAAAATGACATACTACTGTAGTTCTGAGGAGCACTTGGCTAGCTTGTGGTGGTCTCCGTATGTACATTCGGTTAATTTGTTAAAGGGAAGTAATGAAAAGCTGAGCAGTCTTTTTCTCCCCCTTAAACTCAAGCTGATTTCTGGAGAAATGTTGGAGAATACCCTGGAAGCAGTATTTGAATTCTAGCTTCATGTTTCTGCTGCTAAAGCTGCAACTCCTGAAATTGTAGGACTTCTTCACCAGTCTATATCACACAATCCAGCCTTTTAGCCCATTGAGGATTCTGATTCTGTCAGTAAGGCCTCAGGTTTGGATCTTATTATTCTTAGTTGGCTTTGATAATTCTGTCCTCCAAAAGTTTTTGGAAAATCCCAAGATAAAAAAAAAAAAAAAAAACTTTCATGTAAACACTGCTGAATTTCCTGATGTGTGATTATTGGGAAGAAGTTGACTGTTGACATGTGATACTTCTGAATTTGAGTGTGCCCATGATGGATCTAGGCTTATGCTATATCATTGCCACATCTGTGTAAACTCTAAAAATGAACATCAATACTTTCTATATTTTCTTTTGTTAATTCCCTATTCTGTTCTTCAAGATTCATGTTAATGTTATAGTCTTGGGATACTTGCAACAACTATAAAGGAAGCAACATTTTGACAAATTGAAATAACCTATAGATTTCTATATTTCTAGATATGATAGTATATGAGCACTACCTACAAATCAGGCAGTGCGATAGATACTGGAGGTATGCAGACTAACATGAAATATTTTTTTTCCTCAAAAAACTCTTTGACTAAAAAGAGAATACCAACAAGGAAACCAGTGATTTACAGTCACATGTGAGAAGTTCTGTGAGAGTCATCTAATGTGGATGTGCATGGGGAGTCTAGGAGAGCTTCTTGAAGTAGCGATACTTTGTTGATTTTTAAAAGTAATATGGCCAGGGAGAGTCAGTAGGGAGGTTGTTAAAGGGGATATAGTGACCAAAGGCATGCAGGCATATGGAATACAGCAAACAGTTGTATGGAATTTGAGGGTAGGGTGGTGAGGAGAGGCACACAGTAGCAGAGAGGGCCTGGATCATGGAGAACCAAGCACGCTATGTTGAAGAGTTTAGTTTGAATTCTGTAAGCAATGGGCATCCAGTGAATGAAAACAACATTTGATACAAGGAATTTAGGATCCAGAAAACATGTTTGGCTGATTGATGCCAGAGTCTTGAATAGGATCTTATGCAGATTTGAAGGAACTCCAGACCAGAGAGAGAAGGTGAAGTGCCCAGGTAAGAGAAAGTGTAACCCATGGGGCAGTACCTTCTTTGCTTACATTTACTGGGGGGGAACTCCAGCATCCACTACATAGATTTTCTTTTTCTTTCTTTCTTTTTTTTTTTTTTTGGTTGATTGTCTTTGTGGCTTGCCTCTTTGTATAGCTTCCCTTTCTGGTCTTTTGTTAGATCTTTCATTTGGAAGTGAATTAATAAATTAATGTCAAGTGTTTCCAAATTCTGTTTAAAGAATAATCTAGATTTTTTAAAACTTCAGTAATATGGGCTTTAAAAAAATCTGTGGTTGCCCAACTGGTTTATGTCAGCGTTTTGGAAAGAATATCAGTCTTTAAAGCGGTGTTAGAGATATAAACCCTCTGGGGAGTGAAGAATGCCTGGTGCATGCTAATTTTGTACTTATCCAGGTGGAAGAGGGAGAGGAATAGCCAAAGCTATAGATAGAACAAAGGCATGTCAATTGCAACCTGGTCGCAGTTTGGGCTTAGCTCTCCTCACCAATCCCCTATCAGGATATTGGTGGTTTATTTATTTATTTTTAACTTGTATCATATTAAGATCTTAATTTGACAAATCGCGTTTTGATTTATAGTCTGTGCTTTTGGCATGTGCTTTAATGCCATTAGCCAACTCTAGACGCATACTGAATTCATTATGTACCTTATGTATGTAAGTAGTAATACTTCCTTTTAATGAACATACGGTCACATCAAAGTGCTGTGAGGTTGTTTTACAAAAGCATCTTTGTGCAGTGCTCCTCAGAAGTTTTGAGACGTGTGTTAAGTTGAAGACTAATATGCTGTATTTTAAGTTGTATTTTAATGGAGTAATATATTATATTGTTGCCTTCTCTTTAAGGTGAATAGATTGTCATATTCTGTTCGCGTCTTTAATTCTTAGGCTTAGATCTTTAATTAGAATTCAACATTTTCAACATGCAAAATTTTTGTTTATGACCAGATGATTAAAAATTCATGAAGTAAAATTGACTTATAATTTGTACACTGAACTATGATATTGATTAAAAAGTAGAATAAGTAACTCTTTTTCTTATTTTCTATAGGTAGTAAGAAATTCACAAAATCTACTTATAGCTGTATGTGGCAGCACTAAACCTTGATTATGTCCACTAAAAGGTTTCTTGTCCATAAAATGTGGACACTCTTCAAAATGTTTAAGGGCAAGGCTCTTCCAAGGCAGGTTGGTAGAGGCAGAGAAGTGAAGCAGCAGTAAGCAGGACTCAAGGTCTAGCCTGTTTGAGCAGGCTGAAACTTAGTCCAAACTGCCTGTCTCCGCTAACTAAGCAATCTTTTTTTTTTTTTTTTTGAGTTGAGGTCTCACTCTGTCGCCCAGACCAGAGTGCAGTGACATACTCATGACTCACCACAGCATCCACTTCCTGGGCTCAAGCAGTTCTTCCACCTCAGCCTCCCAAGTAGCTAGGACTACAGGTACACTTCAAGTAGCTAGGACTACAGGTACACTTCACCATGCCTGACTAATTTTTTGCTTATTTTTATAGAGACGAGTTCTTGCTATGTTACCCAGGCTAGTGTCGAACTCCTAGGCTCAAGCAGTCCTCCCTCCTTGGCCTCCCTAAATGTTGGGATTACAGGCGTGAGCCGCCATGCCAGACCCTGACTAGGCCATCTTGATATCCGTCCACTCCACATCAGTGTGTGGGAATTTGACCATGGGTCTGAACAGGGTAACAATTATTTTGAGTGAAGTGGTTTGTGGAGTCAATGCATGACAGTAGCTTGAGGATTCTTTGAGAAGAGAGGAATCTACGGTGGATACTTGGCCTTGATAGAGGCTACTTGAGGGAAGGGCTAAGCAGGATGTCAGAGCTTTGACCAAGCAAGCAGAGACGAGAGCAGAGTTCTAGTTCAAGTAGGAACACAGAGTGCAAACCAGATTCTGGGGCAGAGACTCATGTTGGTGTATTTGGTGAGAAAGACTGCAGCCTGGTGAGCACCAGGAATTCCCTTGGTAGGGATTCCCTAAAGGCAGCTAACAGTTTATGGGCAGATAATAGTTTCTTGAGGGATGGGACTTCGTACATACTGCAGGGTGTGGTCCTGATTGACTCAGGAACCACATGGGACTGAGCCAGCAGGTTAAAGGCAGTCAGTAATTTTAACAGGTTGAGGGCACTTTGTCTCAGAAGCTAATATAGACTTTCTTTGACAATAACCGTGAACCATCATTTCCAGGAAGACTTTGAGAACTGCTGGGAATATGGGCAAGAAACCCTAGTCATTGAAGCCTGGTATTTGATTTGGTTTACTTTTCATTTTAAAACAAAAGTAAAAACTTTAGTAATAGTCATGCTTTAGTACCAACTTTGTATTTAAAAGTTGATAGTAAAACTAATGAATATGTTTTCAATTTGGTGTGACATTGTGTAACTTCTAATTTTTTAATTATCTTTTAATTTTTTTTTTTTTTTTTTTTTTGAGTTGGAGTCTCACTCCATTGCCCAGGCTGGAGTGCAGTGGCATACTCACGGCCACCCCAGTGTCAACCTGCTGGGCTCCAGCAATCCTTCCACCTCAGCCTTCCAAGTAGCTGGAACTACAGGTACCATGCTCAACTAATTTTTTAAATTTATTGTAGAGATGAAGTCTCGCCAAGTTGCCCGGGCTGGTCTGGAACCCATGGGCTCAGGCAATCCACTTACCTTGGCCTCCCAAAGTGCTGGGATTATAGGCTAAACCACCAAGCCCGGCCATCTTTTTAAATTATAGGAAATGATTAGAAGTATGAGAGTGTGATTCATTTTTTTTGTTAGGTTTTACATTTGAGTCTTGCTGCTTTTACCATTTATTGCCCAGCATTTCAGAAACAAGGAGAAAATTTTTGCCATTAATTGAAAAGTTTTGGGTGAAAGAGTTGTTTTTATGGCACTATTTAATTTTAATCTATATAATAGTTTATCAAAAATGAGTCTGTAGCCTATTTATTAAATTATTTTATTTTTAAGCTTTTATAGTTTATTGAGTGCAGATTTGAATCAAATTGTCTAAAATATTAGAAGTGTCTTTCTCAAATATAAAGGGCATTGATTACATCTACAGTTAATTTTCTCTCCACTTCTATCCCAACCTCTCGGAGAGTAAGTTTTGTTTTAAATTTTTACATGCTTTATATTGACACATTTGTTGGTTTAAAAAATATGGCAGTAGCATCCGGCATAGTATTTGATGTAAGTGGCTGCAATTTGACATAATTTTATCAATAATATATTATGTGTGAACTTTCTTTTCATTTTTTTTATCTGGGAGATAGCAGATATTCTACTAGTTGTTAGGAGAGAGTGAAATTAAGCTTATTCTCATAGTATTTGCACCTCAGTCTTCTGCCTCAGCATGTGACCTTGGCTGTAAAGATTTAGAACAGCTGTTTTGTCATCTCCCTTAAGGCGACTGGGCTCTGGTAAATTGATTGGCACTAACCCAACTCACAGCCTATTGAATTATAAATTGATTACTTTAGACAACAAATAGTTTAACACCTTTCTATGTGCCAATACCAGGCATTGTTGCCCTTGCAGGATATGAACTCTGGGAGTGATGACAGGGCTAGAACTAAATTCCTGACCTTTATTTATTCATTCTATGAGAAGTGAAGCATCCATGTAAATTAGATGACTCAGCTTGCTGTTAAAAAAAAAAATCCAGTAAGGCAAACCTATTTGAATAACCAAATTAAGATCAGGACCTTGATTTGTAACTATACAGTTCAAGCAGAAGCAATTGGATATTTCTGCTAAAGCTTAAAACAAAGATATCTTTGTCAAGTGAGCCTCAATGTTTTGTTTAAAAGAGAGAGTTAAATTTTGGCTTTCCATTTCTTCTTTTTTAAGAGTTTCAAGCCCCAAATACAATTTACAAATAAACACTGAACCTCAGTTGCTGAGGGATATTATTCTGATAACTGAGGAGTGTTTATGACTCAGATATTGTATGAAAGGCTATCTCCAACCAGAGAGGGAAGGTAAATTTAGTAGAAGGCAATCTTTGTTAATGATAATAGCTTCATTCTTAAAATGCTTTGAGGTTTACAGGTGCTTTTACATAAGCTTGAATTGGATCATTTCAATGACTCCAGAGAATCAGTACAGAAGTCGATGTTAGCTCTACTTCATAGATGAAGAAGCAGACTGTTGAGGAAAGGGATGTGCCCATAAACCTGAGTTAGTAGGTGGTGAGCTGGGTTCGTAGGTAGTGAGCAGGCATTCGGAATCTACAGTCCCTGTGCTCTCTGTGAGTGGCCAGAAGTTAGCCTGCTTTCATGTAAATGCCCTAGTACACATTTTGTCCCCCCCAGACAATCAGGATGCTGGTTTCAGGTTAGACTGATTTGATAACAATTCGATAAGGTGTGGAATCTCCCTGTGATTAGAGAGAGAAATCTGATAAGTTACAGGACTCACCATGAAACAGATAAAGGTTCTCTCAAAAGGCTGCTTTTAGCTGGAATTCCCCAGCTTGTCTTTAGCACATGGTTGCGTGTATTTATTATGTAGCTCACACTCGGAATCACCCCTGGGGCAGACTGAGCCAGTGCAGCGTTTTGTAAAAAGTTGTGTGCATGTACTTACAAACAGATGCGGAAAGGAGGACTGAAAGGATGGTTCTATGTAAGCGAAGAGGTTCACTTGGCTTTTGCCAGTCCTTTTAGGAAAGGTGGTTTCATTACATTAAGAAGCTGCTTTTGACTTATATCATTAGGATTTTGAGTGTTCAGTTGGCTTATTTGACATGTTGTGGTTGCAATTTATAAAATTGGTAGAGCTGGAAGGACCTGAAGAGATAATCAGCTTCAACTTTGTGGCTTGAGCAGTGAAGAAACTGAGGCACAGGTGTTAGCACTTGCCCAAGTTTTCAGTTGCTGGCAAAAAAAAAAAAAAAAAAAAAAATCTGGCCGACTTAAGGAGAAAATGAATTTTTTGCGAGGACATTGTATAGCAAGGAGAGATGCTGGAAAGGCAGAAGACCTAATTTGAAAAATAAGGGGTCAAAAATAATTTGTAGCAACCAGAGCCACAGGCAAAATCCTGTCCATGAACCAGTATATGGAAGATTTTATTGCTGATTTTTGCACGTCACATCTTGCTGTTCCATCGCTGCTGACGTCTATATCACTGCCACCCTCTAGAAATGGAATGGGACCACTGCCACTGCCACCACCTTTGGATTGGAGGTACCTTGGGTCACTAACTCTAGATTGAAATCTGTGTCGAGAGCATCTGATTGGCAGAGCTAGGTTAGAGGCCTATGTCTCAGGCGACCCTTTTTTCTTTGCTGTAGGAGAGTAGACTGCTTCTCTGCAAGGTTTATAAGATGGTGAATGGATGTTTAGATGCTAGGAAGCGAAACCAAACCTAAACAAAACACCAGATAATCATCTGCTATGAAAATACACCCAGTTAGTGGCTGTTTAAGGGATTAGAACTTGGGCTTTCTGACTTTTCCCAGGATACAAAATTTATAGCTAGTGTTGATTTCCTTTATAAAAACTGGCAGAGGCTCCCTGGTCTTTAAAAGAAAGTCCTCTGGATTAAGATTTAGTAATTCTAATATTTTTTTGACCTCTCTTTTCCCATCAACACTCTAGACTTAAAAGCATTCTCCTGTCTTTCTATTCTTTGTGACATGCAGGAAAAAATACCTTGTTTTTCAGTGATAAAAAGAGAAGAGACATGGAGAAACAAGAACAAACAGTATTCATTAAATGCTGAGATTAGAGATAAGTTGTTACACATTTCAGAAAAAATTTGCAAGACTGATGAGCAATAAAGCCATTTAGAACTGGCAAATATTCAGGGCTCTTTTTTTTATTGTTTTGACTTCTTTTTAAGAACTTTAGGCAGTAAGTATATCTTATAAAGTATAAAATAGCCTTGTCTTTCCAGTATTTTTACCTTGTAATAATAATAGTTATTATTTGTTGAGATAATACCCATCTCACTTCTTTCTCGCAATACCTCTGTTTATCCCATCATCATTCCCCCTGCATAGCTGAGAGAATGGAACCTTAGATGAAGCGACGAGCACGAGATTGGTAAACTTAAGTATGTATTCCTGTGAAAGAAGCTTTGTAAATCTTCCTGTAATTTAAAAGAGAAAAGAAGTTATGTCTAGAGAACGGTGTTTGGTGATATTTTAGGAAAATTGTAGAAGAAAGCGAAAGGAAGTGTGTGAGGAAATGGAAACATTTTTGGGAGCATGTGAAGTCTCCAAGTTAGACTGTAAACATGCACTTGTATTCAAGTGTCCTCTTTCCATTTCTGTTCTCCACGGTGATACTTAGCTAAGTGCCTGGCACATAGTAAGTGTTCAGTAAGTATTTGCCAAATGAATTAATTTCAAGCATCTGCAAGACAGTTGTTTGTTTGTTGTTTTTGGTTAAGATGCCGTGCTGCCTAGATTGATGCTGTTTGTGAAGAAAGACCTTTACTCTCAAAGCCAGACATTCCTTGAAGTCTTATCAGTAAAGGAAGCTTACCAGGGGTGTTTAGGCCACATAACTGTATAGTTTATAAAAGAGTCCCTGTAGTATGTCTTACTTCCTGACTTTCCGACTTTGTTTCAGTTTATTTTTGTCACATTGCTCCCTTTACCCTTTTCTTCCTTAAAAATATAAAACACTATTTTTTTGGCTCTTGCTAGGAGAGAATTGATTGTCTGGGAGTACGCACAAGGAATCATTGTAAATTAATGTGTAGAACATTTTTGTATAGAAATAGCTAATGAAGACCCAAAGCATTGTGTTGTTTGCAATTTAAAAATGGTTCTACCTTTTGTTCAACTTCGCTGGATTTCTAAATGTCTGAAAAGTGGAAATCTTACTCCTCATTAGATTCATTTAAAACTTTTTCAATAAAGGAAAGTCTTGAGGGTATAGAAACTTTGTGTACTTAAATATGTCATGTTAAGGAACTTCACAATATTTCGTTTACATAGGGCCAAAGACTGCAGATCCACCCTTGATTGCTAATTATTAAGATTGTAAATAGCTTATTTGAGAACTTAGGGTGAGACAAAAGAAAGCTGAAAGAACAAAAGGGCCAAGATAATGAAAAGGATATTGTGAAGAAAAAGGCCTGGCAGAATTATGATGCAGGTCACATCCTGTGCCTGCATTTAATTGTACCTTTGTATTTAATAATAAAAATGATTACATATTCAGTGCTAACAGGTGTCCCTTCTTGAGAATTGTAGCATAGATAGGTGACAGCAAATTACTCCAATTCATAAACCTGGAATAGTGTCCTTTTATTATGAGTTTCACTGGTCTAACTAGAAGACATTTTCTGCAAAAATGTACATCAACTCAGGAAGATTTTTAAATATAGCTCCTCATTTAAATATATATATAACACAGGTGAATACTTTAAGGAATAAATAAAATTAAAAACACATTTTGTAGGCACTTAACACATTTTGATTAAGCTAATGCCATAGTCACATTTCTGATACTTTTTATATCATATAAACTTTGGATGTAATTGCCTATTAGCGCAGTGATTTAGGTAGTCTTGCTGTAGGAACTTTATTGCCTTCTCTATGCATTTTCTCTACTGCTTGCTTATCTTGATCATTTTCCCTATCTGCTCTGTCCAAAATATACCCCCTGTACTGGAGATTTGCTCTCCCTGCCTCCTATAGAAGGAAAAACCCTCTACTGCCATTACTGCAATTGTAATTATCTTATAATTTATTTTACTTGATTTTATCTGTTATCCCTACTAGAATGAGGTTTCATACAGCAGAGATTAAGATAATCTTATTCTTTCTACTCATGACAAGCACCATGACTGGCTCGTAAGATGTACTCAATAGATATTTGTTAAAGGGATGAGTTAATTTGCCACTTGCTGTCTTAATCATATATCAAAACCTTGCTGCCCTAAATTTATTACTGGCCTCCTCTTTTTGCTTATGTTTTCCACCAAAGATTTTTGTGATAGAAGACATCCTATGAGGGGTTGGGGTCTATTCCTAGAATCTTTAAGTGTTGAGCACATTTCATGTATTTGACCAATCTCTGAATATGTTCTATAGCCATGTACATTCATTTAATCATATTTGAAGATCTTTTAGGTAGCAAGTCTGTGGTAGGTGCTGGGGAATCAAAATTGAATAAGAAGCACTCCATTTGTTTGGTAACATATTGTTAAAATTGTCTGTCACTATGTCTATTTGGTTGTCCATTATAAACCCAGTTCCAGCCGGGCTCGGTGTCTCAGCCTGTAATCCCGTACCTTTGGGAGGCTGAGGTGAGTAGATTGCCTGAGCCCGCGGGTTCGAGACCCGCCTGGGCAGCGAGACCTCATCTCTACAATAAATCAAAAAATCAGCCGGGCGTGGTAGCGCATGCCTGTAATTCTGGCCACTCGGAAGGCTGAGGTGGAAGGATCGCCGGAGCCCAGCAGGTCGAGGCTGCGGTGGCCGGAAGCGGCCACTGCACTCCAGTCTGGGCGACAGAGTGAGACTCCAACTCAAAAAATAAAAAAATAAAAAAATAAACCCAGTTCCTAGCACAATCCTTGGCATGTTAAAAGCATTCAATAAATGAATGACTGTTGACTGCAAGTGTTTAGAAAATAGTTTTGCTGTAATAGATGTATCTATAAAGTGCCATAGAAACACAGAAGTGGAAAGGCCATTATGTCGAAAAGGAGTCAGAAATGGTTTCATAAAGAAGGATTAAAAGTTGAAGAGCTCAACAGATTGGGTAGAATGTTCCATGGAGTGAGGTTAACATGAGCAAAAAGTCAGAGGTGTGAAAGTGCAAAGTTTTATTTGAGGTTGGGCAATATGGTCAGTTTAGGATGAGTGTGAAGGGGTAGTAGGCATTGAGGTTGTTAGAATCTTGAATTCCCTCATTCAGATACCCAATGCACTAAATAGCTGTTGTGGCACAAATCAATCACCTTTTATTTGTAGCATTTCTAAACAAAAATGAATTGCGTTCTAAACAACCATCTTAGAATACAGTTTTAAAAATAGAACCTGTTTATTAGATGGGACTAATTTTAGTAGAAAATTGGCTACATTGCCTCTATAAGTTATCTGTTGCTATAATTCTACATAACAAACAACCACAAACCTTAATAACATAAAAATACTTAGTGTTTATTGTGTATGCATTGGAGTGGTCCTCTAGGTGGCTCTTCTGATCATATCTGGAGTTGGCTGAGCAATTCTCTGGTCCCTGCTGAATTTGCACTCACCAATTGCCTCTCATCTTTCTCTTCATACAGGCAGGCTAACATGGACATGTCTTTTTCATGGCATTGGCAGAGGACAAGAGCACAAACAGAAACACACAGGTGCTCTTTTGAGCCTCTGTTTTATCATGTTTGCTAATATTCCATTGACCAGAACAATTGTGCATGCTTGTGTCCAGAGAGAGTGGGAGAAGACACTTTGAGAACTCATGGTAAAGGACTTGACTACAGAGAGACATGAAGGATTATGGTGATTTTTCCAGTATACTACTTAGCCCATATAAGCTAATCAAATCCTGGCCATGTGCAGTGGCTTGCACCTGTAATCCCAGAGCTTTGGGAGGCTGAGGCAGGGGGATCACTTGAGCCCAGGAATTCAAGGTTGCAGTGAGCTGTGATCTATGATTGTGTAGCTGCACTTCAGCCTGTGGGACAAAGAGAGACCCTAACTCTAAAAAACAAAACAAAACAAAATAAAAAAACAAAAACTACCTAATCAAATAAAAATTTAATTATACATATTTTTAGTTCTAATGGAAGAGTATGATTTCTCTTTTTTCCCCCTGATTTCCTTCATGAAGCATCTATCTTTTGAACTTTATTAATGCCCTTTCTGTTTTAGACATGCTGGGAGCAAAGTCAGAGAAACCAGAAATGGAGAAAAAGTTGAAATGAAATCTTGAAAGGGATAGTAACTATTAAAGATTAGCCATTACACACATTGTATAATTTTAGAGGTACTTAGTTCCTGTCCTTTTATAGGACACTGAAGCCTAGAGATTACAGTGCATCCTGTTAGTAACACACCCAAAAGTTGCAACCCCATCATTCCTAGCCCAGAACCATCCTCCACCATTTCTTTTAATGTACATTCTCCCTACACCTCTCCGTGTGCCTCCCTGGAGCCCGCCACTCCTCATACAGATAATCACTCTTATAAATGATTTACTTTTGAAAGTTGCATTGTTGTCACAATTCACCATGAAGATTATCTCGTTCTGAGTTTTCCTTTTTGAGCTTTCACATCATATGTCCTTAGAGCAGGATTTAATGATCCCCTTATGTGTGCATGTACAGACACCTATTTTGCTCTGCTTTTACCTTCGCTCTTCCTATCAAACAGGGAAATTTTAAATATCATGGTTATATGAAATCAGCTTGAGTTTGATAGGTTAGCCTTTGAATCAGCTTTGCCAGAACTTGAAGGGGAAGCTAGCTGCCTGAGAGGTCATTGTGACACTGTCAGTCTGCTACAATGAAGCTTGCAGTGTGGATTTTGTTAGAAATGAGATGAAAGCTTTAGGGAGATGTTCTTTCATTCAAGCATTATTTTCCCCCTAGCTAGAAGTAGTCAAAATCAAAGTGATTGTATAAGACTCAGGTTAGAGCACAGGAAGATAGAAGGAAATATTCTCAACATTTCAACAGTGACAAATTTTATTGATGATGAAGTTATGAATAGGTGTTATTTTAATTAAGAACCATTCATTCTAGCAATTAGACTTTCTCAAACTGGCAGGTAGATATCAGAAAGATAGGGCTGTGCACAGTAAAGGGTCATTTAGAAGTATGCTGAATTAAAGGAAAGATTGTATGTAGACTTTCAGAGCATCACAGAATTTTAGACCTGAAGGAACAGAAAAATGCCAGGTAATTTGTTACCTGAGTTCTTTTCATATTTACTCATTCTTTATACTCTTAACACATTCAATGATTATTTCTCTTCTCTCAGCTATTTTGTGTATGATCTTAGTTGCCAAACTTTGACTCTGTGGAGAGCAATATTGCTGTGTCTCCTACGTATTTATATTTGAGGTCTACCTTTTAGATGGTTACATTCTACAATATGTGTGGTCATGCAGTTTTCACTTAAGATGTCTCACTATCCTGTGTGCAAGACCATTGAGGAGTAAGACAAAATCTCTACTACCACTAGCCTTTATTCTTTTTGGTGGGTAGATTTTATATTTTGTTTCTCTAAACAAGGGAAAACAGTTATAGTTCCACCTCTTATGTGCGCCTCCTCTCTTATGAGTTGTAAGCTCAGTATGTGCACATATGTAAAATTTCAAGTGCAAAAGAGAACAGAGTAGGAAACAGATTTTCATAGTCCCCGTCTGGGTCCTTGTGTAAGTGCCAATGTAAAGCTATTCACTGATCAGTAAAAAAACAGTATAATGTTGCCTGGCTCTAAGGAAACGGATTTGAAAATCTAAACTTAATAAGCAGATCAATTGGGTGGGGGTTTGTGATTATTGTATCACATTCCAATGACATGCAGTGTTGTCAAAAACTTTTTTCTCCAAAATTAGAATTACAGGAGGCATAGATACCTTTCAAAATGTCAGGAAAAAGGGTTGGGGAAATTTAGTTAAGAATAATGAAAATATATCACTCATATCCCAGGAAGCATACAGTACGAGCATCTGGGTATTTCAGGGTAAAGGGTAAATTTAGTGTGAGTAGGAGAGGAGAAGGAGAAGGAGGTTCACACTGCATTCCAGGAGGTAAATGGATTAAGCCGAATATCTGGAAAGAAGAGGGTTGCTGAGTGGAGGTGTGAGCCCCACCCAGGGGCAGGTCAAATTACTGGTTCCTCAGTTTTTAGGAGCTAATATTAGCTGTGCTTGCATGTCCTTGTAAAGCAAGTGGCAACTTCTGGGATAAGTCCTGAGTGAACCATTTATAACCATTTCTGCTTTATTCCTTATATTTATTCGACATGATTATAAGGCCTAGTCTGGAGTTAAATTCAGATTTTATACTTTTCAATCCTCCTCAGATTTCTTGTCATCAACTTTCTGAAATTTCTTTAACAAGAAACAAAATATTTTTCTTTTTTTTGAGTTGACGTCTCACACTGTCACCCAGGCTGGAGTGCAGTGGCATGTTCACGGCCACTATAGCCTCGACCTGCTGGGCTTAGGTGATCATTCCACCTCAGCCTTCCAAGTAGCTAGAATTACAGGCACTCACCACATTGCCCAGTTAAATTTTTTGATTTATTGTAGAGACAAGGCCTCACCAAGTTGCCCAGGCTGGTCTTGAACCCCTGGACTCAGGCAATCCTCTTGCCTCGGTCTCCCAAAAATATTTCATTGCATAGTGTGATATAAGACTTCCAATACCTGTTTGTTTAACACACTGAATAGAATTTCACTAAACTCAACATTTATTAGATATCTATTCTGTACCTGGTACTAACAAGAAAAAAAATGATGAAGAAATAAGACTTTTTGCCATCCCCTGAGCCATGGAAATCATATGGTAACTACAGTGGGATGTAAGTTTCACAAGGGTAGAGATCACCTTGTATCTTTCCCTCCATTGTGGTCCCTGTATTTGTCACAGTGCTGGATGCATAACAAAGGTTCCTTATTCTTGTAAGTAGATGGATATGTGGATAACTGTAGTACCAGGAAAACTATAAAAAAGATGTGTACAAGATATAATAATGATTCAGAGAAAGGAGTGAACAATTTTGCCCTAGAGGGGCACAGATAAGGAGAGATATTTGAACCAGATTGTCAGAGATTAACAGAGGATTTCCAGAACAGTGTACAGCCACAAGAATAAGTGTGGGTAAAGGCAAGAAGGTGAGAAATGACCTGGATGTTCAGGGAGCTACAATTGATTTGCACTGCTAGATCGGGTATTACTGGGATTAGAAGATCATGGTAGATGAGGATCCTATTATAAAGGGCCTTCGTAAGTGACATCTCTGAATCAAGCCAAGGCAGATGCTACTAGGTACTAGGGGTGGATGTGGAAAAGCAAAGACCAAAGGAACTTGTTTCTACTTCACATTTTTAACTGAGGTTGACCTTGTTTACTTGTAATAGTGTTGGGATTTAAAAGCTAATTAGGGAAGCATTTCTTAATATGGAAACAATAGAGCTTGATGAACTATATCTATACTACTTCAATGAGACTTTATAGTTTAAAAATTATTAAAAGAAAATGTTGTCTTTTAAAAGTCACTTTACAGTCAGTTGATTGTGTAATAGATATACCACTTTCCAAAGGAATCTATCAATTAATAAATGGAATTTCTGCCTGATTCCTTTCAACAGTGACTTTAGGATTTAAAACAGTTCATTTACACATGACTTTCCAGAGACTTCATGACACTTGAATGAGGGAGTTTCTCTATACCTATAATGACAGCAAGCATGACTTGGATTTCTCATACTGCCAAATCCTTACCTTTGTTGGGTAGGGTGTTTTCTTGTTATAAATATAAATCTTCCAGAAAGATTGAATGGGGTAGGTGCTGTGTTATCTCTTAGTTTAAGTAGAATATCTACAATGAAAATTGTATTTGGTTTCTTTGGACTGTTTTGATGTACTTAACTTTGGGAGTGTTTTCCAATTTTAAATAAGGAACTCTATATTTATAACTGTTCGTTTCCTAAACCTAACTTTAAACATACCTACTGACTGTTTTAGTCAACTGTGGGGTCATGCTGAGTTGAAACCAATAGAAGGCTACCCTTTTTTCCCACTTATAGCACAACCACTGCTGTTGTCGTTTTCTTTCTCTTCCTACTTTCATTCTATTCATTTTTGGATAAAATAACTTCATATTTTGCATATTGAAATTTAATATATGTTCTACACTTGATAATGCATTTAATTTGGGGGGAAAGGTTCTTAGCTGATTGTATTAGTTCAGCGGTTTTAGAATAAGATGTGTGTGAGGAGAGGAGGGACAGCAGAATCTTCAGTCATTGATTCTCTCTTTATAACTTTGCCCTTTTAGCTGGAACAGATTACTTGTGTAGTACTGCTAGCCCTGCACAGATGGAATCACAAGGAAGAAACTTTACATAAACCATTTATACTAAATGTTTGGTATGCTGGCAACATAAATCAACAACAATATCCATTACAAATTCATCCCTTTATCAGTCTTATCTTGATAGAACTGATCCCAATGTGTGGGAATTTGAACCTTGCTTCAATACATCTAGCCCCAGATAATTAATTATTCAGGGCACAGAGAACCTGGCCCCTGCAATGTAGAGTAATTCTTCCTGGTCAGCGTTAACTCCACTGGCAATAATAAATAGAAAAAGTCTCTAGTGATGCCAGTATTTTAAAGTGATTAATCATCTTTCCCCCCTTCTCCTCCCCCTTAGTTTTCTTTAACTAGGATTTTTCAGCCATAAATCTTTAACAATACAGGTAGGAATTGTTCAGTAATTAAATTTTGCCCTACTTAATTTCTTACCTTTTATGTGTGATTAAAAAAAATGTTACATTTTAAGGATCCCTAATCAAAATTCAAACCAAGAAAAATTCTTTTGCAAAATACTGAGAGATGTTCTATGGAAGATTTAGATCTTGATTTTGAATATTAGATAGAGCACATACTCATAAAAATTGTTCATCAACACCAGTTGGGGTGTCAAATATTCTGAAGTTTTGAATTGCTTCACTTTCTTGCTTACAATTTATCTGTATTAGGAAAAGTCTGACATATACATATGTTCCAACACTGAGAGAATAATTACTTCTTTTGTAACTTTCAGATAATTGATGTCAGTCTGTAGGAAAGGGATATTTGTCACCATTTTTGCAGTATACAAATGCACTTGCTGAAGTGGCAGGTAGATGCCTGACTGAGAGTGACCATGTATTTTTAAATTGCGCCTTGTCGAGCTGCCCAGCCATCATGTATATCCTGGGTGACAGGGACAGATGTGACATATCTGTTGTGACACACTTCTGTACCACCAGTCTGTGGCTCGAGGTGACTCCCATCCCTCCTCTGGTGCTTTTCCCTGCTGCAGGACAACACAACGATGCACGGATGAACCTTGCCATTGCTCTGACTGCTGCCAGGTATGGGGCTGCCACAGCAAATTACATGGAGGTAGTGAGCTTACTCAAGAAGACAGACCCTCAGACAGGGAAAGTGTGCGTGAGTGGTGCACGGTGCAAGGATGTCCTCACAGGTATGCCAAGTCTTGGGGAACAGGGAGGTATTTCTTAGTGTCTTGTTTGACTTATATAATGACTGATTTATAATTTTTCTGCCACTTTTCTTTCATTTAGGCCACACTTGCAGAGTCATATTATTTATATTCCTTATTGTCAACAATGGCTAGTTTAACATGAAAATTTCTCTTGTGGGACTTGGCAATTTTTCCCCTTTGTATTATAATTATAATAATGATAGTAAGTGCCCATAAAATTTCCACAGCTATGAATGAATTTCATTTTCTTTACAAAAATATGTGATTAATAAAATTAAATGCACCAAATTTCAAAGTATCATTTGGTGACACAGGCAGTATGTTTATACATCATTAAAGTCAATCATCTTTAACTTTACTTAGATTTTCATTCTTGCCCTGGTTGTATGGCCATGTAGGTAGTTTCAAAGTTGCATCGATTCTTGAACAAAAGCTCTGCAAAATGTGTTGTCTCACAGCAACGCTACTTATGCATCTGAGTTTTAAGGGCAAGGTGACTTATTTACTCATTCCACTTTCTTCATGTTTGGCACCTTGATGCTGGGTACCTTAAAAAAAATAGACTGAAAACCACACTGAAAGGGGGGATGCTTTTATTTTCTTCAGTTTGGACTTGTTTTTGGTAAATTTACTCAGATGCAAGCCTTTTGTTTGGCTCTTCAATAACTCTGGCTGCTCATGTCAGGTAGTGTGGTATACAATATACTTCACCATAGGTTAAGTTAATAGATGAATTAATAATCCACAGCATCTGTGACTAGAGAAACAAATGGGGTGTGTGATTGGTGCTGCTTTCTTTCACAGGGAAGGAATTTGATGTGAGAGCCAAATGTGTCATCAATGCTACGGGACCTTTCACTGACTCTGTGCGCAAAATGGATGATAAAGATGCTGCAGCTATCTGCCAGCCAAGTGCTGGTGTCCATATTGTGATGCCTGGGTATTACAGGTAACTGCCTTCCAGTATAGTGGTCATCACCCAAGAAAGGGGGGGAAAAGAGATTGAGTATGTCTAATTTCTTCTTCTAGCACATTTTTTTTCTTTTAATTTTTTTTATTTTAAAGATGTAGGGTACAGTTCAGGGTTAGGTATACAAATGTTCATTATGCAGGTACCCTTTTTGATGAGGAGCACACCTTTCTTAACAAGAGACTAATTTGCTATTCAAAATTAGGAGAAATAAGCAAAGGAACTCTTTCAAAATACAGACCAAACTTTGGAATTTCCTAGCCACTTATGGCAAGACTCATTTGTAAGGGTTAATAATTTATGATCTGTTCATGTTTCTTCTTTGTTCATTGAAGTCACCTTTCAGAGACTAAGTATTAGTGTTTTTGAATTATACTTTTAAATAAGACATTAAAAAATTAATTTGGCTAAATTTTAAATAAAGGACACATTTAATTAAAACATTAAGAAATTAACTTTGCAAAATACCCAAATTTGCTTATGAAGAATCAGAAAATATGGGTCATTCAGATATTAAGTTTATAACTTTAGAAATGTGTTTTTAAAAATATTATAGCAATACTTAACAATCAGATATACTTTCTAAACTATCAAATTAACAAGGTTAATTAGGGATGAAGAAATAGATTGGGGTAGAGATGAAATGGGAATAGCTACTAAATGAAGATTATTTAAGCTGGGTGATGGGTATATGGGAATTCATCAAACTCTCTACTTTTATATATGTTTAAAAATTTTAATAAATTAAAAAAGAACTATTTACGTAGTTCTAGAAAAATAAAATTACCCCTAATGTACCTTTCAAGACATTTGTGAAAAAAGTTCATATGGCCATGTTAATAGTACAGAATGTGTACTGTTTTTATTTCATATGTGATAAATCTACTAATTCTATATGAAATAATGATTTATGTGCAACAGTATTTATTGAGACATTATTTGTAGTTGAGAAAGATTAGAAACCACTTTAGCTTCTTATCTTAGGGTAATAGATAAATAAATTGTGGTGTAGCCACATGAGGTAATATTATATAGTCACTAAGAATTATAATTATAAATAACTTTAAATTTAATTTAACTTAATTTATTTTATATATATATTTTTTATTTTAAAATTGTGGGTTACTTTTAAGGGTTAGGTATACAAATATTCATTGTGCAGGTACTCTTGTTGATGAGGTATGCCCCCCCTTCCCCAGACAGATATTGACTACCGTTAATCCCACCTCCCTGCCCCTCCCTGCCCCCCACCCCGTAGTTTCCCGCCACTGTCAATCTTTTTCTTGTAGTATTATAGTAGTTGTTCAAGGTCCACTTATGAGTGAGAACATGTGATACTCAGATCTTTGTCTCTGTGAAAGATCACTCAGTATTATAAACTCTAATTACATCCAGGTTGCTGCGAAATTCATGATTTTGTTTTTTTTTTTATGGCTGCGGAATATTCCATTGTGTATATGTACCACATTTTTTTAATCCAGTCCTCTTTTGATAGACTGTATGGTTGGTTCCATGATCTTGCTGTTGTAAACAATACTCCGATGAACATACGTGTGCAGGTATCTTTTTCATATAGTGATTTGAGTTCTTCCGGGCGTATTCCCAGTAGGGGGATTGTGGGATCATATGGAAGATCGATTTTTAGAACTTTTAGGATTCGCCACACTGATTTCCACAGAGGCTGTACTAGTTTACCCTCCCACCAACAGTGTAGAAGTGTTCCCTTTTCACCATATCCTCTATAGCATCTGTTATTTTTTGAGTTATTGGTGATGGCCATTCTGACTGGAGTTAGGTGGTATCTCAGTGTAGTTTTAATTTGCATCTCCTTGATGACTAGTGAGGCTGAACATTTTTTTCATGTATCTGTTGGCTGCTCGTATGTCTTCTTTTGAGAAGTGTCTAGTTATATCTTTTGCCCACTTTGTAATGGGGTTGTTTGTTTTTTTCTTTTCAGCACGTTTGAGTTCCTTGTAGATCCTAGAAGTTAGGCCTTTGTCAGACGTGGAGTTGGCAAATATTTTTTCCCTAATCTGTGGGCTGTCTCCCTGTTCTCTTGATGGTTTCTTTGGCTTTATAGAAGCTTGTCAGTTTAATGAGGTCCCACTTGTCTATCTTATCTCTTATGGCCTGTGCATTTCAGGTTTTGCTCAGGAATTGGGTGCCAGTTCCAACTTCCATAAGGGTGTGTCTTGCATTTTCTTAAGTTCTTATGGTTTGAGGTTTTACATTTAGGTCTCTGATCCATTTAAAGTTAATTTTTGTGAATAGTGATAGGTAGGGATCTTGTTTTAATCCTCTGCATGTGGTCAGCCAGTCTTCCCAACACATATAAATAACTTTCTTTTTTCTTTTTTTTTTAAGGGCTAACATTTGTTTATTAGACAATAGAACTTGATTCTGCTCTTCACAGAACTTGATTCTGATCTTCAGTCTGTCTCTAAATTCAGTTGATTGATACCTCATTATTAGAAGACCACTCTCACTCATCATTTTTGCCACACACGGAATCTAAAATCTTTGGGTGGGACTTGTCATTTTTTTTGTTTGTTTATCTTTAAACATTTTTTTTTAATTTTAAAGATGTGGAGTACAATTCAGAGTTAGGTACACTGTGGTGATCCTACAGGTGAAATTTGGGCCTTCCACTGGTCTTCACTTTGCCTGGTTTAGGATCAGGTACACTTATTAATGTTATGTGCCTCCCACTCTCCCATCCCCCCTCAGTGACCTGCTACTGCCAATCTCTTTCATGTAGTATTGTGATAAATGTTCACAATATGAGTGAGAACATGTGGTATTCAGTTTGTTGTTTCTGTGCTAGATCACTTGAGTATGGTAGACTCTAAATCCATCTAAGTTGCTGTGAAGTCCATAATTCTGTCCTCTTTTGTAGCTGTGTAATATTCCATCATGTACGTGTACCACATTTTTTTATCCCATCCACTTTCAATGGGTGGCACGGTTGGTTCCATGTTTTTGCTATTGTGAACAGTGCTGCAATAAACGTGTGTACAGATATCTTTTTTGTAGAATGATTTGAGTTCCTCCAGGTATATTCCCAGAAGGGGGATTGCAGGGTATTATGGAAAGTTGATAATTAGATCTTTTAGAAATTGCCACACCATTTTTCACAAAGGTTGTACTAGTTTTCGCTCCCACGAACAGTGTGGAAGCGTTCCCTCTTCTCTGCATCTTCTCCAGCATCTGTTGTTTTTTGAGTTATTAATCATGGCCATTCTAACTGGAATTAGGTGGTATCTCAATATGGTTTTGATTTGCATTTTTTAATGATTAATGAAGCTGAGCATTTTTCATGTATCTTTGCTTGTATGTCTTTTTTTAAGATGTGTCTATTCATATCTTTTGCCCACTTTTTAATAGGGCCGTTTGTTTTTTTCCTTTTGGCATGTTTGAGTTCCTTGTAGATTCTGGATGTTAGACCTTTGTCAGATATACAGTTGACAAATATTTTTTCCCATTCTGTGGGATAATTATAAATAAATTTAATATCCTAGGAAAACACTAATGATACAGTATTAGTTTAGAATGTAGGACTCAAGACTTTATGTGCAGTATAATCTAAGCAATATCTATAGAAAAAGACTGGAAGGAAATATGTTAAATGTTGGTGGTGATTATCTCTAGGTATTTTGGTTATGGGTGACAGTTATTTCCTTTTATGTTTTAATAATTTTCCATGAAGGGCATTTAAGACTTTTAATATTTGATATGAAGAGATGTGTAGAAACTCTGATATTTTCTTTTATATCTGTATTCTCCTAGAATGCTGTCCTGCTATGGTATAGATGATGCTTCCTTATTACTTACTGGTTCTCCAGTAACAAAATCTACCTGAAGAGTCCAAAACATACCTAATCGGTACCAAATATACTTCTGAGAAAAATATTAAAGTTAGTTTTTTATCCACCAATGTTCAAAGTTTCCTTCTATTTTTCTTAATGTGTATGTGAGATTGGTAAGCAGTCTCTAGGATTTTTACTTGAAGCTGGAAACACTAAGTTGCCTCTAGTCTTGATAATAAAAATGTATGTAGTGATTTCTAAATGAATTTTAAAAACTGTTAACCAGAAGTTTAGTTCAAATGAAAAGGAAAAAAGTAAATATATGTAAATGTCCCATATGTTTCTTGAGTATGGAGTTTTCAACAATTGTTCCAGACATAATTGTATATACTTACTTTGTGTTAGATTTGAAATATTCAAGGCCAGCTAGTTTATAAGTTTTTTAAAAAATTTGTTTCTTAACATCTCTAAGAATAGAGTACAGATGTAATCATCATAAGTCTTTTATTTGTTTAGATTTTACTAGATTCAACATATTCTCATGTGTATTGTGCCTTATGTTTTCTTCACTTTCATCCCAGGATGTCAGAAGACACTTTATTCCCCATAGACCTTATGTTAAATTTGGCACTTAAGAATTATAGCCTTTGGGACAAGCTATTTTATTTTGTGAACCTTAGTTTTCCCATCACTGAAATGGGAAAACATTGTACCCTTTCAGAGTACAAAGACAAAGAATCAGTACAGAGAGTAAGTTAAGATGGATACTTGATATAGGACTTTTAGGTTTGTTTATCACTTTTCTTCATGTGATCTTTGGGCAAGCTACTTCTTTTGGCTTCTGTTTCCTTATCTTATGATAGTACCTAACTTGTATAAAGTTTGACCATGATCCTTTGATTATTTTTTTATTTGTTGTATTGACTGCTGTATCCTTAGCTCTTGATACAGTGTGTGCCACAAAATAGTGCCTGGTAAATTTTTGAATGAATCCTGCTAAATTTTTTTTTTGTTACTGTGTTCAAATTGAGATTGCTTTATTTGGGTTAAAATTTGAATATTGCATTTTAAAATATTGTCTTGGCCAGGCTTGGTGGCTCAGCTTGTAATCCTAGCACTTTGGGGGACCCAAACGAGTGGATTGCCTGAGCCCACAGGTTCGAGACCAGTCCGGACAACTTCATGAGACCTCATCTCTACAATAAAAAGAGAATTAGCCGAACGTGGTAGTATTGGAAGGCTGAGGCAGAAGAATCGCCAGAGCCCAGCAGGTCGAGACTGCAGTGGCCATGAGTGTGCCACTGCACCCTAGCCTGGGTGACAGAGTGAGACTCAGACTAAAAAAAAAAAAAAAATTTTTTTCTTAATATAGAGAATTTAAATTAATTAGATTTTTTAATATAGAAAATTTAAAATATGAAAATTAAACACAATTCTTCAACTTACTGACCAGATAACCTCTGGTAAAAAAAATAAACAAGTAAAAATAATGTAAGTACGTGACTAAAAATTTCAATCACTAAGGAAAAATAGAAAGATAGAAATGAAAAGTGAAAACATTCTTCTTTTTGCCCCACCTCTACACCCACTCTGCCCCAATTCTTCTCCAGTAACCAGTATAACCTTTTCTTCCAATACCCTTCATAAAATTTTATGTTTTTGGTTGCACAAATTTATATCCTATTAAAAGTTTCACATGAAAGTGGTCATGCTACATATATTGTTCTCTGCTGTGCTTTGTACACTCAATAACAGAGTAGATTGATGTCTTCTAAGAATATAGATATATATCACCCAGATGTAATATTTTAAAAACAGAATGACTTTCTTAATCTTAAAAATTCAGCATTCGCTTCATGCCCCTCCCTATAAGTCATGAAGGTGTTAGTCACAGCTAAGCCTGTCTAAGTGTAAGAGGTAGTAAATGATCTCATTCTATTTTGGGGGAAATTATTGTCCCCATTTTTAACACCATAAGCTACAGCCACATAATTCTTTTGGAAGCCTGAAAGGACTGGTCTGCAGCCTCATTCCTAGTCAGGATCTATTGCAGATGAGTCCTTTGGATTGGGGCTTGGGCTAAAGGTTTATTCCCTCTTTCCTCACTGCCCTTGAGACAGTTATACCCCTGGCATCCCATCAGGATAGTTTTCCTTTCCATATCAAGTCATTCTCTTGGATCGTGTCAGGAGATCTCACACTGAAATGACTCCATGGTCTCAGTCCTTTACACTTAGCAGTTGTAACTCAAGGGTTTTGATTAGATCTTCAGAGATAAACCAGAGCTGGTCTGCACCTGTTGGGGCTACCCTACAAGTGACTGTTGACAACTTAAGATGCATAATTTCAGTTGAAACCTGATCAGTCTGGAAATGCAGTGAGTTTAGTAACCATTGATCTATTAGTGTAGGCTGGTAAATGAAGAACAATGTGCAGTGTATCTTATTGGGTTATTTTCCCAAGTATCTTTATGGCATTTATTATTTTTGCTGTGACCCTTACTAATGTTCTATATGTGGAGTTATTTTATACCATGATATCAGCTTTTTTTTTTCTTTTTGAGACATGGTCTCACTCTGTTGTTTAGGCTGGAGTGCCATGGCATGATTACGGCTCACCACAGCCTCGACCACCTGGGCTCAAGGGATTCTTCTGCCTCAGTTTCTCGAATAGCTGCGATATAGGCATGCACCATCACACCTGGGTGTTTTTTGTATTTTTTTGCAGAGACAAGGTCTCACAATGTTTCCCAGGCTGGCCTTGAACTACTGGGCTCAAGCAATTCTCCCGCCTTGGCCTCCCAAAGTACTGGGATTATAGGCACGAGCCACCATACCCTGCTGATAGCAGGTTTTTGAGGGGGAATGGGAAAAGGAGGAATTGTTTTAATATCAGAAAACTCAATAGACAGAAATTATTTTTTAAAGCCTCTCTTTATATGAAGAACAAATCTGGAGTTTTCATGAGAGTTGTGGATGGAAGCACTGCCCAAAGCAGCAATAATACACTGAGTGACTGAAATAGGTGAAAATAATCATCACCTCCTTCTAGCCTACTGATGCTTTTTACTACTGACAAGAGGTCAATTTTTTTTCTATAATGTGTGTACATACTGTTAGCTCTAACACTGATTGCTAAGTAGTTAACAATAAATTGATTTCAGTTTAACTAAGGGCACTTCAGGAAAGCATTGGTCTGCATGAGAAAAATGTTCATTACATGTAATACTAGACACACACATAAATTAGCAGCAAGCTTTTCCTCCTGATGTCAAATGAATCACACATTTTGAAAAAAGGCTCATGCTTCACTTTATTGTGTATACTATGATTATAGCTGATACCCATTCTCAAACTTTAGTGTGACCTTGCAGAATTAATCTTTTATAAGTAAGCAAACTTTTTCCTAAGAGAGAGTATGAATTAGGTAATTTCGAGCTGAGGAAAGATACTTCCAAGTGGATTCTTAAATTTTTATACCATTCATTAATAGCTTTGTCTTCCCTTTGTGCTTGTTAATTTTATGTTTGTCACATATGTCTTCACTTAAGCGGCTGATTGACTGCAGGTTCCAGTTATGTGTGTGTTGGTAACCATCACCTTCACCTTTTAAACTGCTTTATTGCACTGAAAGTTTTTAAAAGATTCAGGAGTTGTGTTTTTCTAACAGCGTTTCCTATCTAGATTGCTAAATATTATAATTTTATGTTTAAATTCATCAGGTTTATTATTTTAGGCACATTATATAATATCTGTTCCTTGATGATCATTTATAAAAATATTTCAGCATATAGTTTATTCCTCAACTGTTAGAAATATGAAACTCATCCTTTTGTTTTGATATAGTATTGTTTATTAAATTGTTTGAACTCTAAATGAATTAATTTCTAATCCCAAAGTGACTGATGTAATAATGTAAAGGCATATCAACCCAGGATCAAAAAAAGTACTTATGAAACATGTGATTAACTAGTTTGATTTAAGAGTTTTAGAAAGTTTTATGGAAAATACGAAGAAAAATATATAGTTGTATTTAGAGACCAAAAATACTTGATAGTTGTAGTTTTCATTATATTAGAGTGAAAGTAACATTATTTCCTCTAAGTAACTGAGTGAAGGTGAGGCTTTTAGCTGAAGATCTAAATTGACTAGCATGCTTCTGTGGTGTTTTTTGAATTTGCTAAGTAGAACTTTGACCTACTCTCTCTTGTTTCTCTCAAGTATATGAGAACAGTGATTCATTCTGCAAAGGCTGAGTGGTCATGGCAGGTATTACATAGGGCTGGGGTTCCTTGCAGAGTAAGACCGTGTGTGTGTGTGTGTATGTGTGTGTGTGTGTGTGTGTGTGTGTGTGTGTGTGTGTGTGTGTGTGTGTGTGTTTCTTAATTTCCAACTTTAGGAAGCATAAATCATTTTTGGTTATAGGGTTGCACTGCATATCTGGACTTTGTGTGCCCACCACTCCCACCTGTACTTGGTGACTTTTTGTCACTTTACCCCATTCTGAGTTTCCAATGTCCGTTATACCAGTTCTCTATACCTTTTCAGATCCTTAGCTCCTTGTGGTTTAACTTAAAAAGGTGCATTCGCTAAGGTGACTGTAGATTTATTTTTTATACAAATTTATTTGTTAAAAGGTTTTCTGTTAACCTCTTATCTCTACCATTCGAATACATTTTTTAAGAAATTACAAGAGGGAAGATAAATATTAAAAATTGCCTGGCATTTAAAAAAATCTGTGTGCAAGAGAGAGTTCTTGAAATTTGTTCAAATCAAATAGAATTGTTTTATATTTAAGAAATTGTATTCATAGAAACTAAAAATAGATTTGTAGAAAATGCCTTTAATACTAGCTTGATATGAAAATTCATTCAAACTGAAACAGCTATCTGAAGACTCGTGTTCAATTTGAATATAACTCTTTCAGATTCTTCCTACCCCTTCAACAGCATCTCCAAATTTATTTGAATGACTAATGAATGCATTCAAACAACAGTTTTTAAAACAAAAATCCAATGGGCTTTGTTAATGTTTATTTACAGTTGCCTATTCTTTCAAATGTGTTTTATAATTTCACATTAGAATATTCAGAATGTGTCAGTGAAAATTCTTGGCTAATATTTTGGAAGATTTTAATATAATCTGTCAGAAGAGGCAGCCTTGAAACCTTGACTTAGTAGCATAATATACTAGTATCTTCTACCTATTTAAAAAATTTTTATTGCCAAAGCATCTCTCCTTTTTGACCTTATCCTTGGACATTGTTACTTGGCTAGTAGTAGAAAATTGAGCCCATTTCTTTTGGAGGCACTTCTTGAGATTTCTGTAACCTTGAAAAAAAAGTAAGAAATCTTATATTTGGTGAAGTGGCATAAGTTCATCTAGGCACAAAGGAGTAAAGAACTTTATGATTACATTTTAGTTTCTAGAAAGTTAGACCCTTCACTTTCTCATGTACTTCAGAGACCTTCCACTGAAAGATGTGTCAAATGTCAAATGTCCCAGGAAAATACTTTTCCTAGACTTGAAAAAAAGGTTGAAGAGCTATCCTTAATTGACCACTATTAGAGAAATTACAGACATTTATCCCTCTGACATTATCTGATGTGAGTGGTCCAAGGAATATAAAAACCAAAACAGTTTGAAGTTGTAGTCCACTCTTTTAATTAACCTTACGTTGTTGAAGTGAGAAAGGGGTGGTTCTGCTGTGGAATATTATTATCACATTTGTTCTATTCCTTCTTGTTACCAAAATTAGTTTTTTCTTTCAGGAATTTCTAGATGAGGGTAGGGAAACTAAAAGTAATAGTTGATGTCTTTCTTGTTTACTTATTTGAGAATTAGTGAATAAATAAATTTTTAAATGGAGCTTAATACTACATTTCTGCTAATTTAAGAAATAATCTTTCTTTTTACCTCAGCCCAGAGAGCATGGGACTTCTTGACCCAGCAACCAGTGATGGGCGAGTTATTTTCTTCTTACCCTGGCAAAAGATGACGATTGCTGGCACTACTGATACTCCAACTGATATTACACACCATCCTATTCCTTCAGAAGAAGATATCAACTTCATTTTAAATGAAGTGCGTAACTACCTGAGTTGTGACGTTGAAGGTAATATAAGCCTTCCTTTAAGTTGTGTCTTCTCTCTCATGTTTCCCAAACCATTAGTCCTCTTACTGGGTAACTGCTGTGTCTGTAGTCTGACTCATCTTCACGTGTGGCCTACTGTAACTTAATGTGTTGCTGACTTTTAGAAGATATATGAGGGCCAAATTCTAACATATTGGGAAGAAATGGCCTTTTCTCCTCTCCTTTCTTCATCCACATGAAACTCATGCAGTCTTCTGATTAATTTCTAATTTCTGATTAATTTTGAATTTCTGATTAACATTATAAATGCCAGGATCAGAGTACTGCACTCTAGCTCTGAGCACTCATGTGCTCCCAGAAGAGGATTAAATGTGTACATCACTGTGTAATGTCTACAGCTTGTAAAGATCTGGTTTATAGATACAGGATATCCATAGGAAATAACTAAGCAAAGAAATGACAAGATGGAGTTATATATCCTAAAATGCTTAATGGTCTGTTACTGCCTGGAAAGTTAAGTTCTGGCTGGTGAAATTAGCAAAAAGTGACTTGTATTTTTTTTTTTTTAATTGAAAAAGGCTAACGTTTACTTTTTCCCATTCTTACTGTGGCATTTTAACTTCGTTGTCATATCATTTTCCCCAGTAAACTTGCATAGTGATTTTTTAAAAATTCTAGCCTAATCCCAGAAGTTCTCCAACATTGTGTTTCTGTATTTTCTAGGTCAGTTAATAGTCTCACCATCTATCTCTTCACCCAAGCTAGAAATGGCATGCTTATTTTTGGTGGTCCTCTCTCTTTCTAATTGCTATCTATGTTTACTCTGAATACCATGCAAATCCCTAACCCACTTTATTACTCATTCCTGTGTCATTTCTCACTTGAACAATTGCCCTTGCCTCCTGCTTCTTCTTTTTTTTTTTTTTTTTTTTTTTTGCGTTGGAGTCTCTGTCACCCAGACTGGAGTACAGTGGCCGCTCTCAGCCACGGCAGCCTCGACCTGCTGGGCTCCAGCGATCCTTCCGCCTCAGCCTTCCAAGTAGCTGGAACTACAGGCGCGCACTACCACACCTGGCTTAATTTTTGCTTTATTGTAGAGATGAGGTCTCGCCAAGTTGACCAGGCAGGTCTTGAACCCGCAGGCTCAGGCATTCCACTCACCTCGGCCTACCAAAGCGGTGGGATTACAGGCTGAGCCAATGAGCCCGGCCAGAATTTGCCTTCTAAAACACAGTTCTGATCATCACTTCCCTGCACAAAAAATCTCTAAAATGTCTCCTTATGACTTTAGGAAACATTCTAATTCTCTCACATGGAATATAAAGCTTCTACAACTTGTCTTTGGATATTTATATTCAATTACTCCCTCTCCCTGCAGTCTATGTTCTAATAATAATATATTGCTTATTATTTTCATATATGTTTGAAAATAGATATTAATGTAGACAAGTTTAAGATTTCTACAAAATAATCTCCATCTATTTATATACGAAATCTTTTAAATTTACCTCTGCTTTTCATTTATTTTATTTTTAATTTTAATTTTTTTATTTTAAAGATGTGGTGTACAATTCAGGGTTAGCTTATAAATGTTCATTATGCCGGTGCCCTTGTTGATAAAGTGTGATCCCCCCCTTCCCTGGCAGAGTTCCACTACTGCCAATCCCACCACCCCCAGCAGTTTCCCAGTACTGTTTTTTCTTATTGTATTATGATAATTGTTCAAGGTCCACTTATGAGTGAGAACTTGTGTTACTCAGTTCTTTGTTTCTGTGATATATCATTAAGTCCATCCAGGTTGCTGTGAAGTTCATGATTTTGTCCTTCTTTATGGCTGCATAATAGTCCATTGTGTATATGTACCACATTTTTAAAATCCAGTCCTCTTTTGATGGGCAACACGGTTTGTTCCATGTTCTTGCTACTGTGAACAATGCTGCGATAAACATACATATGGAGGTATTTTTTTCACAGAGTGATTTGAGTTCTTCCGGGTATATTCCCATTAGGGGGATTGTGAGGTCATATGGAAGGTCGATTTTTAGATCTTTCAGGAATCACCACACTGTCTTCCACAGAGACTGTACTAGTTTACACTCCCACCAGCAGTGTAGAAGTGTTCCCTTTTTGCCACATCCTCTCCAGCATCTGTTGTTTTTTGAGTTATTGATGATAGCCATCCTGACTGGAGTTAGGAGGTATCTCAGTGTGGTTTTAATTTGCATTTCTTTGATGACTAGTGAGGCTGAGCATTTTTTCATGTATCTGTTGGCTGCTCGTATGTCTTCTTTTGAGAAGTGTTTATTCACATCTTTTGCCTACTTTGTAATAGGGCTGTTTTTTTTTCTTTTCAGCATATTTGAGTTTCTTAGAGATCCTAGATGTTAGGCCTTTGTCAGCCACAGAGTTGGCAAATGTTTTTTCCCAGTCTGTGGGCTGTCTCCCTGTGTCAGTTTGTTGAGGTCCCATTTGTCTATCTTTTCTCTTATGGCATGGGCACTTGGGGTTTGATCAGGAATTGGTTGACAGTTCCAATCTCTATAAGGATGTCTCCTGCATTTTCTAATGTTTTAATAATTTGAGGTTTTACTTTTAGGTCTTTGATCCATTTAGAGTTAATTTTTGTGTATGGTGATAGGTAGGGATCTTGTTTTAATCTTCTGCATGTGGTCAACCAGTTTTTCCAAAATCATTTACTGAATAGGTTACCTCCCGCTCTGTTTTTTTTTTTTTTGGCTGTGGATTGTTTTGATGATTCATGGTTGTTTATGATTTAATATGAGAGGAATCTCCTTATAATGTTGACTTCAGTGAAGGACATGCAAAGATACTATTTTAGTTTGTATGCAACTCACCTTCCCCCCCCCAAAAGGTGTTCATTATGTGACCACATATTCACAAACAAAACAAGCTGCTTTAAAAATGGTTCATATGACTCAGTTTAACTGATTAATCTGTATTGTATAGTCTTAGTTGCTTTTAATCTAAAGTACTGGATATAATTTCATTCTGAATACAGTCTCTTTGAATACCTACAGTAATAGTATAAATGTATTAAATACATATAATTTAAATTTATGTGGTTAATGTTTATACTCATAAACAAACACATTCAGACACAGTTATTTGGAAAATTGTCATGCATTGCTTAACATTCATATTTAAACACTCAGACTGCATTGTGATTTTAGCATGATTTTTTTTCCCCCTTTTGCAATCCAGGAGGTACCTCAACATCTCATTATGACTATATTTTAATATATTTATTACTGTTAATGAATCCTGCTCCATTTCATCTTTACCTGAGTATAATATTTGTTAATAGGGGCTTATGTCTTGGCCTTAAGATCAACAAGTTTAGATTGTTAGAGCAGGGCATAAAATTAATTTAAGTGCAGAGAGCTCTGTGTTGACAGTTTCCAAAATCTTAAAGTTCAAATGCAATAAGGATGAGAAATCTAACTCCTTATACTGCTGAGAAGCTGGGTGTGCTAGAAGCAGGTATAGGTTCCGGAAGGCTGCTGTGGCCATGCTGTGGGTGGAGATCTCCACCAGTGAAGGGAGCCTGGGGCTCTAACAGAGACTGGATCACTTTTATTTGGCCTGTAAATAGATGGGAGGCATGACTATGCCTGGTAGGTCCATAAAGGTCTTTTCAATTAACATATATTTTTGTAGTCAGAGAATTGGTGAAACAAAGAGTTTTATTGTTAATTTTGATGTTTGGTTGAATAGTTGAAATTTGAAATTAATATGTAAATATTGAAAATCAGGCCTTTCTCTTGGTGACCTGGGGACATTTTGCAATTGAGTCTTCCAGGAAGCAAATATCCAGAATCAAAACAGAAGTGACAGATCTTTGGTAGACTTCATTTATTTCCCTGTGTGCACCACCTATCATACCCTCTACTTATAAATTTATTATTTAAAAACTAATTAACAACGATTCTTTATAGTTTCTTTTCATTCTTCTTTCTAACTGATTGATGCTCTCATATTTGATGAATTACCCTTGGTCTTGATAAAGAATGTCAGTTAGCTAAGTATGTCTGTATCTTAAAGTGAGGGTATTCAAATTTGTATTTTTTTCTTGAGGAATCTTGGTAGAACTCAATATTGTTTTCTATTCAGATGAAATGTGAGGGAAAAACTCAGTTTCAGGTACCATTCAGTCATTTGATTACATGCTGTTGCTTAATAGTTTAATATTTACATTTGTATGCTTCATTTTTAAAAATTTCATTATTGAGCACTTTTAATGTTAGACACTCTACTGAACATAAGAGAAGAACCCAAAAAACTCAGAATTTACATATTAAAAAATTGTGAATTTATTCTTACATTTAAACTTCAGTCATCTTCAAATTATTCTCCATTTGATGCAATGCATTTATCAAGATGCTTTTTCCACTGCTCAAAACAGTTTTGAACTGGTCGATTTGGATGCCTTTTAGTGCTTCTGCTGTTTTTTGTTTCACCTCTTTCACATCGGCAAAATGTTTCCCTTGAGAACTTCTTTCATTGGGGAAAAAAAAAAAAAACGTTGCTTAGGGTGAGATCAGGTGAATGGGGAGGGCGGGGCATGGGGGTCATGCTGCTTTTGTTCAAAAACTGCTGAACACTCAGCCACAGTGTGGGCAAGTATGCTTATAAATCACCCATCATGAAATGGGCAAATGTGTTGAAAGAATCTCTAAAACAAAATTCACTGAAACCCAACACAGCCTCTCACAATGCTAGCTGGTACACTGATGCTGATGAGTTTCTAGAACATTTATCTAGTAGGGGAAGTCTATTACAAGGGGCCTGACCTCCAAAAATAACACTGGTTTTTTTTGCACACCTCCCCCCTACCAGATTACCTGTTATCTCTGATTCCTTATAACAACCTTTAAGATTTATTTTGTAAGTCCCACTTTTTAATTTAATTTAATTTAATTTTTAAAATGTGGGATAAAATTCAGGGTTAGGTATACAAATCTTCATTATGTAGGTATTGTAGGTTCCCTCGTTGGTGAGGTAAGTCCCACTTTAAAGTTAAAGAAACTGAGGCCCAACAAGTTAAGCTTCTTGGTAGAGCCATAATGTGAGTCTAAATAAATCTGACTCTAATACCTGTGCTTCCCAATACTGTGCTGTACTCTTGATTTGCAGTCCTGGGTTTCAGGATGTGATGTTATAGTCACGAGGGAGTGGATTAAGCCTACCAGTTCATTTCATGGAAGATGCCAGATGCCTTTAAAATGACAATGACCTTTGCTTTCTAGTGACCTAATTTGGATTTGAATGTTAGAGTAGAGGAAGTTTCATATCTGATAACTAATCCCTTGGACCGGTCTTCTCTACAGATTTAAAATAAAGTTTGATTTAGATCCTAGAGCAATAGTTTTGAAATGTTTTACATTCACCAGGATTGAAATAATCATTCTAAAAGGATTTATTAAATGGATAAGTAAAATTTCGACAACAGTTTCTGAGCCTCCTCAAATGGCTATATCCTTAAGAAAAAAAAGTGTCAAATCTTAACACTCCATGCTGTTCACAGCAGCTGCCACACTTCTGCAAAATGCGTCGGAACAATTCTGAAAAGCATTTTGCCTGTTGGGAATAAGACCATGTCTTCTTTTACAATTTAGAAAGCTTTCCATTCACAGGCTGAATTTTCTAGATTACTTGTTTGTTCTTTTCTGAAATGGGTAATTGATAGTTCTACAGTTTGTATTGAGTTAGGAAGAAAAATGATCTTTTGAAAAATGTATCATTAAGTCTGCTGTGTAAAGGTTAATCAGAAGGGTACAGTGGCAAAACTAAGCTATGACTTAACGGGATTGAGGGAGACAGAAGATTTGCCGAGTGCTTTATCCATGTAGTTTTCCTGGAGTGCTTTCTCTCGGCAGCTTCTCTACTTGTACACAGGTCTTCACATATGCAATTAGTAGTGTTTATAGATTGCCTGTTATTCAATTAACAACTGAGCTGGCCATATCAACTCACTGCAGACCTGCTTTTTCCCTGCCAGAGATTGTACCAGGGTTATCAACTTACACAGGCTTGGATGTCTTCCAGCTGTTTAATTATAGTGTCACGCGCTTTGCTTTTTCTAGTTTCATTAGTTTATAAATGTAATATGGTATCTTATTTCTGTGATTAACACTTCATTTCAGCAGGTTAAATATGCTGGTAGAGAAGCATTGATTTCTGACACTATTTCCCCTGTGTTCATTTAGATATTTTCACATGCCTTTTATTGATTTTTTTTTTGAAAGTGGTAAACATGAGAAAGAATAACCTAAAATGTATACCTAAATAACTAATGTGAAGCAAAACCACACATTTGGCTCTTAATTGTCACTTCCTGTGGGCTTTATTTTCCATTAATTTTTAAAACAAACACTTGCCTTGCCAAGTAAGAGTAAAAATATTAATTATATTTTGAAATAATCACATCATACTTAATTTTTCAACCAGTTGTGAAAATTGTTCAACTTTACTATTTATATTTTACCCCTCATGTATTACACATACTGAAACCCGAATAAGTTATTTATTGGGGATGTAATAAACTTGATTCTTAAACATGATGATAGAAGAATCATTTTACTTTCTTACTACCCTTTGAAAATATTGCCAAGTACTTTTATATACACTGGAGGTACTTCATGTATGTTTTTTTCCTTTCCATCTGGGAAATTGGCATCTAAAAATTCAACTGGGTGAGCCACTCTAATAAGTGGTTTTTAATGATGACTTTTTCTCAACTTTAATAGTAATTTTGTTTCCTTTAATTTCGTTTTATTTGAAGCATTCACATATATTTGAAGGGAATATCCAATTGTTAAATATTTAGTCATTAGAAACCTATGAAAAGCCTAGCTCCTTGGAGGCTCAAAGACCTGAGTATTTGTCCTTTTGATTTTGCAGTGTCAGCTCTTATAGTTTGATATGAAGAGTTCAGAGAATACTTTAATAGTCCACTTAATAATTATTGATAATTGGTCAAATGTGGTGGCTCATGCCTGTAGTATCAGCACTTTGGAAGGCCGAGGTAGGAGGATCGCTTGAACCCAGGAGTTTAAGACAATCTTGGGTAACATAGCAAGACCTTGTCTCTACAAAAAATAAAAAAATCAGGTGGTCATGGAGGTGCACACCTACTCGGAAGGCTTAAGAAGGTAAATCCTCTTCAGCCTAGGAATTTGAGGCTGTGTTGAGCTGTGATTATGCCATTGCACTCTAGTTTGGGTGACAGAGTGAGACCCTGCCTCCAAAAAAAAAAAATATTGATAACTATACATAACCCTTTACTTGATATAGTATTGGGGGTAATAAGAAATATTAGAATTGACATTACTAGAGACTTCCAACATGGTGAGAAAGAGAAGAAACAGTAATGAAGTTTTTCTTAGCTATCCTAGCAATATGAGAACTGAAAATAATAATGATGAATCTTTGAGTTCTGAAGCATAGAAGCCCTGAGCTTCTCTGTTATTTTCTTCTCATATTATATCGTGGAACGTTGAAGTGTGCTATGTTCACTTCTTACTCTTGACCACCTGTATTATAGAATTGGCTTCTGGGTAAGAAATTGGGAGTAGATGTACTTTTAATTGAGTGAAAATATTTTTAATTTCTTTGAACTCATGGAGATTAGCAAGGGAGAAGGATAGGTTGAAATGATAAAATATGGAAGGTAGATGACACTGCTTCTTTGAGATGTGGTCAAGGTAGCTATGGTTGAAGTCAGCCAGGTTAATCTACCAGAGGCTTATTAGTCTAGAGCTCCTCTGTGTTATATGATTGCCACTAGCCACTTATAGCTATTTAAGTTTTAAATAGTTAAAATTAACTGAAATTTGAAATTCAGTTCCTCAGTCAAATGAACCACATTTCAAGTGCTTAATAGCTGCATTCTGCTAATGGCTAGCAAATTGGACCATGCAAATATGGAACATTTTCATCACTGTAGAAAAGTCTATGGGATATTGCTACTCTTCAGAATCTAGTGGTATTTAAATATACATTTAGAAAAGAAAATACTCATTTTAATAGAGTCAGTGAATCATCGGGTATTTTTTGTAGTTGTTGTTACACAAAATAAATTTTCTTGTAAAACAAAAACTCCAGATATAAGAAGCCCCAGAGGTGATTAATTTAGTGATTTAGTAATGTCAAAAATACATGACCCTTATTTATCCTCACTCTACCATCCTGCAAGTTGGTTTCATCCTAAGGTTGATTCCCCCATGGTTATCACAGGGCTGCAATAGCACCAGGCAGAATTTAAATATATTTTAATGATTTTTCATTCAGACTATACATCTACTACTTTGAGTCTCTTTCTTGAGTAAGGTTGATTGGGTTTAACAGTACACAGAGCTTCTCCTGTGGTTAAATAGATAACACCAAGGGGAACCAGTTAGCTCAGTTAGTTGCTGTTTTTTATTAAGAGATTAGAATGTTGCCAGGCATGGTGGCTCATGCCTGTAATCCCAGCACTTTGGGAGGTTGAGGTGGGTGGATCATGTGAGCCCAAATGTTCAAGACCAGCCTGAGCAACATAGCGAGACCCCATTTCTACAAACAAAAAACCAAAAACAAACAAAAAAACCCCAGAAAGGTTGGAATTAATGTCTGAATGTTTAGCTATACTGTGCCTCATAAACACAAAGCATTTAGCAGTCATTACTAAATTTGAGTGGTGGGCAGGCACAAGCTCTCTATACTTTAGCAGCATTTTGAGTTATTCATAACATTTATTAAATCTCAAGGTTAGAAAGGAACTGATAGATGACCTGATCCACCCACTCTCTGGTCTAATAATATAAAAATCCTACAAGCCTTAAAGACAAACTCATGTTTTAAAATAAGAAAATTTTACTATCCTTAAGTGGATCCTTTTCAATAAATTTAATCCTAATGTTACTCTGGTATAATTTTCATGCTAAAATGCTCAATGCTAAGATATCAAGCAAAATAAAGTTCTTAACACGTTATGAGCTAGTTCTTACCAGGAATGCTTTCTTTTGCCTTCTCCCCCCTCCCATCTCTCTGCTCTCTGCTCTGTGTCTCTCTCTGTTTTTGTCTCTCTCTCTTACTCTCTCTCCCCTTTCTTTCTATCAATTCCAGGAGTAAGGATTAAAAATTATATCATTACCTATATCGCTTTACTTAATTTTCCTCAATGAGTAAAAACTGTGAATGTTTTAGTTTGGTTTTTTGTTCTAGACAATACTATTTCATAGGTGTACTTTTCTGTCTGTTATAACACAAAAGGTAGATTATTTGCATATGCCTCAAATTTCCTCTGGAAAGTCAAACTATCCATCAGATAATTCAAAATTAGTCAGAGAGCTTCAAGAGTTGAAACCAAATTCCTGATCAATGTGGCTACCTAAGGAATTTACAGACACTCAAGTGACTGTGTGGTAACCACAATGACATCATAAGTGGGTTCACTAAGTTTTATTTTTATCACAGATGGTGATGTGAGCTCTAATGGAAAATAGTGGTAATTTCCTACTTAGGTTTTTGGTAAAGATTGAAACACTTTGCATGATTTGTGTTGAGGTTTTATAAGATTTACAAAGGTAGAATTGCGTAAAGTGGGAATTAACCTCCATTCTATGGAAGCCGTCCATATTAAACCTATCTAAGAGAATGCACACATCAGAGGGGCAGATCTAGGAATGGAATCCCAGTATCAAGATCCCGAGATCCTGTATGGAGTCTAATTAACAAGACTGAGAAGCCTTAGGCTTTTCTCACCAATTAATTATGTTACTCCTTCCTTTGTTTCTGTTACAGTATTTTTCCTATACTTGGGAAGGTATTTTTTTTATCTTTTTTTTTAAGGAACTACTGCAGTCATTTCAAGGAGTCTTCATGACTTTTATACAGAAAGTTGCTAGATACATACCTAAATACTTTTCAGGTGCTGCTATATATAGATAGGAGGTTTACTGTACTATGGCACATGATCCAAGGGATAAGTGAGAACTGAAATCAGTCTGCCCTCTGCTCACAAAACTGTGCTCTCTGCAATGGATGTGGTATAGACTCATAGAGGTCCTGCCATTTCTCTATTGTATGTAAAATATTTCCTTAATCCTTCATAATTTGAGACTTGAATTATATCAACTTATCCTTTTATCTTGATTTTTTTAAATTGTGATTAAATATATAACATAAAATTAACCATTTTAACCATTTTTAAGAGCAAAGTTCTGTGGTATTAAATACATTCATATTGTTGTGCAACTGTGACTTTTCCATCTCCAGAGTATTTTCCCTTCCTCGTTGAAATTCTGTACCCATTAATACTAATTCCCCATTCCTTCTCTCCCTACCCTCTGGCAACCATTCTGTTTTCTGTCTCTGAATTTGAGCACTTTAAGTACCTCATATAAATGAGATATGTGTGTGTGTGTGTGTGTGTGTGTGTGTGTGTGTGTGTATGTACACATATACACACATATATCTACATGCATATATAAATATTGTGTATATTTATAAATATTGTGTATATTTATATATTTTGTAAATATATACAATATTTGTCCTTTTGTGACTGACATTCATTTAGCATAATGTCTTCAGGATTCATCTATGTCCTTTTGTTTGAATTTCTTTACTTTTTAAGTCTGAATAATATTCCATTGTATGTGCACACTACATTTTGGTTTTTTTCATCTGCTGATGAACACTTAGTTTGCTTCCACCTTTTGGCTATTGTGAATAATGCAATGAAGACGGATGTGCCATTATTGTCTGCTTTCAGTTCTTTTGGGTTATATACCAAGAAGTGTAATTGCTGGATCATATGGTAATTCTAAATCTTTCAATTTTGAGGAACCATACATTTTTTTTTTAGAGTAGCTGCAGTATACTTTCTCTATATATTTATCAACATTTGTCATTTTCTGTCTTGTTTTGTGTTTGTTTTATAATAGACATTCTAATGGGTATGAAGTGGGATCTCATTGTGGTTTTCATTTGCATTCCCCTAATGATTACTGATGCTTAGCATCTTCTTATGTACTTATTGGACATTTGTATATTGGAGAAATTTCAAAGTCCTTTGTCTATTTTTAAATTTGGGTTGTTTTTTTTGTTGTTGTTGTGGGCTAGGAGTTATTAAAAAATGTTTATTCTGGATATATAATATTTTTTAATCAGACATATAAGGGGGACCCCAAAATCTCAGAATTGTCTTTTGGAGATTGGGCCCCTTGTAGTATAGGCTTCCACCACTAGGTAAGTGTTCTAGGAACCTATTTGCATCAGTGTGCCAGCTAGTGTTGTTGTGAGAGGCTGTATTCGGCTTCAGTTAATTTTTGTTCTTGTAGATTCTTTCAATTCATTTGCCCATTTCGTGGTGGGTGATTTATGAGTGCACCTGCCCACACAGTGCTGAGTGTTCGGCAGTTTTTGACCAAAAACTATGATGCTGGTACCCCACCCTCCCTAGTCATCCAATCCCACCCCCAGCGATGTTTCCCTGGATGAAAAAAGTCCACAAAGGGAAACCGTTTGCTGATGTGGAAGAGGTGAAATAAAAAATGACAGAAGCACTAGAAGGCATCCAAGTAGACGAGTTCAAAAACTGTATTGAGCAGTGGAAAAAGTGTCTTGATAAGTGTATTGTATCAAACAAAGAGTATTTTGAAGGTGACTGAAATTTAAACATGAAGAATAGATACACAGTGTTTTATGAATAGATTCCAAGTTTTTTGGGGTCCCCACCGTATGATTTGCAGATATTTTCTCCATTCCATGAGGTGCTCTTTTATTCTGTTAATAGTGTCTTTTTAATATTGATAAAGTTCATTTTATCTACTTCTTTCTTTTTTTGCTTGTGCTTTTGATGTCATATCCAAGAAATCATTGCCAAATCCAGTGACGTGAAGCTTTTTTCTTGTGTTTTCTTCTAAGAGTTTTAAAGTTATAGTTTTTGTGTTTAGGTTTTGACCCATTTTGAGTTAATTTTTGTATATGGTATAAGGTAAGAGCCCATCTTCGTCCTTTTGCATGTGGATATTTAGTTTTCCCATTGTCTTGAAGTTTTCAAGATTATATACAGTCAAGATTTTATTAATATGGGTGATCGCTGGGATTTTGGTGAAGAAGGGAGTTATATACATGATCTCAAGTCACAGTTGAAGCAAAATTATACTTACTTCTTTACAATCCAGGGATGTATTAACTGACACCATAGTAAGTACAGCAAGACCAGGTAGGCATTCACTTCCCTATAGTCTATATCAAGTAGGCAGCTGCTGGATTGGTGTACATAGTCAGCTCTCTGATATAGAGAGCCAAAGAGCTAAGCCATCCCTGAAGCTGATCTAGATAAAGAAGGGTAGATTCTGAAAACCCTGCCCTTGGGTCTTGCTCTTGCCCCTGATAGTTGACCAGAGCCACAGCTGATCTTTTCTCATCAGCCATTTTTAGGACAGTAAAGATCTTTTAGCTTAGTAACTCTCTAGCTCAAATATGAACTTCGTCATTTCTGAGTCTAGATGGATAGTTGTATTTTGACCAAGATAGTAATGTTATGGCATCTTGAGTATTCAAAGAACTTCTATACATTGTAACGCAAGTATTGTGTACCTCCTGGGAGGAGCAAGCATATCTGTTTCTGTGACAGTTATAAAGATAAAGATATGAGAAAAGAGAAAAGGTAAAGTATGGAAACTGTCAGCAGTTGAGAGTATAATTTAGTAGGTAAGAGTATGGACCTTAAAATCAGAAAGAATTAAGTTCTGTTGCTGTTCTACCATAGATAAGATGCTTGCCTTGGGCAAGTTTGTTTCCCAACTTGGTTGATTAAACATGTTTTATCTTTTTTATCATCTTTATGGTAAGAATAATAATAACCAATGCTATGGGGCTTTGTGAGATTAAATGAGATGTATATGTCAAATGCTTTGCACCATGGTAGGCCTGCTATAAATGTTCAATAAGAGAGCAGTATTGATGAGGGGAGAAAATATCCTGTTACTGGTTTGTTTCAGTTTAATAAGGATTTTTATTTTCTCTGAGAAGAGATAGCACAATATATTCTAGAAGGAAATTTAACAATTGTTTTTGTTTTTTATGCTTTTTTTTTCTTTTGATTGCTCCAGGTTGCCTCAGCTGGAGGGTTACTAACATTTGCTTCCTTTGATATCAGTAGCAGTGATTTTCAAGTTCTCTTTTTTCATGGAAATTATCTTTATAACAAAATAATTATTTAGGAGTTTGTATCACACCTATCTACCCACTTAGTTCTAATAGTTAAGAACTTGTTTCTTTTTAAAGTGCATAAACATTCCTGTCACTGAACTCTTTTCTATTAACTATTTATTATTTTTGTTGACATGTTTTTGAGTAATCCTCATAACCCTTGATATCAATCCTTACCAGTGAGAAGAGGGGATGTCCTGGCAGCATGGAGTGGTATCCGACCCCTTGTTACAGATCCCAAGTCTGCAGATACTCAGTCTATCTCCCGAAATCATGTTGTCGATATCAGTGAGAGTGGCCTTATTACTATAGCAGGTATGAGATATTTCCTTATTATTTGGATGTGCTTTACATAAAAGCGTAACTTAAACTGTTCCACATAATCTCTTTTAACTCTAATGAACAAGAATTTTCTTTTTATGATTCTGAGTAAAGTCTTTCACATTTCTTTGCCATGTTACAAACAACAGCTTAATTTCATTATTGGTAAGTTGATAAATGGTTAGTTATAAGAAAAATAAGGAATGTCAACCTGATTAATTGTTTATCATCTTCTTTGTAGGTGGAAAGTGGACAACTTATCGATCGATGGCAGAAGATACCATAAATGCTGCTATCAAAACTCACAATTTGAAAGCAGGACCAAGTAGAACAGTTGGACTTTTCCTTCAAGGGGGTAAAGATTGGAGTCCCACACTCTATATTAGGCTTGTCCAGGATTATGGACTTGAAAGTGAGGTGGGTGTGCATTGTCATATCATCATATTCCTTACCTAATCTCTCACTATTGCCAGTAACAAAAGTGGCAACCAAGATTTGGCCTTCCTAATTTAGAGTTTCCTTCTGTTTACTGTGTAAGTAAACAAGTAAAAAAGATGATCTTACTTTGGTTTCGTTGCCCAAAAAGCAATGTACATGTGATTGCATGGTTTCAATTAAAGTCTGGAGTTTTTTTGGTTTGTTCCTAGTATATTACAAGGGCATCCCAAATTCTTTTTTTCTCAAGCAAAAGAAAGGCTATTCTTCAGGAGTGATATCAGGAGCAAAATGAAACTGAAGCTTCATCAGTCATTGGTACAGTGATACATGTGTAGTAGAGTTAGTGCTAGCCTAAGCATTCAAACCCCAAGTGGTTTCCTCCCACAAAATCAAAATCTAATATTCTCTGAGAGCTATTAGTTACAGGCTGTAAGAAAACTGACAAGATAAGTACGCGTGGTTTTGCTGTATACCTAGAAGGTATTGATATTCCAAGTACCTGCCTAATGCAGTATTGTTTCTCTAGGTGGCACAGCATCTTGCTGCCACGTATGGGGATAAGGCTTTTGAGGTGGCCAAAATGGCAAGTGTGACTGGCAAAAGGTGGCCTATTGTTGGAGTGCGTCTTGTGTCAGAATTTCCATATATTGAAGCAGAGGTATGTGAATGGTCACATGGGGGTTTCTTGTCTGTCGTAGGATACCATTCATCTGTTCAATTTCCGTCTTCTTTAAAGATTATATGCAACTAAGTTTTAATGCACATGAGTTAGCTTAAACCTTGAGTAAAATGTCTTTCAAGTGCATTCTTTCATTTACAGCATTGTAATTTTAAATCTGTAGCTGATTGTGGTAATAATAACAATGTGAAATGTGGATTATTTTTTCCTCTGTGGAGCAGTCTTAAGTCTCGTTAATTCACAGTTGTTGGTCCCTTTTGTGAGTTTGTAGCTCTTGAAGTTTGTACCATTCCTGTCCTGCCTGACAACATACTTTGATGTGACAGTTTCTCAAAGATTTAAGTCTTGTTTCTCATCAAGCTTTCCAATTTTATGAAGCCAGAGACCATACTTTGTGTTTATTTGTAATTCACTGTGTCTTAAAATATTGGTGTCTGGTAAGCATTTACTTGTTGATTGAATTCAAGGTTTCTATTATCTGGTTACTCTAAGGCAGAAAACTCTACAGCTTAAGATGAGACCATAACTTTCTTATACTCATCCTTGGCCTATTCAACTATATAAATTAACATCCACATTAAGTATAAGCAAATAGAGGTAAGTGATTACTGTGGATAGTTAATGAGAAGTGATGCAATTTGCATGTTTATGCCAGGTTCTATTCAGGAAGAAGGCATTAACTCTTGTCCAATTTATCCCATTTTCCAAACCTCCTTTGGCAGGCAGATGGAGTGTTTATGTGATGCCACTATTTGTCTCATGACTGCTAGAGAACCAGAGAGTACAAAGAAAACTTCCAGCTTTCCAAAGCACAAATTTATTTTTTAAAGTGAAACTTTATTTCCTGATTTTAAAGAAAGGTCTGAACTAATATTTTTTCTTTAATTCAAACTCAGATAAAATATGGGATTAAGGAGTACGCCTGCACCGCAGTGGATATGATTTCACGTCGCACTCGCCTGGCTTTTCTAAACGTCCAGGCTGCAGAGGAAGCCCTGCCCAGGATTGTTGAACTGATGGGCAGAGAACTGAATTGGGATGATTCTAAGAAACAGGTATTATATAGAAGCCCTTAAAACCACAGTTCCCATTATAAACATTGAATGGCTTGATCTGTTTAGTAGAGCTAGCATAGTTTTTGATAGTAACCTTAGATTTCTTACCAATTTCCGTATGTGAGAGTATCAAATATTATTAGACCTTAGAGAAATGGAAAGACATTCTTGTCTCAAAACATAATTGTTTGTGGAAAATCTCTTATAGAAATGCTCTTAAATTTGTGGTCATATTTCTGAAAAAGAAAGAAAATGATTGTGAGGTAGCCACTCCTGATAATTTGTTTCTGGTAAGAAATATGTTTTTATTTCCTGACTACCAAGTGCTTATTATTTGTGTCATTTGAGAATTTATATTTTTACCCAAATTAAAAAAAGAAAGCCAGTGATGTTCAGATGCCAATACAGACATACAAAACACACACACACACACACACACACATACACACAGGCTAGGCTTATTGCAATAAGCAGAAGATCTTTATGCTTTTTTTTTTTTTTTTTTTTTGAGTTGGAGTCTCACTCTGTCGCCCAGACTAGAGTGCAGTGGCCACTCCCGGCCACCGACTCCGGCAATCCTTCTGCCTCAGCCTTCCAAGTAGCTGGAGCTACAGGCGCTCACTACCACGCCCGGCTGATTTTTTGATTTATTGTAGAGATGAGGTCTCGCTGCCCAGGCGGGTCTCGAACCCGCAGGCTCAGGCAATCCACTCACCTCAGCCTCCCAAAGGCGTGGGATCACAGGCTGAGCCACCGAGCCCGGCCATGCTTTTTAATTAACCCAAACTTTTGTTATATGCAGAGGCTTATAAAGCATTTTCATACATTCATTCATAAAATACTTTCTGTACTTATTGGGTTCAGTTTCTTTCTGCCTAGTCTCTCTTGAACCCATTCCATTTAGGCTCTTTTGCCACCAGTTTGCTGTATTAACTCTGGTCAATCTTACCAGTAACCTCCATGTTGTTCAATATATTTGGTATAAGATCAATCAAGACACCAACTGACTTGGAGTCTGGTGAGGGCCTACTTCCTAGTTCATAGACAGACGTATTCTTGCTGTGTTCTCATATGGCATGAGTGGATGAACATTATTGAGTATCTATGTCATATTCAGAGGTACAAGGAAAGAATTGGACATATGGCCTGTTCTTAAAGCATTCTTCTTCTGATATAAATTCCCAAAGATGGTTACATTTTAGAGTTACGTAGAAAATGTGAGGCAAAGGGCAGATTTCAAGGCTTCACTTTAGACTATCTTTAGAGGTCAGTCCATGGCTCCATACTTTTAAAATTCTCCACTAGTAATTTTAATGTAATATTCTCTAATGTGCTAATGGTGGAAGTCATTGGTCAAAAAGTTTCATAATCCTGATCATGCATCTGTCAGGGATTTTTTTTTAAATTCAATTCTTTAAACTTTAAATTCAGGGGATACAAGTACATGGTTGTTACATAGGCACGTTGTATACTGGTGGGGATCGGGCTTCAGATGTGCTCATTCCCCAAATAGTGAACATTGTACCCAATAGATAGCTTCTGAACTGTTGCCCATCCCCCCCCCCATTTTAGTGTCCTCAGTATCTATTATATTCAACTTTATGGCCATTTAGCACCCACATATAAGTGAGAACATGCGTGTTCAGCTTTTTTTTTTCTAAGTTAGTTCATTTAGAATGATATTCTCCAGTTCCATCCATGGTTCTGCAGATGACATGATGTCATTCTTTTTTATGACTGTGTGGTATTCCATTGTTTATATATACTGTATTTTTTTAATCCAGTCAACCATTGATTGGCACTTACGTTGGTTCAGTGACTTTGCTATTGAATAGTGCTGCAATAAACATATAAGTACAGGTTTCTTTTTTATGTAATGAGTTCTTATACTTTGGATAGATCCCCAGTAGTGGAATTGCTGAGTTGAATGGTAGTTTTAAGTTCTTTGAGAAATCTCCATATTATTTTTCATAGAGATTGAACTAGTTTACACTGACAGTGTGTAAGTGTTCCCTTTTCTCCACATCCACACCAAAATCTATTCTTTGACTTTTAATGATAGCCATTCTGACTTGTAGGGATAATTTTGCCCCCATTTTATCATTGAGGAAACAGGCTCACAGGGTAAGTCCCTGTTGGAGTTTATACTAGCAGCAAATTAGAAATCAGGGATTGAAACTAGATATTCTGATCCCAGAGGAAAGCATCCTCCATCCTGGCCTGCTGTCTCTACTTTAGCCATACTGGTTTTTAGCTCTTCCATCTCAAGGTTTAGTTGATCAACTAAAGCTCTATAGAGAGAAAACACAAGAATGAAACTTTTTTTATGTGCTTCTGCCAGTCATTTTTACCATATAGAAAGATTGGGAATAATGTGTTCTTCCAAAAATTATGATTGGAATGATTTAAATATGCAGGAACATATTTTGTGCAGGGAATTCAGGCTGTGGGAGGTAGGAAGGAGGAAGAAAATTCTGTAAACTGGTTGTGTTTGGTCCTCCTAGGGAAGATAGATTTAATTTCAGTCCAAATTTTATGAATATATTTATGTGCTCAGAAATACTCTCCCATCCCCCTTGAAAAAAGTATCATCAGTAAAAGACCTAAAGTTATTACTCAATACTTAAAACATTGTAGTATTAATGAGGGCTATGGCCAGTCTAGAGAGAACAAAGGAGAGGGAGAAAAAGAATTAAAAGGTTAGAAAGTTGTACTTCTGAGAAAAGGTTAAAAGCATTGGGATTATTTAACCTGCAAAAGTGAAAGAAGAACAAGGTGATAAATAGCTCTCTGTAGATGAATTGTGGTTGTTTTTACCGGTCAATACTTAATGAGTGACTTGTATACTGAACATTGCACCAATTATTTTAGGGGAATAATAAATAGATCCTAGTTTCAAGTATTGAAATCTACTCGAGTTGTTACAATACATAGCTCTGAAATGTATGTATATTTTCCAAAATTTAGACAAATATTTAGAGAGACTTTCTCAAGACCAAAATCCAACCAACTTGGAAGAACTGATTAGGGAGAAAGGCAATGTCTTGGGGAGTTGGGGATTGATAGAGGAGTTGGCAGGAACATTTAGAGAGAGTAACATTGCTAATTTATATTCTCCAGGGTATAAATACATGTGAAAAGATGACTACTTGGTCAAAAGAGTGTGGTAAATTCCAAATTCAACAAATGAAATGGTGTCTTTAGTGCAGATAATTTGGAATCTTTAAAATGGTGGGGTGTTTTTAATTTCCAAAAGGGAACTTATTTGAAGGCAGACCCAACTTTGACTTATTGGGAGAGCTAGACAGGGAACTGACTCATGTTGCCAAGGACATATTTTGGGAAATGCTGCCCCAAAGGATTTGGTAAGGCAGATCCTATCTGTTTCAAGCAAAAGATACAGTTTTCATTGAGAGACTATAAAGAAAAGACACTTAAGTTAACTGAGAGAATCTCACAAAAAGAAATTGTTTTCATAATTGATTTCAATAAAAAGGAAAAAGGGTCAACAAGGGAGGACATGGAGTGGACTGTGAACACAGCAAGCTGATAAACACCAAGTGGGAAACAGACAGAAGACAAGTGTTCAACAATGGAGGAGGGACAGCAGGAATAACGTGAATGTCTATGAATAGTGTCAAGTATTGTTTGAGTGTTGGGGGAAAATGCTAAGAACACCAAAAATAACCTTTAAAAATTGAAGAAAAAAAAAAATACAAGTAAGGCCTGACTTTGATCATTGCTTAAAGTGAGTGCTGGAGAGATGGGAGAACTATTCAACTTATAGTTTAATACCGACATGTTTTTTCTTCTTTCCCTTCCTCCCTTCCTTTAGTTTTCATGTGTGAAAAGATCAAAATATAAATATCAGTAAGAGGGAATAGATAATTCAAGTAGGAAACTACTGAATGAGTTTTATGCCAGCTGAGAAAAATTATACTCAGGATATTCTGGGAATTTGAAGTTGGGAATATTTACCTACTGTTGATCTTTACAATATTGTAGCAAATAGAAATGGGACCAGAAGATAGAAGGTAGACAAATGTAGTACCAAATTTGAAAAAGGAAAGAAAAATTTATTTTGCATCCTAAAAATCGGTGTTCTTGGCATTGACGTTGGGTGGTTTTCTGGATTATGGCATTTTAAGTTTTGTCAGCATTTAATAAGAAGTAGTGATCACTAGAAACTAGTAAGGAATCACTTAGGCAAAACCATTTCAGACATCTCATTTTCTTTTTAGATAGAGCAAGGAGATTGTTAGACCAGGGAGAGGATATAGACATAACATATTAGATTCTATAAGACATTTTATAAAGCTACATGTGATACCTTTGTAAAATTGGTAGATTTGTAACAAGTTAAATGATCAGTGTTGTTCCCAGAAGAGGTCTCTAGTAGCAGGTCAAAAGCACTCTGTTCTTGGTCTTGACCTAATTCAAGTGATTAAATTACAATATTTATGGCATGCATTTTTGGTGTACCAATAACAAGAAACCAGAGGGAGAGTGAATGTTTGATGATGAATTGAAACAATGGGTGAAATTTCATTAGGCATAATTTAATAGAGATAAATGGCAAACCTTATATTAGGTAGGAAAACAGCTCCATCCATTCAAGATAGACTTGACAAGGCTTAACTGTAGCACATGTGAAAAAGAAATATGTTTTAGTTTACTGTGAATGCATAGCTGTTAACGGTGGACCATGGCTGCCCCCAAATCCAATTGCAATCCTGAACTGCATTAATAGAAATCATATATCTAGATTGATGAAGCTGATAGTTACTTCCTTCTAGGTACTTACCAGATTTCTGTTGCAGTATAGCATTTTGTTCTGATAATTTTATTATATGACAGATCAGTTGTGATCTGGAAGAAGTTATACAGCATGGTGTAGGGATTTGAAATCCTATCTTAGTAGAAGAGTAGTTCTGGACTAAAAGGAAATTCTAAGAAGGAAAGCACATAACACTATCTTTAAGTACTTGTTGAGCTATGATATAGAAACCAAACAAACAAACATTAGGTTTGTTCTACTATATGGAAGTTTTGCTAATCCTACCATAATTGGAAGAATTGCAAGGGGATGAATTTAATCTCAACATAAAACTTTCTGGCAAATGGCACCATCCCTTTAGTTAGCTTCCTACTACTTGAGTTGTTTAGACTTATGCTTCCATTTTTGGAATGTTATAAAATAAATTAATGTGTTTAATAAATTAATAAAATAAGTTAAGGAAGTACACTGGGTGACCTTTATGGAAAAATCTCTTCCAGCTTTGAAATTTCATGATTCTTTGCTTAATGGAGTGTGGGTAATGACATACGCAATGAAGGGACGTCAATCGAGGAAGATATAGTTGTTGGAGGGAAGCATCAGAGATGGCATTTCCAAGGAGGTAGATTTTGAACTAGTTTTGTAGAAAATGGCTAGGATAAATTGGTGGAAGAACAAAATAATTTTATTTATAACAAGTGGTGGATTTTCTTGTGTGAAGAGAGAAACTGCCAGCAAAGAATGCCGTTGGCATTGGAGAGTTCACAGACAAGTTTTATGTAGACTATATATATAAAACATGTATGTGCATATTTTTAATTTATTTTTAAGCTGGAAATTATTTAGTGTTATAACTTTTTATTTTTCTATTTAAGAAATTAAGGAAGAACATTTCTAGTATATATTTCTTTAGAGAAAGGAAAGTAGGAAAGAAATAATCTCAAAAAAAAGTTTATCCTCCCAAGAAAAAAGAGTAGGGGTCATATCACTAACCAAATATATACACATTTCATGCAAGTATATGTACCGTTGTTTTATTTGCTTGTTTCACTTCGTATTCTATTCAGTACTATTCTTCAGACCAGAATTTGGGAACTATTAAGTTAGGTTCTCTGATGCGAGGTTGGGGAATTTAAGACTTACGTTAGTCAGTTTTTGCTAGGTTATACTACATAACAGGCAATTTCAAGATCTTAGTGGTTTATGGTAGCACGCATTTATTTTTTAGTCATATTGCATGAAGACTACATGTTAACTGCTATGGCTCTTCTTCATAGTCCATGTTGGCTTCAGATCTCATCTAAGAAGCTAAGCAGAACTATTAACTTACTTTTAAAACTTTTACTCAAAAGTGGCATATATCATATCCATTCATGTTCCATTGTCCAAAGTCAGTCACGTGGCCACCTCACATCAATAAAGTTGAGAAGTATATATATGGGGGAGAAGTGTGTGTGTGTGTGTGTGTGTGTAAATATGAAGATAGACACACAAAAAAACCAATTACATTTTAGAGAGCAGTCCCCTTGTAGAACAGGCTTCTTCCGCTAGATTAATATTCTAGGAACCCATTGGCTTCAGTGCACCAGCTAGTGTTGTTGTGAGAGGCTTCTTTTGGCTTCAGTGACTTTTTGGGGGGAGATTCTTTCAACACGTTTGCCCATTTCATGATGGGTGATTTATGAGCACACCTGCCCATACAGCACTGAGTGTTAAGCAGTTTTTGACCAAAAACAGCATGGCCCCTATGTCTTACCCTCCCTAATCACCTAGTCTCACTCCAGGGACTTACTTTTGTTACCCTGGATGAAAAAGTCCTCAAAAGGAAGTGTTTTGCCGATATGGAAGAGGTGAAACAAAAACCAGTAGTAACACTAAAAGGCATCAAAATTGACAAGTTCAAAAACTGTTTTGAGCAATGGAAAAAGCATCTTGGTAGGTGTATTGCAGCAAACAGAAAGTACGTTGAATATGACTGAAGTTTAAACATGTAAGAATAAATACACAATTTTTAAAAATAAATGAATTCTGTTTTTTGGTTCCCCTTCATATACATAGTGTGTTTATGTGTGTGTGTGTGTGTGTGTGTGTGTGTGTGTGTGTGTGTATGTATATATATATATATGGAAAGAGATTTGTGAATATACCCTATACTAGAGTCATCATGGAAGTTCTAAAACTTAGATGAGAGAGTGATGTGATGAAAACTAAGACAGTGTTGAGACGGGGGGCATTGAAAACATGAAGAATAACTGTTGAGGACAGCTTATTTCTTCTCATGACTCTCTAACTATCAGTGGCAAAATTTCAGCATAGCTAATCTCATGAGATTTGTCTCGGCACTTCTTGTCACATTATAGTAGTTGTTCCAGTCCTGGATATCTTCACCTTTCATTGCTTTACTGTCACCAAACTGTAAGAATTTGGTCCTATGGATTTTGCTGATCAATTCTGTGTAAGAATACCCAGCAGTAAAAAGAAATGAAATATTAAAACATGCAGCAATATGAATGAATCTCAGCATCATAATGTTATGTAAAAGTAGTCAAACACAAAAGACTGTATACTATACCAACCTTTTATATGAAATTCCAGAAAGGCAAACTCTGATAACCGGAAGCAGAATAGTAAGGGAAAGGATCAACTGCAAATGAATGTGAGGAAGGTTTTAGGATGTTGGAAATGTTCTAGATCTTGATCATGGTGGAGTGTACATTTTATTGATTGCGAGTTTATACTTAAAACTGGAAGAAATAAAACATTATTTGTGTGTTTCTCTGTTTTAGGAACAACTTGAAACAGCCAGGAAGTTTCTATATTATGAAATGGGCTATAAATCTCGATCAGAGCAGTTAACAGATCGCTCTGAAATTAGCCTACTGCCTTCAGACATTGACAGGTACTTCTAATAAGTTTCTGTCTTTCCCTTTCTTGCTCTCTCTTTTTGCCTATGTATGTATATTTTTCCATTATTCAATGTTGTGTTCTAGGTATAAGAAGAGATTTCATAAGTTTGATGCAGACCAAAAAGGCTTTATTACCATTGTTGATGTTCAGCGTGTATTAGAGGTAATTTTTTGTTATTTAGTTATCAGTTTCTGATAGTAGAAGAATATTTCCTCATCTAGTGCTTGCTATACTTATTATTTTTATTGTAATTTATGAAAGATCGATAACATTAGTAAAATGATATGCATAATTTCTTTCTTTCTTTCTTTCTTTTTTTTTGAGTCAAAGCCTCACTCTGTTGCCTAGGCTGGAGTGCAGTGGCATGCTCATGGCCACTGCAGCCTTGACCTGCTGGGCTTAGGCTATCCTTCTGCCTCAGCCTTCCAAGCAGCTGAACTACAGGCACAAGCCACTATACCCGGCTAATTGTTTTTTTATTTATTGTAAAGATGAGGTCTCGCCAAGTTGCCCAGGTTGGTCTCGAACCTATGACCTCAGGCAATCCTCACACCTTGGCCTCCCAAAGTGCTGGGATTATAGACATGAACCACCACACCCAGCCAAGATAGGCATAATTTTTCATCAAACTTCATTGTGCTGTGCTTTTCTTTTCCTTAGAGTATCTGTGTCCAAATGGATGAAAATACACTACACGAAATTCTGAATGAAGTAGATTTGAACAAAAATGGACAGGTTGAACTCAATGAATTTTTGCAGGTGAGTTGTGAAAGGAACAAGTATATTCCTTTTATCTCTTGGTTGTAATGATCATAAATGGATGTTCAAGAATGGATGTTTAAGTCTACACAGTTGTCACTTCATTCTGAAAAAGAAGAAAAGTTGAAACCAGCAGTGGTTGATATTTCTGCCCTCATGGAAAAGGCTCTATTTGGTGTATTTTCTGTAGCTTTATTTTTATAAGAAACATTCTATTATGTTGGGAACTTTAGGTTAAATCGAGGTTACTTATTGGTGTAAGGGTAGAATATGAAGCATGCTTTTTATCTTTTTAAATTTTTCTGTAGAGACAAGGTTTGGCATGTTGCCCGGGCTGTTCTCAAACTCATGGGCTCAAGCAATCTACCTGACTTGCCCTCCCAAAGTGCAGGGATTACAGGCATGAGCCACCATACCTGGCTGGGGCATGCTTTTTAAAAAATTTGTTTAATTTTTATTTTATTTTATTTTTTATTTTTTTGAGTTGGAGTCTCACTCTGTCACCCAGACAGGAGTGCGGTGCCTCAACCTGGTGGGCTTCAGCGATCCTTCCGCCTTAGCCTTCCCAGTAGCCGGAATTACAGGCACGCGCTATCACACCCGGCTAATTTTTTTTTTTTGATTTATTGTAGAGATGAGGTCTCACCAATTTGCCCAGGCTTTTACCTAATCCTGAACCCGTTGGCTCAGGCAGTCCACTCACCTTAGCCTCCGAAAGGTGCAGGATTACAAGCTGAGCCACTGAGCCTGACTTTATTTTATTTTAAAGATGTCATACAATTCAGGATTAGGTAAATAAGTGGGGTCATAGTACAGGTAAAGTTTGCGCCTTCCTTTGGTCCCCATGAAGCATGCTTTTTAAAGATGTAGGCATTAGAATATCACTGCTGGACCTTTCTCTACTTATGTCAAAAGAGGCAATACTAGATTTCTAATGTGCAAAATAATTTTTTACATAGTTTTAAAAAATTATAATTGTATTCATTAATGAATCATAGTCATTTGAGAACATAGCTATTCAATTTTTACCATGTGGAGAACTGGAAAAGCAAAAGGAAGAAAAACTGTACTCTGGGGTTAAGACCATATTAATTTAAATATTTCCATTTCTAATTTTCAGCTACTCAAGACTCATTGTTTAATCTTGTAATCATGAAGGAAATACATTTTGTTACTCTAACATCAAACTGGATGCTACACATCATTCCTTAAAAGTTCCTTAAAAGAAATAAATTTAACAAACTCTAACATTATTTGGAGCTATCTACATGACTCTGATCATATGAAGAATGTATTGGTTTCCAAGCAGCCAGGGTTTTTTCTGTAGTGCATCTTGGGCAGGTATTTCAAATGAATGCCAGGTCTTGCTTGCGCCATGGCAATGATGAATGCTGAACATGAAATAAATTAATGCTGGGGATTTTGGTCAATGTCAGCCCTTTCTTCACTGTGTCAAGTTAAACAAACAAGATCAAGGCAAAGGAAATGGTAATTGTCTCTCTGGAGATGAGCTGCAGATAAGAGCATTGTTGAATCTAAATGCAGAAAATTTTCACAGGTTGTGTCCAGCATCACAAAAAAGAATGTTAGTTCTTTAGCTTACTGTTTAACTAAATGCACATTTTAAATTGAACTTAAAATTTATGCTTGGGAATTGAACACCGTTAACACATTTTTGTATAGTTTTTCTGGAGAGTATTTTGTTGTTTGCCTCAGAATTTTAGAAAACTTTTCTTCAGAGAAATAGCTTATGCTTTATTTCATGTGTGTTGTAAATAAACAGCAGAATTTAGGGTTGAAAGACCTGGGTTTTAGAAACAATAAAAATCTAATTTTATGGATATGCTATGTGGTTTGGGTTTTAGGTAATTTTCTTGAATGCAGTAGGGTTAAAAACACAGAAAATAATTTAAACCATTTGCAGATTTTCTTGTAGAGTTTTTAAATAATTGAGTATTTCTTATCCCATTTTAAATGAAAGAAACCATTCATGCTTCTAAGTACAAATGTACAGAGTGTAATTTTCAGCTTTAAAATTGCTGACCGTATTTCTTATGAAATATATTCACACCCAAATGTTATTTTTTTCTTGTAAAATGATTTTTAGAAACTCAATGAGTTTCTAAACTCAGTGTTTAAAGAAAACTTTGGGTTTTTCAAGGTTGGTATATCATATACTGTTTATAACAAAAAAATTCTAGCTTTGTCAGTTTTGTTAGCTCTGATAAACTCTGAAGGTCTTCCTGGAATCAGAGACAAAACAATAAACAATAAATTGCTCTGTCTTTAGATATCAGTATTCCTTATGTTACACCATTCCTCAGATATAAAGTATGTTTTCAGGGTTATTTTTTGTATTTTAAATAAAATATTTTCTCTTTTGAAGATTAAAAACTCTTGTTTATCCCATTAAACATCTCTTTTGACTATAGATACGGTTTTTCAATAATCCTCATGAAAGGATCACTGTAGATATTGCATGGCTGCATGACTATTTCTAGGTTTGGGCTTTAATGACACTTCTGCATGTAGGAGTCCATCTCTAATAAGCAATAGCTTGTGAAACAGCTTTTAATAAGGTCATGAAATTTTGATCCAGCCCCTTGGCAGATGCCTCTGACTCTTACTCAGAGCTGTTTTTAAGAAATGTATCTTTATAGGTTAAAAGCGATAACCCTAAAATATATTTTGAGAATTTTCATATATATTTTTTTCTGATGAATAGCCAACTCTGTTTTTTTTTAAGTAAATAAATAAAAAAAAATTGGGAAAGTGAGATCAAGAAAAGCAAATAGTTGAAAGCACATCAACTTGAAAAGAAAAAAAATCCTCGTGCTCATAATTGCAAAGTGCCTTCTAGATTAAAGGCCTTTGCCCGCTGACTGCATGTAATTTCAAGATTAATTCTGATTTTATCCATTGGATAAAAATGAATTAGCTAAAATCTGTGCTGTAGAGTGCTTTTAATTCTTAAGGTAGATCTCTGGGTCCATTTTCAAGGACTTAAATGTAAATTACTTAAAAAAGTCTTTAAGGAATTTGGATTTAGGGGACTTGAAGTTGTCAAGTACAGTAACACTAAAAAAGAATAGATAAATATAGGTCATGGTTTATCTTTATTCAATCCCTGAGCTTCCTTTTTAAGATTTTTAAATGGAATTAAATCCAATATTTGAAGCTGCTTTTTAAAAAAAAAGTGCCCAGAACACACTAATAACAAAAAAAATTTTGCCTTTAAAGACAGATTGATTATCTTGATCTAGTTTTTGCAGCAGCGTTGTAATACCTAACCCTTCCCCTCATTTTGAAATGTTTCTTCTTATTTGAGCTGTAGTACTTGTTAAAGTTTTTGATAAAGCACCTAATTACCTCTGCTTGCCTCAGTAGTAACCATTAAAATTCCGGGAAAAAGAGAGTACATTGTCTAGACTTCTGAATATGTTGCTTATTTTCTCTTTAAGCTGATGAGTGCTATTCAGAAAGGAAGGGTGTCTGGAAGCCGACTTGCCATACTAATGAAAACTGCAGAAGAGAACCTTGACAGAAGAGTCCCAATTCCAGTGGATCGTAGTTGTGGAGGATTGTGAGTCTGAGCAGTAAATCCACAGCCAACAAACATAAGAACAACAAATCACCACATAACAACCAGAGATGACTTAAATCACTGTAAAATAGTGAACGTTGATAGCTGCCTTTTTAACACTGGAAAACATTCCAAAACTTTAGGATGTTAGTATATTTGCCAAATTTATTTACCGATACTTTGTTTGCATTTGCCATTCAATCTAGCTTCTCAAAAGTGTATGTTCTCATTTTCAGTGCACATTAGTTTTATATCCATTTGTAAACTGACTTGACATGCTCCCTCTTTGTTTATTCATTTATTCTAAATCAGTTCTCAAGGCAGAATATTTTGTCAAAAAATTGAAAAAAGAAGCTGGGGACATTTTGTGACATAGACAAAATTCTGGAAACTAAGCTTATTGATAGCATGTGTTATTAAAAAGAGTGATCTGTTGAAATGATAGTATTTTTGGAGATTTCTCAGCCTCCAAACTCCAGCATGTTTACCTTCTTCATGCAAACAGTATCATTCAATTTTAAAAGTAGAGCATGGCTAGCAAACTGGAGAGGGAAGAAAAAGTTTAGATCTGGTTACAGGAGCAAGTCTCAAAGAGAAACTCTGAAAGCTTCCAGAATCACAGGTATAAGATAAGGATAGCATTGACATTTGCTGGAAGTTACAGTGATAGTTTCATCTCAGCAGTTCATTTTTTTCCTCAGTCACTGTTAGTTTTCTTTGACTATTATAGTTGCCAGAAAGATCCTTGCTTTTCTTACTTTAAAACCAGCATTTAAGTGACAAGTTGGAAGTAATGGGATAAGGCCAAATTTCTCCAGTCTTCTCAGTATTAGTGCATTCAAGGGTTAAAAACATGTGTTTATATATCCACATATGATAGCACAAGTTTCAATTTCCAAACCTGAAATTTTGGAGCATGTGGTATTGTCAAGCCTGGCCTTTCATTTTTTAGGCTATTTGCAACCAAGATAGAATAAACTTTAGCGAACTTTAATTATAGTTACGTACAAAATAAGGCACAACACTTAAGTATCCAAGGTTATTGTGCACCTTTCCCCTTCTTTACTCAATGGAAATATTCTCAGTCAACCAAAAATTAAACAATACACATACACATCCCAAAAGCAAAAGTCAGCGTGCATTGAATTTAACTAGCAAAGCATTGTAAAAGTTAAAAAGCCAGCTTGAGATGTTTTTTGCTATATTTTGGAGGCATTTTAACTAGTCATCTGAATATTTATTAATTGTACTTCCTCCTATGAAGTTAACTACTTTTTTTTTCCTTAAGATCACATTCAGTATGTAATAGGAGGGCATGTAACACTTTATTTCATGGCAGGCTTTCATTGCACAGACTTGAAGTCTTAGTTTTTAAACTGGTACATGAAATTCTTTTGTGCTGTTATTTCTTTTTATTTCAGCATAATAAAGTATCTTTATGCCCTATTCAAGTGGGCTATGAGCCTGTATGTCACAGTATGAACACTGGAGGTTCATTCACCCAAGCCCCCACATACCTATGGAAAAAAAAAACAACAAAAAAAACCAGAAGCTGCAGGGAAAGGCAACATCTTGACTCACTTTGTTTTTAAATGATGTTTTAGACACTTACCACTTCCTAAAGGAAAACTTGCAACAGAGCAAATGATGCTCCTAGGTATCACTGTGAACTTTTTTTTTTAGTGTGTGAATTTTTACATTGACTTTTTTGTTTTAGTAAGTGAAAGCTTGTAGCTTTGCAATTTAGTGTTTTTCTATCAAAACAATAAATTTCATTGCTTAGGACTCAGTGACACTTCATAGGTAGAAGAATTGTCCTTTAAAGCACCTCAGACAATATGACACAATATTGTACATTTGTGCTCTCTCTCTCTTTTTCTCTCTTTCTAGTTAGATCAAGATAATGATGACTTGTATCCTCCCTGATTCCGTTACAGTAGGGACCGGGCTTAGACCGTGGCTGGCTGAGCAGATTTGTGTTTGTAAAACAGGCCTTGTTTGTGCACGCTTTGCTATGAGTGAAATTCCTTTAAGGACAAAGAAAAGCGCTTTTGCTTAAAATCTGCTAAATTCTAAAACATACACTCCTTCAACGATCCTAGAGACTTGTTGGGAAATGAACTGTTTTCAAGCTGCTACTGTGAATAAAGAACCCCAGCTTTTTTTTTTTTTTTTTTTTATAAGTTCCTAATGAAACCTGTATAGCTTCTTAACCTCATTTTAAAAAGGAGGGAAACAGGGGAATAAGCCCCTTCAAAACCCATTCCAAGCACAAATTTTTTTTCCTTTCATATAAACTTGATATTAATTGATTGTCTTGGGTTGGGGATGGGTGTTCAAGGATTGCCTTTTATCATCAAATGATTTATTTTAAGAGCCTTTAAGGGGATTCAGGTGAAGGAATCCCCATCTGTGCTGGAGAGTTGGATACTCCTTTCAATAGTCCCCACCACAGTCATAACAATAGTGATAATGCTGGATTATTTGTTAAGCCAAGGTTGTCTGCCTCATATCCATCATGCTGTTGGCAATATTCTTCCTTTCAATCAATTTATACTGAATGTAACTTTAGGATTTCTATTAAATGCATGCTCCCTATTCTGCTTTAGTTTCTGGCTTTGTTTTGTCTGTTTCAGAATATGTAGCTGCTGGTTCTGTACAACCAAAATTTCATTCTGCCTTTTACTAAATATACCGTAAGAGTCATTACTAATTTTATTTTTTCTCATTTTTTTACTGTATCTGTAAAGATTTTTGGCATATGAATATAATGTTGAGTCAATGATCCTGTAACTTGCACTGTTTTGCATTATGTCAACCTTTTTTAGGGAGTAAAATAGCCCTACTATGTTTTTAAAGAATATCAAGTATAAGCCCAGTACTGGAATGGAAATACACACTGCATGTTTTCATATGTGGCACTTTTATGTATTGTGTTGGGTTATTGTTCTAGATTGGACTGTTAAATACTATGTTTGAGGCTGGATTGTCATTTTTATAACTGTCTTGGTGTTTTATCGCCATTATTTATTACTTTTGATATACAGAATGAGCTGCATGCATTTATAGAGCAATAAGAGGATGTATTTAATGTGCCTTGTTTTTAACTGAAGAAGAACTGGAAGCATGAATCAATAAAACTGATTAAAATGGTCCATTTGCTGGCATTTTGATGTTACTTGCAGTGAGACAAATAACTTTGATTACTGTTGAAGTTTAAAAAAAGTTTGAAAATATTTTCACAAACTATATTTTTAATGACACAAAAGAGAAATATCTTTGTAGACAGATGTAATTTTATGAGACTGCTAGAATTATTTGTATTAATTTGTTGCTGCAGCCTTTAGGGCTTGACTTCTGGATTTGTGCAATCTTATTCTAAAATTACATTCATCCTGTTACAACTCAGTTGAATCCTCTCTTTCTTTCTTTCTTTTTTTTTTTATTAACCAGAGCCTTTCAGCCTAAGCGTTCCAGGCACACTGATGAATTTTATCATAACTAAAATCAATAGAAATGAATGGGAAAGATTACATAATCCATTTTGATCATCTTACATGTCAAGTTAGTGCAGGGTTGCCAAGTGTTGATAAATGCTCTGACAAGAAAAAAATGCTATATATTTTCATTGTCAGTAAATCAGTAAAGCTATTATCAGTTTTAACACAAATTTTATAATGCCCATGTTATTTTATAGGTTTTAATTTACACATGTATGTAGCATATGTTCTCCATTTGTGGTTTCAATGTGCTGCCTCCTGGTTCTGCATGCTCAAAGGCATGCATGAGCTTCTGAAGGGTCTTTGAAATGGTATAGAATACCCCAAAGCAATGGCTCTCAGACAGACTTGGAACAATGAGCTGTTTGTTCAATGCCTGGAAAAAAATACATGGCAGTTTTAAACATTTTCTGTTGATCTAGCTTATCAAATTTGATAGCACTTTAAAATTTGTCAACATAAAATTTGTCAAAATATTGTTCCCAGTGTTTTAAGTGTATAAAATTTATGGTCATCAGAAAATGGGGAAGTGACACTAGCATCAATATTTTGCAATCTTTGTCAGCATCTTTTTATCACTGATGTCAGAATTCACCTGGTGACATTTGACTTACGAAAGAACAAAACAACAAAAGTTTTAAATTGATCTGGCACCTTCATGATGAAAAGAATTCTGTATAGGAGGCAGAAATGATGAGGCTTTTGTGCATATACTTTGTATTCTAGGTCCCTAATCAGCTGTCTAACTAGCTAAATATGGGCACAGAACAGGATGTATATGAGCCTTGATGATACCAGAGCTAGTCTTGCAGGTCCTGTGCTAAGAAGGTTGGGGGTGCTTTGCATAAATCAATTGATATCTTTACATTTTGTTAAATACCTGATCCAGAATAATAAGATTCATGTGATCTAAGGAAAATACTGTTTTAGCAGACTTATCAGGACCATCTCTGTTCTCCACATTTAGCATTTGAATTGCCTTGCTCAGCAGACCCTACCACTGATTCCCTGTTAACTGTATTCACACTGCAGTAGCTTGAATCAAGGGAGGTTAGGGTGTGTATCCTGTAGTCATAGGCAATATATCATGTTTCAGTGGAAAACATAGGAGGATTGAGTCTCATAATACCTGCCTTGGATGTTAGAGCACGGCCCATGGCACAACTGATTCCACCAGATTCTGAGCCATTCAAGAACACTATTAGTGCCTTACACAGAGCATTCCTGCTCTGTTTTCCAGGTACACTGGCTCATTTTTCTTTTCATTGGCTGCTGCTAGCTTTCCTTCACTGTGTCATGGAGTTGGGAGGTGTAAAATATGTACATTATTTTTTTTATTTTGACCCCGGTGCCTATAAAAAAATAATTTTGTGGTTAAGTAGAGTCTTGAATCAGAGGCTTGTTTTTCATAACCAAATAATTATTTACTTGTTTTAGCTTTCTACTATAAAACTGGGTCTAAAGTTTTGATTGTTCTCTGTAAAAATCCAACTTAGGCATATATGATTTTGCTTTAAAAGCTGCCTTATTGTTTGTCTAAGTGATCTAAATGCAATAAACTCAATTAACACATCACTGTTCTTTAACCTGATTTAAATACCCTCTTAAGAATAAGAATGGGTTCCCTGCCTACTATCTCCTTCCTCCAAAGGTTTAAATAGTCACTTCTGTTTTCCTTTTAATTTGTTGCTTGATAGACTTTCTCACCTTTGCTTCAATATCAATTATTGTTTATCTGTCCATCATTAATTGATTTACAATTCATTTTTATGCATACGGAGTTTTTTCTATCCAAGTTAAGAAGCTGTAAATCTTAGATCCATTGAAATGACAGTGAGAAATATTTCATTTTATCCCATGAATCATTTGCCATCCTCAGTGCAGAAAAATGGCAAAATTATGGTGTACCATGTTTTCATAAATTACTCTACCCCCCCATCCCCGTTTATTTCATTATCTGTTGGGAAAGACTATAAGAGTCAGAATCCAGACACTTGTGGTAAACAATTCTTATTT